>CM051830.1:104211499-105461499 GCA_028451465.1 Erethizon dorsatum | reverse complement strand
CGTGTGCCAGGAGGTGCCCGTGCCGCTGAGCGATATCACTGGCCCCTTTTTTCGTACGTGGGTTCCGGGAGTTGAACTCGGGCCCTCGCGCTTGCCAGGCAGGCACTTACGCCGCTGAGCCATCTCACCAGCCCAGCCCTAGCTTTTTCACAAATTATAGACTCAGGCTATAACCCGCCATCTGCCTTTCATTTATCCACACTAGTAATAGCCTTTCTACCTCATCTAACACTGTTGAATGTGACTTACTAATTTTGTAGCAGAAGATGCACCACCCCCCGCCAGTATACTTCAGTCTGTTAGTTGCCCAGGTAATAGTTCCTGTTCCAGTTCTAGTTACTTTTGTTTCTTTGTAACAGTTGGTCACTGTGATGCATACCTGGTCACTATGATGCATACCTGGTCACTATGATGCATATTGTAAAAACCAACCCCCAATTGACAAACCATTCTGCCCCTGTACTTTCTGCTTGCTCATCCCATATAAGCCCTAGACCATCAGAGATCAAGGCCTGATATTTTGGGAATGATCCCAATCAATGCCTGTTGACATAAATAATCTGCCTCCAAATCCTGTGTGTCATTTTGGTGTTTCTGATTGCTGTAGCAATTTAACACCTTTAGCAACACTAGCTTCTTTATATGAATATTTTCTCTGTAAGAGTGTTGAGATGGTGGATTTTGGCATGCTGTACATATTAGTGAAATTACTCACATGAATGCCACTCTCATATTTCTCCATAATTTCCTTATTTTCAATCTGACTGCTTTCTTTACCTTCCCTTCCTTAGCTTCTTTTCTAGCTTTTTGGGGGCCATTTTGATAGCAACAATCGTAGCAATTATATAAAGCCCTGACCAAAATCACAGCCACAAACACGCACATCTGGGCTCAGACTGACACTTACATATGCTTTTCTGGCACTGTGAGTCTTTGTTTACAACCATACAAGTGGCTGGCATTTGGGTTGTAAATCAAGAAGTTGATCATAAGTTAATCCTAACATTCAGTTCATGACCCAAGCTGTTCGTACGTGAGGCCAGTCACAACTCGAGGGTCCACTGTGTCACATGGTTTCTCTTGTGTGAGAAATCTAAAGTATAAACAAGGAGCAAAATAGAGGATAGATATTAGGAAGTAGGAAGAGTTTTTCAAATGGGAAGGGGAACAAGAGATGGAGCATGGGGAAGAGAAGTAAGGGAAAAGGGATTTAAGAAAAAAGAATTGAAGAAAAAAATGGAAGTGGAGCTTTTGCAAATGGGAAGGGGAAGAAGGGTTGGAGGGAGAGGAGGGGCAGGGGACCTTAAAGAAAAGAATTGGTATGTGTTATGTATATGTACAAATTCCCCATGATGAATATGAACATTATGTACATATGCAAACACATACAGTTCTAAGAAAAAAGTAAATAAAATATAAAAAAGAAAAAACCCTTGGAGCTCCAGTGGCACAACTGCTTTGTGCATGGTAAATATATAAAATCCCAATCTCACTAATAAAAAAAGGTCGACCTCCAAGAAAAACATCCAATAAAACTTTGCTTGTAGAAGAAAACAAAAAAAAGCATCCTTGGAAAACAGATTGCTATCTATAAATCAAACAAAATTAATCATGAATTCAGAATATTAATCTTATTTCTCCTTCATTGATTTTTTTGTCCAATGGGGGCTGGACAATGTTTTATACTTGTACAACAAAACCTTGCTAAGCTTTGAGCACGTAAACCTAAACACTCCTTGGACTTGCTTGAAATCAGGTTCCTGGTGTCAGTGATACAGAGCTTGAAGATGACTTAACAGTCTGCTTTGTGAGTTAACTAGAGACCACAGTTCAGAATCCTGCCTTATTTGGTACATTTCCTTCCCCGCTACCCCTTTATCTATTTATTATTTTCTCAGAGCTATGGAACTTGTGAGTGACATAGCTCTCCCTTGCCAGGAAGGCAATAAATTCAACCTGCTTTAAATTGCTACTTAGTGATCAGTGTTTCTTACTATCAATTGTCCCACACTGTGTATTTTAGCTGGACCATCACTTTCTACCACAGCTTTTGTGCTCCTAGAGTTCCTACCAGCACTTCTTTTCTTGATAGTGAAATTTTCATCTTTTTCTCCATTTTTTTTTTGTTGTTGTTGTGGTACCCAAACCTTTACACTAAGGTACATCTTTAGCACTTTATTTTTTATTTTAAGTCAGGGTCTTGCTAAGATGTTAAGTTGCCCAGTCTGGGCTCAAACTTGTGATCTTCCTGTCTCTGCCCCTTTTGTTTCATTTAAGAATTTCCAGGTTTTAAGTCATACAACTTGTACAACTATATATTCTTGTTTCTTAAATTTGGGTCCCAGACACCTCTAACTTCCAATTCTAATTCGATAGATTGTATTTTATGTCTGTGGCATTAATGTCAAGTTAGAATTTTTTCCCCAATCCTCTCTTGCTTTACTTCCACTGCTTCTTGTTTCTAAAGTCTTTCCCTGAATTCCTTTATAGGTTTGTTTGAGCACATTCTGAAGTAATTTTTTTTCAGAGAGAGTGCACATGAGAGTAAGTTTTATTTATTTATTATTTATTTATTTATTTATTTTTTGTGGGTACCGGGGGTTGACCTCAGGACCTCACGCGCCAGCAGGCGACCGTGCTGCTGAGCAATATCACCGGCCCTTTTTTCGTATGTGGGTACCGGGAGTCGAACTCCAGACCTCGTACTTGCCAGGCAGGCGCTTATGCTGCTAAGCTATCTCACCGGCCTGAGAGCAAGTTTTAATCTCCCTGCTTGTCTTTAAATATCTGCTTTTGCCCTCAAATTTGTTTGACAGTATGGATGAATATGGATTTTTTATTCAAAATAATTTTCTCTACAGGGAGATTTATGTAACATATAAAACTGTCATTATTTTAATAACTGGAACCAGAGTTCATCTAAGGCAGGGGGAATTGTATAAGGGATGAGGAAAATACATGGATAAGCTCTTGTGGGCAGAAAGGCAGGAGTGTTTGGGAGAGACCAAGAAAATAGAAATCAGCTACATTGCTCATTATGAGACAAAGGGAGAAATCTGTACAGGTTCTGAGAGAATAGAGGAATGGAAGGATAGAAAGGGGGTGTGTAATGTACCATGTGAAGTGGATTGTGTTTTTGTGGTAGTAGTTTTGAAAAACATGGCCACAAATTCTTTGATACTACTCTCTTCAAGAGATGAAGCTTAACTGCACTTCCCTCAAGTGTGAGGTAGACTTAGTGATCTACTTTGAATGAATAGAATAAAGCAGAAGTGATGGTGTATGACTTCGGAGAGTAAGTCCTACAAAGGTATCATAGCTACCCTCTTGATTGTGACTAAGAAGAGTGGAGTTTCCACTTCCTCATTGGAATGCTTGCTTTGGAGGAAGCCAACTGTCATGCAGAAGTCTGACTTTCAGAATTGCCATGTTAACATGAAATCCAAGCTAGTCATGCAGAAAGGCAGCATCATACAGAAGGGTGCTCCACGTGCTTCTGCCTAGCCAACAGTCCCTAGCCCAAGTGTCAGACATGGAAGTGAAGGAGGCATCTGGGACATTTTCATTCCTGGAGACACAATGCAGAGCACTGAGGGTCCAGACATATGGCCCAACTTCATCTGTTCCAGCCATCTTCACCCACTGTATGCTCATGCATTAGATATCTAAAGAGAGATTAGCCATCTACACTGTGCCTGAGCAAGTCCCGACATACAAAATCATAAGTAAATGCTATAGTTTGCACCTTGAATATCCCCCCAATCCCCACGTGTTAAAGGCTTAGTCCTTTTGGCACTATTGGGAGGTGGTGGAATCCTTTAAGAGGTGGGGCCTATTGGGAAGTTTTAAGTCACTGGGGGATGTGCCTTCAAAGGGGATAATGAAACCCTCTCTGTTCCCATTCCTGGACAAGAGGTGGATGGGCCTCCACCACCATGTGCTTCCACATGTTGAAATGTATGCCATAGGCCCAGAGCAAGAAGGCAATCAGTCATGGACTGAAACCTCCAAAACTGAGCCAAAATAAATCTTTCCTCTTTTGAAGCTGATTTATGACAAGTATTTTCTTTTTACAGTAACACAAAGCCAACTAATGTACCCCACATAAAATGGTGGTGTTTTACGCTAAGTTTTAGGGTAGTTTTGTGACATGATGTGATGTGATATGATGATTAAGCTTAATTGCTAACTTGACTGGGTTAAGAGATCCCTGGAAAGGTAACTGGATCATGGGGGTGGTACGCTTATCAGTGGATTTAACCACTGATGTTCATAGCTGAATGTGCTGTTGGGAGGTGGTGACCAGTTGGAGGTGGGTCATTGGGGGCATGCCTTTGGAGAGTATATCGCTCGCTGGCTCTCTCCCCTGTGCTCTGGTTCCTGGCTGTCATAAAGTGAGGAGCTCTGCTCCACAATGTCCTTCAATTATGTTTCTGCTTTGGAGCTAGCTGACCCTGGATGAAACTTCTGAAACCATGAGCCAAATTAAAGCTCTCCTGCTTTAAGTTGTGGGTGTTGGGAATTTTGTCCCAGCAATGGGAAAGCTAATACATGCAGCAGTAAACAACTGGAATAAGCAGTTTTTAAATGTTTAACTCAAGCATCCTTTAAAAAAGCCTTTGATACCAGGCATGGTGGCGCAGCACTCAGGAGGCTGTGGCAAGACTGCCACGAGCATAAGGGTAGCATGGGCTACATAGTTCAAGGCCAGCCTGAACTACAAAGTGAGACCATATCTCAAAAAAAAAAAAAAAAAAAAAAAAAAAAGTAATATCTGTACATTGTGTCACTTTCAAGTATGTAAGTATTGTTTAGTGTGAGGCCTTTGCCCTATCTTTCTCTAATTTCAGCACCTGCATGGGCTTGGTCTTCCAGAGGCTTTATGAAAATTTATTGAATAAATAATTTCTGTTCCACTTCTTCCTTCTCTTTCCTTACTGTTTTTCCATTCACACTGAAAAGAAAGCCAAACCCTAAAAGTTCTGGAACAGTGCTCCAGGAGTTGAATTTCCACTGCTCTGGAAGCCAAGGGAGAACAGGGTCTCACGGGTCGTGGGCAGGCTAGGTCTTGGGCAGAGGTATTGGTTTTCCTAATTGCAAGTCCTTCTGAACATATTTGAGACGAGGCTATGACTTTACAAAAAGGGCGTTCTGATAATAGTTCCAAAGTTAATAGCTTTAGGGCATCATGTGGGCCTTGGGAATATAGCAGATAAGCTACAATGTTATGAAGAACTTGGAAAAGGAAGAATCTCTGGGTGCCAACAGGTTATCTGGCCTTGGGCATGTCCTGCCCTCTCTGGCTCAGATTTCTCCTTAGGACTCTCTTTAGCCTAAGATCAATCTGGCTAAAACCTGAGATCATCAAAAGTGGGATCTGGCAATGCTTCAAAATGCCAGAAACAAACATACCCCTCCGATTCCTCAAATTCTTTAGAAAATGTGGGCTGACACTATGGAAAGTGCAAATTACAAAACAGTCCATACAAAGCATTCTGTGTCTGTAACTTTAGCCTCTAGCTGTTTGCCAATGTAGTACCTGTGGTTATCTGAGGGGGCCGGGAGAAATCCTGGTAACTTTAATTTTCTTTATGGCATGGTTCCAAAGTTTCTACAATGAACATCTATTACTTTTCATAATCAAAAAATTAAAACATTTTTAAAAGCAGGCACTTTGGAATATGCCATTTTGTCATGCTTGGTAAGCATACAACTCGTTTCTAGATAGAAGTTAAAAGACAGAAATCATGCAGCCTTGTAGGTAGAGACTGTGGGGCTATTTATTAGTTGTCTACTGCTATGTAACAAATTACCACAAATGTAGTCATTTAAAACAGCACACATTTATTATCTCACAGTTTCTGTGGGCTGGGAGAACAGGCATGGTTTAGCTGAATCCTCTTCTCAGAAATTTACAAGGCTGCATTAAGATGTTGGCAAGGCTGCATTCTCATCTAGAGGTATGAATGGAGCTATAGTCTAATATATATATATATAGTTGAATATATCCCCAAAGTCCATGTGTTAGAAACTTAACTCATGTGCAAAGTCACGTTTTAATATGGTAATTGGAGGTGCCTTTTGGAAGGTAATTGGGAATAGATGAGATCATGAAAGTGCCCCCCCATGCATTGTTTTTTAAGAGGAAGAGAGACCTGAGATAGCATATTTGTCCTATCTTGCCATATGATGTCCTCTGTGACCTTATGCAGAAAAAAGGCTTTTGCCAGATGTCAAGCAGATGCTGCAACCTTCTTGCACTTCCCAGCCTCAGAACTGTAAGACACCAATTTCTTTTCCTTATAAACTACTCAGTCTCAGGTATTTTGTTAGAGCATTGGAAAATGAACAAACACAAGCAGGGAAGAATCCACTTCAATGGTCACGCAGTTTGTTGATAGTCAGTTCTCCTGCAGTTATAGGATAAAGCTTACTGCTGTCCTTTAGTTGGAAGCCTCTCTCAGCTCCTAGAAGTCACCCAGTTTCTTTTCCATTCAGGCTTTTCCAACATGGCCACTTTCTTCAACAAAACAGCAAGGAAATCCTCTAGCACAAGTGTGCTAGCAAAACAGAGTCTTATACAATGTGATGTACGGATATGATGACATTCCATCACCTTTGCCAGACACTTGTAATTTGGTTGAACAAATTACAAGTCCTACCTCAACAGGAACTTTCACTTAAGGAAAAGGTGTTACAGAAATGTATTGTTATGGACTGAATATTTGGGTCTTTCCAATGCTCATGTTGAAGCTCTAAATCGCTGTGTATTTGAAGACAGGGTGGAAATAAGGTTAAACAGATCATAAGGGTGGAGCGCTGATCCAGTAAGATTAGTGTCCTTATAAGAAGATATACCAGAGAACTATCTTTTTTTTCATTTACAAGTACTGAGAAAGGGCCACAGGAGGACATATTGAGATGGTAGCCACCTACAAGCCAGGAAAAGGTAGCTACCAGAGACCAAAGTGGCTGGTCACCTTGATCTCAGACTTCCAGGCTCTAGAACTGTGAGAAATTAATTTATGTTGTTCAAGTCATCAAGTGTGTGATATTCTGTTAGGGCAATCTGAGCAAAGGCAGGTATGAACACCAAAAAGTACAGATCACTGGAGTTGAGAGGGGGTAAGAACCTGAGGGCCTGTGTACCTCAGTTAATATCGTGAAGTTTTACTTGGAGTTTCAGACAGGAATCCCAGAGGCTTCCTGGTAAGATGTGGAATATTTAAAACATTCAGACTCTTCACAGATTTTCATTCTGTAGGCCAGTGTGGAGCCAGGAAAGTTTTAAATGAGCTCTCATAAGGTAATTACAATAATGGTGGCCAGCAGCTCACTGTTGGGGAATACAGGACTAGATTAGGCAGCTTCCAATCCTGACCCTGCCACTTCCTAATGACAGAACCTTAGATCAGTGACCCCTCCTTCCAGCCACAGTTCCTTCATGATGTAACAAGTCAAGTTATTAAAATATAAAGCACTCTCTGGCATTAATAGCTTCTTTCTCCAGGTCAGCCTCAGCCAAAGGAAGCCAATATTGCTGCTTCATACACAAGTGTTTGGTATTTCAGAGCCATGGAAAAGTTTGAAAAGGAGATAGGGTTTAGGGGATGTTCAAACACTGAAGAAATCTGGACCTTTCATATACTTAATGGCTACAGAAAGTGAAGGTCTAGATGTAGATCTGTCAGTTGTGGGACTGAAGTAAGGCCCATTGTCCCTGGAGAAGAAAAAGTAGTCCTGGCCCTGGTGTCCAGTAGCAAGTGGAGCATTCTCTATGTAACCTCATAGGAAATGCCTGTTTTCTGGCATCACAGAGTTATGGGTGCGAAGTGGGGGGTGGATGAGTGTAAGTTGATTCAAGGCAGGGTTAAGTGACTGCCAGAAATAAGGGTGTGAGAATTTCTTGCACTAGGGCTATTTTGTAAAATTCACCCCAGAAACATGCAAAATGAGATGATACATGAAAATTACAGAGTACAGTGCCTGGAACATACTAAGGGTTTGATAAATAAAAACCACTATTCCATTACAAAAATTCCTAGCTTGAGCAGGCTGAAAGCCTCTGTTTTTATTCATCCATCATCATGCGTCCACTGTTTCCTTGGCTGACAGAAATCCATGGTTTAGAAGATGAGGGACATTGGTTTTCCTTCTCTGGAGTGTTCTGAGTATTAACTGAGGTAATAATGACAGAGAGCTAAGCTCTGTTCTCAGCCCCAATAAATGATAGTCACTATCACATATTAAAATTATGATACTAATTGGTGGCCCAAACTGAGAGATTGAGCACCACAAGTGGGGTTTTAGACCATTGACCAAAGTGTATTTGAGCAAAACATACCATAAGGGCCCATTCTTGGGCATATGATGTGTAGTCATAGAGGGCTCTATACTTAGAAGGGGCTCATGCCCAGAAGGGTCTCACATGTGCTTTAATGTTTTGCTGTAATCATCTTTATTAATTTTTGAATAAAGGATCCTGCATGTCATTTTAACTGGGCCCCACAAATTCTAGGTACGTATACCCCATTTTGACCCCAGTTCTTAGTAGCAATCTGCATGTCAAGTTTCCAGATTTCCTGCAGCCACTTATCTTATAGTCTTGATAAGATAAGGTCCTAAGTGGCCTTCTTCCACATGAAATTTCACCAGGCAGGGGCAAGAGAAGGTGGACGCTATAAGATTAGAGAAAGGAGAATAAGCCAGGGCTGGGGGATGGCCTATGAGGATCCCCTCAGTGTAGACCCAGCAAGGAAGTGGTTTCCTGTAAGGTCCATGTGACAGGCACATGGAAGCTTGCCTTGAGTTTAGGAGAAAGACGATGGAATGGGAGGCAAGGGAGGAGGAAAGCAAGCAGGTTTTGTCTCTCCTTCTTAGACTTTTAAGTCCCAAGGACAAACACTGAAAGTGAAGCAAGAATATTCAGTTATCATAAACATGTCCACATAGGCGGGACCAGGCCTAGGAGGCTGCTGGGACAGAAAGCTACTACAGCAGGGCTCTTTGCCTTAAAAAGGGGAAACTGGGAGATGTATCTAGGCAGTTATAAACATAGCCTGAGCCCTCATTCCTTTTTTGGGTGCCCTAGGCATGAAGAAACAGCAATCCAGTTGGCAAGAAGCTAATAACAACTTAGTATCAATTTGCTTTTCAGTAGAAGCCAAGGATGCCTGCGATTATAGACTGAAAAGTTTTGAGACTTTTTTCACATTCTTTTTTCATCACTTTAAGTTTCTCATAGTTAGACATAATGAAGCAGCCCAACGTGGTTGGGGGCTTGCTTTGTGCCAGGAAGAGACAGGTGAGGCCATGTGACCATACCAATTTCAATGTAAGACTTACAATTCCTGTGTCTTTCCCATTACAAAACTACCTTTCATCAAAACCTCATCCTGGCCCTGACCCTGTGGCTGGCTGGTTTTCTGGGCTGTCTCAGATCAGCGGTGGCAGTGGCAGCAGTGTATGTATGTGTGCACATGAGCTTGTTTATGTGTTGCCCTGGACTCTGAATTCATGCTTGCTTTATTCTATGCTTTCCAAAATTGTGGGATAACTTAAATGGTCACATTGGAAAACTATAAAATACACAAAGAATACACTCCAGTATAATTGTGCTGGTCACAAGGTAACCAGATTTACTTTTAAATGTTAATTCATGGTATATTCCAGATGTGATTCTGAGGACAAGATGCAAACCCAACAGTGTTTTGAAGACGTCAATGCCTTTTGAGTGTGTCAGTGAATATTCGTGACTGGAGTGAAGTCTGGGCTCAACAATGCCCTTGTCTCCCCCTCTCCATGGGAGACCTGAACTGTTTACATGTCCTGAGTTCTGTACCACCTAAAATAATTTCTGGACTTGACTTTCTTCTCTGGCTGAACCACCTTCTCCCTAACTCCAAACAGTCTTGGCAACTTGAATTTGAGAAATCAGAACTCCTGTTCACAGAGCCTAAATGTTGATCAAGCAAATGTGACTCTAGTTTCTGTTCCACTTCTGTTGACACAGGAGAATGGTTAAAGATTATCCCAGGCTTCCCCAAGGCCCTCACTGTTTATCACTTGATTACATCAGTAATCTGACTTCAGCCCATTTCCCCTACCCAATGACTATGTCTGATTTCAGCTGCTTTCCCTAAAGGTAAAGCAACCTGGCATAAAGCTGTAAGGCTTTCTAGGTATTCTAGCAATTCAGAATTATACCTGAATGGAAAAGTATCTTTTATTCTTGCTGGTGTGAAGAATCAGGATTCTGTGATTTAAATAAACCTGCAATGTTTTTTGTAACAAGGAGCAGTTGAGGATGCTGGGCCTTGAGCTGATGTAGTCAGAGGAAAGGGGAGTCATTCATCCACCTGAGTGTGCCCAGGCTCATAGGACTGGCTGCCTCATACATGAGGAAGCACGTATTTCTATCAATAAGAATTGGACCTCCTTAATCCAGGCTTCTTATGCCATCTGCTAAGATGCCAACTGGCATGAGTAGCATCCAAGAGCCTCAGCCCACAAGAGAAATGGAATGTGATGTTTTGCTGCCACAAGCATTGCTGAGGAACTGATTTTCCTTATAAAAGAGATTAAAAATGATAGTGTGTGCTTGTCATTGCACCTAAGCCTGAGGTTAAAAAGATGGCAAAGAGGGCCGGTGAGATGGCTCAGCGGCTTAAGCGCCTGCCCGGCAAGCGCGAGGGCCCGAGTTCGACTCCCGGATCCCACATACGAAAAAGGGGCCGGTGATATCGCTCAGTGGCACGGGCGCCTACTGGCACGCAAGGTCCTGAGGTCGACCCCCCGGTACCCACAAAAAAAAAAAAAAAAAAGATGGCAAAGAAATGGCAGGCTGTCTGTCTTCCAGGGTATTGACTGTCACATTAACGACATTACTAGTAACGACTGCCATTTTGTGAGGGCTTCGTATGTGCCAAGCACAGTGCTGAGCACTGTGTTCATTATCCTACTACTGCTACTTAATACAGTTTCGAGGTAGGGACTGTTGCTCTTCTTTCTTTTTATGAATAAAGAAACAGGCTCAGAGAGGTTAAGTAGCTTGCCAGTATCGTTGGCTTTGCTAAGTGCAGAACTTGCTTAGCTCAGTGTACTGGAATTAACAGGTTCTAAGTTTCTGCCTCATAAATTGACCTCTGGTGTTTCCCAAACACCTACTGTATCAGATGCTAATAATAAATCAAAACAGGGATGGCAGAGTCAGGACCTAGTCCATTTCATGAAAAAGACCCTCAAATGGAATAAGCAATAATTGGATCTATTGGTGTGCAAAGATATCTCTGGTTAGTTTAACTTCAGGGATGGTGGGATCCAGGGGGCCACAATGTCTTTAGGAAACTATTTCAGTGCTTTACATAGATATCATTCCAAGATGTACAATCTCCATGGGAAGACATAGTGGCTGCCTACGCTTGCAACTTTTCAGCTCTAACTTCAGTGTATTAAACATAAAAGGAAATGTCCTCTACTCACAGGGATTAGCTCTTGGTTTACATCATACATCAGATTATGCTGGCCAAGGGTTTGCAGTGCTCTTAAGTCAAATCTGATTTGTATGCTCACCCTCGGATCCATGGGCAGTAAGCATATGTTATGGTTTGTGTCTAGATGTTGCCACAAAGCCTCATGCACTCGTGGGGGAGGGGCAGGCTTTTCAGAGGTGGCTGATCTAGAGTTTGTGATTGATTCATGGTCCAATGCTGGGATTAAGGGTGTGAGTGCTACACCCGCCCTAGGGCAGGTAGTCTCCATACAATATAAGGTACAGAAATAGCCTTGTTTTCCCTGTCTGTCTCCCTCCCTCCCTCCCCCTCCCTCTCGTTGCTTTTGCTGTCTTCTGCTGCACCATGAACTGTTGCCCCTCTGCCATGTATCACCCTGCCTTGGAGCCAGCCAGTCACAGACTGAAACCTTTAGAAACTGTGAGCCAAATAAACCTTTCCTCCCTTAACTCTGGGCAGAAGACGGGCACACTCTTTTTACAGGGCAAGTCCCAAAAGTTGCTCGCATCTCTTTGGCTAAAGTTTAATTAGTAGGTATGATGGTTCACTTTAGGTGTCAACTGGACTGAATTAAGGAATACCTAGAAATCTGATAAAGCATTATTTTTTTACTGTGTCTGTGAGGGTATTTCCAGAGGAGATTAGTATGTAAGTCAGAGTGCACTTGGTGGGGAAGATCCACCCTCAAAGTCGGTGGAAACAATTCAATGTGTTGGGGACTGGACAGAAAAAAAAAAATGATGGACCAATTCCCCAAACTGTTCATATAACTATACTGTATCTTAATACACGTACACACACACATACACGCGTAACTGATTTTGTCTCTCTGAAGAACTCTATAATAGAGTTTATAACTGTATGCCAGAGGCTGGGAAATGTGATGTTTATTCGAGGAAGAACAGATACAAGCAGACAATGTCAGAATGTAACACTTAATGGTCAGCCCTTTCACTACTGCAGGAAGTGGTCTTCAAAGGTTGAGGACCAGTCACCTAGAATCTAAACATCTTTGAAAGATAATTCTGAATATAAGCTTCACTATTACCCTTTTTTGATCACCAATCTTCTATTAACCTATGCAATTTGTTCTTGAAATTATATTATTTCCTTGGAAATTGGAAAATTTTCTCTTGGAAAAAAAGCATATGCTTTCCACAACCAGTGGTACAATGCCAATATGTATTTCTCCAAACTCTTCAACTTCAAAATAGTTGATGTGTCCTTCCCCTTTTCTCTCGTGTTCATTTGTAGATATCTGGTATCATGATATACAGTATCTAATTTTCTTTTTGCTTCAGAAATACGTCATAGACATATCACAAGTTAACAGGTGGAGAGCCAACTCATTCTGGATTTTTGTTTTTTGAGACAGGGTCTCACTATGTAGTTCAGGCTGGTTTCAAACTTGAAGTGATCCTATTGCCTCAGCCTCTCAAATTCTAGGATTACAGGCATGCACTACCACATCTGGTTCCAACTCATTCATTTTAACAGCTGTGCACTACTTCTGAGTACAACTGTTCTATAACTGATATACCATTCCTTTTTTGTGTACTTTCCAATTATTTCCACTCTTCTGCTCCCACAGTCCATGTTACAGTAAATTTCTTCTACTGATATTCTTAAATCTTGGTACTTTCAGCGCTATGTGGTAATTTTCAAAGTAGAACTGCTGGGTTATAAAGTGTATTTTTCAAATTTTAATTGATATTATCCACTTATTTTCCAAAAGACTGAAACAATCCACATTCCTACCAGTGAACAAGTTTTCCTTTAATTTTTGCCAGCACTGTAATTGCTATTTTAAATTTTGTAAATGGTACCCTGTTGGTGCTATGATTTACATCTCACCAATCACTTTGATCCTCTTTCATATGCTTATGGTATTCAATAATGATTCAAAACATACACTGAATCAGATCACTTGCATATTTGAGTCACAGCTCTATCACCCATTGTGAGACATGGGCATGTTACTTTATCCCTCTGAGCCTGATTTATTAGCTGAAAAACGTATGTTATCCATGGCATAGGGTAAACTGTGATGATTAAATGAGATAATATTTATGAAGTGCCTGAAACAATGCCTAGCACAAAGCACTGAAAAAGTTTGGAAATTAGTTATGAGCCATATAACACTGTTTCAATCGTTATGTTGCATGTAACATAAATCATATAGCCTAGTGACACTGTAGATGTCTTAAATTCGTGTATTAGTCTTTTTTTTTTTTTTTTTTTTTTTTGTGGGTACCGGCAGTCGACCTCAGGACCTCACGCACCAGCAGGCGCCTGTGCCGCTGAGTGATATCACCGGCCCTTTCTTCATGTGTGGGTACCGGGAGTCGAACTCAGGACTTCACGCTTGCCAGGCAGGCGCTTATGCCCCTGAGCTATCTCACTGGCCCTCGTGTAGTAGTCTTAATGAGGTTCACGCATCACCAAATTTCCTAACGATCCATTTCTTAAGATGTATTCTTGTCCTTAAGTGATGTATGAATATTACTAGTGGTAGGACCCTTTCTGTGTACTAGGGATAGTAATCTTAAGCATGTCACTCATGTCAGAAACATTTTCCCAGTCTATCACATCTTTTAGATATTTGTCTCATAGAGACAAATGTCCATAATTTCCTTTATGGGGCTGGTGAGATGGCTCAGCGGCGTAAGCGCCTGCCTTGCAAGTGCGAGGGCCCGAGTTCAACTCCCGGATCCCACATACGAAAAAGGGGCCGGTGATATCGCTCAGTGGCACAGATGCCTGTTGGTGCGCGAGGTCCTGAGGTAGACCCCCCGGTACCCACAAAAAAAAAAAAAAAAAAAAAAGAAACACATAATTTCCTTTACGGCTTCTGGGTTCTCTGTTCATAAAGAACTCTCTTAAGAGTATAGTCTCCTAAATATTCTTCCAATTTTTTTTTTTTTTTGTGGGTACTGGGGGTCGAACTCAGGACGTCGTGCACCAGCAGGCGTCCGTGCCGCGAGCGATATCACTGGCCCTTTATTTGTGTGTGGGTGCCGGGAGTCGAACTCAGGACCTCGCGCTTGCCAGGCAGGCACTTATGCCGCTGAGTTATCTCACTAGCCCTTTTCATTTTAACATTTAAATCTGTAGTACTACTAGGATTCATTTTTGTACATACTGTGAAACAGGGATTTGATTGCCTTCTAGGCTTTACTATGGCTCTCTATAGTAAATGTATCAGATTTAATTTAGAAGAAATTCCATGGTAAGAGATATGGAAGAAAATATATTAAGTTGTTCACAATTACCACTGAGTTTCAATTATTATTATTATTATTATTATTATGTCTTTTTGAGACAGGGTTTCACTATGTAGTTCAGACTGGCCTTCAACTCACTTTGTAGCCCAGGCTGGCATCAAACTTGTAGCGATCCTCCTGCCTCAGCCTCCTGAGTGCTGGGGTTACAGGTGTGTGCTACCATGCCTGGCAAGTTTCAATTTTTTAGAAATTTCTTTCTAACCTCTTAAAAAAATTGGAATCCCTTTTTAAATTAAATATAGTAAATTCCAACATTCAAAGTTGAGCCGTTCTTAAAAGTGGCGAAGATGAAGCTTGAGGAGTAACAGTAAAGATCCTTGAAAACCAGAAAAAGTTTAATTTTATTCCAAAACAATGGAAGAATTATTAAAAGGTTTTAAGCAGAGAAGTGGCACAACCAGATTTGTGTGTCAAAGACTATTATAGCTGCTTTGTAGAAGACAGATTTACCAGGACATTAGAGGCAATGAGATCATTAGAAAGGCATCACACAGTCCTAGCAACAGATAACACTCCCTCGGACAAGCATGACTGAAGTGAAGACAATTTTGAGATATATTTACATGACTTATGATTTAATGACTAATGATGATGTCTGTTATGAAAGGAAGTGTCAAGAATAACTGTGTATTATGATTTGGTTTGAGAAACAGGGTAGACGGGAAAGGAATACCGAAAGAGCAGATTTTAAGAAAAAGAACGATTGGGTCAGTGTTATTTTTTTTTTTTTTTTTGTGGGTACCGGGGGGTCAACCTCAGGACCTCGCGCACCAACAGGCACCCGTGCCACTGAGCGATATCACCGGCCCCTTTTTCGTATGTGGGATCCGGGAGTCGAACTCAGGCCCTCGCTCTTGCAAGGCAGGCACTTATGCCGCTGAGCCATCTCACCGGTCCTGGGTCAGTGTTATTAATATGTTGTGAGATACGAGGTAGAGCCTATTGTATTTCTGCAACAGGTCACAAGATTATAGCCAATATCTATTTCATTTTTCTTCCAGTCAAGGATTTTTGGCTAATGGAGCAACTCAAACTTTCATTTTTATTTGGGGTTTGGGATTTTCCACGTCTTCTGAATCCTCCCAAGACATCAACACTCTGTAAGCCAGCATCTTTCTGATTAATGCTTTCTCACAAGAGATCTTAGTTAATACTACAAATTCAACTGGCATTATGATTTTAGCAATTTGGGGAATCAACCTCTATGTGCTATTTTGGACTTAAGCACAAAGGAATTTATTCACCGTGGGCATAGAAAGGCTCTGGATTTTATTCTGTGCTTAAAGGTGAGTTTCTGGGTTTCAACTTGTCCTCTTCACTTTATCCAATGAAATCCAAGCAACTATTCCTGTGCAATGGTTTTGGCCATCTTGATTCACTTTACCTTGTCCTGTGAACCTGGTTCTAAAAATTTTGCCCTCAGTAGGTAGATGAATCCAAATAAGAAGAGGGCTATTTTTACTAGCTATTTTGCTGCTACTACCTCTTCCCTCACCTGGGACACAGAACAAGTTATAGCTACTGTTAATTCAGACTCAGTGCAATAATTTCTGAAACTTCCTATGTTCCTAAGAATCAAGCCTACCATTTTACTCCCCAGTATCAATTTTTGTAACTGTTTAACCATCTGATTACAAGTACTAATAATTCATTTTGGCTGACAAAAGGGGCACTTATAAATTATAAGGAAGATATACTCTACAAATGAAGGAAAATCTGGATAATCAGGCCTTGCTTGAGAACAGGAATCAGGGTTCTTTGGTGATCTTGAATTCACGCATATACTGTATGGTTTCTTTTGAGGCACTACCATCAGAATGACTCAACTTCTATCACTTTGTGTTATTTCTGTTTAGATCCAAAGTCCTGGTGGGAAGGCAATTTTGCCAAGACAGGTTAGATTACTCAAGCTTCAACCCAGGAGTATGAGGCTGGAATACGAAGCTTCAGTACTGTAATTTATCATTCCATTTAAACCACACAGAAAAGGAAGTAGTAGCTTTCCAAAAGGAGACAAGGGATCTATCTCTGAAGAAAAGAGATATGATTTGGGGCAATCCAAAGCAATAGGTGTCTATTATACCAACATTTTAAGTGTTAGGAAGTAGAAAAGAACCTGCAATGGAGCAACAGCCAGGAAATCAGGAAATGAAAAATGATACAGCACTTAAAAGGGAAGAATGTTTCAAGATGCTGATGGGAGTTGTCTGTGATGCTGAAAGTTCAGGTAAGATGCAAATTAACAGATTTAGCAATCAAAAAGTCACTGACCTTGAGTGCAGTTGAGATCAGATTAACTCAGGAATTAAAAACAAGTGACTTATTTTCTTCTATTGTAAACAACACAATAGAGATCTTAATAGATTAACATCATTTGAGAACAGGAATAATTTTATGAATTCTCAAAATACAAATCCCTAATAATCCAAATATAGGCCTTTCAAAGTTGTGCTTTAGAAAATTAAGGAACAATTACTGAGCTCTGAGTTTCTCAAACAAGGTACAGCAGTCTGTCAGCTTGAGTAATGGATGAATGTGAGTATCTTAATATTCACTAGTACAAAGGTGGGTATTTTTTAATCATTTGACAAAACAGGCTCAGTGTTTAGTAACTTGCCAATGTCAAACAGTAAGCGTTAAATTTATTTTTAAAAATTCTTTATTTTTTAAAATAAAGTTTAAAAGTAATGTGGTAGTGTAAAATATCCAACACAGAACTGTGTAAATGTGAGGCTCATGTAATCTACACTGTTCAAAGCCATTAACAGACTTTTCTATGCATTTACACACGCAAGTACACATATTCTTCAATGTATTTACATGGTATACTTTCCTATTCATAGCTTGTTTCACTTAATATATCATGGCCATGTTTCCATGTCCATTCACAATGAATGTACCTTATTTAACAGATACGTAGACTTTCTTATACAGCTGAACCATATCTTACACCAACCCTTTACTGATGAACATTTATGTGTTCTATTATTTTCTACCATATTTCTTCTGCAGTAACTCAAATATTCTCTCAGTTGTTTCATTTTGTCTTTGACTTTAAAAAATAATATTAATGTGACCATGACCTTAGTTTTATGAATACCTGGACCTGTCAAGTTTCAATGTTGGTAGATACTATATATTAGGACTCAATTTCGAATAATAGAAACTCAACTCAAAGTAACTTAAGCAAAAAGTGTATTTATTGTTTCACATAACTGAAAAGTCCAAAGGATATACTAGCTTCAGGCACAGCTGGATCCAGGAGCAAAAATGCTGTCATCAGAACTCGAGTCTCTCCATCTTTTGGTTCTTTTTTCCTTTGCACTGGCTTCATTCTCTGACTGGCTCATTCAATGTGGTAGACCCTGTTGATCTGAAATTTTTTTTTAAATCCTACTAACTAAAGCACCTCAGTAAAGAGAATTTGTTCTCCTCCATAACTCAGTAAAATTCAGGGGGATGAGTTATCACTGGACCAACTTGTGAATCATACAAACACTCCTGAAAGAATTGGTATGGTTAAGGAGATGGACTTTGCTGACTGACAAAGTCTGAATGATATGTCTACTCACAAAGCCCAAGTTTGGGTAAAACTGTCCAAACCATATCAACTGAAAATAGGAAGTGATGGTTCCAGGAAACATCAGGGAGTTGTTAAAACGAAATAGAATGGATGCTGGGCAATTAGAAACAATTTATGTCCAGAATAAACCAGAGACTGAAAAAGCTTAACTTCTGCTCATAAAGGTGAATGTAGTTACAGCTGGCTTCTCAGTAGTGGAATTAGTCTAAAAATAGACTAATGAGTGTAAATTTGTCTTGTCCTCAGGAAGACTATAGTCCATTTGAGTAGAATAATCATATCCAGTAGGGTACTTTGGATGATATTATAGAATTTCAATGCATGCAAACTCAGTTTTAGGCTTTTTCCAGAGCCCCCACCATCTTGGTGACAAGAAGCAGGATAATTAGCCTCCCACTAGCAAATAGTTCTGCAAGGCTATTTGTGTCAGTGAAAATTTAAGCTCAGTGAAAAAATTTTCTCATATCACTTTAAGTCATGCAAAGTTGAAATAGGACATTTCTGTGAGTACTGATGAATCAAGACTCATTGTGTGTTACTGCAGAAGAGAAGCAGACTCTACTTTCAATCTGCTGTACTCTTTCCAGATGTGGTAGAAGAGGTCTGAGGTGCTATAAATAAGCAAGCATAGTCTTACTCTCCATTTTAAAAAAATAAAAAAGCTGTTGGTTCAGGTGTGTGCAACTGGTACTTTCTGTTGTGAACATTAAGTCCTGGTGGGGTGAGGTACAAGCTAATTTCTATTTAGAAGTCCTTGGTGGAATTCGGCACAAGATAAGCCGAAACTGGCTGTAGTCTTCTCAAGGTCAGCAGTTGATTGCAAGTCAAACAAGGCAGTTAAGAGCTGAGACAGGTAAAATGACAAAGCAGGGTAACTTCAGCAGGGTCAGCCAAACCAACAACCAGGATATCACCTGGAAGAACAGGCAGATTAATGAATGAATCTATAAATTACTTTTTGCCTTGGGTACTCCAGTTATTTCATAGGGCTTATGCCAAATATAACTTTCTGATTTCAAAGGACAAGTCAGATACAGCAGTTTTCTTTTCCTGCTCATCTGCCCAAGAACTACCATCTCAGAAGAAAGCCATATCCTTAGTCCAGACTTGAGATTCTGTTTAGGAGTCTACCCTATATCTGGGAGTAAAAGGGTGGTAGAGCCAGGTTTGTTGAAGTTGGCCCTATTTTCTTTGGTTATCAAGTCTTCATCTTCTGTAACTTAGCACATCTCTGAGAATTCTTACAACCAAGTCATGGCTTCAGGTTGGCTGAATGGCACGCTGAAAGATTTGGATGAAATCTGAGGCACGGAGACAGTAGGCAAGCTCCTACGTTTAAATTTTAGGCTTTTTCCATTCCAATCACCAATTTTTCATGCAGAGTGTACGTAAGACTCTTGAACAGATGATTACCCTCATCTTAACTCAATATAACAAGATCAGAAGGAATGACTGGCAGTGTAGATCAATGTCTTTTTTTTTTTTTTTTTTTTTTTGCAAAGTACATACAGGAAAAAGCAGAGAGAAAAAAAAAGCTGACAATTTTAAGTAGAAATGTAAGCTTGTAGATAATTTCTCCTTTATGAACTATAGTGGTATATTCAAGCAAAATTGTCATCCAGATTTTAATTTGCTGAGGGTGAGCAGTCAAGAGCAACTGGACCTAAGGTTTGTTTGATGATATGTAGACCAAGTCATGTGATCAGATTAGTCTAGAGGACAAGAGAAAGGATATAAAGAAATCATTTCCAGCACTTAACCAGTGCATTCGTAAGCATAGCTGAAGATGGCTGGCCCTTATATTAACTGTGAAGTAAAGGAATGAGATTTTCTTAGGACATAAATTGGCATGTCCCTGGAATATTCCTGTCTGTAAGTCAGGAATTAAAGTCTTCCTACAGAAACAAATTGTCTTAATGCCTAAGAGTATCCCATAGTAAGAAATGAAGCCAACCACACCGAATCAATGTAAAAGACAGTATTGAGACAGATGTGATTCCATTCAAAAATCCACAAGGACAGCTCTTCAGTATACTAGTAAAATCCTTAGCTGCCATCTTTAGATTTTTTTAAGTTAGTCTATATTTCCAGCAAAATGGTAGACAATACACCATTTGAAGTCACCATCAAGTAAGTTACCATATCCTGGTCAAAGGGCCTGGGTCCAACTATCCCCACCATATGATGGTAGCAGGTATCAAGTCATCTTAAAAGAACATCTCTTACTGGCTAGAAGAAATTTTTCCAAATGACTATATTTTATATCACATATATGAGAAAGGATGCTCAAAAGTTATGTCGTGCAGATCAGCTGTTACACATAAAGATGAGTAGTCAGTAATCACAGAATCAGCAGATAAGCCAGTGAAAAAATTGTTTTGGGTTTTTATTTTTAAAGGTTATCTCATTGATCCTCAGAACAGTAAAATGAATAAAAACCAAGCAGGAGCATAACCTAGTGTAACTAGGTTGAGTCACATAGTGATTTGTAGTTTAAGATGAAGAATGACAACCAGGTACTTAGCCCCTTTAGAAAATGTTGCTAGTATCTGAATTCTGCTTCCGTAGTTAATGACTGTTTCCTGACATGAAGTACAGTACCATGGCTAATGATGAGAGGTCTAATGCAGAAGTTGGTCTCAGATGGCCTCAATGAGACATCAGTTTCCAGCTTGCAGGCAACTCATGTATCCAAGAAGAGTTCAAGACTTCAGTCATGTATTTCAAGTACCACTAATATATTTCATATTTGTGAATGCTGCTTAGGGTTTGTCAGTGTAGGGTGCATATGAATTCCTCTCTGACTATATCCAATTCCAGGATTCACTGTAAGTTCATCTGAATTACAAGGCTAGTAATAAAGGTTCATTTGCCACTATTTTTAGTCCATATGAACATTTTGGGGGCCAAAGGCATGACCATTATATACTTTTCTAAGTCTGCACACAGTAAATATTGCTAAGAATGTTCAGCATCAACTGAATATGGACTATATTGAGTGGAAATACATAAAAGATCAGAAAGCCATTCAGGTCAAATGTTGTATAGGGCAGTGGTTTTCAAATGATTCTGCAGTTCTACGTGTTGTAAAGAAGTCCCTTTAGGTGTCAGCATGGTGGCAAAGGAAGATGGCTTGTGGCAGGCTGAAGACCCCCACTCTTGCTTCACTTCATCCAGAGCAGCTTCACTTTTACTCTGGGTTTCCGCATAGTTTTCATTCAAATGGCTTCATGGCCACAAAGCCTTTGGAAAACAAATGATCTAAGAATAAGTTGAGCACAAAATGCTGAAATAGAAAAAATAGGTCACAGAAACCAGAAACTGGGCGAGCAAAGCCTGTAGTAAGGTAAGGTGTTTTCCTATCATTCTTTCCCTAAGGTGGACCATATTACAGGGTAATTGAGCTAAAACTCAAGTCTAGTATAAATTTTGATTGCCTGAAGTTGAGTTTATAATTGACTGCCAGGGGACAACACTATTGGTTTTAGGTTGCAACAGCTGTGAGGCTTTTGCATATAGTTGCAAAATACATCATTTCTCTGTGAACATTACTTCAAGAAGTCCATGGCTAGGTGACTTCTCTTAAGCAATAAGATCTCAACAGACCACAACTCAAATTCTAAAGAAAATATTTCCTTCTTATTTCTTCTTCCTCCTTATCCTTCCCCTCTACTTCCCTTCCCAATCTCCTTACCCACCTAAGATGCAGTATCTTAAAAAATATGCTGCTAAATGTTATGGAACTCACCCTTTGGGGAGGAGACAGAATTAACATTCTCCCATTATCCTCTGATATAGTTCCATATTTATTCTAAAAGCTCCTTTGATAAAAAAACTAAGGTAATGATCAAGATGCAGGACTCTCAGATGATAGGGACAAGTAAGTTCAAGCAGTTAATGACAAGATACGAAAAAGGCAGGTTTCAAAAACACTGTATTATGGGTCTCCAGGCCAATCTGTTGATAATCAGGAAACACTAGTTGTACCATTGTACAGTAGCTTCCCATTCTATTAAAAGGAATGCTATCAAAATTACGTTGTCTTTAAATTAGTACACAATGGGCTAAGATAAAGAAGTCTCTGCTGCAAGTTTTTCAGAAACCTTTAATATACCACAATGCATTGTAGGCTAGGGAGAAGGGACACATCTCACAGTATTTTACCACCTTATTGGATAATGGGAACTCTCCACATATGACAGGTATACAAGGAAAAAAAAGATGGATCATTTTGTGTAAATATTAGTTTGGGGGCAGAGGACTACAACTAATCTCTCGGTATTCATGAGTCTTTTTTTTTTTTTTTTTTTTTAAAGACATGAAGTGGGATATCTGTTAGGTCTTTCTTGGGAAAACCATGAAAATAGACAAAAGATCTAAAAGCAGGTTGTGTTTCATATTAGGTATTCTTATTATCTAATGAACACCTGCCATTGTGACTGGACAATTGATCATCATGAAGACCCTTTGCTCCCACACTTTAGGGATGTTGTCATTGATTATGCTTACAACATCCTGCCTGATGGGGGCACTAGACAAGGAAGTTGGAATCGTTTGGAATTTCCAATTTCATTTTAACACTGTGGGTAAAGGCTAAATTAATGCCAAGGATAATACTGGACCAGGAGTCAAAGGCCTGGCCTCTACTGCTTTGTAGCTGTGTTAACTTGGATAATTAAGTGACTCACATTTCTGTTCCCTCATTTCAAAAAGGAACATTACTGTATTTTGATAATTGAGATAAACATAAGAAAAGTGCTTTGAAACTGTAAAGTGCTATATAAACAGGGAATTACCATATAGATTTTATCTTGATGTTTTAAGAGGCCTTTTCTGGAATCTGACTGGAGCCTTGTGAGATGCTGTTAGGTAAAGGGATTCCTTGGCAGAATTGCTTACATTTGTGTGAAAAGTTCTGGTTCCTGAGTAATCCCAAAGAAGATGCTATGAGGAATCCACTGTGCCTTGGTTTTGATCCCAATGGGTCTCATTCAGTAGGCTACTACAGATTTTTAGTAGAAAAAGCATGGTCCAGGGACCTTCATGGGATCCTAGACAGTTCATGAACTTTAATCATTTGAGATTGTGGGGTGTGGTCCAATGCTGTTCTCAGAGAGATGTTTGTTGTCTTTCTTTGGACAGCGTTGATAATTAAAAATCCCCTGGTCCAAGTTTATTACATGTCTCTGAAGACTTTAACAGAAGAAATGAAATGCACACTTATGGAATAAACTGGGCCTTTGTTGTGATAAAATAGCTTTAGCTATTTGGCTTGATGACTCTGCACTATAAAGGGCTGCGCTGAATCTGGGCAGACCAGAACTGGAGTGGAAGTCAAGGCCACACCATCATGGCTGAATGCCTCCTGGGTCACAGTGGTCCACTGGAATGATGTCTTCTTCAGTAGTAAGTTGGTAGGAATCACCATGGGCAAAAATCCAAGTACCAGATGTGTAGGCTCTTGGACCAGCAGAAGGAAGGTGGTCAGAAGGTCCAGGTGAACACTCAGCAATCAGGAGGCACAGGACTAGAAGGGGGAGGGACAAAACAGGTAAGATAACAAATGCATGGAATTACAAACAGGTTTCTAATACTGGGGTTGGTCTGCCATAAGCACATCAACTGCCTCATGGGTACTAATTCTTGATAAGCCTGGGTTAGAGGCTGACAGATGATCAATGGGGAGGAAAATAAACTAAAAACAAAAACACAAAAGCCTGATTAGCAATTGCTGATAATAACAGAAGAACTGTACCAAACAGGAACTGCCCTAAAGCTCATATTTTGGGGTAGTAATTTGATCATATTCAGGCAGTTGGGCATTAGTTGGTGGGAAGAAAGTGATTCCACAGGTGGCACAAAAAGTGAGATTTTAAGTTCGTATGCCAACTAGAAAGCGATAGTGCCCTTCTTTTTCCGTTCCTCAAAATGTCTGATGAGCTTCATTGTTTAAAGTTGTCCTTTTCAACTCAATATGAATTGTTTTGCTCAATTATTTTGTGTGTAGTAGGTACTTATAAACACTTGCTAAAATAAAAGTTGTACTTTCACTTTACAAGTTTCTCTGTTGAGTAAGACAGAACAAGACTTTCCACCCTTAAGTATGTAACAGCCCATTCAATATATTATTTCTTCTTTTGTGTAAGGGCTCTCTAGATCTTAAGTTTAGAATTAAAAAGTGAAACATGAAATAAAGAAACATGGCCCAACACCAGTGACTTTCCTTACTATCAAGAATAATTTTTAAAGTCATTTCACAGTGACTAAGCATAAGTGCTGGGAGATACTAAGTGATGATTGACACAGCCCACTCTAAACTCCCTTTTTTTTTTTTTAAAAACTCCTTTCTAATAAATGCTTCAACAGGGGTGGTGGTGTATGTGGGCATAAAACAAGGCCCTTGTTTTCAAGGAGTTTACTTTCTAGTAAGAGAACAGATGCATGCAAATAACTATTTTATGAGATTTTGCAAAGAGAAAAAATACATAACATGTTAATATACTTAAAGAAGACATTCTGGGGCTGGGGTTGTAGCTCACTGAAAGAGCACTTGCCTAGTATGCACAAGGCCCTGGGTTCCATCCCAACACTGGAAAAGCCAAACAAAACCAAAATACATTCTACCTAGAGTTAAGAGATCTATGGGAAGGACAGCGTCTGAGTTGGATACTGAGGAAGTGGCAGAGGTGTAACAGATGAAGAACCAGAGAAGGGCATTTCCAGGGTAGCGAAGAGAGTATGAGAAGTGCAGAAATGGTGGTAAGGCATTTTGGAAAATGGCAAGTACCATAATTGACTTTCGATGGAGTTTTGTCAGTTTACATTGAGGATCTGGGCAGAAACTCAGGTCTTCCAATTCTCAGCAACAGCGCTGGTGGTAATGCTTGCTCAGTCGTTGCCTCTTTTCTCACAGCAAGATCAACTGTTCCAAAACGTAATTTAAAAAAAAAAAAAAATCGACCTCCAGAGTTCCTGCCACATCCTGACAAGCTCTTCTAGGTCGCAGGTCCAGTTCTTGGAAATCTGGAGTCCATGGCTGTGGCTACACCGAAAGGTTCCTGCTTCAATGATTGCAGAACATTGTAGCAAAACCTTCTCAACCTCCAATCCTGGACATCTCATGTTTTGTCACAGAATTTCAAGCTTTGAGTTCCAGTTGCTTTTTTCCTTTCTCTGGAGAAAAGCCTCTTACCACCACAGTCTTAAGAGTCTTTTGAGGTACATCCAGATTTAATTACGAGAGCTAAAGAACACATTTTTCTCCAAAACAGTCATTTCTCTGGAAGTGAAATCATTTGTCTCTGCCCTTTAGGTAAAGGGAATAGTCAGTTTCTCCCCCAGACATTTGAATGAAATAGCAGAGCTGGTTAACATCTACTCAAACAAATTACATTTAACTGCGTTTGTAGTCACTTGCTTAGAGCTGTACCACTGGGTAAGCACCACTCCACAAAATGAAAATGTTTGAAATCCAACTGTTCAAACATTTTTATAGTGTTTGCTGGACAATGGTCTGAAATTTGATAAAAGCAGCTGACAACAAAGAAACGAAAAATGGCATTTTGGCCTTCTGAGTATCACAGTTGCAAGCAATTAGAATGCAAGGCAGGCCAGGTAAAAGGGTTGGAATCATCTCCAAAACCACTGATTTTGAGGTTCAGCAGATGTTCTAATAAAATGTTTGGGAGAATGTTAACTTCGAATTAATAAAGAAAAACCTTGAAACATCTTTAGGAATTCCATATGTAGTTCAGTCTTTTCCAGTGAGCCCACTTGTTAAAAATTCACGTGCACCATTAATCAGCTAGGCTTGGCACCATCATTTAAAAATAAGCCTGTTCACCACCAACCACACAAACTAGGGAAACAAAACAGAATCAAGTAAAGGATGGCAACCATAGTTGTGGAAAATGACAAAACTCAAAAAGGTAGTCAGGCAACAGTATAAGCAGCTGAAAACAAAGAAATGCTGGGCCAAACACTGAACTCACTTCTTGGTATTACTGACTACATCCACGCCTAATTGTAGCTGCTTTATATTGGGTGCCATTGTACCATATGCATCAGCCACCCTTCAGGCACCCCATGGTGAAAGGAAAGGGTTCAGAAGAGAGGCGAAGCAGGGGAGTATTGTTACCCCCAATATTCATTATGCATAGGAAAACAGCTCACATATCCCAGGGACTCAGAAGGGGGCTTCAAATTGATTGTGAAGGGTCCCAAACGACATCTAGGCCTCAGTTTCCTCTCTGTGGTATTAAATAAACTATCAACAACTCTTCTGGGTAACAGTCCCCTTTGAAAACTTGCTAGCAATGGATCATCAGTCGCTTAATATGCCTATCTCCACAAATTTCTACGTACAATTCTGGGAGTTTGGGGATCTCAAACTCCAATCCAAGGTTCGTAAATTCCAAATCCGACGGATTTGGTAATTTTCTAGCAACACAATAAACATTTCAAATGATACTCATCCTTAATGAATACAGCACTTTGTAGTTTACAAAGCGATTTCAATCCCAAACACAGGCAGAGAAGGAAACTGAGGCGCAGACAAATTAGAGTGACTTGCCAAGGTCAGTCGGCCAGCTGGTGGCTAAGCCCGGAAGCAAACCCAACTCTTCCGACTCCGGGAGCTCGTATCCCCACCCCGGAGCTGGTGCCAGAGCTCCCGGCCCCCTCTAAGGCGGCATAAGAAGGAAAAGGCAAAGCAGAAAGCCCACCACCAACCATCCTCCGGCCCCTTCCTGCCCCCCCAACTGGGTCCTTGCAGGCCCCGAAGGGTGGCGCCAGGCCTCCAGGCCAGCCCCGGCCCCCCCCGCCGCCCCAGCCCCCCCCGCCTCCCCGGCCGCACCAAATCCCGCCGCTGCCGCCGCCTCCCCGGGAGCGGGGCGGAGCAGCTGCCCGCCGCCGCCGACCACCCGGACGACTCCTCGTCGAATCGCAAACGCATAGGCCGCCGCCCGAGTTCTGCGTACGAGAAGAAAGACGCGGCGCGAGCGCCAACGGCCACCGGGCGCGCGCCGCGGCGGCCGGGCCTGCGCCCCAAGAGCTGGATGCCAGAGCAGGAGAAAGAGCCGCCAACCGATCGCTCGATCGACCGCGCGCCCGCTCCTTCGCCCTACCAGACCGGGAAGGGGGGGAGGGCGCGCCAGGGCTTCTTCGAGTTAGGGGCCTGACTCCCCGGCGACGAGACAAGATGGCTCCTCCAGTCCGCGCTGCAGCTACCGTCCCGGCTGCGTCGCTCGGCCCGCCCCCGGTACTGTTTCTTTAAATGGCGGAGAGGGTCAGGAAGGCCGGAAGAGAGGTGCGCGCTCTCACGTGATAGGGGTGGGACCGGCCAACTAAGATCCGGTCACGTGGGTACAAGCGGCCCGCCAGTCGGAAGGCGGAGTTTCAGGGCGGGGGCGGGAGAACCTATGGCTTTGTGATTGGCTGAACGAGCCTTGGAGGCCTCGGGGGCTTGGGGCGTCGGGTAGTGCGCGAGGTGGCCGGGGCGGTGTACACCAGCAGAGACAAAGCGGAGGCAGTGGCGGCAGAGAAGCCCTAAACACCGTATTTCGTGTCGCGGAGTCCTGTGATCCTATTCAGCGCGGCGCGCGGGCGGCGGCGGTGGAGGAGGCAGCGGCGGCGGCGGCGGCGGCGGCGGTGGTGGCAACAGCGGCAGCAGCGGCGGTAGCACATGGTTCCAAGAGCGCGCTGCGGTTGTCTTGTTCCAGTTCCGCGGGGAAGGACAAAGGCAGCTGCGAATTCCTGGCTACGCCCGACTGAGTGATTCATTTGTCTCTGCCCTCGATCTGGGGACTGTGAAACCTGGGACTAACTCCTCTGCCTGAGGAGAGGCCACGGGACCGAGGCCTAGGAAGGCCTAGGGCTGAGGTGTCTGAGGGGATTGGGGGAGGGGCGCGGCCTGGATGAGGTGATTTGGGCGAGTCAATTGTGAGGCATAGTGGCGGACCGTTGTGAGATAATTTGAGCCACCACTCTATGGAGATTGGGACAGGACAACAAGCCGGGCCTTTTCGGATTTCGGGTGGAAAAAAAAAAGGCAGTGCCTCTTCCAGTTGGAAAGTGGTGAACAGGAACTAGCGCCATATGCTTGGCAACGATACCGTGGTCTCCGTCTAGAGCCTGTTTTAGGATCCACTGGTGGCGAAGACGTGAGTGCATGTTCAGTTTTATGACAGAAGTGGGTAAATTTCCGGATTGGTAAGTTTTCTGGTCAGGAAATTGAAGGCAACAAAAGGCTGAAGAGCAAACGTTAAAATAAAGAAATAACCGTCGGTGAGCTCAATAACCGTCGACTCCAGGACCATCCGCATTCGACTCAAATTGTCTGAATTGAACTATCGAAACTTAACGCTGAAAGTTCTTCGACGCTGCAGGTTTATGACGAAGTTCTTTCCAAACTATTACGTCATAGAAGATTTAAAAATACTTAAAAAATCATTTGCAGTTTTGAATATCTCCGAATATATTTTGGATAGATATTAGCCAACTAGCTTCAACAGTTCTTAAGGAACAGAGAGACAACCTTAACTGGACGGAGTCCTGGAAAGTCTGTTCCACTGGGTAAAAGATTGGAGCGCTCATTGCAGTCATGGCCTTCACATATTACAGTAGTCTGAATCGAGCTCAGCTAACCTTTGAATATCTGCACACAAATTCGTAAGTATTTTACAGGTGCTAATGTGATCACCAGTAACTCAACCCTTGATATTAATATGGCAGTCCTTTCCCCTGAAAATTTTACTTTTTCACTCATTGGGATAGCGCTGGATGTCTTGAGATCTGTATTGAAGAAATAAGATCAGTGAAATGTTTGTTGCTAATCCAGAAGATTCTTATTTTAGTTATCGGATCAAAATTTTTCTAGATGCAACTTCAGTTAGCATATAATTTCAGATATTTAATAGAAATACAGGAAGTTCTCTTCGAATGGGCAAAAGTTGGATTTAGCATGAACTGTCTCTTTGTTAGTGAAGACAGCCTAGACAGTTGGGTTTTTTATCAGATGTTTCTAACACACACAAAAAAGACATTTAAATGACAATTTACGAGAAGAAAAAAAATAACTTTCCAGCGCACAGTTGGCTTTATCTTTCTCAGAAATTGGTTCCTGTATCCAGTGTAGTTTGTGCAGGAAGTGACAAATTGAACTCTTGATTTGGATAAGTCTTACCCTGAGATGTGTGCAATTCCAGAAATACAGTGCTACCATCACTCCAATTTGGTCTGGAATATTTTAGGGTTAATTCTTAAACCCACTGTGACATTATCCAGTGGGGTCAAAAGTACTAAAGTGTTTTAATACATTCACCTGTTACTTTTGAGATACAGGTAAGTGTTCTACCGTTTCAGTACTTGGAGAATAGGTAATAAATAGCTTAAGTGGTCCACAGTTAGCTGAAGAACCAACCACCTTCAGAATTGAGAATATAGGCTTCAGTTATCCAGTATTACAGCGAAATTTAGCCTTTTGTGCAAAAGACAGGTGTTAAATTTTACAGTGGATGTAATTTTTTAGTGTTTTTCCAATCCAATAATTTGCCAAGTGCTTTTTTTTTTTTTCTTTAGGATTTTTTCATATATTTGCTGTTTCTACTTTTTCATCTGAGAAGTGTCTGTTCATTTCACATGCCCTAGTTTGCCAAATTCTGAGAGTGGGTGATTTTTGTTTTTTTAGAAAGCTTTTTATTGAACCAAATTATTTTAGAGAAGGTACCATACATATAGGTTGACTAGGTGAATTCTCACACTTAGGGATAATTTGTATGGAACATAGATGAGGTCACTGATCACGGGTGGTAGCACAGCCTTGGGCAAAACCTTCAGTGTCCTTTTTTAGTATTTTGTCGGTCATGTTAAGAACTAGTAGGTGAAGGCCACTTAGATGTTCATGGACTGTTGTGTTTGATAAATGACCGAGTTTTAAATTTTGGAATGACAAGACAAATTTGGAATTGCAGATTTTCTGATAATCTTGGAAGACCACAATCTAGACTTCGGAATCTGGTTTCTTGTTCTCACTTCATCAAAGATTTACACAATAATGGAATAGTAACAATTATTGCTTCATGCCAGTTGCTGTTTTAAACTTTGTCCAAAGTAATCTTGAAAGCAAACCTGTGGGTTAAGGATTATTCTTATTTTGCATTTGAGGAAACCAAGGCTTGAAATGATTGCTAGTGATTACACAGCTGCTGAATGGCAGATTAAAAGAGCCAATATTTAAGAAAAAGAATCATTTGGTCACAGTGCATAGTCAGCATATGGCGATGCTGACTTCGGTCAGTTTTACCTTAAAGGGCCTGTTTTCTTATCTATAAAGCAAGGGGTTTTCTTTCCATCTAAGGAATCTTCAATTTTATTTTATCTCAGTGAATCTCTACTTTGAGGATTATGGGATTGTTCTCTCTCGTTCTCCTTCCCCACCTATTTTGTGGTTTATTAACAGTAAGTGATTTCTCTCTTCTTCCCCCCTCCTCCTCTCCTATTTTGTAGTTTATTAACAGTAGGTGGACAGTGCCAAGGCAAAGAAGCAAACCTCAGTTAAGTCATTTGTTTAAGGTGATGGAGAGTTTTCTGTGAATCTTGCTTACCCATGTTGAATTGGAACCAGCTGTTCACTTGAGTTTACAAGGGTTGGTGGATCGTTTTGGAACCAACCTACCTACTTGCCTACCTTTCGTTCTTTCTTTTTGGTTGTTTTTTTGAGACAGTGTCTCACTATATAATTCAGGCTGGCCTTGAGTTTACTATGTAGTCCAGACTGGCCTTGAATTTACTATGTAGTTCAGACTGGCCTTGAACTAATGCCAATCCTTCTGCCTCATCCTCCTGAGTGCTGGGATTACAGTCATGCGCCACTACACCCGCTATTGGAAGCTCTAATTTCTTAATCTGAATCACAGTTTTAAACTTAGAAGTTCTGCTTTTGAATGTGTCTAGTCCTACCAAAAGAAAGTATGAATGCTGGAACACCAAGATAAGTTTGTAAGATAAATTTGTAACTAATTTCAAGAGACTTGATTGGAAGTTCATTTTAGAGGAAACAAATTTTTAAAATTCTCACATGATGTGAGTTGTTACTCATGATGATAGATTAACGTCCCCTGTTTAAGTGGTTCACTAAGTCACCTTCAGAGAAGGGAAGATTGGTCTTGTAGTACTTTCTCCTTTGTTTTGTTAAAATAAACACAAGGCCATTCAAGGACATCTGCAATATTGCCATATAGTGAATTACGAAAGAGACAGCACTCTGCTTAGTGCCCACTAAATGTAGACTTGCGAACAACCCAGGCTAGGAAGGTGGAAGTCATTGTGGCTTAGTGAAACCATTGGGCTTGAAGGCAAACCAAACCTAGATTTGACTGCTTCCTGTCTGTCCTTGGGCAAATCAACCTTCTGAGCCCTTAGTTTCTTCATTTATAAAATATTGTTAATCTAATAAGAGTGTTTATGAAGATTATATCAAATAATATTTACAAAGTTCTTAGCTTGTACCTGGTACACAGGAAAATTGAGTAGGTGGTGGTTACTCTTTTTATATTAGTTTATATAAACAAAAAGTAGCAACTTGCTTTTTTTTTTTTTAAATATGCGAGTACCGGGAGTTGAACTCAGGACCTCGCGCTTGCCAGGCAGGTGCTTGTGCTGCTGAGTTATATCACCAGCCTGCAACTTGCTTTTTGATGTTAGTGGGCAGATAAATTCCTGTTAAGTTTTGGAGCATGTGTTGGAGACAGTAAATGCCTTGATTTTTTTTTTGTTTGTTTGTTTTCCTTCCCTATATTACGATTTGTGGTAGTGATGATAGTTATTCTTTGGTAACATCAGCATTAAGGTTGACAGCAGTCCTGGGAGCATCTAACTTATTTTAATATTGGAAGTTGCTCTTACAAGATCATGCAAATTAGGGTTTTCACATAAAAGGAGTTTTATTCTGTTACTGTTATTAGGTGGTTCATTTTGTGACTGATGTTCTTTTGACATAATCATGCCTTGGTTTGCTGTACTAAAAGTGATCTGGTAGAGCAGGATGCTTAAGTAGAAGACAGTTACTTTTTGTTTTTTATGTTTATTCCTCTTGGTACTTTAAATAATTCATGATCTTGGCTATATGATAGCCTGGGCTGTTTATCCATATGTGAGGTGAATGAAGAGGAACCTGTCAACTCAGAGACTTCTGATTTCTAGGATGTATAAATGTGTTGAAATGTAAGTTCACATGCTAAATATATTAAAAGCTATTTGAATTTAAAATGGCTTCTCCAGGATTTCCCAGCTTTGGCAGTTAACTGTTGTCAGTGTGTACAGGAGCTAGGCAAAACTATCACTGTGTGGTGGGTTTGTGAGTAATCCATTGATTTAAATTCAGGCTGACTATAAATATGGAGATCATTTTCCTTACATAACAAGCTAATTTACCCACGGATTTGTCACTGGAAATGCTAAGCTGGAAAACTGTTTCTACTATGGCACAAATGAAAAGCTATAATCGGTTGAAAACCAAAGAATTTATTAAAAATCTCTTGTCTTTTTCCAGCTGGTTGATCTTTCTTGGATCACATGCAAAGGATCTTTAGGTCTGCGAAAAAATTTCTTTTTATATTTATTCATTATGTCTCAAATGCTAGGTAGTGATGAATGTACCTCTTGGGAAAAGGAATTTATACAGTTGTTATGTTTTGGATTATTATTTTAAATATTTAGAACTGACTTTGGCATCTGGAAGATCAATCATTAATCTGTTGGAGATCTAAGAAGATTCTGAGTATTGCCCCTTTTATGATATGAACAATCATCACAAAAACACCTCCTTGGTGTTTTGGCTTCTTGAATTCTAAATGTCTTATTTTCAAGCTGGGTGTGGTGGTACACACCTGTAATCCCAGCTGGAAGACTGAGGCGGTAGGATCAAAAGTTTAGGCCCTACCTGGGCAATTTGGCGAGACCTTGTTTTAAAAAAACAAAAAAGGAAAGGTCTGGGGATGTACCTCGGTGCAAAGGCCTTGGGATCAGTACCCAGTATCCCCCTACCCAGTCTCATTTTTATGTAAAGCAATTAGAAATATGGATTAGTGAGATACAGTTATTTGTATTTGTGGTTTCCTTGTCCTAATGGCAGAGGGTGTCAGAATTAGTTTTTGTGATAATTCCTACTCTTCCTTCTCACTACCAAAGGCCAGAAACTGCATTCTTTAATTCCAAAGTTAGTGCATCTGATACAAGTGGTAGTCTTATTCTTTTTTTTTTTTTGTTTTGCTCTGTTTTTTTGAGCCAGGGTCTCACTATGTAGTTCAGACTGGCCTTGAACTCACTGTGTAGCCCAGGCTGGCCTCGAACTCAACTCGTAATCCTCCTCTCTCTGCTGGGATTATATGCATGCGCCACCATGCCCAGCAAGTGATAGTCTTTATTCTTAATATGCTTGTGCTCTTCGTATTTTCTAGGGGGTGTATTTTTGAGATTACTTGACTTTCTGTTAAAATGTAGATTGATGTTGAGATGAGAAGTATTGCAGGAGAATTATTTTATATAGCAATCTTCAAAATAAGTTAGAATATAGAAAACCAATTCACTTTCTAAATCACTTGTAAGCCAGATAGAAAGATTACTGTTTGGAAGCTTGAGAACAAATTTTTTTTTTTTTTTTTTTTAAAAGAGAAGAAAAAGCAAAACAAATCAAAAAAAGAACAAATTTTCAAAACAACATAACATGAGGGTAACAATGGTCAATGTATTACGTATTATTATCTTTAAGTTAGTTATTCAGGATACCAGACATTTGCATTCAATTGTCCAAACATTATTGGCTCAAACCTTACTCTTCAATGAACTAAGTAAAATTGGTAGTTTATCTATCTTAACCATCTTATATATATATACAAGTTTTTTTCCCTTTCCCTTCTTTCTTTTCCCTATTCCAGTCTCTCTTTCTTATTGACCAGTTTCTTTTTGATTCACCGTGTCTATTGTACATTTTGGATCTTATTTACTCTTTCAGTTTCTCATACTAGAGAGACAATACGATGCTTACACATGTGCGTCCGGTTTATTTCACTTATGAGTATTTTCTCGAGTTGCATCCATTTACCTGTAAAAGTCTCCAGTTTATCCTTCTTTATGGCTGAATAGTACTCCATTGTATAAAAATACCACATCTTTCTTATCCATTCCTCAGTTGATGGGCATTTGGGTTGTTTCCAAGATCTGGCTATTACAAATTGTGCTGCTATAAACATGGGTGCACATATATCACTGTGGTCCGATGTTTTTAATTCTTCTGGGAAGATGCCCAGAAGGGGAATAGCTGGATCAAATGGGACCTCCAACCCTAGTTTTTTGAGGAATCTCCACACAGACTTCCACAGTGGCTGTACCAGTCGACACTCCCACCAACAGTGAAGAAGGGTTCCTTTTTCCCCACAGCCCCTCCAGCATTTGTTATTAGTTGATTTCTTTAGAGTAGCCATTCTTTCTGGGGTGAGATGGTATCTCAGTGTTGTTTTAATTTGCATCTCTCGAATGACTAGTGATGTTGCACATTTTTTTGTATATTTATTTGCCATTAGTATTTGTTCATCTGAGAAATGTGTATTCATCTCAGATGCCCATTTTTGGAGTGGGTCTTTAAATTTGGGAGGTCTGGGCCGGTGAGATGGCTCAGCGGCTTAAGCGCCTGCCCAGCAAGCACGAGGGCCCGAGTTCGACTCCCGGATCCCACATACGAAAAAGGGGCCGGTGATATCGCTCAGCGGCACAGGCGCCTGCTGGCGCGCGAGGTCCTGAGGTCGACCCCCCGGTACCCACAAAAAAAAAAAAAAAAAAAAAAAAAAAATTTGGGAGGTCTGATTTTTTTGAGTTCTTTATATGGTTCAAGCTTGAGAACAAATATTAAGATTCATTTTTAATTTATGCTATCTTAGCAAGTCACTTTAATTTTTCAGCGTAGTTTTTGTCTCTGTTCCTTTGTTTTTGCACTACTAGGGAACTAGTACACAGGATCTTGAGCATACTGGACAAGTACTCTTAACTATTAAGCAACATTCTCAGCCTTTTTTTTTTTTAAATCTTGAGACAAGATCTCACTGTGTTTCTCTGGCTAGCCTCTTGTGGATCCTCCAGCCTCAGTCTCTTGAGTTGGGATTACAAATATGTTCCATCATTGCCTGGTCTTCCTATTTCCTTAGTGGGGTGTGAAGAATATGTGTTAATTCATACTTTGAAAAATTTAAAGTGATGACTCTAGATATGTAAATTTTTTTAATAAAGATGACTTTTAGTCAGATGTTTTTTTAGAAATTTGGTTCTTCTATGTAAAATTAAGAATTGGACTTTAGTTAGAATTTGAACTCTATATTCTAAGTGAATTGGTGATAAAATTTCTATGTCTCATTACAGTATACTTATTGGTAATGCTTTTGGATTAGCAACAGATATATTCAAAGATCTCTTGGAGGACAAGTTCTTCCTAAAATTCCAGGAGCTGATGGTTTCATTTAATTAAAAAAAATTTGCATTTAAAGAGTTATGTGAGAAAATGTCTTCCTGCACAGTTACAAGAATTTTATAAACAAATATCTTGAGTTTAAAATAAGTGATCGGATCTTATATGCTAGTTATTTAATATTGATATATTTCATTCTAAATTTTTAGAAATTTTCACTTTGGCTATTGGCTGAAACTATGGAGTAATATGGGTATTTATTAAAAATTAATGATGGTAAGGTATAGATTAATGATTTTGTGTTTTCCATAAAAGTCAGCCTGGTTTTCTATATGCTTCTTTGTGGACTTGCCTGACTTTTGTATGACTATATAAGATTAAAGAAAGTGGGCCGGTGAGATAGCAGCATAAGTGCCTGCCTGGCAAGTGCAAGGTCCTGAGTTCGACTCCCGGTACCCACATAAAGGAAAAAAAAAGGGCTGGTGATATCGCTCAGCAGCACAGGCGCCTGCTGGCAAGTGCGAGGTCCTGAGTTTGACTCCCAGTACCCACATTAAAAAAAAAAAAAAAGATTCAAGAATGTAAATTGAGCATGCTCTGTGGATAATTTGGTAGTATTTTTCTTTAGCAATACCTGTGTGTGATCTACCAGTGTATGTGTGTTGGGGGGACTGTATGGTTTTGTGCAGTTTATACGGAAAATACTCGTTTTGAAGGAAGAGAGAATAACGATAATCTTGACTTTCTGAAATTTTGGCTAAAAACAGAACTTTACACACATTCAACAAAGGAATCCAAGACCCTTTTGTTGTTCTAGAGGGATAAGAGCCTAGTGTGATCTCCTAGGAACCCTAGTAAAGTTAACCCTTTCAAGGAGGGGAGTTCGGTGGTTATCTTCTCTGGGAGGCTGCTGAAAATTTGGTTTACACAGCTACAGGATCACATTATTCAGAACTCAATAAAGATACTATAAACTGAATGTGGTGTTATGTGTATATGCCTGTAATCCCAGCACTCAGGAGTCTGAGGCAGGAAGAATGTGAGTTCAAGACCAGCCCGGACTACATAGTGAGTTTGAGGTCAGCCAAAGCTGTACTGTGAGACCCTGTCTGAGAAGAAAAAAGATGTGAGATACGCAGAAACGGACAGCTAGTTAAGACGGTGGAAAATAAAATACAGGCATTTTTAAAGCCACAGTATCACTGCTTTTAGGAGTTAGTGCATGTGAGAATCTTAATACTTTAGGGCAGGTTTCTCAGCTCATAATAAGAATAAACATTTCTGAGTACATGGCAAGACTTGATTCACATTTAAGAAGAAGTAGTTCTGGAAAGCTAAGTTTTGGAGAAGTAAATTTCAGAAGTGTGAATTAATGCAAATGGAAATTTTTGATTTTTAAAAATGAGAAATTTTACAACCTTACGAGGAACCACAATTCAGTTCATCTGGTAACTTCGTGTTTATCATTTCAGAACCACTCATGAATTTTTATTTGGAGCTCTTGCTGAACTGGTTGATAATGCAAGGTATGTAGTCTTCCAGCATATAATCTGCTTGAAGTATAAATTTTTTGGGTCATTGCGACTTTTGCTTTCTGAAAACTTGAAGAAATATTTCTGTAGTAGCTGTAACTCCTAAGAGGCCCATTACCACAAAGTATTTTTAATACTTTAAATATTTTCTTGGTTAACTTAAAATTCATTTATTATTCTTTATGTTTTAGCCTAAAAATGGTGAACTTATTACATCTCAAACCACTTTTCCTTGTATATTAGAGCAAAGTGATTGTGAAAAGCAGAAAATTGAGATAGAATCAAATTAATGGGATAGATGACCCGTGATTTTTATTTTTTACCAGGACAGTACACCCCTGATGTCTTTAAAACTTTGCCAGAATTTTGTATTTCTCCAGAATGTTTTATTGTGAGGGGACTCCCACTGTTAAATCTCTTCTGTTACTAGCATCTATGCTTAGAAGGAGTCACTCTTCAGTATTTTCTTATAACGAATTGAAGTTTGGGTTCATTTATAGACAAAGATCCTAATCCAAATAAAAATCCGATCTGTAGTTAAAGTTTGAAAATATTGTCCCAGTCTTATTCTTGAATGCAAACATAAAATTAAGATTATTTTTGATCATTATTGAAGATTTTTAATGAAGAAGACAGGAGTTGACAGTAGTACTTCTAAACTGATCTCCATTTAGTGAGCTTCCTTGTATTTTCTAATAGAATTCACCTATACCTGCGATGGCAGACCTTTTAGAGCTTTTAATGATAAAAAAAGCCTGCTGCGGCACATGTGCCATCAGTTCGCCACCATTGACTTATACTGTCATTACTTTTTTGCTATTAAATGTTTATGGAAATGTACTAGGTAATACATTATTTAATTAGAAAACTCCCATTTTGTTTCAATATTGTTTAACTCATTTTTCTATTCAATTAAAAATGCTGGAACTTAATGGAATTATGTTTGCATTTACTGCTTGTTAACTTAGAGCATAATATTGTGGCAGGCAGCTCTTTGTGTATCAGACAGTGAACGAGAGATTTCTGGGAGTATGTTTTCCTATTCCTGCACACATTTTGCCAATCTTTCTCATATTTTAAAATGTTTTTTATATCGTTGAGAATAGGTTCATGTAGAGCTGGGTGGATTTGGGGTTTTAAAAAGTTTTTAAAAATTAATTTTTATTTTTTTATTGAACCCAGGGCCTCATGCATGCTAAACATTCACTCTACAACTGAGCTATATACTGAGTGGACTTTTTGCACCTAAAACCTATTGAGTTGCCTCAGTTTCCTTGCCTGCAGTCAGTAGAATTAGAATAAATTACTTGCAAGCCTTCATGAAAGCCTTCATTGGTGACTGAATCCGATGGCTGGAGTCTAATTGAATGCTTTAACTTGCTTTCAGGGTTAGAGAGGTTAATGTTATGGGCTCAGGAATCAGGTTGCTGACTGCAGTGTATGTAGTGTAAGGCCCAGTTTTTTCACAAGTTGTGGCAGCTAATAGTTTTCCTTTTTTCTTAAAGTTTTGGTGAGAAGAAAAATGGATGAGTTTTTGGACCGTCTTATTATGATTGCAAATAAATGAGAGAAATACATATTTGAGCCATTTCTTTTTCTTTTCTTTTTTTTCTTTTGGTATTGAGAATCGAACTCAGGGCCTCACGCTTGCCAGGCAGGCGCTGTGCCACTGAGCTATATCCCTGGCCCTTGAGTCATTTCTTAAAGTGTAAAGGGAAATATTCTTACTGATCCTAAGTTACACGTTTTTACCATGAAATCAGTATTTTTAAAATGCATTTAGGCCCTGTGTGTCATGTAATTGTCTTAAATAATTGGGAGCTCCTAAAGCATTTCACAAGTATAAAAGTAAAGCTTTAGGGTATGTAGTATTTTTTATGGCTCCCTGAAATACTCAGAATACAATGTATTTTACTGATTGATATTTCATTCTCATTTAGATTTTTTTTTTTTTTTTTCAATTTTGCAGAGATGCTGATGCCACCAGAATAGATATTTATGCGGGTAAGTCAGACTTTAGACCTTTCTTGTAATGCCCTGTTCCTCTAATGCACTTTCTACTGCTATATCCCTAAGAAGAAATAAGTGGGAAATAACTGATTCGTGGAGCATGGAGAGATGGCCATAGGTAGAAATGGGGCAGCCCTATTCAAGCATGTCATAGAAATCAAGAATATTGGTTTTGAAACTAACACCAGGTATCAAATCTATGTGCGTAGACAAAAGGACAGCTTGGGTGATGGAGTAAAGTAATGTGACATGAAATGACCAAGTACTGGTCATCTTACTGGAAGGAGGGATTTTGCTAGAGTTTCTTTCTCACCAGTCTGTGAGCACCAGTCCCTACTGGGAAGGTGGCTGGTGTCAGTTGCAGAAAACAGCTGGTAACTGGGTTGGAATTAGGTTTATAGAGGTGTTCTCAGGTAGAGGTGTCAAGTAGGAAGGACTGCTTGCCAGGAATTTGATGCTTTGATATCTTCTATTGTTTTGGTTGGATTGGCTCTATTGTTTTACACTAAAATCCTGTTTTTCCTAGAGTGGTTGCAGCAGTGAAAGAATTCTTAGTCATTATGATTGGCCTTTTTTTTTTTTTTTTTTTGTTAAATAGTTTGCTTTTTGCCAGCTCAGTATTTGTACCAGTACTTTTTTTTTTTATTATTTGAATACTAAAACTTTGGAAATGGACTAGAAGAAGACAGCTTTTAAATCCAGTGTTCTATGTTTTCTCAGCACCCTTTCTGAAGTCTCCTCTAAGGTTATAGCAGAAGAATGTTAGAACATGGCTATTGAATCTGGCCAAATGGAGGGGCCTTTGCAAGCCAGCTCTGAATGTGCTTTTAGGAGGGGTAACAGTTACCTGTGTAAGAAATAATGACTGTTTAAATTATCGTGCACATGATAAAGCAGAGAATGGGCCTCTACTCCAAGAGATGTGAAAGGAACAAATCTCAATAGCTAAATCAATATGTGGAAGAAATTTTTTTAAAAGGTCATCTCTGCTCCCTCATACCACCTTTGGTGGGTGAATCTCAGCAAGGAAATTCAGTTCTTTTTTTTTTTTTTTTTTTTTTTTTTTTGTGGGTACCAGGGGGACGACCTCAGGACCTCGCGCGCCAACAGGCACCCGTGCCACTGAGCGATATCACCGGCCCCTTTTTCGTATGTGGGTTCCGGGAGTCGAACTCGGGCTCTCGCGCTTGCAAGGCAGGCGCTTACGCCGCTGAGCCATCTCACCGGCCCGGAAATTCAGTTCTTAACACTCAGAATGCAGCAGAACAGTTGGATATCAGTTTAAATGAAAAAGACTTAGTATACATTTATTCTGTGCTCAGTGCTACTTTTGTGCTTTGTGAAAAGTCCAGAGAGGATCAGATGAGGCCTTTGCTCTAAGAACTTCATTTCTAATTGGAGATAATGTGCATAGTACTGATGATTAAAGAATGATAATTAGATCTTGAGGGAATAGTCAAGACAGTTAAGGATTAAATGGTGTGATAGGAGCTGTACCATAGTGTTTTGGAAAAGGGCTTGCTTTACTTTTAAGTACCTTGGGATTAGGATTCTTTTTTTTTTTTTTTTTTTTGTGGGTACCGGGGGGTCGACCTCAGGACCTCGCGCGCCAGTAGGCGCCCGTGTCGCTGAGCGATATCACCGGCCCTTTTTTCGTATGTGGGTTCCGGGAGTTGAACTCGGGCCCTCGCGCTTGCCAGGCAGGCGCTTACGCCGCTGAGCCATCTCACCAGCCCAGGGATTAGGATTCTTGGCTGAGGCATCCTTAACTTCACATTTTTCTACCTCAGTGCCTTATTAATGCTTTCAACATTAAACAGTGGTGTCACAAATCTTAATACTCTAAAGTTCTTCTTAGTACATGTTATCTTATGGTTTGAAATTGAATTGCTATAGAACTTGAAAATCTCCCAAGCATCAGATTTGGTTTGAAGTCACTCTAAAAATCACATTTTTTTTTTTTTTTTTTTTTTGTGGGTACCAGGGGGTCGACCTCAGGACCTCGCCCGCGCCAGCAGGCGCCCGTGCCGCTGAGCGATATCACCGGCCCCTTTTTCGTATGTGGGTTCCAGGAGTTGAACTCGGGCCCTTGCGCTTGCCGGGCAGGCGCTTAAGCCGCTGAGCCATCTCACCGGCCCTAAAAATCACATTTTAAATGCTGCCTTTCAACCTAAGAAGGGCAAGAAAGGAACCAGCCTTTCAAAGTACAGAAGTATACATTTGTCCAAAGTATTCTTACTGGAACTAAAGCATGATGATATGCCTGTCAGAAGTAGACTGTAGGTTTTTATTGGCTTTCTCAATGTCTTGGTTTCTTTTCTTGTTGCTGAGATAAAATACCCAGCACCCAAAGTTAAAGGAGGAAAGATTTATTTGGTTCACAGTTTGTGGAGGTTTCATTTCATAGTTGGCTACCCCCAAGGCAGGGTGGCTTAGCAGAGGAACATCACAGAGGAGAAACAGTTCATGGCAGGCAGAAGGCAGCAAAGCAGTGAAGTAGCAAGCAATAAGCTACAACCCTCTTTCTGTTCCTTGTATTTTATCTAGGATATCCACCCTTATGGCAGGTATCACTCACATCCGGGAGTGCCTTCCCACTATCTACTCCCAGAACTATGCCAAACCGATCAGTGGACTAATTTAGTAATGACACACCCTTGATCCCAGCATCACACACTCCAGATCCAGCCATCTCTGAAAACCCCGACCTATGACCACATGAGGCTTTGGGGAGACATCTAGACACAAACTGTAGCATTCAACTTTCTGGGGAAGGTGGTGTCATGTTCTCTAAAAAGATTCCTTTTGTGATGCTAGGGCAATGCTTAAATAAATGGAAAATTGGTCAGAACAAATGAAACTGACATTAGTTTTGCTCATTAGAGTGAATGAAACTGAAGATTAGATTACAGAATGTGATGAAGAACTTGGATGCTATTACATAATAGCCTCTGGAAAGGGCATGATTATATCATTGCTTTTCACTTTTTTTTTTTTTTTTGGTGGGTACCAGGGGTCGACCTCAGGACCTCGTGTGCCAGCAGGCACCCATGCCGCTGAGCGATATCACCGGCCCTTTTTACGTATGTGGGTTCCGGGAGTCGAACTCGGGCCCTCACGCTTGCCAGGCAGGTGCTCACGCCGCTGAGCCATCTCACTGGCCCCTTCTCTTTTAATTTAAGCTCCATTTTACCTTTACCCACTTCCCTCTTTTTCCAACTTAATGGGAGTGAATGGTGGGGGGATGTGTGGCTTGGGGAAATCAGACTTGGCCATGTTGGAGGGAACTTAGAAGTGCAGCCTTCCAAACTGGTTCAGACAGTCTTGTATATCTGTTACCAGGGTCTGAGGCACAGCTATGAAAACACTTTGGCTTTGCCTTCCCTATCTGGCTTCCAACTTGCTCCTTTCCTTCAGGAATGACTTTCTATGGTGGAATGTGTGGGGAGGTAGTTTTAAACAGGGATATCTTCGTATTTCTCTTGGCATGCTCTAGAATGTTGCTTTAAAAAGGGTGGTCCACCCATCAGCCCTGAGAGAAATGCAAATTCTTAGGTCCCACCTCTGACCTATCTGGAGTGGAGCCCAGAATCTGTATTTTTACAACTCTTCAGGTGATTCTTAGGCACACTACATTTTGCTTTAGCTGGTTCTTTTCCTAGCCTCCCTCAGCTTAAACTCTCCTGTTCTTCATATCCTACATCATTTTCAGAGAGTAGAATCTATTAAGATTATGAACTCCATGGAGACAAGGATCACATCTGCATTGTTAGTTGCTCTTTTCTGCATCACAGGGCCAGATATATAAGAGGTCCTCAGTAAATAGTTATCAAATAAATGAGTCATTTGCACACATATTATAACCAAGCAAAGATACTATACTGCCTATATACAAGGTTAAAGAAGTTACTGCTGAATTATCTCATTTGTCTTGGCCCTGAAGTAGTATTGCATGTGACTGTGGACCTGGACACTACTAGCCATTTACAGGATGTCAGTTACTATGTGGCCAGAAGGATTTCCCTCCAGTATGAGTGTCATACCCTTGTAAACTACATTTAAAAGCTTTGAAATGAAGTCCTTGAGTTGGAAGAAGATTCCAGATCCACTGTTAAGTGATGATTATGTGCTGAAACATTTTAGCCTGTGAATCCTATCCTACTAGAAGAGCCTAGAAAATGACTTCTTTGATAGCGTTCAAAAAATGCCAGTAATCCGTGGGGACTTTTCAGATATACTTGGCTAAAACCAATTTCTAGATCCCAAGGCAGAACCTCTGTGCACATTTTATGCCATAGTGTGCAGCAAATGACTCTAGAGTTAGAACACTGTTTCTACCATGATCTGTATGTGACCCAGTTTGAAGCTCCATATTATACTTTGCTTCTATCAGATGGAAACTGTGATGCCTTTTCACATTTTTTTTTTCCTTTTGTGGGTACCGGGAACCAAACTCAGGACCTTGTGCTTGCCAGGCAAGCGCTTATGCCGCTGAGCTATATCACTGGCCCTCTTTTTGCATTTTTTTATATACTTGTTCCTGCTTGCCACATCTTATTTGAGTTCTCTAGACTCTGATGAGAGGCATTGCCACAGGGAGAGATTTTCTTATCTACCAGTTGTAGTACAGGAAGATCCTCACTCTTAAACTTTCAAGAGGCACTTGTAATGAATGTTCAGCTTCCTGAACATAAAATGATACTTGAAAATCTCTGTGCTTTATACCCCTTTTGAAATTGCATTTTAAATTACATTAACTAGGCAGTAACAACTCACTTGAAGTTTTAGCCTGAGGGGAGGACGAAGAACATTTTAAACAGATTGGTCAGCATAGATAGTTGTACAAAGTTGGTGAGCTGCTACTTGAGGAAGTTTAAAAAATCTTTTGTTAGGGACCAGATTTCAAAGCAATCTTATGCTTGGACCTTATACAGACCTCCTTTCTTCTGTTAGAAATGCTCCTTTAATCCCTGTGCCAAGCAGTGGACTATGAACAGCATCTAAACTGAGGAGATTGGTACCCCCTATGGCTTGTGTGAATCTTCTGCCTCCATTTCTGTCTCACATCCATCTTTCTTACTGGTTCTGCTTCCCTGATTCTGAGGCTAGTTTTTCCATTGCTCACCTGGTTGTCTTCATTGAGTCAAAAGTTCCATGGAAACAAGCTCTTCTCTATTTGGGACTCTCTTCATTGTCCATGACATCCTGGACCCATAACTGCTTTGGGTTGCAACTTGCTGAAAGAAGTTCTTCATCTACCCACCAGAATGGCAGCCTGTTGTGTATCTTTCTTGTTGCCCAAGAAGCCCTACCACAGCTGCTGTACATGTTATTGTCAAGGGACCATTCTGCTTGCAGTCAAGCAGATCTAGCCAGGCACTAGGTACCTATCACTGTACCTTGTGTCATCTTACTCCTTTTAATGACCCATAGCTAACAGGGGATATGACTATGAATACACATAGTCCAGAAACGGTAGGATCCTGGGTGTCGTCATATATAGACACAGTAATTCTTCTTTTAGATCGTAGCTGCCACCACTATATTCCCTACCATATCTGGCTTCATCACTTTGTCTCAATGCTATTTCAGACTTAAAAGGGGAAGATACTCTTGAGTTTGAGCTGTGTTGATAAGGTATAATACTAGTTGGAATACTTTAGTGGTTTGTGATCTGTGGCATAGGGCAGAACTGACAGTAATCCAGTTGGAGAAAAGCAGGACAGTTGAGGTATATGTGAGATACATGCATATTCAGTGGTTTTGGGTGTGGTTAGGTGCTAGATTGGGTAGTCCCTGCCCTCCTTATAGATATTCTAAAGGTTTATGTTGAACTAGAAGGCATTGGAGAGTCTTTGATCAAGAATTCATACCCTCAAGGGTCCTCATGCTAGCTAGGACTGCTAGAACCTTGGTTTGATGTGACCCTTTAGGTTCAAACTTCACATTGATCCACCTTCTGTTCATACGCATTTTGCTACCCTCTCTTGGATAATAGCCCAGTAATGGCAACTGCTTCTTTTACAGAAAGGCGAGAGGACCTTCGAGGAGGGTTTATGCTCTGCTTTTTGGATGATGGAGCAGGAATGGATCCCAGTAAGTGATGAGATGATTCTGTTTCTTTGGGGGAGGATATAGCCATTTTTACAAAGCACTACATAAACTTGTTTTTCTGTGGCCTCATTACTGTGACTGTAAGATCCACTTGGAGAGTGAAGTGCCTATTGCAATATCTTAGGCTTAATTCTGCTATATATCTGTTGAGTCTTGTCCTGACCTGGGAAATAGGGTCTGAATGACAGTCTTAAGTTAGATTACCTGTCTCTTGACATCGTATCTATCAGTTTGTACAACATTCTAGAGCTGGAACTACCGAGGCCTCCCCTAGCCTGTTTAACATGTTCTGGTAACAGAACACAGGTCAGTCATGGTACTGGCAGGCCAGACAAAGATTGTCTCCTTTTGCCTCATGATTGCAAATTTCCTTAGAGGTGTTCAGCAGACACACAGCCATGCTTTAGCAAGGCTCAGACCTTTTACTTTGAGAAATCTGGGAGAGAAATGCTAATCACTTTCTTTTGTGTTCGCCACTTCAGGTGATGCTGCCAGTGTGATCCAGTTTGGGAAGTCAGCCAAACGAACACCTGAGTCCACCCAGATTGGGCAGTATGGGAATGGGTTAAAATCGTAGGTATATTGGACGCCTGTCACAGGGCTCTTCTGTCCTCCACCTTGTCCTTCATAACTAACTCTGGAACAGTAGGAAAGTCAAAAAGGAGTGGTGGGGGGCCGGTGAGATAGCTCAGCGGCATAAGTGCCTGCCTGGCAAGTGCGAGGTCCTGAGTTTGACTCCCGGAACCCACAAAAAAAAAAAAAGAAAGAAAAGGAGTGGTGATTTATGGGTAGCTTACCAACTATTATCCAGCTGAGTTTGCTCCACAGTGTGAATCTCCAAAACAAGTTGGGGTGGCAGAGGCTGTGAGTTTCTTTTAGCACTGTGTACTAGAACTGTGCTTCATCTTTAGGAAAATTCTTGTATTAGCCCTGTGGTTGAAGATGTGAGTTGTTCTTTTGAGAGGTTGGGATATGTCTGAAGTGGTGAGGGGCTCATCTCATAGTGTAGTGGTGTTCCTGAGCACCTGCTGTATGTCATGGTTTGTGTCAGACACTGGGGATCCAGAGTGAGGAAGAGACACAAGTCCTCCCTCTTGGAGGATGATGCTGTTTCTATTTACATATCCTGTAAGCTCTTATGGCAGGGACCCACCTACTATCTTCACACCGCTTGGGACTTCTCCCTTAGCACTTGGTTCCCATTTGTTTAATGTTTGGAATGTGTTGTTCTGGTTTTGAGCGAAGTCCCAAGAGAAAGGTTTCTATTTCTGAAATGCTCACTTCCAGCTGTACATACCTTTGGATGGAATAAGATTTAGTGGAATTCAGGGGCCGGTGAGATGGCTCAGCGGCTTAAGCGCCTGCCCGGCAAGCGCGAGGGCCCGAGTTCGACTCCGGGAACCCACATACGAAAAAGGGGCCGGTGATATCGCTCAGCGGCACGGGTGCCTCCTGGCGCGCGAGGTCCTGAGGTCGACCCCCCGGTACCCACAAAAAAAAAAAAAAAAAAAAAAAGATTTAGTGGAATTGGAGTTTGTGCAAATGGAATTATGAGTCACATTTCTAGTCTCGGTGTGGAAACGTGTTGTTCTGTTTGTGAGAGGGTGGTGGTTTGATCTGTCAACAGCCTTGGTCGGGCTTCTTGTGCAGGGTGCATTGAGTGTGGAGAGGAGAGTGCTTCCAAGGAAATCAGGTGCCTGGTTCCTAGACTTTGTGATTTCTTTCTCAGGGCAGGAACCAAATGGTAATAATAAACATTATGTGTCCTGCAGTATGCTAAAAACTTCACATGGATGATCTCTTTTAATCTACATGGTAGCCTTGTGATTCTCATTTTCAGATGAGGTCTGTAGGGATGAAGCAGCTTGTTCAGAGTATAAAGATGTGTGTGCACAGAGCTGGAATATGAACCAGGTCTTTGCAAAGTGGAAGCTGCTGTCCATTTCATTTCAATCTGATGAACTAAGGTTTATATCTCACTTCAGCTGCTTCTGTAAGCTTTGGCTTCTTCTGGAAATCGAGATTAAACTGGGAGTGGTGGTGATTACATGTCTGTAATCTCAGCACTCCAGAGATTGAGGCAGGAGTATTGCCACAAGTTTGAGGCTGGCCAGGGCTATCTAGTGAGTTCAAGGTCAGCCTGAACTACATAGTGAGACCCTGTCTCAGAAAAAAAAAAGGTTGTGATTATAATACATACCAAAGAGGTTAAGGATTAAATTCTATCATTGCTGTGAGAATCTCTACCTTAGTTTCTGGCTTTTATTTTTCTTTGGATCTTTGCATGGCAGAATCCCTGGTCTGATTCAGTGGTCAGGGTATGAATCACCTGTGATCCCAGTGAAACTTCCCTTGGAATTTCTGATAAAGGTGATCTGAATCCCCTAAAAGCGAAGGAGAAACCCTGATTTGCCTGTGGATTGTGGGTCAACCTCCTTCTGTCTGGTCCACTCAGTTTTGTGGATTATTTCACCTGTTTATTTCCTAATCTAGAAGTGGTGTTCTAACCTCTGACATTCTCCCTTAGAAAAGGAGATTCAGGAGGAAATAATGTGACTCTGAAAGTGGTTAGAAGACTGGAAAGGAATGTTCAGACATTGAGAGTGTTGTCATTAGCATATTCAGAAGATTTTTATGATGGCCTCATTGAAGTGGTGCCATCTAGTGTTCAGAATAGACAGCACACCCATGTTTATAGCAGCGCAATTTGTAATAGCTAAATCTTGGAAACAACCCAAATGCCCATCAGCCGAGGAGTGGATAAAAAAGATGTGGTCTTTTTATACAATGGAGTACTACTGAGCCATAAAGAATGATAAATTTGAGACAGTTATAGGCAAATGGATGCAATTTGAGACCATACTCATAGGTGAAATAAATCAGACTCACATGTGTAAACATTGTATTGGCTCCCTGGTGTGAGAAACTGAAAGAGTAAATAAGGACCAAAATGTACAATAGATACTGTAAAATGGAAAGAAATTGTTCAGAGGAACTAGGGTGGGGGAAAAGGGAAAGGAAGGGAAAAGGAAAAAAAAAATACAAAATAGTTATACTACTAATTTCTCTTAGTTCATTGATAAGAAAGGTTTGTGCTAATCATTTGGAGAATTTTTTCTTGCCCATATGTTGTACTCTGAGTAACTACTTTGAAGATAACAATACACAGTGTATTAACTATTGTCATTTTCCTATTATTTTGTTATGAATTTTTGCTTTATTTTTTCCATTAAAAAGAAGAATAGACAGCACAATCATTTTGAAATTAATACAGTTGAAAAAGTTCCTTTAGTGGAACTAGAACTGTGCTTCATCTTTAGGAAAATTCTTGTATTAGCCCTGTGGTTGAAGATGTGAGTTGTTCTTTTGAGAGAAAGTGATTTGTAGTGAGAATAGGGCTGAGAAGCAGAAAAGCCAGCAGAGAGGTGATGTTTTGGGGATTTTGCTCTTCAGGCCCTGTTGAGATCAAAGACAGAGGAAATAAAGACACAAAGTTTTTGGCAAATTAGAGCAAGGGCAAACTTTGACAGAGGGAAAATAATGTGCCCCATTTTGCTACCTGCAAGCTTCAGAGAGGAAGGAACACTGAAATTGAAGAGGAAGAAGCCTGTCAGCACCTTGGGTACTGGAGGAGGAGAAACAGGACTTGGCAGCCCCCAGGACATCTCTAGAATATCCTGGGAGTCTTCCTGAGTGTTTGGGGAAATGGAGCATGACATTCATTTGTGTGCTTATCATGCCAGTCTGGTTTGTATTTGTACTCAGAATAATGAGACTTTACACCTTCGTCATCTCCCTGGGGTATTATGAGGATTAATGAGGTAATAGCTGTAAAGCCTCAGAAGCTGTTCAGAAGAAAAGAGCTAAACAGCCTCATTGTTGATTGGGAAGTCCTCCCACTGGTGCTTGGCTCTGCCCTGTTTTATGCTGCCTGGAAAGACCTGTCCCTGCCTGCTCCTCAGAAGTTTTGCCATGACCAAATAGGAAGGAAGCAGTTGATTCCATCCAGACTTTTTGCCTTGTGGAAGTCAGCCTCAAGGCACAGCTCCCAGAAACCAGCTACATCCAAAAGTAGGGATCTGCCTACATCACTAGTGAGCTTGAGGTGGCAAAACAATTCTGAGACCAAAGATGGTTGTAATTATCAGTATTGACCCACATGAGGCCTCCTTGAACATCATTGTATTTTTTTGGCCTCCACATTTGGCTGTGTTGGGTTCATACTGCTACTTGGAGAACTTGTGAGCATAGGTACTGGGCTGTTCCCTTGGTGGTCCTGTTGCTGTTTGAATGAGTGGACATGAGGGGTGTTTCTGTCAGTGAAGGAAAAGATGAAAACTGAGTGTGGTCTGCATAGGTGATGTGTTGAAGGTATTAGCTACTAGAGTGGAACCTGCTGGTGGTGCAGACAGGACATAGCAGCCTTATGTGATTGTGATGAACCCAGAGGTCAAGGGCAGCAAGGTTACTTGTTAGTGTTGTAGCAACAAGCTGGGAATGAGACTAACCTGGGGCCTTTGGTCAGCAATGATGGTAAGAGAGCCCTGAATGTAGGGTAAGTGTGGTAGACAAGGTTATAGGTAAAGAATAAGTAATTAAAGCAAGGACTGTTGGGCGAGTGATGAGGGAACAAGGGCAAAGGAACTCAGTTGAGAGATTGGAATCTAGGGAGGCCTTCAGAGAACCCTTCAGAAGCAGTTTCCATCATGTCCAGAGGGTGGGTTACTCCTTTTTAAGATGAGCTTTGAATCTCTGGAAGAATAACCTGTTTTCTGCTTCCATTTCAGGGGCTCAATGCGTATTGGGAAGGATTTTATCCTCTTCACTAAGAAGGAAGATACCATGACCTGCCTCTTCCTGTCTCGCACCTTTCATGAGGAAGAAGGCATTGATGAAGTAGGTCCCATCTTGGTGCCCTGAATCACCACTCTACCTTTCCTCGGTCTGCCTAGGCCCCCTGTTACAGAGCCTATGCCCCCATTACAGGTTTAGCTGGTTGAGTATATTGGTTGAGGAGATAAGGCAGATGATACCTTAATGTGAGAGGAAGTGAAATTTTAGAGCACTTTAGAGAACAGTTGCTTTGTTTCTGAGAATGAGACCATCATATGGCAGGAACCAAGAGTTGGATCTGAGCTTTTCTATATCTGCAGCTTGAATCGTCTGTGGAGGCTGTCACCATGGAGAGCTGTATTATCAGCGGGAGTATTTTGGGCTTCCCCGATCATGGGTGGAGATTAAAGCTGGCAGTAATAATGAAAACAGCAGTGTCTTTACCATATGATGATGATACTGTGAAATGTGTTACAAATGTATTTTTCCTTTTAAGGAAATGTGTTGTTCTGACTGCATAAATTAGAAATTACAGGGCTGGTGAGATAGCTCAGTAGCATAAGCGCCTGCCTGGCAAGCACGAGGTCCTGAGTTCAACTCCCAACCCACATATGAAAAAAGGGCCGGTGATATCACTCAGTGATATGGGTGCCTGCTGGCGCGCGAGATCCTGAGTTCAACCCTTGGTAACCACCAAAAAAAAAAAAATTAGAAATTACAAATTTAGACACCTTCAGGGCTTGAGCAGGTATTAAAACCAGGAGTATATGGAAAACATCCATATGAGCTTGTTAAATGGCATCTGCCGCTTGGTCTCACTTTTGGAGTGGCTGCTGCACAGCCCCAGGGGTTATAACTATGCTGGAAAAAAGTCTTAATCCAGAATGTTCTTAGTATAAAATGCTTTGGACAGGGTGCAGTGATATGCAGCTGTAATCCCAATGGCTTGAGAGGCTGAGACAGGAGGATCACAAGTTTGAGGCCAGCTTGGGTAACTCAGTGAGACTCTGTCTCAAACTAAAAGATAAAAAACGCTGTGGTGTAGCTCATAATGAAGACCCTGGGTTCAGTTTCTAGTACCACCAAATAAATAAAAATAAAAACATTTTGGTAATTAATTAGCTTTGCAAGTGAAACACATGCCAACCAATTCTCTTTGTGGCCTGCTGGCTCCAGTATCTGCAGAGCTGTCTCTTGTTGGAGCAGTTAGGAAGTTCTCTGTTCTGTCTAGCCTCAGACTTGACACTTTTCATCTCTCTAGTAAGTAATGGAGGCCAGAGCTTGAGAGACGGGGCCGAGAGGTTCTGTAGAAGAAATCCATGGCTGGTACATAAGCAGATGATTGAATTCAGAGTTTCAGTCTAATTCCTCTCTGTTGGTTAGTTATAATTGAATTTGTACTGGTCCTGTTGAGATCTGAGCTTTAATCATAGCAAACTAGTTCCCATTGGGAATGGCAGACTGTCTTTTCCTACAGGCTTTACTTAGCAAGGCAGTGGGTTTGTTCTCCTTTTTGGTGTAGCGTGTTAGCTCATTCAGCATATTAGGACTGACAGATACACTAAAGCTGGGAAAGAGCAAGCTTCCTGGGAAAGGCAGGACAAAAGGAGATAGCCTGGGCTGGGATGTTCAAGACAGTGGAAACAGCCTGCTCAAGGCACTGAGGGGAGGTGAAGGCTGTAGGAGGGGATTGGGCTTGACCTCAGGACTTTGTTGAGTGACAAGGACTTTATTAAGTAAGAGTATGCCAGTATCAGGTTGTGTTTACAAAGGTCTGTGTGTTGATTAGATTTGAAAGATGGGGGGGTAAGGTGAGTATTGGAGTGGACCAGCTCATAGGCCCTTTCTGTATGGTAGCCTGGTGAGATTCACAGCAGGGTGGTAAGAGAAGTCAACAGAATCATCATCTCTTTAGGGTGTGGGTACTACAGATGTGTTGATATATCATGGAGGAGGAAAAGGGAAGGGAGGGGTCTTGCAGGCTCTTGAATGGCGGTTGGGAATAGTGGGCTGCCCAGAGCTGGGAAAGAATGGAAGAAGGGCAGTCTGAGGTAGGGAGAGTATAGATTTGTTTGGGACATGGGAAGTGAAGTATCCATGGGAAGGAAGTTCTTCTGGGATTCTTGATAGCAAATGTGCTCGATGAAAGAAGAGAGTAGAGGACCTGGGATCTAGGCAGGTGAACATCAGAACGTCAGGAGGAGAAGAAGGTGGCACACAGAAGAGTGGTGGGAATGGTAGGAAAACTGGGAGAGTGGTAAAATTGAAGCTGTCCAGAAAGAGTGATGGGTGGTCAGTGAGAATGATTACCCTTAAAGTGATGCCATTGTCACTTGGAACTGCTTTGAAGAATGAGAAAGATAGAATGAAGGTACAAGTTTATAGAACACAAATGGAACTCAGTTCCTTTGGTGGAGAAGCTAGGTTGAAATTTTTTCCTTACTTGGTGCTAGAAGGTCACTATTTTGGATTATACTCTTGTGTGAACTCAGCCAAGATTTCAAAATAAGATCATTTTTGGCTGAGGAAGAATGTGTCCAAACCAGCCCTACAGTCGAATGCTTTCAATACAAAGCTTCTTAGAAACCGGCAGTGTCTCTGAACTGCTAGTAGTTTATCACCCCTGGCACTTGTGAAGATACAGAGACCCTTTGTTTTAAGGATAGGCCGTCTGAGGTCAAACCCCAAAGGTGCCTCAACTGATTTGCTGTGTAGGTAGAATCCTGGCAGCTAGCCTTCTCCTGCTGCTGCTGGGTTGGAGAAAGGGGGAGGGGCATGGTAAGGCCACTGGGGAAGGGGTGTTTGAGGTAGGGTTTTCTTTAGAGAGTTTTTTAAAACACTACTGAGACATAAAATCAAATGCCACATATGTGGAAGAATGTATTAAAATATATGTACAGTTTAGAGAATAACTATGAAGCAAACATCCATGCAGTTGCCATTATGGACCAATGTTAGAAGTCCCAAAGAGCCATCACCAATCATATTTATTATTGCACCCCTGAAGGAAACATCTTTAGGTAACTTTTGGGATGACTGTTTCCTTTTTCTCTATAGTTTGTCTCCTGTGTATACATTCCTAAATAGTAGTTTAGTTTTCCCTATTTATGAGTTTTACATAAATGAACTAATACTATAGATACTCTTAGATCTGCTTTCATGTAACATTGTGTTTATGAGACTCATTCACATTGATGTTAGTAGTGACTGAGTTTGTTCATTTTCATTACTGTATTTCATTGTATAAATATACTGCAGTTTTAATTAGTCACTCTCTAGCAGATATTCAGGTTCCTGTACTTGTTTACTGATACATATGTGCAAAAGTTTTTCCTAGAGTATTTACCTAGGATTAAAATGTTATGTCATGTGTATCTTTAGATTTCACTAGATAATTGCAAATATATTTTTCCTAGTGGTAAGAGTAGCATTTTTACCAAATTAAGAAAATGGCCAGGAACATCCAAATATGGAGCTGCCCCAACAGAGACCCTGGGACATAATCCAGCATATCTTGAGAGGAAATAGTGTCTTGAGGATGCCTCTTAGCAAGGGGCAGAAGCCACAGAGCCTTTGCTGCCAGACGTGGATGTTAGGCCTCAGCTTCAAGCAGTGTGAGAACCACTGGAGAGGGACAAAATAGCTGCTTATCTTCAGGGGAGGTTGTTCTAGGGTCTCACAGTGTCAGCCTTTGCTTACTTCAAAGGTGATAGTCCCATTGCCCACCTGGAATGCCCGGACCCGGGAACCTGTCACAGACAATGTGGAGAAGTTTGCCATTGAGACAGAACTCATCTACAAGTATTCTCCCTTCCACACTGAGGAGGAAGTGATGAACCAGTTCATGAAGATTCCTGGGGACAGCGGTAAGTAGGCTTTGAGTCTGCAGCACCTAGAATCTTGGAGCTCCAGGGCCACAAGCGGTATGGGGATAGGGCCAGGTGTGCCTGGCAGAATGAAAGGAAGATTTCTGTTCCCCAGGAACATTGGTGATCATCTTTAATCTCAAGCTCATGGATAACGGAGAGCCTGAACTAGACATAATCTCAAATCCAAGAGATATCCAGATGGCAGAGACTTCCCCAGAGGGCACGTGAGTGTGGCTGGGAAATGAGGCAGGCTGTGGAACTGGTATTTATTCTCTTAGGAGGTGACTTTAGGGAAAGGGGTGAGCTTGTTCTCTGGATTTTAGTGGCAGCATTAGAGTTGAAGCTGAGAGCACCACATTTGCTTGCCACAAGGCAGTAGGGATGAATATTAGGACAGTAGCTCCTCAATTAAACTAAAGAAAAGATTAGTACATTCCTGCTGGCTTGAGCATGTGGTACATGCATGACTGTCCCATTGGGCATCTTGAACCACTGTTGGTTAGCTATTCAGAATGGAATTCAAATCAGAGCCACTAGGCAGCAAGACATAGGAATTATGGCCCATCATGAATATGTTAATAGTCTTGGCTCCAACTTCTTGATTTGACAGAGGAAACTGAGTCCTAATGAGAGGGATTATACTGAGGCCCCTGGTAGGGCCAGCTGAAATGCCTATGGTACAGTTGTGCTGGGGGTATGAGAAGGGACAGGATATGGTGCCCATGCTGAAGGAGCACCCTGTCAGGGTGGCCTGAGAAGCTAAGATGTGAGGTGGAAAGGTAGAGAGCCTTTAGAGAGGCTGTCATAGCTTGGGTTGGGCTTGTTGTGGTTGTGTGACAGCACTTCTCTGTTCCTGCTACCTCCAGGAAGCCTGAACGGCGCTCCTTCCGAGCCTACGCTGCTGTGCTCTACATTGATCCCCGGATGAGGATCTTTATCCATGGGCACAAAGTGCAAACCAAGAGGCTCTCCTGCTGCTTGTACAAGCCCAGGTAGGGGCCTGCCTACCCTGGCTAGGGCCAAGAATAGGGCCTGGTTGCATTTCTCTGGGGTGGTGTTAGAACGGTACAACGTGAGAAGCTCTCCCAGTGCTGTTTTGAGGCTTTTAAACTGCATGTGCTTTACTAGAGTTACTTCTAGGTCCTGAGGGAGGGACAGATGTAACTGCCTATGGGAGGTTGGCTGGCTAAACTTGTCTAACATTGTGCCTTCTTGGATGTGGAGACTGGCAGAGTGAATTGAGTCTCTTGCTTAAGGGCCCAGGGCCTTTAGACAGGAAAGCAAGGGTCCAGACTTATTATTGAGGTTTATTTCCTGTTGTGAGATTAATAACACTCTGGTGAATGTCAGAGACAGAGCAAGAGGCCAGGGGCAAGTGGAATAATGAATTTACTCTTTTTGTCAAAATGAGCTTGGATTTGTTTTATCACGGGGCCATGGCAGCACAGCTTGGGAGGAGCCAGGAAGGCAGGGTGCCTCCTGAGCTTCTCAGGTTAGCTGTCTGCACCACTGCTGCTTGGCCCTCAAGTTGGTTTTTCTGTTTTTCAGGATGTACAAGTACACATCTAGCCGTTTCAAGACTCGTGCGGAGCAGGAGGTGAAGAAAGCAGAGCATGTGGCCCGGATTGGTAATGTCACTCCTTGTGTAGGAGGAGGGCATTGGGTGGGGGCCATCTGGGGGACACAGCTTTTAGCCAAAGCAGGCATCCAGGAGAGAAGGCTCTGTCCACTACCCAGGAACAAGGCTGTTCTCTGGAACTCTAGTCCATTTCCTATCTGATTCTTCCTGTATCCAGTTCCCTCAGCCCTTTTTTCTCCAGGGTCTCTCATCCCACCTTACCAAAGCAGTATGAAGTCTTCGGCTTGCCCAAAATGAAGAATTCCTTACTTTTCCTCTGCCTTGAATGCTTGTGAAATTTTTTTTCCTGACTACAGGGCAGATATCTCAAAATCTTTCACCAGGGCTGACCAGGACTTCTCAAGGTTTCTTACCTGCTTTATGGCAAGTGATTGGCTGAAGACTTCTTTAGCCTTCAACTTATGCTGAGGGCTTAACTCTGATTGCCCCTGGTGTTGGGGGGGCTGTTTTGATTTCTTTGTGAAGTTTATAAAGGACATCCTCAGTTGTAAAGAGTACCTACTTTCTTTGGGGTCTCCATGATGTTTTTGAATGCCAGATTTTCTTTCTGAAGTGATTCTGCAGTCCAGGCCTGGAGAATGTTTCTTTGTTGCTCACTAGCTGTTGTTCCTCCAGTTGGCCTTTTCCGTGCTGGTGTACGTACTTCCTGTGTGGCAGGGACTGCTCTGTGAATCCAGGAGGGATGACAGTTTTAAACCTTTGAATTCTTTATCATGGTTTCTTCTGGGTTTCAGCTGAAGAGAAGGCCCGGGAGGCAGAGAGCAAAGCTCGGACATTAGAAGTACGCTTAGGTGGAGATCTCACAAGGGACTCAAGGGTAAGGCCACAGACCCATTTGGCTGTTTTCCAGTATTTCCTGGATTGAGCCCATGTCCTGTGAGTCTGGGCAAATGAAATACACCTTTTAAGTTTGTCCCCAGGGTGGCCCATTTTCTGTTGAATGAAGGCAATCTCCAGGTGTGGTTGGTTTTACATCCATGTGAGAGTTAAAGTGAAATGTTGTAGATGTAATACAGTATTTCCTATTGTGGCCCTGTGGACCTCCCCGCCTCACCTGATGTTGATGTATGTGTCCAGGTGATGTTGAGACAGGTCCAGAATACTGCCATCACCCTGCGCAGAGAAGCTGACGTCAAGAAAAGGATCAAGGAGGCCAAGCAGCGGTGAGTGCTGGGGCTATTCTTTGATCCTTTAAAATGATGTAGCCTTTGTACTGATTGATAGGTTGCCAATCTGTCATCAAAACTACTGTAAGATACCAGTGTTGTGATCCCAGATACTTGTCAGATGCCACTACAAGGGAGGGGTCTTTCTCTGAGCCCTCAGCTCTTTTCCTGAGCCTGCAAAAGGCTGGGCAGAGCCAACCTCTCAAATACCAGATTGCCTTTACCAGTGCTGTCTCACCTTTTTGTTTCTTCTTTTAGTTAAAGGACGTACAAAGTACTCATTGAATAAAACTTGAAAAATAGAAAACATTTAAGAAATAAAAAAGTGGGCCGGTGAGATGGCTCAGCGGCGTAAGTGCCTGCCTGGCAAGCGCAAGGTCCTGAGTTCGACTCCCGGTACCCAAATATGAAAAAAGGGCCGGTGATATCGCTCAGCAGCACGGGAGCCTGCTGGCGCGCGAGGTCCTGAGTTTGACCCCTGGTACCCACAGGAAAAAAAAAAAAAAGAAAGAAATAAAAAAGTAAAACTCCACTGTAGTTGTACCACCTATTCTCATTTTTTTATGTTGTAATACTGTATTTATAATTCGTCTTCTGTTTACTGGTTAGAAATATGGAATAGTGCTGTAGATTGAGTTTTGTAGACTTTTTCCATTTAGAATGTGCATTTGCCCTGAGTCATGAAATTATCCCTGGTTCTTTGTCCCAGCTGCAGGTCTGGAGCCTCTTAGGGATCTGGGTGTGAATTTTGATTTGCTTCTTACTGGCTTCCTTGCTATAGGTTTAGGTTTCAGATTACTTCATTCTGATTCCACTGCTCACCCATCTGCTCTTCAGACACCAAGATTTTATTGACATTAATCACATGATGGTGTCCCCTCACATGTTCTTGTGAATTTTTGCCTCTAAAAAATTAATTTACGTCATAGTAGTGGAGTTTGATGGGGGTATGAAGAGAACCTTGTGCTTATTTCACGTTAACTATCTTTGCAAAGATTGGTAGCAGCTTCTTGGTAATCTGTGCATACTTAAATTCATGCCTGTTTTGTTACCAAAAAGGTAAATTGTGTGCTGCTAATTAGGGAAGCTTAGAGTCACTGCACAGTGCAGATCTGTATCAAATCTAAGATCACACATTGAATTAGAGATGCAGAACTTCGCTTAACAGTCTCAAGTTTAAGCTTCAGTTTAACACATCTTCATTGCCATGTTATTTGTATGCTAATGAGTAGATCTGCCTGAATTTTTTTGTCTTTGTTAGAGCACTCAAAGAACCCAAGGAACTGAATTTTGTTTTTGGGGTCAATATTGAACACCGGGACCTAGATGGGATGTTTATCTACAACTGTAGCCGCTTGATCAAGATGTATGAGAAAGTGGGCCCACAGCTGGAAGGGGGCATGTGAGTACTGCCCAAGGGAACTTTCCAGCTGAGGGGTGTGGGAGGAGGGAGCCAGTGAGGTAACGGAGCTGTGCTGTCCTTCTTCTTACAGGGCTTGTGGTGGGGTTGTTGGGGTTGTTGATGTGCCCTACCTGGTCCTGGAGCCTACACACAACAAGCAGGACTTTGCTGATGCCAAGGAGTACCGGCACCTGCTGAGGGCAATGGGGGAGCACCTGGCACAGTACTGGAAGGACATTGCCATTGGTAATGGGGTCAGGCCGCTGGGCCTTTGCCCTTTCTTTTTACCCCCCGTTTTTGAGATATTCTTATGACCTGAGAAGGTGAGTCTAGAATCAGATGAGGCTGGCTCCTGATGTGATGTGTGACTTTGTTTTCTAGCCCAACGTGGAATCATCAAGTTTTGGGATGAGTTTGGCTACCTCTCTGCCAACTGGAACCAGCCCCCATCCAGTGAGCTGCGTTACAAACGCAGGAGAGCTATGGAAATCCCTACCACCATCCAGTGTGGTAAGTTGGGTGTTTGGAACCTTTCTCCTGACTTGACTGGTACTCATTGGGTTCCACCAGAGATATGAGTCTGTCTGGTAGTGGCCCTGTGAGCTTAGTCTTGAAGCTTTATCTGTTGCTTCTCTTCTTCTGAATCAGGCAGAAGGTCACTTGACTTCTCAGGCCTCTCACTCCACAGTAGGGCTAGGCTCTCTGGGTTTGGTATCAAGTTGTTTCTAGAGTAAGTGGATGACTGTGTGAGGATCCTGTTATAGGAGGGGAAGGGGCTGGGGAGTTAAGAGTCCATGACATTTAAGTTTTCATCTTTGCTGGAATCACTGTCCTTAAGAATTAATGTTGTGTATATACAGACAGACAGAGTTGGAACATGAGGCAAGATCTCCATATGGAAGGTCTGGCATGTATTTGCCTTGGATCTGGATTCCAGATATTGGGGGGTCAGTGTGGCTGATACATGTGTGTGTATGTTTTCTGTGTCTCAGATTTGTGTCTGAAGTGGAGGACCCTCCCCTTCCAGTTGAATTCAGTGGAAAAAGATTACCCTGACACCTGGGTTTGCTCCATGAACCCTGATCCTGAGCAAGACCGGTGAGCACTTTCTCTGACAGGGGGATTTACTTTTGGGGTAAATAATGATTCTGATTCTTGAGATCATTGCTTATATTATACATCTCTGGTTTGATGCATGTAGTAAGTGTCTAAGAAAGAACAACAGGTATATATCCTGCAGTGCGTTTCATTTCCATGCATTGGGAGCTCTGAGGTGGTTGCTGCTTTGAGAGAAAAGGGTTGGCTGAGGAAGAAGGTCCCTGCCCCACTAGAGCCCTGTTTTGCCACAGCTTCCCCAGCGCCTTCTCTCTGTAGATGTGAGGCTTCTGAACAAAAGCAGAAGGTTCCCCTGGGGACATTCAAAAAGGATCCAAAGACACAGGAAGAAAAGCAGAAGCAGCTGTCAGAGAAAATTCGCCAGCAGCAGGAGAAGCTGGAGGCCCTTCAGGTGCGTGGGTCATTAGCAGTGGGGAAAGCCATGGGTAGAGCCTGTGCCAGGGGTCTGCTTGGGACAGGATCCTTTAGTGCCCCCCCAATCTCTTCAGGCTCAGTTTCACCCTCACCTCACCCAAGCATGTGCTTGCCAGGGATTTCCAACCCCAAGCTTCAGATTCAAATGCTCTGATTTTCAAATATGCTTCGTTTATTCTTTAAAAAAAAAGAAAAAAGAGAAAAATTAGTTTATATACTCCAAAGTGATCCAATTTATTTAGAATGTATAAAATCACCAGAAAATAAATATCCTATCTTAGAAGTAACTAATACTAAATATCTTTTCAGTTTTTCATGAGTGCACAATGCATAATACTCATAAATATGTATTTTAAACTGTAGTATGAAGATTATGCCATTTTTTTATATATACATTTATACATCTATATTTTTTCTTGATGATTTTTTAGAATGAATGAAGAGTTCACAAAATTCAGTGGTTTTTTTTTTTAGCAACTCTTCTCAAATTATCCTCCAGAAGATGTGGTAATTTATGTTCTTTACCAGCACATATGAGTATTATTTTTAAATATTTTTGCAAATTTGATGGGCAAAAATAAGCATTTTAGGGCCGGTGAGATGGCTCAGCGGCATAAGCGCCTGCCTGGCAAGCGCAAGGGCCCGAGTTCGACTCCCGAAACCCACATACGAAAAAGGGGCCGGTGATATCGCTCAGTGGCACAGGTGCCTGCTGGTGCGCGAGGTCCTGAGGTCGACCCCCCGGTACCCACAAAAAAAAAAAAAAAAAAAAAAGCATTTTATAATTCTAATTTCCTTTATATTTTTAAGATTGGACAGTTTTTCATATGTCCACTTACATTTCTGGGTTTCTTTTCTTGATTTGCCCTTTTTTTGTTTTGATTTATGTTTTCATGATTTCATATTTTGAAATATGTTTTATTTCATGTTTATTACAAAATGTCTTACTTACTTTTCTCATTGCTGAGGCAAAATACCCAACATCCAAAGTTAAAGGAGGAAAGGTTTATTTGGCTTACAGTTCGTAGAAGTTTCAGTCCAAAGTCAGCTGGCTCCAAGGCAGGATGGCATAGCAGAGGGGCATCAAGAAGGAGAAACAGTACATGGCAAGAGAAGGGCAGGTAGAAGGCAGCAAGCAGCAAACAAGTAACAAGCGATGACTTTATATTCTGTCCTTTATATTTTATCCAAGATACTTACCCTCTAAGGGCAGGTAGCACTCACTTAATCCTAACATTGTGCCGTGACTAAATCCCAGCCTTACATCCTCGATCCCAGCATCACACACCTTAGATCCAGCCACCTCTGAGTCACCTAGGACTGCATGAGGTTTGGGTGGGACATCTAGATACAAGCCGTAACACAAAAGTATTTTTTAGCCAGGTGTGGTGGTGCACACCTGTAATCACAGCACTTGGGAGGCTGAGGCAGGAGGATCAGCGCGAGTTCAAGGCCAGTCTGAACTGTATAGCAAGACCCTATCACAAAAAAACAAACAAAAAGAGTATTTTTCTTTCTGGTTTCTGTGTCTGTGCAGGTGCACACTCACCAACTCAACATGTCTTAAATGTGCTCCCTGTCTGTTCAATCGTTCTGTCTTTTCTAATTAGAAAAACCTTTTTCAAGTTTCCCGAATCCATTAGGCCTTTTCCACCTTTCATACCTCCTTTTATAGAAATGTAGTTCAGTGACACTTTTCTCTAGTCACTCAGGTACTGGATTAATTACATAGCATCCTGTAATTTGCTGAGCTGTGTATTTTTTTGTTTCCCTAGTGAGAATTGGAGGCTTGTAGGAGTAGGACTGTGGCCCAAGTTTAGTTTGCTTTGCTTTGCTTTCTTTTTCCTCACTGTCCCAGACACATAGTAATGATCTAAAAAGAGTTCAGTTGAGCATACCAAGATACACAAACAACTTCATCATCAGGTTTGCCTTGCAGAAAACCACCCCCATCCGCTCCCAAGCTGACCTGAAGAAACTGCCCTTGGAAGTGACAGCCAGACCTTCCACTGAGGTAAAGCAGGGGAGGGACTTGGTGTCTCTGGCTAAAATCAGGATTCTTTTTTTTTTTTTTTGTGGGTACCGGGGATCGAACTCAGGACCTCGTGTGCCAGCAGGCTCCTGTGTCGCTGAGCGATCTCACCGGCCCTTTTTTCATATGTGGGTACTGGGAGTCTAACTCAGGACCTTGAGCTTGCCAGGCAGGCACTTGTGCTGCTGAGCTATCTCACCGGCCCTAAAATCAGTATTCTCATTCTCTGTGAACTTTTTTTAGGAACCTGCTCGGAGACCTCAGCGTCCTCGCTCACCACCTTTACCTGCTGTAATCAAGAATGCCCCAAGCAGACCACCTTCCCTGCAAGCTCCCAGACCAGTCAGCCAACCCCGAAAGGCTCCCATCATCAGCAATCCCCCAAAGCCTCCTGCTCTGGCAGCCCGAGTAGAGGCCAGTACCTCCAGGCTGCTTCAGCCACCTGAGGTACCCCGAAAGCCTGTGAACACTCCAGTCAAGACTGCACCCAGGACCACTTCTATGGTGCAGCCACTGTCATCATCTCTACTGCCAAACTCCAAGAGCTCTCGGGAAGTTCCTGCACCCAAAGCTATCAAGACTCCAGTGGTCAAGAAGCCAGAGCCACTTGTTAAACCCTCCCTGGTAAGATGCTTTGCCCCTTTGGTCCCCAGTGCATGGGCAGTGCCATGGGAGTGAAATTGTGTCATATCAAAACTGTACTGGGGGAGGTGCAGGAAGATCACCAGATCACCTGAGAAGGGAGAGCCTAGATAACTGAAGGGACTTGGTCAGGGACACAGAGCAAGTCAGTTCCTCATCTGGAGCTCTTCACTGCTTCTTCAAGCTTTGCTCTGCCACAAACTTGAATTACCGGCACTGGCTTCTCACAGTGTGGGCATAGGTTGACAGCCTGGTGATAGATGGCCTTGGTGGACTGTGGCAGTGGTCACTGTGTCGGGGAATTCACAGGTGGCTAGCCAGACAGTCTAAGCTGGGAGTAAACTGAAGAGCTCCTGTAACAGCTTTGAGCAGATGTCCGCAGGGCACAGGGCATGTATGCTTGTGTATATAGTGAATATTGTCAGGCAGGAATTGAGAAGAGCACCAACCCCTCTCCATACTGCCCCTTTAGGCCATATGAGATCTTCCTGCATGTTGAGGGCAAAATAGGGCCCCTCACATTCCCACTTTCTTTTTATTCTAGGCGACTGTTGGTCGTAAGCGGAGTCTTGGGGTCTCTGATGAGGAAGAAGCTGAGGAAGAGGCTGAGAGGAGGAAGGAGAAGTATAAGCGAGGAAAATTTGCTGTGAAGGAGGAGAAGAAGGAATCCAATGAGGTAGGGCTTGAGATGAGTTCTCAGAGCCTCCCTTCCCAGGGCCTGCAGGACCCCCCCAACCCCTGCAGTTTGTGCTAGCTCCTGTTGTTGAACTGAGCCTTCCATAAGCCTAGCTGATCTCTCAAGGACTGTTGGTCACCCAGATGACTAGATCCCTATGTCTCATATTCTGTCCTTGCCTAGTATCTTGTAGGCCAGTGACTTTATAGAGTGATTTAAATTGCAGCATAAAAAAAACATAAAGGTGACAGTGTCCCTTTATAACCCGAAGTGTCCAGTACCATAAAAGTCTGCCCTGTAATGGGTATAGGGATGCTCCTGACGGTCTGTTTTCCTTACAGCTCTCAGACAGTGCTGGGGAAGAAGACCCAGCTGATCTCAAAAAGGCTCAGAAAGGTGAGTTTGGGGAAGTCCCCAGTAGCTCAGGTTGGAAGTAGAAGTGGACCCTTTGTCAGTAGCAGTTAAATCTGAAGGCTTAGAGTTTTCTTTCCTGGGCCAGGACTCTGTGCAGGAGCAGACCCAAGTCTAATACCAAGCAGAATTCTGAAGATAACACCCCCTTCATTCATGCTTGTGTTTTTTATTTTCAGGGGGTGGGGCGGGGAGTGATGGGGATTGAACCCAGGGCCTTACCCTACCACTGAGGCATATCCCTAGCCCCATTTTGTGGTTAATTTTAACATTTAATTCCCTGGCAGTCAGCTCATCCTCCTACTTTCTGGCATCCTAGGGACAGACGGAAACGGAGACTATGGTGGCTGGGCTGTGTGTCCCTGGTATAGCAGGGGCAGAGAGTCCTGTCTTCCAGGTTCTGGGGGTGTCTTCAAGGTGCTCTTGAGTGAGTGGGTTACTCTAATCTGATTCTTTCTCAATTTCCAAATTTTCAGATAAAGGGCTACATGTGGAAGTACGTGTGAACAGGGAGTGGTACACAGGCCGTGTCACAGCTGTGGAGGTGGGCAAGAATGTGGTGCGGTGGAAGGTGAAGTTTGACTATGTGCCCACAGATACAACTCCAAGAGACCGCTGGTAAGGAATGCTCTCTTCTGGGTGACCAGTATGACAGAAGTTGGCTAAGACAAGGGGAGGAGGGTCCTCAGGCTCTGCTCTCATCAGTCTATTCAAACAGGCCAGGACAGATGTGACACAAACTCTGTGTCCCCCATAGGGTGGAGAAAGGCAGTGAAGATGTGCGGCTGATGAAACCACCTTCTCCAGAGTATCAGCCCCCTGACACACAGCAAGAGGGTGGGGAGGAAGAAGAGGCTGTAGTGGCTCAGCAGGCTGTAGCCATGGCAGAGCCCTCTACCTCTGACTGTATCCGCATCGAGCCTGACACTACCGCTCCAAGTACCAACCATGAAACCATTGATCTCCTGGTCCAGATTCTCCGGTTTGTTTCTTTTGTCTTCCTGCTCCAGGATGACATCAGCTCTCCACGTTTTCCATGCCATTCTGAGTTCCTGTCCCCATCTTTTTTCCTTAGGAATTGCTTACGGTATTTCCTGCCTCCAAGTTTTCCCATCTCCAAGAAGGAGCTGAGTGTTATGAATTCAGATGAGCTAATATCTTTTCCTCTGGTGAGTCTGTCTGACCTTTGATTTTCCACTGCCTGCCCCTGCCACACAGCATGCTTGTTGTGATTATTCTTGTGATTGCTAGTGCTAATCTTCATGCCCCACCTCAGCCAGTTCCCCTTTCTTCTTTCTGCTAAAAGAAACAGACTTTATGTTGAGGAGAAAAAGTGGTTTAACTAGATAGACATGAGTATGCAGGTAGCCAGCTCTACCCTACCAAAGGTGCTAGTAGCTTATCCTCTGTTATGGACAGCACTCCTGTTTTCACATTTTAAGGCAAGTATATCCCGTTTCTTCTCAGCCCCAGCAGAGGGAGTAAATCTGTCCCAGGTAACAGCAAAGAGTGTAGACATAGAACTTGAGACTGAGGGAGAGGTAGAGAGCAGCTTGTGGCATATGGAGATGAGCACTGGGACTTGAGTAATCTGGCAAATGTGATGTGTTGCCTTTTCCAGCAGGTCCTGTGCTGGACCTCATAACAGGAGAGTCCTGTCTTGAGTGGCTTAAGATGGAGAACTCTGGGTTGTTATCAGGTAGCTGGACATGAGGCCAAGAGCTGTCAGTGCTGTGGAAATGGCACCTGGGGAAAGGAGATAGAGCAACTCAGTCCAGAGGAAACAAGGGCTTTGGCAAATGGCTGCCTGTGTAAGTGAAGAGGGTTCTGAGCATGGGTCTTATGTGAACAAAGGCTCAGGGGGCTGAAAGAGCAGGGGGTCAGGGCAGCAGGTTGTAAGATGAGCATTTAGGGTAGAAGGAGCCTAAGAGCATGAAACAATGCATCTTGAGTAACCAGTCTAATTATGCTGGCTTAACCTCTAGGAAGGAGTGCCAGCAAAGGTAGAAGCTGAGAAAATTGTCAGTCTGACCCATGTCTAGGGCAGGGGCTAAAAAGCCCTTTTTAGTAAATAAGATCCAGAATGTACAATAGCTATTGTAAAATGGGAAGAAACTTCAAAAGGAAAGAGAAACTGGGATGGGGGAATGGAGAAAAGGACAGGAAAAGCAAAAAACAAAATAAAACAAAACAAAAAATGTATATATAAAAGATAAGATAGTTATACTACTAATTTCTTTTAGTTCATTGAAAAGAAAGGTTTGTGCTACTATTTGGACAATTAAATGCTAATATGTTGTACTCTGAGTAATTTTTTTTTTTTTTTTTGAGTGGGTACCGGGGGTCGACCTCAGGACCTCACGCGCCAGCAGGCGCCTGTGCTGCTGAGCGATATCACCGGCCCTTTTTTTGTATGTGGGTTCCAGGAGTCGAACTCGGGCCCTCGCACTTGCCAGGCAGGCACTTACGCCACTGAGCCATCTCACCAGCCCCTCTGAGTAATTTAAAGATAACAATACTCAATGTATTAATGATTGTTACCCTCCTATGAACTTGTTTTGAAATTTTTTTATTTTTTTCTCTTTAAAAAAAAAAAAAAGCCTTGTTTTGTAGCTGGCCAGTAAGCAAATAATTACAGGTTTGCAAGCCATATAGTCTTTGTTGAAACCACTCATCTCTGCCACTGTACCATGAAGGCAGCCACAGGCACTCCTTCACAAAACAGATGTGGCTTTACAGGTTCTAGTGAAGCTTTATTTACAAAAACAGGCAGTAGGCTTATTTGGGGCTATATCTGCTGTCCTTATTCCGAAGGGGATATCTTTGATAGCAGTGTGTTTGGGTAGGATAGGTGGTAAACTTGGGCAGGGAGATTGGTTCAGTTGTAAAAGGTCACAGGATGGGACCCAGGGTGGTTGGAGTGGGCCAGTGGGTGAAAGAATTTTATCAGAGATTAATGACAGACATGTCATTGACAGCAAGTCACAGGGAAGATGCATAGTCCACATCTGCTGTGTGTATCTCAGGCCTGTTGAGAATTGGAGGCTGATGTAACTGGGAAAGAAAATGGGGTAGGGGGTAGTGTAAGGAAGGTGATTAGCTGAGATTTATGCTATGGCAGAGTACCAGCATCATATTTCTGGTGATGTGCAGTGGGGAGGTAGAAATGAAGGAGTGACCCTGGAGGGCTGGGGAGGTTGGAGCTGAAGGGGAGGTAGAAATGAAGGAGTGACCCTGGAGGGCTGGGGAGGTTGGAGCTGAAGGGGAGGGGGCCTGGGAGTCATCCCCATTAAGTGGGATGTTTATATGTTAGAAATAACTCAGTTTTCCAGGAAAGAGGACTAGAACTGCAGAATTAGTATGTCTAAGATTTGCCCTTGTGTGATGGCTGTATGCTGGATATCATTTGCCAGAGATTAAAAAATGGGGGTGTATCTCCTTTTTACTTTCAAAAAAATGAAATAAGCTAGTTGAAGAAACTAAAACCTGGAGAAATAAAGTCTGTTGGTCAGTGACAGAGCCCAGACCGGAAGTCCACTCACTTCTTAGGATGGATCTTGCTCTCCCCATAATGCCACCTTGCTCTCCCTGTGAGGGGAAAGGGCATGGCATTCAGTGCAGAGTTAGAAGGTGGCAGGATGTATGACAGCGTTTTCATAGAAGGCTCCACACTTTAGCTTTTGCCTTTGTTTAGGCTGTAGGTGCTTTTTGCAAATCTCAGGAGAACAGACAGGCAATGAGGTCTGGACAAGACAGTGAGGTTTGGCTGGCATTTTCTTGTCAGATATAGGGGCCAAGCAGTCTTTCTGGGTCCAAAATAGAGAGAACTTAATTCATATTTGCTGCTTTTGGCTTAAAGTTGTTGCCAAACTCAGCAAAGCCTGGGTACAGTGGAACCTCTGCAGTGAGCTCAACTCCTCAGCCCAAAGCAAAGTCAGTCTGAATGTCTGAATCCAAAAATAATATCTGGTTTATTTTTATAAAAGGAGGTATAATACAGCTTTGACCTCCTGGTTATAACGTCTAAAATCACTTTAAACTTTTGTTTTTTTTGTGTGTCAGGAACTCAGCAGAATCTAAGTTCATTATGTCCTTATCAGTTTGTAAATGCTGATCCTGTTTCCCATCATACCAGATCAGTACTTCCTTTTACAGATCAAGTCTTGTAATATTTGCAGGGTTCTCTTTGGGACTTGCAAATATTAGATTTAAGTATCATTTTAAAAAATCAAAATAATAGCTATTAGGGATCCCCAGTTGCCTCAAAATAAAAAGTTAAAAAAATCTAGTATAAACCATTGTTGTTCTCATGATATTATATACTGAATTTTAATGCTTTGAACCTGGTTTGAATTCTATTTTGCAATCCCAGGATAATTATTTTTCGTGCAGAATGTGACATTTCTTTTAGCATCTGGTTTAAGAGGATAATAGTTTATATTGTAAGGTGAATAATGAAGTTAAACACTTGCAAGTAATGGTTTTTAAAGAAAAACATCAGTCAGAAGCTTCTCGGTGCTGGCAGCTTATTCATCTTTATAAAAGAAAATAAATGCTGGAGTTGGTCAGACTGCAGTGGCCAGCCAGGACCTGTGGTTGTGAGTTTCTGTTCATCAAAATGACCTCCTCATTCTCAGTGATTTCTGATTAAATCATGTTAAATATTTGAGCTTAGAAAATGCACTTAACTTAAACAGATATTATGCTAAAAAATTTTTTATACACTAAGATTCCATATAACATTTCATTTGAAATAGATATTTTGCTGCCTTTTCAAAGTTTGAAGAAGCCATCTGTCTAGACAAGCTGGTAATTAACAATACTACCCTATTCCTTGGAGGTTTTGGGGCCTCCAGGATGACAAAATTCTCTGATGCTGGAAAAATACCTACTTACAGGAATGTAGAGGTATTGGGTCTTAGGAAGTGCTTGATAATATTTGTGGAGGAGAAATGTTTTGATCCGGGCACTGTTGGCTATGATTTAAAAGTGGTTTGCCAAAAAAGACCTGTTGTGAAGTTAAGAAGGTGTGATTGGGCTGGGAGAGTTATCCTGGCACCCTTTTTTTGCCATCTGGAATGCTAAGCTCCCCCCCCAACCCCATTTCATGTCTCGCTGTCTGCCAGAGCACTTTCCTGAGAGCTTTACCTGGGTGGTCACAACCTCATCCTCATGGCAGCCCCATGAGATAGGAATTAAGTTCTCTGTACTTTGGATCCAAGGAGACTGCTTGCCCCTTGTCTCTGAGACATTTCTTCAAACCAAACATCCTTGCTGGACCTGTGCCTGTCTAGAAGGGCCCTGATGACCCCTCTCTGGCTCCCTCCACAGAAAGAGTACTTCAAGCAATATGAAGTGGGGCTCCAGAATCTGTGCCATTCCTACCAGAGCCGTGCTGACTCACGGGCCAAGGCATCTGAGGAAAGTCTGCGCACCTCTGAGAGGAAGCTCCGTGAGACAGAGGAGAAGCTGCAGAAGCTGAGGACCAACATCGTAGCACTCCTGCAAAAGGTGCAGGAGGTGAGACAGGCAGCCCTCTCACTGCAGCTGGACCACGTGGTCTTTCAGGGAGGGGGGCCAGGGACCTCCTGCTCTTTTCTCACAGGACTCTATCCACTCACAGGAAGCTGTGATTCCAGTCCTAGCTGCACAGCATCCTGACCAGGAGGGCTTGAGGTGGTATGGCTGCCTGGGCCTCCTCCCAGCCAGACCCACCTTGTACAGTCTGGTTTGGGAACCCTCCAAGCTATAAAACAAAGTTCTTCCTTTTCCACATAACACCCAGAAGGGGGAGTCCCCCTTAGATAAGTATTAATCAAGGCAGCAGACAACTGAGGGCCTACTCTGTCCTTTCCTCAGGGTCTAGGGAGAACAAAGACAGGCCAGATAAGGTTCCAGTTCTTGCAGCCCCACATTCTGGTGGAGGAGACAGAGCTACTGATGGTACGCTGTGCTATGCAATAACTAATAAGAGATGGAACACTGGGGAAGGCCACTTGTCTAGGGTATCCAGGGTGGCCTTTAAGGAGGTGGTGTTTGAGCAGAGGATGGGTGCTGACCATGCAAAGACTGGGACATGAGCACTCCTGCCAGAGGGAAGATGAGCAGGACTTGGCCTCAGTGGGGAGTTGTATATGGTACGAGAGGAAGGGTTGTACAAGGTGGGATTTGATCTTGAGAGCAGTGGGAAGCCACTGGAAGGGTATAGCATGGTCTAGTTTTCAATGTGACACTTTGGTTGATTGGAAGGCTAAAGGTCAGATCCAGGGAACCTGGTGAGGAGATTCCTACAGCTGGGTAAGATGCAGCAATGGCCTGGACATTGGGTGGCGACAATGAAAAGGGAGAAAAGTAGGTATATTCATAATATCTGAAGGAAAGATAGCTAAGGCAAGTGGGAACTTGAGGTAGAGGTAGGGCAGGAACAAGATAATCTGTGTGTCATCTGAGCACATAAGGCAGGGATAGGGATAGGGATCAAGACAGGACAGGAACCTGACAGCCAAGGTGACGGGATGAGGAAGAGATGCTGGGGTCAGCCCAGGAGCTGGGAGAAGGATAGAGAGGCTGGTCCCCCACACCACTTTCTGGCCCTGGCTGATCCCTGCCCTACTCTGTTCCAGGACATAGACATCAACACAGATGATGAGCTGGATGCCTACATCGAGGACCTCATCACCAAGGGGGACTGAGGGGCTGGGCGCCAGAGATCATCTCCCTTGCCCACCTGCCCCTCAACACAGCAGCTTCAGGGAGGGAGATTTCATTTATGGGTTGATGGACTTAAACTTTGATTTGATTCATGTGAGACATTTGTGATTTTGGAAAGACAGATATCTTGATTCTTTGAATCTTCCTCCCTAAGTTTATAAATATTTATTTTTTAAAAGAAATAAGAGGCTGTGCTTGCTGTGAGACCATAACGTTTTTTATGACTCTTGGGTAAAGGACAGAACCTTTATTCTTCGGCCATACTAGGTTGCCACTTCAGCTTCTGGGTCCTCAAAATAGTGGTGAGACCAGCACCATCCTGAATTTTGGAGAGATTCCAGGGATATCAATGGTTTCTCTTACAGAGGATGAACAATGGAGGGATTTGAGGAATGGGGGCGGGAGAGAGCCTCCCAGAGTGGTGTGGCCAGTAGGACATCAGATCAGAGGACCAACACAGGACTGGTTAGCAGATTTAGCATCAGAGAGATTTTCCTTCTTGTAGCTCTGCTGTCTCACATCTGGGCTGTGAAGGTCTGCAGTTAGCCCCAAGTAGCTATCAAGAGTCATCCTGGCTGTGGTGTCACTCAGATAGTTTGGGGAAGAAAGATCTTGCTATTAGCCTTCCCATCCTCACCCAAGTTCTCTCTGAAAGACTAATTTCCTCAGTCAACCATGAACTGTGAGGTTTCCTGCCTCAGCTTGAGTCCAAGTTGTAGACAGCTCCAACTGGTCAGATCCCTGACCTGGGTAGCACTTTGAGTGTTTAATTCCAAAGGATTCCTCAGGGAAGGAGCAGGTGTATGAAAGAGTCCTGGTGCTGAGCTGGCAGAATTCTCCATCTGCAGCTACCTCAGATGGTACAGGTCCCTGGAGAACCTGCTACTGTTTTTCTACTTCCCTTTGCCTAGCTCCACCAAGGTATGGCACAGCCCCTACTCTTAGGCAGTCAGAAGGACCTGTACATTTTTAGGGTCTCTAGCGGCAGCTCTGCAGGAAGCTCATCTCACCTTCCCTCCCTGTCCAGACACAGCCTCAGAAGCTGTGTCCTTCAGTAACTACTCAGGGTCAGGCAAGAGTTGCTGAGTTTTCTCTAATGACCATTGGAAGAATTCTGGTTCCATTTCCTGAAGCTTTTTTCCCCATTCCTATATGCGGCCTCTGAAGGCATAAGAACTGTGGCCTGGTATCACTGATTCAAACTTTCTTGGGTGTGTTTTCACCATTAACCTAACCCAGGTTAGCATTGGCTACGTTGCTGCCCAGTGATGTCTGCAGAAGACTAAGAAGCAGTGATGAGGGACTCGGGTCACACTGGAATCCAGTCTTTCTGTACTTGTACATGTGGCTGGAAGCACCTATGACTGGTAGATTCTGGGCTTCCCCAAACCATATCTGCAACAGAGGATTATTTGGGGAAAACCACTTAGAAGTAGTCTTTCTCCTCTGGAACATTCTCCAAGAGACTTGGAATTCCCTGAGCTGGTGATCCTCCTTCATCCTGCTTTCTGTTCACCCCAGGCAATGCATTGTCCATGTTTGTCCTCAAACCTGTTTTAATCTAAAAGGAAGATAGTTCTGTGTTTTTACTTGAGTCATACTCAAGTTTTTTACTTACGTATGTGATCAAAATGCAATACAGTTAAGTCCCCAACTTACGAACATTCAAGTTGCAACCTTTCACAGGTGCAAATTGACCTCACATTATGAATGTTCATAGGTGCGAACAAATCTTGGAAGTAGCTCATTTGTCTGCTGGACATTGTCACAGTTGTACTGCCTACTGTACAGTGTGATAGTGTACAGTAGTACAGTGCTCAGTCAGAGCCCAGCATGTCCGAAAGCAAGAGAAAAAGAAGTGGTGATGTGGAGGGGACTGCTAGGAAGCACAAAGCAATAACCATGGAGATAAAAGTGAAAATATTTGAGAGACGGGACTGAGGCAAAAAGATAGTAGATGTCACTTGTTCTTTTTTGTGTGTGGGTTTTTTTTTTTTTTATGTTTTACATTGTATATTTGTGTCAAAGGTGTATGAAACTCACTTTGTGGGACTTATGAATGAATCCAACTTAACAGATGTTCTCCAGGAACAGAGCTGCTTCGTTAAGTTGGGAACTTACTGTACTATAAACTTCTCCTGGTGAGACTTATGAACTGGGTCTGTGTTCTCAGTGAAATCCAGCACCTTCCAGCTCTTTATTATTTTTATCCTGTGGCTTTAACCAGTCTTCAGCGTCATCTTTATCATCTTCATTGTTTGAGCTTCACCCTCCTTAACACCCACAGAAATAGACTAGATTTCTTAAATGTTTCAGCTTCAACTTCTGGGGGTGCTTAACCCAACCTCAGCTTTGCTGAACAGTTTGTTTTCCAGGCAAAGACCTTGCTGTTTTGGCTGGGATACAAAATGCAGAGGTCTCCCCTCTCTCCTGGCAATATCACGGGACAGTTGACTGGCATGGACCTTTCTGGCAACATGAGAGGAAGAAGAAAGTCTGGCTCATCTGTGGCAGGAAGGTCCTTAGCACAAGGGTGCAAGAAAGTGAGGGCAGCAACCTACTTGAGAGAGATGAGGACTTTGGTTGGTTGGCTGGCTGGTTTGGTTTTTTAAGTAATGCGTACATGGTTAAAAAAAAAAAATTGTGAGCCAGGCAAGGTAGCACATACCTGTAATCCCTGTACTCAGGCTGGATCGTGAACAGCAAGGTTTCTTTCCACCCAATTCCCAAATTCTCTGAATGTATCCATCCTAAGTGCTCACACACACACACACACACACACACACACACACATTCTGTTTTCCACCAGTGGGTTTTAGAACCTGTTTCAGAATAGTCCAGAAGGGTCTACTTTATTCTTCTGAACAACCACAGAGCATATCATTGTTCTGGATATATTGTTTAACATTCCCTTACTTGTGAACATTTGGGTTGTTTCTAAAATTTAGAAAAACTGCTGAGTGTATTTTTTCATTATAGATCTGTATTTACAAAGGGTGAATCCCAAAAAGGAAAATGGCTGTCAGTGCATTAACAGTTTTAAGCTACACTCCCACACTGCTTTCAAGGAAAAACTTCCAGTATCAACTCCAACAGTGCCCCACCCACAGCTTGCCAGTATGTAACTCTTTACTAATGTGTAAATTGATGGGTTGAGTCCATTTGAATTAGGTTAATCAATGAGATTTAATGTCTTCATTGGCCAGTTGCTCTTCTGATACAGGACAATATGTAGCTCTGAATTTTGGGTTAGGAAACTTTTTGTAAATAAGGTTAAAAAATAAGGTATAAAGTCCTCAGGATAATGTCTGCCTTACAGGACTCCTCAGCCCCTAAATGTCCCAGGGATTTCAGATTAAAAAGCTCACTTTTGTCTATTACTAGGTTAGGACAAGGGTATGACATTTTTGTTTACTAAAAGAAATTAAAGATTAATAATGGGCTTAGAAAACTTTTCTGCTTCCTTAATCTGTCCTAGCAACACTATTTTTTGCCTTGTTAGGTCTACTGCCCCCTCATTCTTTATGTGAATTTCAAACCCCAGGGTTGAAGTAGCATTGCCCAAGAGACCGCAGCTCTAAGGACCAGTGTCAAGCCTGATAGCTTCAAACTTTTTTCATTTGCACAGAACTCAGGGCTTGACCTGAGTGCTCTGCTTCCCCTGGCTGCTTGTTCTGTTGCAAGGTCATTCTGCAGCTGAGCCAGGTTGTGAGGGACCTATTGACAAATCTCCAAGGTTCCTGAAACATTCCAAGAATTCCACCGTAGGGTTCTGGCCTTTGTTGGAGATGGAACCTCTGAAGCTTCCTATGAATGGCCACATGGATTTTGGTTCTTGGAGCAGTTGCACAGCCAGCTTGGCCACAGGAGGTAGAACTCCAAAAGAATGTGCCTTCAGACTGGTTAGTTTGGGCTCTGCTGGAGGCACCCTCTCCATGCAGGGGAAGGACCTGGCAAAGCATATCCTAAGATGTTGCCAGGCCTGCTTTTCAGTCTAGCTGTTATCATTCAGTAACTTCATGCCATCCATGAAGCAGGCCCAACCAGGGCCAATGGTGGATCCAGCAGAAACTTCCTTCTTGTTTACAGTGCCTTGGACAAGTCACTCCATTCTGGCTCTCAGTCCCTCTAAAATGAAGTGGTTGGATGATGGTAGAGGTTTTCCAGTTTATTTAGCTCCAGGGCCACATCTCCATCTGGGCTTTATCCAGCCCTAATAGCCAGTGATACTGGAGCTGCTCTGGTTGAAGTTGTGAATGGGGGCCCATTGCCTCTTGCTACCTCGATTTCCAGTCCTTGGAAGATTCCTTCTTCTCCACTTAGCTGTAGGCCTTCAGGTGCTTATGGAATGACTCATGGAGGGGTAATATGTGTTCCCCAGGACTACCATCATGGCCTAAACATTTAGCCAGTTGCAGTATCCCCCCAAGAATGAAGGCTGGACTTCCAAGCAGCCTCCCATCTGGCCCATGATGCCTATGGTATTTCTTGGGGCTCTGGCATTCTCAGCTGCCAGCCAAGGTCTGGACGGATGGGGAAGTTCATACCACTTGGGCAAACTTGGACCAGTGAGAGGGTAAAGAACAAGCAGACACATCCACCCTCCTTTCCTGTGCCCTCTAGATTGCTGAGATACTTCAAGGGTCCCCAGTAGCTGCAGATTTCTCCCCAAACTGGCCAACTCATCCGCTACTGTGACTCACTGTCCTTCGTCCTCTATTGATCCCCTTCCTAATGCCTGGCGAGTTAAACCAATACAGGCTGGGTTTTGGGCGCCAGGGTGGTCAGAGTAGTTTTTGAGTTCATCATGGTTAATCGTCACCTACCTCTGTACAACATACGCCCAAGGGCTGATTATAAAATCTTACCTGATCCAGACAAGGCTGGCACCACAGCACTCTGGAGGTTTTGCGAGTGGCAGATGTCAGCTCCTATCCCCGCACGGGCCAACGGTGGTTTTGCAGATAACGGCCGCTACAGCCCAAACCCATAAGCTGGGCCAAATAGGGCGTGGGCAATTGTTGCTAAGCACCCCACTCGGCGGCCTGCGCATGCCCTGTGGCAGCTTGGCGCTCCTGCGCACGTGCAGACACGGGGTCTCGAGGCTTGGCCGTTATTTCAGGAGCCGGCAAGGGCCGCTCCTACCCCAGGCAGAAAAATGAGGACCCGCCCCCCTCGGGGCTGCATATTCAAGTCTAGGGTGGAGATGAAACCTTTTTCCTTGTTTTCCAACTTTTTGACAGGTTACTAGAGAAAAAAAATTTTTTGGTACAGATGCCTTTCTGGCCGGGCGTCCTTATTTCTGCAAGGTGGAGAACTTGGAAAGAGGCTGCTTGGTTTTCATGTTGCCTTAAAGGTCCAGCGGTGTGCCAGCCTGTCGGCCTCTCTCAGAGCCCGACCTGAGAGGTGTCGGGGTTTCACAACGTTTATTTTCTACAGGTTTGCCCTTGGCTTGGTTTGCGATGTTTGTTGAAAGGTAAGCATTTTTAGGTTTTTGTGTTTTCTGTCATGCTGAGGAAAATCCACCCTCTTTTCACCAACAGTTAGTTCTTCAGTGTTAAATTTTCCTGTCAACCTTCAGTCCTAGTGGAATATATTTTAGTCTAAACCACAAGCAGGAATCAAACTTTGTCGTCCTCCCACCCCCTCGTAGAAATTCACTTATGCTAGCCCCATTTATTCTATGAACCATTTGAGCTGTTATTGATATTTCCTTGTGTTTAGTTTGAGTCGGGTTGGAGACACCCTTAGGGCGGTGGAGACGTCCTGTCATTACTTGCAGAGGTGAGTGTGATGTCAGGGTTGAAGCTGTAGCTGAAACGAATTTTGGCAATCATGAGCATCTAGAAGGGTCACTTCAAAACCAAACCAAACCAAACCTTTCAGGCTATTAGTATTCCCTCATGAAATTTTAAATTGCTTGATGCAATTCTCTTCTATACCAGTCTTTTTTAAAGTTTCATTGGGATTTAAATTATAATTGCATTAAATGTAAATGTTTGGAGAATGTTTACATCTTTATGATATTAAATCTCAGAGGATATGAAATGGTTTGCCATTTGTTCAAGACTTCTTTTCGATCCTCCAGTAAGATTTTATAATTTCTTCATATGGGTTCTATACCTTTCTGGGCCAGTAAGATATTTTTCTCATTCAGCTTTTTACAACTTTCTGGTTATAAAGTTTACTCCTGTTTTTGTGGGTTTTGTCGTTATTGTGACGGGATACATTTTTCTAGTGCTGATTATTAATATGGAGAAGAGCTGTTACAGATTCTGGTACTTCTAAAACTAAACCTGTTTTTTTATAGACAATTTGCAAATTTGCCAGTATACCAAGTTAATTGCCATTTAGTTTTACTTAGCAACTCTGAAACAATGTTGAATCATTCTGGGTCTTGTTTCTGATGTGGATGAGCTCTACATGTGAGGGTTGAGCAGGACGTTTGGCTGTTGGTTTCAGTAGATGGCCTTTGAAGTGTCAAAGAAGTTTCCTTACCTGTATCTTGGGACTTCCGAACTCATGTGTAGCTGAATCCGACCGACACCAGGGGGCAGCACTAGGAAAAGTGAAATGTGGGGTTATGTCCCCTGGAGACTGGCTGAATTTTGTCAAGTGCCTTTTCACCATCTATTTAAAAAGCAATATGGAATTGAACATTTTTTTCATGTATTTACCAGCCATTTGTACTTCTTTTGAGAAGTCTGTTCAGTTCGTTTGCTCATTTACTGGGAGTTTTTATGGTTTCTTTTTTAGTTCTTTATTCTGAAAATTAATCCTCAAAAGAGTAGCTGGCAAAGATTTTCTCCTGTTCTGTAGGCTGTCTCTTGGCTGTGTTGCTTCCTTAGCTTTGAGAAGCTTTTTATATGCATGTCTGAATCTGCCAAAATGGAACCCATTAATCTATATAACTAATATGCTCTAATAACAAAAGAGTAAGGCACAATAAATCTAGTCTGTCTCTAAAAATCAATTTTAAAAACCTATATGGAGTTTGTGGAGTTTTCCCCTGAAAGTTGTTTTATTTTTATTAGACACTGAGTAGCCATAAAAGTTTACCGTATAAAGCATTTATAAATTAGGAAGATATACAAATGTTACCATCCAGCTGGTAAGTTCTTCTCTCAGCCCAGACAGAATTACAAGGCAAAGAGTCAAGAGAGGACCGAATGAAAGAATTTATTGTAGAGCAAGATCAGAAAGCAGCATTTATTGTAAAGCAAAATCAAATGGCTCCCAGACAAATGAACCTAGGCAGGGCCCGAAAGGGTTATCCAAGGGACTCTTTTGTCTAGGGGTTTTTATACCCCAAAATGACTATATCTCAGCCAAGTTGAGATCAACCTGTAGGGTTACAATCAGGAAAGTTTGATGTAGAAGTGGGCCTATAGGAGTTTGGGGTAGGTAGCAAACGTACTTTTGCAAGCACCATTAATTGTAACTTTAAACAGAACAAAGATATTCTTTACAGAGGTATGAATATCTTATTTTGGGGCATGAAAATCTTGCCAATCCAATGAGGCCGTTGTTTGCTGATCCCAGAGGTCTCTGTCCTTGGTTGTCCACGTGTTCTTCATGGAATCTTTCTCTTTGGCTTGGCCTCCTGGCTGCCTATATCTCCGTTTGCTGGGACCCAGCTCGCAGCCTCTACACATACACAAATTGCTGGGCTACACCTCACTTTTTTAACTGAGTCAATTGATGGCCTTCAGCCATCTCCTGGAAGTTGTAGTCTTTTTATGAATTACAATTGGTAGTTATGATTACCTTGTCTCCTTTTTACTTTTTATTCTATCCTACCTACAAGGAACACCCATCTCCTGATTTATTATTGTCACTTTATAAATCCCTACTGGTTTCTCCAGAATCCCTTTCCTCCCTGCTCAAAGGTAACCCACACCCTGAATAATGATCCTCTTTTCTTAATAATTGTTTTGTTCTGCCTGCTTTTCAACTTAGACAGACATAACATTTTATTTGCTTTTTTGCAATCTGCTTTATATTTCCATTTTGTCTCCAAAATTCATCATGTTGTTGGGTATGGGTGTAATTTATTCATTTTTCACCACAGTATGGAAAAAAGGGAATCACACTGACAATCAACCATGCTACTTTTTTTTAATCCATGCTTCTGTAACTGGCACTTCAGTTGAGTATTGGTTTTTTTGTTTTTCTTTTTTCTTGATATTAATAGCAGCTGTGAACATTGTTTATGTCTCCTGTTGTCATGTAGGATATTGTCCCTACAGTGTAATCATTGAAGTAGAATTGTAGAGTCCTAGGTCATGCCCATTGTAATGCCAAATTTTTTCAGAAGTGGTTGTATCAAATTTCATAACCACTGGCACTGTAACTAGATGTATATTTCATTTCTCCACTTCTTCCCCAAGAGTATTGCTAGACTTGAAATTTTTACCAGTCTGTTAGGTATGGAGTGGTATCTCATTGTGCTTAATTTACATTTTCCTGATTTCTGTTGTGGTTAAGCAACTTTTCGTATGTTTATTGAGCATTTAGTTGTTTTGGTGAAGTGTTCAAGACTTCTGGCTCATTTTTCTATTCTTTTTCTTGATAGATATTTTTGTATATTATGGATACAAGTCCTTTATAAGTTATGTGTTGCAAATTTCTTCCTCCACTCTTTGCATGTCTTTTGTTACTCCCATTTTAGAGGCTTTTGATTTTAATGTAGATTAATTTATCAAGTTTTTTCCTGCATAGTTTTCCTTACTTAAGAAATTTTCCCTACCCTGATTTCATGAAGATATTATGTTATTTTATCTTACATATACAAATCTTTAATTCACCTGCAATTGACTTGTGTGGTGTGAGATAGGGCCTCCCTCCCTCCCACTTCCCTCCCTCCCTCCGCTCCTCCCTCTTTTCACCTTCCCTCCTCCTCCTCTCCCTCTTCTTGGTTGCTCCCATGTCCTTATTTTGAAAAATCTTTTCTTTACAGTGCTACCTCTTTTATATATCAGGTGTTCATATATTTATGTATATGTTTCTGGAGTTAGTTTTGTCTATTGTCTTTTTATGCCATATTGATTTAAATATTTATAGTTTATATTTAATAGAGCTAGTTTTTCCACTTTTTTCAAAACTTCAGGACTGTTTTAACTATTCATAATCTTTTGTAATTCCACATAAATTTTGGAATCTTCAAGCTCCATGAGAAAACCTATAAAGGTTTCATTGGAATTATTTGCCATCAATTTAAGAAGAAATAATATCTGTATAAATCTTCCAAACTATGTAGATGGTATAATTCTTGCATTAATTGAGTTCTTTCTTTAGTATCTCTCAAATATTATTTTCCTTTTAGGTATCTTGTATGTCTTGTTTGATGTATCTTATTATCCTCTCTGTAGGTTCCTTTGGATTTTCTGTGTGATATCATCTGTAAGTAGTGATAATTCTGCTCATTCTCATACTGCATATAAATATTTTTCTTGCCTAATGGCGTTGGCTCTGACTACTGATAGAATGTTGTACACACAGGGTGAAAGTGGGCATCTTTTTTTGTTCTCTGTCTTACAAGCAAAGAGAATGTATGTGTATAGATGTTAATCACATTGTGAAAGTTTCCTTCCATACCTATTTCTAATTTTTTTAGTATCAATCATGGATATATGTTGAATTTTGCCTAAAGCGTTTCCTTTGAGATGAACAAAATGGTCATCCATTGAGATGACCATGTAGTGTTTGCCTTTAGTTTGTTAATTACATTGGCTAGTTTTGCTCAGGGTAAACTAATCTTGCATTTCTACAATATAATCAGTTTTGTATATTGTTAGATTTGTTCATATTTTGTTTTGCATTATAACATTATGATTGACACTAGTTTGTAATTTTCCTTTCTCATACTATCTTTGTCAGGTTTTGATGATCAGGTTTGCTAGCCTCAAAAAAATGAGTTTGGGAATATTACTTCTTTTCCTCTACCCTTTGAATGGTTTCTGTAAGATTGGAGTTATTTCTTCATCATCTGTATCTGGACTTTCGTGTATATGTATGTGGAATTTGTAATTTAAGTTTTTTAAAAAATGGTTGTAATAAGATTTTTCTATATTTTTACTCATTTTGTTATATTTTTCTAAGAATTTATCCATTTTATGTTTCCAAACTTATTGTCAGAGTTGTGCATAATATCCTCACTTTAAAATGTGTCTAGCATGTTTTTATGTCTCCCTTTTATTCCAAACTTTTTTTTTTTTTTTTGGCTTATTCAACTGTTCTTTCCCTTTCTCTTTCTGATTGATAATGCCAAAAATGTGTCAATTTTTATTTCAAAGAAACAACCTCAGTTTTCTTTGTCCTCTTTATAGCAGTCCTCCCTTAAATCCATAGTTTTTGCTTTCCATGGTTCCAGTTACCCACTGTAATTCATGGTCTGAAAATATTAAATGGAAAATTCTATAAATAAATGATTGACAATATGGTCTTAGAAAACTTATTACAGTATATTGAAATAACTGTCCTATTTTAATATTAATCATTGTTAATCTCTTACTGTGTCCAATTTATAAAGTAAACTTCATCATAGGTATGTATGTTTAGCAAACAACAGACTGTATATAGACTTCAGTACTACCTGTGGTTTCAGGCACCCCTTATGGGTCTTGGAACATATCCTCTGTGGATAAGAGGAACTACTGTATTATGTTTTCTATTTTGTTAATATCTGATTTTATCTTTATTTAATTTATCCTAATGTTCATTTTCTTATTCAAATTGGATATTTAGCTGATTATTTTTAGCCTGGTTTATCAGGGTTTTTTGGGGGGTTTTTTGTTTATTTTCTTTTTCTTTGAGACAGGGTCTCACTATGTAGCGCAGGCTGCTTTTGAATTTATGTAGCCCAGGCTGGCCTCAAAGTCATGGCAATCCTCCTGCCTCAGTCTCCTGAATGCTGGGATTACAGGCATGCACCACCACACCTGGCTGATTTATAAGTTTTTAATGCTTTTTTCCCCTAAATACTGCTTTACCTGTATCCAATAGGTTTTGATATATAGTATTTTAACAATATTTTATGATTTCTATTGTTTTTTAATTGACCCACATATTAAAGTATACTTATTAATGTTCTAATATTGTTTTTTTCCCTAATCATTTTTGTTATTGATTTTTTTTTTTTTTTCTATGGGTACCGGGGGGTCGACCTCAGGACCTCGCGCGCCAGCAGGCGCCCGTGCCGCTGAGCGATATCACCGGCCCCTTTTTCGTATGTGGGTTCCGGGAGTCTAACTCGGGCCCTCGCGCTTGCCGGGCAGGCGCTTAAGCCACTGAGCCATCTCACCGGCCCTGTTATTGATTTTGAACTGACTTCATTGTAGTATAAGAATATAGTTTATATACCAGTTCTTTGAAATTTGCTGAGATTTTATGAATGGCCCCAAATATGAGATTAATGTTCAGAAATGTTTCACTTGCATTTCAGAAATACATATTCTGCAATTATCTATAATATCCTGTATGTCCCTATTACATCAAATTTGTTAATGGTTTGGGGGCCGGTGAGATGGCTCAGCGGCTTAAGCGCCTGCCCGGCAAGCGTGAGGGCCCGAGTTCGACTCCCAGATCCCACATACGAAAAAGGGGCCGGTGATATCGCTCAGCGGCACGGGTGCCTGTTGGCGCGCGAGGTCCTGAGGTCGACCCCCCGGTACCCACAAAAAAAAAAAAAAAAAAAATTTGTTAATGGTGTTGCTTGAAACCTTACTGATATTTTTTTGTTTGAGTTATTACTGGGAGAGATATATTAAAATTTTTCATTATGATTATGGACTTCTTGTGATCGTGTCCATTTTACTTTGTATATTTTGGGATGTTATTAGATGTATAAGAGTATTAGAGCTTTATGACTTTTACCTTTTATTATTATACAGTGACTTTTAAAATTTTCTAATAGTTAACATCCAGTAATGTTTTTTGCCTTAAAAGTCCACTTTGTTTGTATATTTATAAGTATAGTTTTGTAAATAGCATATAGCTTTTTTTTTATTCCAGATTCTATTTTTACCTGAAGTATTTGTTACTGAAATTTTACGTAATTATTGATCTGATTACTGCTTTATCTCTATTCTCTTATTAGTTTTTATTCCACTGTATCTTCATTCCCTTTACCTTCCTTTTTCCTCCCACCTTTTAGATTGAGATTTTTCTCTCCTTCATTCAGTGTTTCCTTTACTGTTCTGGAAGTTTAGTATTCCTGTTCCTTTAATGATTATAAGTTTTACATAATACTTAATTCATGCTGGGCATGGTGGTTCATGCCTGTAATCCCAGCACTCAGGAGGCTGAGGCAGGAGGATCACTGCAAGTTTGAGGCCACCCTGGGCTACACAGTGAGTTCAAGGCCAGCCTGAGTGAGACCTTGTCTCAAAGAAACAAAAAACAAAATAAAAAAACAATTTAATCCATCAAAGTCTAATCCACAGGATACTGTTGATACTGTTTCTAAAATCTTTGCTAATCCTTGTTTTGCTTTTGTTCCTAGAAAATATTTTGACTGGAAACACTAAAATTTTCTCTTCTGCTTTCAAGGTAACCGTTTCCATGTCTTCTAACTTCAGAGGTCAACTCTCAGTTTAATTGATGCTCTTTGAAGGTCTTTTTCTTCCCTCTCCAGTCCAACTGCTTTTGAGATTTTATTGTCTTAGTGATCTTGTAATTTCACTATATTGTATTTAGCTATGTATGTACTTTTATTTACCCTAGTTGGTATTTGTTGTGCTCGCTTTGGCAGCACATATACCTTAGTTGGGATTTGTTGAGCTTATTTGTATTTTTCATGAGTTTTGGGAAATTTTTAGCCATTAACTCTTCAAATATTGCTTCTGTTCTATTTATTTAAAAATTTTTTTCTCCTTCTGAAACAGATTTAGACACAAGTGGGATCTTCTAACTTTATTTTTATATTTTTCACCTCTTTGTGTCTTGGTGTTACACTCTGGATTTCTTCAGATCTCACCTCTGCATCACTAATACTCTCTTCAGCTGTGTAAATTTTGTTACAATATTATTCACTGTTTTTAGTGATATAAATTTTTTTTCTGGAAGTTTTAACATTTTTAAAATATCTAAGTATGTTCAAAATGCCTTTCTTTTTCTAGAAATATATGAAACATGCTTATTTTCTATTCTATGACTGATAATTTCACTATATGGAGGAGTTTTATGTCTGATGCTGCCATCTGTTATTTCTGGTGGCCCTTGCTCTTCCATACATGCTTAACATTTTATGCTGTGAATTGGTCATTTTTCATGCAACTTCAGAACTCGGTTTCATTAGGGCCTGGAATGAAAGAGAAATCCTCCCAAGAGGACTGGTTTGCTTCTCTGAGGTGACTGAAAACACTGCCAATTTAGATTATTTTAGAGTTTCTGCTAGAGGTTTTATTATACTATTAGGGTAGTGTGTAGTTGGGCTGCAAAACCAACCAACCAAGCAGCTACTCTCTTAGGACCAACTTTTTTCCTACTCTTCTTAGGACCAACTTTTATTTTGGATTCATCTTTATAGTGAAAGTATAACTCTTTGGGGACCCACCTTTACAGGAGACATTGCCTATAAGATGCTTTACCTTGGGACAGTCTTTTGAGGCACTAAAAACTTATAGGTAGGCTTACTGGATCAGTAAATGGTGGTGATGTAAATACTTCTTACATTCTTTCTAGCTCATGGGTGAATTTACGATTTTAAAAATTGTATACAGTGTATGTAATTTTCGACAAAGGAATATTTTCTAGAACTAGTCTACTGCATTACTAGAAAGGGAAGTCTGAACTGGTTAGTTTTTTTTTTTTTTTTTTTTGTGGGTACCAGGGGTCGACCTCAGGACCTCGCATGCCAGCAGGCGCCCATGCCACTGAGCGATATCACCGGCCCTTTTTTCGTATGTGGGTTCCGGGAGTCGAACTCGGGCCCTACACGCTTGCCAGGCAGGCACTTATGCCGCTGAGCCATCTTACCAGCCCCGAACTGGTTAGTGTAAAGAACGATTTACAATAGAAAGCTTCCCGTACTGACCATTCATGAATTTCCACCTCAAACCCTCTTGGGCACACCAACTTAAGGTATTAGTCTTTTGTGGCTCAATTCCATTTGCTATTGTCTTATTTGGATTTATGAGTATTCTTTTTTTAAAAATGAGTTTGGATTGTATATTTTAGCACTGTCTTTATCAGATTTTATTGATGTTATGTATTGTTAGCTAGCTTCATTAATCTTTGTTGCTTTTGTTCACTGGGTTTCACCTTGAAATTTCTCTCTGTGGTGTCTTCTCCCTCTTCCCTTATACTGAGCTCTAGCCCTGCAGATAGGGGACCTTAGGTGACCTATTTCTTTTTAGAGATTCCTTCAGACTCCTACCCAAGTCTGTAAGGAGCAGCTTGTTTAACCCTAGTGGAGAAAACAAGTTTCTTGGATCCTTCAGTTCAGTTCCTCCCTAGTTACATTTCTGAGGATTCTTCCCAACTTGATACTGCTGCTCTAGCTGGTCTTCCTGTCCTAAATTAATTTGTCAACTGTTTACTAAGCACCTATTTTGTGCCAGGTACTGGGGAATAGTATACTGTATGAGACAAGATTCCCATTTCATGAAGCTCACAGTTCCTTGTGGTTAAGGTGTGGCAGGAGGAGGGGTAAAAACATATGTAAAACACATGGTCATGCCAGATGTTGACCAGAGTGCAGTGGAGAAAAAGGGAGCCATTTGTAGCTTTCTAGTTTGTTTGGGTATTTGCAGGTCTACACTGCCCCTCTCCCACCCTGAGAGTTCTTAAAAACTGTTTAAAAAAAATTTTAGCCTTTTTTGTGCAATTATTCTCCCATCAGCTTGTCAAAGTTTTGAACTGTACTGTAGTGGTAGGATTTTAATAGGATCATGCTGAATTTGTAGATTTGGGGCTGACATGACTGAGTTTACACATTAGCAAAGACAGCATTTTCCCTGTAAATTCAGGTCTTTTCAATTATAGCCATAAAGGTCTTTTATGTATTATCTTTTTGTTGGATGTATCTGTGGCCCCTTACAGCCTATGTTGCAGAAATTATATATAAATGGTTTTTGTTTTTGTTTTTTGAGAGTCTATGTAGTTTAGGCTGGCCTCAAACTTATAGCAATTGTCCTGTCTCAGCCACTCAAGTGCTGGGACTACAGGTATGTGCCACTATGCCCAGGTAGAACTTTTTTGTGTATTTTATTCAGTGGTGGCTGGTATATAGGGGACCACTAAGTACACATTAGTTTGGTTGTATGCTGGTCAGAGTGGTATTTCCACGTTGCCCTGATGTCACTCCCTGTTCAGAGCTCTACCTGGTCCAGTCCATTCCAGGCTCTTCAGATCCCTCACTCTGCCTTAGGGTGCCGGCCTTTGTCAACTCCGGGCTTTGTCTATGCAGCCTGTCCTCTCCTCCGATGCCCCCCTCTCCATTCCAGTGAGCACTGCCTCTCTAGCTCTTTTGCTGGGACTCCAGTAGCCACCTCCTCACAGATGGGAAAACAAGGCTGAGGAGAGTTCCACAGGCTAGCCCACTGAGCTGGAGCAGCAAGGCATGAGAGAGCCCTGGCTCCCTGCCCTACCCCATCCTCTCACCTGGAAGCACTGGCAGTGGAGGATGACCCAGTGCACAGACCACGAGCTGCTCTTGCTGGCTTTTAGTAAGCAGTGATCTCAGTTGTTGAACAACAGAAGTAGCCCAGGTCACGAGTGTCAAGCATTGTGGAACTTACCAGGCCAAGCCTCCCCTCCTTGTCTTAGTCATTTTCCTCATTGCTGAGACACAGTACCCAATACCCACAACTTAAGGAAGGAGAGGTTTATTTTGGCTCAGTTTCAGAGGTGTGGGAGTGTTGGCCAGAAGTACGTATGAGATGGATATGCAGAGACAAGGGACTTTTGGAGCTACACATCCAAAATCTCCCAGAACACATGGTTAGAGATTAAAAGATAGCCTACAGGGCCACAAGTCCAAGTAGGATCAAAGCACACTGCCTTAAGGAATGAATGCTCTGGCCCTCTTCCCCATACTTGTAAATCGGAGTGATTTATGACTTAGATTGGCCCTAAGGTCAACCGAGTAATAGCCCACCCTGTCCTTCCCCTGTCCCCTGCATGAATTCCTGTACAGATGTCCTTTTGTCCTTTATCCATGTTTTCTGATTCTATCAATAAAAAGCCACAGAAGCTTTAGTTCGGGGCTGTCTTTATGAGGCTTTCATGCTGAGGGGGGTCTCTGTTAAGGGCAGTCTGTCTGGGCCTTCTTAGAGTTTGAATTGGACATTGACTCTGAGTAATCTCTCATCCGCTGTGGTGTGCCAGCGTTGTGAACTGTGACACAGAAGTCCCAGTCCATGCATGGTTGAAAAAAAACCCAGCATGGTAGAAAAGCCTGCTAATAGAAAGCTGCTTATATCATGGCAGCCAGGAAGCAGGGAGAGAAGTGGGGAGCCAGGGAGAGAGATATACCCTTCCAGGTCACACCTGCAGTGACCCCGCTGTTTTGGTCAGGCCTCACTTCCCAACAGGATACTCAGCCACTAAACTCGCTGGTGGATGAATTTACCCATAAGTACAGTGTCCCATGATCCAGCCATCTTTGGAGGGACATTCTGGATCTAAACTATAACACTCATGGAGGGTTGTAGGTGCCTTGGCCCTGTCCTCGACAGCCCCAGGAACTGAGAGACAGGAGGGGGCTGCTGGAGGTCTCCAGGTGGTAACACACTGCCTTTCTGGGAGGAGGCAGACTGGGTGCAGTTATCAGGGTGGCCCCTGGCAGAGCTGTGACCCTTCCCCTAGGTTAGTGATACATGGTGCTCACTTAGCCTTGGGCAGCCTTCCTGGCATAGACCTAGCAGAACAAAGTCCCACCATCCTTTCCCCATGCTGCCTCAGGACTGTCACCTGTTGTCTTTGTTAGCCCCCTTCATCCAGCCACAGATAGACTCAGGGACAGGGTAGTGGAAAACTCCAAAGCCAAGGGTTTTTATTAGGGGTCAAAAGCTGCTTGCTCACAAACAGTGTCGGGAAGCTCCATTCCATAGTTCTGAGGGGAGGCTCCATGGGCCCCCCCCCAGCCCACCCTTCTGGAGTGGGCATCATAAGGCATTTCACACATTGGTGTTTTCACTTTTGTTTTTTTTTTTTTTTTTTTTTTATATAAAAAGCAGTCCTAGAGTAGAAAGAAACTCCACAGTGAACTTTCAGGACCAAACTGAGGTGGGAAAAGTTGGAGCAGGGGTTTCTGAGGGCTGGGACTGTGGCCCCAGTGGCCCAGTCCCCTTAAGGTTAGCAGAAGCCACCAGAAGGAGTATGAGGAGAGGGCAGGGCACAGCTTATGGGAGCCAAACTCAGACAGGTGTGCCCTGTCTTCATCATTTTTCAATTTTACATACTGTAGAAATTTAAGTAAAATAGCTATTATATATTTATATATCATATATATAAATTAGGCAAATAAAGAGTTAAAGGGGTGCTGAGATGGGGCACCCCTGGAGCCACCTGAGGATGAGGTGGGATACCAAGTCTGTGGTGCCCAGGTCACCAGCCCAGGCCGTGCAGAGGGTTTGTTATTGCTGATTTGGGGCCTCCCTTTCAGCCCTTCCTGGCCTCAGCATGGCCAAGGCTAGGCAAGGGGCTGCTGCCCTCAATCCACATGGGGGCACTCAGGAGTCCCCCACCCCAATCATGGGTTGTCACTCCAAAGACCATTTGTGCTCAGCTGGCCCAGGGCAGACCTCTTCTGCTCGTCTCTGTGGTCCCTAGGCTCCAGGTGGGTGGGTAGCTCAGATAGAAAGCGGGTCTTGCCATGTTGAGCTACAAAATGCTCCCAATTCAAAGGGGTCTGGCTTCCTGATGTCTTAAAAAGGGATTCTTGCCAGGATAATTTTGTGGCAAGAAAGCACACTTGGAAAGCTGTCTGCTGAGTGCTGTACTAAAAATACTTACTAAACATCATGGCTGGAAAGAAATGGAGATCATTTTTGTTTTTCTAAAAAAGTCCAAAGAGGTTCTCAGGGAAGGGCCAGTTCCTCCCTGGGTTGGGGCTGGTGGCCTGGGCAGCCAGCCTGAGTTATGTTAAGTGGGAGCTGGGGTGCCCATGGGGCCCAAGACCGTGGTGAAGGGGCACAGGTGACCCGGTGCACCTAGGAGATGGAGAGAACCCGGGTCAGCCCTTCCTCCTTCTAAGGTAGGAGCTCCCCAAACCTTTTTTTTGTAGGGGGTGGGGGAAGAGGAAAGAAAATAAGGGGGGAGACATTCAGTATTGAATTGAGTGCATTAAAGAAAAGGTGGGCCCAGCTATGCAGGCATCTGTATTCCGCTGCAGGGGTGGCACTCAGAAGATGTTGGGGCACATGTGCCAGTCCTGCTTCTCCTTGGCCTCCCAATAGCCACCCTTGTACACGTAGGCTGTCTCTCTGGTGAGCGGGTCCAGTCTCTTCTCGAACCACAGCGGAACATACCCATCTGACTCCTTCTCTGCTGGGCACGGGCCGAGGTGAGTAAGCCTCTCTCCTGGGTGCCCCTTTGTTCCCCCGGGTACTCCCCACCTGCCCCTTGGCCCCCTCCTTGCCCGGCCTCACCTTCCTCTGTGCCGCAGCCACGGCCTGGTGCGCAGATCTCCAGTCGCCGGCGCCGCGACAGGCGCTGCTTCTCCTCCAACCGTTGCTTCTCGGTGTTGGCCTGGTCCCAGCGTCCCTCTTCCATCAGCCGCTGGTCCGGCCGCAGGCGACTGTCAGTAGGCGCCACCCTGCCCTCAGGCTCGTTGAGGGTCAGTGCAAGCTCGGAGAAGTAGTACATGTTCTCTGCATTCTCCCTGCATCAGCATGGGTGGGAAGGTGCTGTCCCTGCCACTCCCCAGGACCCCAACCCCTCCTGGCCCTCTTGCTCTCCGCATCTGGGGCTCCCTCTGGCCTCGGCTGACCTTTTCCTGGCCTGGTGTCCATCCATGATGAACCGACCATGCAAAACCCACCAGCTGTGTCCAACTCACCCTCTATGGCATGCAGTGCCCCTTAATATGCAGCTCCACTGAACTCTAACTGGTTTCTTTTTTTTTTTTTTTTTTTTTTTGGGTACCGGGGTTTGACCTCAGGACCTCGCGTGCCCGTGCCACTGAGCGATATCACCGGCCCCTTTTTTGTATGTGGGTTCGGGGAGTCAAACTCAGGACCTCGCGCTTGCTAGGCAGGCGCTTATGCCGCTGAGCCATCTCACCGGCCCTCTAACTGGTTTCTTACTAGAGACTTCTTTGGGAATTTGTCCTTTTCATCCAATTTTTCTAATCTGCCAGCATAACGTGGTTTCCTCATATCCTCACTGTTTTCAATCTGATAATGTCTGTGGCTTAGCAATGTCCCTTTTTGCGTGTAATAGGTGTCTTCAGTTTTGAATATCCATGACAGAGGTTTGACTTACTTTATTCATTGGTTGAAAATAAAACTTCGTTGATCCCATTTTAGGGTTTTCTGCCTTATAGATTTTGCTGTTATACTCCTCCCTTCTATTTTTTGGCAGTTCATTTGAATTTTTCCCCTAACTTCTGGAGGTGTATGCTTAGCTCATAGTTTTTCTTTTCTAATAGGATGTGCATTTTAAGAGAATATATTTCGGGCCGGTGAGATGGCTCAGCGGCTTAAGCGCCTGCCCGGCAAGCACGAGGGCCCGAGTTCGACTCCCGGATCCCACATACGAAAAAGGGGCCGGTGATATCACTCAGCGGCATGGGCGCCTGCTAGCGCGCGAGGTCCTGAGGTCGACCCTCCGGTACCCACCAAAAAAAAAAAAAAAAAAAAAAAGAGAATATATTTCACTCCAAGTACTGCTTTTAGTTGAATCCTGCTACTTTTGGTATATTTTCTGATTCCTGTATCATTGACATATGACTTATTTGGAAGCTTATTTCTTAAATTTATAACAGTGGCTTTTTCTAGTCATTTTTTTTCTAGTATAGTTGCTTTGGAGTCAGATAACATACTTGATGAAATACTTGATATCGTTTTAGTTTACTTTGCCGTTTGCCATATGGCCCACGATATGGTCAATTTCTGCAGATGGCTCACGTGTAAGAGAATGTGTTTGCTCAGTTGTTGGGGTGCAGTAGTTCTATAACTGGCTAGTAGATCCTCTTGTTCAAATTTATCCTGCAGGGTTTTTTTTTCTATCCATAACTAAAAAATGTACATTAAAATTTCCTACTTATTTTTGGTTATAAATTGGTCTGTTTCTCTTTATATTTCTATGAGCCTATGTATTTTAAAGGTTTGTTATTAGGTACAAGGTATATTCAAGTTTAAAACTCATCTTGGTGAATTGGCCCTTCATCATTATGAATTCTCCCTCTTCTCTAGTATTACTTTTAGTTGTATAATTTAGTGATATGAACATAACTACAGCAGCTTTTGTTTGGGTAGCATTTTTTTTTTTTTTTTGTGGGTACCGGGGGTCAACCTCAGGACCTCACGCACCAGCAGGCACCTGTGCCGCTGAGTGATATCACCGGCCTTTTTTTCATATATGGGTACCGGGAGTCGAACTCAGGACCTCACGCTTGCCAGGCAGGCACTTATGCCGCCGAGCTATCTCACTGGCCCATTGGGTAGCATTTCTATGGACATACCTATTTCGTCCCAATATTTATTTTCTTACTTAGATGTATCTCTTGCAGACTATATATGTTGGAATTTTAAAATTTTGTCTGGGCCACTGTGCTCTCTCTTGCATGGATGGCCCACCCTCATGCTGTAGAGTGTACTTCTTCTCCTACTTTTATTTGACCCAAACTTGCTGTGCAGAGCCTGTTTCTTTTCCTAGCTTTAATAAAACTTTGGTACCATTACAAACAAGAAATTTGTCTGAATCTTACATTTATAGTGGGAGGCTGAGTATCCATTATTAAGGTTGAGTATCTGTTATCCAAAATGCCTGGGACCAGAAGTACTTGTATTTTTAAAAACTTCATAACACTTGTGTAGTGAGATATCTTGGCGATGGGACCCAAATCTAAACATGAAATTCATTTATGTTTCAGTTTACATACAATATTTTGATTGCACCTGCATTACCAACTGTGACTTGTCACAAGAGGTCAGGTGTGGAATTTTCCACTTACAGAGTTATGTCAATGCTCAAACTGTTTTGGATTTTGGAGCATTTCAGATTTTTAGATTAGAGATTCTCAACTTGTACTGACGTATTGGATTTAGATCTACTATCTTGTTTTTTCTTTTTGTTCTGTCCTTTTTTTGGACCTCAGGCACACGTTTCTTCTATACTAGAAGTGGAACTGCTAGGTTATAGTGTATGTGATAGTTCATCTTTAGGAAGTAAGACCAGTGCTGGGGTGTAGGTCAACAGCAGTGCATTTGCCTAACATGCACGAGCCCCTAGGTTCAAAGTATACAAAAAAGAGAGCCCCAGTATACAAAAAAGAAGTAGTATCCAAAGGGGCTGCACCACTAGCAGTATTTGAAGAGATACTGAGGATCCAAACCTTCAACCTTTAATATTGTCAGACTTTTAAATTTTTGCTAATTAAATGAATGTAAGGTGGTACCTCATTATGGTGGTTTTGATTAGCATTTTCCTGATTACTAATGATGTTGACTGTGGTTTTCATGTGATGACTGGCCACATACAGTATATTTCTGTGAAATTCTTATTTGCGACTCTTGCACATTTTTCCATTGGATTGTTTTTGCACTACTTGTTTAGAATTTTTAATGTATTCATTATTTTATTTATTTATTTATTTTGAGACAGAGTCTCACTATGTATCTCTGGCTGGCCTTGAACTCACTATCTAGCCCATGTTGGCCTCTGACTCAAGATCCTCTTGTCTCAGCCTTCTGAATGCTGGGATTATGATATACACCTCTATACCTGGCTTTTAAATTATTTTTTATTGTGATAAAATACTGTAGGATTTTTTTTGGGGGGGCTGCTAGAGATTAAACCCCAAAGTCTCATGCATATTAGGCATATGTTCCAGTAAGCCACAAAAGAAAATTTTTTACCCCTAGAGGCTCCATATCTAGTAGGGTAATTCCTACTTTTTTTTTTCTGTTCTTCTCTAGAAATGTTCTTTATTCAACAATATAAATTTTAAACTTTTTTTTTTTTGGTGGGTACTGGGAGCTGACCTCAGGACCTCCCGTGCCAGCAGGTGCCCATGCCGCTGAGTGATATCACCAGCCCTTTTTCCGTATGTGGGTCCCGGGAGTTGAACTCAGGACCTTGCGCTTGCCAGGCAGGCGCTTATGCCACTGAGCTATCTCACTGACCCTAAATTTTAAACTTCTAATATGAAATTCCATGAAAATTCTAATTTGCTGACTCCTTAAATCATGACATCTTTACAATACTGTCTTTCAATCCATGAATAATTTATCTTCTTCATTTATTTAGTACTTCCTTTGATAGCTCTTAGTAAATTTTTATAATTTTTGCTATAGAGGTCTTGAATATAAGAATTATTGGAGCCGGTGAGATGGCTCAGTGGCGTAAGTGCCTGCCTGGCAAGCGCGAGGGCCCGAGTTCGACTCCTGGAACCCACATAAGAAAAAGGCCGGTGATATCGCTCAGCGGCACGGGTGCCTGCTGGCGCATGAGGTCCTGAGGTCGACCCCCGGTACCCACAAAAAAAAAAAAAAGAAAAAAGAATTATTACAAAGCCCTTGATATTTTTGATGTAATCGGTATCTCGTGAATTGCATTTTCTAGTTGTTTGCTGTCAGTTTATAGAAATGTGTTTGACTCTTGCATATTAATCTTATATATAGGCACCTAAAATGCTTTTTCTGAATCTATTGATGGCTATTAATTTATGAATTTTCCAATATAAAATCATTCTTGCAGACTCTACATAATATGATTGTAGATTGTTATCTTTTTAATACACTGTTGGATTGGATTTTCTGATGTCTTGTTTTGTAATTTTGCTTATATAAGTGAAATGGGGTAAAAATTTTATTTTCCTACTACTCTCTTAGCTGGTGTATGAAGGTTATTCTGGCTTCACAGTGTAGGATAAAAGAGCATTTCCTCTTTTTTGTGGTAAGACTTAATATAAAACCGGTTAACATTTCTTGAGAATTTTATGAATTCACCTGAAAAAATCATCTTGGCCTTATGTTTTCCTTGTGGTAATTTAAAACCACTGCTTTAGTTTCTTTATTATAGGAGTATTTGGGAATTTTATTTTTCTAGAATCAGTTCTTGTAAGTAATGTTTTTCTAAGAATTTGTTCTTCACACCTGAGTTTTAACCATCTCTTTAAAGTATATCTCTTTATACTTTACATGTACTATGAAACTTGATTGATTGATTGATTGGAATACTAAGTATGGAACCCATGGGCGTGGTACCACTGAACTACATTTCCAGCCCTTTTAAAATTTTTTTATTTTGAGACAGGGTCTCACTAAGTCACTAAGTTGTCCAGGCTAGCCTTGAACTTGCAGTCCTCCTGCCTCAGCCTCCAAGATTGCTGGTGTAGCAGAAAATGCGCCCCCAGCAAGTATACTTCAGTTTGTTAATTGCTCAAGTAACAGTTCCTGTTATAGTTGCTGTTACTTTTGTTTCTTAGAAACTGCTGGTCACTGTGATGTGTATTGTAAGAACCAATCAAAGACAGCCAAGTACTCTGCCTTTGTACTTCCCCTTGCAAACCCCCATGGAAACCTCCCTTCCTGAGCCTTCAGGGCCTGATATTTTGGCAATGACCCCAATCAGTGCCCATCGACATAAAATAAATCTGCCTCCAAATCCTGGGTATTGTTTTGGTGTTTCTGGTTGCCGTTGCACTGGGATTACAGGAATAATATGTATTTCTATCTTGATCAGTCTTACTAGTAGTTTTCTCTATTGTCAGTTGTTTTGCTCCTCAAAGAGTCAGTTATTGGCTTTATCAAACTTTGTTATGTTTCCTTTCTCATAAATTTGTCTTTTTTTTTTTGGTACCGGGAATCGAAATCAGGACCTTGCACTTGCCAGGCAGGCCCTTGTGCCGCTGAGCTATATCCCCAGCCCTAATTTCTGTCTTTTTTAAGGTATATTTTCTTCTTTCTTTGGGTGTAGATGTTGAACTTTCTCTGACTTTCAGAATGGAAACTAAGAAAAGAAAAAGCCTTAAAATTATAAAGTATTTAAAGCAATACGGTACATTTCACTTGAGGCATTGCCTATTGCATCCATCCAGTTTTTGGTATCTTTGATATCATTCAGTTCTAGGTATTTAAAAATTTCCATTCAGAGTTCTCATTTTACTTATGAGTTATTTAGGAACTTAACTTTTTTCCTAAATATGTGGAGCATTTTTGTAATTTTCCTCTAATTTAAAGTCTTATAGATTGTACTCTATAGGCTATCCTCTGTAAATTTGTTGAGGCTTTTATGGTCTAATATATGATTGATTTTTACACATACATTCCATGTGTAATTGAGAAAAAGTGTATTCTCTGGCTGCTGCATTTATATATTTACATATAGTTGTATTGTTTCAGTCTTCTTCATATCCTTCCTGTTTTTTTTTTTTTCCCACTACCAACAAGTGAGAGCGGTATATTGAAATCTCCCAGTTTCCTATGATGGTGACAGACTTACTATATTTCTTCCTTGGGTATCAATATGTGCTTTCTGTATCTGAGGTTTTATTACATGTCTAATATGTGAAACTTACGAGTTTCTTAATGAACTTAACCTTTCATTATGTAGCATCTTTTCTTTCCTTAATATGCTTTCCTCCCCAAGTCTATTTTACTTGTTATTAATATAACTACTACAGCCTTTTTGGTTCAATTTTCATGAAACGTCTCTTTTATTTTCAATCCCTGCACATCTTTATGTTCTCTGTATCTCTTATAAGGAGCATGTGTCTGGATTTTAACAAATCCACTCAGTATTTTGCTTTTGTCTATTACTGATATGCTTGAACCTGTTTATATGTTTTGTTCTACTTTTTCATTTAATCTTCTCTTACTGTTTTAAGAATCATATATGTATCTCTTCCTTCTAATAAAAACTTAGCATTTCTCCACATCCCTTGTTTCCTTCTTTTCCCAAAAATCCTACCATGTTAACATTATCTAGACTTCTAACTCTGCATTATTATGAGCGTATTTTCTTTTTATTCTTCCTAGTAATTGTTTAAAGAGTAAAGTTTACTTCATGTATCTATCACAACAACATCTGGATTTTTCTCTCCCCTTTTAAGATTACTATGTCTGATACTGTTTTCATTGTGATTTTTTGTGTGGCAAACCTGAGGCTGTATACCTAAGGAATTTTCTTACCATGGTCTCATATTTATTTTTTAGTACTTTGAGATATATAATAGTTACATTCATTTTGGGGAATTTGTACATATGTCTGTAGTAATAAATATAATTTCTTGATCATTTCCAATTTCTTTACCCCATGGCCTTATATCTGAATGATAACTTGGCTGGAGAGAAAATTCTACCTTCTAACTTCATTTTCTTCATACTTCGAAAATATTACTCACATCCTAGTTGTTGAAATATCTGACGTCAGTCTGATTCTTCACCCTTGATTAAAATCTTTCACTCCTCTCTGGAAGCTATTAGAATTTATTCTTTGGTAGTCTTAATTTTGATTATAGCATGGTCTAGGTGAACGTTTTTCTTTATATCTTTCTTTATATTATATAGATCCTTTTAAGCTAAGGCCCTTTCATCTCTTTTATTTTGGGAAAAATGTTTGCATTATTTCTTTAACTATTTTCCCTCTATGCCATTTTTACCTACTTTCCTTTTCTTCTGGGATTCTTGTTAAACGTATGGTTACTCTAGGAATTACAATATCCATACTTCCTACAGTCAAAAGTTAATGCATGTACACACGCAAGGGCTTGAACCCAGGGCCTCATGCATGCTAAACACGTGCTCTACCACTGAGTTACATCCCCAACCACTTAATGCATGTCTTGACCCTCCTACCTGGATAGCACAGCTTTCCTCCATTTATTCCTCTTCTGATTTATATAATGGGGTGGTCATATTCTCAAATTTTAAACCCTAGGAGACATTATTCTTGCTTATTCAGGGTTCATTTAGATTTACATAGTTTTTATTCTTTACTTATTAATATATCTCAGATCTTTCACCTAGGATATTTTCTCCTGCTAAGCTATATCCTTTAGCTACAGGTCTGTTGGTGGCCAACTAAGTTTTTATTTGCTTGAAAAGGTCTTTTTTCAACTTCATTTTTTAAAGGAGGTTACTCCAGGTGTACAATTCTAGGCTGACAATAAATCTTTCAGCACATGGAAGGCGCCATTTACCTGTCTTCAAGCTCCCATTATTGCTGATGAAAGGACAGCTGTCAGGGTGCTGTTTCTCAGCAAGTAATGTCTTTCAGTAATCTGCCTGCTTAGTATTCTCTCTCTGATTCAGTTTCAACAGTCTCACTACATAGATTCAGGTGTAGCAAAGTGTCTTCTGTTTTCTCTTCAGAAGCAATCTCTGTTTCCTCCTATGGCTCCGACTAGAAGTACACTGGATGCTGTTCAGGTGCCCTGGGGACCTTACAGAATTGCAGATTCCCACTCAGGAGGTCTGGACAGTTCTGCACACCAACAAGATCCCCAGGGATGTGGCAAGCCTGGGAGCCTCACTTGGCCTCTCACTCTAGCTCTTGTATTTTCCAGGTTTTGTCTCTCTTATGCTATAGTGTGATCATTTCTTCTGACCTATATTCAGGTAACACATTCTCTCTTTAAACCTTTCCAAGGAGTTCTCAATTAGTTATTTTTCCTTTGCAGAATTTCTATTATGTTCTCTTTGGAATCTGCAGTGCTTTTTTTTTTTTTATATGCAGGTCCCGGGAGTCGAACTCAGGATGTTGTGCTTGCCAGGCAGGCGCTTATGCCACTGAGCTGTATCACCGGCCCTGCAGTGCTACTTCTTTTGTGTGTGGATACCGGCAGCCGAACTCAGGACCTCGCGCCTGGCAGCAGGCGCTTGTGCCACTGAGTGATATCGCTGGCCCCTTTTTCTCCTTTATGTGGGTACCGTGAGTCAAACTCAGGACCTCACGCTTGCCAGGCAGGCACTTACACCACTGAGCCATCTCACCGGCTCTGCAGTGCTACTTTTTATAGTTTTGTTTCCAAAAAGTTATTAGCAAGGTTTAGAAAAAATTTCTTATAGCCATGCAGGGAAAGATTCTGTTCTATCACCTGTTTAAAATCTCTGCATAGTATTTGCTGTCACATGATAAGATTCACATTCATTTGCAGCTGGCATCTGGCTTCCACTCTGGGATGTCAGTCACATCATTCTCTGCCCCTATGTGAACTGAGCCCTTCTGACATCCTGGGCTTCCTTCCAGGTGGGGTGGTGTCCTCTGGCTGTTTACTACTCTCTGGCCTTTCTCTGCCTCTCCCTTGGCCCCATTTCCCAAAGAGGGTCCCCAGCCTCTACTCACGGCAGCGGGTACTTCCTCCACAGCAGCTTGGCTGGTAGGGTCTGGTACACTGTCTTCTGCTTCCCGTCAGAGCTAGGGCTGCTGGGGCTGCTCTGCACAATCTTGGAGCATTCCATCTGCTCATCCCATGAGCCTGACAGCACATAGTGGGCCTTTCCGTGGCTATCACTCACCACTCCAGTCACCTGTGAACATTGTCAGGGCCCAAGTGAGCACAGTCCACTTTGTGCCTTCTGGGGTTCTGGGAGGTAGCCCTGCTTACCTTTCGGGCTGCCTCTTTGGAGAAGTAGCTGTAGGGCACAAACTTCACCTGGCATCGGTCATTGGTCTTGTGGTTCACAATCTCAATGTCCCCTGACTGGTGAGAGAAGGTAATGGTCAGTGGCCAATGCCTGTGCCATATATACCCCACCAAGGGTATCCAGCCCTGACCTGGTCGATCCAGAGCTTGCCCACGATGATGTTGTGCACAGTTGAGGTGCTCTTCCTCCATACATAGTGATTTCCACTGGCCTGGAATTCTAAGTGAATGGCACCTGGAGGCCAGGTACACGTCAGAGGTCATTGTGCCCTCATGCAGGACTTGGGCCAGTTCACCCACAGCCCAGGGTGAACCAAAGGAATATCTACACATGTTACAGGAGGCCTGTAGGCGGTGTGTGCGTTGAGAGGCAGACCTATAGGGAGATCTCCCCTGCGAGCTCCAAGCCAACTTTTGGGTTGGCAAAATTCTCCCCCTGAAGCAGAATGTCTTTCTGTCCCGGGAGTACCCAGAACCCCAGCTTACCAAGTGGCATGATGGAGATATACTTTCCCCGGAACTTGCTGGCGATGGTGATCTCCTGCCAGAGACTCCAGCCGTGCTTAGAAAATGCATAGTGGGCAGCTGATGGGGGGTGGTGGCTCACCTGGGATCAGACCAGCTGGACGTGAGCACTGCTAGGCATGGACCCACACTACCTTCCTGGCCAGGGAAGGAGAGTCTGCCCTGTTCCCAGGATGCAAAGTGCTATCTATGGTCATGGGATTGGGTCTAGCAGCTTTTTTGGGTAATGTTGGACCCAAGGCAGGTCCCCAGGAGGGACAGTGTCTTGAGCAGAAAAGCAGCCTGTTTTGGCTGTGCTGGGCCTTCCCTAGCCTACGGGAGTATGAAATGGGCCTGGTGTGCCCAGGCCTGGCTCTTGGACTGGAAAATGTGTGTGATAGTTGGCCTCCAGGGCAGGCCCAGGACAGACTGAGCCAAGAGCTAGTGAAACGAAAGGTGTTGCTCAACCAGGGCGTCCATGCCCATTTTCTCATTTAATCCTCACCACACCCCTGGGAAGGCACATATCTGTTGTGCAGTGCTACACTGTAGGAAGGCACCCAGACCAGTAAAGCCATTTTAATGGAGGAGCAGAGTCCAGTCTGACTCCTAAGTGAAGTCATATCAGTGTCCTGTTTCAGGTTTTGTCTGTTCCCCACATTGGATCCCCTAGATCCCCAACTTTCCTCTTACAGCACTGGGCATCCTGACTACTGCCCCACTTTCTAGAATCCCTGCTGCTTGGCCCTCTCCCATCTACTGGCAGCACCATCAATTTTCCATTTTCTTCCTCATTCCACAGCTGCTGGGCTCTGCCTTGTTTAGCCCCCTCCCTCCCTAGGGGATGTCATGGTCTTTCCTGTGCCAGCTGTCCCACATCTACTAGAGCCATGGGCAAATGCCGAGACATGTCACCAAGGGGAGGGGTCCAGAGCCCTGCATCATCCCCATCTCTGTCTCAAGCCCATCCTATCTTTCTAGCTGTTCACACCAAATGCTTTGGAGTTTTCCCAGCCTCTCATCACATTCTCCATCAAATCCTTAACAAATCTTGTCTCGTCTTCCTTCAAAGTGTACCTAGCATCTGTTCTCCCTGGGGACCACTCTCCCCACTGTAGCCACCTCCCATACAGTAAGCCAGGGTCATCTGGCTGCCCAGCTGCTTCCGCTCCACCCTTATTTCCTCCTTTCCCCACACTCCCTGTGTCAGTCAGACCCCTCCCTGACTACCTCCTTTCTAAAGAACCAAAAGCATTTGACACACAGTAGCTGCCTGTGTACCCCTAAACCCCATAACAACAGGAGCCACATCTGTCTACTCCCCATCTTACCCTCAGCACCCCATCAGCACCTGGGATGTTCAGGGCACTTAATGTTTGATGAATATAGAAATGCATTAACTCAGGGGTTCAGGCCAAGGACCCTGGGGTTATCCTTGTCTGCCCTTTCACATCCAAAATGTTAGCAAACCTGCTGGCTCCACCTTCAAAACCTGACACTGTACCCTTGTACAGTCATTGCGGTCCCCTCCTAATGGGTCCTCATGGCAGCCACAGCACTCCTTTCAAACTAGCAATAAGATCAGCAAACTGCTGGCTTCCTGGATAATCTCAGGAGCTGGAGCATCACCAGCACCAACAGAATTGCCTGTTTTCTGACAAGGACATTCAGGCTCAGCATCAGATGATGAAGAGACTTCCAGACTGGATCCGGGCTTGTCCCCATGAGGATGGGGTGGAGGTGAGGGCACTGGTCAGGGCAGCATCCATCCCAGTGTGCACAGCTGGCCCAGGCTCCTCCTATCTGCCAACTTTTATCTCAGTGGTGACCTTCTTTTCTGGGCTGCCTGGACTCTCATCAGCACCCTGCAGACATCTCTCCACCTCTGTACCATGGTTCCCTGGCTGGGAGGTGGGAGGTGGGTCTTCCCTTTGATACCAGACCCATCTCTGTCCCACCAAGCTCTCCTCTCATGCCTCTCTCTGTCTCTGGGAAGCCTGGCAGGAGCTGCCTGGGAAGAGTATGAGTGGACCCTGCCCAATGCCAGGCTGGTAGGCCTAACCTGCTCGCAGAGGGAGCGCAGGCCCATGTCCTCCAGGCGGTCCAGCTCGAAGGTCTCCCCCAACATGGGGTTGAAGGGCTTGGCTATGCGGTGCACAGTGGTGGAGTAGGAGGATACGGAGAATGCAGCCACCAAGCACATCTGCTCCACAGAGCTGGAGCAGTGCACCGCCTTGTCCAGTAGGTGGTGGTACTCCAGGTCCTCAGTCAGCCGCTGGAGCATGGACAGGGGCTCGTTGAAGTTCACCTGTGGGCAGTGGGGAAACAGGTCAGGCCAGGCACCAGTCCCTGGATCATCACAGCACCTCTGCTGTTCTGAGACATTCAGGGGACATCACTGCTCTGATGACAGATAGTGAGGTCCACCTATCAACTTGGCTGTGCAGCACCTCAGCCCCACCCGACACCTCTATAGCCTCTCTGCCTCAGTTTCCTCTGCAGCACACACCACTTTCTGGCATGCTCTACCATATACTTTCATGATGTTTACAGTCACTCCACTGGGATTAAACTCCACAAAGGCCAGGGTGTCTGGCTTCCCACTGCTGTATGGTCAATGCTGACTAATCAGAGTCAGAATGAATAAGCAAATCCATGGTCTTCCTCATATTCTGTGCTGTGATCTAAGTTTTCTGTTGAGGGCTCTTGTGGAGGGGCCTGTGAGGATAGGTGTGGCTCAGGGGACCCTGCCAACCTCAGGCAAGGCAAGGTTATCACATTCCCAGTGTGATGCAGTCTTCCAGCATTAGCTCACTCCATCCTCCCAGACACTGAAGGGGGTGCTGTGATTCCATCTTGCAGATTGCACACAGAGCCAGAGATGGGAAGGGACTCATGGATCACAGAACAGAACTAACCGGCCTAGAGCCCTCAAGCTCTTCCTTGGTGGAGATGCCACTGCAGTGTAGTGAACAAGGACCCCGGTTCTGTTTTTGGACAGCTATATGACCTTGCTAAGCCTCCATTTCCTGGGAGGGCTACCCCAAACACTTACTAAGTGGAGACAGCTGAGACATTGTGAGGCCCACAGTGTCCCAGATCTGCCTCACATGAAACTGCTTAGGCAGAGCCAGCCCACTCTTCCTGCCAGCAAGGTGCTGGCAGCCAGCTGCTGCTGTTCCCCACATTTTAGTACACACAGAGCTCTCTCCTGCTCCTTCCTTCAGAGTCTGAGGACCTCTGCTCTTGGAAGGACTGATCGATGAACACAATTTCATAGTAACATTCTCTTCAGGTGCCATTAAGAAATTGATACCCGGGCTGGTGAGATGGCTTAGCGGTGTAAGCGCCTGCCTGGCAAGAGTGAGGTCCTGAGTTCGACTCCCGGTACCCACATAAAGGAAAAAAAGGGGCTGGTGATATCGCTCAGCGGCATAAGCGCCTGCTGGCAAGCACAAGGTCCTGAGGTCAACTCCTGGTACCCACATTAAAAAAAAATTTGATACCCTAGGGCTGTATAGATGTCATAGACCAGAGGGCCACTACAGCCACCATGCCCAGGGCTACCTACTGGCATGGGGATCCTGGAGAGCTCACGGCCAATGCAGTTCTTCATGATGCTCCAAAGGTTAAGGCTGTAGTTGGGCTTGTCAGGGATGCGGGCGCGCCTCTTGACTTTGTATGAGCCCTTGGGCACAAGTGAGGCACCATCTAGCACCTGTAGAGAAGCAAGGCACACCTGTCAGAGGATGCCAGAGCCCCCTCTGGCCTCCAAGTCCATTCCCTCGCCTCTGACCTTCCAAGAGCTACTACTAAGCCAGCTGCTGGCACATGGCTGATGGGAAAGGCAGGCTGGCGCTGCTTGAACTGCTACTGGGGAGACAGATCTGGGATCCAATGGTGGTCCTGAGCTTGCAGTACTGGCCTCTCCCCTCAGCCACCTGGAACCCGGCCTTGGGTGCTCCTGCCTCACTCACATTGTCTGTCGTGGTCCAGTCGACAGTTCCACATATGCCGGTTCCCCCTTCAGCTTTTCTGCAGGAAATGAAGGGTAAGATAAGTTGTGGACAAATCGTGAGGCCTCCTTATTGCCCATCCCACGTCCTATGAGGGGCAGCCCCAAGGCAGTTTCTCCAACAGGCCATCTCCAATTCTAGATACTCAAGGTGGGGGCCAAGGGACACAGGCAGCAATCTGGAGAGGGCCCATTCACCAGTGTCCCCACAGCAGGTGCCTCAGCAAAGCTCCTGTCTGGAGTCCCTGCACCCAGTCCAAGAGGAGATCAGGGATTGGCTACCTCCTCTGGGAGTGCCTCACTGAGCCCTGTGGACAGCTTCCTGTCCCAGATAGATCCTACCACATACATCCTCGCTGTCTGCTGCTCTGACTCTCACACTAGGGCAGAAGTGATTCTGACATTTCCCATATCCCGGTACCCATGAAAAAAAAAAAAAAAAAAAAACATCCTGAAAGAGCAGGCTTTTATGAAAAATGCAACAAAAGCTTAGAAATAGAAAATAGATTTCCTGGATCTTTCACCTGTTTTCAAATGATGATACCATTGAGGGAGCAGTTAGGACCTTGTGCTGCTCTGAGGCAAGATGAACAGCTGGGGCCTTCTGGGTCTTCCCTATCCCTGGGCTGGAACTGCACCCAGCCAATTCCCTGTTCTGTCTCCATTTTAAATGAAAAAAAAAATTTTTTTTTTAAAGACAACAAGTAAACATTCTCATGTATTAACAAACTCAAGCATTAGAAAATGTACAAATACCTTTTGGAGAAAAATATTACTCAGTATAAGATTAAGCCATGTAAAAGCTAGGTAAAAATAGACTAAGGAATGGAATAGTCACAGTGAAATTGCATTTTCATACTAGGGAGACAATACGATGTTTACAAATGTGCCTCCAGTTTATTTCGCTTGTATTTTCTCGAGTTGCATCCATTTACCTATAAAAGTTTCCAGTTTATCTTTCTTTATGGCTGAGTAGTACTCCATTGTATAAAAATACCACATCTTTTTTTTATCCATTCCTCGGTTAATGGGCATTTGGGTTGTTTCCACGATCTAGCTATTACCAATTGTGCTGCTATAAACATGGGTGCACATATATCGCTGTGGTACGATGTTTTTAATTCTTCTGGGAAGATGCCCAGAAGGGGAATAGCTGGGTCAAATGGGACCTCCAATCCTAGTTTTTTGAGGAGTCTCCACACTGATTTCCACAGTGGCTGCACCAGTCGACACTCCCACCAACAGTGGAGAAAGGTTCCTTTTTCCCCACAGCCCCTCCAGCATTTGTTATTAGTTGATTTCTTGATAATAGCCATTAAATGAAAATCTTGATACAAACTTTATTTAGGCATTTTTGGTGTAAATAAGAATAAAGTCTAAGCAAAATGCTATCAAAGAGCAGAGGGGTTAGATGTGATATATGCCTGTAATCCCAGCACTCTAGGAGACTTAGGCAGGAGAATCATTAGTTAGCATGACCTTGTCTCAAAAAATAAAAAAGGGGTAGGGCTGTACCTTAGTGCAAAGGGTTCAATCCCTAGTCCAAAAAAAAATTTTAACCCCCCCAAAAAAAAAAACCAGAGGGGGGCCGGTGCCAGGCATGGTAGTACACACCTGTAATCCCAGCACTTGGGAGGCTGAGGCAGAAGGACTGTCACAAATTCGAGGCCAGCCTGAGCTAGTGAGTGAGACCCTGTCTCAAAAAACAAAACAAAACAAAACAAACAAAACAACCCGGAGGGGGGTCTAAAAACAAGGTGGGAAAGGCTGAACTTGGGAGATTTTCATTCTAGGCTGTTGATGTCCCTGCTGGTGAGGGCAGGGGATAGGAGAGTGCCTACCTGTCTTCACTGGCCTCAGTGATCACGGTGATGAAGGATGTAGAGTCTTCCATGGCATCAAAGTATTCGGTATCTTCATCTTCCTCACTATCCTCTCCTTTGGGAGTCAAGAGGCTTCCTAGAGACACACAGAGATTCTGCCTCAATTTGCAACCTCAAAAAGGTCTCCTCCAGGGCCGGTGAGATGGCTCAGTGGCTTAAGCGCCTGCCCGGCAAGTGCAAGGGCCCGAGTTCGACTCCCGGAACCCACATACGAAAAAGGGGCCGGTGATATCGCTCAGTGGCACGGGTGCCTGCTGGCGCGCGAGGTCCTGAGGTTGACCCCCTGGTACCCACAAAAAAAAAAAAAAAAAAAGGTCTCCTCCAGCTGCCTGAAGTCCAGCACCAAGGCTTTTGCCCCACCCTGACTCCACATCCCTCCCCATTCTAGTAACCTGGCCCTATAACCCTGGACTACTTGCTCCCTTTACTGGGATAATACATTTCCTTTCAATGCATTCATTGCTCAGATGGTGCCTTCTGGAAATGTCCCCTAATCTCTCAACATGCTGGTCAGTCTGCAGCCCAACTTCCCTTTCTGATAGACCCTCCCCACCCCCACTTAGGGTATCTGTGTCCCCCCAACCAAGGTTAGGTAGGTGGCCACCTGGCACCTGGGCAACCCTGTCACAGAGGGGGCAGCTGAGCTTATTGAACTTTTGAGACTTTGTGTGTATGCACATGCATGCATGTGTGTGTATGTGGTGCTGGGGATTGAGCCCCGTGCTTTATGCATGCAAGGCAAGGCCACTGCCACTGAGCTATATTGTCCAGCCCAAACCTTTTGAGAATTTAAACTTAGGCATGGGAATACTTTTGCCAAATGGTGACAGGTACCAGACAAACAGCACCATGGAGAAAACAGGCTGGCGTTGGCCAAGTCAAGTCCAAATGCAGGCATGTTAAGGTGTGTATGCGGATAGGGATTCAGGTGCACAACAGAAAACTAAGTAGGGAAAGGGTCAAGTGACAGGCCCCATCCTGCCAGCCAGTGCATGCCCACTTACCCTCACTGAAGCTCTTGCTAGGGTTGGCAGACCAACCAGGGCCACTGCGGAAGGCCCGCTCAAGACTGTTGTGCTGCTTGGCCAACTGTTCAATGGTCTCTTCCAAATGGACACGCTGCTCCTGCTCATACTGCAGTGCCCGCTGCCATTTCCGGCTGTGTATCTCAGCTAATTCCAAGAAGTCCCTGCAGGCCTAGGAGGGACAAGTGGCTGTGTGAGCTCTGGGCAGTGAGGTAAACCCAGGGGATACCATCTGGCCTCCCTTCTTTTTGCTGGGGTTGTCAGAAGCATGTCCACTGTCCCTCTGGTTTCCAAAGGGATATGGAAACCCTGGCCTTCTCAGAGCCAGCTCAGGAACTGGCACCTACCCTGGTCATTTGCCCTGGGCAGGATACCATTTGGGCAGCCACCCATCTGGAGGTGTCACCAGTGGATATGCTCCCTGCCAACAGCAGCCCCCTGATGCTGGAAGATACTGAGTTTCTGCTCACCATAGCTTGGATTTTAGCTCTCAGCTGCCATGTATTCATTGTGTGCCAGGCCTGACATGTGTCACCAGTGCCTGTTCCCACTGGGGAGATCAGGCCAGTCCCTGACCTTGACACAGAAGGAAGGGAAGCCACATTCTGCTGGACTGCTTGGTTTAGAGAGGTGGTAAGTTTCATCTGGCAGGAGTACTGGAACTTTCCACCAAATACCCTATAGTCTTCATTAAGGTTCTCCTTCAAGTTTGAGGTCTACCACAACATCCAGATTTTTTTCAAGTCCATAGACAGTTCCATCACACTCCTATGAAGCAAGGGTTAGTCATCCTGCCCCTGTCATTACAGTAGAGAGGAAGGAGCAGGCCTCAACCATTCTGGAGGACAGTGAGGTCCAATCCAGGAACCTCTAGAGTTTTCCTTTCCAGTCATTTTCTTTAGCCCAGTAGGAAGGGCCATATTTCCTGGGTCCAAGTCTGCATGGTCACTCAGTTGCTGCTCTGTCTTCCCAACCCTTGCTGCACCCGCTCACCTGGAGCATTGCTGGATTCCACACGTGCCACATGTCCAACTCCACAGGTCTATGATGTACTTTCTTGGAGGGAGATGGGCACATGGACCCCCACTTGTGACACAAGGACAATGCAGCATTATCCTAAAGGACTGCCACGAAGAACTAGGGAGGTGATGCAGGGCATTGGAAGAGGGAATGCTGGATGGACATGTCCTCATGGGCTGCCAGCTCTATCTGGTGCTCACAGCTTTGAAGGCCAGTTCTCACCATTCCTCAGACTTCTCTTGTGTTTCACCTGCAGGAACCCCCCCAGCCTGCTGCAGTCAGCCCCACTCAGTCACCAGCCTCCATGTAAAAGCACATCAACAAAGTTTGGCCAACTTTCTGGCCATTGCCTGTTCCTCTTCATAGTAACTGGCTTCCTGCGGGACTCCCAAAACTCAGCAGGTGTTCCAGCATGTGTGCTAGCCCCTACAGGGGTGGGAGCAGGAGTGCGTGGGAGGTGTCTTGGGTCCTCCTCTGAGAAGCAAGTTTGGACCAGCCCCTCTAAGGTGGACAGGCTCCCTATGGTTTACTTACCTCCCCAGGGACAGCCTAAGCCCTGGTGGGTACCCAGGCTTGATGACAACCTCTCCCCCAGTCTGGGGTTTGAGAGGGCTGCCTGCTTAGTGTGTTCCAGCATGTCACACTTTTAACACCCCTCCTCTGGGTATCTTCCTCCACCATCCCCCCAACACCCAAACAGGCGGGCAGGGCATCACACCCCCACTCTGGAGAGGTAAGATAGGCCTACAAATGGGATATGATCTTCCCAAGAAAACCAGCAAAATATAGTGGGAAAAGGCACATATGGACAGTGAGAAGACCTGGGTTCTGGCAAAGCTATTTGGCCCCTCTGAGCCCTTGTCCCTGGTGTGAGGTAGAACAGTAATGTCTGATATACCATGTACTCACAGACTATACTGTCTTAGCTCACTCAGCAAAATCCTCAAGGTAAGAGGAATGGGATCATTCTCATTTAACAGATGGGGAAAGTGAGGCTTTATTCCTGGTAGGCTCTCAGGAGGAGATGCATTTACTCCAACCTCAGGTTGAGAATCCTTCTCTGCCTCCCCTATAAGGCCTGGGTGCTGGTCCCCACCTGACCACACCTAAGCAGGGATTTGTACTGACAGGTGTCCTGGCACAGGATTGGGGGTGGGGCTCAGGCTTAGAAAGAAATTATATTTCATGCACTTCACAGGGTCCTGAAGAGAGAGCAGTTGAAGATTTAGGACTATTTTGACTTTGGAAAGTATGGATCTATAAGGCTCCAGCAGATGTGGAGCCTCAGTCACTGGCTATCATGTAATTTAGAGACCCTGAAGTGGGCTTGGGTGGCTCCTAAGAGACCTGCCTCCTGGCCTGACTCTACTTCTGTCTGTCTCATGACCTGGTGACAAGGTCCTCCAGCTCTGAGTCCTACAGTGGCTTCCCTGTGTCATCCAGAGCCCTGTCCCTTCCTCATTGCTGTAGGTCTCAAGGTAGGGGCCTGTGAACAGACACAGTGACAATTTGCCCTGTGGCCAGACTCATGAATGCTGCTCACTCCTGCTTCCCACAGCCCTAAGCTCAGCCCCTGTGCCTCAACAAGTTAGTCACAGTTCCTGCCACCTGTTTGCTGACCAAGGAAGGGGTCCCTGACACTGCTGGACTGCTGTTCCTGGGCCATTGGTTGGCTGTGTCACTGGGATGGTCATCTGCCAAGCTGGCCTCACAGCAGGATGGAGTGCACATAAGAAACTCATCAGATTTCTGCTACCATTGAGAAGCACCTGCATCTCCCTAGGTGGTATCCAGTGGGCTGCTTGCTTCAAGGTTCTTGTAGCTGTGCTTATGATAGTGCTCATGCTCCCTAGTACCATGCTTGAGACTGAGGGCCCAGGGAGAGGGTCTGTCCAGGTCAACAAGGGGTGAGCAGGGTATAATCATGGAGGATCTGCTGCTTGCTCCCTCTACACATCTGGGCCACTCTATTGCAGGAGGACCATACAAGGTCCTTTGGCTCAGACAGAGGGTAGAGGCCAGGGCTATGCTTGCATGGACCCCCGTTATGGTTGGGAAATACCAATGTTTCCTAGTTTTCCAAGTTCTTGTTGGTGTGTCTGTACCCTGCCTGGTGGCCTAGCAGCTGCACACAGCCCCTCACCTGTTTCCACCCTCCCCATCTCATCTGCTTCATGGCTTCCTGCCAACCCTCTACATCCCCTGGAATCATCTGTCAGTGTGGTATCAGCACAGATGCAAAGGATGCATATTTTTCTCTCATATAATATATACCCTTTAAATCAAGGCTTCTAAAAGAGCCACATAACAATAATAATAATTCCCACAAGCTCATAGCAGAAGGCATCTGGGCTTCCCATGAGCAAAAGCAAGAAGACAGTCACAGAGCAAAGGTGAATTAGTTCCCTACCTCCTACCTTCACTGTTCATGGGCTTTAAATACTTTGGAAATGTCTATTTTTCTCCTCCTGACAAGTCTCATATACCTGGCCCTGGCCCATCTCCTGGCCTTTATTTCTCCCAGTCCCTCACATATGGCACACCATGTATGGTACACCACATATGATGGCTTCCTGCCCATCCCCACTCCATTCCACGCACAGCTGGTTATTCTGCTGTGGCCCCATTTCCCTCGCCCTGTGCCTGCCATGGTCAGCACTGTTTGGGGCATTCTCATCGTATTAAGGTAGCCATTTCTCTAGCAAGTATGACCAAGGATGATACGTGAGTACAAGAGGCAGTGGAGGAGGGCAAGGAGGCCAAGGGTCTTGCCCAAGGAGATGTGTGCAGAGCCAGGGTCTAAACCCCTGTGCGCCCCACCTGCCTGTCTCCCAGGGCTTAGAACCAACACTGTTAATTTTTTTTTTTTTTTTTTTTTTTTTTTGTGGGTACCAGGGGTCGACCTCAGGACCTCGTGCCAGCAGGCGCCCGTGCCGCTGAGCGATATCACCGGCCCTATTTTCATATGTGGTGTTAATTTGTTTTACAAAGCTGGGTCTTCACTGCTGTCAGGGAATCCCCTGATGGTAAGCACTGCTGCAACCTGTGGTCTTCCTGGGTTCCTGGGAGATGCTCACTAACAAGGATGTCTGGAAATACCCTGTTCCAAACCTGGCCTAGGGAAAGGAGGCTGCCTGTCAGTGTAGCAGACTGCTGGCTGATAAAGCTGGCCATGTGTGACATCCATCTACCACACTATTATCACAGGGCCAACTGGTATAGCACAGCAGTGAGACAGGAAGTCAAATCTTCTGGACAACTGGGGCCTCATGTGGGGCATATATGGCCAGGGAAGGCACATACAGATTGAAGAGGGGGATAGGGTGGAGGCTGTTCTACCCTAAGATCGAAGGGCTCATGTGCCCTGTTTACCCTGTGGACTGCAGAAGCATGCCTGCCCCCAACCATGATACACTCACCTGGTGTCCATCCCTAGCTCCCAGGGTCCCCTCTGCTGTTGCTGGCCTTCTCCAGGCCCCATCCTGGCTGTGCTGTGGAGACAGACAGGTGCCTGGCTGGCCCTGCTGCCCTGGAATGCTGAGCTGGGCAGTGCCCTTTGGGCTGTACATTCACTAAGCTGGATTAAGTCCAGGGCTCAGTAGCGGGGCCAGTGAGGGAGAAACTCCTAGGGCTGGGGGAAGGCTGGGCTGACCCAGTGAAGGCCTGAACATGGTCACATTTCCTCTTAAGTTTTGTGACAACTATACTTGCGTCCAGAAAACTCATACCCACCTCTCTGCAGGAGAAACTTGGGCTGACCCAGAGCCTCCTATCCATACCATACTCATGTCCTGATTCACTCAAGGGGAGGCGGATGGAGTCTAGCTGGTAGCCAGAGCCAGTGTCAGTGCATGGGCATGGCCCTGCCCTGGGATAAGCCTATAACCTCCTGGGACTCTGTATCCTTGTGGGATGACCCCAAGACTCCACAGCATTCATGATTTTGTGATCCATTGGGTTCACTGTCCTCAGGATTGGGACAGGGTTCCATTTCCTGGGTCCTGCCCCTTCTTCCCACCCCCAGGACTGCTGAAAGAGTTCTGGTTAAAAAAAAAAATAGCAACAGGGAACATGGGTGCTCCTCAGATGTAGAGGGACTGGCTGGGGGGCGGGGTTCTCCAGGCAGTATGGTTCTGCATCAGCGGGGAAGATGGGGAACCTGAAGCAACAGTGAGAACCTTCAGACCCAGAACAGAAAAGGTGGGCTTCCCACACCAGGGCTGGCCCTGCTTCTCCCCAGGCTGGAAAGTCCTAGCTGCCCAGCTTACCCTTCTTAGAAGGAGGTTGTGAGGGCTGTCCACCCAGGGGAAACTGAGCCAGGGGCTATGCTGCTTGAGCTCCATGAGGAATTTCTGCTGGTTACCTTAACAGGTGTCCATGGGACAGACAGAATGTCTCTGACCTGGAAACCTCTTTCCAGCTGTACCGCTGGGGAAGGAGGACAAACTCTAATCACTTTTGCTGTTCCTAATCCTAATCCTGCCAATGACCTCACTATTCCTCAAACATGGGCAGATGAGCGGGCATGGGGTCAAGCAGCCTGTATCCCCTGCCTGGCCTATGTGTGGCCTGTGCTGGCCTCTCAACCTCTCAGAAGGGTCTGCAAAACAAGGACCCTGCCTGGGCCTAGCCTTTAGCATCTACTCATAAACCATCAATCCCTCCTAGACAGGGGTGTGAGGAAGGTACCAGGGAACTCTGGACATGGGTAGACAACCACTGTGCTCACAGAGGAGGTGGAGAGATGGGCCACATGCCAAGAAGGTCCAGGCTACACAGCTGACTCTGTCTCCAGCCTTCAGCACATGCCGCAGGTCCCAACAACTCCAGGCAAAGAAAAGGCAGAAGGGGTTGTGTCTTCACCTGTGACCAGGCCAGGACCTGTCAGGAATCTGATGTGCTTTCTGTGGAGGTCCTCAGACTTCTGGGCACACAGGTAGGTGAGTGAAGATCTTTTTACACCCCAGGTTGCTGGGGCTAAGGCTGCCCACCCACCATGCTAATCCTTATATGGCCATGATTCCCATGCACCCCTTCCTCTCACTGGCCTGGAAGTGGGGATAATAGACATTGTCTCCCTGAGTATCCAGAAGCTCACACCAGGGGATGCCCTGGAGTGGACAGAATCTCTGCTCCCTTTCCACTAAAGAGCGGCTGACTGGCCTCATTTACCCAAAAAGAATGTCAAGTTCAGTACACCCTCGCAAGGCAGGAAGGAGCAATGCTGAGATTCAGGCCCTGTCTACCTGGCTCAGTGGTTACCACACTTGAAAACGCTTGGCCATCTTAGGGGTCCAAGACTCAGACTGGGGAATCCTGGAGGTAAAATGGGCTCAGGTAGGAGCCCTCTGGCTAGACAAGATGCCATACTATGTATCACTCCCCTCCTGGCCTGGAGGTTGAGAAAACATGGCAGAGTCAGACCAGCCACCACCTGTATTTTTCCTGGCAGCAGCATACAGCATTCCTGACCAGCACCAATGGGCTGTCCTGGATGTGACTTACTTGGTAATGGAGAGACAGCTTTCTACTTCAATTGCAACTCCAAAATAGCCCTTTCCACATTCAGAACAGTTCACCCCTTGCACACAGGAACTGGCACCATCTGGCTGCCAACTAATTTGAGACAATCCTAGAATCTATTTTTAACCTTCTCCCCAGTGAGCAAGCTGTCAGGAGTAGAAAAGTGGTCAGCTGGACAGGAACCTGCCCCATGGGCCCCAGAAGAATTGGGACAGCCCTGGGCGTTTCTCACTGCTTAGGTGGGTCCTGTGTAGTTTCCAGGGTGGTGAAGCCTCAGGCCTTCCCAGTAGTAAATGGCTCCTTCTGACATGGTCTTTCTTTCCATGATACCCTGATCTATGTATCTGTCCTTACCTGCTCCACCTGCCCACTTCCCACTCTATCTGTCCTCCTCTATGCCTCCTAATCCCTTGTACTTTGTCCTTGCAGCACTGTCCAGCCAGACTGTCCCCCTAGCCAAGCCCATCTGAGTCTTCACTGTGCTGGGCACCCCTGCCCACCATCCTGCAGTCAGGACTTCGCAGGCACCCCCATTCCATTGGTGCATCTCTCGTGAGATATTCCTTCCTGGAATGCAGGGTTGGTCCCAGCCTTCCTGCTTTATGTGCCCCGTGGGTACCTCCCTGGTCTTTTGTGAGGCTCACCCTGTAGCCAGCTTTGCCCCCCTACTAGCTGCACAAAACATATTTTGGGGAAAGACCCTTCTGTATCTGCTGCAACTACAGGAGGGCTTGGAAGGTGGGGGGTGGGGGTGGTCACAGAGCCAATGTTCCTGTGGGAAGCCTTCCTAATGGCCTTGCTTCTCAATCACACAGCAACTCTCCTGGTCCTGCCTTCAGCTCAGACAGAACTGGTCATTTCCTGGCAGTGCCAGCTCCACTCTCTTCTGGGCTGCCTGACAGGTCTCCAAGTGTCTATCTATGCCTCACCACCAGCTGTTCTTCAAGCAATGGGTCTTGCCCAAGTAAGATAATTTCACTCTTTCTGAGTGGAAGGCAGAGCACTTTGTACAGGGCCCCTGTGACTAGCCTGCTGTCCCTTCCAACCTCCCCTTCCAGAGCTCTCAGTATTCATTGCTGGGGCCGGAACCTCTGTTCCCCAGATAGCTCTCGCCTTCAGCCAATGTGCACTTGTGCCTTCTTGCTCCAGCCCACCTTGAGTTTCTTCCCTCTGAAAATCTTTTTGCCTGATCTCCTGTATCATCTATGGGATTGCAGCTCCTCTGTGAGGACATAGGGCCCACAAAGGCAGGGGCTATTGTAACCCAGCGCCTAGAACAGGGCCTGCCTGGACAATGGGAAGCCTGATGTGTGCCTCAGTGTCCATCAGCAACAATGTGGCTGCCTCCCAGCAGAAGTGCTCATGGGCTGACCTTAACTATCTTGGCTTCTAAGGGCTACAAGGGGTCAAGTTGTTGAAGGGGCCAAGCCCTGGGCCTTGGGATGATTCACCAACTACAAGGAACCTCTGCAAGCTCAGGTGTGGGGGACCATCGCTGGAGCAGCCTGCCTTGCTTGGGCCTCACTGCAGGATCCTCAAGGAGCAGGTGGCAGGAACAGCCCACAGGCTGCTGGAAAGCAGGACTGAACCCAGCCACCACCTCCCCATGGGGCTCAGTGCAGCAGGGAGAGATGGCCACCAGCATCTGTCACCTAACTCTTAGCATCTTCTAATGGGGACCTCAGCTGCCCTCTCCCATGGCCAGGACTGAAAAAAGGAGGAAGAAGAAGAGGTGTGAGCAGGTGTCATAAGGAGGTCCTGAGGGCTTGGTCGGCAGCAATGTGAATCTGTGTGACAGTCACAGAAGAAAGCACTGCCTGGTTCTGCCAATGGGGGGCTGCAGACAGAACCTGCTCTCATGGCCAGGGAAGGAGCTCCCACAGCACCCCACGATGGGCTGGCTCTCAGAAGGGCCATGACAGTACCAGGGGACATTCTGCTCTGGGCAAGGGTCATAAAGTTAGCAGCCCAGGTGTGCTAGGCCTGTGCAACCACAGATGCAGCTCCAGCCTCCTCCCAAGCCCCAGTCAGAGGAAATGGCCTAGGGACAGGTTGCTGTGACCCCATGTGCTTATGTAACAGTGGGGACTGCAACCCTGGGGAAAACATGACCACCCTGGGCATCAGGGTAGCATCTGTGTATTACAGATTATGATGATAACAATGAAGTTGTAATGATACCAACATCCTGTGGCTGTGTGAGGAAAAAACAAAGACACAGGCAGGAGACTTGGGAGGATCACTGCTATTACACCAACGACAATCCATAGCCTGTCCTTCACACTGGCCACTTTACTTCACTACCAAGATATATTTATGGTAACAAAGAATAAGCCTGGGGTGTTCCTTTTTACACTTCATGTGAGCTAAGACCCAAACCATGAGCTTGTGATATGTCCTGCCATAATTCAATCACTGTGCACCTTAAACCAAGGGACAGACACCACGAGGTGCCTCCTGGCCTAGGACATGGGAGAGAGCATCCCATACCATGGCACAGTGGAGTTCAAGACTCATTCTACAAACCAGAGTCATTTAATATTGCTGCAAGATTTCTCCTAAATGGCAGGCTAATTCACAGTTACCCAAAACAGTAATTCAAGCAGGGATCTGCTGGGCTGGCTTTCATCAGCTGAAAAATTTCCTACTAGGGGATGTTGCCAGACACCAAGCAATTCACTCATTTGTTCCTGTGTTCTTTCATAATTCTCTCTGTCTCTCATTTGCTGAGGCTCCCATATGCGGAGCCCTGGGCCCTGTGCCAGGCCTGGAGGCTGCAGGGCTACTGAGCCTGTGAGGGGGACTGTGACCTGCCCTTGCAGGGAGGATGGGTCAAAATGTTGTGGTAGAAAAGCCCATGAGATGCTGCGAGTATGCAAGTCAAGGAGGGAGATAATGCTGAGGTGTGGATGTGGGGATGTGTGGTCAGAAGTGACCACACTTGTTTCCCCTTCTCCTGACCACCTGCTCCCAACCAAGCTTTATTTCCCTACAGTGAGGCAGAAGGCTGTGGTGGGCTCAGAATCAGGGAAACGGGGGCTCACATCCTTAGCAGCTGGAACCCTAAGCCCTTCTTTCTCCTTCCAGGCCCTGCTCTGCAGCGGTTACCTCTGCCCTCTGCAGGCCCAGCTGGGGCTTGCCCTGGCTCCCAGGGTAAAGAGGTGCACACGACTACCCTCAGGGGTCAATCTTCCATGAGGGTGCAGGTGGCTGGGCCTGAACCTCCCTTCCCAGTCCCTCCCAGCCCTCCCTATAACTGGCTTTCAAAAGTAGCCATGTAAGTTGCTAGCCCTGGATCAGCATTCCTCATGAAGGTCACATCACTAAACATCACATCACTAGGGAATTCCACTGGACTGTGAGCTCCAAAGCAGGTGGCCAGGCCTGCCTGTTCCCTGCAGAAGCTGTACCTCCTCCCTGCCCCCACACAGACCAAGGTAGATATCAGTAGGCAGCTGCTAATGTCTGGGTTAAATGCACCCATAAGGCAGAACCTCCCTAACTGTAGGAGCCACGTGGTCATGGCTTCATTGCATGGTGAGGACAGTAGAGCACTGGCAAAGACACAGGGTGAAGCACTGCAGTGTCCCTCCGTGGTCTCAATCCAGAAACCGTGGAGCATAAAGTTCCCTCAAACACAGAGAAGAGACCCTACCAGACAAGAGGGGAGGATGGACACATAGCATAAGTCTGTGCCACTGGTTATGGAGCCCTGGATCTGGGACTTATCCAAGGGACCTCTTTCCCCTTCCCCTGCCCTGCTGGGAGCTTGGGACCAAAAGGCTTATGTTATTGAAATTTAAGGAGATTTCAAATTTGCCCCACTGACTTTTCTCCTTGAGGCCAGATAGTGCCGGATTCTTTGCCATCTAGGGGAAAAGTGGGGATGAAGCAGCAAGGCCCTGTCTAGGTAGCAAGAGGCTGCTTGCCCATCATTTTCCTGTGAGGTTGGTCTGGCCAGCCAGCCATTACTCCCTACTCCTGCCCTTGCTTCCCGCTCCACTGTGACCCAGGCTCAACCAGAGCCTTCAAGGTGGAAAACACAACCATTCACTGGGGCTGAATGCAGCATTGAGCAGGGGGCCTCATCCTGTCTAAGGGGTCAATGGGAATAGATTCTCAAAAGTCAGGTGGGGGCTGCTGGGAGCTTCCTGGCCCATGTCACAGTCAGGATGGGGGTGGGGAGCAGGGCAGAGAAGATGCAATGTGATCCCCATAGTGGGGAGAGATAGCTCCTTCTTACAGTGACATCTGAAGGATGAAAGTTGTGCCATCAGTTATGGTGATCAAAGGCCACATGAAAGTTTAAAGGTAAAACAGAGGGACTGGCCTCCTGAGTTCGAGGCCAGTCTGGGCTACATAGTGAGTTCAAGGCCAGTCTGAACTGCACAGCAAGACCTTGTCTCAAAAAAAAAAAGTCCTGAGATTGGGATCCCACCCTGGGTAGATGTGAGGCCACCCACTCTATATCCTGACTTCAGAGTGTAGCTACAGCAGGAGAGGATCTTTTACTCTGCCAGGGGCCATGCTCAGAAGACATCACTCTTCAGAGTCCCACACAAATCTGGGTCTGCATCCAGGCTTGGTGATGCAGAGCTCACTTTCTACTCCAGAACTAACAATAGATGTAGGTGCACGAATAGGTCCTTGGGAATTGGGGGTGGATCCCTGGTCCACTCTCTTAATAACAGGCAGGGAAGCCAGGCCTCACCAGGGTGACCCCTGTGTCCTATGACCCTCAAGCCAGCTTTCCTACGTGGCCCCTGGGCACACAGTGGGGGTTTGGACATCTAGTGTCAACAGCCATGCAAACAGCCCTCCTAGAACAGATCCTGTTCTTGTCAGTTGAGAAACAGCTGTTGGGGAGGGCCCCCAGGAGAAACTTGGGTTCTGAGCCAGCCTGGACAACAAGTTCAGCCAGTTGGGGCATCCCTCACTTCTAATGGAGATGCCCCTATGTCAGGTTCACACCAGCCCATCCACACAGTCCAGCTGAGAAGGTGCAGCTCCTATCATTGAAGGCCAACTGTCACATGTTTCCCTGGAGTCCAGACTGGAAATAAACCTCATAAACAACCCCAGGAGGCTTTGCTTCCCATAAAATAATTCATTATGCACTTGAACCTCGAGCTGTTTTATGGCTTCATAAACACAGATGAGCCTCTGATGCCTAATAAAAGATGGTGCTTGGCTTCAGCCAGCTGTGAGGCTCATTATCTTAGAAAAGCCAAACCTGCTTCCTCAAGGCCAAATGGCTTCATCTCAGGTGGGAGGCAGTGCCAGGGAAGCTGTGGGGAGCACAAACATAGCATAAGCATTATGTCCCTAAGTGCTCAGTATCTGGGTGTGACATTGGTAGTACAGGTACCTGGGTTTAAATCATCTATAGGGTAAAAGGAGGACGGTACCCCAAGAGAGTGTGTGGATGGAAGAGAACTTGGGCACAGACTGATGACAGAGCCAACACACAGGGTGGCCACAGAGCTGCAGTCCTGCAGCATCCTCTGCACACAGTGCCAACTGCAGCCCTGGGCACTGGGAGATCTGAGGATAGGTGAAGGTACACATACCTGTAGGCCATGTTTCCTGATAGTCTGGGAAGACAGTGCTCCTCACTCAGCCTCAGGCCCCAGGGTAGGGATTCCTGAGGCCACACCCAGACAGGCGCTCCAGGCAGGTGTGGGATAGGCCCCCCTACTTCACAGTCATGCTGGTAAATCAGGCCTGGCGCTGGTAAAGCAAACCCTTGGATGCCTACGGTTTAGGCTGGGGACCTTGGCCTGCAGTGGGCTCCATCCTCTATCTTCCACCCTGCCCTTAAGTTTCCTGTCAGGATTACAGCCTGGTGCCAACTCCCAGCCTGGGTCCACTCTGACCCCTACCTTGGAGGTGTGGTCCCACAGCTGGGGCTCCCCTGGGCACTGCCCATTGTCTCCAGCCAGCCAATAACCCTCCTAATAAGCCATATTCTGTGGACCTCGACTTTCCCACGTGGGCCTCCACCTCTGCACACATCTTCTGCTCTGGACTCCTGTTCCCAGCATGCCACCCAGGCCCCTTGTGCCTGAAACCTACTGGGGGGATATGCCCCTCTAGGAGGCTGTCCTTGGGAGGAGGCTGTTGCAGTCGGACCAAGGGGGATGCTCACCAGGCAGAAAGAGGAAGAGCCCAAAAAACACAAACACTGTTATTCCTGCCATGCAGAAGCCCTCCTAGCTCCCAGTCACAGCAACGTGGTTTCCAGAACCCAGGGAGGGTGCCTTAGTTTGCATTCTGTGGTTGCTGAGTTTGTATGGCTACTATCAGGTTGGCACAACATTTGAAGAGTACAGTTCTAAAGCTCTTCCAACTAAGGGAACCCCAACCCCAGTCCCCCACCTCATACATCTGCCCCCTCTGCCATGCTGATGTGGGCTCTGATCTCACTGCACCTGTGGGATGCACCCAGGTCAGGAGCAGGAGCAGCTGCCAGGAGCGTATGGTGGCCATTTCCCTACTATGTGGGCCAAGGTAGCTCACCAGGGTGGCCTCTCAACTTGAAGCCCTGACCTTCCTGAACTACCTGTGAGCCTCAAGCAGATTCTGTGATCAACTCCAGTTTCCACCAGACAATTAAAAAGAATATCCTCACCCAACAACGGCTGTGTGAAGCTGATACAGAGATGCTGCAGAGTGTGGGAGGGTACTTTGGAAAATGACTCAGAGCCACAGGAAGTGGTTGGAGGCGTGGTCTGTCAAGCACCCCTGGCTACTGACCTGGGGATCACGGCTGGTGCCAGAGAGCCCCTCGCTTTTGAGACCCTTATGCCTGGATGGCAGTAGGGGTGGGCACTCACGTTGATCATAGCATTTGATGTGATTCGGAAGAGGGTGGCACGCTCATTCACGACCTTCAGCTTCTCCCCACTCTCAGAGGGGATCTTGAGGCTGTCCAGCTCATTCAGGGAGCGCTGGAGTGCTGCCCCATGCTTGGCAATGAGGTCATTGCACGTGCTAAGGTCATCTAACTTCAGGGAGAGATTCTTAAGTGTGTGCTGGAGCTCGCTCTTGTCAGCTGGGGAGGCAGTCCCTTCGTCGTCGTCCCCAGAGTCATCTGTGGAGAGAAACAGAGTTGCTGTGGTTGTTACTTGAACCAGCACAGCCTGGGCCAAACTGGACAGAGCAGGTAGGGCCATAAAAACAATCTGTTCCTGGGTGCTACTTGATGCTGCTCCTGCCTGTGATGCGGTGCCGGCCCAGACCTGCCCAGCCAGCACAGGCTTACCTGAGTCACTGGAGGGGGCATAAATGGGGACCAGCCTGAAGGACAGAGTTTGGACTGGGCTTTGAAAGGGGCCAGGCTGCAGATGCTGAACCAGTTCCCCTCAACTGCAGCCCTCAGGCAAGGGTGGGTGGAACTGGCTGGAAAGGCAGATTGCTCAGTGGGCACAGACACCCCCAGAATGGAGCCTGGGCTCCTTTCCAGCCTTGTAGATCCATCTAGGGTGACCAACACCTTCCGGGCCAACCCTGTTTCATCTCTGCCTCTGAAAATGCTTGGGGGCTTCTGTTTGGGGCTTATCCCATGGTATCCCCACTGCCTGGAACTTTATACTTCCTCTACCTCCTTGAGGTCTCACCCTATTTATCCCTTTGAGGCCCAGACCAATGCTACCCCTTTTCCAAGGCCTGCCTGAAGACCCCCTGGCCACAGTTAAAGCTTCTCTTTCCCTGTCTCCCCCCTTCTCCCTGCACTTGGCTAAGCCTCCTGCTAGTTTGCACCCCTTTCCCCTGCAGAAACATGGCCACTCACTCATGGAATACCTTCCATGTGCAGACACTGGTTTCTGGGTAGAGACTGTACTATCCACAGGGAAACACAAAGCAATTGATGCTCTGAGAACTGAAGTCATGCCAGGCCATCTAGCAAGTCCCCTCTTAGGGCCAGGCTGCTGGGGTCTCCGTGTAGGGGACAGGAGGCTCTCTCCCCATTCCCACCCTCCCTCTCATCTCTCACATAGCTGCCCACATGCCCTTGTTGCTTCCCTTCCTGTTGGCCCAACCTGTGTTCAAGGGATATAGGGCCATGGTGACCTCTGAGAGCAGCTGATGGCATTACTACTGCTTCAGTGCTGGGCACAGGACAACAAAAACAGCTGGCTGTGGGTCCCGGAGCCTAGACCTGCTAAGGGGTTTCTGAAATGCCTTGTTTCAGAAATAATCAGCAAGACTTTTTTTAGATGAAAGAAATCTGTAACCCAAGATACACATTTTTTTTTCTTTTTGTGGGTGCCAGGGGTTGAACTCAGGACCTTGTGCGCCAGCAGGTGCCCGTGACGCTGAGCAATATCACCAGCCCTTTTTTCGTATGTGGGTACCGGGAGTCGAACTCAGGACCTTGCGCTTGCCAGGCAAGCACTTATGCCGCTGAGCTATCTCACTGGCCCTAATATTTTTTTAAAAATGCATATTTTGAGTGAATAGAGCAGAATTAGTACTGCCACCAACAGTCTGAACACAATGTCTCTCCATTACCTTCTAGAAAATTCCAGTTCTTTTAAGAAACAATGGAAGCAATGGAGGTCTACCTGCGTATCATAAGGTTTCATCCTCCAGGATGCAGTGCAGGATGATGGGGCCTGAGCCCCAGCCCTGTGTCTGAGAATGAGCCAGCAGATCCTTAGCAGGTAGCTGTCTGAAAAAGAGTCCAGGAGCTAGGCAAGGAGTCGGGGGTACAGCGAGGCAGGGAAAGAGGCATTTTTGCTGAAGAGCTGAGGTGAGGAGGGAGGTTGGTTGGGTAGTGAAATAGCCCCAGGCTCACAGCCACAGGCCCCACCAGTTATTCCTGTCTGTCTCTCAGGGCTGCCATGGAGAAAATCAGAAAAGGTCCCATATTCCTTCCTGAGCCTCTCCTTGGCCCTCTATCCCACCATGAAATGTGTTTAGGGATGAAGGGAAGGTCAGTAGCTCTGGCTCAGTCCACCCCATCCACTCTGGTGTCCTCAACAGGCTGCCCAGAGCCTCAGCCTCTTCCCTGTCCACCAGGAGGCTGCCCCGACTCCTCTCCAATCTACCTCCTGTCTCAGGTGGGCTCTTGGCCCTGAGGGCAGCCATAGCTCTTTTTGGTAAGCTGCACAAATCTCCAGAAAGGAAGACAAGGCCCAGGGCTGCTGTGGGCCTGAGCAGGAAGCTGCCACTATGACATTGCCCAGCTTGGCATTGAGATGGTATGGGTCACAGACTCCTCCCTGGGGAGGAGTAGGTCTTAGCTTCCTGGCCTTAGAGTCATCTATTTTTCTGGGCTTCTCCCTCGGTATCTGTGACACAGAAATCACCTTTGTCCTTGCTGCCTGTCTCTGATCAGAACAACTGGTGAAGTCTGTAGGGAGGTGAGCTCTGGCCCTTGGAAAAGGGACAACTTTCTAACAGGGAGGGCCCAGCAGGACAAGGATGTCCCTGTAACTGAGGCAGGGCTTTGTATGCATCAAGAGGGCCTAGAACAGTGGTGGCGAACCATGGCACGTGTGCTACAGTGGGCTGTTTGTATCACTGAAAGCTCTAAAGGGTTCACCATCATTGGCCTAGAATGTCCAGCATGGCTCTCAGCCCCTATTACCTTCTCCACCACTCACTTTTCCCATTTGCATCAGACACTGCCAGCCAAATTCAGGTTGGCATCTGGTAGCAAGAGGATTCCGGCTAAATCCCAGCTGTTAAGTGACATTCACTCATACAATGGCCAGGCTACATCCAAGAGGGCAGCCCAGCCACTTAACTCCCTTCTGAAGATGACAAGTTAGGTCAGGCCTGCTTTATCCAGGTTCACACCTGTGCTTTCAGATGGGAAAATGGAGGCCCAGAGGGAAGCAAGGGGCTTGGCCAAGATCAGATGTTGGAGCAGCAGCACCAGTAGTAACCAGCTCTTATCAAGCTGCTACTCTGACAGAGAGGGTCTAGATCTTGGACAGGCTCTTTTCAATGGCTAAGATGTATTTGCTAATAGTTTAGGAGCTGGGTCCCTAGGCAGAGGGTCCTAACATCCCCATGGCTTCCCTGGGAGGAGAATGGAGGAGGGTCAGCAGGAGTCTCTACTCCATGTGCTTGCTGTCAGAACCACCCAGGCAGTAAGCTGTTGGCCTCTGATTACATGCTATGCACCAGCTGTTGACAGCTGGCTCATGAGGGGCACTGTGGAGCCCTCAGATGTGCAGTGGCAAACAGTGTTTGGCAAAGATGTTGTGCCTCACTTTCCCTCTCAAGAGGGGTCTCCTGACAGTGGGGGCTGGGGGAAGGCAGAGGTGAATTGGAGAGACTGCCTTTGCTGGACAGAAGCTGGGAGCGAGGGGCCAGTCAAGGAGCACAAAATGCATGTGGTACCCGCCTTCTACCTGGTGAAGATCTCTCTGCCCATTCTTCATGTCCAGGTTCAATGCCTGCACCCTCTGGTTGACCTAATGCTCACCTCTCTCTCTCTTGCTCTAGGCTGCACACTGCTTTCTGTTGGTCACATGGTGGCCCCACTCACTCCCTGCCCACCTCTGCAGATCCCACTGTAGGCAGATCCCACTCTGCCTCATTCACGTGGACTACATGCTGGCTCTGTGGAAAGCTGGTACTTCTGTTGTGTGAATTGTATCCGAACCCAACCAGGGTCCCAGAGGCTCCAGAAGCCAGCTTGGAAGAGGCAGTTTCCTACCGGTCAGCAAAGTAGCAGCTAGGCAAGATAGCAGGCATCCTATACCAGACAGCAATGACAACCATAATGACCGTGGCAGTGGCAGCTGAGGTTAATACAAGGTATCAGAAATTTTTAACGCACTGGGCAAATAACTCATTCAACCTGTGTATCCCTAGCATCTTCACTTTATAGGGGAGGAATCTGGGAAACTGAGGCTGGAGTGGGATGGTCTGACAGTGAGCAAGGGGTGGAGCTGAGGCCCCAGCCCACACGGCCAGGCTCCAAGTCTGTGTTCCACACCATGGCTCCCCCAGCCATTGTGTGTCTCACTGCAAGTCATATGGAAAGGACCTCTAGAAAACTGGCCTGGGAGATAAGCTGCAACATAGGGAGAGGCACACCTGGTTTTTGTGAGGCTGACCAGTGACTCTGGGTCAGGTAGTAAGCCCGAACTCACACCCTTCGTAGTGAGCACCTTCTTGCAGGACTTTTCTGGACATATTTTACCATGCTCTAATGGCTTATATCATCTCATCCCCTGTCCCAGACGTCAACCTGGCCAAGAAGAGGGAAGAGCCAGACTGTTTACAGTGGAGAGGGGCTACAGGCCTCACCACCCTGTGTCCTCATCTTAGCAGGAGGGCTGAGGCTCAGCACAGGGGGGCATCTGGGCAGCCAGAGAATGGAAGGTCAAGTGGGAGCCCACATGCCCCTACTGCTGTGCAAGAGCTCAGGCCTGTGAAGACATGGCCCACAGAGGAGGAGGTAACCCAGGGAACCAAACCAGAGTGCTGATGGAAGGAGGACTCAAACCAGAGGGGGTGAGATGAAGCCTCAGGGCAGGAGGCAGGTGTCAGGAGCTTCTTTCTCCCCTTCCCTCTGCTCTGCAAATGGCCAGTTGTTTCCCAGCAGGGCAACTGGGGCACTTTCTGTCCTCCTCCTGGGGCTTCCTGGAATAATTAGATCAAACATTCATAGGAAAGCAGCTAACCAAGATCCTAGCAAGTTGTTCTACCACCTTCAAAGGATGAGGCTACTGAAACAAGGACATCCAAGTAAGGAAGACCTTGCCCTTCCCCAGGGACAATTCAGGGCCAAAGGGGGCTTGTGTCTTCCAATGCAAATGATTTCCCCACAATAGTGGGTACCTGGGGCTGAGACTCACTATGCTTTCCTTTGCCAGTGGTGTTCTGGGCCTCCTTGGCTAAAGCAACAAAGGCACACAGCAACTCCTGACTGTGGAGCACAGAGAGGAAAATCGAGCCCAACCTCCAAGCTGGGCATGGAGCTGGGAAATGCAGTGCAGACCAGCATTTAGACAGTGGGATTGCATGGAGCAAGTGACCATGAAAGATGCATCCCCTCCTATTTGCAGACATGACCATTTCTAGGAAAGCACCAATTCCTAAAATATCCATCAGCTTTGACCAGTTAGACGGAAGGATTTTTTTTGTTAAAAGAGAAATCCACAAAACTCAGGTTATCAGAGTGTTACAAAATGGCAGCAGTTATGACTTTATCCATTTTGGCTTGGCAGGGCCATCTGAGTGTGGCAGTGGTCTCTCATCCTTGGGAAGCTTTCTTGGGGTATGAACTTCCAACCCTTAGTGGCTGTACAGGACTGGCTAGTGCCTCCTTCTACAAATTCCTGTCCTTCCTGGAACTTCAGAATGTGACCTGATTTGGAGGGATTGGTGCAGATGCGGTTAAGTTAGTTAAGGTGAAATCACACTGGAATACTATGACTCTATCCAATATGACCGCAGTCCTTATAAGAAGAGGAGAAAAGACACAGAGACATGTGGGGACAGAGGCAGACACTGAAGTGCTATGTCTACAAGCCAAAGAACACCAAAGATTTCTGCCAACATCAGAAAAGAAAAGCATGGCACAGATTCTCCCCTAGAGCCTTCAGAGGGAGCATGGCCCCAATGACACCTTAATTTTGGACTTATGGCTTCCAGAACTGTGGGACATAAACTACTATTGTTTTAAGCCATCAATTTGTGGCAATTTGTTAGCCCCAGGAAACTAATACAATGGCTTCAAACAGCACATATATGATTTTACAGTTTTGGAAGTCAGAAGTCCTAAAATGAAGGCAGTGGTAGAGCTGTGTCCTTTTTGGAGAATGTATTTGCCTTTTCTAGCTGCCTACATTCCTTAGCTTGTGGCCCCTTTCCTCCATCTCCAAAGCTGGTAGAACAGCATCTAATCTCAATCTCTCTTCTATTCTCTCAATCTCTCCCCTCTCTTCTCTCAATTTAATTTCTCTCCTCTCTCCCTTCTCCCCTTCCCTTTTTTCCCCTCCCCCATCTTTCTCCCTCTCTCCCTCCCTCCCTCTTAAAAGTGGCCTATATGCCCATCAACAGATTAATAGATTAAAAAATGTGGTATTTATACACAATGGACTACTACTCTGCCAAAAAGAAAGATAAACTTGAAGAAAGGATAAACTTGAAGAAAGGAAAATGAATGTACCTTGGGACAATAAAAGTGAAATAAATCAGACACACAAGTTTTAAATATCACATGGTTTCTCTTATATAAGAAACCCAAAGTACAGTGTGAATAATTTAAATAATAAAATAAAAGATAATAGGAAACAAGGAGATAGATCTTTTGCAAATGGGAAGGGGACTAAGAGATGGAAGGAGAGAGGAAGGGAAAGGTAAGTAAAAAGAATTAAGATGTATTACATACATGTACCAAATCCCCATGATGAATATAATCATTATGTCCTGCAAACATGTACTAACAAAAATTAAAACTAAAATCAAGCATGGAAAATTTTTTTAAAAATAAGGACCCTTGTGATTATACTGGGTCTACCTGGATAATTTCAGCTAATCCCTCATCTCAAGATCCTTAACTTAATCACAGCTGCCAAAGTCCCTTTTCCCATATAGGGAACACATCCATCCACAGGTTCTGGAAATTAGCATATGGGCATCTTTAAGAGTCATTTGTCCACGACGTGGACGTGCTATGGCTGAGTGAATACCTGCCACCTTCTTATTCCATGGTTGGTCATTAAGTCTGGCTCACTGCCCTGGGAAGTGGTCTCTGAATGCTCTAGTTGATCATTAAGACCCCTTTATGGGTACAGAGACCTCACAAACCCCTCTGGCCTCCCGAAAGAGCCTGGCATATATCATACCATCTTGGCTGGGCCCTTGCAGGGAAGGTGTGGTTTGGGTGGAGCACGGTGGTCCCGTGTCTGACCCCACGTGCCCGGGGTAAAGTGTTTTCAGCTTCTGAGCTGGGGATATTAATCCCTATTCTGGAGAAGATGTCAAATACCTAGTGTGTGGCTAGCACAGAGCGGGGACATAATGCATGCCAGGGCCATAAGCCCATGGGCCACCAAGTCACTGCCCCTGGTATCATCACAGCTGGTGTTCACACAGATACTGTCTTGGGTTTACTGAGTGTTCAGTGTGCCTCCTTCTGCTCTCCACTCAGGACTCTCCCCAGGCCCCTGGCTTAGGAGCCCCCTGGATACTACCATGAGGGCCAGAAACCTTTCCCCAGGAAGCACCTAGAAAATACAGGTTGCCATGGTAACTGTGGTGCCAGGTAGACTATTTTTAGAACCAGAGTCTTTTTTTTTTTTTTTTTTTTAATTTCTGGAGGAAAATGGATCAAGTTTCTCTGTGGGGAAGTCTTGCTGGGGGGAGGCAGCCTTTTGAAATCCAGAAACCAAAAGGCAGTATAGGGTGAGGGAGAAAAGTAACATGCAGACTCCCTGCGGCCATCCTGTTTGTTCAGACTTTGTTTCTCTGCAGCAGCCTGGTTCTGCTCTCACCTGTAAGGAGCTCCTTTAGATCAAGGCCCAGAATGACCAGTGGGGACCTCTTCCCTCACACATCAAGCTAGAGGTGACAGCAGCCCTGAGCAGGGACCTCAGCTCAGGCTTCTGTTGTACCACACCCATTGCTGGGTTGGATGAGTTTTTTTGGGAGACACTGCTGAGACAGATTCTGGCAGAAGGACAGGACTGCAGTGGAAGGAAACAGGGGACAGCAGGGGACAACAGGGGAGAGCAAGGGCAGAGCCCCAGAGGAGGATGCTGGGAGCCTTAGCAGCATCCTGAGCAGGGATGGACACTTAAGACTGCTTATCCACCCCTGGGTATCAAGAAAGCAGGACACTCACTGCCTTCTGTGGCCAGCAAAGCCTGGCCAAACTCCCAGGGACCTCACAGCCTTTGTCCATCTTGGCATTTCGCCAGTCTGGTGCCATACGTGGAGGCCTCGTGGACTCAGTGCACATTTAGGTGCTTTCCTACATCCGCACTGCCATGGCACACATGCCCATGACTAGGATTTCTTTTCCCCTCTTTCTGCCTGAGGCCCAGTAATTTCAGCTGAGCAGTGCCTTGAGCCCTCAGGCTCCCTTCCATGGCTCCCCAGCACTGGGCCCTCCCCCAGCTTCTGGCCATCTAGAGGAATCCAAATATTTAAGAAGAATGTGGTGGCTTCTGTTCATCTCTGCATGTTCAGAACCTGGGGCAGGGCCCCTGGGGGAGAGGAAGAAAGAGAAATCTTGCCCTGATCCTCTCACAACTCCCTCTACACCCTCGCAGGGGTGCCTGCATCAGTGCAGCATCACAGCTGCTGTGCTCTGGGTTGAAACCTAATCTTCAGTTACAACAAGACTAGCTCTGGCCAGAGGTATACCCTGGGGTCAATAGTATGGTCAAAGGGCATGAGCACTGCTGTCCCTCTCCTCTCTCTAGAGCTAAGTCCTAATATGCAGGACTGGGAGGGGGCAAGGCCTAGTGCTGAGCCCTGGCAGCTTCCTAGCTCATGGCCTTTTCCCTGAGCAGTCATTCCTCTCTGGGCTCCAGCCTTCCACGCGGGGCCTTTATTCCATCCTGAGTGCAGTGGGTTTTCAGCATGGTATGCATCCCAATTTCTCCCAGTCTGCCTGTGCAGAGACACCCCACCACTGGCCTCAGAGGAGAAAGAAGCAAAGGCAGCCGGTGAAGGCTTCAAGTGAGAACTGACTGCGGGGGTGCTGCACCCTCTGCGGAACACGGCCAATTCTAATCTTCAGCATTAGCATCTCCAACATTCAATTACAGCAGCTTAGGTGACTTTCGTTTAGAGTTCAGGAGGTTTGTAAAGCGTCCTGAACTTGACCACAGAATCCAATCAACTGGATGCTGATAACAGAGACAGAAGCCTACCTTAGCCAAGGCATGGTGGTTCATGCCTGTAATCACAGCATGCTGGGAGGCTAAGACAGGAAGACTATAAGTTTGAGCCCAGCCTGGGCAACTTAGGGATATCTCTGTTTCAAAAAAAAAAAAAAAAATGGCGAGGGATATAGCTTAGTGTGAATGCACTGGGTTCAATTCCCTAGTACCAAAACAAAACAAAAAAAAACAAAAAAAAAACCAAAAAACGAAGTGAAAAATAAAAAAGAAATCTGCTTTGATCTTTGATGTGGGAGTCCAGGAGGATGTCAAGTAACTTCTGCATGCCTGAAAATGAACACCCAGTTGTTCAGTGGCTGCTTCCTCTGTGCTTACCTGTCGCATCATTTCCACGTATTATACAGCATTCTACAAGCATCATGTCTAGGAGAAGCAAGGGTGGCATGGAGAGTCCAGGACTGTGTCCAAGACCAGAGGCTTCTAACTAGCAGAACTGCAGTGGGTATAAAATCATCACAGAGAGCCCCATGGCACTCTTCTGGGAACCTCGTGAGACTACATCCAGGCTCTCTGACAACTTATCCAGGAGAGGGGAGGTACTTTCCCCAAGGAAAGCTGTTCCTAAGACTAAGGTAGGATCCCTCATGCCCCCCATATAAAAGCCAAGCTATGTGCCCACTCTATGGAGCTGCAAGGGCAGAAACCTCATCCAAAAAACAAGGACCTAAAGACTGGTATCTGTGCTGGCTGAATCTCTTATCTCCTTTAGGGATCCCCAGGCTGCAGTAAGACCAAGGAGCACAAATCCTGGAGGAAACTTGTCTCCTTCCTCCTGCCCTCTCACTGGAGGGAGCCAGGGCACATGGGTCAACCCAGCAAAATGAAAGGTGAAAAATATGGGTACATGAGCAAAGGTTCAGATGTCCATGGAGCCAGTGCTTCCCTCCTCAGCAGAAGGCTGTGACTGGGAGCTGTACCCTGTCCTCAGTTGTCCTCAGGATGACGGACAGCTCTGGGCAGCTGGGCCCACCTCCAAGGGAATAAACACAGGCACAGAGATGGAGCATAAAAATAGAGATGTGGGCTCCACTTATGGCATCTGTTGTGATGCTAAAGACAACCTGCCACCCACAGCCTCCTCAGGCTGGCAGAGCACCCAGCCCATCTACAGCCTCCATTCCAACTGGGGCTTCCATAGGGGCTTCCATCTGTGACAGGACACAGATGCTTATCCTGGACCGGGCACTGTGGTGGTTGAAACTTTCCAGGCCATCCAGGATCCCTCATCTGTCCTGCCCAGGTTTGAGTCTCACCCGAAGGTGAAGAGAGAGAAGAGAGAAGGCTGCTTGATGGACACTGTGCCAGCCCTGCTGAGAAAGTTGCCCATGGTGCTGCAACCCAGTTCCCTGGTGCCCCAGCCACTCTGCTTCTCACTTGAAGGTCTATGTAATGGGCATGAGAAGGCAGAAAGTGAAGAGCCTGGGCTCCTTTCCCTTCTTCTGACCTGCTGGGTTAAGATCAGGGGTGCACCTGCATCCCAGCACCAGCATAACAGGTTGGTTGGTTTCTAGACAACAGTGAACCTCCTCCAGGGTGAACCTGAGCTCTGCACTAGCCTTCACTGACAGCCTCTAACCCTCTACCCACAATGAGAACAATGGGTTAGATGCTATTTAAAGTCCTGCCAGTTTTGACATCCCACAGTACCAGGTTCCAGCCATAGCCACTGATGCATATTTGTTCCCTAGTGCTTTAGACCAGCTCTGCAGATAAGAAAACCAAGGCTGAAGAGAGCCAGGGAGACTGCCAGGCATCCTGGATCCCAGGTTTCCCTCTCCTATGCCCTGTGTTGTTTTCTGGGAAACCAAATAAATGAAAAAAAAACTCTCCCATTATCCTGATATTTCAAGATACTAAACTAATTCGTTATTTCTACACTGAAGTCTAGCCTTCATCCATATAATACAAATTCAATTTTGCGCTTTGCTTTTTCACCTATTACCACACAGACCTTCGCCCAGTCTTTATGACTTGGCTACATAGGAGCACTTGCCAATATCTCAGCCAGGTCTGGGGCGGGGCTCCCTGTGGCACCAACTGTTTGGGCTGTGGAATGAGGGCTTCTTTCTGTCCTTGTTGGCATGTGGAAAGGTGCTGCCTTTGGCCTGACTCTTTTGAAACCAGTGGCTATACCAACAGGGTAGGCAGACACATCAGACTGAGAGTTGTAAGGTCACAGCCCTCCCTGACCAGTGAGAATGATCATTTAATGGACAACAAGGAGACCACCTTTGTGAGTGTTTCATTTGATGCAAAACCAAGATTTGTCTCAAGACCAAAACAAGAGGGACTAAATTCTAAACCAAGCATCTGACAACTCACATGTGAGAACCCACTGATCTGTCTCAGTCAGTGCTGGCACTGCTGGGTAGGTCACTGGAAACTACTAGTTTACATTTTCCTGGCCTGAACACAGCCATTGCTGCTTATCCTTGGAAATTATCTGATGCCCATGCAATCACCTTAAAGAATTTTCCATGGCCCACACCCAGGTATCAGTGATGGAGGGAGGTGGGGGAAGGGAAAGATGTTCCATCACCAGGAGTCACGAGGCTCTGAGGGGGGAGGGGCAGCATTTGCTCCATGGATCCCTGTATCCCAGAGGTGGGCACGCAGGAGGTGCTAACTAGGAACGTGCTGAATGGATGACCTCAGAGATAATGGACTGGGAAAGTGTTTTATCAACTGGAAGGTGGCATGCAGATTAGGGTGCTTTGAGGTTAGAAGAGTCCAAATCTAGATGTGTGTGTGTGTGTGTGTGTGTGTGTGTACACATGTGCCATTCCTATCTCGAGCTAAAACAGAATTAAAACTAAGCAAATCACAACTTGGTTGTCCTGTGATTCTCCCCATGTTTTGTTCCCCCAGGCCAGGCCTCAGTGGCACAGTTCCTGCAATACTCCTTTTCCAACCTTACAAACCTCTAGGTGCCCTTCCACCTCTTTTGGCTGCAGTGTGGCCACTGGTGTCCCCAGGGAGGTTCCCATCCATATTTATTCACGGGCTGGGGAGGCTGGGCCCCAGAGGGAGGGTGAAGAAGAGGCCCACAGGGCCTGCAGAGGCAGAATCTCATTACCCTGTTGGATGTAAGACAGGTGGGCAGATTGAGGTCTTAAATGACCTCCTCCAACCCAGTGAAATGGCCCAAGTAAGAAATAATCTCCCCTTTTGTCACTCAAGAAGACCTGGAAGTCCCACTTTGCTGTTTCTCATGACTGTGATCTTTCACAGCAACTTAACATCTTAACCTTCAGTTTTCCGTCTGTAAGATGGCTTAGTATCTGTTAACACAGTGCCTAGCCTATAGTAAGGAGTGGTGAGCATCATTCATTACCACTTGGCCAGAAAGTCAACTCCAAGGGATAAAAATCAGAAAGCTCTATAGAAAAAAGCAAAGCATAGTGCAACACAGAAACAAACTCCTGCAAGATTCCCTGAGCTAACTGGCCAACCTGCTTGAAGCCAATGAAGACTCTGCACTGAATACTCGAACATGTTGCACAGCATGGGGACTGCCATTCCCATGACACAGCCAGAATGTAAGAGTGGTTTGGTGCCAGGAGGGCCAACAGGAGCTCCCCTCCTTTGAAAGGCACATACATGATAGGCTATGCACAGCTAGAGTGAGGTTAATGCATACCTGCTCCCCACCAGCCTGGGTCCTGGAGTCAGCCCCTGAGCCATGACGGGCCAGACCTGCCGGGACTGAGGAACAAGACGAAGCTGGGGAGACAGCCACCTGAAGCCACATCAGGAGCCCACCTCAGGAGGGCTGTCTCTAATGGCAATACCAGATAAATGCACATGAGAACTGTGGTAAAATGAACCTGCCCAGAGTGAGGCCAGGAGAAAGAGGCCAAGTAGAATTTCTTGGGGAGCCTATTTGGGCTCCTCCATAGTCCAATATATTCTGCTCCTACCCGAGCCACTGGGAGCCCAGCAAAGGCTCCTTTATTTGCAGGCATTAGAAATTCTTCCTGGAGGACACCAAGGAGTGTGGGACAGGCCTCCCTGATGACCCATGGACCTCAGGAACTCAAAAGTACCCTTGAGGTGCTAGGCTGTGAGCCCTGATCCAGAACTGACTGGGAGAGGCTAATGATGAGAGTCAAGGAAGCCAAGGAAGACATTCCTAGGATCAGAAGACTTTAAGGTCATTCCAACTCCTAAGCCAGCTCCTTGTTCTCTGTCTTCTACAGTCCCAGGCCAGTAGTAAGATCACTGGGTGGGCAGGTCCTCAGCTTAAGTGTTGGTCTGTCTACTAAAAGCCTGTATAACTGTGCAGGGTCCCTCCCTGCTCTGGGCCTTGGATTCTGCTTTTGTAAAAGGTGGAGCCCCCATGGGGCAGACCCACACTTCTCCATAAATGAGGCCCTGGCCAGGCTCACTTAAGCACAGCTGCACCACTGTCTCCCCTCCCCTACCAATTCCATGGATGTGCCTGCTAGACTAAGGGTGGTTTGCTCCCGCCCACAGCATAGCGGAACCCTGCTAGGAGGATCTGTGCAATCACCACTGTAAGCAGGTGGCTTCTGTGGCTTAGCTTGGTAAAAAGCTACCCAAGCAGTTTTTGCAAAGGAATAAAATCAATCTCAACATAATGAGGCTCCAGAAAAGTCCACATTCAGGGAGGAAGCTGCTTAAAAGGAACTTGGCCAAAGACAAATGAGGTGAGATGTTAGCCAGCTCTTTCCTCGAGAGGGTGAGGATGAAGGACATCACCCCCAACCACCCTGACTGCCCTTGCCCAGACCACCTGCTAGCTTGGCCACCCAGGGAGGACAACTGCTTCCTATAGGGTCAGTGAGCTTCATTCTCTGGGTTCTTGGCAGTTACATTTCTTATTACAAACTGATAAACTGCTTTTATTTTCTAAAAGAAATAAAATGTTAGAAATTTCAAGAAGTGATGGAATTTGTTAGGAAAGTAAAGGTGACTAATTGTTACAAACAAACAAACGGACCATTTCCAACTGCCAAGTCGTGGTGGCTGGAAGCTGACACCCGGGCAGGACATACTGACTCAGGGCAGTGGTTGCGAACCTACAGCACATGCGCCACAGCAGGCTGTTTGTATCTTTGAAAGCTCTAAACTGACTCAGGGAATCTTCTAGTGGAGGTGTGGTAGAGGTCTGGGCCAAGGTGGGGACAGAGGAGAGAAAAAGCAGTAGAGATGGAGGGATGCTTGCCTACCAAGGGCTATGCCAGAGGGCTTTCTACACCAGTTCTGGGTACCCCAACCCTCAGCAGCTACTCCCTGAGCCATAGGATGCTCCTCAAAACCCAAGCAATGCCAGGTTCCACAGCCTGGCTGGGACCTTCTCCTCAGCTGCCCAAGGACCTATCACACAGGCTGCAAAACTCAGGAAGAAACCTGAACGCACCCAATGATGCTCTATCATGCAATCTGTGAGGATGCCAGAATGCGATCCAGCAGAATCTGAAACCCACAGTCAGGCGGGCTTGAATTACCACCAGTCTTCAAAGATCCCACATCTTTGGGTCAAGTTTCCATCCAAGATCCATCTCAGATTGGCCTGGATGGTGCTCCCCTTAAATAGGTCATCCTGTGACTGAGAACTTTCTGGTGTCTTTTCCCAAGGTCCACCAGTGTCGGAAGAGATAGGACTAATTGAACACATGTGTGTGTGTGTGTGTGTGTGTGTGCATGCACGCACTTTCGAGGGCTGTGCATTTGGGACAACAGGGTCTTGGGGTCTTGGCATTGCTGCATCCCATAACAGCCCCCCTGACCCACCTGCCTTCTGCTATGTTGGGGATTAAGGCCAGGGCCTTGTGCATGCTAGGCATACGCTGTACCACTGAGTTACATTCCAGTCAAAGGCGCCTTTTCTTAGAGCAGATCTCTAAGGCAGAGACCTAGAGAACAATAGACAGCGTCCTTACTGAAAATTCAGAATCACTTTACCATTCACTTCACTAAACAATTTGCTAGATCAGTCAGTCACCTTGAAGTCGCCCCCCGCCCCCCTCGCGCTATGAGCACTAGTTTTGGTTCCCTTTAATGTCGAGTGCTGAAATGGTTTCAATACAGTTTGAATCTGTTCCCCGAAGATTCCTGTGCTGGAAGCTTGGTCCCAAGTGTGGCAGTGCTAAGTAGTGGAACCTTTAAGAGGTAGGGCCTAGTGGAATGTGATTAGGTCACTGAGGGCACCACCCTCAGACGGGATTAATATAATTCTCTTGGGACCCTAGTTAGTTCCCAAGAGAGTGAGTTGTTATGAAAAGAGTAAGCCTGACCCCTAAATTCTTCTTGCTTCCTGTCTTGCCATGTGATGTCTTCTGTATGCTCCACCAGTTTGAACAGATGGGACTTTTGATCTTAGACTTTCAACCTCCAAAAATGTGAGATAAATAAACCTCTTTTTTTTCCTCTTTTCTTTATATAGTACCTAGCCTTAAATATTTTGTTATAGCAACAGAACATTTTCAGACTAATACAGGTGTGCTGAGGTTCTGTGAGGCAAGATGTCTGTTCACAGCCATCTGGGGGGCACCTTTGGCTCTGGAATTTGGCTACTGGGACCCTGAGAAGGAATGTGCTAAGGAGGTGTGGCATGTAAGCCAGAAAACAAAGGAACAGCATTCTTTGTACTTCAGGGAAAAAAAAAAAAAAAAAAAAAAAAATCCAACAAACTAGAATTACATAGCCTATAAAATGTCATTGAAAAAGAAAAGTGAAAAAGATTTTCAGGCAAGTAAAACCTGAGAGAATTTGTTGCTAACTGACTTGCACTGTAGAAGTTATTAAAAGAAATTGTTCAGGCTGAAAGAAAATTATACCAAATGGAAATTCAAATCCATTTAAAAGAATGAAGAGGGCTGGAAAAGGTAACTGTGCTAAAAGATGCTGATTTTCTCACTTTTAAATTTTATTTGAAGATAACTGGTTATATGAAGCATAAAAATAAGTGAATTGCAGGATTATATCATGTGTGGAAGAAAACAGGACACAGCTGAAACAGAAAGCTTGCTGAGTCCAAGATGCATAATGTAAACTCTAGAGTAACCACTAAGAAAAAAAGAGCTGATAGCTTATGAGCTAATAAAAATTAAAAACTAAATTAAAAATTAAATGCTAAAAATAATACAATATATAGCAAGAAGACAGAAAAATAGAACAAAACATAGATGAGACAAAACAAATAATAAAATGGTAGATTTGAACTGAAGCATATCAAGCTAGACATAGTAGTGCTTGCCTGTAGCCCCAGCTATTCAGGAGACTGAGGCGGGAGGATCACCTTAAGTCTAGGAGTGAGAGACCAGCCTGGACAGCATAGTGAGACTCTAGCTCTTTAAAAAAACATAAACGAAAGGTAAATTCAAGCGTATCAATGATTATATTAAATTAAAACACTCTCAACCCTCCAATTAAAAGTCAGAAGTTTTATCAGACAGGATTCTCTTTTTTTGGGGGGGTACCAGGAATTGAACTCAGGACCTCACGCTTGCTAAGCAGGCACTGTGCCACTGAGCTATATCCCTGACCCCTAGACAGGATTTTTTTTTAAAAAGCAAGATTCATTATAGGGTATCTACAATATAAATAGAAAAGCATAGATAAAATAATCACTTACTTTCCATGATAAACTTTAAATATAAAAGATACAGATGAATTAAAAAAGAAACAACATGCAGAAACAATCACAAAAAAGCTAGCGTGGTCTTAACTAACTTCAGCAAGCAGGGAAATACAGAGGAAATTTTCATAATGACCAAAGATTCAATTTATCAAGATGACATGAACTTCTTCTGAATGCCCACACACCTCATGACGAAGCTTGAGAGAACATGAGGTGTTGGGGACCACAAATTATAAATTAACATAGTATCTAGTGTCTGTCCTAGGCTCTCCTTGCCCTGCCTGCCTTGCGGGCTGGTGTTGGAACGCAGAAATCACCTTCCTCTCCATCAGTGAGATTAGTACCCAGGTATGGGGAAGGATCTTGGCCTGTTTCCTTTATGATGTTAAACTTGCCCATTCTACCACAGCCTCAACGCTGCTCCAGATAAAACACCCTACCCCCTCCCCTGCACTGGCTAATAAATAGTGGCTGGCTTGGAGTGTCTTTGTCTCTGCCCATCCTGAGGCACTGACCTCCCAGCCCTCCATCAAGTATTACTAAATTTGTCTGTCTCTTATTTCATCCTTTCGCCATACCCCTCATACAGGCAGTTGGGGATCTTAGCCAGGTCCCTGATAATAAGGTGAGTACAGAAATAAAAGAAAGACATAAATTTATAATTACAAAAGAAGTTTCAATGCTACAATCTAATCCAACATAGTACAGTTGATGGGAGTAGATAAAACAAGTGTGGATTTAGAGGAAGTGAATCTTGAAGAATCTTTTCTCTATCAACAGAACTGAACTACTGACATTTATAGAACTGTACATCCTACACGTTCTTTTCAAAAATTCATGAAACAATCACCAAGACAGAGTGTGTGCTGGGCCATAAATCAAGTGTTATATTTAAAATGATAAAAAGGAGATTCTCTGGCTGCTTGAAAATTAAATTAAAAAGAACAATAAAAAGACGTGGAACAAAACCAAATACAGTACATGAAAAATTAAACCACATGCTTCTAAATAACCAATGGGTCAAATAATAAGTCAAAAGGAAACAAGAAAATATTTTAAAATGAATTATAAGGAAAAAAACAGCATATCATAATTTGTGGAATGAAGCTGAAGTAGTTCTTGGAGGTAAATTCACAGCTTTAAATGCTTACTTTGGAAATTAAGAGAGGTTTAAAATCGATGATCTAAATCTTCATGTTAAGAAGCTAGAAAAAGAAGAGCAAGTTATACTCAAAATGAATAAAGAGCAGAAATCAATGAAACAGAAACAGACTAACAAAGAGAAATTTAAACTAAATGCTTTAAAAAGCTTTTCTTTGAAAAGATCAATAAAATTGATAAACCTCTAGCCACAGCTATCTAGAAATAAAACACAAATTACCAATAGCAGGAATGAAAGAAGAAATATTGCTATACATCTTGTTGACATTAGAAAATATCAAAAGAACATGAAAAAGGCTATGCCAATAAACTCAGCACTTGGTTAAATAGAAAATTCCTTGAATGAACAAATTATTGAAAATGACATAAATAAAAAAGAAAATCAGATAAGCCCTGTATAAAGAAACTGAATTTAAAATTAAAAACCTTTCCCTCAAAGAAATCTTAGGTCAAAATAATTGCACTAAAAAAAAAGAAAAAAAAAAAAAGAAATGGTTGCACTAGCAAATTCTACCAAATATATAGAAGAGAAAGAAATGATTCACAAAAGCAAAGCTGAATTCTTTCCCCTGAAGATCAGGAACAAGGCATTTCTGCTCTAACCACTTTTTTATTTTTCTGGTACTGGAGATTCATTCTAGGGCAGTGGTGGCAAACCTATGGCACACGTGCCACAGCAAGCTGTTATCACTGAAAGCTCTAAAAGGTTCACCATGACTGTCCTAGGGTCTTCATACTGAGCTACCTCTCCATTCCTTTTTTATTTTTTATTTTGAGACAGGGTCTCACTAAGTCACTAAGTTGCCCGGGCTGGGCTCAAATTTTTGATCCTCCTGCCTCAGCCTCCCAGAATGCTAGGAAAACAAGTGTGTGCCCCCACTCCTATTCAACAACATTATGGGGCCAGTAAGATAGCTCAGCAGCATAAGCGCCTGCCTGGCAAGCACGAGGTCCTGAGTTTGAGTCCTGGTACCCACATACGAAAAAAGGGCCGGTGATATCGCTCAGCGGCATGGGCGCCTGCTAGCGTGCGAGGTCCTGAATTCAACCCCCGGTACCCACACACACAAAAAAAACCATTACACTGGAGGCCTTAGCCAGTGGAATAAGGCAAGAAAAAGAAACCAAAAGCATACAAGTAAGAAAGAAGTAAAAGAACCTTTAGTTACATACCACATGATTGCTATGTATTAGAAAGTCCTAGGGATTTTAGCAAGTGAATTACCAAGATTATAGGAATAAAGGTCAATGTACAATGATTATATTTCTCTGAAATCAGTAATGAACAATTAAAAATAACATTTAAAAATAATATCATTTGGGCTGGTGAGATAGCTCAGCTGCATAAGCGCCTGCCAGGCAAGTGCGAGGTCCTGAGTTCAACTCCCGGTACCCACATAAAAAAAAAATAATAATAATATCATTTATAATAGCATCAAAACCAGAAATACAGATAAACAATATATGTGTCAATAACATACAGCTAAGATAAAGACCTAAATAAGTAGAAAGATATATGTACCATATTTATAGATTAGAAACTACAATATTGTTAAGATAGCAATTCTCCACAAATTAATCTGTAAGTTTGATGCACTCCAAATCAATATCCCAGGAGATTTATTTTTTTGGTAGGAACTGAGAAGCCAATATAAAAATTTATATAGAAAACTAAAGGACCAAGAATATCTAAAACAGTTGTGGAAAACAAGAACAAAGCTGGAAGATTTGCTACACAGCTGTACTAATCAAGACAGTGTAGTGGTAGCATAAGTACAGATTTATAATGGAACATAAGGGAGAGTTCACAGAGAATTCTATACATATGTGATCACCTGATTTTCAACGAGGGTGCTAAGGTAAGTCACTGCAGAAAAAACTTCACTTTTTAAGAAAACGGTACTTGAACAATTTAATACCCTTATGGAAAAAATAAACGTGATAACTACCTCACATCATACATGACAATTAACTCAAAATGCATCATAAACCTAAATGTAAAAGTTAAAACTATAAAATATCTGAAATAAAATACAGCACTATGACAAGGTAGGGGAAATCACTAAAAAATGAAGAGGAAAGTCACAGATTGAGAGAACATTTCTCAGTACATACTCCTAATGAAGAACTTGTATTCAGAATATATAAAGAGCTCTAAAAACACATAATTAGGCAAATAACACATATGCAAAAGATTTGCAAATATGTTTTACAAAGGAGGATAAGCAAATGGCTAGTCATTACTGTACATGAAAAGATGTTTACATGATTAAGAGAAATAAAATTAAAACCACAATGAGATACCATTACATGCCCACAGGAAGAGGTGAACTTAAAAGGACTTACAAACACCAGGTGTTGGCAGGATACAAGGCAACTAAACTCTCAGTGCTAGAAATACAGGGGTGTGCCCCACTGCTGGTGGGAAATGTAAACGGTACAACCACTTTAGACAACAACTTGGCGGGCCGGTGAGATGGCTCAGCGGTATAAGTGCCTGCCTGGCAAGCGCGAGGTCCTGAGGTCGACTCCCGGTACCCACAAAAAGGAAAAAAAAAAAAAAAAAAAAAAAGAAAAGAAAACAACTTGGCAGTTTCTTACAAACATACACTTACAATACATGCCATGATTCCACTTCTAGGTAAACCTAAGAGAAATAAAAACATATGTCCTCAAAATACATGCATTTTAAATGTTCATAGAAGCTGTATGGCCCCAAATTGGAAATAACTCAAATGTCCATATGGAAAACTAATCAGCAATAAAGAGAAGCAAATTACCTATCCACACTTCCTGGATGAACCTCAAAAACTTTATATGAATCAAAGAATACTACTGTTTAATTCTAGTATATGGAATTTTAGAACAAGTAAAACAGTGCAAAAGGATCAGTACTTTAAAATATCAGTGGTTGTCTTGGGCTACGTGTGGGAGGCACTGACTTCAAAGGGGCATGAAAAAATATTGTTGGATGATAAAATGTTCTATGCTTTATTTAGGATGGCTATGTGCATAAGTATATACATTTCAAAACTCAAAGAACAGTTAAAATCAGTTAATTTTGGTCTAATTAAGTTATATAACAGAAAAAGATAACCACTTGCTGACACAATTCTAGTAACTTATCCTGTAGACATGCAGATATACAGGGGACTAAAGACTGATGTATAATTAATGTACATTTCAGTATTGTTTGCTGTAGCAAAATGTTTGGAAACATCCCAACTGCCCTTCAAAAGAGACTGATTATTTAAACTATGATACATGCATATTACAGAACACGATGTAGCTGTTAAAGAGAATCCAATGGATATCTGTGTACTGATATGGAAGAAAAAGAAATAGTGAAAAAAATCAACATTCAGAACAGTATACTGTATATGATTCGACTTGCCTTTTAAAGAGTACCTGTAATATGTATATTTGAAAAGAACATATAAGAAAATAAATAAAAATCAATAGAGCCAAAATCTGATTTTTTGAAAACATCAACAAAGTCTAGAACCTCTAGCTAGTTAAGAAAGAAAAAAAGATATGACATAAACTATATGTCACAGACATTTAAAGGGTAATAAAGAAATATGAATTTCGTGCCCACATATTTGACAACTTAGATAAACAAATCCTTGAAACAAAAATACCAAAACTCATGGAAGAAAAAAATAACCTGAGTAGTCTATTAGTGAAATTAATTTTTATCATTTAAAATCTTACAACAAAGAAAACTCAAGTCTCAGAGGGCTCTGTTGACAAATTTTACCCAATATTTAAGGAAGAAACAACACTAGTTCTACCAAGGCCCAAAACCAGCCAAAGATATTACAAAAAAAGAAAGCTACCAGCATTCCTCATAAACAAAGACACAAAAATCCCCAGAATACTGTTAGCAAATCTTATCTAGCAATACGTGAAAAGCATAGAACATCTTAAGTGAGGTTTCTCCTAAGATGAATGTTAGTTTCAACATTCAAATATCAATGAAAGACAACCCAATTAAAATGGGATTTGAATAGATTTCTCCAAAGATATGTAGATGGTCAATAAGTACATGAAATAATGTTCAGCAACATTAGTCATTAGAGAAATGCAAATCAAAGTCACAGTGAGGTACTACCATTTCACATTCACTAGGATTCTTACAATTGGGGAAAAAAGAAAATAAGTGTTGATAAGTACGTGGAAAAATTGAAACTCTCATATTTGTAAATGTAAAACGGTATATCCATTTTAGAGAACAGTTTGATAGTTATTATATAACCCAGCAATCCCACTCCTCAGTACATACTCAAGAAAAGTAAAAGCATGCCAGTACAGACATTTCATAATGGCCCAAAGTAAAAACAACCCCAAAGTGGTATAGCCATACAGTGGAATATTATCTGACAATAAAAAAGGAACAAAGTACTAAAACATGCTGCAACATGGATGAGGTATGAAAACACTACACTAATTCAAAGAAGCCAATCATAAAAGAACATGTGTTATAAGATTTCACTTGCACAAAATGTCCAATAGAGGCAAATCTATAGAGATAGAAAGTAGATTAGTTGTTACTTGGGGTTGGAAGTGGAGAGAAATGGGGACTGACAACTAATCTTTTAGGAGGTACAAAAATGTTCTCAAGTGGAGGGTGATGATGGGATTGTTGCATAACCCTATAAATATGGTATGGGATATTCTAATAAGGTGAATTAGATAGTATATGAATTATGTCTAAATAAAGCTGCTAAAAACAAAACAAAGAAACTAGTATATATTGAGCACTTTTCATGTGCCAGGGGCTTTACATTCCTTATTTCAATTTTCCTACCTACCACATAGCGAGGAACAAACAGGTGAGATTTATTAAGCATTTACTTCATGCAAGACAGTAGTTCTCTGAGGTACTTATATATGTTACCTCTCTTACCCTTCATCTTATTATCCAACCCATTTTACAGAGAAGACATAAGTTTGGAAAGGCATGTAACATATACACGTCTGGCAAAGGTCACAGCTAAGTCTAGACCCAAGCCACTTGCAAACCATGTTTACCACCCTGCACACTGTCTCTCTTAGATATCGTCAGTTAAGTGGTTCTCAAAGTGTAATCCCTGGACCTGCACTGTGGAACTTGCTAGAAATGCAAATATTCAAACCCTACTCTAGATCTAATGAATAAGACACTTTGAGGGTAGGGCCAAAATACAGAAATCAATGTATTCTACCATATTAATAGACTGAAGAAAAAACTCCACATGATAATAATTTTAACAAGTACAGGAAAAGCATTTGACAAAATTCAACATCCATTCATCATAAAAATTTCTCTGCAAACAAGCAATAAAAGGAAATTTCCTCAACTTAAGAAGGGATATGTAAAAAAAATCTTACAGTAAACATCACACTAAAAAAAAAAATCGCACTTAATGGTGAAAGACTGAATGCTTTCCCTCTAAGACTGGAAATAAGACAAGGACTTTTGCTCTCATCACCTCTATTTAACATTGTACTGGAGGTGCCAGCCAATTGAATAAGGTGAGAAAAAGAAATATAAGTACGTCAAAATGTTTGTGGGTTTATGTATTTTTATATCCTCATATTTTCCTGTGTTGTCCAATTATTCCATAGATGTGAGTCAGACCTGGTTCTTATCAGAGAATTTACCATGTTACATCCTCAGGGACCCCCCCCCAAACAATGAAACACACGTTGGAAGAGAGGCATGATTAATCTTTCAGTGTCCTTATATCACAACAGAGTGCACTGGATTTGCATGAAGCTTGTTCTGGGACCTTCTAAACGAGAAAATGTGATGCCACACAAGGATATGGTTACAAGCTTGGGATGCTTAGAATGTGGGCTAAGCCTCACTTCATCTCTCCATTTTGGTATCTTTATCTAAGTGATTTAATCTTGCTGTGTCTAGTATCCTCCTCTCTAAAACTAGAAATAGTGCTGGGGATATAGCTCAGCGGCACAAGAGCCTGCCTGGCAAGCTCAAGGTCCTGAGTTCGATCCCCGGTACCAAAAGGAAAAAAAAAAACAGAATAGTAAAAATATCTGCCAGAAGGGCTGACAAGAAATTAAATTTCATGTACAAAAAGAGCACAAACACAGTGTTTGAAATATAGAAAGTACTCCCTAAAAATAACGATGATGTCTTTTCACAAAGCACATATGGAACTGTGAAAAATTCAACTCAAGTGATTCTAAAGAGGGTTCACATGTGTGAGAGGTAAGATTTGAGGCCTACAGAAGAAGAAACCAGGACAATGTTGACACCAGTTTAGCCCCAGGGACTGACATAATGTCCCGACTCCTACTGATTGTATTGCTTGTTACATCTGGGGTTTTGCTTCTATCCTGACCCTCCCTAAAATCATATCACAATCTTAGCCTCTAGTTGCGTGTGATGTGAATGAGCAGCTGGCAAATGAGGGCAGGGCACAGAGCCACACACACTCAGGGAACTGCAGGGTGACCCAGATTCTAGGACGTTCCATTTGACATGGAAGATGTTCTGTTACTTCTGAGCTGAGCACTAAGAAACATGAAAGACATTTTTCTCCTACAATAATTTCTGCTTTACACAGAGCAGAAGCCATGAGCTGTACCTACAAATCAGCATCCAATACTGCTAGATGGCATGGTGCACCTCCTCACGGGGAGGAGCGAATGTGAACCAGTAAGGGCTAGAACTGTATGTGCTTGTTTTCAGAGGTTAAGAGTATAACCTGTAAGTCTAGCTATCCAAGTTCAAACAATCGGGCTCTGCTAGACATTAGCAGTATGATCTTGGATATAACCTCTATACTTTAGCAGTTTGCTGTTAAATTTAAGAGCCCCCTGATAAGATAAGCTGGGGCACTTGACCTACAAGTTATCCAATATATTATAAACTGTTTAAACAGGTGGCAGGGGTAAAAACTGACCTGTGAAACAAGAGTGCCCCAAACAGACTCAAACATATGTGGAACTGTTGACAGTTGCCAGAGGTAGTCCAGCAGATCAGTAGGGAGAAAGAGGACTTGCTCAAAAAAAAAAAAACAGTGCTGACACAATTGGTCGATCACATGGGAGAAAATGAAATGACTACATATTTTACATACTTTAAAGAGATCAAGTCTGGGTGTATTAAGGACTTCAGTGTGAAACTAAAGGGCTATCCCAAAGACTGATAAATTCAACTACATTAAAATTAAGGGTATCTGTGGACAGTATGGTAACGGTGTGAGGATTGACATGTAGATCAATGGGACAGAAGACAGAAGTGGGGATCCAGAAATAAACCCTTACATTTACAGTCAATTGATTTTCAGCAAAGGTGAGAAGAAAATTAAATGGGAAAATTCTTTTTAACAAATGGTACTGGGACAGCATGCAAAAGGATGAAGTTGGACCCCTACTCTACATATTATACAAAAGTTAACTCAAAATGGATCAAAGATTTAAAAGCCAGAATTAAAACTATAAAATTCTCACAAAGAAATATAGAAGTAATAGCCAGGTGTAATCTCAGCACTTGGGAGGCTGAGTCAGGAGGATTGCTGCGAGTTCAGGCCAGCCCAGGATACATAGTGAGTTCGGGACCAGCCTGAACTACATAGTGAGACCCTGTCTCAAAAACAAACAAATGAACATACAAACAAACAACAACAAAAACCAAAATACAGAAGTAAATCTTTATGAGGTTGGGTTAGGCAATATTTTCTTAGATAATCCCATAAAAACACAGGTGACAAAAGAAAAAAAGAGATAAATTGAATACCATAAAAATTAAATATTTTTGTGCTGTAAATGATACCAAAAAGTGAAAAGACAAACCACAGAATGGGAGAAAACATTTGAAAATCATGTATCTGATAAGGAACTTGGGAACTTTTATTTAGAATATATAAAGAACTCATAAGAAAAGGGCAAATAGCCCCAATTAAAAATGGGCAAAGTGGGCCGGTGAGATAGCTCAGCGGCATAAGTGCCTGCCTGGCAAGTACGAGGTCCTGAGTTTGACTCCCAGAACCCACATAAAGGAAAAAAAGGGCCGGTGATATCACTCAGTGGCACAAGCGCCTGCTGGCAAGTGCGAGGTCCTGAGTTCGACTCCCAGTACCCACACACACACACAACAAAAAAAATGGGCAAAGAGTTTGAACAGAGACATATTCAAAAAAGATAAATGGCCAATAAATAATAAAAAGATGCTCAATATCATTATTCATTAGGGAAATGAGATACTACAATAAGATACCACTTCATGCTCACTAGCATGTCTATAATTAAATGAACAAAGAGGAAATATGTGTTAGCAAGGATATGAAGGAATTGGAACCCTGATACATTGCTTACGATAATGTAGAATAGTTCAGTCACAGTGAAAAATACTTCAGTAGTTCCTCAAATAGTTAAACCATGTAAGTCAGCAATATGAACCATATGAACTAGTGATCCCACTGCTAGGTATATATCCAAGAGAAAGAAAAAATATGTCCACATAAAAACTTGCACATCAATGTTCATAGCCGCATTATAATTTATAATAGCCTAAAGTACAAATACCCCAATGTCCATAGCCTGACGAATGGATAAATGAATTGTGGTACTTCCATATAATTGTATTACATAACAATAAAAAGGAATAAAGTAATAACACATGCTACCACATGGATAAACCTTGAAAACATCATGGTAAGTGAAACAAGTCAAACGGAAAAGGCCACATACTGTATTATTCCACTCATATGAAATGTCCAAAATAGGCAAATCTTCAGAGACAAAAAGTAGCCCAGTAGTTGCTAAGAGTGAGTGGGTGTTTGGCAAAGGGAAGAGGAATAGGTTATTGACTGCTATTTGGTATACGGTTTTGTAGAAGAGATAAAAGTGTTCTGTGGTTAGATTGTGGTGATGATTGTGCAATCTTAGGAATATACTAAAAAACTGAATTGTATATTTTTAACTAAATGGTATTTGAGTCATAACTTAATACAGGTGTTGTATGTTAATCCAGACACCATAAATTTTTAAAAATGTAAAAAGTTGGGATAAGATATTCATAACACATATCAAGATCATTTAAAAGAGCTTCTACAAATTCATAAGAAAAACTACCCAATGGAAAAGCAAAGAAACCAGTGAGCTCTTAACATGTATCACCAGTAATCCTTTTTTTTTTATGTGGGTACCAGGAGTTGAACTCAGGACCTCGCGCTTGCCGGGCAAGTGCTTATGCTGTTGAGCGATATCACCGGCCCTTTTTTTTCCCCATTTTATGTGGGTACCGGGAGTCAAACTCAGGACCTCGCAATTGCCAGGCAGGCACTTATGCCACTGAGCCATCTCACTGGCCCACCAGTAATGTTAAGAAAACTGTTCATACTATTTTTATATAAAGGAAATGCAAGATAATGTTATATAGACATACCATTTTAGGGCCAACAGACTTGAAAGACTATATACCATAACACCACAGGTTGGAGAGTGTGGTAAGATGAATTCACCCACTGCAGTGAGAGGGTAAGTTGGTACAATCACTTTAGGAAATAATGTGCTGTTGTCTTTCAAAACTCAACATTTGGTTGGGCATAGTGGCCCATACTCAGCACTCTGTGAAGCTGAGGCAGGAGTATCGTAAGTTTGAGTCCAGCTTGGGCAACTCAGTGAAGTCCTATCTCAAAACTGAAAAGGGCTGGAGATGTAGCTCAGTGCAAAGGCCCCAAGTTCAATCCCCAGGACTGCAACAAAATAAAACAAAACAACCATCAACATTCATATATCCTATGACTGGAATTTCCCTTCCTAAGTACATGTGTGCACATATGGAGATGTTTACAATAATGTACACAACAGCAAAGTTCAATATTGCTGAACAAGAGAAACACATCTAATGCCCACCAGCAGAAAAAGAAGGGTAAATTGATTGTGAAACAGCCATACAAAAGAATATTAGAAGCAGTGAAAACAGACAACTGCTATACCTAATAACATATGTAAGTCTTAGAAACATGTTAGAAGAGAAAAAGATTATATATATACATATATATGTACATACATACATACACACACATATATGTATATACATATATACACACATATATGTATATATATACATCCTAACAAACTGATCCTAGCAATAAAACATTTTAAAAAAGTAATTATGTGATAAACTCAAAATTTAGGGTAATGATTAACTGGCAGGAGAAAAAGCTATAGGCAATGTGGTAGGGAACAGACATGTAGTTAAGTGGTAATGGTATAGCTCAGTGGTGGCAAACCTATGGCACATACGCTGCAACTGGCTGTTTGTATCACTGAAAGCTCTAAAAGGTTCACCATCACTGGTGTATCTAATTTTTGAATGGGAGGTGGGTTCATATTTGTTTATTATTTGTGCTCTGCAGGTAACATTTACTAAATTCACATATTCTCTGTCTTGTGTGTGTGTTCTCCAATGCCAATGGTGTTGATTAGCATGATTCTACATATAGCACCATCCTATATTTCTCTTATATAAATTATCCTGTTTATTAAAGTTTATGCTCTTTCTAAAGACTCACCAATATTTAAGCCCCAAATGCGTCAAATTCAAAGGGATCTTCCCATATTAGGGTTTAACAAAATTACAATCAAATCCCAGTTTCTCAGCTACATGAAATAATACTAGAGATTATCTGGAAAAAATACATAGATTATTTCACTGTAAAAAACACAAGATTTTTAAAATGGTGAGAATAATTTTAACATTTTAAAAGAATAATGATAAATCCTAATGAGATATTACTACACATGCATAAGAATGACTAAAAAAAAAAAATCTGACATCAAATGTTGATGTGGATATGGAGCAATCTGAACTCTCCTGCAGCACTAGTGAGAGTATAAAATGATAAAAGCAAGAAGATATAAGCACTGTTTGACAGTTCCTTATAAAAGAAAATAAAACCTATCCTTTAACACAATAATTCTACTCTTATGTATCCAAGAGAAATAAAAGCAAATACTAACAAAAATACTTCATAAGAACATTCACAACACCTTTATTTGTAATAGCCCCAAATTGGAACAGGTACACATCAAAAGGAGAATGGAGAAACTAAGATATATTCACACAACAAAATACTATGCGATAGAAGTATCATATATATACAGTACATATAACAACGTGGAAGAACCTCAAAAACATTATGCTGAGTGAAAGAAGCCTTGCATTAAAGAGTCCATAACATCCCAGCGCTCTGGGACTCTGGAGGCTGACACAAGAGGACCACAAGCTCGAGCCCAGCCTGGGCAATTTAGACACTTGGCCCTTCCCACCTCCTTCTTCCTCCCTCAAAGAAAGAACGAAAGAACGAAAGAACGAAAGAACGAAAGAAAGAAAGAAAGAAAGAGAGAGAGAGAGAGAGAGTGGGGGGGCGGAGAGGAAGGAAAGAAGGAAGGAAGGAAGAGGGAGAGAGAGAAAAAAAGGTTGGGGATGTAGCTCAGTGTGAAGGCTCTGTGTTTAATCCCCAGTGTACTCCCAAAGTACATACACAAAAAGAGTATATATCACATGTTTCCATTTATATGAAGTTCTAGAACAGACAAAAAGAATTCATGATGAAACAAATCAGAACAGCAGTAATGTCGGATGGGGTGGGCACTACCTGGGAAGGGGCATGAGAAAACTCAGGGATGACAGACAAGTCCTTCATCTCGACAGGGTCTAGGCTACCAAGCTGTAACCTCTGTACGCTCATCAGAACTCAAACTGTTATGCATGGATGTGAGGGAGATCCAGCCACGACATCAGTCACCCCATTGATCACCAGGGTTGCTGTGGCTGATCTGGTTGGTTCCTCCTGAAGCTGTGCGCTCAGTGGACGAGGACAACCACCCCCGATAGAGGACTGTTTCCTCAGTCAAGGGTATACAAGTAGCTGCGCTCCCCTGCTAGTTAGAAGCAGTGAAAACAGACAACTGCTATACCTAATAACATATGTAAGTCTTAGAAACATGTTAGAAGAGAAAAAGATTATATATATATATACATATATATGTACATACATACATACACACATATATATGTATATACATATATACACACATATATGTATATATATACATCCTAACAAACTGATCCTAGCAATAAAACATTTTAAAAAAGTAATTATGTGATAAACTCAAAATTTAGGGTAATGATTAACTGGCAGGAGAAAAAGAACCTCCAAACAAGCTCTTAAATAATTATGTACATAGAGTTAGTGCATTCCATGATATGGATATTTAAAAGAAGTAAACACATATGGAACTCTGGTTGACATACTGAATTGTTTTTTTTTGGGGGGTGGCAAAATGAACAGATATCTGCAATCTACTTTGAAAAACGTTTCAAAAAATAAAAACGTTTCAAAAATAAAATGGGGCTGGAGAAATAGCGCAGTGCTAGAGTGCTTGCCTCAGCATGAAGGAGGTTCTGCGTTTGATCCCTAGCACTACAAAATAAATTAATTAATTAATAAAATAATAAAAGATGGACTGATAGGTAGGTAGAGGGATGGACAGAATAATAAATAGATGATAGAGCAAATAAAATATTAATGGTAGAATATAGGTGATGGGTACATAGGTGTTAACTACACAATTCTTCCAATTTTTCTCTATGTTTGACATTTTTCATAATAAAGTATTAGGGAATAAAAACGCTGATATGGGAAGACTGCCCTACTATAGAAAATATACTTTCCAACTACCATAATCATGTCCATGGGGCTCAGGTTAAACGCAAGGCAAAACTAGCACATGACAAAGAAGTCACAGACCTGCATGAGGCTAACATAGATAAAAATTTTTTTTTACCCCATTGAGCAATAGGAAGAAAATGTTCAGATAGGAAGGGGAACAAGGAAGAGGGGAGGGAGAAGGGAAAGAAGGGAAAAGGAAAAAAAAGAAAATAGAGAAAATGGAAACAAAGCTTTTGTAAATAAGGAGGGGAAGAAGAGTTGAAAGGAGGGGAGGGGAATGGGGAAAAAGGAATCAAGATATATTATGTACAGGTACAAATTCCCTGTGATGAATGTAATCACTATGTATATTAAAAGTATACCAATAAAATTAATTTTAAAAAAAGAAAGCAAAGATACTCTATTCAGATGAGATCGGGCATGTTCAGGGTGGCATGGCTGTAGACAGATGTGCCCATTCAATAATGAGATAACATTTTAAATTCTCAATATGGTTTAAAATGTCATTACATACAGCTATGTGTATATGGTGAGACTAGCAGTGGAATTTGAGTCTATTTTTTATGGCTGTCTGACCAGGCAAATTCTGTTTCCGTATTTGCAAAATGAGGGAAAGGGAGCCTCAAAACCAGCTGGGGCTCAAGGTGACAGAGATCAAGGGATTAGCAAAGCTCGATAACATGCAGTGTATGGCACGGGTTCTTAATGCATATGAGTCTGTATTATTTGTGGTTATCTCTATGCAAGAATTACAGGTCTTTTCCATTTTCTTTAAAGCCCTTTTTTCAACTGAATTTTCTACAATGAGCACGAATTATCCTGGTAATCAGGGAAAATGTCAAGAATTATCTTAGCCAAATGGCAACGATTCAGTATCATGTCCTCTAATCTGTATCTCCAGCAGCAGGGTGGTGGGTCTGTGCCTTCCCAACAGTACAACTATGTGTTTCCAGGCCTTAGTTTCCTTGTCTGTTCCATAGGAGTTGAATAAATCATCTCTAAGATCCTGACTGGCAGTCTGGGATTTTTTCTGGCTACGTGATTTTCTTTCGTGTGGTAACACAGCCCTTCCCAACTCAGTGTGAGAATTTGCACAAAACCTTCCTGATTCAAACGCTGAAAAATGTGGAGAAAAAAACATGACTGTGAGGCTGCATTTCCTATGAGAGTAATAGCTAAATCAAGCCATAGGCTGTGTAAGAAAGTTCCAAACTCTGCGTAATTCATGGAGGACACTTTGGAAATGCAGGTTCTGCTGCTGCAGCCAGCTTAACAGAGTGCCACTTGCCCAGTGTCCCTTCCTTCTACGGAAACCCACCTAATCACCATGCTTCAGGGGCTGCTATGAGGTTAATGCCTCCCATGGAGAAACCTGGCAACTGCAATCTGGGAGAAGGCTTAGCATTTCTGATTAAGTGAAAGTCCAAACAGCTGGCTGTTGTTAACAGTAGTTAACAGTAGCCTCACAATACAAGCTCCTCACAGTACAAGCAGTAAAGTCAACCCTGGATGGTAAGAAGGGGACAAAGGCAGATTGGGGTGGAGAGGGGTAGAAGAGAAGTGGGCAGAACACAGGTGAAAGCTCCCACTGGAAAAGGCATATGGAGTGCCTCAGAACAGTAAGATGCTTCCTGGTCATCTGTTCTGCTAGGCAAAAGAAGGCAAAGATGAGCAGAAGAGCAGATTGACACCACTGAGAGCTGGGAGGGGACAGCATGAGGTTGAAGCAGGCACAGAAATGTCATGGGGCTGAGGAGACCTGATAGGGTGCTGGCCAACATAGGTCAAGGGATTCCCCTGTGGTGCTGACCTTCAGGGTGGATCAGAGCAGCAGAAGCAGGGGCCCCTTGTCAGGAGCCCACCTATGTCTAGACTGGAACCTCTGTTCCTGGAGTGGCCCCTGGAAAAGCTAAAGAGCAGATTCAGCAGTCAAGCAAGCTGCTTCCAACTAAGGACTCCAGAACAGAGCACGGGTATGAGACCTGAGCAGTCACACAAGGCCCGCACACAGAGGGCCGCCTGGGTTTGGGTTAAAGCTCATTTATGGCTGGCTTGAAATGCTTCACAACTTTTCCAAGGTGCCCTGTACTTTCATCTTGCACTGGGTTCCACAAGTTATGTAGCAGTTCCTGCTAGGGATCATAGTTCCAGGAATCACTTTTCTGAATCTAACTGAATCAAGGGTAGTGGATAGGTACCAGGGTCCCAAAACGTCCTGTTTGGATTGGGTTCCAGCCATGCATGACATAAACTAACTCGTTTTCTAATGCTTCCCTTTGGGTTTCCACAAAAGGTCAGGAGAAAATGCAGCAGACAAGCCAGCAGGACCAGCACAGATAACTAACCCTAAACAACTCTGCCTTTTGTTTGTTTTTGCTTTTGTTTCAGTGCTGAGGATAAAATTCAGGGTGTGGCACACACTAGGCAAATGCTTCACCATTGAGCTGCAGCCCCAGCCTAATTCATCCTTTTGGTCAAATACAAGTTAAAATACTAACAAGGCACAATTTTATGCCTGGCCAAAGAATATTCTCTCAGAACGCCTGCAATCACATGCAAGGAGGCTTAAAAAGGCTGTTTCCCACACCCCACCTGAACGTCATGAACCTGAATGCTCTTGTGGAGGACACTGCGTACCAGAGGGAAGCATTCACACCCTTTGACTCAGAGATCACACTCTTGGGAATTTATCTCAGAAGGAACACAAATGAAAAATTTTACATGCCAAAAGCTGCTTAGGTAGCAGTTTGTCTGTAGTGACAATCTGGGAAGAACTTAAATGTTCATCAAAGGAAAAGGCACTCCATAGCCATTCAACGGGTAAGTATTAAGCCTGTTATCACATGAGGAAAGTGCTCATGGTAGGCATAGAAAAACTGTTTTTTATATCTCACTGATGTAAAAAGGATATTCACATAAAGGAAAAATATGGACCAAAAACAGGGACCTAACAACAGTGACAAGAGGCTAATGGAGTTATGGAAACATCTTCCGTATTTTTTTTTGGGTGAATGTGTGCGCACGTACATGTGCACGTGTGTGTGTGTGGGTGTGTGTGTGGGTGTGTGGTACTGGGGACTGAACCTAGGGACTTTGCCGTGAGATACATCCCCAGTTCTCTTATTTTTTGAGATAGGGTCTTGCTAAATTGACCGGGCAGGACTCAAACTTGGGATCCTCCCACCTCAGCCTCCAAAAATGCTGGGATTACAAGGGTGTGCCACCGTGCCTGAATAACATCTTGTTCTTGAACATCTGCAATTGTTGCAACAGTAAATATCCCTTAAAAGTAATGAATGCTGTTATGGCTTGTGTCTAGAAGTATCCCCAAAGCCTCATGAGGTCACAGATAGGGCTTCTCAGAGGTGGCTGGATCTAGTGTGTGTGACACTGGGATTGATTTACGGTGCAATGCTAGGATTAAGGGTGCCAGGATTAAGGGTATGAGTGCTATCTCCCCTAAGAGCAGGTAGTCTGGATAAAATATAATGGACAGAAAGAGGCTTGTTGTATGTCACTTGGACTTGCTGCTTGTTGCTTTCTCTATTTCCTGCGTGCCATGAACTGCTTCTCCTCTGTGATGCCCCTCTACCATGCCACTCTGTCTTGGAGCCAACCAATTATGGACTGAAACCTCTGCAAACTGTGAGCCAAAATAAACCTTTCCTCCTTTAACTTTGGGTGTCAGGTATTTTGTCTCAGTTACACACAAAAAAAGTAACTGAGACAAATGCCTAGCTGAACCTCAAAGAGTTTGGCCAAGAACAAAACATGTGTGTTGGGAGGGCAAGGAGAAGTGGGCTTGAGGGTTTCTAGGCAGAGAAGCAGTTGCCAAATGGTTAAGGAGCTACAGCTCATGCTCCAAGGGCCCCATTCCACACAAACTGTGCTGCTTCCTATGTGAACTTATCCCAGCAGAGAAACGTACCAGGGGCCTAACCGGCTGTCAGTTCCTGCTTCTGAGGGAAAAGCATCTGACATCTAGCCAGGCTCCATCTATGCCACAAGGATGCTGGGCATGCCAGGCAGGTGCAGAGGGCAGTCCAAGGACACTGTCCAGGTCAGGTTCTGATCCGCAAGTCTGTGGCCTCCTTTTGCCTCAACTTACTCCCAGTGTAAGTAGCTACTATTTCAGAAGATGTACGTCAAGAGTCATTACTCAACACACACGTCAGAGGGAAACAGAACATAAAAGGAAATTTATCTTTGGCAGCCTGAAGCCCATAACTTCATCTTTATTCATATTGCTCATCAATTTGATCCAATGTTGCTGTTAGTCTGAGCTGACTGGTGCTTTTACAGGAAAACCAGGCATCAGGGAATGAATCATGTCTGTGGTGGGTGGCTCTGCCCTGTAGGATGATCCTTGATGAGGACAGAGGACGATGTCCATCAAGCAGATCCTTCATTCTGTCAGGTCAGGCTCCTGGGCTTGAGCTTAATCCTGTGCTGCCCCTTTCTTCATGGTGACTCAGAAGCCCCTCTCCCCAGTACACTGGCCTCCCTGAAGACTCCCCACTCAGTTGCCAGGGCCCTCTGAGCTCTGCTCCAATTTTGGCCTGTGCCAGATCCCTTATGGGGTCACTTGTTTTGGCTTCTTGGCAACAGAAGTCACTGTTTTATACCCATGGCCAAACACAGTTCCTGATAAATGTTTATATTAACAGGGATGTTTTTGCATATGGCTGAACAGGTTGTACACTGCACGACCCTAGGGGGGTGCCAATCACAACACTGTAGATTTTTGTTATCACACACATCCAGCAAATAGAAGCAAAAAGTGCTGTCCTGACAAATCTGTATATTATAACAATTTTAGGATTAATGGAAGTAAAGGTCTTAAGGAACCTATCAAAGTTCTAAGTGGGCCCAAAGTGGACCTGCACCAACCTGTGAAGATAAATGAACCAGCTCCCTAAGGAGCATCCTGATGCCGCTGATGGCAACAGAACCCTGGCTGCAGGGTCAGGGCATCGTGATGCCTGTCACAGCTTCATTACCCTATGCTACCAGTCCCTTCCTCATAGGGCCCACTGCAGCGGCAGGGGGCAGTCACAAGTGCATATGGATGGATGGTGGTTGACTTTTCCTCGTGCTGCACTTTAGATCATGACTTTCTTCCCTTTCCAAGCCCTCACAATCCAGTGCAGTGAGCCACTTGCCACCCAGGGCTCTGAGCTGCCACAGACATGAAGCCCACTAGCAGAGGTGAAGTAGCTTCCTGTCCCTTGTCCAGAGTGCTAGGGGAGCCTGCAAGGCCCAGCTATCCCTTCTCCTCCCTTTCTCCTGATGAGAGCTCTCCACTGTCCCTTCTTGTCATCACCCTGCCCTGCCACAGTGACACTCACATGCACACAAGTATAATGTCAGCCTCAATATCCCTCCTCAGCTTCCCTTCCCTGGACCACCCACATCCACCCCTTAGCTGTCCAGAGGGCCCTCCACACTGGATTCCCATACCTCCAGGTGCACAGGCAGCAACCTTTCCTCAGCTCCCGGTGCCTCCTGCTCTGAATATTCTCCATTCTCAATTCGGAATGCCCCACATCTCCTAGGCTCTGAGCGTGGCCATGAGGGTCATGCCTGGGTCTCTGTTCCTTCCCAGGGGAGGCACCAGTATGGAGGACAGAAGAATGCTGGCTGGGAATGAGGCAAGCTGGGCCCTGGGACCCTGAGCCCCCTGAGTTGGACTTTTGTCACCTGCCTGTATGCCCCACACAGCTCTGGGACAGAGTGACTGAAGGATACTGTTGGCCAGATTTTCTGCCAAAGAGCAAGGACAAGTTTCTCTTTTCTCTCATCACTTACTGCTCTTCACTCTGCCACAAAACATCAGATTTGAAATATTCCTCTGGCATTTAGACTCTGTCAAACAACAAAGAATCCCCCCCATACCACCACAGTCTACATTCCCCAATTCTGAGGTTCAGCCCCAGAAAGTGAGTTCCCAGTCCCATCTACTGCAACCTCCCCCTGGGCCAGGGCCCTTGAGAGTCTACAGCACTCTCCACTGGCCTTCTTCTGCCCTTGACTCCCATTCACCCAACCTGTGACAAGTGCTGGGTGTGCACGTGCTGATCCCACTTCTGCCTGTGTGACCGTAGGAAAGCACCTCTCTACCTTGAGCTTCAGTTTCCTCATCTACACAGTGATATGGCCAATGATCATCTTACTGCCATGGATTAGGCACCCTCACCCATGTCAAGGGTCTCGCACCCCCCCACACACCTTATTTGAAGCCCTGCAGTAGCCTCCTTTCCCAGGTGGGGGAGCTGTGGTGGCCTCTGCCACATCACCCCTGGGGCGCCTCAGGCTCCAAAGTCTGCAACGTACGGGCATGTGGTCTCTCAGTTATCTTGGCAGGCTGGCTTCTTAAAATTGTGCAAAAGATATCAGTAAAACATTGCACCCCAACAGGTCTGCTTGTGAAATAACATGTCTATACTAGGAGGGACCCAGAAAAATCATCATAAGTAGCTACCATGTGCCATGGAGGGGCCAGGGCTTTCATACATATTACTGTCTCAGTCATATGTTGATTTGTCAAGTGGAATTCTCACCCTCTCATGCTAAAAACAATCAGAGGCTCGGCCATGTGACATATCTATGACAGAAGTGACATTGACCATGGTTATAGCCACTGGTCATAGGGAAGACTTTAACAGAATCAATGCTGTGGTGAAGCTTGCTTTCCAAAAGCCACACAACCTCTCCAGAGCTGGTAGAGCTGTGCCCTCCTCATCACTCCTGCCTTCCTAGGGATTAATATCTGCCACCTCATGGAGCATGACGTCACAGCCCACCCAGCCCAGTCTCACTCTGCCCAAATATCCTTTCTGATCTATCCCACCAATGAAGACCCACCTACTTCTCACCTGTCATGAAGCTCTGAGAACTCCCTCTAGCCTCTCAAGTAACTTCCCAATCTCATCCTCCACCTGACCACCTCTCACTCATCTTCTGTCATCCAGCTGGGTGTCACCTCTAGGAAGCACTCCATGATCCTCCAGGTTTACCTAATAGACACCCCTTCCTGGCTTTCCCAGTAATACCAGGAAAGCCACTCATCATACTGTGACCAAAAGGGAGAGGGCAGGAGCAGAAAGACTCTGCTCATGGCTCCAATTCTGAGCTAGGAGAGTCCCCTGGGAACCAGGAGAAATCCCGGAAGAATAGGAGGCTGAGAACCCCTGCAAGAGGACAAAACACCAGCCAAGGATGCTCCTTGCCACTGGGCCTCAGGTGGCCCTTGATCCCATTCACTTAGAAGGTAGTGGGTCAGCTATGGAACATCAAAGGTGCCGAGTGCTGGGGACAGGGGTGAGGTGCATTACAGAGCAGGTGAAACCCAGCTTCCATTCTGCAGAGCTGCCAGCCTTGGAGGAGTACAAGACTTGCATTCAATCAAGCAATTTGGGTCCACTGCAGGAGGACCCCTAGATGAGGTTGAAGGGGGGGCTTTTCACATCCAGCCTTGGGGAGAGAGCTTCAGGAGGCAGGGTCACTGGGCCTGCAAAGTTGAATCTGGTTAAAATATGAGTGAGAGTTAGGAACATTTAGCCAAGTGAGCAGAGCAGAGTGAAGCTAGAGCAGGGGAAAGGGGGTGTCTGTGACACCAGGCTGGGTGAGGTGGCGAATGTTGACCTCAGAGCACTGAAAGGCCATTCCACATAGACATCAGAAGGTGATTAGAGAAGAGTGCCAGTCCCTCGCTTCGGGCCTGAGTTCTTCCTCCCAGCACGTGCCATATGTAGAGACCACAAGAGCAGACACTTTGACAAGCTATCCCCAAAAGTACCCCACTTGTGACTTTTTTTTTGTGTGTGGGTACTGGGGGGTCGACCTCAGGGCCTCGCGCGCCAGCAGGCGCCTGTGCCGCTGAGCAATATCACCGGCCCCTTTTTCGTATGTGGGATCCGGGAGTCAAACTCGGGCCCTCGCGCTTGCAAGGCAGGCGCTTACGCCGCTGAGTCATCTCACCAGCCCCCCACTTGTGACTTTTTAAAAGACCTATGTCCTACATCAATTCTCAGCTGATATCCTGTGAGGCACCTTCTCTGAATTGTTTCTGTCCTAGCCCTCAAAAATGCAAAAAAAAAAAAAAAAAAAAAAAAAACTTCATTAAAACCACAGGCCCGGGCCGGTGAGATGGCTCAGCGGCTTAAGCGCCTGCCCAGCAAGTGCGAGGGCCTGAGTTCGACTCCCGGAACCCACATACGAAAAAGGGGCCGGTGATATTGCTCAGCGGCACAGGCGCCTGCTGGCGCGTGAGGTCCTGAGGTCGACCCCCCGGTACCCACAAAAAAAAAAAAAAAAACCACAGGCCCTCGGAACACACACACGTACATGGCACTTCTATCACAGCAAAATGCAGGCTGCAGCACACTTGCCAGAGTTGCTGGGAGCCTTTGTGAAGACACCTGTCATCGATAGCCTGTCGGCTGCCATTGCTCCGATGTCTTCCTATTTCTGTGACACATCACCCAGAGAGTTGCCAAACTCAGCTCAGTTCTCAACACTGCACAAAGTGCAGCCAATCAGAATTGGGGACCAAAGACAGAACTGGCAGTGGGCAAGCAAATGGGAAAGTGAACACCTCAGCAGTACCTGGCAGGACCTGCCCAAGGCCACCTGGCCTTGCCTCAGCTGAGTCCACCGCACCAGGGCTTCTATGTTCTGCTTTCAGAAATTTACATTCCAACTAGAAAAGATGCACTAGTCTAACAAAATCTATACACATGTGTGTGCACACAACACAAAGGCAAAGGGGTAAGCCACTGATACCCTCTACACCTAACACATGCTCTCAGTTCTGGAACAAACCCTCTAGACTTCACTTGCTCTTAATCTCCAATCGCCTTTCCCCACATCTCAGCTCATGAATATCCCCAAGCGTTATCCTTGGAGAAGCAGGCTTGAGATATGTTCTTCCCTCTTCACACATGGCTACCTTGTTAATAAACTTTCCCTTTTGCAAAACTCATGGTTTCAGTGGTGGGCATACTATATGGTGGGCAAAGTGGGCCGGGTTGGGTAACAATGCCAAGGGCTGAATGCCCTTAGAAGAGAACCCTGTCAGAGACTGGCCTGTGCACCAGTCCCAGGTCCCTTTCCCAGGTACCACCGTAGGGAACCAGTCCACTCCTCCGAGCTTTCCCCATTCAAGGTGAGCTTTGTAGAGAACTAGTCCAGATCCGAGGGCGAACAAGGATGAAAGACAGAGACACAGAGTTAGATTAATATCCCAAACATGGGTACAAGCAATTACAGTAACACAAGATTCACCTGCCTCATATTATCTATTAATACATGCTCAGGTAAACAACTTAATCTCAGCTGCATTAGCTTTCCCTAGAACCTGCAACATGCCCTCATCACTGCGTGATGCCTTTCTCCTCTGTGCTCACAGAGGTGGCCAATTAGGTCTTAATCTTCCTCTGGTCTCCCACAGACCCCCAAATGGGCTTTTCCCCTTGTGGCTTAAGAGGCTCTGTTTGAAGCAGAGATAGAAACACAAATTACATATCACTAGATTACATATAAATACATATTATCTCATTCCAACCTCCTAGCAAGCTTGCCAACAGGTAAGTAAGTTTAATGCTGCTGTCTTTTATATGAGGAAACCAAAGACCAAAAAGGCTAAGAAGCCCACTAAAAGACAGGCAAGTGGCAGGGCTGCGATTCAAACGTGCCAAGGAGGGCTGGTGAGATAGCTCAGTGGCGTAAGCGCCTGCCTGGCAAGCGCGAGGTCCTGAGTTCGACTCCTGGAACCCATATAAAGGAAGAAAAGGGCCGGTGATATCGCTCAGCGGCACAAGCGCCTGCTGGCAAGTGCGAGGTCCTGAGGTCGACTCCTGGTACCCGCATAAAAAAAAAACAAAAACAAAAACGTGCCAAGGAGCCATGTCCTGTCCACAGACTCCCTGGAGCTCCTTCTGCGTCCAGGTCTAGGAGCAGGGTCTGCCCTATTCCTGAAGCCCCTTTCAAGCCACTGTTCTCCTTCCTTTATTGGGGGGGGTTGCTCATAGAAGGGTAGGGATTCATCCAGAGGCATGTGTGCTGGCAGGATAAGAACTCAGGTCCCGAGACACTAGGGGACCTCCAGAGTAACAGTCTATGCAATGAACCTGCACAAGCCAGGAACAGTCCTGCGACCAAAACAGTCACTGCCAGGACCTCAGTTCCTAGCCCCTGGGAGGAGGTAGCAAGCCAGTTCCCTCTTTAATCTGCACAGAGGAGGGTTTCAGTGTGTGACACAATTTTACTGGGGCCCATTCCGAACTGGGAACACATCAGACTGACCCTTCATGTCAATATCCTTCAATGTTATTTGAGAGAGACCAGTCTTTTCTTGTGTGCTTGGGATGAGAGGCCAGGAAGCTCCCACTTTCCTATTCTAATGACTAACCAGGCCTTTTGTAGCTTGGGGCTCAGCCTTCTTCCCTCCTTTCCCTTCAGCCCACAAGGTCAGCATTGAAAATCTGGGAGATTTATTTTCAGCTTGTTTTGAAAACTGTTCTGGCCTTCCCAGGCTCACACTCACAGGGTATCTGAGGGACCCAGTCTTATTTGCCCCTATAGCCTCCAAAATTGAGGTTGAGTCCTGGCTGCTCTTGATCAAGGCACTGGCTCCTGGACCTCCTTCCTCTAGTGCAACAAGCTTTGCTTCAAGTCCTGTTTTAAGCATCAGGCCTGCAACAAACCTCCTGAGCCTCCTCACCCTCAGACCCACAGTAAAGAGTGTGACACTGACAGGAAGGGTAAGATGGAAGGCTGGCCTAGTGGGGCCTGGCAATCAGAAAGGTTACCCTGTCACTGCTTTCCAGATACAGCTGCTCAGGTCACACCCCTGCTTCCAGCCAAAGGTGTGCATTCCTACCACAATCAACCAAAAGCAAGTGGCCATTAGCTCCAATCTCCAATAAGTAGCGAATCTTCTAGATAACAGCAACAAAGAAAATCATTCCAAGGGCCAATGGAAGAAAAACAATTTAACACCTGATACATATTTTCTTTCTTTGTTTACTGACTCCAAAATTAACCCTCTTAATAAATCCATCTGATAGCAAAATCATTTAAACTTTGCATAAAGAATATAACTACTTTGAAAATGACACTATATCCAATAAAAACTAGAAATGAATACCAATAATCTAAAACCAAAAAACATACTTTAGACAATATTCACTTCAAAGGATTTAAAGGATTCTTAAGCCATAGCATCAGCTCCCAGTGAAGTAAATTTCTAACGTTTACAATTGCAAATACCCTAAGACTCTGTACCCTGTTTTGAGGAGAATATGTATAGTTAAACAGGACTCCTGGGCTGAAGCTTGGAGTCTGCAATCAGAGGACTCCGGAGCTGACCAGGGCCTTACGAAGCTGTTAGCATGGCCAGTCAGCAAGCAAAGCAAAGTTAATAATCCGGCTTCAGAGAGATCAGAGAGAGTTAATTTCTAAAAAGGAGCAGTTTCTACTAAATGCTGGTTCAGTGCAATTAACGGTCCCTGTATTTTTTAGGTTGACAGAGTTAAAGAATCTAATTTTCCCTAGAAATTCAAGTTATAAAAGAAACACTCATCAAGATAAACACAACAAATTTCACTCACGGCAAAATCTCCAAACATCAGGAATGGCGGGCAAGAGTCTGGAGAGTTTACAAGGCTTCAATTTAAGACAGCTGTTTCCCCGCAATGCTAAGGAAGGGCGCCAGGACTTGCCTGACCACCCGGGACAGGCATTCAGGATCACCGTGGGGTAGGGGTGAGCATTCTCAGGGCTGGCCCCTGCTGAAACCCAGGTGGCCATTCGGAAGGGTCATGCAGTGAGCAAAGCCGACAGCCACCGGTGACTCCAGGACGAGGCCCGTACGAGTCAAAGCGGCAATTCTGACCCCCACCCCCTCGCAAAGCATGCGGGCCGTGGGGATGTGGGGACCATCCCCCCGCAGACTACGGAAGAAAAGGTAAGTGGATGGGCTCAACACGACCACCGCTTCCCCTTCTTTCCAGAAAGATCTGGGTTGTATTTCTTTTCCTTTTTGCAGAGGTTAATCGGACAGCCACGTCTCTAGCCGCAGCCTCTTTTGCAAAATGCGCGGCGGTTATGCTAGTGCGGAACACACGCCAGGCAGGGTGCGGGGACAGGGGTTCCCCGAGGTTCCCCGCCCTCCCCACGCCGCGAGGGAGTGACATCAGAGGCTCGCGCGGACTGATCATGCAGCAAAGCCTGGCGCCTGGCGTGCGTGCGCGGGGAGCTGGGCCTCCCTCCAGGCGGAGGCCGAGCAGCACTAACCCTTCTTAAATTTATTCAGGCAGCCGGAGCTGCAGAAGGAGCGCACGGAGGCCGTCTCCCAGCAGCCACGTCCCTTCATTCCCCCGGCCGGGCGGCCTCCGAGCGGTCGGGCGCTACATGGTGCCAGACCCCGGGGCTCACACGGACGCGCGCACAGCTCGGCGGGCCGCCCGGCGGAGGCGGCGGGCGCTCGCGGGTCCTGGCACTGCGTTACCACAATGCACCACTGCCGCCCGCCGGGTACAGGAGCACGTTAACCCTGTCGGCGCCGCAGGAGCCGAGCCGACCCGAGCGGCAGCATGGCCTCCCCCGGGAACGCAGCCTGCTCGCCCGCGCAACCCCGCGGGGCACTCGGGACGCTGGGTGTGGGGCGGGTTTCCCATTCCAGCGTCACAGGTGAACTCGAAAATCCGAATGAAGGTGCCGCCCCCTGCAGCGGCAGGCTCGGCGTTGCTTTATTTCAAAGGGAAAGATGCCCTTGAGAGCAAGGGACATGTGGGAATGGGGATGCCCCGGGGCTTGACGGTGATTTCAGGAAATTGAGGTCACCTCTGGGACCTGGTCACCTTCTAACCCCGCTGCAGCGGCTGAGGCACCTGTGTCGGGCCACCTGCAGCCACCTGGGAGCTGGGTTCCCTACGAGCTGCTGCCACGGGGCTGCAGGCATCTAGGGACTTGTGTCTCTGCCCAGATATCTGTGAATACGTGTCCCCTGTCCAGTTGTCTGCGGGACTTCTCCATTGGATGTAGGATGGGCATCAGAAACCCAACTGTCCAAATCTCAGCTCTCCGTGTCCCCTTAGAACCTATTCCGGAACACTTCCCCTAGTGCTCCCCTCCTCCACCTCAGCTAATAGTAGTGCCATTTCCCAGCTACCAGAACCTTGGAGTCATCCTGGATTCCTCTGTCTCTTAGATCCACGTGCAGTCAGCCAGCACATCCTGAGGCTGTAGCTGTAGAGTAAAACCAGGATCCCACTGTTACTTACCACTCCCACTGCTGCCTCCCAACCAACCCCCTGTGGACTCTTACAAAGCCTCTCGGCAAATCTCCCTGCTTCTGCCCTGGCCCCCCTCAGTCAAGGCTAGAACAGCAGCCCTAGCCATCGTGTTCAATGTGTGTTGGATTCTACCACTCTCCCCCTCAGTGGGCTCCACGTCCCCACAAGCAGACCGCCCATGTCATTATGACCTCACCCGTCAGTCCCTCTGCTCTCTCCCTCTTTCCTGCCACACTGATATTCTGGCTTCAACACAAGGTTGCAGCCAGGCAGTCTAAGCCCTGGGCAGAGCCACTCCTCGGCTGTGCTCACTCTGCTCTGCTCTGGGATGTCTCACCTTTCCCACTGGACTATGGGCTCTGTGCCCCAGGACTGGGCTTTGCCATTGTTTCACCTCTAGTCACACCCTATCCAACCCCCCCCCACAGGAACACAGCCAGTGGGATTTATCTAACATAATTAATTGAAACAAAATCTACTTTTACCAATTTAAATTTCAAATCGTGACCAAGCTCCTGTTTTTAACATCTAACAGACTCGGGGAGGGTGGTGCTGGGTCAACAATTCCCTCCAGGCCTTTGAAGCAACTACTTTTTCCACTTAGAGAATTAATCCTTAGCAATTGTGTGAGAATCACTGGCCCAGGGGACGGAAGGTATTTAACCACTCTGGGTCTTGATTTTCTAGCTACAAAATGGGGAGCATAACTACAGTGGAAATGGTTCCAGAGGTGGAGTGCTGACCAAACACCGAGCATTGGGCCATGTACTTTACCTGCACTTCCTCAGTTCTCACGGAAGAGACCTGTTTGGTAGGTTCTACCAATACAGTTAAGTCCCCAACTTACAAATGAGTTTTGTTCTGGGATAATGTTCGTAAGTCAGATTCGTTCATAACTCTGACAAAGTGAGTCTTTTACATCTTGGACACAAATATATAATGTAAAGCATGAAAAAAACATGCAAGGTATATTCATACCTGTGAAAGTCTGCAACTCATATGTTCGTTAATTGGGGACTTACTGTACCAACTTTTACAGATGAGGACACTAAGCCTTGCTAAGGTAGAGTCTCGCCCAGGTAACCCACTGTTTCGAGAGGCCACATTCTGAACCCTGCTCTATGGAGTCCCTGAGCAACCAGAGGCCTCATGAGAAAAATACAGGGGGAAGCTGGCTGAGGTAGTGTCTTGAATGTTTTGGGGAAATATTCAGAAGAATATAGGCAATCTTTCCATCTTTACTTTCTCTTTTGAGATGGAGTTCTCACTATGTTGCCTAAGCTGGCCTTGAACTCCCGGACTCAAGGGATCATGTTCCCTTAGCCTCTCAAGTGGCTGAAACTACAGGCATACATCTGCCACTACCACCTGGCTTACATTTAAGGCAACATTTTAAGGATATGTATGTGTAGGAATATACTGTACTCAGGATATTTAAGCAGACACTCTCACAAAATCTGGGAGAGTCCTTCTAACACAGAGCCGTGCCCTCCATCCTGAGAGCTGAGGAAAGGGAGGGCAGGAAGCTCAAAACCACGTGCCTGTCTTCACAGATAGTGATCTCTGTTATCACCGACCCTCTCTCCTGTCTCCACTGTCTATCCACCCTCACCTAGAGCCACCCTGCTGGGGACCTGAGAAGCCAGGGAACAAAGCAAATCCAGGAAAGAAAGCAAAATAGTAAAGGAAAAAATATGAAAGAAAATGACATAGTTTACTGTTTTGATAAGGATCTTAAATGTGTCCCCCAAAGCCCACGTGTTAAAAGCTTGGTCCCAACTGATGGTGCTATTGGCAGGTGGTGAAAACGCTAGAGGAGGGCCCTAGTTGGAAGAAGTAGGTTATTGGGGGAATGGCTTTGAAGGGTATATTTTGTTCCCACGGCCCTGGCTGTCTTTCTCTGCTTCCTGGCTGCCACGCATTAGGTAGGCAGCTCTGCTGTACCACACACTGTCCACCATGATGTTTGCCCTTGTCTTAGGCCCAAAGTGATGAGACCAAAGGACCATGGATTGAAACCTCTGAAACCATGAGCCAAAATACATCTTTCCTGCTCCAAGTTGATTCTCTCCGGTATTTTGTCACAGTAACACATTGTTATGGCTTGTGTCCAGATGTCCCCCCAAAGCTCATGTGGTCATAGGTGGGGATTTTCAGAGGTGGCAGGATCTAGAGTGTGTGATGCTGGGATTAAGGGTGTGTGATTACTAAATTAGTCCACTGATTGATTTGGTATAGTTATGGGTAGGATTAAGGGTGTTCTATCCTGGGTGTGAGTGCTATCCAACCTAAGGGCAGGTAGCCTGGATACAATATAAAGGGACAGAAAGAATCTGTCATATGTCACTTGTTACTTGCTGCTTGGATGCTTCTGTTGTCTCCTGCCTGCCATGAACTGTTTCTCCTCTGTGATGCCCCTCTGCAAAACCACCCTGCCTTGGAGGCAGCCAACTATGGACTGAAACTTCTACAAACTGTGAGCTGAAATAAACCTTTCCTCCTTTAACTTTGGGTGTTGGGTATTTTGTCTCAGCAATGAGAAAAAGTGACTAAGACACACATCCACTAAAGTGCTAACACAACCACTAAAGTACACACACACTATTTCCTCTTTATCCCTGATTATTTTGTGCTATAAGTCACATGAAAAAAATTATCAGATTCTGCTCATGTGAAACCTAGCTGACCAAACTGTGAGGAAGCCAGAGAAAGATAACTGCCAGGTAATTCCAACTGCTCCACCTGCTCTCCTGAGCCTGAATATTTCCCTCCCACCCTGTCTGGTGAGGCTGAGCCCCAGCTCCCTTCCTGTCCCTATCTGTACTCAAGTGTCCTGAGTGTCTCTTGAACCGCTCCAAGTGCTGGCCCCCACATAGCCCCAGTGTAACCTCTTAATACTAAGTGTACCAACTCCAAGACCCTTTTGAGGTCCACTCACCCCAAATTCCCTGGCTGGCAACCCTGGAGGCAGCTACAGCCCTCCCTCTAAGGTCCTATCTGACCCCATATCAAGGGGGTCACTTCCAGGTCTTTGGTTTCCTCTCTTGTCTATAGTTACCTCTTTTCTTGTCATATCCCACTTGTACTCCTGCTGATCCCCACTTCCATTTGCTACCAGAACACAGATAATCACAGTCTGTTTCCACTACGCTTTCTCCTTTGCTCAGTAATTTGGCACACACCTGCTCAACTGAAATTCGTGCATACGTACATGGATGTGCATGCCTGTATGCGTGAGCAGGTGCACACGTATTTGTTGTCCATTCCAGTGCTGGAAGCAACAGAAACAGGTCCCTCAGGCACTGAGATCTGCCTCCAGAAACAAGTGCAAGGCCTCTGGGGGCAATATGGCGGTATGGAAAGAACCACAAACTTGTCCTCATCCTGTAGCCCAGTATGATGAATTGGACTGACCACAAGTGAACAATGAGAAAAGAGCAAAACATGCTGTACCCAACACCATTTGTTGCAAAAACCTAGAAGCAACCTAAGAGTCCAATAGCAGGTGAATGTTTATTTCATCAACTTCATGGAATATCATGTAGCCATTTAGACTTACATAGGTTATAGTTCCACAAAAAATAAGAACTTATGCTTAAAAAGAAAATGCTGGGGAAAAAAGGCAAATCACAAAACATAATTGAGTGAAAACTACACATATACGGACATGTTAAAATAACTGAAACACAGGTGGTTTCCTCAAGTCTGGGCTTCTGGAATGCTTTGGACTTCTTTCTTTTGCAGAACCCAGTACACCTTACTTGAGGGTTCCCATTTACTTGTCTGTACCCCACACAAGACTGTAAATGCCTTGAAGATAGACACTGTGACCTTTTCTCACTATTCTCAGACTAGAGTGTGGCCTGGCACATGGTAGGTGCACAATGAATGAATGAGCGTGGGAATGATAGAACAATGACCAGATCAATGAATTGATTGATGAAAGCAGCTTAGTCATTCATCAAGAACCTATGTGGTCCAGCAATCAAACCACACCACCCTCCTGCCTTACCAAACTCCCTAACCCACCACCTAGTCTGTACTTCTGGTGCACACCACCTTCACAGCTCCCTCTTCCCTCTGCACCCCTGCCCAGCCCTGGAATGAACCGCACACACGGAAGGAGGACCAGCTCGGGAGTCCTATGGAGCAAGATCGGATGGTGGACTGCTGACCTAGGTTGGCCACAGTCCTCAACTGCTATGGGACTTAGGTATCCATGGCTCCCCTTCTGAGCCTTAGGACCACTGTTAAAGAAAGGCTGGGGCCCTCAGAGGAGAGGGATTGACTTTCTCCAATTTGTCTGGAGAAACAAGTTCACCAAGCGTTCCGCAAGCATGCGCGTTTCCTGTGAGGCGATCTTAAGAATGAAGTGCTTAAAAGCAGCAGTGTTCTAAGAATAGCCATGCATAGGTGCTGACTGCCATCCTCATTAATAAATGATCCTGCACCAAAGCCAAAGAATTAATTTGAGAGCAATTTAAGATAATGGGTTGCTAGGCAATTAAAATAAACTTCCAAGGGAACATTTTTTCCTCACTTTATCGTTGGTTATTTTAGGTTTAAAAAAATGGGATCAGGGAGAATGTAGCATTCAAATTGGTTTGAAAAATGGAAAACCTAGGGATGCTGTCTCGGCAGGATTCTGTCCACAGGTGCCCTCTGCTAGGAGCAACAGAAGAGGTGAAGCTGCCTGTTGAAGCTGGCCCTGAACATTTTGTCCTGGGGAGTGTAGGGGTGGCACCCAAGTCTCCAAACCTGCATTTTGCACAGCTGATGTCAGACCTAACCAGGCAGATCCAATGACGCTTGGCTTCTTCCCAGCCTCGGTGCATTGCATTTGTCAGTTACTGCTTGCTGGAGTCTAAATATCACTTTCACCAGCAAAGCCCTCATGACAATCAAGGAGCTGGAATTCCCAAGGGATTACTGTCCATTTGTTTAGTCTGTCTGTCTGTCTTTCTTTCTAAGAAAGTGACAACAAAAGAAGTTGAAAATATAAATCTACTGCAGGATGTTTCCTCTCCTTTTTTGGTTATTAAAACAACACAAATCAATTGCCTTGATATACCCTTTTAAGTATATTAAAATGGTCAAATGGTATTTAGTTAATAACCCCTAATGCCAGTGAGACTGCAGGGGAATCCAGTGCTCACTCATTGGTGGCATGGAACATTGGTGTTCTCATTTCATAAAGTGATATTATAGTTTATTGAAGGACCATGCTGCTGCTCCTGCCCTTAACTCAATAATCTGGCTCCTGGGAATTTTCCATCAGGAAATAATTCAAGGGAAGCAAAAAGCTTGCTTTTCAGTACAAAGACATTCACTGAATCATTATCTGTAATAGTACAAATGGGAAACTCAAATGCTCAACAGTTGTTAAATGATTCAAAACGTTAGAATACATAACTCTGTAGAATATTATGCAGCCGTTAAAATGATCATTATAACAATTATAAAATGGGGTAAAAAAAGGTAGAGCATGAAGTATCATGTTTAGTAGGAGGTCAAAGATGGGAAATAAAAGTGCATGTGAAGGGGGAAGGTGGGAAGAATGTGCAAAAATCAAAAGTTTTGAGTGGGCAATTTTCTTTCTTTTTTTTTTTTTTAATGTTTTGAGACAGGGTCTCACTGTGTAGAGTTCAGGCTGGCCTTGAATTCACTATTTAGCCCAGACTGGCCTCAAATTCGAGGTGATCCTCCTGCCTCAGCCTCCCAAGTGCTGGGATTATGGCCGTGAGCCACCACGCCAGCTAGATACAGGTGCTCTTTACCTTTCTGTGCAATTTTTCCCTCCACAATAATAGAAATGTAACATTCTACGTTCAGTCAACTGAATTATTATTCGAAACCCTTTCCCAAGAGGAGGGAAACCTTGTCCAACAAAGAGGAGGAAAACAGTCTGCTGTTCCCTCCTTAGAAAGTGCAAGTCATGAGACCACGGGATGGTGGGGACATGGGGCAGCAAACCATGAGCAGGAAGTCAGGGCAGTGGGCCTCAAACAGTTCCCACATTCGTCAAACCAACCTGGAGGAGGTCTGGGCCTGGAATTAAATGCACCAGTCTGAGCTCAGATCTGCGACTTGCTCCCTGAGTGACTTGAAGCAAGTACAGGAGCTTCTCTGAGCCTCACTTTCCTGATTTTTACCCAGACTCAGTGGTATCTCTCTGTGATGGGTAAAACTGTGTGCCACCAAATTCCTATGTGGAGGCCCACCCCCCACCCAGCACCTCACTAAGTGACTGTCCGGAGATAGGACCTTTAAAGAGATAATTAAAATAACAGCTGAGTGCGCTGGCACATGCCTGTAATCCCAGCACTGGGCAGGTTGAGGCAGGAGGATCACAGTGAGTTCGAGGCCAGCCTGGACCACATAGTGAGACCATGTCTCCAAAAAAGAGCTAATGTGAAGTCACAGAGGTGGGACCTAATCCAATATGATTGTTGTCCTTGTAAAATGGGGGAGATTAGTACTTGGATATATAGATTGAGGAATGACTATGTGAGAAAATAGCAAAAAAACAGCACTCTGGAAGCCAAGGAAAGAGGCTCAGAAGAAATCAAACCTACAAACACTTATTGGACTTCTGCTCTCCAAAACTGAGAGAAGAAATTTCTGTTGTTTAAGCTTCTTAGTCTGTGACATTTGTTATGGCAGCCAGAGCTGACTAATGCACTTCCTTATGCAAAGCCACAAAGACGACACTAGCACAGGCAGATGCTCCTCTGGGAAATGTGAACTGCATCAGGAGCAGGGTGCCAGGTATCCCCAAAATTACAGCCCCAGAAGGGGCCTGTGCCAGAAGAGTTGATCTCAATGCCCATTAAAGAATTCACTAACCAGGACATTCAGAATGGGTATGAAGCCCTGCCAAAGACAGCTTTCTCATGTTCCCTGTGGCAGCTGCAGTGAGATTGGGCAAGATGGACAGTGCTGCTATGTAACCAGCAAAACAGAAGTTGAATGATTTGTTCAAAGTAAAATAGTAAGCGAAGACCAGAGAAGGGTCGAGAATGCAACATTTTAGGCTTCCAAGCTCCATTTTTCTCCAATACTAAAAAATAAGCCTTTGACAGATTTTATACCATAGACACATAGAAACTCCATAGCACTGCAGCCACCATCACATAAAGCTGAAAAATAAGCAACAAAGAGAAAATACTTGAAAAATGTATAACAAAGGAAAAATAACCAAAACTAGAATGAATGTCTACAATTCTGCATAAACCCCCACATATATTCAAAGAGTAAAATGGCAATGGATACAAATATACAAGTTACAAAATGCATAGGATTGGTCAATAAGTAGATCAAAATATACTCAGTCTCAGGGATTGTAAGGGAAATGCAACACGGGGAGGAAATGCCTTTTCATTCATCCGTTACGGTAACAAAGAATGATGGAGAAGCACTGGTTGACTATTCACACCACGGGGAAATATATATATATATTTATGCATTCTTTTTGGCTGGTAATTAGACAGTGCCTGTTGATATCTATTATGTCCCTGTCCTTGGAACCCAGCAATTCCACTCCTAGGACTCTACGATTAGAAAAACACACACATGCACAAAGATGCATATAAAAGAAGTTTTAGTAAAGCACTCTTTGGAAAAGCAATAAAAAGTAAAGAACCTAATTCCCTACCAAGAGGAAAATGACTAAATTATGATACACTATGGAATTTTATGCTATTGCTTTTAAACAAGATTGTCTATTTGTATTGACATATAAAGATCTTCAAGATATATTGGTAAGGAAAACAGCAAGTTACTTACCAATATGGATAATACAATCTCATTTATACATGTGTATGCATGTGTGAGTGTGGGGGTGTGCCCTTACACGGCTTTGAAAAGATATAGAAAAGGACCACTTTAACAAATTGATGTGCATCTCTCTTGGAAGGAGAGTGAGGTGAAGGCAGGAGTAGAAAGATGACTAAATTTTATGCTATGTATTTTAGAGTCATTTAAATATTTCACAATCTTGTGTTTCCTAACTAAATGTAATTTCTCAACAAATTACAGTGGGAAAGAGTGTGCCTGAATCAATCCCTGCTATGAAGCCCTACAAGGGATTCTAATGGTAGAAGGTCAGGCATAAAGGAAGGTGTGTGATAGGTAAATTTGGGGGCAGAAGGGCCCAGAGGTCACATCAGAAAAGCCACCACATCAGTGCACACAGACCAACCTGGCAGGCAGCAATCAGAGAGGGGCTGGATCACTTGGCGTACCCGTGGCACGATCCCCATGAGGCGGAGGAGCAGAGCCGCCCATGGTGATGGGCCCTGCAAAGAAGGGACAGAGCTACAACCAGGTTTGGGGGCAAAGAGGCAAGTACCTGTCATCCAGCCAGACTTGAGGCATCCCCTACCCTTAGCTGCCAGTCTTCTGGCAGAGGCTCATGGCCACAGGCACCAGTGACCTCCAGAGTAGCAGCTGTGGCCTTGGGACAAGGCCCATGAGAGTGTCTGGGCATCTACCTGCACTCACTTCACCAGGCCTGTTCTGAGCTGCATGGGTCACAGAGATGTCAGGAGAGGTGCCGGGGACAACAAAAGAGTTTCGCAGGCAGATGCAGGACATAGGAGGAGGTAAGAAATGGCAGGTGCACTGCTGCTCAGAGAGTCATCCCTGGACCCCTGCTCCTGTAACCCTCTGTAAGGCCCTTCCTGTGGCAGGCCTGAGTCACAACCACCCTTATTTGAAATCCCCTGCTTTCTAATCCTCTTGCCACACATCCCTGGTGTTCCAACCTCCTTGGTCTCCACTCCAAGGCAGAAATCGGTCCTTACCTCTGTTCTTTCCCACTCCACCCTGAAGCCTAAGTGATAGTGTCTATGCCCACAGCTCCGTGTCCCATGCCCCTGTCCATGTTTCCCTGGCTATTGTAGAAGTAAAGTCTTCCCCTCCAAGTTCCAGACCTCCACAGGCACTGGAGCCCCACCCCCTTCACCTGTGCCCAACAGGGACCAACATTTCTCCTCTGCTCCCTCATGACAACCTTTCTACTTCGGACAATTCTTTCTGTCCCCAGGCATCAGCTGAAGACCTGAGGTTTCTGTGGTTTCTCCCTCTCCTTAACCCCTACATGTGGTGAATCCTAAAGTCCTCTAAAATTGTTTGTAAATCCATAGCCTCTTTTCCACCTGGAGCAGCCACCTCCTTGGTTCATTCTGAGGTCTCAGCTTCCAAGTTTACCCCGTCAAGTCATCATGTGGACAATTTACGGAAAACACCATCCGCTCCCTGACATTTCCCTTCCATGGCTCTGATACGGACAGTAGCAAGTGCACTGGATTTGATTCCTAGGGCTGCCAAAACCTGGGAAGCTTTAAAAGACAGGAATTTTGCTCTCAAGAAATTCTGGAGCAAGAAATCCAAATCATGGTGTCTTTAGGGCTGTGCTCCCTCTGAATGCACTATGGGAGGATCCTTCCTTGTCTCTTCTAGCTTCTGGTAGATCCAGGCATTCCTTGGCTTGTGGCAGTGTCATTCTGATATCTGCCTCTCTCTTCCCATGGCCTTCCCCTCTGTGTCCTCACATCATGTTCTCTTCATGTGTGTCTGAGTCCAACTTTTCCTCTTCTTATAAACACACCAATCATGCTGCAATAGGGACCAGTGAATGACCTCATCTTAACTTGATTACATCTGCAGAGATCTTTTTACCAAGTAAGGTTACATTCACAAGTACAAGGAGTTAGGACTTGAGCAAGTCTTTTTGTGGGATGCAATTCAATCCATAGTATTCACTGGCATTACGGGTGCCCAGCACTACCTGACCTACAGTGAAACTCAGCTTCCTGTAAATAGCTAATTGAGCAAGAGTGATGGGTCTAAGAGAGAAGGAAAGTTCAGGGAAGGAAAGCTCAGGAAAGGAAGAGGGCTTGGAGGAGGCAGCTTGGGCCTAGAGGGAGCATAGGAGGGAAAGGACAAGTCCAGAAAGGAAGAGGGGCACTGCACAGGAAAGGCCTTGGCTCTGTGCTTTGCAGTGCAGGGTGCAGGGCCCTCCTGCAGAAAGGCCTTCCAGGCCAGGCTGATGCATCTGCCCTCATCCTAGAGGCAGTAATGGGCCAGGGAAGGTTCTGCAGGAGAACAGTGACAAAAGCAGAATCTGTGTTCCTGAAAGATTAATCTGCTGGAGGCACACAGGAGCAAGTCTCAAAGGAGAACCATGCAGGGAGGTGGCCAGGTCAAAGGATATTGCAAAAATGTCAGCCAATAATGAGGAACTGAGTCAGAGCGGTGACAGCATGGCCTAAGGGAAAGAATGGAATTCAGAGAAAATGTGGGAGGAAAATGGAAAAAGCCTGACTTTAGGATTGAGGAGCAGAAGGAGTGAGGCTTTTAGGGGCTGGAGTCTATGGGAGGAGATACAGAAGATGGGGGCCAGGACCTGAAAATGGCAGCCCAGGGAAAGAAGGAGGCCTGCAAGGATAGCACATGGTTTAATGTCATGAAGCGCCATGCAATTAAAAAAGCAAACTCATGGGTATGCTCAGTAAGTAACCACTAAGGTGGGCTGATGCTTTGTAAATAATTCAAGTTTATGGGCAACAAGCCTATCTTTTTATATCAATGCCTGGTACCCAGGCTATGAGGACTCGGCACGATAAAGAAAGGTCTTAAGTCACAAAAAGTAGAAACTCAACTGAATAACCTTTAAATGATCTCATCGCCCTGGGAAATGGAAATCAATGAAGTCTGCAAATGGCAACCATGCGCTAGCAGAGGCCAGATGGAGCTGCTTCTCAGGCAGGGAGCCGGGGATGAGGGAGCTGTCCAGTTCAGTGGCATCTCAAGGATCTATAGAGGTTTTTCTGGCAGAGCCACCAGCAATACCAAGGCTCCCTACAGAGGCACTGTGGTGCAGTCCATTAGGAGGGGCTCTTATCCACGGGGGTGGAATAAAGACCCCTCTCCTCCCCCCTCACCTCCATGGATGAGTCATTTCCTCTCTGGGCCTCAGTCCCTTCATTCATATCAGGAGAAGTTGGTCTAGCTGATTTCTAAGGGCTCTTCACCTTCCAGCTTTGTTTCCTGCTGTGACTGCTGTCACTACTGCAGGGATAACAAGCCCCATCCCAGGGTAGGAACAGGGTGATTTGGCAGGCCAGAAAGGGGAAGTACCAGGCAATAACTCCTCCCCATTTTCACTCTGCATGGATGACCCTCACTTCATATTCTTCCTTTTGCCACTGCCACTTCGCATTAGGGCACTGTCATCTCAGGGGGAGAAAATAGCACCGGATTTTGAGCCTGGAAACTGGGGTTACTATGGCCATATTGCTCCCCTTTTTGCCACTGGCTTATGTATGAGGCCCTCACATCACGCTGGATAGGCAGGTGCTAGAGTCGGACCTCAAGTATCTGTGACTGAACCTCTCTTAGCCTCAGTCTCCTCCTTCGTATGATAAGGATGGTGATGTGCTCACTTCATCGGGTCATTAGGAATGAGTTGCTGCAGGAAAGCCTGACCCAACGAAGTCCCCACCCACCCAATGCTAGTTGCTATTACCACACAGCATGTAGGATATAAGCAGAAAGAAGAGACACATACTGTTGAAGGGAAACCTAGCGTCAGAGAGAAAGACATATCAAAAGGGACAGCAGCAACATCTCCCTGCTACAAAACATCCCTTGCCAGGAAGCCTTTCCTGGAAAAGGTTTCTCCAAGCAAAGACTTCTCAAGGCCTTGGGCACTGAGCATTCTTCCTTTATCCTTTTGCCCAAGCCCCACTGCTAACCAGCTGAGGTCTCTGGAGGACAGCAGACCCAAAGATGGTCGCCTCCTTGGGAATATCACTTTAAGCAGGACCACGCTAACCTGCTGAGTCCTTCCATGGCCCTCACAGTTTGAATACAAACACAAATTTGAGGGAATTTTGGCGGAACACACTCATGTTTCTCTAATACCAGTGGAGGTAAGCTATGGCAAGAGATATTAAGAATAACACTGAGCACTTATGTGCCAATCCTGTGCTAAGAGTTCACATGCCAGGCTTGTATTACTTTCTCTGCTTTATAAATGAAAAGTTGGAGGCACAGTAAAAATCATGACATACGGTGAATACGAGATTAAAATTGGGACTCAAACCCAGGTCTCTCAATCTGCAAGACTGAATCTCTCCACTCCTTGACACTGCACAGCAGTTTCCACCATGCCTAACACTTACAATATTCTACCAGGAACCCAAGATCAATTGCTCTCACCAAAATAAAACTTGTTCTGTTGCTAAATATTCATCATGACAACTTTATTTTCTGCCTTGACAGATCCAGACAGAAAGATTGTGCTCATATATCTCATGTACTTTTTATAACAGTGCACAAAGGCACTCTTGAATGTGTTACAACCAAATGCAAAACAACTGAATACAAACTGGGAGCTGGATCTAGGGCTAAGTATCACCCAGGGTCAATGCTCAAGTAGTATCTTCTTCTGTTACAGAGGAGAGGGTGAGCCCACTTTATTTATTAAGGAGGTTTTAAATTGCTCAGACTATGGGCAAAAATAGGTAGCCTGATTATATTACAGGTGTGCAACATGCTAAAAATATATACATATCTCTCATCTTGATCTGGCTATGGAAACTTTTTGGCTATGAATGTAATTTTTCAAAACAAATGACATGAACAGCTCAAATACACTGTTTTCCTAAAACCAAAACAATGGCTCACTGCTTAACTGGTCTGCCATTATATTTCTGGATTTCAATTTTTATGAAATAAGTCAGCAAGGTACAAAGTACAGTCATGAGTCAGCCATCCTTCCAGACAATTATTCTCTAAAGGGGTTCATTCACCTGGCCAAAATACAAGGTTCTTATACAGTAGGTAAAAATACTTTGGAGTGGGAAAAAGTGATCAAGAATAATGTAAATTGAATATATGTCAAATGTACAGTTATTATACTTTCCCCCTTATGACCTTTCCTCTCTACAGATCATTGGTGAGAGACAAATGCTACCTGGGTACCAAGTGGCTTTGTTTAAGCAAGTAATGCTAACACATTCTTGGCATGCATTTCCATCAGCACTGCAGCAACACTGCAGCTCACACTGACCCTAAAACCAGCACATCATCTCATACATTCTCCCTGCCTCTCTTTCATTTTACCAGCACCATGAGGCATCTGATGATCTGAGGCAGCTGCCCACCAGAGTCATTTATGATGCACCAAGCTTAGTCTAGATAAATAGAACAAGACATACCACTCGGTTCTCCAGCAGGAGCCTGTCAAGACTCAGAGGCTTCATCTACATCCATTTGGTTAGAACAGGCACCTCACATGGCTTGGAATTTCACACAACTAGACCTCTCTAGGACTTAAGAGGATGGTCCCTATACCTCCACCCCACTTTTTTCACTCCATTGCCTCCCCCAACACACCAGAAGCCCTTTGTCTTGGCAGCAAAGCCCCCCCAGAAGCCCACCCACCCAACTGTAGGAGTTAAGAGGTCTATCTGTCTGACCTTGCCAGGTGATGGAGATGGGAACCGACTGCTGGTAGGACCGAAGGCAGAGGTGACCCATCAGGTTTAAACACATCTCCTCCTTCAGGAGATGGCTCAAGGCAGAAGGGGGGCAGCCTTAGGGGCTGAGGAAGCCAAGGTTCCTCTGGCTGGGTAGTTGCTCAGCGTGACCCCAAGCTGCTTACTCAGAGGCACAGGCAGGCTGGAAGGGCTTTTCCTGTGACAGTCACCACTGGAGTTTAAAATCCCCTTTGCGTGCTGGGAACACACACACACACACACACGCACAAGCAGGGAATGCTTGCCCAGTATCCACTCCAGAGCACCCCTGCCTAAGTCCAGCTGACTTACAACAACAACCAGGTGCACGGAAGTGACCCTTGCCCTTGAAGCCCTGGTCATGGCAGCTCCAGTGCCTAAGGAGACAAGAGGGAGGTAGGCAAAGGGAGGAAGGAGCTTTACTTTTTCATTTGCAGCCTCAGTGAAGGCTGAAGCTTGCCTTCCTCTATTAAAAGATAGCTAGACTCTGGGCCCAATTCCAGTGGCTAGGCTTCCCAGATCCAGCCCACTGCACAGAGAGGGAAAGGTGTCTCTCCTGTGACACCAGCCTGAGCAAACAGTTCTTCCTGGTGCTGAGCTATGGGCTGCACAGAAGGTGAGGAGGACATGCCTGTGACAGTCTGACTTCTAGCTAAACGCTTTGTCCCCTGGCTTATGAGGGCAGAGGGGCCTACCCTTTTTCTCAGGACTGGGGTTAGTGCAGAGGCAGACTTCTGTACCCTCAGCTCTGCAGGCTGCTCAAGATCAGAGATAGAAAACATGTACAATGGGAAAGGAAAATTTAAAGGCTCAAGAGTTCCATGCCCCCAGGACCTGTGTGCCCCATTCCTGCTCCGCTGCCCCGACTCACCCCAGGGAGGGGCTCTCGAGTGTGGATGTGGGTCTGACTCCGAGGCTGCTGGGGCTCTTGAAGCTGCCGCTGCCGCCGCCGCCGCCGCCTTCCCGCCGCCGCGCTCTCAGTCCATCTCGGTGCAGTGCCTGCTGCCACCGCCGTGCCGAGCCCGGGAGAAGGAGGGCGGTCCTCGGATTGGGTGTGTGCTGCCCCGACGCCCCGGGCCCGCCTCCCCGCCGCGGCAGCCGCTTCAGCACCGCGGACAGCGTCCAGCCCGCGCGCTCTGAGAGCTGCCAAGCGGAAAGGAGCTGCGTGCCCTGAGCCGCACACGGGTCCCTCAGCCTGTGCGAGGCAGGGGCTCGCCGCGTCGCGTCTTCATCCCTCTAGCCTCCTCCCCACCTGCCGAATGAGACCGACTGTGTCTCCCTCGGCCGCTCCAAGAGCGGAGGGCGCCGCCTGAGGCCACTTGGCCGGCCTCGGGTGGACCGGAGGCCCCTCCACCAGCCCCGTCCCAAGCAGGAATTAGCGTTCTTCCAACCAGCAGACTAGACAAAGACGATCTCTCTGTGGCGGGACACAGGCAGGTAATGGAAAGCGCAGCTCGGCCTCTTAAAATGCCCAAGCCTGGCCCGGAACCCGACCCGGCACTAAGGGCACTATCTCTGCCCAATCAAGGCCAGAGGGTGCTGGCCCCTCGCCTGGGTCCAGCGGGGGAGGGGCCAATAGGTGGCCCGTGGCTCATACCTTCATTTCTCTACCCTCATTTCTCCTGGGGTTGCAAGGAATTAACCAGTTACAAGCAAGTCTGTCTCATGAACTAGAGGTGGAGGACTCGTTTTGGTTCCATCCCCACCTGGCATCCAATCCCTTCCACCCCCACTATCCTTGGTTCTAGAGCGTCAATCAACAAACAGATGGGACTGCTGGAGCCTGATGACATCACACGGAGCTGCTTCCCATTTTTAATTTCTGTTCAAGTCTCTTCTGTTGCTCCTTGTCCCTAGGCAGGAGTGTCCCCAGCTGAGCTGGCAGAGTTCTGGTTCTGACTTGCCCTCTGCCACAGACTAGCAATATGACCTGAGCCTCTGGAACCTTAATTTCTCCTCTGGAAGTTGGGAGTGGGGTTCCTCTGGTTACAAGCCTGAAGCAGCTCAGCCTGCCTAGGGAAATCCACAGAACGCATATTCATCTAGGCCCTTAGGCCTTTCTGGAGTTCAAGACGAGGAAACATCTCCCCCTTCCCCGAACTAAACTGGAAACACCTGACTAATTCTTTTTAAAGCGACTACAACTTTTTACATTCCATCATCTCAAACCCCAAAACATCTTCATTTTTACTGCTTGCCAAGTCCCCAGTTTGAAGGGATAAGAGTGAATGGAATGAATTCAAGTCAAGGTTCATAAATGCTAAGCAGGCATGGGGGACTCTGCTTAGACAGTCACACACCACAGCTGTTGCATAAAGACTGCCAAGCTGAAACATTCATGAAGGCCACAGCTGCAAAAGGAGTAGGCATCTGCCATTCAGGAAATGTAGTGGGAGGCAGGGACTCCTTCAGTTTTCACATGGAGGAAGAAAAATCATAATCCACATATGATACCTTAAAAAAATAAAACTACCTCTACTTGAAATTACCACCAAGAGTTTTTTTTTTTCTCTTTCTCTCTCTTTTTGAAAGTAATGCATTGTCCAAACTCAATGACAAGAAATAAGTAGGTGCCCAGGAACACTAGGTTCTGAGGGCTTCTTGCTACAATGGTCACAGGCATTAGATGGAAGGACAGGTGCCAAGCAGACATGGGAGTGTCAAGTCTTTCTTTGTGAATTTCTTCACTTGGAATGAAATTTCTGCAGGATTTGGTAACAAAGGATTACTTTAATTTAATTTCTTCAATTGTCTAATTGATGGCACTCAACATTCACCAGTATGTTTACATCATCACCATCCAGAAGATTAGTGAGGGACCGAGACAAGCTCGTTTCTTCTCTCTCCCTCTCTCTCTCTCTCTCCTTAGCACAACTTTTAGAATTTCCACTGACATACTTTAATAATGTAGAACCTAAAAGATTCAAGATTTGTAACAAACAGAAATAACCCAAGCCACACAGCAAGATTTTTACATTTCTGTTCATTTACTCAGTTATTTTCTGGGTTCTAAAAAAGACAAAAAACTGAAACAAATATTACTGTTCTTACTACAAAGGCTGAAAAACATTTCTTCCCTGAGCTGCCTTTTTCTTTCTGCCCCACAGCACCTCTGCCCTTTGGCCTCCTCTCCCCACATTCCCATCTTTGTGGGCACCCTATGATTGTCACTGCTGATGACAACTAGTAAACCATGACTGGAATGCCACCTTACCACAAATGTTGCTATTAAATCCAAACCAACCCACTCTCTTCCCTCTTAGTTCAGCTGTACTTCACGTCCTCTGGTATGCCCTAAAAACAAGTCCGTGGTTCATTCCCCCTTCTCCTTCACAAACATGCTTCTTTGCCTAACCTTTCCTACTGACAATCTTGAAGATCTCCTCCTTTCTCCCTGGTCCTCCATGGTAGCCTTCCTCTCTGGGCCCCTGCCTCCCCTCTTATTCTCTTCCAGAAAGTCTATAGGAGTCCTTGCCTTTTGTTTCTGTGGGAACCTGTCAGCTCCCTACAAAGTGAGTCATATTATCACCAAGAGGTGCTCAGTAGTTCTAGAATGAGCAAACCCAGCAAAGTGATAACAAGAATGGCATAGTTTTAAATCTGTTTTGGGATTTTGTCTAATTCTTTTTTTTCCCACCACCACTACCTCTTCTTCACCTCCAGTCCACACCATACCAATCTGATCTTGGGAATGGCATGACAGTCCAGGTCTGTTTTCCTGGCTGGTAGGGGAGAAAGTGGCTTTGCTTTTAGAAAATCCACAGAACAAGTTCCTTGGCAGTGGGCAACAAAGACAAATGGGCACTGAGGTGTTTGGTAGGGGCCGTAGTCAGGACTCTTCTGAATAGGTCTGCAAACCGAATGTCAGGACAAATGGGAAGCCATGAAACAGAGTGGCCTATTCTTCTAGTAAAGCCTCAAAAGCACAGGTGCTGTCCAGTGGCTGTTTGGAGGGGTGGTATGAGGGATGGGTGAGCCACAGTCATTTTCTGCAGAGGGAAAAACAAATACTGTATGTAACTTCCTTCAAAGTGCTAACTGACATAGCACTACTCTTGGAACAAAGCAGACTGGCAACCAGATTTTCAGATGTGAAATCATGGATTCTCAGCTCTGTCCCTGTGAAAGGACAAGCTGCTTTCTCTTTGGATTTCAATTTCCATTCTGTAATAGGAAGATGCTGGATTAGCTAATTCCTACAATGCCTTCCAGCTCTTAAAAATCCGATGCCTCTTCAGAAATAATCCTATGTATAGTTGGTTAAATGATTTTGACAAGTGGGCCAAGACCATTTGACATGGAAAAAGACAGTCTTTTCAACAAATGGTGTTGGGTAAAGTAGATATCCAAATGCTAAAGAATGACATCGGACTTCTAACTAATACCATATACAATAATGAACCCAAAATGGATCAAAGGCTGAAATATAAGAGTTAAAACTATGAAACCGGGCCAGTGAAATAGCTCAGCGGCATAAGTGCCTGCCTGGCAAGCACGAGGTCCAGAGTTCGACTCTCGGTACCCACATAAAAGACAAAACAAAACAAAAAACTATAAAACCATTAGAAGCAAATACAAAGTAAAAGCTTCATAACATTGAAATTGGCAATGATTATTTAGATATGACACCAAAGGGGGAAAAAAGGTAACAAAAGAAAAAATAGGCTTCATAAATACTTAAAATTTTGTGCATCAAAGGTCACTATCACCAGAGTAAAAATGAAGCACACAAAATGTAAGAAAGTATGTGCAAATCATATGTCTGGTAAAGGACTGATATCCAGAATAGAGAACTGCTAAAACAACAAAAACACGACCTGCTTCAAAAGTGACAAGGAGGGTGTGATTCAATGGTAGAGCCCTTGCCTACCATATGCAATGCCCTGGATTTGATTCCTAGCACTGAAAAAAAAAAAAAAAAAAAAAAAAAAGACAAAGGACTAGAATAGACCTTTCTGGCAAGAAAATATACAAACGGCCAATAAGCGAAGATGCTTGACTTCACTAATCATTCAATAAATGCAAGTCAAAGAACAATGAGATACTACCACATACCTATTAAGATGGCTACTATCAAAAAACCAGACAACTACAAGTGTTGATGAGTATGCGGAGACTGGAATTCTTGTGGTGGTGGGGATGTAAAATATGGTACAGCTACTGCGGAGAACAGTATGTTGGTTTCTCAACAAGTTAAAAATACAATTCCCATGTGACCCAGGAATTTCATTTATGAGCACATATTTAAAAGAAATGAAAGCAGAATCTTGAAATATATGTACATCAGTGTTCACTGCAATATGGCTCACAATAACTGAAATGTGGAGGAAACCCAAGCGTCCATTCTTAGATGGCTGGATAAGCAAAATAGGGTATATTCATACAGTGGGTTATTATTCCTCCTTACAAAGGAAAGCTACAATATGGGTGCTATATGCGACAACATGGATGAATCATGAGGTCATTATGCTAAGTGAAATAAACCAGCTACAAAATGACACATAGTTTATGATTCCACATATATAAAGTATCTAGAATAGTCAAATCCATAGAGATAGGAAGTAGAATGGTGGTTGCAAGGGGCTGAGAGGAGGAGGATCAGGAAGTTATTATTTAATGGTATAGAGTTTCAGTTTTGCAAGATGAAGAGAGTTCTGGGGATGGATGGTAGTGATGGCAGCACAACAGTATCAACATACCGCTGAATTGTACACTTTAAAATGGTTAAAATGGTAAATTTTATATGTGTTTTACCACAATAAAAGAAATTAAACCCAATAGTTCTTACCCAAAGTACATATATATACAATAAGTAGAAGAGAATTTAAAACAACAGGGCAGTTAGGTGTGGTGGCACCTACCAGTAATCGCAGCACTCTGGAAAGCTGAGGAAAGATGATTGCCAAGTTTGAGGCTAGCCTGGGCAATTTAGCAACTTAGTGAAACCTTATCTCTAAATAAAAAATAAAAAAGGCCTGGGGACATAGTTCAGTGTGAAGGTCCTGGGCTTAATCCTTAGTGCCACTGCTAAAAAACAAAACAAAACAAAACAACAAAAGATTGAAATAACAGAGTAGTTAAATATCAAGGTTGTTTCCCTAATAAGTATGTTTATATTTATAATGTTTAAAAACATGTGATACATAAGTAAAAACAGGAAAGACAAGGCTGGTGAGATAGCTCAGCAGTGTACACGCCTGCCTGGCAAGCACGAGGGCCCGAGTTTGACTCCTGGAACCCACATACAAGAAAAGGGCCGGTGATATTGCTCAGCGGCACAGGCGCCTGCTGGCGCACGAGGTCTTGAGGTCGACCCCCAGTACCCACACACACAGACAAAAAAACAAAACAGGAAAGACAAATTCAACCCAGAATACTATCCTTGCAGCCTTGGCTGGCCAAGGGGACCTTAGGCTGAGCCATGTGTGATAGCCCCGGCAGCTTCTGGGAAGTTTTCACAATTTAACACTCCCTCCATGAAGCCCATGGGCAATTATGGAAATCAAAAAAGATACTCCAGAAGAGAAATGTAAACATTCAGAAATACAGATGGCCAAAACGCCAAGAGCCAGTGAAATCAAGTACTACTTGGCATATTTAGTGTGTCCTAAGCAGCTTTATTGGCAAGGAGCTAATTTCAAAATAGCCACAATCAATAAGTTAAAAGAAAAAGAAGATAAAAAGAACAAAATGGATGAATAGGTGGAATATTTCAACAGAATTATAAATATATAAAAATAATCTAATAGACATTCTAGGACATTAATGTACAATATCTGAAATTAAGAATTTATTGGATAGGTTTAAGAGCAGAACAAATAAAGCTGAAAGCAGGTTTTAAGAACTTGAAAGACTGGACAATCAAAAATCTCCAGCACCACAGAGAGAAAGAGAGAAAAATGGGAAAGAAAGAACACTGCAGAAAGATGTGGGACATAGTAAAAAGGCCAAACACATATAACTTGAGTTCCACAAAAGGAAGAGAGAATAGGTTAGAAGCAGTTGTGGGAGAAATAATGACAATGAATTTTCCCAAATATGGTGAAAGATACCTACTAACCCACAGATTTAACTCAGTGAACCCCAAAAAGGAGAAATAGAAACAAAACATTACCTATGCAAGTTATAGTCAAAGTCTGTGTGTGTGTGTGTGTGTGTGTGTGTGTGTGTGTGTGTGTGTTACTGGGGATTGAACCCAGGGCCTTCTCACTGAGCTACATCCCCAGCCCTTTTTTATTTATTTTGAGACAGGGTCTCACTAAATCACAAAGTTGCCCAGGCTTGGCTCAAACTAGTGATTCTCCTACCTCAGGCTCCCAGAGTGATAGCATGACAGGTGTGTGTCACCAGGCCCAGCTGTAGTCAAAGTCTTGAAGATTAAGAACAGAAAACTTTAAATGCAGTTGGAAAAAGCCAACTGTGGTGGCATACACCTATAATCCCAGCACTCGGGAGGCTGAGGTAGGAGGATCACTGTGAGTTCAAGACCAGCCTAGGCTACATAGCGAGTTCAAGGCCAGCCCGGACTACATAGCAAGACCCTGTCTCAAAAAAAAAAAAAAAAACTGCCACTGGAAGAAAAAGAGATACAAGCTGAGTACCCTTTATCTGAAAAGCTTGGGATCAGAAGTGTTTCAGATTTCAAAGCTTTTCAGATCTTACCATGTTCTACCACTTCACAGGTAGAACATCCTGATCTGAATATCTGAAACCCAAAATGCTCCAAAATCCAAAATACGATGTTCAAAAAATTTGATTTTAGAGCATTTCAGATTTTGAATTTTTAGGTTAGGGATGCTCAACCTGTACATTATCTTCAAAGGAGCCATAAAACTGACTGTTTTCTTTTCATATACAACAGAGATGAAAAAGATAGTAATATCTTTAAAGCTTAAAAAAAGGAAAAAAGGACTGGTGATATTGCTCAGTGGCACAAGTGCTTGCTGGCAAGTGCAAGGTCCTGAGGTCGATTCCCGGTACCCACATAAAAAAAAGGAAAAACTGCTAATCTTGATTTCTATATGCAGTGAAAAGATCCTTCAAAAAATTAAGATGAAATAAGCCAGATGCAATGGCTTGAGCTTGTAGTCCCAGCTACTCAAGAGTCTGAGGCCAGGAGTTCGAGATTAGCCCGGGCAACATAGTGAAAACTCATCTCTTAAAAAACAAAAACACAAACAAAAAAACAAATAAAGATGTCTTCAGGCAGAAGAGAAAGCAAAGAATTCACTGCCTGTAGACATACATCCCAGGAAATACTAAAGGAGTTCTTTCTGTTTTGAGACAAGGTCTCACTAAGTCATTAAATTACCTAGACTGGGCTTGAACTTGTATCCTCCTACAAATAACAGAGTTATTTAGACTGAAGGAAAATGACCTCAGATAGAATGCACAAAAATGTAGAAAGGGATAAAGAATATCAGAAATGTTTTTAAAATGTGGTTAAATACAAATAAATATGATTTAAAACTCCAATTATAATGTACTGTAGAATTTACAAATCTATGAGTAAAATACATAAACAATAATACAAAGAGTGAGGGGATAAGTAAAATCTAACAGTTGTGAGCTTCTTAAATTGCCTGGAAGTGATAAAGGTAATAAGTAGACTATAATATATCAAAGATTCATATTATAGTATCTTTCATTAAAAAATAAAAGGTACAAATAAAATGAATAGAGAGAATGAAATAATTCAATCATGCTGAAGCATGTGTAAGAATTCCTTTTTTTTTTTTTTTTTTAATGTGGATACCAGGAGTCGACCTCAGGGCCTCGTGCTTGCCAGCAAGCACTTGTGCCACTGAGCGATATCACTGGCCCCTTTTTTTCCTTTATGTGGGTTCCGGGAGTTGAACTCAGGACCTTGCGCTTGCCAGGCAGGGCTTATGCCGCTGAGCTATCTCACCGGCCCGTCCCTTCCTTTTTAAGACTAAATAATATTCCATTGTAAGGATATACCACATTTTCTTTATCTGTCACCACTAGTAGACACTTAGGTTGCTTCCACCTTTTGGCTACTGTGTATAATGCTGCTATGAATGTGCGTGTATGACATGATTCACTCTTTCTTTTTTATTTTTATTTTTTTTCCATACTGGGGCTTGAAGCCAGGACCTTGTGCATGGTAGGCAAGTACTCTACCATTGAGCCATACTCCCATCTGTTTTTGTTTTCCATTTTGAGACATCTCACTAGTTCAAGACAGGCTGGTCTTGAACTTGTGATCCTCCCACCTCCTGAATAACTGGGAGTACAGCTGTGTCAGTGTGCCTGGCTTAACCACTTTTTAAATTATCTTTTTAGCTGAAGTCAATGTTAATCACTCTTACCTACAGTTTTCAGACAATGTGGTGGGCAGGATGAAGCAGAGAACGGAGTTGGATGGATCAGGGTTCACAGCTAGGCTCTGACACTTACTAGCTCAGTGACTGAGGGCAAGTCACACAGAGGATTACTCATAATGCATGCAGACATGCCAGGCACACTGGACACACATGGCAGCCATTATGAACGTGACTCTCATGAGCTCAGAGCTACTCTACTCTTGGGTTGGCTGGTAAGTATGAGACTTGGAGCACTGGTGTGGAAGACTTACGAGGCTTGTGTTTTCCATCTTGTTCCTGTTCTCCCCAACACACAAGGAGACAAACCAAAAATTATAACAGCTGCCAATCAACTTTTATCTCCATAAAACATGTTGCCAACCAGTGATAATTGGCTGAAGAGCATTTTACATTTTGCTTGACAATATTATTTCTCTTCATCTGACTCTAACTGCCATGTGCTGGGGGCAAATCCATATTATGAATGATTCATGCATAGACACAATGACTAATTAAACCCTAAAGAGACTCTTCATGAAAAAATATAAATGCAAACTTTTTAGCCTCGGGCTTGCAAGTAAATTTTTGCAGAAAGCTTTGACAGGAAGGTTTATAACCTTAGTTTCTCCCATAAGTAATACTGCAGATGGTGGGTGCAAAAAAAAGAAAAACGACCTTGCATTCATGAACTATTTTTATTATGCAAGCCAATGACTGAAATTTTTGTATGTGGTTCCTAAATATTTAATTTTTGCTGTTTTGATAAATGCTTATGGATTTAAAAAAATCCTGATTCTACTGCTATATTGTAGTGATATTTATCTATACACCCATCAATTTGAGGACAGGGTAAGAAGCTAGATGGGTTTGTAACCAAAGCACTTATTGCAAAGGCTTTCTAAATCTCCACTGGCTTAGACCCAGGCCTGGGAGATGCTGTGACCTCCCTGTCTTGCTGCTCTGTACTAGCTAAGGCTCTTTGCCATTCCACAACTTATTGCTCTTTATCCACAAAGCAGAATTAAAGTTAACAATGTATTTCACAAGACAGGACTGATCATATCTGGTATCTCCCTATTTAAGAACTCCTGCCACCTGAAAAAGAGTAGAGTTTGAGAAAGGGTTCACATTGGCCTTGACTTTGAAAGCCCTTCCAAGATATGTAAATTTTAAAACCAATTAAACAGATACTAATTCCCTTAGTTTCAGAATGTCCAAGTGATACAATGAGGCAAGCAGTGAGATAAGGGAATAAATATTCCTTAACTGATTTTTAAATTGTCAATCCAAAAGCTTATTGGTCTTGAAATGACTCTTAACTATATTTGCCATCCTCAACAAGTTACCACATCTTAAAGTTTTTTCTTTTAACCTACAAAATGCCCCCATCTTATATTTTTTTCCTTTGGGAAAATGTAAAGGGTTGCTAGTTGCCTCTTGCTTGGAATCTTGTTAAAAAATCTGCCTGAAAGCTCTAAACCCAGAGATTATGAGAGCAAGCAGTAGTAGGAACTGCTTGGAGCAAACACACACACACAGTCTAAATCCAGCCCCCAAACCAAGGTTCCTTGAATTCTCAAGACTAATGTAGAGCCTCTAGCCTGTTTGTCCTCTTACCTGTCCCCCTCCAAATCTGTCACAGAGCGTGTGTGTGCAAAATAGATTAGCAGTCAAAACCTCTGGACAAATGGGTGATAGGGCTTCAAATTGTGAAACGTTTTCCATTCTCTCTCTCTCTCGAAAATGTGGGCCAACAGCTCTGCCACATATTCTCGTAGGGCTACCCAGCCAGTCTTTCCTGAACCTGGCCTGGAGCAGGCAGAGGATGAAACCTGAGAAGACACAAAGCAGAGGTCTTGTGCCATCCACACTGCCTCTACCCAAGGTGCCCACATTCAATGGGCCACTCCAAAAAAACAACACAATTGCCAACTCTATGGCCTCTTTCTGCAGCCCAGTCACTTTGTGACAGGGAGATGGAGTCCCCCCACCTCACACCTTGCTTCTGTCTGATGACAGCCACGAACACGTGTGCGAAGAGGTGCACAAGAAACACGTGTGCTCGCATGTTCACATTTCTTCTACTCACAAATAGCTTGGCACAGCATAAAATGAAACTCCAGTCTAAAATGGGAACAGTTTCTACTGGTGGAGGAGGCGAAGCGGTTACAAACAGATAATCTCAGGGCACACCCTCATTCTTAGAACATTTCATCCCGCCTCACACTTTTGGGGCTAGAATGGAAATCTATCCACTTTCTAGTCATTAGTGCTGCTTCCACAGAGTCCTTAGCTAACCATTTCCCTCACCCTGACAGTCCTCCGGCAGCCTTGAGAACCGAGGTAAATGCTTGTTCTATGAGATGTAGTACACAGCTGTACTGGGCTGTCCCCAGCTCTTCTGGTCTTTCTCTGATTTTTCATGTGCTCCCTAAGTTTCCTTTACTTTCTGCAAGAGTGTGAGCTGAATGGTGGGATCAATGTTAAAGAAAGCACTCATTCACTCGTATTAGCTAGTGGCTACTAGGAATAGTGAGAGATGTACACATCTAGAGAGGAGGCGAGCCAGACCCTCTTTCTTTCTAAAAGATGGTTGATTTCACGACCCAGGAAACCCTGGCTTCTGTATGCACATAGGATGTGGCCTCCACCTGGTCATCAGTTTCGGGTCCTTTCCCCTGTGTCAGGGTGGGACTTCTTCCCAGAGCCTCTCTCTGCACATCCAGGACACATTTCTGAGATTATCCCTCCAAAAGCCCCCTTTCCACTTCAAGTGAGCAGCACAGTTCTTCTCAAGAGGATACAATGACCAGAGGTTTCCACCGCTCAACACCAAGAGCAAACATTTCATATTCATCTTCCCCTATTGTAAGAGGTAAAAATATGTTTAATTAGTCCCTATTTCATTAACCACTCTAATAAGCCCTCATGCTTAGACTTAGCTTGGTCAACTAGCAGACAAGGCCATGCAGGCTGTAGAAGACTCCAGAGATAAGAGTCTTCTCGAATCCCCGGAAGCCAACAGGCTAAAAATAACTACAGAGAAATACAGAGGGAGGAGGGGATAAGAAGGAGAGGTGGACAACAGGTGTGGGATGAAATCGACTGCTCAGGATAGACTGTGAACCCCGGATCCCAGGCCTGAGAGATGCAGGGAGGGACTCCTGCGAGCTAGAAATAAAAACACAGCGTCACAACTGGAGGGTGCCTGTCTCTGTACAGGCGCCACTCTCGCAAGAGTTTGGATTAAAAGCCTCACTCTTGCTCCTTCTGGAGCCCAATTTCTTCCTTCCTTTCTTTCTTTCTTTCTTTCTTTCTTTCTTTCTTTCTTTCTTTCTTTCTTTCTTTCTTTCTTTCTTTCTTTCTTTCTGGGCTGGACAAGTAAGATCATTTCTTACACTATGGACACAGGCTCAGAGATGGTTACAGGTAGTCCGGACACACTGTAAATAGGCCACTGCCAAGTAATTTTTTGCCCTTTTGTTATATCACATGTAAATTAATCCAAAGCTACTAAAAAAAATAAGTGTTTCACCCCCAAGGAAGCCCTGAGTTGAAAGCTAACATTTAACAACTTATTAATTAACATAGTCACTGGCATTAGAGACTCATTACACTGGAGCTACAGAGATAATCTAATTTTCCCGGAAAGGAGGCATGTAATTGCAAGAGCTCTGCAAATGTGAACCACAGCAAAATCATTTTATGCTCCTCTTTGAATCTGTCAGATTAAATCACATAAAAGGCCTAGGCTGGTTTGTCAGTCACCCTAGAGCGCATTTTGGCCACGTGAATGAAGGCCTTTGTGATAATTAACTGTTGTGTCAACTGTGTCAACCCAGCTGACTGGCCTAGCGCAGTTCTGGGTGTGACTGGATGATGGACTTACTGAAGAGGGAAGACTTCCGTTTCTGCAGTGAGCACTGCTAATACAGCCCCAAATGAAAGGTGAGTTGTGCAACTGTCCAAATCAGTTCCCCATGTTGCAATGGGCCGGGTTGTATCTACTGATGGGTTCTCCTTGGAGGGAAATCTTCCATGGGAACCAGGCAGGATTCTGCGTCCAGTGTCTCAGCAGCAGTGTCTCAGAGGATTAACATGACACTGGGAGGAATGGTATATAAAAAGAGAGGGATGCTGGGTGTGGTGGCACATGCCTATAGTACCAGGTATTTGGAAAGTTGAGGCAGGAGCATCACTTGAGACCAAGAGTTCAAGGACAATCTGGGCAGCAGAATGAGACCTCATCTTACGAAGAAAAATAAAAAAGATGGAGACAGTGTCACTCCCCACTCCCTTTCCTGCTTAGCAGAAGAGGACACTCTGCAGCTGCTCAAACTGTCTGCAACAGCACCATCATCATTGCCACTTGCCTGTTACTGACACCACACGGGCCAGGCACAGTGCTGACACCACACACGTCTGCTATAGCTTGATTCTTCAGCTAAGGAACTGAGACTGGTGATGGAGAGACACGGGGCTAGGCCACTTGTTCCAGGTCACATGGCCATAAAGTAACACTCATAAGATCCTAGCCCAGTTTGGTTGTGTCTGGTACGGCAGACACCATGAGAAACAGGCTAGATAACAGGGCCGGTTCTGCCCCCCGAAGCGCTCCTTCCCCACTGTTACAACCCTCTGACACTGCCATTTGTCAGCCAGATCCACACGCCCCTCAGCTTCTGTCCTGCCTCACTGCTGCATTCCCCACCCTGCAGCTCTAGGAAACAAAGTTAAGACTGCCAGGTTCCAGCCTAACACCCTTCCAAGGATCCTTAGACCCTTGGGAACCAGCAGGGAACCTGGCTGGTACGGTCTTTCCTGATGCGTGATTGGCCCCTGCCAGTCTCTACAACTTCATCTTGAGACACCCCCACCCTATTTCACTACTTTCTGCTCCTGCCATGACTTAGCGTCTTTAGCCCTTTTCTTCCCTAGGCTTCACTTTCACTACGTGTTCCATCCACCATGTATAGGTTTCTTCCTCCCTAACCTTGGGAAGCTTACACACCACCTCCCACAGGCAGCCTTCTGGGAGGATCACCAACTTTGCCCTGGATGTCTCTCCTTGAGCATCCTTTGCCAGGGTAACATATCAGGCACACTACACCCCAACCGTGATTTCTAGTAGTTTGTCTGCCTCACCATCACTGTCAGGCAGTGAGGTCCCTGGCAGCAGAGACCCTGGCAGCAGTGAGGTCCCTTTGGTTTCCCATTGACTCCTCCCTCCTAACACTGTCTGGCACAGAAAAATATGCAATAATATTTTTTTCCAAATAAATATTTATTGTAAATATGAACTGACTTAAAATACACTAACTTCTATGAAATGTAGCAAGAAAGCAATTTTCCAAATCAGAAAAATTAGGCACTAATATATGCAAGGCATACGGGCATATAAGGCATAGCTGCTCCCAAACATGGTCCACACATTACATGGTTAGAGAGGAAATATTCATCTACGATTAACGTACAATACCAAACAAAATCCCAATGGGGTATTTTTAATAAAATTTAAGCTGATTCTAAATGTATGAGGAAGAGAAAACTCCAACAAACTTTTTATATTAAAGTACAATAAGGGAAGATTTATCCTACCAGCTGTCAAAATATACTGTAAAGTTGTAACAATTAAATTACGGGGTACAGGCACAGAAACTTATTTTAAAAATCAATAGAGAGGGCCGGTGAGATGGCTCAGTGGCGTAAGCGCCTGCCTTGCAAGCGCGAGGGCCCGAGTTCGACTCCCGGATCCCACATACGAAAAAGGGGCCGGTGATATCGCTCAGCGGCACAGGTGCCTGTTGGCGCGCGAGGTCCTGAGGTCGACCCCCCGGTACCCACAAAAAAAAAAAAAAAAAAATCAATAGAGAATAAAAAAACAATAGTGTGTTTAGAAACAGAATAAATGCTACTGAGAAAATCAGATATACTTTTGGAAAACATAAAAACTAAATGCCTGCCTCACAACTTGCACAAAAATAAATTCTGAAGGGATATGAACGCCTTCCTGAATGTCCCTTCCTTCCCAAGAGATTTGAATGGTACCTTTATCACTAGGTGAACTGCCATACATATAAAAATATGTTTGATAAGAATGAAAAGCTAGCCGGGCATGGCGGAGCATGCCTGTAATCCCAGCACTCTGGAGGCCGAGGTGGGAGGGTTGCCAAGAGTTCGAGGCCAGCCTGGGCTACAAAGTGAGCACAAGGTCAGCCTGAACTTCATAGTGAAACCCTGTCTCAAAAAGACAAAAAAAAAAAAAAAAAAAAAGAATACTTAGGATTTTGATCTACAGTGTTTTAATAAGTAACTGAAGACTTTGCTCTGTGAGACAACCCTCTCAGGACAGGATCTTAGAAACCTGTGCCAATTCTGAAAAGGCTATGCTGCTTCTGAATCCTCTTTGTGGGATTAATTCTTCAGATACTCATAAGTTGAAAGCAACCTGCAATTAACACAACCTCATGTGATTACAGTGGACAGTTCCAAGACCCAGGCTCTCTTCTCTGGTACTGCCTGGTTAACACTGCCCTGGGAAACTTCTGGGGCCAAATAGCAATACTGAAAAGGAAATCAGTTTAGAAAAGGCATATCTTGCATCAAGGTGCTACAGCGTTTGTTTTAGTTCCAAGAAATCTCCATGAGTTGCATTCTTACGCAGACATTCCCAATGGCAAGATTTTATATGATTTGAGGAGCAATTGTGTTTTCAGTATTACAGAGTTATTCATGTACCTTCAGACAAGCGTGCTCTCTGAACAGGCTCCCCTTTCTCTGAGATGTGATATTACATGTCCCAGGGGGCCAGAAGAGGCAAGGACCCGGGTCCGAAGTGAGCTGTCTTCAGTGAATTCCACCTGGGTACCAATGGCTGGGACTGTTTGTGCAGGTTCCCTACTCTTTGAAGCAAAAAGGACGTATAAAACATGAGAAAACATAGTCATTATTCAAAAGATGAGATGACTAATTGATCATTAGAAAAACCTGTGTTCAACACTTCACAGGTTGTCCCGAAAAGAGTGACTCTATCTCCCCAGTCCAGGACTCTCTGATGCTGCCATTTGGTATGCAAAATGGTACAAACACTTTGGAAGTCAGTCCGGCAGTTTCTTAAAACTTATCTACTTTATGATCTAGCACTTGACCCGTAGGTATTTACCCAACAGAAAAGATAGCTTGTGTCCACACAAAGACTTGAACATGGAGGTGCCTAACTGCTCTTTCAGTCACAGTCAAACCTGGAAACCACTCAAATGGCCATCAACAGGCAATGGATAACACATTGGGGTGCATCCGTAAGTGGAGCTGTCTTGGTTACTTTTCTCATTGCTAAGACAAAATACCCAACACCCAAAGTTAAAGGAGGAAAGGTTTATTTCGGCTCACAGTTGTAGAGTTTCAGTCCATAATCAGCTGGCTCCAAGTCAGGATGGCATGGAAGAAGGGCATCACAGAGGAGAAACACTTCATGGCAGGCAAAAGGCAGCAAAAGCATCAAGCAGCAAGCGACAACAGCAGCCCTCTTTCTGTCCCTTATATTCTATCCGGGCTACCCACACTTAGGGCATGTAGCACTCACACCCAGGGTGGAGCACTCTTAATCCTAGCATAACACCATGAGTCAATCCCAGGATCACATCCTTAATCCCAGAATCACACACTGTAGATCCAGCTACCTCCAAAAAGCTCCACCTATGACTGCATGAGGCTTTGGGGGGACATCTGGATACAAGCCATAACAGGAGCACCGCTCAGCAATAAAAGGCAACAAAATAGTGATACATGCAACAACACAAAAAGATTTCCAGATAGTTTGCTGGGTGAAAGAAGCCAAATAGAAAAAGTACACAGTCGTGCAACCCCAAACTAATCAATTGTGCCAGAAAGCAGGTTAGTGATTACCTAGAGATGAGAGAAGAGCTCGGGGGAAAGGGGGGATTACAAAAGGGCAGAGGAGACTTTGGGGATAATGAACTTATATATTAATTGTGGAGATGGTTTGAACACCATATAATTACATCAAAACTTAGCAATATGCATACTTTAACAATAGACAGTTTAATGGACATCAAGTATACCTCAATAAAGAATTTCTTTTAAAGGAAGACAAGCACTGAAGACAGAAATGAGTGACTGTCCATAAAGAAACCTTATGCTGCCCACATCTTTCAGCTGGGACAATCACTGCAAGCCCAATGAGACCACAAGGCTCAGACCTTCCTCTGTTCTGTCCTCCTCAGCGCCCCCACTGCCATCTCCACCAGCAGCCAGACATCACTCCCTGTCAGCATACCAGAGGCCAGAGCACAGCCCAGGGGCCATGGGGAACCATTAATCCCATTTCCAGGAAACCTGTGCCCCAGCTGGCTGAGATCTTTGCAGGAAGTGGAGGCATTATCCTGACAGGATTCAGTTGATGAGCATGATCACTTTCTTGAGTTGCTTTCAGGCACGGGGATGCCAATGCAATAGCTAATAAAATCCAAGGCACATGCCTTATTTCCTTCTCCCTAAGGTTCAGTGTGATAAAATGGCTGCTATCCTAAGAGCACAGGAGAAGCACCTGGGTTCAGAGGAGGCTGCAGTAATGTGATCAGGTTATGGTCTGGAGTGCTCTGGCCAGCTTCTGAGTAAAGCCTCTATCAAATAATAAATAAAACGACCCTTCCCTGATCCTGCACTTTACCATGCTCTCATCAAGAGGATGCAGCAGGCATAGCCTTGAAGGTCTTAGGTGTGAAGGTCTGCACCACCATTCATTCACTCTACATTTCCCAGGCAGCACTGAGAACTGTAGGGTGGACACGGGAGAGACGCTGCCTGTCTTCTCAGAGGTTCGGTCAATTGAAAAGTCAGATACTGACCAAAGCATCATCACTTCCTAACAGTGATCAGGCAAGACAACAGAAGTGAGGTCCACAAATGCCAAAGGGATTAAATTTAAAATGTAGTGGGATCACAGTGGCCTGGGTACATTACAGTGGAATGTGGAAAATGCCAAAGTCCCAGAGCTGTGGCACAGACTCCCAACTCCAAGTGTCCGGTTATTATCCGTAGTAGGGGCTGAGTAAGACTCACTGTGATCATTAATCGTCATATGTCAACTTGACTTGAGTAAGAATCACCCAGTAGATTCATAAAACTCTGAGTGTGTTTGTGGCTGATTGACATATAAGCTGCAAACTAAGGAAAGAAGACCTACCTTGGCTGTGGGTGGCACCAACCAACAGGCCTGTAGCTTGGATGGAATAAAAAGAGAAAGAAGAAGAAAGTCTGCCCAAAGATAAGCTGTCTTCACCATTGCCTTTGAACACTCATCTCTAGTTCCTTCAGGCTCCCAGTGCAGCCTTCGGCTTTCCGACACAGACTCGCACCAGACTCTGCAGTGAACTCCAAGCTTTCAAACTTCGAATGGATTCTGCAGCCCTCCAGCCAGCCCCCGGCACACAGATAGCCATTCTGCATTCTTCCACCTCCGATCTGGCAGATGCCCACTGGAATGCTACTGCTTCTGATCCTATAAGCCTACCTAGTAAATCCTTTGTTTACATACATTTTATGCTAAAATATATATGTACATGTTAAAATACATGTACACATGTATTTTATAATAAATCTGTTTCTCTAATGACCCTAACTAATACACCAGTGGCTGGATGTCTCCATAGGACCTGCTACTGGATAATCATGTTGCCATATTCTGAGAGGAGATGGATCACCATGACATAGTTACAACAAAAGCATTGGGATGTAGAAAGTTGTACAGGGGAACTCACAGTTTCTGTTGTTGTACTCGGAATTAAACCCAGGGCCTCGTGCTTGCTAGGCAAGTTCTCTGCCACTGAACTACATCCTCAGCCCTTTTATTTTCGTTTTTACTTTGAGATGGTCTAAGTTTCCCTGTCTGGAATCCAACTGGTGATTCTCCTGCCTTAGCCTACTGAATAGCTGGGATTAGAGCTGTGTGCCACCCTACTTGGCCTTCAGTTTTAAAATACTACTAAATAGCAAGGCCATTCCCTTTACCTGGAGTTGTGAGTCTCTTAAGAATAAAATGATCAGCCTGAATGATCTTTCAGTTCAAAGACTTCCATTTGACTTTAAATCAACTAAAATTGATTAAGGGACTTCACTTTGTATAGAATGAGAATCTGACTGGTACACACAAAATGTATATCCATGAAGAAAAATTGATGAGCAAAGGAATACTGAAAGGCAAAGGGAGAGCCTGAAGAGACAAAACACTAGTTCCTCTGAATGGTGGCTTCACTTTCCATGGTGTCATCCATGCTCAACCACAGTCCAAAAATATTACTCGGAAAATTCCAGAAATAAATAATTCCTAAGTTTTAAACTGCATACCATACTGAGTAGCATGATGAAATCTCCCACTGTCCTGGATACAAATCATCCCTGTGCCCAGAGTATTTATGCTGTATATGCTACCCACCCGTCAGACACTTAGTAGCTGTCTCTATCATCAGATCAACCATTACAGTAGCACAGTACTTATGTTCAACTAACCGTTACTTTACTTTATAATGGCTCCAAAGTGCAAGAGGAGTGATGCTGATAACTTGGATATGTCAAAGGGAAGCTGTAAAGTGTTCAAATGCAAAGGTAGAAGTTTATCATAGGTATGTATATATAAGGAAAAGTGTAGCATATACAGAGGTTAGTACCATCTACCATTTTAGGCATCCACTGGGAGTCTTGGAATGTATTCCCCGCAATAACAGGGGAGGGGTATATATGTGCATAAGCTGGATTTCTATGTAATAGGTGCTGAGGGAGAGAAGGAGCAAGAGGCAGGTACTGCGCAGGTGAGCTGTGGTGGGTAGCAAGGACTAGCCATTGCCAGGGAAGAGAGCACCCAACCACCAAAGGGGCTGTGGGTTCTTTTGGATCCCCATAACCCAAATATGAGACTGAACTCCTCCTTTGCCTTTTCAGCTCTATTTCTACTTCATTCTGGAAAGGACTGGGGATACTTTCACCAAAAGGTGATTCCTTTCTTTCTGGAGTTTTCCCAGGGAAGAGCAGAGGATGTGGGTTCTGGTTGCTTTAAGTCACTTCTGTCCTCTTCCAAAGCAACAAGTGCACTCTGGGAAAGTCAGGAAGGCCAAGGCATCGGACTCCTGTGTATCCAACATCCGTCCATTCAGGAGCTCCCTAGGTGGCAATGCTGCCGGGATCACTCCATGGAGCATTTGCCAAATGTCCACAGGATGCCTCTGTGCCAATGCTGGGAGATGGGGACAGAGTAAGAGCAGAAGGTAGTGCTGGTCTTTAAAGGACTCACAAACCAGTTCTTCAAACTGCTATGATTATACAGCCCATCATGACCCCCACAACGTATGAAAAAGTATTTATAGATTATACATATGTTGTACTACTTGATTTGTATTTTATGTATACTGTACAATGTCCATAAAAATTAAAGAAGATACAAGTCAGTTTGAACAGAATTTCTAACGTTTTCTTCCCATCTGTAGTAACTACCTTTTGCCCTCCTCAGGGGGCATTCATACCCATTTTTATAAAACAACTGGGCAATAGGACAATGGGATCTAGATCTACAATCCCATTCACACTTCCCACCTAGTGTGTTTTTCCTAGGAAAGTACTACAGAAGCAAGAGGGGGCTACAAATGGCCATAGTCATGGGGGGGTGATATTCGTAGCAGGTCCCGAGTGCGAGTTGCTCAAGTGTCCAACCACAGGTCATCAAAGGAAGAAAACTGGGGAAGGCTCCCAACAAGGAACAGAAGGAAGCATAAAGAGTGACAACAGGACTGCAGAGAGCAGCTGGGCATCGTAGTGCACACCTGTAATCACAGCACTCTGGGAGGCTGAGGCAAGAGAATCACAAGTCCAAGCCCAGCTTGAGCAGCTTAGTGAGGTCCTGTTTCAAAAGAAAAAACAAACAACAATGACAACAAAACAGCAGAGCACCCCGGAACACTGATGTCCACAAGCCCAGGGACAGGAGGAAACAGCATGATCACTGGGCTGTCAAGTGGCACGTGAACATGTGTGCTGCGAGCAGGGCCCAGAGGAGCAGTGATGGCTGGGATCTTTGCAATGTTTTCATTTCCTCCTCCAAAATCCTTTTAATGTCACTGTATTGAGTTTAATAGCACAGTGAATCAAGTTTAAGAGAACAGCAGAGAATAAGTTTTCTCCTTTCCTCCAAAAGACAGAGTATTGATTTCCATTCATCAGCTCTCAGGGCCGCCACACAAATGAGTGAGAACCAGCCCAGCTTTGCTAATAAGGCCTTCTATCTTGCTACTCTCCCAGGCACTCTTCTCCAACAGCTTCGTGTCCTCCCTTGGAAGAAGAGCTGCGTGGACTGTCACTGCAGGTGCTATGGCATTTTTCTCCAGCATCTGGTTTTCAATTGATAGCCTTGAGCTGTGGCTGCATCTGGGAAACCCCAGTGTGATGAGCCCAGCGATGGGGCATCTCTGTACAAATGGAAGAGCAGTATCACTTCCACATGAGCTATGGCAAAGGATGAACATGTATTTCCAGGGAGGACCTTCCCTTTATCAAGCTGTGCAATTTTTTTTGCTAAGGGGAGTAAAAACCAAGGGGGGGTGGGAACTGAAGATAATTCAGCAACAGTATCCAAACGTGACACGTGCACTTGACACAGCAATCCTTTTTCTAGAATATACCCTTAGGAAACACTTGCACCAGTGCAAGGAAAAAAAAAAAAAGAAAAACATAAAGAAAAAGAAAAGGAATGTGAGCACAGAAATGCTTGTCCTCATTCTTTTTTGGTAATAGGAAACACTATAAACAACTTGAATGGTTCAAAACTGTTTAAGTATATTATGATATATTCATCTAATAAAATATAATGTGCCATTAACAATGACATTATAATCAGGTATTTGAACAAGTGATGATATTAAAGAATTATGATTTCATTCCATTTGACCCTGACCCAGCTATATCTCTCCTGGGTACATTCCCAAAAGACAACATATTAAGCAATACATATATACACTCATGTTTATGGCAGTGCAATTCACAGTAGCTAATCTTTGGAAACAGCCTAGATGCCCTTTGCAGTGACTGACAGATAAATGGATAAAAAAACATGTGATATACATATTCATTATTTTTTCCACCATAAAGAAGAATGAAATCATGTCATTTGCAGGAAGATGGAAGGAACCTGAGACCAACATGTTAACTGAAATAAGCCAGACTCAGAAAGTTAAATATCACATGCTTTCTCTTGTATGAGAAACCTAAAATATAAATAAATAAATAAATAAATAAATAAATAAATAAGCAAGCGAGCCGGGCGTGGTGGTAAACGCCTGTAAACCCAGCACTTGGGAGGCTGAGGCAGGGGGATCATCATGAGTTAGAGGCTAGCCTGGGCTACATAGTGAGTTCAAGGCTACCCTGAACTACATAGCAAGACCTTGTCTCAGAAAACAAACAAACAAAGGAAAGATGATAGGAAACTAGAAGGTAAACTCTTGGAAATAGGGAAGGGGACCAGGGAAGCGGAGGAAAGTAAGAGGGGTACAGAAACTGAAAATGAGCAAGATATGCTAAAAGCATGTACTAATTCCCTAGAACAACCGTCACTATTCTGTAATATATACATACAGCAATAAAAAGAAAAAGGAAAAAAATTGTTACTTTAGATGTGATAATGATTTTGAATTTATGCCTTTAAGAATCCTTATTTTTTAGATATATACAGTAAAATATTTGCAATAGAGTTTCCTTTAAAATTATGTAGGAGCCAAGCATCATGGCATACACCTGTAATCCCAGCACCCAGGAGGCTGAAGCAGGAGGATTGTCATGAATTTGAGGGCAGCCTAGGCTACATACTGAGTTCAAGGGCAGTCTGAACTACATAGTGAGACCTTGTCTCAAACAAAACAAAACAAAATAACCTAAATAAACAAATAAGTAAAATTGTAAAGGAAAAGCAGATCAGCTGTTGGCAGGGGCTAGGGGACAGAGAAATAGAGAGTGACTGCTTATAATAGGTATGAGGTTTCCTTTGGGGTGATAAAAATATTCTGGAACTAGATAGAGGTGATGCTTGTACAATATTATGGATGTGTTAAATGTGATTAATGTTGAATTTTATGTTATGTGTATTTAACACAATGCAAAATAATAATGGGACTAAAATAAGATTGGCCATAAGATAACTGTTGAAAGCTAAGTGATGAAAACATGGGACAGTGTATGTGCATATATACGTTTCTGTGTATTTATACATAAAGTACGGATGCATTAGAACATTTCCCTAATAAAAACAGTTTGAAAAGGGATGCCACGGATGTATATTCATTTGTGTGGAATGTCCATAATATATTGAGTTAATAAGTTACAAAACGGAACATTGGGAATTTTCCCACTGCTATGAAATTATATACCTAGCTCTAAATGCAGGCATATACATAAAGGACTATCTAGAATGCTATTCAATAAAGATTTAGCAGTGATTACTGCTCAGTTAGTAGATTTGAGGAGGTTTTATGCCTTTTTATATATTTTTCAGCACACTGTGAACTTTTCTTTTTCCATTGAGTATTTTTAAAAAACATTAAACTTTTCTTTTTTTTCGTTTCTTTTTTTTTTTTAATGTGGGTACCGGGAGTTGAACTCAGGACCTCGCGCTTGCCAGCAGGCGCTTGTGCCACTAAGCGATATCACCAGCCCCTTTTTTCCTTTATGTGGGTACCGGGAGTCAAACTCAGGACCTTGTGCTTGCCAGGCTGGCGCTTATGTCACTGAGCCATAACACCGGCCCTAAACTTCTCTTAAAAGGCAGATATGTTTAGCGATAACCCCAGTGTCCCTAGTGTTACTATTATTATTTATTTATTTATTGTGTTTTGGTCTTTTTGAGACAGGGTTTCACTTTGTAGTCCAGGCTGGCGTTGAACTCACAGCAATCCTCCTGCCTCAGCGTCTTGAGTGCTGGGATTACAGGTGTGTGCCACCATGCCCAGCATCCCTAGCATTCTGACCAAAGGGTCCTGCATATGGCACACTCCTAACCACAAACCATGTGGTTAGCTTGATGCCTGGGCACTTACACCAATGACAGTGCTTTTCATAATGGCTGTCACCTCAACGAGGATTTGCCTCATTGTGTGGGACTCACATCCAGTGTGAAAGAACCTGAGGGTTCTTGTCATTTCCTCTCTGCAGCAAGGAACCTGAGGCCCAGAGAGGCGAAGCAACCAAAGACATCATTCAGCTCAAGAAAAAAAGCCAGACCTCAGTGGCTCAAAGCCAGGCCTAACATTTACAGCTCACCCCAGACACAGGAAAATAGGGTTGCTGCAGAGACAGCTGGAGCCCCAGGACTTCCATGGCCAGGCCCTGAATGTGACGCTTCTTGCTGAGTTCATAAAATATCTCTGAATGGGAGTTCTCTGTGAACACAGCTGCCTCACTGGAGACAAGACACAGCACAGGTCAGCCTGGCCTTTCCACTTTGGGCACTTGACAGAGATGAGAAAAGATGGGCTCATTCGTAGCTGCAGTTCCTCTATGGAAGACAAGTACCATGACTCAAGTGCCTAATTAAAATGCAAAACCTCATTCCTCAAGAGAAGATGCCTCATCTCTAAGTGACTGAATGCTTCTAACTGTTGTCCCAAAAAAACTGTAGGGTGGGTGCTGGGGAAAGAGAAAAACCACTCAGGCACTAAAATGAGAACCTGCCCACTATAATCCCAACTTCCAGGGACCGTCCAGCCCATATGAACCCACCAGGACAATTTCTTCTCTACTCTACAAAGGGTGGTGCCCAAGCCCAGGGGAACTGCCAATTCCTGCCTGGGGAGCCAGAGAGCAACCTGCCTGGAGCGCTCACCTTCTATCTGACTCTCTGGGCTGTGGCTGTCTGCCACTCAGCTCTGCCCTTCTCTGCTGTCACCTGCACTAAGGCAGCCTCCAGGTGTGTGGCACTGTGCACACCAAACATTTGGGGCTAGAGGAAATGTTTCTTGTGTCTAGGCATTGAGGGTCTATGTGTGGGCACAGGCTCAGTCCTTTCCCTGTTTGGAGAGCTGACTTCAGGAAGTCAGATACACTGGAGCAAGTACTAAGCAGTGCCAGTACTGCTGGCACTGGCTTCCTGTGGTATGTTGGGCTGCCATGGTTAGAATGTCCCCACCAAACTCATGTTGCAATTTAATACCCATTGTGAGGTATTAAGAGGGTGGAGACTTAATCTGACTGTGGTATTTGGAGGTGGAACCTCTGGGAGGTAATTAAGGTTAAATGGCTGGAGGTGGCAGTGAACACCTGCAATCCCAGAACTCAGGAGGGGTGAGGCAGGAGGATTGCAGTGAGTTCAAGGCCAGCCTAGGCTACATAAGCAAATTCAAGGCCAGCCTGCACTACATAGTACCCTATCTTAAAAAAAGAAGAAAAAAGGTTAAATGAGGCCATAAGGGTAGGGCCCTGGCTTTAGAAGAATAGGAAAAGAGACCTGAGCTAGGACATCTACCTTGCCATGTAATACCCTGAGCTGCCTGTCTTGCCATGTAATGGCCTGAGCTTTCTGCAGAGTTCCCACCAGCAAGAAGGTCTTCAACAGATATGCCTACCCCATCCTGAACTTCCTATCGTCCACAACCATGAACAGAATAAACTTTTATTCCTTATGAATTAGTCTGTTGTACTCAGTTATAGCAACAGAAAATGGATTAAGACAATCAGGGAGAGGATTAAGGTTGGGGAGATCCTGAAAACAGCCAGGCCCTACACCTTTCCCCAACCTGAGTCCATGCCACTGTCAGGCTCAGCCTCCGTTTCTAGAGCTGATCCAAACCTCAGGGGAAAGTCCTGGACTGATGTTTTTTGAGCATTTTGCAGTGGAGCCCATTTTTCCAATGGATGTTCTTTATCCAAGACCACCAGACATGGATCAAGGGATGCTACCTAGGCTGATGAGGGGAGGAGGCCAGCCCAAAGCCCACTCCTCAGCATTCCCAGTGGCAGGCAGCCCCCCAGAGGAGAAAAGCAGCTTGTACCAGCCTGAGGCTCTGGGCTGCTGGTGCCACTGTGCCCATGTGGGCCACATGTGGATGGGGCAGCTGCTGTGCTATGCTCACAAGACCTTCACCCTGCCTGAGAGTGGCCTCCGGAAGCTTCCAAGCACCCTGCCTCTGCCTCTAGGGAAACTGTCTTATCCCCAAGGATGTGCTTCCACAACCTGTGGTTGTACCCACCTGCCAGTCAGCCTGGTCTCTTTCCAAAACAGTATGAACTCAACAGTCCCCTGGCTTAGGTGGATCTGGGCAAGGCAGCGTGAAGAGCACACAGAGCCCATAGAGCAGCCTCCTGCTCTCCTGTCCTCTTTCCTGCTGCAGCTCCTGGGAGTAGTTGTGAGGGACAGAGAGGCTACAGTGGTCAAGGAGGGATCACTGGAAGAGAGACCAGGGGAGGAGGAGCGAGATTTAATGCTCCCTCCTTAAACATTCTCAGGCAGCCCCTCAGGCATGACCCTGCCCTGCTCTGGCCATGTCTGTTCATACCAGGGCTGGGTACCTTCTCCAAGCAGTACTCAAAAATCTGAAACTGGGGCACAGAGACAGCAGCCACAGTGCTGGGCGCAAACAGGGCAGGTCTGGCCCACCTGCAGGATCAAGTTATGGAAGAACAAAGAAGCTGGTCTGCAGAGGGAAAGGACACTGAGGTCACCCTGGAAGAGAACCAGAAATAGGAGAGCCACAGAAAGCAGCTGCCCACATAATTCATCCCTGCAGGATGCTCTGTCTCCTGTACCCTGAGCATAACACCTACTTGCAGGAAAGCCAGTATGAGAGGGTTTCTGTTCCCTGCCACTAACGGACCCTGGACAGAACACCATGAAAAAATAATTTTAAAAGAATTACCTAGGTATGGTGGCACATGCCTGTAATCTCAGCTACACCGGAGGCTAAGGCAGAAGGATCACAAGTTCAAGGCCAGTCTAGGCAACTTAGACCCTGTCTCAAAATAAGAAACAAGGGGCTGGTGAGATGGCTCAGTGGCGTAAGCGCCTGCCTTGCAAGCGCAACGGCCCAAGTTTGACTCCCGGATCCCACATACGAAAAAGGGGCCGGTGATATCGCTCAGCGGCACGGGTGCCTGTTGATGCGCGAGGTCCTGAGGTCGACCCCCTGGTACCCACAAAAAAAAAAAAAAAAAAAAAAAGAAACAAGAAAAGGCCTGGAGATGTAGCTCAGTAGTAGAGCACTTGCCTAGCAGGTATAAAACCCTGGTTCAATCCCCAGCACCACCACCCCCAAAAAACTGTAAATATCTCTTTCTGTACAGGTGTTTCCATCATAGTTAGGAAATACCCCACATGCACAAGACCATCACACATGAAAGTCTTGTCAACTAAGGACCCTGGATGAAGAGGGACCCCTGCACTTCAGGGACAGTGCAGATGACTACTGGCATTTGTAAGCTGCTCCACATGGTTCTCTTGTACCTAGAGTGGTTTTGCATTATTTTATTATCATTCTTGTTATTTATCCTGACAACCACCTCATGATACAGACATTATCCTTCCCTTTGATGGACAGAGAAATTGAGGTTTGGAGAAATTGAGGGCCTCATCCAAGGTCTCATAAAGAATCAAAGGCAAAACTAAGATCCCAAAAGGTGCACCCTTTTCACTAAGCTGCACCTGTTCATACTACCAAGCAACTGAGCCTCGGTGCCCAGCCTTCCAGGTGTATAGCCCAGAATACTTAGCCTGGACCTTTCAAGGTTTATTTCCAGTCAAAGCTTAAACTGGGGGCCGGTGAGATGGCTCAGCGGCTTAAGCGCCTGCCCGGCAAGCGCAAGGGCCCAAGTTCGACTCCCGGAACCCACATACGAAAAAGGGGCCGGTGATATCGCTCAGCGGCACGGGCGCCTGCTGGCGCTCGAGGTCCTGAGGTCGACCCCCCAGTACCCACCAAAAAAAAAAAAAAAAAAGCTTAAACTGGTACAGTGAAGTGAGGAGGTACCCAGGAAAACACTCAGTGCTGCTTACTTCTGGGTAAGGTCGAGTGTTCTGGCCTGGCCTCCTGGGCCCTCTGCCAGGGAATCAGCGACAGAGTGGGCCAGTGGCATCGCCTGCAACACAGCCTGTCTACATGTCCCTGCGCAGGTTAATATCTAAATGGCAACAAAGCATAAGCCTTTCAAATCTGAGAAGTGCAAAGGAAAGCGCTATAATACCCCTAAGATACAAAGGAAGCAATTAGTAAGCAATTAGTAATCAAGGTAATCAAGTAATCAAAGTCTTGTCAGGAAAACAATGCTTGAACTACAGAAATGGTAAGAGGGTATCAAATGTAGACAATTACTTTTGCTATGCTCTGACCTCTTCATAAGAACATCAGTACCACCCCCACCACTTAAAAAAAAATACTGCAATGCCTTCTTTTCCACTGAAATAAGGAGGCCACTTCTGGGCTGGCTCCTGGGCTTGGCTTGCAGGCCAAAGTTCCAAGAGGAGGGGCTGGGTCAGAACAAATGCTGCCCATCGCTGAAACTCCAGCTTGGTTTTTCTGAGAACTGAACATCTATCTCCTTTGAATTCTGCACGTCCACTGAAGATTGCTGCTGGCCCATTTACCCTGAGCCTTTTTCAGCTAGCACTGATTTATATGGGTCCCTAGAGGGTAAGCCACAGTCATCTGTATGGGTCACAGGGTCACATCTAAATCTAAGCTATTTACGCCTCCTACAGGACTAAACACTGTCACTTCTCCATGTACCTTCTGTAGCTCTGCCCTTTGCTGATGTGGTTGCTGATACTTGACTATGTCTGTGCCCTTGTCAGCAACTCCCCCCTCTCTGATCCCTAGTGTCTCAGTTATTTTTCTCTCACTGCTGAGACAAAATCCCCAACATCCAAAGTTAAAGGGGGAAAGGTTTATTTAGCTCACAGTTGGTAGAGGTTTCAGTCCATAATCAGCTGGTTTTAAGGCAGGGTGGCATGGCAGAGGGGCAGTACAGAGGAGATCCAGTGCATGGCAAGCAGAGGACAGCAAAAGCAAGCAAGGAAGGGGCGAGACAAGCCTCTTTCTGTCCCTTATATTGTATCCAGGCTACAGGGATTAGGGTGGTACCAAACCAATCAGTGGACTGATTTAGTAATCACACACCCTTAATCCCAGCATTACACTCTAGATTCAGCCACCTCTGAAAAAGCCCCACCTATGACCACATGAGGCTTTGAGGTGACATCTAGACCCAAACCATAACATATAGCCTTTACCCGGCAGGGCTCCTGACAAGGCCACATCATCAGAAGGCTGTCCTTCCAAGCCCTGCCTACTCCCTCTTCTCTGGGAAGGGCCAGGATCCTATCACAGATGAAGGTTGCTAACTTCCTCTGGTACTGTGGGACTCTGTTCAGAAGCCAGCTTCTCTGCTGGAAGCACATGTGTCCTCCCTTTCTCAGCCCTTTGGATCCTTTTCTATGCCCCTTACACTTCCCAGAAGACAGGGAGAGAACAAGGTCCTGTAAGTAAACTTCATTCCAACCCAATGTTAATATTTTAAATATGAGCATAGTACTTTGGTTATATTTTTAAAGGAACCCTTATCCTTAAAAATACACCAAGAAATATGGACAAATGGAATGATCTGTGTCTTTAACAGGCTTCAGGATGATGGAGCAAGAGGGTGAAGACCTAAAGACAAGATTGGCCATGAGTTGATAACTATGGCATCTGGGTAATAAGTATGTGCAGGTCCATTTATGTCTTAAAATTTGCATAACAACTACAACAAAAGTTTTTAAAAATCCCATCTTGGGATTGCAGCACCCTATGCCCAACGGGTCTACTGAGGCTTTTACCTGAAATCTTGTTCAAATAACCTATTTACTGATCAACTGCTACACATAAAGTGCTGCTGAAGTCTCAGGTAAAAGCCATCTGGCCCTACTATGAAGAGCCCTCTTGATGTGTAACTGTCCCCCACCTGCCAAGCCCTGTCCTCTTTTAACAAAATACCTAAACCCTCATTTCTCAAACTGCACAGTGGCCCCTTCTTTGGTCAAATGGAATAGCCTGAGTCTGGCTTCCTGTCCTGGTACTGTGAGGGGGATACATTAATTCCTTCGTCCTCCCTTGGTTTTACTGGATGAAACTGAGGGGAAGAGCAGCTGACCCATCCACGTTTTGAAGGATTTGAGTGAGATCATCAACTCCTCTGTTCTGCAATCTAAAGGCCGAGGGCCAGGATATGTCCTGCCTTCCAGCTGGACCAGAAGCGTGGAGGGAAATACCTGGATGCTGGACACTGCTAAGTCCAAAGGGCTGGAACCTGAAAACACATAGGTAAGATACCACCTTCCTAAAAGCCTATATTCAAAAAGCTGTCTGGCCTTCTCTGAAAACCCACAGCCACAGTGGGAAGGGACATGGTACCTGGCACTGCTGACCTATGGACAAACAATGGCTACCCCCTGGGTACCATTCCATGTTCATTCTGGGGCCACCAAAGAAACAGAAGCCAAATCATCTGGGATCAGTGCCATTTCATGATTATCAGTTTCAATGACCACTATTCCCACTCTCAGTTAAGGAAAGCACTATGAAGAGAAAGCCTTAGATGAGTAAAGAGCAGGTAATTCCTCCTTTTAGGGAGAGAATGAGGCTGCACTAAACCTAGAAGACAGGAACCAAGAACTTGAACACATCCACTCAAATGACAATATGGCTCTGCATCATTCCTTTTGTCTCTCCAGATCCAGCACATTGAATAAATACATGAGGGGCTGGGCATGGTGGTGCATGCTTGTAAACCTAGCACTTGAGAGGCTGAGGCAGGAGGACTATGAGTTTGAGGTCAGTCCTAGACTACAAAGCAAGACCCTGTCTAAACAAACAAACAAATAAATAAATAAGAGTAAGTAGAATCATACCTCATTCCATGGAAAATGTGGAATTTAGGAATGGAGGAAGCAAACTAGCAATAGACAATCCAGGGTGCTGGACAGGGCAGACTCTTATTTCTGAGAGAGAGATCCACAAGGGGCTGATATGAGTCCTGTGTGGAATGTTTATTTAAAATGGGGGTTCCTAGGTGCCATCTGACCATCAGATCAGAAACTCAGTGGCCCTCCTCTGAGAATTTGCAGTTTTTTGTTTGTTTGTTTGTTTGTTTTTGTTTTTTGAGACAGAGTCTTGCTATGCCATTCAGGTTGGCCTTGAACTCACTATGCAGCCCAGGCTGGCCTCAAACTTGCAGCAATCCTCCTGCCTCAGCCTCCCAAGTGCTGGGTTTACAGGCATGTGCCACCATACCTGGCCAGAATTTGTAGCTTTAATGTGCACCAGGGAGGCTTTGTGCCCACCAAAGTTAGAAGTTACCCAGGATTTTGTTGTTATGGTTGTTATACTGCTTAATCTATGGCAGTTTGGGTTTTTGTTTATTTTTGTTTTGTTTTTTAACTAACTTAATGAGTTCATAAGAGACTTCTTTATACTTTCCCACCAGCTAGGTAGATAGGGCATCTCCTCAGCACTGAGGGTTCTGAGAGTTAATAGTTCGAACATAGCTGTACTTTCCCTTTGTCCCAAGAAGCGTACATTCAGGATCTGGATCAGTACCTGCAGGCATCCTCCAACAGTAAGGAATGACTCCTCCTAACACGTAAGGAACATTGCACTTTAGGAAGCCACTCCTTCAATAGGAAGAGAGGACTGCTGAGTGGCTCAAGGCCACAAGCATCCCCAGACACATAGGCAGTGGCTTTCCGAGAGCTGTTTACAGAACCAGAACAACTGCACACTCCCTAGGAATTTGTTTCCACCCCAGGGGGACTACAGCCATCAGGGACAGGAGGAAATCCTTCTAAGTCCTACCTTTTGCAAGATTTTCATTTTTGGGCCGGTGAGATGGCTCAGCGGCTTAAGCGCCTGCCCGGCAAGCGCAAGGGCCCGAGTTCGACTCCCGGATCCCACATACGAAAAAGGGGCCGGTGATATCGCTCAGCGGCACGGGCGCCTGCTGGCGCGCGAGGTCCTGAGGTCGACCCCCCGGTACCCACAAAAAAAAAAAAAAAAAAAAAAAAAAGATTTTCATTTTAAAGCAATTGGATGGCAGGTTACCCAGATGTTCTTTAGGATCAGCCCCCAGGGCGACCAGCCATCCACTGCTCAATCGCCTGCTTTGGTTGCTCTAAAGGCAGACTGTGGGCTGCCTAAGATAATTCCATGTGCCAGGCTGTGATATCAGAATAGGGCTATGACATCAAGTGGGGACACACCAGTCTGGGAGAGCAAGGCAGGAGAAATGAGCCACTGAGGAGCTGTCTTAAGATGCCCTGGAAATGAAGGCCCAAGAGAGAGAAGTGGCCAGCTCTATACCAAATGTTTACAGTCTCCCAGAGAGCCCCCTGCGAGGCAGACTTGGAGATATCCTGAAAAATGACTCACGAATATTGAGTAAAAGGCTGCAAGCCAGCCAGCCAGCTGGTGGTTCCTTAGACATCCATTTAGAAGCACAGAAAGCCAAGATGCCATCTTCTAGCGCCCCCCTGTGTCAAGTGAAAGAATACTCTCATTTTCTCACTAGGAGGTTTTTACCTTTGGACCAGAGGTTCTGCAACAGAACCTCCAGGTGGGCCAGGTGCCAAAGTCCTTCGGGATAGGATTAATGCAGGTAGGTAAAAATCCAGGATGTCTATTACATTTGAATTTCAGGGACTCAATAAATAAATTTTAGTAAAACCTTATTTGTTGTATACTTGAGGTTCAAATTAAACTTTGTAACTTATATTTTTATTTGCTGAATATGGCCAACCTACTCAGAGAGTTTTTAAAAAATACAGCTTCTCCCTACAATGTCATTCTTACTCCGTTTTAGTAAGTCAGGGAACCTGGGAACCTGTATTATTTTAAAGTAGCCAAAGTGGCTATTAACATACTTACAGCTAACTTCTATTATTTGTCAAGCTGGGTGTGCCAAGATCTTTTCATGTATTACCCAAGTGAAAACTCACAGTACCTCTAAGAGGAGGTTCTATTATTAAGCCCATTTTACAATGGAGAGAAATGAGGCAAAAGACAGAAAACATCTCTGCTCCAAAAGACAGAAATCTTTGAGTTACAAGGACCCTAGGAGGCTGAATATCAAGGCCTCCAGCAGACAGACAAATGGAGACCCCAAGGCTCAGGGAAGCCCATGCTCACAATGGCCACAATGCCATAGCGTGCAAGGGTCCAGGCCAGGGAGCAGAGCAAAAGTCTTGGAAGAAACATGTGATCCCGGCAGGGGGCCAGCTCAGTAAGGCTTTCCTGAATGGCCGCGCTCTGAAGGGTAAGCAGACCTAAAGGATAAGGTGTGGGAAGTGGCTGGGTACTACTAGAGAAGAGTTTGCAGGCCAGAGGCACAGTGCTCATTCTGCCTGGCAGCAAGATGGTGTGCCAACGAGGAGAGCAGAGAGGTCCAGAGGAAATGTAAGTCACACAATTGCATTTTCTTTTCAAGTTAACCTGCAATAAAATTTACCTTTTGTTGTTGTACAGTTCTATGTGTTTTGACAAGTGTAGATTCATGATACACCATAAGCATCAGGACATAGAGTGGTTCCATCACCCACCCCCCAGAACTTGCTAGTGCTATAGCTTTGTATTACACCCTTTCTCTCTACCCCAAACTTCTGACAACTACTGATCTGTTCTTTATCCTCACAGTTTTGTCTTTTTCATAATGTGAGATAAATAGCAATGTACAGCATGTAATTTTCTGCCATAGCACCTTTCGCTCAGCCTTTCGGATTCACCAAAGTTATGTATATACAAATAGTTCACTCACTTCTTTTGCTGAGCGATATTCCCGTGTATGGGTACACCAGAAATGCCCATCCATTAACTCGCTGACGGACATTCGGGTTGTTTCCAGTCCTTCGCTATTATACATGATGCTATAAACTTTTCTGTACACATTTTTGCTAAGTTTCTATTTCTTTGGGTCATTGCTGGGACATGTGTTTGTTACATGCTTAGTTTTGTAAGAAAAACTATTTTCCAGAACAACAGTACCATTTTATATTCTCACCAGCAATGTAAGACAGACACTTGCCAGCAATTAGTATTATTGCTATTTTTAACTGCTGTAATTTGCATACCAATATCTCACAGTGACCTTACTTTGCATTTCTCTAATAGTTAATGATACTAAACATCTTTTTATGTGTTTCTCTTTCCTCTATATCTTCTTTGCAATGAAGTATTTCTTCATGGTTTTTGTCCATTTTATAATTGGATTATCTTCTTACTGTTGAATTCAGGTTTTTTCAATGGTGAGCTTTTAGAGTTTTCTGTACATTCTACATATTTGCCTGCAATTTTTTTCCAATCTGTATTTGTCTTTTCATCCTCTTTATGAATTTCTGCATTATAAAAGTTTTCAATTTTGAAACACAGTTTATTAAATTTTTCCATTACGGAGTGAGCTTTTCATCATGTCATGGTCTAAAAACTCTTTACTTAGCTGTAGGTCCCACAGATTCTAGGTTTTCTTTTCAAAGTTTTATCTCTATTTGCAGATGATATGATTCTTTACATAGAAGATTCAAAAAATTTCACCAGAAGATTCTTAGAACTAATAAATTCAGCAATGGGGCAAGATACAAAAATAACATGCAAAAAAGTCAATATATTCCTATACGCTAACAATGAAACTGTTGAGAAATCAGGAAAACAATCCCATTTATGATAGCTTCAAAAAAATTAAATACTACCTAGGAATCAGCCGAACCAAGGAGGTGAAAGAACACTACAATGAAAACCATAGTACTCTGAAGAAGGAGCAACTAAAGAAGTTAGAAAATGGAAAGATATACCGTTCCTGGATAGGCAGAATCAGTATCATTAAAATAGCCATATTGCCAAGCATACACCCAGTAGTAAGTAGTAAGAAGCTACAGTTATCAAAGACCACAGGAAAGGTGGCAACAGCAACAGAAAAGGGGGGAAATGGGGAAAAGAGGGCTGATAACTCAGGCTTTTAGGATTTAAAGCCAGACAACTCTGGCTTTAGGTGCCTCCCACTGAATCTCCCTGGGTGCCAGTGCTCTGCCACCTCAGGCATGGCGATCTCTTAGGCTTTTGTTCTTTCATTTTGTACCTCTCTTAGGATAATGGAACCAGGAATAACTGTTGGGTGCTGTTTAGAATTAAATGGTGGGACAAGAGTCACTCATTCAGCTTCTTTGTAATTGTACTATCTCCCCCTACACACACACACAGAGCCCTGGTCCCTGAAAATAGCTACTTCCGGCTGAATAGGGGTATTGGCCCTACGTATGTGGAGACCAGAGAACTCCTGCCCTGACTGATCTATGAGTTCAAGGGAGCTGAGCCTTTTTTTCTGAAGATTCTTTGATGAACCATGGCCGGGCAAGAAGGTTTTGGTTTTGAGTTATGGTCATCACCAGTAGTTTGACGGCTGCCAAACAAAAAGAAACAAATTTGAATGAGAGATTAGGTATGTAAAATATAAATAGTACAGCTATCAGAAGCATTAATAAGGGCCATGTCGCCAGGCGTGATAGCATATGCCTGTAATCCCAGCACTTGGGAGGCTAAGGTAGGAGGATTGAGAGTTTGAGGCCAGCCTAGACTACATAATGAGTTGAAGGCCAGCCCGAGCTACACAGTGAGACCATGTCTAAAAAAAAAAAAAAAGGCCATGTCCAGGACAGCAACCGAGACCCCCAATTGTAGCTATTTGGTCAGGACACCCATGGCTCAAATAGATTTTTACAGATCTTGGAAGCATGGTCAGTCAGTTTTTATGCCATGTCTCTTATTATTTTAGACCTATTGACAAAGGAAGTATATTTTTCTTTAGGAACAAATATAGCCCCTTTGTTTCAGCTGTTAGGAGATCTATTCTTCTCTCATGTTGTATGGCCACTGCTACCAGTTAGTTTATCTGGTCTTGAAGGAAGGCAATGCTCTGGATAGGCTTGTCTAGGCTGTCTGTCAAGTTCTTCGGTATCTGTTGATGATAGGAGAAAGATGTGACTAGTTTTTTAATTTTTTTTTTTATATGTGGGTATCAGGAGTCGAACTCAGGACCTTACGCTTGCCAGGCAGGCACTTATGCCACTGAGCTATATCACCGGCCTGATGTGACTAGTTTTAAGGTCTCATGTAAGTAATCACTGTTTATTACCTTTATTAGAGGCAGTTTTTGAATAATCTAGGATGATCTCAAAAGATGCCATATTATAACTTGGAGCAGGGACCTAGTAGCAAGACTATTCACACAGTTTACTTAGAGGAAGCAAACCATTTTACTTACCTGGTTTACGAGAGCAGTTGGTGTTTGCTTGTTGGTTTGTTTTTGAAAAGAAGTGGAACTCGTCTACTGGTTCACATGTGTATGAAGTTCGTGGCCTCTCTTTTTTATCTTTTGGTGGTTTGGGCTTTACCCTGGAGATATAAATCTATCTATTTCCCGTACCTTAATGGCAGAAGGAGTGGTTAATAGAATTGTGAAAGGGCCTATTCATTTGAGTGAGAGTTAATCCTGGGGTCCACCCTCTTTTTAGGTCTGATTAGGATCTGGTCATGAGGTTGGACATTGGGCTGACAATTACTGTTAGTCCCTGGGAATGGATGAATCTTATTTTCATATTTCTGGAGGGCCTGTTGGAAAGTTCCTAGATGGGTCACATGTTGAAGGAGTTGGAAAGTTTCAGTGTCAGTGAGTACATCAGATATCAGAAAGGGCCTCCCATAAAGTATCTCAAATGGGCTGAGATTAAGTTAGGACTCGGGGGCTGCCTGAAGTCTCATTAAGGTAACTGGAAGGAGATCTAGCCACTTATGGTGGGCTTCTTGACACAGCTTAGCTAAGATTTGAGAGTTTGATTGGCTCTCTCAACCTTTCCTGATGATTGGGGTCTCTATGCAGTGCGGAGATGATATTTAATATCCAGTGTTTTGGCAAATATCTGTGTGATCTGGGATATGAAAGAGGGTCCATTATCCCTCTGGATAGATTTAGGGAGTCTAAACCTAGTGATTGTTATTTTATTTTGTTTTGTTTTTGAGACAGGGTCTTACTGTGTAGTGCAGGCTGCACTTGAACTTGCTTATATAGCCCAGACTGGCCTCAAACTCAAGGCAATCCTACTGCCTCAGCCTCCCGAGTGCTGGGATTACAGACATGTGCCACCATGCCTGGTGGGACTGTTTCTTAAAGGAGGACTTTTACCACCTCTAGAGCCTACTCTGGCCTGGTAGGGAAGGCCTCCATCCACCCAGTAAAGGTACGAATGCACTCCAGGAGGTGTATATATCCCTTACACATAGGCATATGGGTGAAGTCTATTTGCCACTCTTTTCCAGGGAAGAACCCATGCCTTTGCCCTGGCTCAAGCAATGGGGGAAGATGAGGCTGTGGGTTATGGACGGCACAGGGACGACATGCCTTACAAAACCTTGGTTACAAAATTATGGACTCCAGACCCTATAAAGAGTATAGCCATAGCAGTGGTCGTATCTTGCCCTAGGTAGAAGGCATCATGAAGGGACCTAATGACTTTCCACTGCACTCACCATAGCAAGAACAGTAAAGGTCTCACATACTACCATTGGCCCTTTTGAGTTCCTATCTCATTACGAATCATCTGAAGCTCTTCTGTAGAGTATCTTGGTGTGTGACTTTGGTATCAGAGCTGGCCTCACAGAATAAGAAGTGTTTCCTCCTGTTCAATTTTTTGGGAAGAGTTTGGGAAGGATTGGTATAAACTCTTCTTTATATGCTTGATAGAATTCATCAGTGAAGCTGTTGGGTCTTGGGCTTTTCTTTGTTGCAAGATCTTTAATTACCAATTCAATAATCTATTTATTATAAGTCTTAAGATTTTCTACTTTTTTCTTTAGTCAATCTTGATAAATTATGTTTCTAAGAATTTCTTCATTTCATTAGGCCATGCTAATTTGGTGGCATGCAATTGTTCATAGTATCTTCTTATAATCCTTTTGATTTCTGCGAAGTCAGTAGTAATGCCATTATTTTCATTTCTGATTTTAGTAATCTGTGTCTTCTCTCTTGTTTTTGGTCAGTTGAGCTAAATTTTTCCAATTTTGTTGATCTTTTTAAAGAACCAACTTTTGGTTTCCTTGATTATTTTGTTTTTCTAGTCTCTCTTATTTATCTCAGTGCTAATTGTTATTGATTCCTTACTTCTACCAACTTTGAGTTTAGTTTGCTATTGTTTATCTAGTTCCTTAAGATATAAGTTTTGTTACTGATTTGAGATTGTCCTTTGTAATGTATCCTTTTATGACTATAAATTTCCCTCTAAGCACTGCTTTTGCTGCATTCCATAAATTTTCGTATATTGTATTCTCATTTTCACTAATCTTAATGTATTGTATTTTCTAATTTCCCCTGTGATTTCTCTTTGATTCACTAATTGTTTAGGAACATACAGTTTGGGGCCAGTGAGATGGCTCAGCGGCATAAGCGCCTGCCTGGCAAGCGCAAGGGCCCAAGTTCGACTCCCGGAACCCACAAAAAAAAGAACATACAGTTTAATTTCTACATATTTGTGAATTTTCCAGTATTTCTTCTATCATAGATTTCTAGCTTAATTCTATGGAAGACAGAAAAGATACTTCAAATGATTTCAATCTTTTTAAAATTTATTGAGACTTGTTTTGTCCTAACATGGTCTATCCTGGAGAATGTTCTATGTGTCTTTGAGATGAAAGTATAGTCTGTTCTTGTTGGGTAGAGTGCTCTGTTTATTTCAGTTAAGTCTAATTGGTTTATAGCACCTGAAAGCAGTGTAGTTATATGATCAAATTCCCCTTTTTAACATGTTATTCTGTCTATTACTTGGAGAACTTCCTGGAGGCAGGAAGACAGCAGCCTTTACCCCAAGCTGACTCCAAGACAAATGAGAAGTTACAAACCACAACTCTCTCACATCAACTTGAGAACTTTGGGAGAAGGACATTTCTGTGAAGAAAGGCTACCACAAGAGCTATTTCTTATGACATAATTAGATGGCCCTAACCTTCCTATTCATACAATAACTGCCTGAACGCTTCTCCACACATTCGTTTGTGCTTCAAAAAGCCAAAAAGAGAGGAATCTTAGCATTTCTCACTAACATGCACCATATGCTACTCTGAGTTGTATCTGAATGTCTGTCTCTGTCCTGTACCTTTTTTTTTTTTTTTTTAATGTGGGTACCAGGAGTCGACCTCAGGACCTTGTGCTTGCCAGCAAGCACTTGTGCCGCTGAGCAATATCACCAGCACTTTTTTTCCTTTATGTGGGTTCTGGGAGTCGAACTCAGGACCTCGTGCGCCAGCAGACACCTGTGCTGCTGAGCGATATCACCAGCCCTTTGTTCGTATGTGGGTACCGGGAGTCGAACTCAGGACCTCGCACTTGACAGGCAGGCGCTTATGCCGCTGAGCTATATCACCGACCCTCTGTCCTGTATCTTTACCTAGAAGGCTACCCCTTGGGAACACAAGCTGTGTGCTACATATGCCTGAAGCTGTTCCTCCAGGTTCCCACTTCTTTAAGAGAAAATCCAGGCTACTAATCTGCAGGACTGTCAGTTGAGTTAGCTAAGAATGAGAGTGATGCTACAAAAGCATTGAAAAGAAATGGGGCCCAGATTGGATTTCGTATTCAAGTTGATCTTGCATCTGAGACTTCATCTAGGGACAAGAGATCAGTATTTGTTGGGAATCTCCCTGACAAAGTTGAAGAAACTGCTGTGGAAGAACACTTTCTGGACTGTGACAGAACTGTGGCAGTGAGGATTGTGAGAGACCCAGTTACAGGAGTTGGCAAAAGGGTTTGGCTACGTGCTCTATGAGAACACAGATGCTGTTCATCTTGCTCTGAAATTAAATAATCCTGAGCTAATGGGAAGAAAACTCAGAGTCATGTGCTCTGCTAATAAAGAAAAATTAAAACAACAAAATTCACACCCAGGTTTGAAGAATGTCAATAAATCTAAGCAGAAACTTAATTTTGCTTCCAAAGATGCAGGACACGCTAAAAGTGTATTTATTGGAGAGAAGGCTGTTCCTGTTAAGAAAAAGGAAAAAGGACACAGAAAGAGTGGGCAAAGTAAAAATCTGAGAAAACAGAAGTCACCATCTGAAGCTGCTTGCTTTTCCTTCCATGAGGTCTGCCAATTTAAGTGTGGTGAACTCCGGGACTGAGCGTCATGATTATTATTTTTTTTTTTTTTGTGGGTACCGGGGGGCCAACCTCAGGACCTCGTGCGCCAGCAGGCGCCCGTGCCGCTGAGCAATATCACTGGCCTTTTTTTTGTATGTGGGTCCCGGGAGTCGAACTCGGGCCCTCGCGCTTGCCAGGCAGGCGCTTACGCCACTGAGCCATCTCACCGGCCTGAGCATCACGATTTTTAATGGATTGTGTGTGTGAAATGTGGAGACTTGTACAATCTTATTCACATTATAATCCCTTCAAATGCTGGTGCATTTGTTTTTTAATGTAAGCAGATAAATTACCAAAGATTAAGTGCTATGACTGATGGTATAAGAGATTATTTTATTAGGCCTGGGTCAACATTTAGAGTTTTAATGATTATTATTTGACTCTATGTTAGAAATAGATAATCAGTGCTTCAGATGGTTATTTCCAGAATATTTTTGCTGGAGATAAGACAAGTAATTTAAAGAAAAACAAACAATAAATGTTACTACTGATTATACACAGACCAAGTAGCCTTAATAAGCTTCAAGTGGGAATACTGATTTTAAGTCCAGGAATAATACCTAAAATCTTTCTCAAACCTAAGAAAGATTTGAGAACTGTTACATTTTTCTTTCTTTTATACTTGTGATAAGTGAAGTTCTGCATTTTTATTTTACTCCATCAACTAATAATAACTACCAATAAAAATGTAAAATGAAAAGAAAAAAAGGAAGCCCTCCTCAGAAACTACATAGATGCTGGTGCCATCCGCAGGAATTGGACTTCCCATCCTCAGGAACTGTGAGCAAAATAAACCTCTGTTCTCTATAAATTACCCTATGTCAGGTACTTTGTTAGAGCAAAAGAAAATGGAATAAAATAGGACCTATGCTCCAAATGAACAAAACAAAAAATAAGGCTATAATTATATGTGATGAATGCCCTTCAATGAACACTGAGGAGCTAGTTCTGGGAGAGAGACACCCCCCACCCCCAATGTGGGGAGACGGGATCTGGGGCACGGTGACTGAGCATCCTGCTTTATGCTAGAGATCCTTCCACAGGATACAGGAGTCACTTTCTCTCCACCCAGGCTGTCAGGAGTCCCAGGGACAGTCCTGAAGAGCAGTGGCTGTGCTTCCTTCTCAGCCAGGACCCTGATTCCCCAGAAATATGCACAAGCTGCAGAAACACACATTGGTTTACTTTTAACTTCAGAAGGATCACAGCTGCCTGACCCTGCTCTTGGTATTTGTAGACACATTTATTCACCCATCAGAAACATCTGCTATGGCTCTGGATGGGCAAGACAGCTGGGAGGCAGATATTCTCACATGCTGTTAATGGTATCTCAGAATACAACCCCAACGGAAGGCAGGTTGATGGTACATGATGGAATTACACCATACACTCCACTGATCCAGCAACCTGGTACCCTTATACTGGTGTATTTATAAGTACGCACGTGTGAAATGAAACATTTGCAAGTTTACTTCTTGCAGCACGGTGTGTCATAGCAAAATAAGCAAACCACTTAAATGTTCACCAACAGGCTCCAGGCTAAATAAACTACGGTACAGCCACACAATGTAACACCATATTGTTGTAAAAACAAAGAGGAAAATTTCATGTAATGATGGGGAAATTTTTAAAAGATATACCGCTAAATGGATTTTGCAAATTGGAAGGGGACCAAGAGAGGAGTGGGAAGGAAGTGAAGGAAAGGAGAAGTAAAAGGAATTAAGATATATCATGTATGGGCTGGTGAGATGGCTCAGCGGCATAAGCGCCTGCCTGGCAAGCGCGAGGGCCCGAGTTCGACTCCCGGATCCCACATACGAAAAAGGGGCCGGTGATATCGCTCAGCGGCACGGGCGCCTGCTGGCGCGCGAGGTCCTGAGGTCGACCCCCCGGTACCCACAAAAAAAAAAAAAAAAAAAAGATATATCATGTATATGCAGCAACGCCCCCATAATGAATATAATCACTATACCCTGCAAACATGTTCTGTACTAATAAAAAGTTTTAATTTGGGCCGGTGAGATGGCTCAGCGGCGTAAGCACCTGCCTGGCAAGCGCAAGGGCCTGAGTTCGACTCCCGGAACCCACATACGAAAAAAGGGCCGGTGATATCACTCAGTGGCACGGGCGCCGTGCGAGGTCCTGAGGTTGACCCCCGGTACCCACAAAAAAAATAAAAATAAAAAAAGTTTTAATTTAAAAAACATGAGGTAGGGGCCAGTGAGATGGCTCAGCAGCCTACGCGCCTGCCTGGCAAGCGCGAGGGCCCGAGTTCGACGCCCGGATCCCACATACGAAAAAAAGGGGCCGGTGATATCGCTCAGAGGCATGGGCGCCGGCTGGCGCGCCAGGCCCTGAGGTCGACCCCCGGTACCCACAAAAAAAAAAAAAAAAAAATGAGGTAAAATATTGCATTATTTTAAAATAAGTACCTATTTGGAGATATATATACATATATATATGCATGACATTGGTACCTCTGGTTGCCTCAGAGTGAGAGAACTGTGTGTGGCTGAGGACAGGTGTCAAAGACCGACTTTACTCATAAGTTTTTGGAGCTGCTGGTTTATAAAGCATATAAAACACTTTTAAATTAATCTATTAAGGTAAGAAAATAATCTTGCTCAGTACATCTGAGTTGGTATCCCACCCCAGCAGCAGCTCCAGCTAAACAATTTTCAGTCTTCATACTGGGGACACTGAGAACAAGCCTGGCCCAAGACACAGGTACAGGATCCTGTACACCTACCTCAGACTGCTACTTCTAGGCCTGAGCTACTGTAGCATCTGAAGCATCTGCTGAAATCCCAGCAACCAGACTTGCCCAAAGGCATACACAGCCCTGCACTGTGAACACTTTCATTTCAAGGACTGCCAGCCACCCCGACCACCCTGGCAGAGCAGTTGAGCATTTCACTGCTGAAAATGCCAGGAGCTAAGTGAGAAGGCCACATATGCACGTACTTCCTTCTGAGTTGGTCCAGACTAGCCTGGGTATCTTGATCACCATTGCAATGCAAATACTTTTAATTCTCATTCCTCTAAACCCCTGATACCACTTGTATACACCCACTGTTATTAAGTGCTCACTACCTGAATGGGTGTTCATCATGCGGACAGCCTTGGCCTTGGCCAGCTCCAGGGCAGTGATCCACTGGTGCCGGTCCGCCTCTGAGCAGCCCTTGAGGTGGTAGTTCCTCGCCCCACTGGTCAGCAAGATACCACAAGAGTCTTCCATGCCAATGTGCACAGTGGCCAGGTTGATGGTTCCACGGCAGGTGTGGGCCATTTCACCCTGGTTTCTGTCAGATAAAAGAGAAAGTATGAGGATAAGCTTTCAGATTCAATAGCTTCACACTAAAGAAATCCTCAAGGAATTTCTCAGAATCTCAGATATGAGAGCTGAGAAAGGCCCTGGAGTCACAGCCAAGGAGATAATGCCTGTTGGGACTTACTAGTCATGGCTTGGTTGAGAACTCTGGGGCCTTGTGTGCCTGCCATGAGGAGAGTGGTAGAAAGACAAAGATCTTTATTAGTGTCATGTACAGGGCATGCCTGCTACAGTCTGACCCCTTAAGACACCATAAAATGAAGAAGAGTGACTTCCCAGGGTCCCAAAAGGGAGAGCAGGCCTCAGACTCCATGCCTGACTCCACTAAGTCTCAAAACTGCAGAGTTAGAGTAGGGTGGGATCCTGCCACCAAAACTGAGATTGGAGGCCCAGAGTCCACAGGGATAGATTTAGAGGCACCTCCTGCTTGAAGCAACCTAAGAACAGTATAGTCCCTGACACTGTCTTTCTGTTACATCATGAGATAAACAGAACAAAGATGTCACCGTTCTCTGGCCCCATGATGGATGAGTAGAGAGCACTGGCTGGGCTACCATAATGCTACCCTGTGACAAGGGACCAATGCCCTTGCTAGTTACAGGATTCTGAAGCCAATAGTATTAAGGGGAAGTGGAGGCGACTAAAGTGTACGCCATTTACAACTGTAACTAATATCTAAAAACTGAGATCCAGGGCCGGTGAGATGGCTCAGCGGCATAAGTGCCTGCCCAGCAAGCGCAAGGTCCTGAGTTCGACTCCTGGAACCCACATAAAGGAAAAAAGGGCCCGTGATATAGCTCAGCGGCACAAGCACTTGCCCGGCAAGCGCGAGGTCCTGAGGTCGACTCCCGGTACCCACATAAAAAAAAAACAAAAACAAAAACAAAAAAAAAACTGAGATCCAACTATCATGATTGGATCTACTTATTCCCTTAGACACTCAAAGGAAATTAAGACACGCCTCACTCCAATACCAACTTTCTTTCCACAAAGGATGCTGGAAAAAGAAGATCAATGGAACAGCATCTGATGCTGCCAGTGGCAGGAGCTCATTTGGCAATTTTCTGCTGCCCTTAAAAGCTTGCCGATTTTCTCTGGCTGCTCATCATCTATCAGTTTTTAAAATTTTTTCTGCTACTTCTAAGGTCAAATGACTTGACACTAAGACATTCATCTTGTAGTTAAACAGTAGTTTCCTTTTTATTCCCTCTGCTTTGGTAACATTCCTTAGAGAAAGTAATGTACAGCTAAAGAATACTCCAGCTCTTAGGTGCTATCGTCTTTTGATGGAAAGAAACTCACTCCAGTTTACAAAACTGGCCATGCTGGGTATGCCTGTTGGAAAACTGATGCTTTCGATTTAAGAAGATTTTAGACTAGAGAATATACAGGGGTTAAATAGTGTAGTGACTGACCATAGATAACACTATAGCTTAGCTCAAAAACAAGAGGCTCATGGACCATGTACTAGGCAGGAAGAATAGCGGAGGCAGAGACCACAAGGCAAAGTGGAGTTTACAGCTTTTGAAGAACAGAAAAGGTTCTGTGGCTGGAGTACTGAGAATGAGGGAGTAGACAAGAGAAAAATGAAGCTAAGAATCAGGCAGGGACCAAATGCAATATCTGACAGGATATATTAAAAATGTACGTTCCTATATTAAAACTAAAACAGTGAGCCTCCTGGGCCTAATACTATTTTTGTTTCATTTTGTTTCGGTTTGGTTTTTGTTTTATTTTTGAGACAGGGTCTCCCCTGTCTTGAACTCACTATGTAGCCCAGGCTGGCCTTGAACTCATGGTAATACTTCTGCCTCAGCTTCCTGAGTGCTGGGCTACAAGAGTACACCACCACACCCGGCTATGGGCCTAATATTAGAAAAGCAGGGATGGTCAAGATTTCCAGACGTTTCTGCAGGAACATAGGGAATAACAGTGCCTTGTGCTTGGTGGGAAATGGAAGCCAGTCACTGTGTGAAATCAGGGATAGGCTAGAAGTTATCCAGTGGACACTGTATTAGATTACAGCCCATCAACTAGAAAAATAACCAGGAGTCCATGCTAATATAAGTAAACAACTGGAGGGATAAATGGAGAAGGGACAGAGACTTCTTAACACTAGTAGATGGAATTTTGGATATAGGAGATCATTAAACACAATGTAGAATGCAACGTAGAGTACAAAACAGGGAAAAAAGACTGGAAAAACTAGTAAAATTTGAATAAAGTCTGGAGTTTAGTTGGTAGTATCATTGCAATGTTAATTTCCTGGGTTTAAAATTTTTTTTTTATTTTGTTAGGACATGTTTGCAGTTCATGCAATTTACAGTCATCTTGGGGAGTGGTTACACATACACGGCAGAGCTTCTCATTTAATCCCTTTCCCCTTCCCTCCTCCTCCAATGCCCCTACCCCATTTTCCATTCTTATCAACATTATTAATCTTAGCTCATGTTATGACATATAATGTTTACACTAATCGAGGTTGTTAGTTTCCTGTACATGGCATATCTTTATTCTACTTATTTCCTCTTCCCCTCCTCCTTACCTCTCATGCTTTTTCCCTCGGACTACTCCCTATAGCAAGATATCCATCTCCTTGTCCCCTCCTTCTATCCATCCTTATTATTCTCTTTGTTTGTACTTCGCCTCATTCAAATGAGAGACATCATATGGTATTTAAGCTTGTGTGTCTGTTTTATTTCACTCAACATTATATTTTCTAGGTGCATCCATTTTCCTACCAAGGTCTCAAATCTGTCGTTCTTTATAGCAGAGCAGTATTCCATCATATATAGATACCACATTTTCTTTATCCAGTCATCTGTTGATGGATATACAGGCTATTTCCAGGATTTAGCTATTTGGAATTGAGCTGCTATAAACAGTGCTATGTATGTATCACTGGAGTATGATGTCTTAAACTCTCTGGGGAAGATACTTAGTAAGGGGGGTCGCTGGGTCATATAGAATTTCTAATTTCAGTTCTTTGAGAAATCTCCATACTGATTTCCATAATAGTTGTATTAGTTTACAGTCCCACCAACCATGAAGGAAGGTTCCTTTTTCATCACAGCCTCATCAGCATCTGGTTTTTGGGGGGTTTGTTTTGTTTTGTGAGACAGGGTCTTGCTATGTAGTTCAGGCTGGCCTTGAACTCACTCATGTAGCCCAGGCTAGCCTTGAACTCACAGCAAATCTCCTGCCTCAGCCTCCCGAATGCTGAAATTACAGGCATGTGCCACCATGCTCAGCAGCATCTGGTATTTTTTGATTTCTTAATGATTGCCATTCTTTCTGGAGAAAGATGGAGTTTTAGTATTGTTTTAATTTGTATCTCTCTGATGGTCAGAGATGTTGAGCATTTTTTTCATACATTTGTTGACCATCTGTATGTCTTCCTTTGCCAAGTGTTTATTCTTTTCTCTTGCCCATTTCTTCACTAGATCTTTAATTTTAGGTAGTTTAATTTTTTTGAGTTTTTTTTTTTTTATATTCTAGGTATTAGTCCTCTGAGGAGTAGCTGGCAAACATTTTTTCCTATTCTGTAGGCTGTCTCTTCACTCTACTGATTGATTCTTTTGCTGTACAGAAACTTTTTTTTTAGACAAGGTCTCAGTATGTAGCTCAGGCTAGCCTTGAACTCACTGTGAAGTCCAGGCTGGCCTGAAACTCATGGCAATCCTCCTGCCTCAGCCTCCCGAAAACTGAGATTACAGACATGCGCCACCACACCTGGCTATACAGAAGCTTTTTAGTCTGATATAATCCCATTTCTTTTCTTTTCTTTTTCTTTTTTTTTTTTTTTTTTTGTGGTTACCGGGGGTCGAACTCAGGACCTCACGCTTGTGAGCAGGCGCTTGTGCTGCTGAGTGATATCACTGGCCCTTTTTTCCTTTGTATGTGGGTACCGGGAGTCGAACTCAGGACCTCGTGCTTGCCAGGCAGGTGCTTATTCCACTGAGCTATCTCACCGGCCCCTAATCTCATTTCTTGATTTCTTGTGCAACTGAAGTTCTGTTTATAAAATCTTTTCCTACACCCATGTCTTCAAGTGTTTTACCTACTTTATCTGCCAGTAAGTTTAATATTTCTGTTTTAATGTTTAGATCTTTGATCCATTTTGATTTTAATTTAGTATATGATGAGAGATAAGAGTCCAGTTTCAATCTTCTGCACACAGATAACCAGTTTTCTCAGCACCACTGGTTGAACAGGTTGTCTTACCTCCAACATAGGCTGTTGGCCCCTATGTCGAAGATCAAATACCTGAATGTGTCTGGGGAAGTTTCTGTATCCTCAGTTCTGTTCCACTGACCCACGTATCTGTTTTTGTTCCAATACCGTGCCATTTTTACCACTATTGCTTTGTAGTATAGCTTTAAGTCAGGTATTGCAATGCCTTTTGCTTTGCTCTTGTTGCCCAAAATTGCTTTTGTTATTCTGGGTCTCTTATGGTTCCATATGAATTTTAGGATTGTTTTTTTTTCTAGATCTGTAAAGTGTATTGTTGGTATTTTGATTGGGACTGCATTGAATCTGTGTAACAGTTTGGTGGTATGGACATTTAGACAACATTGATTTTGCCTATCCAGGAGCAGGGGACATCTTTCCATTAATGTCTTCTTCAATCTCCTTTTTCAGAGTACTGTAGTTTTATTTGTAGAGGTCTTTCACTTCCTTAGGTTGATTCCTAGGTATTTCATTTTTCTTGATGCTACTGTGAATGGTATTATTTTCATAATTTCCTTCTCATACTGTTCAATGTTGGTGTACACAAATGCTAATGATTCTTGTGTGTTGATATTTTTTTTTTTGTTTTTTGAGATAGAATCCCACTAAGTAGATCAGGCTGGCCTTGAACTCACTATGTAGCCCAGGCTGGCCTCAAACTCATGGCATCAGCCTCAGTCTCCCAAGTGCTAGGAGCCACCACACTCAGCTTGTGTGTTGATCTTGTATCCTGCTACATTGCTGAAGTTTGTTATTGATTCTAAGAGTTTTCTGATGGAGTTATTTGGGTCTTCTATGTAGAGTATCATGTCATCTGCAAGTAAGGATAATTTGAGTCCTTCCTTTCCTGTATGTATCCCTTTTATTTCTTTCTCTTGCATGATTGCTCTGGTTAATATTTCAAGTACCACATTGAATAGAATGCTTGTCTTGTTCAAGACATCCTTGTCTTGTTCCTGATTTTAAGGGGAATGCTTTTAGTTTTTCCCCATTTAGTATGATGCTGGCTATTGTTTTGTCATGTGTGCCTATTATCATATTCAGGTATGGTCCTTAAATACCTGTTTTCTTCAGGGTTTTTATGATGAAGGGGTATTGGATTTTGTCAAAAGCCTTTCCTGCATCTATTGATATGATCATATGGTTTTTGATCTTGCTTCTGTTTATGTGATGTATTACATTATTGACTTACATATGTTGAACCATCCTTGCATCTCTGGGATGAAATCTACTTGATCGTAATGTATGATCTTTTCGATAATGGGCTGCATTCTACTCGTTAATATCTTGTTGAGCATTTTTGCATCTATGTTCATTAAGGAGACTGGACTACAGTTTTCTTTTTCAGTTGGGTCTTTATCTGGTTTTGAGATCAGGGTGATACTGGCTTCCATAAATGAGTTTGGGAGCACTACATCCCTTTCAATTTCTTTTTTTTTTTTTTTTTTTGGTGGGTACCGGGGGTCGACCTCAGGACCTCGGGCGCCTGCGCGCCCGTGCCGCTGAGCGATATCACCGGCCCCTTTTTCGTATGTGGGTTCCGGGAGTTGAACTCGGGCCCTCGCGCTTGCTGGGCAGGCGCTTAAGCCGCTGAGCCATCTCACCGGCCCCCCTTTCAATTTCTTTGAAGAGCTTGAGGAGTATTGATGATATAACATCCTTAAAGTTTTCGTAGAATTTAACAGTGAATCCATCAAGTCCTGGGCTTTTTTTAGTTGGTAGATTCCTTATTACTGTCTATTTCATTGCTTGATATTGGGTTGTTAAGCATATTTATGTCTTCCTGGGTTCATTTTGGTTGTCTGTATGTGTCTAGGAATCTATTTCTTCAAAATTTTCTAATTTGTTGGAATACAATTTTTCAAAGTACTTACTATCTTCTGGATTTCCATAGCATCTGTTGTGATTTCACCTTTTTCATTTCTAATTGCATTGATGTGAGTCTTTTCTTGCTTTCTCTTGGTCAGTCTGGCTAGAGGCTTACCTATTTTATTTACTCTTTCAAAGAACTAGCTCTTCAATTTCTTGATTTAATTTTTTACTTTTTTTTTAGTCTCAATTTCATTGATTTCTGCTTTCATCTTTATAATTTCCCTCCTTAATTTTGGTTTGGGGCTGCTTTGTTGTTGTTTCTCCAGTATCTTAAGGTTTCTCATAAGGTTGTCTATTTGAGCTTGCTCTGTTTTCCTAATGTGAGCATTGACTGCAGTGAATTTTCCTCTTAGAACTGCTTTGATAGTGTCCCAGAGGTTTCAATGAGTTCTACTGTCATTGTTGTTAACTTCCAGAAACTTTTAAATTTCTTCTTTGATTTCTTCTGTGACACATTGGTTATTTAGGAGTATATTGTTAATTTTCCAGGAGCTTTTGCCTTTTCCAAAATTTCTTCTGTCATTGATTTCTATTTTCATTGTACAGTAGTAGGGATAATTTCTATTCTTTTATATTTACTTAAGCAGGCTTTGTGAAATAGTATGTGATCTATTTTCGGAAAAAGTACCATGTGCTGCTGAAAAAATGTATATTCTGTCATAGAAGGGTGGAATACTTTGTATATATCCATTAAGTCTATATGTTCAAGGGTGTGGCTCAGCTCTGAAATTTCTTTTTTGTTTCCTTTGTTTTATTTGTTTCTTGTTGTTGTTTGTAAGGCAGTTCAGGCTGGCCTTGAACTCATCATGTAGCTGAGGCTGGCCTCAAACTCGCAGCAAACCTCCTGCCTCAGCTTCCCAAGTTGGGATTACAGGAGTGTGCCACCACAACCGGCTGAAATTTCTTTTTTGTTTGTTTGTTTAGTTGGTCTCTTTGAAAAATTGGGGTGTTAAAGTCCCCCAGCTATGATTGTATTAGTGTTTATTTGACCTTTTAATTTCAGCAGTTTCTGTTTTATAATGATGGGTGCTCCAGTATTTGGTGCATGTATGTTCAATATTACTTCTTCTTGTTGGAGTGTTCCCTTAACTAGTATGTAATGACCTTCTTTGTCTCTTCTAGTCAGCTTTAGCTTGAAGTGCATCATGTCTGACATTAGAAATGCCAGCCCTGCTTCTTTTTGGGGTCCTGGTGCATGAAATTTGTTTTCCATTCTTTAATTTTTAGTCTATAAGTATCTTTTTGGGTTAGATGAGTTTATTCAATGCATTATATTGCTGGATTCTGGTTTGGAATTTTTTTTTTTGCTTGTTTGCATTGATCTAGTCTGCCAGTCTATGTCTTTTAATTGGAGAGTTGAGGCCATTAACATTCAGAGATATTACTGAGATGTATTGGTATACCAAGACCAAGATTGCCTGAGGGTCATAAAAAATACTATAGGGCAGTACCAAAGAACCAGGGGCTGGGCCAAGTAGGCAGCAACTTCTCATCCCCAATAAATTGAAGAGGTAGGATCTTGCAACAGACTCAAAACCCAAAAGACAGCTATATCTGGAAGACACCTCTAAGAAGTAGTCATTTCCTAAAGGTTCTAAACAGCAATAAAGCTACACACCATAGGCGATCTACAAGCATCAACCCAGGAATTAAACTAAAAAAAAAAAAAAAGAGAAAACATTTAAACAAGATGAAACCCCAGATGTCCAGCTCACCAAAGTCAAACCCAGGGGGCAACAAGGTGCAACAATCCAAAAGTCACCCACCAAGACTCTCTGAAGTGAAAGTAACTAAGCAGATGAAAGAGGTTCTAGAAAAACTCAAATCAGAAATAATTTCTCAGATAAGTACAGAGACGGATCCAGGCATGGTGGCACATGCCTGTAATCCCAGAACTCAGGAGGCTGAGGCAGGAGGATCACCAAGAGTTCAAGGCCATCCTGGGTTACATAGTGAGTTCAAAGCTAGCCTAGGGCCGGTGAGATAGCTCAGTGGCATAAGCACCTGCCTGGCAACTGTGAGGTCCTGAGTTCGACTCCCAGTACCCACATAAAGGAAAAAAAAGGGCCGGTGATATTGTTCAGTGGCACAAGCGCCTGCTGGCAAGCATGAGGTCCTGAGGTCAACTCCTGGTAACCACATTAAAAAAAAAAAAAGAGCCAGTGTGAGGACAGGATCTCAGATATAGAAGACAGGATTGCAGTTAGCGATCATGAAAAGAAGGATTTCTTAAAAATAGCAAGGGACCAACAAATCAATCCAGCAGCTGCTAGATGATGCAAAGAAGAATAAGATTGGAGTCAATGAAAAAGCAGGAGAGCACAAATGACATAAAAAACCTGTTCACAGATGTCATGGCTGAAAACTTCCCTGGCAGGGAAAAAGAATTTGACATACGGATAAGTGAGGGATATAGAACTCCAATTAGCCATGATCAAAAGAAAAAATCTACAGCAAGGCATATAATAGTCAAGATTCCAGAAATTCAACACAAGAACAGAATATTAAAAGCTGTTAGAGAAAAGAAACAAATCACCTATAAAGTAAGCCCATCAGAATCATGGCAGACTTCTCAACTCAAACCCTCAAATCAAGAAAAGCTTGGAGTGAAGTATTTCAAGCCCTAAAAGAAAACACCTTCCAACCCAGATTGATGTACTCCACAAAACTACTTTTTCAAAATTGATGGAGAAATAAGATATTTCCATGACAAAGAACACCTGAGGAAATTCATGAACACCAAATCAGTTCTCCAAAATGTTCTGAAGGACATTCTAGAAAGAGATAACAAGGATTACAACTCCACAAACCCCAAAAGAATGAATCTACCAGGCAAGGCAAACAATTAAACAGATGGGGAAAATGGGAGCCAACAACAGGAAAATAACATGACAAGGACAAGTTAATAAATATCAGTTATAACCATCAATGTTAATGGTCTCAATTCACTGGTCAAAAGAAATAGACTGGCAGAATGGATCAAGAAGCAAGATCCAACAGTATGCTGCATACAAGAAACACATTTAATTAAAAAATAAATTCACAGACTGAAAGTCAAAGGATGGAAAACAATACTCCATGCAACAGGAACCCGGAAAAAAGCAGGTGTAGGTACTCTATTTGCAAACAAAGTGGATTTCAAGCCAAGACTGATTAAGAGAGTCAAAGAACGTCACTACATCCTTGTAAAGAGAAAAACCCAAGAGGAAGAGATAACAATCACAAACATACATGCACCAAATACCAGTGCACCCAACTATATAAAATAAACATTAATGGACATGCAAAATCAAATAAGCACTAATACAATTGTAATGGGGGCCTCAATACCCCACTGTCACAAATAGACAGATTGACTAGACAAAAAAATCAACAATGAAATATTAGAACTGAATGAAACTTTCAAACAAAAGGACTTAGTAGATGTCTACAGAGTGTTTCACCCCACAACATCAGAATAAACATTCTTCCCAGCTGCACACAGGACATACTCCAAAATAGACCACATACTAATTCACAGAACATGCTTAAGTAAAAGCAAAGGAACTGAAATTATTGCATGCACATTACCAGACCATAGTGTGGTGAAATTGGAAATCAATGGCAAAATAAACCACAAGAACTTCATAAACACATGGAAATTAAATAGTGCCCTCCTGAACAACCCAATGGGTCACAGATGAAATTAAAGAAGAAATTAAACAGTTTCTACAATTAAACAATAATGCCAATACAACAAACTGGAACTTATCTGACACAATGAAAGCAGTCCTACTAAGGAAATTTATAGCAGTGAATACCCATATCAGAAAAACAGAGCAAGTTCAAATAAACAACTTAATGTTGAACTTCAAGCTTCCAGAAAAAGAAGAGAAAATGAAGTCCAAAGCTCATAACAGGGAGGAAACTATTAAGATCAGAGCAGAAATCAATGCAATGGAGACTAAGAAAACAATACAAAGAATCAATGAATCAAAAAGTTGGTTCTTTGAAAGAGTAAATAAAATCAACAAACCCTTATCAAAAAAGGAAAGAAAAGACTCAAATCCATTCAATTAGGAAGGAAAAGGATAAAATCCAGAAGATCATCTATACCTACTTTGAGAACTTGTATTCTAATAAGATGGAAAATGCAGGAGAAACAGACAGATTCCTAGATACATAAGAACTACCAAAGCTGAATCAAGAAGATATAAAAATTCTAAATAAACCAGTATCAGTCAATGAAATTGAAGATGTAATTAAAAACCTACCAACAAAGAAAATGTCAGATTCATTGCTGAATTCTACAAGAAATTTAGAGAAGACCTAACACCACTACTTCTCAAACTCTTTAATGAAATTGAAAGGGAAGCAATACTCCCAAATTCATCTCTGGAAGCAAGCATTACCCTGATACCAAAACCAGAGAAGGACCCAACTAAGAAAGAGAACTACAGGCCAATCTCCCTAATGAACATAGATGCAAAAATCCTCAATAAGATACTGGCAAACAGAATGCAGCAAATCATCAAGAAGATTATATACCATGACCAAATAGGATTCATCCCAGGGATGCAGGGATGGCTCAACATATACAAATCATTAAATGTAATACACCATATTAACAGAACCAAAGACAAAAACCATATGATCATCTCAATAGATGCAGAGAAATCATATGACCAAGTCCAACACCCATTCATATAAAATTCCTTTTGGGGACCACAAATTATAAGTTGAGTCTATAGGACGTCCACGCTTGTTCTTGTCCTGCCCTTGAACCAGACTGGAACATGGAAACTCCCCATTCTTTTCTGGTCACATCTGGAAGCCCTAGGGCTAATGACCACTATGGTGCTCACAGGGCAAGATAAGACCTGCTGGAGAGGATAGGCATCTGGGGAAACTATAGTTTCCTCATCTTTGTCCTTATCCTTGCAGGAATGCTTTGTTCTTCTTACTAGCCCACTGTAGTCACCAGTACTGTTCCTGGAAACACCCAGTTCCCTTCACTCTTTGTCCTTGGCTCAGATGTAATGAATAAATACCAAGGTTCTGGGTGACTCATGGTCTTTTGTTCCCCAAGAACAACTGGTCACCCCAGATCCCTGCCTGCACCTCTATTTTGTCTCTTGCTCTTTCTTCCCGCTGTATGCTGTAACTCCAGGCAGGAGATCGGGGACTCACTGCAGGGGTTCCTGATAACTGGCGCCATGGAAAGGGTCTCCAATAAAACCCTACAGAAAATTGGAATAGATGGCCTTTATCTCAATCTGATAAAAGCCATCTATGACAAACCAACAGCTAACATCACACTAAATTGACAAAATCTGAAAACTTTCACTCTAAAATCAGGAACAAGACAAGGATGTCCACTATCACCACTCCTATTCAATATAGTTCAGGAAATGCTAGCCAGAGTAATTAGACAAGAGAAAGAAATAAAATGAATAAGAATAGAAAAGGAAGAAGTTAAATTATCATTATTTGTGGATGACATGATACGCTATATAAAAGACCCCCAAAACTCCACCAAAAGACTTCTAGATTTAATAACCAAATTCAGTAGCATAGCTGGATAAAAAGTCAACATTCTTGATTTGTTTTGTTTTTTCTTCTCTTTAAAAAAAAAAAGTCTGGGCCGGTGAGATGGCTCAGCGGCTTAAGCGCCTGCCCAGCAAGTGCGAGGGCCCGAGTTCAACTCCCGGAACCCACATACGAAAAAGGGGCCGGTGATATCGCTCAGTGGCACGGGCGCGCAGGCGCCCGAGGTCCTGAGGTCGACCCCCCGGTACCCACCAAAAAAAAAAAAAAAGTCAACATTCGAAAATCAATAGCATTCCTATACACAAATAACAAACTCACTGAGAGAGAAATTAGGGAAATAACACCTTTTACAATAGCACCCAAATAAATGAAATACCTAGGAATCAGCCTGACAAAGGAAGTAAAAGACCTCCACATTGAAAACTACAGTACTATGAAAAAGGAGATTGAAGAGGACATCAGAAAATAGATATCCCTCGATCTTGGGTGGGCAGGACCAACATAGTGAAAATGGCCATACTTCCAAAATTGCTATACAGATTTAATGCAATTCCAGTCAACATTCCAACAGCATATCTCACAGAATTATACAATACAATCCTAAAATTCATTTGGAACCAGAAGAGACCTAGAATAGCAAAGGTAACTCTGGGCAACAAAGGCAAGGCAGGGGGCATCACAATTCCTGACTTGAAATTATACTACAAAGCTATTGTGATAAAAATAGGGTGGTACTGTCAAAAAAAAAAAAAATGACCCGAGGATCAATGGAACAGATTAGAAGATGCAGAAACATCTCCAGACATACTTAGCCATCTTATCATCGACAAAGGTGCCAAACACCTTCACTGGAAGAAAGATAGCCTCTTTAATAAATGGTGCTGGAAAAACTGGCTTTCCACATGCCAAAGATTAAAAGTAGACCTGTATCATTCACCATGCACTAAACTAAATTCAAAATGGATCAAAGATCTAAATATTAAAACACAAACACTAAATCTACTGGAAGATAGAATAGGTAGAACTCTTGAAGACACTGGTGTAGGCAAAGACTTTATGAACAAAACCCCAATTGCACAAGAACTATCACAAAGAATCAACAACTGGGATCTCATCTTATTAAAAAGCTTTGGCACAGCAAGAGAAAACACCAACAGCATGAAGAGACAAACCACAGTGTGGGAAAAATTTTTTTCCAGATGTTCCTCAGACAAAGGACTACTATCTAGAATATATAAAGAACTCAAAAAAATCAGACTCCCCACATTCAAAGACCCAATCCAAAAATGGGCATTGGAAATGAATAGCCACTTCTCAGATGAAGAAGTAGAAATGGAAAAATATATGAAAAAATGTTCAACATCATTGGTCATTTGAGAAATGCAAATTAAAACACTGAGATTCTGTCTCACCACAGAAAGAATGGCTATTATCAAGAAATCAACCACTAACAAATGCTGGCAGGGCTGTGGGGAAAAAGGAACCCTTCTCCACTGTTGGCTGGAGTGTAGACTGTGCAACCGCTATGGAAATCAGTGTGGAGATTCCTCAAAAAACTAGGATTAGAGGTCCCATTTGACCCAGCTATTCCCCTTCTTGGTATCTTCCCAAAAGAATTAAAAGCATCAAAAAAAAAAAAAAAAAAAAGAGGAAGAATTAAAAGCATCATACCACAGCAATATATGCCTACCCATGTTGATAGCGGCACAGTTTGTAATAGCTAAATCTTGGAAACAGGCCAAATGCCCATCAACTGATGAATGGCTAAAGAAGATGTGTCTTTTTTATACAATGGAGTAATTACTCTGTCATAAAGAAGGATAAGCTTGAGACACTTCTAGCACCTTGAGAACATACTCTTAAGTGAAATAAATCAGACACATGTGTAAATACCACATTGTTTCTCTGGTATGAGAAACTGAAAGTGTAAATAAGAACCAAAATGTATAACAGATATTGCAAAATAGGAAGAAAATGTTCCAATGGGAAGGGGAACTAGGTATGGTTGAGGTGGAAAGGAAGGAAGTGAAAAATTTTTTAAATGATGAGAAAAGAAGGAAAAAATGGAAACAAAGCTTTTGTAAATAAGGAAGGGAAGGGGGTTGAAGGGAGGGTATGGGGAATGGGAAAAAAAAGAATCAAGTCGTGCCATGTACAGGTACAAATTCTCTATGATGAATGTGATCATTATGTATATCTAAAATGTACCAATAAACGTAATTAAAAAAAAAAAAGAAGAAGAAGCAGGCAGCCTGACAGAACAATGGAATGACCTGTGGAAGGTTCAGCTGTGGCACTGTCTGGGGAAATGTCCTTTGGGCTTCAGCCTCTGTCCTCCAGGATGCAGAATATGCCTGCAATAGGCAACTGATACCTGGTGCCATGTCCCCTATAACTACATCAGAAAGGTCCAGGAGCATCTCCCTGTCGCACATAGTCACCCCTGGTAAAGCTTATTCTTTACATTCCCACGTACTTGGGCTCAGCGGGCTTAGAAGTTTTAGTCCCTGGGTGAGAAGTCACACAACACAAGGCATCCATTGAAATAGACGGTGAACTACCACCTGGCCAGCCGGGACTCCTTATGCCAATGACCAACAGACAAGGAAGTGATTATGCTGCTAGGGGCCATTGATCCTATCACTGTGAAGAATTAGGTTAGTGATTCTGTGGCCACGGGAGAAGGAAGTCTGGAATAGAACCCTGAGGATTCCCTGAGATATTTCCGTGTCTGGCGGTGGCTGCTATTGGGCAAGATAACAAGACTCAGCTCCCTCAGGATGTTGCAGAACAGCTAAAATGCTAGTGGAGAATAAAGAAGATCTGGGATGGGTAACGAAGGAAGGAGATGATGAGTATCGATGGAAGCATCAAGACAAAAGAACTTATTTCACAACCTTCTCACTTTAGTCTTCCAGGTGACCCCTGGAAGTCTTCCAGGGCACCACCAGGAAGTGAGCTCTGTCACTGACTGGTCTCGTATCTCCCAGTCAGGGAAGACACGATGTCTGCCTTCTCTAAGGAAAATGGAGGCCCTCACACTGGAGTAGGAGAGCCTAGACCATGGGAGGGCAGTGCAAGGTTTAGACCGTATTGGACACAGAGTCTGTGCACCTTCCCAGAGTCCGACTGTCTCCTTCTTTGTCTTTCTTGGTTGGTGCCTCACACAAAGTTGTCCCTTCATTTTTGAACTTACATGAAACGTCACAGTGGAGAACAGGAGATGAAAGGGAGCAGGGCAGATAAATCCTCCCCACCCCTTCAGTTGTTCACTCCATGGACTGCTCTAAGATGTGTTTTCTCCTTGTGAATCTTCTGGAAAAGAGCAGGTGCCAGAAGTCACGCTTGCTGAGTGATTGCAGTGTCTCTCTGTAGCTTGCTGTGAGATGACATACAGCAAGAACATGTACAGTGAGGTCACTTTGATCTGTCTTCTACCTCACACCACATGTCCCAAAGTGTCAGCTCTTTCATCTTTACCTTGAGCTGTTTTTTCAAACTTCACAAAAGAAAATACTCATAGCAAGAAAAAAATTGACAGAGTAGAGGGCCAGTGAGACAGCTCAGTGGCATAAGTGCCTGCCTGGCAAGCGTGAGGTCCTGAGTTCGACTCCTGGAACCCACATAAAGGAAAAAAAGGGCCGGTGATATCGCTCAGCAGCACAAGCACTTGCTGGCAAGCATGAGGTCCTAAGGTTGACTCCCAGTACCCACAAAAAAAAAAAAAAAATTGACAGGGTAGAAATCCAGACACACAGAAAGACAAAAGCTACAACTCTGCAGCAAAACATGTAGCCTGATGTATAATTTTTATTAAATGCTTGCTCAAACTGACCCCTTGATTAATTCCCACCCAACCTTCCAAGTGCTTCCTAATTCAGTAAGTGTCTCCTGCTGGCTACTATATAAAGGAACCATGCTAGAAACTAGAGAGGGACTAGGTATAAAGATAAGCAAAACACATTTTTTTCTGGCTATAAGAACATTCTCTCTTGTAAGGAGACAGACCTGTAAATTGCAACTATTTAATTATAATTGGAGGGAAGTAAATTCAAAATAAAAGGGGTGCCCCCTTCATAAAAATTCATCAAGCAATGCCTTTATAATTTACCTACCTTACTGTATGTATGTTGTATTTCAATGAAAAGTTCACTTAAAAACAAACTCAAAAAAAAAAAAAAAAAAAAAAAGGCCGGTGATATAGCTCAGCGGCATAAGCGTCTACCTGGTAAGCATGAGATCCTGAGTTTGACTCCCGGTACTGTACATAAAAAAAAAATAATAATAAAAAAAAAAAAAAAAACGAAAAACTCAAGGGCTGTAGCTTAGTGGTAAAGCACTTGCCTAGCATATGAAAGGCCCTTGGTTCAAGCCCCAACACCAAAAAGAAAAATTCAAAGAGAAACTAAGGTAACTTAGAATGGGTAATGGAAGGAAGCACAATGTGAAATTCCTTAAATAAAAATTTATTGGGGCTGGGGATGTGGCTCAGGGGTAGTGCTCATGCCTTGCATGCACAAGGCCCTGGGTTTGACCCCCAACACCAAAAAAAAAAAATTTTTTTATTGACTTTTTTAAAAAAATCAAAATAGAGGGAGCTGGGCATGGTGGCGCACACCTGTAATCCCAGCACTCAGGAGGCAGAGCCAGGAGGACAGCCATGAGTTCAAGGCCAGCCTGGGGTACATAGTGAGTTCAAGCCCAGGCTGAACTACAAAGCAAGACCCTGTCTCAAAAAATATATAGAGAGAGGGATAAGCTGCTGGTAGTGGATGCTAAAGAGCCAGAATGACCCCTTCTATCCCTCAAACATCAAAGAGATACAATGAAACAAAGTCTCAAAAGATGAGAAAACTTTGAGGAACAAGCCAAACCAAAGCAGAGGGATGGAGGCACGTGCCTATGGGAAAGGCCAGGGATCCAGAGCAGCCAAAGGACAGGACCCAACCACAGCCTGGTCATTATGTTAGGAGTTGAATTGTGTCCCCAGAAATACATGCTGAAGTCCTAACCTTTGGTACCTGTGAATGTTGCCTTATTTGGAAATACAGCTTTGAAAACACACCAACTTAAAATGGGGTTATTAGGGTGGGTCATAATCCAATAGGACAGTATTCTTATAAGGAAAAGAAGAGACACAGAGGCAGACAGGGAGAAGATTATGGAGGAAGAAATGGGAGTGGTACATCTACAAGGCAAGAACAGCAAGACTGCCAGGCATGGTGGCACACGCCTGTAATCCCAGCACTCAGAGGCTAAGGCAGGAGGATTACAGTGAGTTTGAGGACAGCTGAACTACATAGCAAGACCCTGACTCAAATCAATCAATCAATCAATCAATCATCAATCAATAAAATGGCAAAACTGATGGGAAACACCAGAGGTTAAGAAGGTCTGGCACAGAATCTCCCTTTGGGCTTCAGAGGGAACATGGTCTTCATTTTGGACATCAGTCCTGTGTAGACCTCAGTACTCTGATCTTAGATTTCTGTCCTCCAGAACTGTAAGACAATGTATGTATTTCTGATGTTTTAGCCCCCAGGTTGTAATACCTTGTTTTGGCAGCCCTGGGACACTGATACCATGAGAGCAAGAATGGCTGTCACAAACCTTAGATGCAGTTTAGCTGGTCTCATCCCTTCTAGTAATCACAGAGGCTGTACTTCATCACTCTGCAGTTTCCATGTAGAAAACTAAGCTACCCAACAACGTCCAGGTCACTGCTTGGAGCTTTCCCCTTTCCTGTCTCAGAGGTCTGAGAGCCCTGCTGAGGCTCTTCCCCGGAGGCTGCACCACCTCGGAATGGACACCTGTAACCCCAAACAATGGGTTCCTTGTGGTTCTGATGTCCCTATTTCTATTCAGGCTAAAGCTACTATCAGGCATTTGTTACAACTGTGTGAAGTTTATTTTGTGAATCAAATCCAAAGTACCAGAGCAGAGGGCCCATCAGCCCAGTTACAAAATGTGCTTACAGAAAGCAGATTATCACACTATGAAAACCAAGCTCTTCCCTTACTAACAAAGCAAAATTTTCAGTCAGCCATCAAAGAGTATGCCTTTTGCCTGTGTATTTTCTTTGTATCAAAGACTGTTAACGGGGCAATTCAATTCAGTACCAGAGCCAATCTTGCAATGGAGAAAGGCCAGCTAGAGACCAAATGACTTATCCAAGCTCAAGGTGGATGAAAAAATGAGGATTCAAGTGCACTGGGAGCTTGGAAAATAATTCTGGCTTTCATTTGGTTGGATCTTACTAGAAATTTCTTGCCAGTGACCTGTAGTGAAACCAGGTCAGGGTGCAGGGAAAATTACACTATGCTTCTCTGAACTACCTGGGAAAGCATGCTTCCCCAGATTCTATCACTGAAATCTGAGGGATACATAGGGAATCTGGAGCAAATAAATACTCTGCAGGAAATGCATGCCTCTGTAGCTGTAGGCCTGAGGGCATGAGTGTGCTGAGGACTCATTGAAGAGGTGTGACAGAAACTACTACAGCAGGTACAATATCTGATGTCACTTCTCAGCCAAGTAGGCCTGCCACAAGCACCCGCCTGCACGAGTGGATGAATGTATGGATGAGGCAGGCTGAGAGAAAATGAGAGCTAAGGAATTAGCCCTGTGTGCTGACAAATCCCTTTGTTGGCTGCCTAATATCACGAGGGATCTTATAGATGTCACCAGAAGACAAAGACCAGGTAACAGCACAGAGGTTGAAACGGCCTGATGTTTGCTGTTCCAGATGCCTGGCCACCGGGTATATGTAGGCCAATCCTGTGCATTTGCAAAGATTTCCTAATCTGGAGCTAGATTCAAAAAACAAACAATCCTCAGAAAAAATAAGCTACCAACTAAAGCACATATTCACAATATTTCCAACAAAGAACTTATATCAAGAAAATATAAAGAGCTCCTAAAATCTGTAAGAGGAAAATGACTCACTTTTTTTTTTTTTTTTTTTTTTTTTGTGGGTACCAGGGGTCAAACTCAGGACCTCGCGCTTGCAAGCAGGCGCTTGTGCCGCTGAGCAATATCACCAGCCCTTTTTTCCTTTGTATGTGGGTACTGGGAATCTAACTCAGGACCTCATGCTTGCCAGGCAGGCGCTTATGCCACTGAGCTGTCTCACCGGCCCAACAACTCACTTTTAAAAATATAATTATTTTATATTGTGATAAGAACACCCAATGTGAAATTGACCCTCCATAGATGTTTAAGTGTACAACGCAACATCGTTATCTATAGGCACAGTGTTACACAGCAAACCTCTAGAACTTACTCATCTTACATAAGTGAAATCTTATACTGATCAATTAGCAGCTCCCCCCAGTTCCTGGCAACCACAATTTCATTCTTTGCTTCCATGTGTTTGACTATTTTAGGTACCTCTTATAAGTGGAATCATGCAGTATTTGTCTTTCTTTTGCTGGCTTATTTCACTTAGCATAATAACCTCCAGATTCATCCAAGGTGTCACAAATGGCAGTACTTCCTTCTTTTTAAAGGCTGGATAATATTCTATTGTATTATATATTTTAAAACCATTCATCCCTTGATGGATATTTAGGTTGTTTTTGTGTTTTGGCTATTGTGAATCATGTTGAACATGGGAATGCTAGTATCTTTTTGAGATCCTAACTTCAATTCTTTTGGATAAATACCCGAAACTGGAGTCACTGGATGATATAGTTGTAGGAACTACAAAAAGGGGCAAAATCAAGCTTGAAGGTGAAAAGTGAAGTCAGCGGTTCCTGGCAAGGAGTAACTGGAAGGGGACAGGAGGACTGGGGGGGGGTTGGTGAGAAGCATATTTTATTTTTTCACTGGAGTAGTAGTCATTCAGGGTATTCGCTTGCAAGCATTCATTGAGCTGTAAATGCTCTATGTGTATTATACATTTCTACATGCATATGATTTTTCTCTTTCTGCTTTTTTTTTTTTTTTTTTTTTTGAAGAGTAGGAAAATTCACTGGAGAATAGGAATGGGGAATAGGAATAGCTCCTCAGAGACAGGAGGGGTCCCAAATGGGTTGCCCGCACATGATATTTCATTAAAAGGTTTTGTTGTTGTTGTTGTTGTTGTTATTTTGAGACAAGGTCTCGCTCTGTAGTCCAGGCTAGCCTGGAACTTGCAGCAATCCTCCTGCCTCAGCCTCTTGTTGTAGTTAGAGTTTGCATGGGAAAAGATATAATACAGGATGCATAATTTATAGGATTATTTTATAGTAGTCACCCAAAGAGTCAAATACAAAAGAGCACAGGAAATCTGTCCACGCACTAGAGACCCAAAGAATCCAGCTGAGGGCCTGGATTGCACAGCAGTGTCCTGCATGAGTCCAGCTGAAGACCTAGAGCCCATGGCAATGCCTTCACGAGTCCAACGAGGCTCAGAGCCCACGACAATGTCTCATGCAAGTACGTATCAAGGATCTGCACTGGGAAGGCCCAAAGGTCAGTGGTGGAAGCTAGAAATTCTGTGCCAGTGGGATGAAGGATCTGTGCCAGCAGGCTGAGGGATCTGCACTGGAGCCAGGAAGTGACACTCAAAATAAGGACCAGAGCTCCCCCAAAAATTACCATATCCATCCTCAGTGACAATGAGGCCCCGAGCTCCTCCGACAATGAGAACAGCCAAGTTCCTATCAGGAAAGCCAGCACAACAAGCTCCTCAAGGAGAACCAACAGCACCACCTCTTCCTCTTCAGTTCTCTTTTTATGTTGTTGTCAACAATCCTCAGGTGGGCCCTCCACACCCAGCACCACGCTGATTCAGTTCAGCTGGGTGTTACAAGTAGCCCACCAGTTGTCAATCCGTTACAGCAGAAGTGAGGCATAGACTCACAGGAGACCAAGAGTCAAGAAACAAGTGAGTTTCATTGGAGAAGCTAGTGGCCCGCAGAAGTTGAGTCTGCTGATCCCGAGCCTTTGTTTCACAGCTCCTTAAACACACATTTGGGGGTTTTACAAAATTCTTTGGTTGCCATAGAGACCACATCTTTACTACATCATTTCTTTGGAATGTCACAAGGTCCTTCTCAAAACATCAGGTTAATTGACACACAGGATGGGGGCAACGGTCAGTTTGACCAGCTTGTGCTAAAACTGTCTGTTCCTCCTTTTATGGTTTTATGACTACAGGAGGGGAAGGGGCTCTTTGGGAAATAGGACTAAAGTTCATCTAAAGGTTTACCTATTAGTTAAAAATGGAGGCTAAGAAACAAAATGGAGATACTCTTGCCCTAATAAATCCACCACACCCCCCAAGTGCTGAGATTACAGGTGTGAGCCACCATACCCAGCTTAAAAGTTTATTTTAAAAAACAGAAAAAGACAGAATACTGCAGTGGTGGCAGCAGCAATAGTTGGTTCTCAGAGGCAGCAGTTCCCTGAGTGGCATCAACAACCAGTGCTCAGAAGGCAATGTCTTCTCTAGGATGGTTCTGTGATGTGAATTAGGCCACAGGTCTGATTTGGCCAGGCCCTGTTCTCTCCTCTCCTCTGAGATCTCTGCTTGACTTTCCAGGGATTCTGTGAGCCCTCCAAGATCCTTCATTAGCATTGAGACCTTGTCTCAATTAAAAAAAAAAAAAAGGATTGCATTGGTCTGGGGATGCAGTCCCACATGAAGGTCCTGCTTCAATCCCCAGTACTGGGGGAAAAAAGTGATAGATAATCGAGAATATTCCTTCTTGTTCCAGATACAGAGGCTAGAATGGAGATGTGGGCAGGTTATCAGCAGTCCCACAAGAATTAAGCTTCCAGATCAGACCAATCTACTCACCCTCAGTTTTGCCTCTTACCGACTGGATTACACAGACTTGTCCCCAGGTTTTAGGTATGCTTGCAAAAGCTGTCAAAGCTGGTCAGATGGCACCATTCAGAAAATACCCACATCACCAATGCAACGTGACCCATCAAACCAGAAGCTTCTGCTGTGCCATGAGATGAGACTACCACTGTGAGACCTGACACCATTTCATTTTTACTTCGGCCTCATTATTTGCCACTTAAAAGTTTCCCCTGAGAAATACTAAATAAATGCTGCTACAGGGACATTTCTGATATAATTTTTAAATGAAAGTAAAAAGAGGCCCTGAAGCCATTTTTCTGTCACTGAAATTCTCATTTTTGTGAAATTTTTAACTAAGAGAGGACAGCAGACAGTAACTTATAAAGCACAGCACTCCTTCCAGTGCAGCTTCAGTCTGTACAATGCTTCACTTCCTATGGAAGACTGTCACAAACATGACTCCATCTTCGCAAGGGCCCACGAAGTGGCAAGACAGACACTGACTTGTTCAGCAAATATTTATCAAGCATATTCTATATGGAAGGCACCAGAATTAGCCCCATTTTGCAGCCAAGAAAGAGAAAAAGGCCAGGAAAATATAAGTCACATGCCCCAGTACAGACAACTGGTCAACATCAAAGCCCAAACTTGAATCAGGTTTATATGCTAGCAGCATAGAGCTCTTGCCATGGAGAATACTAGTGTGTAGTTGTCCAGAAATAGTGTTCTGGTTTACTTGGTCGTTGTTTGTATCTACCACTTGTAAGTGAAAACTTGAATTCTATGAGATATGGCCCTGGCCTGCCTTGTCCCTGCCCACCCACAACTAACATGTGGCAGGAGTTCCAAAATGTGCTAGCTGAGGGAATTAACATATGAGTGTTACACAAGCAGCAGAACAGACCCATGGAGGTAATACAGCCCTGTCCACAGCACAGTGACATCAACCTAAAGCCCTACCCAAAGTCCACCAACCTCTCATGTTTAAGGAGTGATGCCACAGTGTTGTAGTCAGGGTTTACAAGGGAATAGATTTAATACAGGACACATAATTTATAGGATTATTTTATAATATTCACCCAAAGAGTCAAATGCAGAAGAGTGTAGATGATCTGTCCACACACTGGAGACCCAAAGAATCCAGTTGAAGGCCTGGATCTCACAGCAGTGTCCTGCATGAGTCCAGCTGAAGACCTAGAGCCCATGGCAGTGTCCTCCACAAGTCCAACTGGAGGCCCAGAGCCCACGACAATGTCTCATGCAAGTCTGTATCAAGGATCTGCACTGGGAAGGCCCAAAGGTCAGTGGTGGAAGCTAGAAAGTCTGCACCAGCGGGATGAAGGATCTGTGCCAATGGGCTGAGGGATCTGCACTGGAGCCAGGAAGCGACGCTCAAGGTAAGAACCAGAGCTCCCCCCAAAAGAACCACAGCCATCCTCAGTGACAGCGAGGATCTGAGCTCCTCCAACAACGAGAACAGCTGAGTTCATATCAGGAAAATCAGCGTGACAAGCTTCTCCAAGAGAATCAAACAGCACACCATCTTCTCCTCCAGTTCTCTTTTTGTGCTATTAACAACAATCCTCAGGTGCGCCTTCCACACCCAGAACCACACTGATTCAGATCTGTTACAAGTTGACCATTAGTTAATCCACCACGCAGAGTAATGATATCCCACCCACCAGCATCACTCACTGGAAGTCCATAAGATCCAGTTCTGTGGTTCCACCAAAATGTCAGGAAGCTGTATACTACCCAGAAATGTCTAAGGCGGTTCCTAAGATCATTTCCTAAGTATAAAGCCTGTCACAGGATATTAGGCAAATGCTTTAGATCTCAAATTTAGACTAAAATATCTTTTCAAGTAGAAAATGAATGTGCATGATACTTTTTCTGTCAATGTAACAACAAAAATAGACCATGGTATCTTTCCATGCTATGACAGTTTTGAACTGTGATGTTGATGAGGCTAGACTTCACCAAGCAGAATTCCAAGTCCTCTCCATCACACCTCCTTAATCTCTCTCAAATCTACCCCCTTTGCTCCAACTGCCTTGTTTAGCCTTGCAGTAAGCCACGGTCATCTCTTACCTAGAAAACATCCATAGACTCTTCATCAGTGTCCCCACTTGTCCCTTGCCAGAGAATTCCTACACTCCATTTTTCATGAAACTTCATTCTAAGCCTGTCAAATTCTGCTTAAACACCCTTCCACTACTTCCTCTCTTTCTTTATGGCAAAGTTCCTACTCCTAAATAGACTTACCAGTTCTTTCTGAGCGGGCTCCTCCCTGTCTGCTGCCTTCAAAGCTTGCAGTCTTCCAGTTTCTTGGCTGAGCTTGCCCTGTGCAGACGCTGCTCCCTCTATCTGCATGCTGTTCCCTCTGCATGCTTGCTCTCCTTCCTCACTGCCCATTTGGTTACCTCATCCTGCAGGCCTGCTGAAATGTCACTTTTTCCAAGAAACTTTCCTTACATCCCCTACTAAGCTCCCACCACCTCTGGCCTTCCTCTATCACTGCTGCTATCATACACTATTCTAATCACCACCTTATCTGTCTGACTCAGGGTCCATGACTAACTAATTCAAGGCTATATCTCCAGACACTAGCACAGTGTCAGCCACATAGTTCATGCTCAGTAAATATGTGTTAAGTGAATCAACTCAACTTTAAATATCTTTAATTTGATGACAAAAACCATTGTTCTCAGAGAAAACTGTATTCAATGTAAGGTGTTTTGTTGTTGTTGTTGTTGTTTTTGTTTTTGTTTTTTGATAACCAAGATGGCTTTAAAAATATATTTGGGTTAAGTAAGTACAAAATACCAAGGAATGAGTGTTACCATTACCACTAACATCAACCCACTTGAAAAATAAGCAACAACTAAGTAATGGATATAATTAAGTGTTCCTATTTCTACTAGGCTTGGAGTTTCAAAAACTGCTCATCCTAAATTGTCCTAAATAAACAAACAAATGATCTCCCTAAGTAATGTGTTTTATTTTTTCCTAAGTAATGTATTTTAAATCTTTTGTATGTGGCCATGACAAACAGCAGTGCTGAGAAACTTTGGTGACAAAAGGAGGCCTCTTGAGAGCCAGGGAGCCAAGCCCAGGAATGAGGCTGTGTGCTAAGTGTCTAATAAGGAGAAACAAGGAGATGGCAGAATCCCTAGGGCACAGGGCTTGATCTATTTTGAGCACACGCATGGGCCTGTAAATTTAGATTCTCCTTCAGAGAACAGTTCAGGATACCTAAGCAGATTTAATCATCATATAATCTCTATAGTTGCAGCTACAACTTACAGGATATTCCTACAACCTAGCAGTGGGGGTGAACCAATGGCACGCGTGCTGCAGCAGTTTGCTATCACTGAAAGCTCTTAAAGGTTCGCCATCATTGACCTCCACATGTAGTCTCTAGCTTAAAAATTCAGCAGCTAGAAAACAGACCAAAGAAAATATTACAGTAAGCAAAGAAAACTCAAAGTACGAAAGTCAGTTACCAAGCTAAGCAAAAGACTAAAATGCCATGAATTAAGAGATCAATTAGGGAAGCACTCAACTCTGAATTTAACACACTAAGGCCAATTTCAAATTTAAATGCTCAGATTACAATATGATCTTACAGATCTCACGGAGATAACATATAATTCATTCAGGAACTTACTTCTTCACTTCATGGCCCCCAGTACTATAGGCACTGACATCAATACTAGATGAAATACTCTTAGGTAAAAGTGACTCCCACCACACTTCAACTGAAGCAAAAGGGACAGCTAAACTGTCAAAATATGACAGCAACCTGCAAAACCAAAGTGACCCCACCCCATGGGTAGTTGCAGACTCCCAAAGCCGAGTCTGCATTTGAAATAACCCTGACAACTACTAGGCACATTCATTCTCAATTCAGATAACATAGCATTTAGAGGGCCTGTGATGGGCCCAGCCAGGCCTTGGGGTTAAAATAATGACAGGGTCCAGGCCTCTATGAGGCAGCCACTCTCCTAGGCCCTGTACCACCCAACAACAGTATGTGACTTTTCAAGTTCCCTCCATCATTTGGCTTGAATGTGGGAGGAGCCCTGTTAATAGAGAGGGTTTCCCCATGATAAGATTCCTGAACTACAAAAGAGTAGTCCACCGCCAGGCTTCTCCCCACAAGGGCCTCAACTATGTCACCCACAGCTCCTGCCAAACCAGCAATGTTTTCCTGAACTGTGGCTGTTAAACAGGCATAAGGCAGTTAGACAGGAGGTGCTCTCACAAGTCAAGCCTCCATCACTAGCAATTTCTTTCACATATAAAACAGTTTACCAAGGATGTACTTCTTCCCAGTTTTTTTCGAACAGCTGAACAGAGCTATTTACATATGGGAAAAACAAGGGTCACATGGGTTTAAAGCCTTCCTCCCACCTTGAGTAGGGCTCACCTGCGTAAGAGAGAAAATACTGTAGAAGTTAAGTGTGACTTTGAGGGAGACATTTGGTGGTTTGTCTTGAATTGCTCTCCTTTGGAAAAGCTGGAAGTCATGTTGTGAGGATACCTGATTAGCCTATGACAGTTAACTTTGACTGTCAACTTGATTGGATTGAAAAATACCTAGGACATTAGTGAAACACACTTCTGGTTGTGTCTATGAGGGTGTTTCTGGAGATGACTGGCATGAGGGAGAGCAAACTGAGAAGAAAGACCTGCCCTTATGGTAGTCAGCGTCATCCAAAATGGTGAAGACCCAGATGGAACAAATGAAGAAGAAAGAGACACATGTTCTTGCTCTCTCTGCCTCCTGACCAGCATGAGGTGAGCATATTTCCTCCACTATGCCCTTCTGCCATGAAGTTTCTGCCTCGCCACATGCCTAAAGCGATGGAGCCAGCCAACCATGGACTGAAACCTCTGAAACCAAGATCCAAAATAAACCTTTCCTCCTTTAGGTTGATTTTCTTGGGTATTTTGCCACAGCAACGAAAAGCTGACTCACACATATCCCTTTGGAGAAATCTACAGGGTGAGGAACTGAGGCCTCCTGACAGTTGCATCTCCACTCTGGCAGGCATGTGAGTGAGCACCCTAGGAACTGGAACCTTCAACCCCAGTCAAGTCTTCGGGTGACTGGAGTCCACAATAGATTCTTCAACAGAAGCACCCGCCTTACCACCCACTTGTGATTCCTGACCCACGGAAACTGTGAGATGATGCTCATTATTGTCTTTGGCTTCTAAATTTGGAGGAGATTTGTCATATAGCAATAGACAATCCATAGAGACACTGAGGTAGCCTCTCTGAAGAGGAAGAACCCAGTCATGTAAAAAGGATAAGGCCAGCTATGTAGAACACAGTGATGTTCCAATAAGGCCAGATGTGGCCTAGAAACAATTTCAGCTCAGCAGAGGAAGAACTTTCCAACATCCAGAGTTTTCTATGGAAGCACCTGCCTATCCTAGAGAGAGAGGTTCGCTCTTCGACACCTGAGAGGTGTGCCCAGAAGCTGTGTTAATGGGCTGAGGTGCTATAGGAAGAAGTTAAGGAACAGAGAGATGGTTAGCTTGGTGACTTTTTAATCTAATCTAATTAATCTAATCTAATCTAATCTAATCTAATCTAATCTACAGTACTGGAGATTGAATGCAGAGGCACTAAGCTATAGCACTGAGCTATATCCCCAGCCTTTTTAAATTTTGAGACAGGATCTCACAAAGTTGCAGGACTGGCCTTGAACATGGGATCCTCCTGCCTCGGCCCCTCGAGTCACTGGGATTACAGGTGTGCACCACGGCACCCAGCTTGGCTTGGTGACTTTTACTTTCTGTTCTTGCCTTGGTTCTTTTCCTGTCTGGAGACTTTTGCCATTGCACCATGCCACTTATCCAAGGACCTGGAAAATCTCATCAGCCTTCCAGGCACCAGTGACATATTTGTGCAGTGTGTGGCTAGGTAACAATTTTTTTTTTAAAGAGAGAATAAAAAAATAGAACAAAATTTCAAGACAACATAATAGGAGGGTAACAATGGTTAATACATTCCGTATTGTTATCTTTAAATTCGTTACTCAGGGTACAAGATATCAGCATTCAACCATCCAAACAGTATTAGCACAAACCTTTCTTTTCAATGAACTAAGTGAAATTAGTAGTGTATCTATCTTAAATATCTTATATATATATATATATCTATAAAATATTTTTCTTTTCCCTTCTTTCTTTTCTCCATTCCCCCATCCCAATTTCTCTTTCCTTTTGAACAGTTTTTTCCTGTTTTACCCTATCTATTGTAGATTTTGGATTTTATTTACTCTTCCAGTTTCTCACACTAGGGAGACAATACGATGTTTACACATGTGCATCTGGTTTATTTCACTTATGAGTATTTTCTCGAGTTGCATCCATTTACCTATAAAAGTCTCCAGTTTATCTTTCTTTTTTTTTTTCTTCTTTGTACGTACCGGGGGGTCGACCTCAGGACCTCGCGCGCCAGCAGGCGCCCGTGCCACTGAGCGATATCACCGGCCCCTTTTTCATATGTGGGTTCCGGGAGTCGAACTCGGGCCCTCGCGCTTGCCAGGCAGGCGCTTAAGCTGCTGAGCCATCTCACCGGCCCCTCCAGTTTATCTTTCTTTATGGCTGAATAGTACTCCATTGTATAAAAATACCACATCTTTTTTATCCATTCCTCAGTTGATGGGCATTTGGGTTGTTTCCACGATCTAGCTACTACAAATTGTGCTGCTATAAACATGGGTGCACATATATCGCTGTGGTATGATGTTTTTAATTCTTCTGGGAAGATACCCAGAAGGGGAATAGCTGGATCAAATGGGACCTCCAATCCTAGTTTTTTGAGGAGTCTCCACACGGATTTCCACAGTGGCTGCACCAGTTGACACTCCCACCAACAGTGGAGAAGGGTTCCTTTTTCCCCACCGCCCCTCCAGCATCTGTTATTGGTTGATTTCTTGATAATAGCCATTCTTTCTGGGGTGAGATGGAATCTCAGTGTTGTTTTAATTTGCATCTCTTGAATGACTAATGATGTTGAACATTTTTTATATATTTTTTTGCCATTTGTATTTCTTCATCTGAGAAGTGTTTATTTTAGATAACAATTTTTGAACCCTGATTTATCATGTGCTAGGCCTTATGGAAAGAAATAGATAAAACATGAGGTCTTGCCTTTAAGCAGCTGCACGTGTACATTAGGACACATTCCCATGAAGGACACACTAGAGGTAAAATGGAGGAAGGCAGTAAACTGCAGCCTGAAGCCAGGAATAATGCCTAGAAGGCTGCAAGGGCAGGTGTAATGCCCTCAGGTAGACACAGGCACAAGAGGAATCTACACAGAGGTTAACAATGCCCTGATCCCATTTCTAGAAGGCAAAGTCTCGAAAAGCCAACAGACAAAATAAATTAAAACTAAAGAGAGCTGTAGGACTCAGAAGAAAATTGTTTCTGTGCTTGCACTCAGCCAAATAATTTCATTTTCTAAAAACTGAAAGTTAAAGGAAGGTGTGCACCACAGCATCCACCTTGGCTTGGTGACTTTTGCTAACTTGGTGACCTATGATTGATTCTGCCAATGGAATGTGGTCCTAACTCTGCCTTTCTTATCACAACATGTGAACTACTCAGCGAAAGGTGCTGTCCCCATTCATTCTGCCTCTAAATCTCCCAAGACTGGGAAGCAGAACACAGCCTTAGCCTTTTCCCATGCTGTCCTGCAGCCTCTTACCATCACTGGCCCAAATCCATTAGCAAGGGCAGGAGAAAGGGAGATAAGCACCTGGATGCTGTCACTATAAATCCAAGATGCTTCCAAAAGGCTGCGGCCCTAGAGGCAGGAAGGCTAGTGGATGGCTGTGGCCCACAAAAAGCATCCCACAGTCTTTCACTACCAGGTCAGGTACCAGCTTCCAGCCTCCTGGACTCAGATCTCTGAGCCATCAAGCCAACAGACATTTCCTCAGTCCCTTGATGTGACAAGCCTATTACCAGGGACAGGTCATCTTTAATATCTCTGTTCTCCCTTCTTCCAACTTGTTTCCCATCAAATTTTCAGGAAGATGGGGCTAGAAGGAACCCACAGACCACCTAACCCAGTCCCTTTATTTTACTGATGAAGGGGCATTTCCCTGAATTCTATTTTTGTTTTTTTGTTTTGGTTTTTTTGTTTGTTTGTTTGTTTTGAGACAGAGTCTTGCTATGTAGTTCAAGCTAGCTTTGAACTCACTGTGGAACCCAGGCTGGCCTTGAACTCATGGCGATCCTTCAGCCTCCCAAGTACTGGGATTACAGGTGTACACCACCATGCCTGGCTTCCCCCAAATCTTAATGCCCTTTCTAATTTACAATTACACATCCACACTTTTTGTCATTGGACATTGCAGGATCAGCCCCTAGAGTGGGGAGTGGGTATCCTCCATTCCAAATGAGATGGGATGAGGACCTATACCTTGATTCTGCCAGTGGAATGTGGACCAAACTGAGGGTCCATATTCTACCTGCACAGGAGTGCCGTGGACACCACATGCCCTCCTGCTCTTCTGTCATCACAGTGGGAGGACATACCTCATTAGCCTGAATTTTAGTTTTTCTTTTTTTTTTACTTTATTTTTTTTAATTTTTTTTATGTTTGTGACACTGGGGATTGAACCCAGAGTTTCTGTACTAAGATATATCCCAAGCCCTTTTTATTTTTAGACAGGGTCTCATTAAGTCGCTAAGTTGCCTAGGCTAGGTTTGAACTTGCAATCCTCTTGCCTCAGCTTCTCTGAGTGCTGGGATTACAGGTATGTGCCACCATGCCCAGGTTAGTCCACTCTTCTGAGGCAGAAGAATGTCTCGGTTGCTGCTGCCTGAAGCCAGCCTGCCCCGGCCACCTGTAGACAAGCAAGAGTAAGCCACTGCAGCTTCAGACCTATGGGTGATCTGTTTTGGAGCTGCCTGATGCAAGAACAGAGAGAGCTAAGGATCTACTCCTGTGAGAACTCACATGGAACCCACTGTCAAATGGAGTGCGACAGTGGAGGAAGAGATCAGTGGGAGATATCGGTGGAGAGGCAGGGTGGCAACAAAAGAAAAACAGACAAATGGAAGTATAACAGACAAAAACTTTTGTGCCTCAAAGGACCAATCAACATAGGAAAAGGAAACCCACAAAGTAGGAGAAAATTATTTTTAATCATCTACTTGAAAAAGGTTAATTCCCAGAATATATAAAGAATTTCAACAATTCAACAAAAACACTCAAATAACTGATTTAAAATGAGTAAAGGATTTTAATAGACATTTCTCCAAAGATGATACATACATGATCAACAAGCATATAAAAAGACACTCAATATCATGAATCATCAGAGAAATGCAAATCAAAACCACAATGACATATCACCTTATACCCACTCTCTAAAACAAAGTTGGGGGTGGTGATGCCTGTACTCCAAGCCTCCGGGAGACTGAAGCAGGAGGGTTGAGAGTTCGAAGCCAACAAGGGCTACACAGTGAGCTTAAGGCCAGCCTGGACTACACAGCAAGCCTCTTTCTCAACACTCATATTCACAGCTATAAACTTCCATCTTAGAACTGCTTTCATTGTGTCCCATGAGGTCTGGTATGTGGTACTGGCATTATCGTTTAGTTCTAGAAACTGTCTTATTTCTTCCTTGATTTCTTCTGTGACCCACTGTTTGAGTGTATTGTTTAGTTTCTATACATTTGCATCATTTGTCTTTTCTTTTGTCATTGATTTCTAATTTCATTGCACTATGATCTGATAGTATGCATGGTATAATTTCAGTTCTTTTACATTTACTTAAGCTTGCTTTACTAGCTAAAATGTGGTGTGTTTTGGAGAAAGTTCCATGGACTGCTGAGAAGAGTGTGTATTCTGTTATTGTTGGGTGGAACACTCTATAGATATCCATTAGGTTCATTTGTTCAAAGGTTTTATTGAACTCTGATTTCTTTGTTGACATTTTTGTCTAGTTGATCTATGTGTGGTAGTGGGATATTAAGGTCTCCCCACTATAACTGTGTTTTTTATCTGGTCTTTTATGTCTAGTAGTATTTATTTTATGAAATTCAGTGCACCACTATTTAGTCCATATATGTTAATAATCGTTATCTCTTCCTATTGGCTTGTTCTATTAACCAAATGTAGTGGCCTGGCCTCTTTAATCAGTTTTGGCTTGAAGTTCACTTTGTCTGAAGAGAAGACAGTTACACCTGCTTTTTTTTTCAGGTTCCCATTACATGGAATATTGTTTTCCATCTTTTGATTTTTTTAGTCTATGAGTTTCTTTCGTGACAAACCAACAGCTAACATCATACTAAATGGTGAAAAACTCAAAGATTTCACTCTAAAATCAGGAACAAGGATGCCCACTATCACTCCTGTTCAATATAGTTGTGGAAACATTAGCCAAGAGAAAGAAAGAAAAGGAATATGGATAGGAAAGAAAGAAGTTAAATTATCATTATTTGCCGATGACATGATACTCTACATAGAAGACCCCAGGGCCGGTGAGATGGCTCAGCGGCTTAAGCGCCTGCCCGGCAAGCGCGAGGGCCCAAGTTCGACTCCTGGAACCCACATACGAAAAAGGGGCCGGTGATATCGCTCAGCGGCACGGGCGCCTACTGGCGCGCGAGGTCCTGAGGTCGACCCCCGGTACCCACAAAAAAAAAAAAAAAAAAAAAGAAGAAGACCACAAAAACTCCACCGAAAGACTTCTAGATTTAATACCCAAATTCAGCAGCATAGCAGGACACAAAGTCAACCCTCAAAAATCAACAGCATTCCTGACCACGAATAACAAACTCACTGGGAGAGAAATTAGGAAAACAACACCTTTCACAATAGCATCAAGAAAATGAAACACTTAGGAATCAATCTAACAAAGGAAGTGAAAGAGCTATACATTGAAAACTATGGTACTCTGAAAAAGGAGATTGAAGAGGATATCAGAAAATGCAAAGATATCCCTTGATCTTGGTAGGCAGGACCAATACAGTGAAAATGGCCATACTTCCAAAACTGTTATACAGATTTAATCCCAATCCAAATACCAACAGCACACTACACGAACTAGAGAAAATAATCCTAAAATTCATATGGAACCAGAAGAGACCTAGAATAGCAAAAGCAATTCTGGGCAAAAAGGGCAAGGCAGGGTGGACCACAATCCCTGATTTGAAGTTATACTACAAAGCTACTATGATAAAAACAGCATGATACTGGCAAACAACAACAAAAAAACAGATCCGAGGATCAGTGGAACAGAACAGAAGATCCAGAAACAACTCCAGGCACACTCAGCTACCTTATCTTTGACAAAGGGGTCTAACACCTTCACTGGAAGAAACTTAGCCTCTTTAACAAATGATGCTGGGTAAACTGGCTGTCCACATGCTGAAAATTGAACCTAGACCCATATCTTTCACCATGCACTAAACTAAAATTGCAATGGATCAAAGATCTAAATATTAAAATAGAAACACTTAATCTCCTGGAAGACAGAATTGGTAGAACTGTAGAAGACATAGGTTCAGGCAAAGACTTTATGAACAAAAATCCAATCACACAGGAAACATTACAAAGAATCAATAACTGCAATCACATCAAGTTAAAAAGCTTCTGCACAGCAAAAGAAACCACAAAAGAGTGAAAAGACAACCTGCAGTGTGGGAAAAAATTTTACCAGCTACTTCTCAGACAAAGGACTAACATCTAGAACATATAAAGAACTCAAAAAAGGGCCGGTGAGATGGCTCAGCGGCATAAGTGCCTGCCTGGTAAGCGCGAGGTCCTGAGGTTGACCTCTGGTACCCACAAAAAAAAAAAAAAAAAAAAAAAAAAAAGAACTCAAAAAAATAAGACCCCTCAAATTTATAGACCCAATCCAAAAATGGGGATCTGAAATGCATAGACATTTCTCAGATGAATAAGCACAAACAGAAAATAAATACATGAGAAAATGCTCGACATCACTGGTCATTCAAGAAATGCAAATTAAAACACCACCAAGATTCCATCTCACCTGAGAAAGAATGGCTATCATGAAGAAATCAACCAATAACAAATGCTGGTGAGGCTGTGGGGAAAAAATAACCCTTCTTCATTGCTGGTAGGAGTGTAAACTGGTAAAATCACTGAGGAGGTCAGTATGGAGATTCCTCAAAAAGCTAGAACTAGAGGTTCCATTTGACCCAGCTATTCCCCTTCTAGGTATCTTCCTGAAAGAGTTCAAAGAATCATAACACAGTGAAATATACATACCCATGTTTATAGCAGGACATTATAATAGCTCAATCTCGGAAACAGCCCATATAAAGATGAGTGGATAAAAAATAAGTGGTATTTATATACAATGGAGTACTAATCTGCCACAAAGAAGGATAAATTTGAATCATTTGTAGGAAAATGGATGCACCTCAAGACCATAATCTTAAGTGAAATAAATTGGACACACAAGTTTAAATATTTCATAATATTGCATTGTTTTTCTTGTGTGGGAAGCCCAAAGGATAAATAAGCATAATGGAGGATAGATTTTGGGAAGTAGGAAGAACATGTGCAAATGGGAAGGGGAACAAGGGAGGAGGGAGGGGAAAGGGAAGGAAGGGAAAAGGAAAAAAAGATAATGGAAGAAAAAACTGGAAATAAAGCTTATGTAAATAGGGAGGGGAATGGGAAAAATATCGAGATGTGTTATGTACAGGGACAAATTCCCTATGATGAATGTGATCAATATATATGACAAATATATACTAATAAAAAGAATCAAGTTTTTTAAAAATCAAAAAAGAAGTATTCCTGCTAATAAATGAGGAAGAAGTGATATAAACAGACTGATATAAGAGTGATCATTACCAGCTGCTAAGATCACAAAACAAGAAGTCACCAGAACATTATGAGTTCCTGATAGAACACATCACCACCTGATCAAGACTCTAGATCCATCTATCAAATTAAGGAATTAAACAAGACAGAAGAACATGTTAAATGACACAAATAGAACATAATCAGCAAAATCCAGACTGGGAAATTCTATGGATGGACCTTATTTGGACCCTACTACAAACAAATGTATCCAAAAAACCCAATTATGACATTTGAGATTTTTTTTTTTTTTTTTTTGTGGGTACCGGGGGTCGAACTCAGGACCTCGCGCGCCAGCAGGCGCCCGTGCCGCTGAGCGATATCACCGGCCCTTTTTTCGTATGTGGGTTCCGGGAGTCGAACTCGGGCCCTCGCGCTTGCCAGGCAGGCGCATATGCCGCTGAGCCATCTCACCGGCCCCGACATTTGAGATTTTTTTTTTTTTTTTTTTTTTTTTTTTTTTTTTGTGGGTACCGGGGGAACGACCTCAGGACCTCGCGCGCCAGCAGGCGCCCGTGCCGCTGAGCGATATCACCGGCCCCTTTTCCGTATGTGGGATCCGGGAGTCGAACTCGGGCCCTCGCGCTTGCAAGGCAGGCGCTTAAGCCGCTGAGCCATCTCACCGGCCCGACATTTGAGATTTTTGAACCATTAACTGATTGGATATTTTATGATAATAAAAAATTCATGTTAATTTGTTTTAGTTGTAACAATAGCATCACGGATGTTTTGTAAAATTCTATCCTTTAGAAATACACAATGAAGCTGGGCATGGTAGCACATGCCTGTAATCCCAGCACGTGAGGCTGAGGCAGGAGGATTATCACCATGAGTTCAAGGCCAACCTGGTCTACATAGTGAGTTCAATGCTAGCCAGATTTACATAGTGAGACCCTGACTCAAAAAAAAAGGGCCGGTGATATAGTTCAGTGGCATAAGCGCCTGCCTGGCAAATGCGAGGTCCTGAGTTCAACTCCCAGTACCCGCATATAAAAAAAAAAGAGAGAGAGAGAGAAATACACAATGAAACATTTATAGGTGAAATATATTTGGGTGTCACTTCAAAATGATATGGGGGGGCTGAGATGAAATCAGATTGGCCTAGAAGTTAATAATTATTGAAATTAGGTAACATGCACATGGGGGGGAGGTGCACCATTATACTACTGTTTACTCATATATGTTTAAAATTCTTCATAACAGATTTTTGTTGTTGTTGTTTGTTTCTGGTTTCATTCAATTTATTTTTCTTATATAAAAACCCCATGTTGCAAGTATAACTGGAGCCTGAGTCTCTGCATGGAGACTCGTGTGAATTCTCACAAGATGGTCAGTGAATTACTGGTAGGGAGACTTGGTGAACAGAGGTCTCTTTTCAGAAGCTGGGTTCAGAGAACTATGTACCTTGGAAATGGCGTCAAAGTGGCCTTGGAAAAGTTGCCCAGAGTGGCAGTGCAGCCCCTGGCAGAGGTGCAGCAGTCACCCACACCACCATCACCAGGAGCTTCTTGGACATGGGGCTGAGACGATGCCAGTGCCTCCAGGGGCAGGGAAGAGGTGCACTAACACAAAGGCACAGTGACCTGTCACCTTGCAAAGGAAAAGTTGAGGCTGGCCAATCTTGTTTTCCAGTAGCCTTTCTATGGTAGTGGCTTGGATGGCTACTCCTTGGAGCACATCACATCCAGACCAACATGACTACTGCAGTCGCTGATGGCAACAAATGCCTTGAAACTGGTCCCCTGGCCAGCACAAGTCTACTTCTACACTAGCATAATCTTCAAAACCTCATCCTTGAGGGATGCCCCAGGAAAAAGTCAATGATCTCAGACTCCTTACTGGGCAGGGAGAAAACACAGATCTCCTCCAAGGACTTGATCTTCATGTCCTTGATCAGCAGGCCAGCTTGGTGATGTGGAGGCACTCTTGTCTTCACCTTGCCTCTGTGAGCCCCTTGGCCATGGCCTCAGCCCCTATCACAGCTGGGACGTAGCCTCACAGCCCATTGCTGAAGCCTCTGTAAAAGCCATTGCAACCTCCTATACCTGACGCCCTAAGGGCCTTCAGGTCCTCCCACTGCAACAAAATCATCCACCATTTGGTGTTGCCCAAAGAAGAAGCTACCAAGCATCTTTTGAGACAAAGCCTTGCTTTGTAGTTCAGGCTGGCCTAGAACTGACTATGTAGCCCAGGCTGGCCTCGAACTCACAGCTGCTCCAGCCTCCCAAGTGCTGGGATCACAGGTGTGTGCCACTACACCTGGTATTATAAACATAATTTAATATAACCATCTCTCAATATCCTTGGCTCATGCTAAGCTTAAGAAAAGGGGCAGAAAACCTGGGCCATGTTTAGTCCCTGTGGTCACTTCTTTCTCCAGCAATTTGGTGACTCTCCCTGGGCTATGGCCCAGTCTGTTGAATCTTTATAGCATGAAAAAGATAATATTATAAAGTGAGTTTTCTTCTTTCTTTCTTCGTTTGTTTTTTTTGCGGGGGGGTGGTGTTGATGCTGGGGATTGAACCTAGCTAGGGCTTCACTCATGCTAACCATACACTCTACCACAGAGCTACATCTCTAGCCTACAAAATGTTTTCTATAAAAAGACTTCTCTGAAATTTGAGAGTGTACTGTATAAGCACTATGACTAGCATCTTAGAGGACAATACATTAAAAAGACCCCCCTTCTCTGCTGAGGAGAGAAGCACTGGTTTAATGGAGGGAGGTGGACCAACAACTAGCTAATAATAGGGGCACATGACCAAATGTCATAATGTACAAAGGGCATCCAGAGAAAGGAGGATTCCTCCAGCTCTTTGCTGGGGAACCCAGGCATGTCCATGTTGAGATAACCCTGAAACTAAAATTGTCTAGCTGGGATCTCTGCAGCAACAAGGAGTCCTCCTGGCAGAGGAGATGGCCAGTGCGAAGATCACAAAGGGAAAATAAAAGGCACACGGTTTGTGGAGGGGGAGTAAGTCAGGGGAAGGGGAGAAACAGGACAAAGGGAGGTGGACCAAGCTTGGAAGGGCTGAAAATCTGCCTGGGGTCAGGACTGCATCTGGTAACCCCAGAGAAGCCACACACTATATTACAGCAGCACCCAACATTGCTTCAAAGGACAACACCATCTGCAAGTTTCCCATGCAAGCTCTGCAATGCCATCTGCCCTCTTCTTGGTTTTAGGCAAGGGCCCAGCACTGCAGATCAAATGGTGTGAGTCGAGATTGTTAAATTGGTCTCAAATGTGCAGAGCTGTGGCTGAGCACGTGATGAGGTGCCAGAAGGAGCCAAGCATTACTAAATGATCAGAACTCAGAGACCTCTTAAAAATGGAAACAGACGCTGGAAACCATCACACATAAAAGAAAACAGCATGTAGCACCCAGTATGATTCCAAAACTCACTGACAGTTTACTCTAGGGTATGGTCATGAAAGCCACATCTCTGTGTGGTGACACCTGGTACATGATTCAGCACACATCAAGCTGCCAATTACAATTTTGTTCAGGCGTGTTTCTTACCATCTCCTCCTTCCCACATGTCAGTATCTGGCATAGCTGTCCAGGAAACAGGCCCATTTCCTCTGCCATTCTTCCCTTTGGGATAAACAGAAATTGACCTTGTTCTAGGGAACTTCACACCCTTTGCACAGGCCTGTCCTTCTTTAGTGGCTTAATTTGCCAACTACATCCCAGAATACCACAGGAGGAATGAAAGCCACATGCTTGAATATCCAACTCCCTGGGAGTCCTCCAAGGTTTGGCCTAAATCTGATGGCCAGGATGTGTGCAGACTTCTCTCCTCCTTCCCTCCGGTAGTTTGACCATGGTATGCAGGGCCACCCAGGCACCACACTGCCTTGCATGTTGTTGGCTGTGCAGCAGAGTAATAAACAATACAGCCAAGTTTAGTGTGTATTCACTGTCACAAACAATTCCAAACTACTCAGGAGGCCCTCGTCATGGATCAACAAATCCTTCCCTCTTCCCATGGAAATTACAAGATTCAGTAGCTGGTGCATTCCTATAATCTCATGCATCTCAATAGCAGGTGCATGCCTGTAATCCCAGGCTGAGGCAGGAAGATCCCAAGTTTGAGCCACATACAGTATAGGCAATTTAGCAACTTAGCAAGAAGACCCTGTCTCAAAATTTATGAAGGTGGGGAGGGTATGGCTCAGTATGAATCCTCAGTACCACACACAAAAAAGGTTCACTCACAAAGTAGGCCTAAGACTGCTCATCCTTTGAAAAGCCTGCTTCCAAGGTTGGCCCTTCCCTGGCATCTGGGACCTATGGACTTCCAAAGGTTCCCCACCATTCCCTAACTGATAAGGTGACTCACTGTGCCTAAGCCACTTACACAATAATGTGATACACATTGAGCATCTGCTTTCCCTTCTGGGTGTCTGGGATTAGGTACATGCCAAGCAGAAGGTACCCCTGTGAGCAGCCCCCAGCAAAATCCCTGGGCTCTGAGTCTCCAATGAGTCTCCCTGGGCATCAATGTTTCACATGTGTTGTCACGACTTGTTGCTGCAGGAATTAAGTATGTCTTGTATGATACCACTAGAAGATCCTTGGAAGCTTGCATCTTATTTTTCCTGACCATTGTCTCATTCCTTCTTTCCTTTTCTTTGCTGACTATGCTTTGTTTACATCTTTTTTTGTGTGTGTGTAATAAAGCATAGCCATGGGTACAACTACTGTTTATGCTGAGTTTTATGAGTCCTCTAGTAATTCATGAAACCTGGGATGGGTCTTGGACCCAAGACCCCAGTGAGGATGGGAAATGAGTAAACACCTTTGCACGGGCTGTGTCTTAGTTACTTTTCACGCTGCTGGGACAAAATACCCAACACCCAAAGTTAAAGGGGGAAAGGTTTATTTAGCTCACAGTTTGTAGAGGTTTCAGTCCATAATCAGCTGGCTCCAAGGCAGAGTGGCTTGGCAGAGAAGAAATCATGATGACCACAAGGCAGCAAAAGCAACAAGGGAGAAACAAGATTCTCTCTGTCCCTTATATTGTATGTAGGCTACCCACCCCAGGGAGGGTGTAGCACTCACACCCTTAATCCTAGCCAGAACTATGCCAAACTAATTAGTGGGCTGATTTACTAATCACACTCACTTAATCCCAGCATCACACACTCTAGATTCAGCCACCTCTGAAAAAGTCCTATGACTGCATGAGCCTTGTGGGGACGTCTAGACACAAACCATAACAGGCTGAGTGAGAAAACTGAGTCCTGGTGCTGTCCATGAGCTTCTACTTCTTCCCCTACATTACAGGATGGCAAGGTTGGCACTCCCACGCTGAAACTGTGAACTGGAAATCACTCTGACATCTGCACAGCAGCCCACAGATGGCAAGTCCTGTTATCTAATTGGACATAACAGTTTAAGGTAGAGGCTTCATCTTTGATCCGTGGTCTGCTTCCCACATATGACACATGAAAGGCAATCAACAAATGTATAGAAAGCTAGTTTAAAATGTTCTAAGGCCGGGCATAGCAGTGTGTGCATATAATCTCAGCACTCTGGAAGGCTGAGGGAGAAGGATCGCAAGTTTGAGCGCAGCCTGGGCAACTCAATGACTTAGCAAGACACTGTCTCAAAATTAAAAAATAAAAATAATAAAAGGCTGAGGATGCAGGTCAGTGCAAAGGCTCTAGATTTAATCCCCAGTAACCAAAAAAGGAAACCTAATATCATTTTTTAAAAGCTTTAGCAAAGCTTATTGCCATTCCTTTAGTCACTGCCAACTTTACAAAGTGGCATATCATCTTAGGTAGATATAGAACACATGCACAAACACAATTCTATGGAAATACACAAAGGACTTCAAAAATAAGGTATTGGATGGCCGAGGATGATGGGACATGCCTGTAATCCCAGCACTCGGGAGGCTGAGGCAAGAAGATCACTGTGAGTTCAAGGCCAGCTGGGCTACACAGTGAGTTCAAGGCCAGCCTGGACTACATAACAAGACCCTATCTCAAAAAACCAAAGAAAGAAAGAAAGAGAGAGAGAGAAAGAGAGAGAGAGAAGGGAGGGAGGGAAGAAAGAGAAAATGAAAAGAAAAAAGAAAAAGAGAAAAGAAAAATAAGCAAACTGGGCATGGTGGCGCACACCTGTAATCCCAGCACTCAGGAAGCTGAGGCAGGAAGATCACTGCAAATTTGAGGCCAGCCTGGGCTACAAAGTGAGTTCAAGGCCAGCCTGAACTGTGTAGTGAAACTCTGGCTCAAAAAAAGAAAAGAAATAAGAAATAAGGTATTAATGTATTGAATCCCCTACTGTCATACATTAAAACCTGTCAACAATTATACCCGTATTTCTTAACTGTTATTTTTCTGGCACTCCTGGCTTAAGCCTGTAATCTCCAATGTATCTTCCCAATCTTCAATAGACAAATTTTTGAAACTGAAGACAAATGAAGGAAAATAAAAGTTTGGCACTAACTCATTTGACTTTTTGAAATCCCATAAACTCACAGGTAATTCTCATTCATTCACTTACCCACTCGCAGACTAACCAAACTATGGAGCGCATTTCAGTGGCAAAGCACTATACTAGGCTCTATTTGAAACACAAAGATGCGGGCCGGGGATATAGCTCAGCAGTGCAGCGCCTGCCTGGCCAGTGCAAGGTCCAGAGTTCAATTCCTGGTACCAAAAAAAAAAAAAAAAAAAAAAGAAAGAAATACAAAGATGTTGATGTTGGCTGTGTCTTCTTGGCACAAAGTTGTCTGCAGTGATGCCCATAGGCATACCCTGTAAACTCCCAGAGGAGGAAGAGCCAATCCTTGAAGCAATCAGTGGCCACTATAGGTATTTCTAATAGGATGAATTCGATAAAGGGATCTGCTTACACAGGAGACAGAACAGTCGAAAGAGAACCCTGGAGAAACTGACATGACCCCAGAGCCATAAGGTAGAGAGCTAGTACCACAGGAGGACTGCATTGTACAGGGCAGCATTTGAAGCAGGGACACCAGGTAAGCAAAGGGCAGACTGGCGCCATTATGTGGCAGCAGGGACGGAGAGGAGGGACTAAAGGAGAGAGATAAGAAAGCTTGGAAATTCCATCTGATGTAGGATGCAGAAGAGAGGAGGCAGCATATATGACTCAGAGGATTTCAGCTATTTATAGAAAAAGAAAAGTTAGAAGGAGGTACAGGTTTTGTAGGGAAAATGACAATGCATGTCCCTAGAACTTGCCAAGAATGACTGGCATACACTGTGCTACAAAATACGCTGTTAGTCCATTTGTTACCTCTTTGCAACACCCCGTGCTAGACGTTAAGCAAACACACTTCAAACAAATACTTCCACATCAGCACCCTGTGCATTCCTTTCCAGTCTAACAGTCTTCTAGTATGAAATATTAAATGTTATTTCATATGAAAGCCAAACCCAATATAACGAGGCCACATCCTAGGGCCCCCAACCTGTATGTAGGACACCAATGACTTAACAGGCAGACCTGCTTACTCAATTTTACACTTTAGGGGACACTGCAATGGATGGTGACATTGAAAACATTGCAATATTTCTTGGTGCCCAATTTCCACAAGAGCAGGCTTTTGAGAGCTGACTTCATTGGAGGAATGAGCACACAATCTATCTAGAGGCAAAGATATCTTGGTGTGCCATCTCTGTTACTGGCCCCCACCAAAATATGGACCATATCAATAAATATTCAAGAAATATTGTGGTATTTTCAATGTCAATTTCAATAATATTGGAAGGAAGGAAGGAAGGAAGAAGATGGAAAAGACCATCCATTACAAAGTGTTCCCAAAAAATGTGAAACTGAGCAAGCACGTTTGCAGGTTAAACTGTTGGTGTCATACAGGTTGGACACTCTAGGAGTTGGTATTCCTCAGCCAGAGGATTTTAAAATTTACTTCCATTTGACCATAGCCTTCTTTCTTACATACCTAGACTAATTTCTTGGAGGCCTTCCTTGCTGACTGGCTGAGCCATTACTAAGCATAGATCAGTCTCAACAATAAATAAAATAAATGCTGCTGTTTTAAACCATCTTGTAAACCCAGCTCTCGGGAGGCTGAAGCAGGAGGATCACCATAAGTTCAAGATCACCCTGGACTACATAGCAAGACCTGTCTCAAAAGAAAGAAAAGGGGCCGGGGATTTAGCTTAGTGGCACAGCGCTGGCCTGGCAAGTGTGAGGTCCTGAGTTCAATTCCCAGTACCAGAAAAAAAAAAGAAAGAAAGAAAGAGAGAGAGAGAGAAATCATCTGGGGATGTCATTTACAATGTTGCCAAATGTATAAGTAGTATAAAAAGCAGAAATTTACCAAATCTATTTTGTTTTGTTTTGTTTTGTTTTTTTGTGGGTACCGGGGGTCGACCTCAGGACCTCGTGTGCCAGCAGGTACCCGTGCCACTGAGCGATGTCACCGGCCCTTTTTTCGTATGTGGGTTCTGGGAGTCGAACTCAGGACCTTGCGCTTGCCAGGCAGGCGCTTACGCCACTAAGCCATCTCACCGGCCCCGAGAAATTTACCAAATCTAATCAATGTTGTTGTCAATGTGGATAAAGGTTGTATTCAGAATACTTGTTTCTTTCCTGATGTTGGGGATTGAACCCAGGGAGCACTGAGCTACACCCCAGTCCTTTTTATTTATTTATTTATTTATTTTGAGACAGGATTTCACTAAGTTGCCCAGGATGGCCTCAGATGTGCAATCCTCTTAACTCAGCCTCCTGAGTCGCTGGGATTTCAATCCACCAGGACTTGATAAAGCCAATGTCTACAAAAATTCTGTACCTTTTATGAATTTTTCCATAATTTTATGTAATTACATGTCCCCTGTGAGACAAGAACTAGGTATGAAATATTTAAAATGAGAACTAACAACCAAAATAATGGAATGCAAAACCATATTCTCTTTGTTGGTATCTGAATAGACATAATTAAGAGTGCCAAGCAATGGCATAAAAAACTCATCTTCTTATTTATATTCCTAGCACATTATTGGAAAGAAGTAAAAATCTGCTTCCAGATGACTACCTATAGCTTCCAGAAATACTTTTTACATGCAGCAATATTTACAAGGACCATTTTTTGGATAATATAAATGTTACTAAGTTCATCTGTTGGCACTATGCACTATCTCCCTTAGAATAAGCTTAAACAATCAAATGAGCTTTTCTTTTTTTATTTTTTTTTCTTTTCTTTTTCTTTTTTTGGTACTGGGAATCGAACTCAGGGCCTTACGCTTGCCAGGCAGGAGCTTTTCAAATAAAATCCAGGGCAAATGACCTGAAGAAGCCACATCTAAAGGAAAAATCTTTACCTAAACTCCTGCTGTTTTTGTACTAAGGTAAAAATAATGGGGATTGAAATGCAGGTTAAGACTCCAATGAGCCAGGTGTAGTGGCGCACACCTATATTCCCAGTACTCAGGAGGCTGAGGCAGAAGGATTGCCATGAGTTCAAGGCCAGCCTGGGATACATAGTGAGTTCAAGGGCATCCTGAACTATATAGTGAGACCCTTTCTCAAAAAAAAAAACAAAAACCTGCAATGAGATATGATAGTACACCCATTAGATTGGTAAAATCAATTCTGATGATACCAAGTGTTGCACAGGATATAAATGCACAGAATCTCTTATTCACTGCTGGTAGGAGTATAAATTGTTCTAATACTTTGGGAGATGATTTAGCATTATGTAAGGTGAACTTTTACTTTCTCTCAAAGCCAGTGATTTCTCCCAAAAGGAAGTCCTATATGTGTGCAAGAATTTCCATAATGAGCCAGCAACAGGAACATGCACAAATAAAAAGGGCTACACTCATGCTGGACTTTACACAACAGTCAGAATAACTCCATGAGAGCTGGGGTGTAGTTCAGTAGTAAAGCACAAAGGCCCTGGGTTCAATCCTTAGCACCATAAAAAAAACAAATCCCATGAAACCCAAATGGGTGGATGGATGGATGGATGGATACAGACTGACTGACCTTTTTTATGAAGTTAAAAAAAAAAGTTACATTTTTTTTAATGGGCTTCTAAAATTATATGTTGATGGGATCAAAGAAAGGAGAGGGTGACTAAGATTTGAGATGCTGGTTATCCTGGAGTGAAGAAACCAGATGACCCAGGCATGGTGGCACACACCTATAATCCCAAGCACTCAGGAAGCTGAGGCAGGAGAATTGTGAGTTCAAGGCCAGCCTGAACTACAAAGTGAGAACCTGTCTCAAAAACTAAAGAAAACAAAACAAAAGCCAGATGATAAATCTGGGATAGATGGCAGAGGGCCCAAGAAATAGGTGCCTACATTTTCTCTATTCACCATGTTTCACATTAAAATAGTTTTTAAAATTGAGAATGTTCTTTCCAAAAGAGAAGGTAGCTAAAGAAACATCTGATTCCTTCTCCATCGCCCATACTTACCACCAGGTAAGCATGACTCTACCACACTCTACAGAAAAGAGATTGTGAATTAAAAATTTCACTCTGTTTTCAGCTCACAAGTACCCTAATCTTGCCTCTATCCAAGCCATACACACTTGGCAAATTACTGAGAGCTGGGCATATGGGGAGAGAGAAGATAACACACAAAGCCAATTCAACAAGGCACCCTGCTGTTGTCAGGGCTATAGGGAGAATGTTTGGTCCTTGATCTTGGCTAGCAGGATGACTACAATCGGGCTACAAGGAGGGATTCAGATCAGAAGTAGGGACAGGAGAGTGCCATCAAATGTCTGAAGTGCTGAGAGGCAGATGGAGGAGGAGACCAAAGCGTTCTTAGAAGGTAGAACTTGGGGTTGAGAGAAGTTGCCATTCCAGCTCCACTTCAAAAAAGCCTTTTCTAGGGCCGGGGATATAGCTCAGCGGCACAAGTGCCTGCCTGGCAAGCACGAGGTCCTGAGTTCGATTCCCAGAACCAAAAAAAAAAAAAAAAAGGCGTTTTCTGCAGCCAAGCTTACTCATCCCTAGTGGCATTCAGACACATAGTTTGTAAGCTGGGTGCCTCTGGGTAAACCACTGAAGTTCATTCAGCCGCAGGTTCCTGGCCAGCTTCAAATGCAACTAAACAAGAGCATGAGGCTGCATAAATGTAAGGAATCATTCGTTCCACCCAGGTGAGTCAAACAACAATTCTGCCCACCTTGGAAACTAGAAGTATCCAAAAATGAAATTTCTGAGCTGGACTGTGCGAGCATGCGTGCGCACACGCGCACACACACACACACACACACACACACAAATTGTTCCCACTCCCTCCTGCCTCTCAAAACAGGATTTGTCTTCACAATGAGTGAAGTAAACAGCAAGAAATTTTCCTAATTACCTGAAGAATCTGCAAATTTGAGGTTACCTTCAAATGACAACCATCTATAAAAGGGGTGATCACAATATACAATGAATGTTTAAATTTTTAAAAATGTATTACGGTAAAAGACATGTTGCCAGTAACCCCCCTCAAAATAATTCCCCTTGCTTCAAATACTCTTATCCCACTGTTCTTATAACTCTCTGAAGCAGTTCTGGAAGTCTCTTTCATGAGTATCTTCACAAGGTATGATCAAAAATATGATGAACGCTGCTGCCGAGTGCCATCCAATGGAAAAGTAGGTTTGTAAAACCTTTTTCACCAGATTGGGCACCGTACAACTTCTGGCTCTTCCCCAAAAGTCAAAACGATTATGAAGGGTAAACGTTTTGAATCACTTCAGGACACCAAGGCAACCACAGGAACATAACCAAAGATACACACACACAAGAAAAGACTTCCAGGGCCGGTGAGATGGCTCAGTGGCATAAGCGCCTGCCTGGCAAGTGCAAGGTCCTGCGTTTGACTCCCAGTACCCACATAAAGGAAAAAAGGGCTGGTTATATTGCTCAGTGGCACAAGCGCTTGCTGGCAAGCGCGAGGTCCTGAGGTCGACTCCTGGTACCCACATAAAAAACAAAACAAAACAAAACAAAAAAACCTTCAGGAACTACTTCAGAAAATGGCAAGAACAATGAGATGATTGTGTTCAAAGTAAGGGGAAGCTAAGGAGGCTGAGGCAGAAGGATAGCCATGAGTTCACAGCTAGCCTGGGCTACATAGTGAGTTCAAGGCCAGCCTGGAATACATACTGCGACCCCACCTCAAAACAAAACAAAAAACAAAAACAAAAACAAAGTAAGGGGAAGTATTTTGAGAGGGATTAATGACAATGTGTCTTTTACTGTAATAAAATTTTTAAACTTAAATATTCACTGTATTTTTCTATCACACATAGTTATTTGAAGAAAAAAACGTAGGACATCTTTGCTATCCCAATAAAGACAAACAAGCATGAGGTCAGGTCTTATTTCCACTAGAATTGGGCATTCCTGCCACTGTGGGACGGTATATTAATAAACACTGCCTTGACCACTACTGTTTAGTACTGCCTAGTAAATATAGATAATACAGAAATGGTGAGCACAAGGGTGAGGGAGCATTAGGACATATCTAGTACAGGTATCTACAGACTTGAATAAACAGCTTCACATTTGCAACTTTACCAAAATTAACATTTAAAAAATTACAGTATTCCTGGACACCCAATCTCCACAAGCGCTGGCTTTTGAGAGCTGAACTCGCTCAGCTGTCCATAGTGGCACACACCTGTAATCCCAGCACTTAGGAGGCTGAGGCAGGGAGATCGCTGTGATTTTGAGGCCAGGTTGGATTACACAGTGAGTTGAACGACAGTCCAAACTACATAGCTAGACCCTGTCTCAAAAAAAAAAAAAAAATAGCCGATTTTCAGATGGGTGTGGTGGCACACACCTGTAACCCGAGCACTCTGGGAAGCTGAGGCAGTGGGATTGAAAATTTGAGCCCAACCTGGGCCATTCAGCAAGATCCTATCTCAAAATATACAACAAAAAAAGGTCTGTGAATGTAGTTCAGTGCAAAGGCCCTGGGCTCATTTTCCAGTACCAGGAAGGAAGGAAGGAAGGAGGGAAGGAAGAGAGAAACAAAGAAAGAGAGAAAGGCAGACAGACCTCACTGAGCCAACTATCAGACCCTCCCTTGGCCCAAGAACAGAAACTCGTTCATTTCATTCCAACAAGCACTTCAGGGAATTCTAATACATGCTCAAGTTTGAGAACCACTGGCTGAGAGTAATCTAAGATCAAAAAGCTTAAACCAACCATCCTGTTAAGATACCCCGGGGACAGCAGTAAGAAAGGGAAGGAAACCTTCAGAAACTTCCCCCTTTCAACCAGTTTCAGTGGGGAGATACTGGGAGCTATGTCACCACTGGACTGCAATTCTCAATCCCATGCTGCTTCTGGAACAGGAAAGGAGACAGCAGAACACTTTCTTGTTCTCCACGAAATGCCAAAATTAGCTCCTGAAAGGCAGGAATTGTGCCCGACATCCCTGTCAGTTGGCTGTGCCCAGTCCAGAGCCTGGCAGCCAGTGTGCATGGGGAAAGGTGGGAAACAAACTGAGTAACTGCCAGAGGAGGAGCAGCAGCCCTCCCCACGAGTGAGGCCCCAGCCCAGGGCAAGGACAAGGCAGCTGTTTCCCTCAACCACTAACACAATGATCTTAGCTCCTGAACTAGAAAAGGGCAAGGACTTTGGAGGGCTGACTCCAACTAGCTTCCCAGGCCCCACAACTACAAACACCAGAGACAGACTAAGGCCCTAGCTCATTACTTACTCCACCTCCACACACACCCTTAAAGCCAGGCTTGCCAGAAGGCATGTCTACAGGTCACATCCACCCTTGCCAGAGGTCAGGGCCTCCAACCCTTGGCAGTTCTCTGGCAAACGTGCTCCCAAACACCCCTAGCCTAGTGGCACCGTCCTCCAATCCTGGAGGCCCTCTATCACCATCACTGTGGCATCACCACCCTCCAACCCTGGATGTCCCACCAAGGATGAACCTCCTGGGCACTTCCCTACCTGTAGTAGGACAGCAGACCATTGCCGAGCACAAACCAGCGGCGTTGGTAGCCCTTCAGGTAGTTGGTCCACTTGAGAAGCCAGCCCTTGTAGCTGTCCAGAGGCAGTGAGACCACTGGGTCGTTGGAGATCGAGCCAGTCCCTGACACTGGAAGCCCAAGAGGTGTCTTCGCCTGTCCTGGTCGCAGAAGAGGCAGGGGCTTTGGCACCGACCCAAACTCGGGTTTGAGCAAGGGCTCGCTCTCCACTACTAACCCCGGCGGGGTCAGCTGCTCTGCGAAGGCCTTGGTGAACGACCCAGCCCCTACACCGGAGCCCGACTCTGACCTCGGCCGCAACCCCAGGAGTTCCGTTCCTTGCCCAGAGCCCGGCTGAGGCTCAGGCGACGTCTCGGACCCAGGGTCGGATCTCCGCACGCGTTCTGACGACTCCCGCTCCGAGGCCGGCACCAGCTGGGGCTGAGGCTTGGGCTCCAGCCCGGAGCCGGACGTGGCAGCGCTCATGCCCGGAGCCACCGTGTGGCACGACAAGCAGGGGACAACAGTGAACAGCGACGACAGCCCTCGCGAGCGGCCGCCGCAGCCGCCGCCTCGACTCTGAGCGGCCGCTTTCCCCATAGAGCACGCGGACCGAAGCGCGTCCGAGCCGGGCGCTGGGCGGGGAGCAAGGCGGGACGCGCGGGGACCGGATCCGAGCGGGGCGGGCGGGGCCGTCACGTGCGCGCGGCGAGGGTGGGGGCGCGCGCCCGCGCCCGGTTGTCTCTCCACTGCACCCCGCGCCCTCGCTCCCTGGCTGGCTGTTATCCTGCCCTCGAGCTGGAAGTCTCTGCCTTGGTCTGACCCTAAGAAGGCGTGGTGGAAACACCGCCCGGCCGAGAGCTTGGCGGGCGAGCGGCGACGCGGAAAGAACCACGCGTTTGGGCCCTGCCTGCCGCCCAACCTGTGCCAGGCGCTGGGGAACAATGTTGAATGCGGAGCCCGCCGGCTCCTAGAGCAGCTGTGTCTGCCAGGCGCTCCCCGTCCCTCAGCCGGAGTGGGTTCGCTCCCTGAAATCCAAGAAGTAAGCAGGGCCCAGCAGGGGTGGCATTCAAAAACCACCAACTGTGCCTGAAGTATGGGGGCCCAGCTGGGTGGCGCTAAAAGCTGAGGACGTTCCTTGCCCCCCATCTCAGCCATTACCTGTTTTCTGCACCACTGTCATCGCCTCCTGGGCCAGCTGGCTTCTGGTTCATGCCGGCGCCCTTTGCTGCAAAAGCAGTATCCTTCAGGTTCGTTAAACGCACATAGGGCGTTTTGTAAAGCACGCGTTTTAGTACAAGGCATTTTTATAAGTGGGGTTCTTAAAGTTGGACCTCCTGGATATCCTTGGGTGGTAGTATTGTAGTTGTGAAGGTTTTCTAGTTTGGGCATTTTTCTAGAGATAAGTTCCATAGTTTTCATAGGATTTCCAAAGGAGGCTGTGACCCCAAAAGGTTAAAACACTTTTAAAGAATTTCCAAGCCATTTTAAAGAATATCCGCAGGGGAAGATTTGATGCTTACTAGAAATGATCAGAAATACAAGTTGAAAGGTTGTATATTGGGCTTCTGCCCAGATGCTTCCCACTTCAACCTCCTCAGGGTCCTTTTGGCTCCCGCTCACATGCCTTGCACTCCCTTACCCACCTGCCTATTCCTGATCTTTGCTTGTGACAAAACCACCGATCCAGGGACTGCCTCCTGCATTAAGAGGTGACCAGAATAGAGCAGACCACAAGCCCCTAGAACCAGGAGGTGAGATATGTGCTGAGCAGTATTCTTGCTACCTTTACTGGTGACTCAGACCTCTTCCTGGGTCACTTGTCCTTGAATGGTAATCACACCTGCAATTCTGCCGTGAGCTCTGTAGTGCAGAGGCCTGCCCATCTTGGGCTATCCCGTAAGTACAGTGGTGGTCCTCAGACTTCAGAGGGCCGACCACTCCCAGCAAAATGATTGCTTCTGGGGAGAAATGAGTTTCAGGAGAACTAGGCAACTGGGAAATGGGGTAGAGTGTATATGTGTGTTTTGCCTATTCAAAAAGAATTGTTTAAAACTGCCCCCAAGGAAGCTGATTAGAATTCAGTTTTCCATCTATATCTCCCTGGGATTCTGATTCAGCAGGTCTGAGGTGGAATTCAGGAGCCTGCGTTTTAATGAGCTACCCAGGGGATTCTGATGTGGGTGGATCACGGGGGTGGGGAGGTTATTGTAGATTGAACCCAGAGTCTTTGCACTGAGCTACATCCCGGCCTTTTACAAAATTTTATATTTTGAGACAGGGTTTGATAAGTTGGTAGGAAAGACTGAGCTGAACTTGTGATCCTCCTGCTTTACCCTCTCAGAGTGCTTGGATTACAGGCATGCACTACCATGCCTGGCTCAGAGGCCACCTTTTGAGGCACAGTGACATGAAGAGCAAATTTTGAGGACCTTGAGAATAGACCCATTAAAGAAATCCACTCAGATATGCTTTGGCTGTGGGAACTTCACCCTCCCTAAGAACTTACTTGTGCTGATCTGTATAATGAAGATAATACCTGCTTCAGAGGTTATAATAAAATCATGGGTGTAAAGCACATTTGGCATAGTAGCTGCTTAGTAAATATTCTTTAGGTTATTTAACCACAGAGTGCTCTGTAAAATGTTTTAGTGAAATGAATTAATCAGAGGCTGGAGCAGGAGATGAAACCAAAGTTCACAAGCTTGGGAAGCAGCCACAATAGAAAAAGATTGGTGCCTGCTGTTTATGTGTCAATACACTGCAATCCTCAAGGAGGGAAGGTGACTAATAAATGCTTAATAATATGTTTTAACTGCTCCAGTAAATCACCAAGCTCCCTTAAAATGACAGGGCCTAAGACATTAGCTCTGCCAAAGTGGGTGAAGGAATCACAGAAGGGGCAAGGTTTGCACAAAGTAGGAGGGACAAGGAAAGCATTCAGACAAAGAAATCAGCTTGCACAAAGTCCCAAATCGGGAGAGAACAGCTTGTCTGGGAAATAACAGACAGCTCAGCATATTTGGAAGAGTAGGATAGGTCATGGGACAGAGTTGGGGAGACACCACACTATGAGAAATGCCCTTAATCCATCAGAAAGTAGGGCTCCTATGGATAATAGGATTTTCACATTTAAAAGTGTCAGATTCTCATGCTAAAGTAAAAAATAAAGTGCCAGATCCAGCCAGGCAATAGTGGTACTCACCTCTATCCCAACACTCTGAGAGGCTGAGGCAGAAGGACTTAGATCAGTGGTGGCAAACCTATGGCATGCATGGCACAACAGGCTATTTATTATCATTGAAAGCTCTAAAAGATTCACCATCACTGACTTAGATACTTAGCAAGACCCTGTCTAAAAATTAAATAACATAAAAGGGCTGGGAATATAGCTCAGTGTGAAGGTCCTGGGCTCAATTCACTCACACACACACACACACACATACACACACACACACACACACGTGCCGATCCTTCCCCTTACAGAAATAGTGTCTCCAAGTCTAGGGCAGAAATATGCAAGATGAACATCTATCTGGGACATATTATACCAGACAGCAAAGAGGCTATTCAAGACCACTGAATTTGATACCTGTTGTGTCAAATGGATCCAGGAACCAATTTAAAGGGGTTCCTACTGGCCAAAGATGGGACAATTTGAGCACCAAGAAGAATGATTGTGATGGGTTGAAATAAAAATCCATATGTTAAACCCACAAGTTCCAAAAGTTACAAAACAAAAATATACCTCATTTGTTATATTGGTGGTTGCTACAGTACCAATTCATTATTCTGGAAATTGATGTAAGGAAAAAAGTAAGCCTGTGTCCTGCCATTATAATACAAACTGTGTGTCACAGTAACCCAAGATTTATAATAGGAAAATCTTTATAGAAAAATTCTCTAGTAAGTGTAGAAAGGATGATGGAATTAGAACAAAAATCATCTTTGGAAACTCTCTGTGAAATAATCAAGGTGACCATCATCAATGGCTATTAAATGAGGGGTGTTTTAGTTACTTTCTCATTGCTGGGACAAAATACCCAATATCCACAAGTTAAAGGAGGAAAGGTTTATTTTAGCTCAGTTTGTAGAGGTGTCACTCCATAATTGCCTGGTTCCAAGGTAGGACAGCATGGCAGAGCAGACACAGTCCACAGTGTGACAGGCAGGAGGCAGCATCAGTGAGCCTTCCTTCCCCTTTTATTACATTCATGCCACAAGCCTATTGGTTGGTGCCACCCCCACCCAGGGTGTTCCTTCTGTCTTCAGTAAATGCATTCAGCCACATCCATAACTATGCTAATCTGATCAGTGGATTGATCGAATTATGACATCCATAATCCATATTCACACACCCTAGATCCAGCCACCTCTGAAAAGCCCCACCTGTGAGCACATGAGGCTTTGAGGGGACATCTAAATATAAACCATAACAAGGGGAATTGATGGAAAATTTCATCAAGGATCATGATGACATCAACTGAATCTACTGATCAATCTTAGCATCACCAGAAGTATAACAAGAAAATAGTATATGCTTCCAGATATGAACCAGTAGGAAATACATAGCACCATTTATGATTATTTTTATATTATCCTGCACCCCATCTCACTAAAAACTAAATTGAATCTAATCAAGCTTCTAGCTCAATCAGTATAAAAGAAAAACAGGGGATAGAGGAACATGCTAAATGATCCAAGGGGTCAATCAAATCTGAACAGAAAAATCCATATCCAAATGACCAGTTTTATTCAATAACAGTATCTATGCAAAAAATGGAAATAAGAAAATGTTATCAACATTAATAATACATATCAACCAGATAAAATGAGCAACTTTTGTTTAGATTATAATTCAAATAAACCAACTATAGAATACCTTTTGGGAACAACTGGGCAATAATGAATGCTCTGGATTGAATTGTGTCCCTCCAAAATTCTTTTGTTCCCCCCAGTGTGTCTGTGTTTGGAGTATGGAAATAAAGTTAAATGAATTTATATGGTGGGGCCTTAATCCAAAAGGATTAGTGTTCTTTTTGTTTGTTTGTTTTTGAGACAGGGTCTCTCTGTGTAGTTTAGGCTGGCCTTGAACTCACAGTGATCCTCCTGCCTCAGCCTCCCCCCACCCCGAGTGCTGGGATTACAGATGTGTGCCACCAAGCCCAGCCAAGATTAGTGTTCTTATAAGAAGAGACTCCACAGTGTTCCCTCTCCTCACAATGTGAAGACACAGAAAGAAGACAGCCATCTATAAGCTAGGAAGAGAACCCTCACCAGAAACCAAATAGGCAGGCACCTTGACCTTAGACTTTCTAGGCTCCAGAACTGTGAGAAATAAATTTCTTTTGTTTAAGCTGCCAGTTATTTTGTTATAGCAGCCCAAGCAGACTAATAGGGAATATTAAGAAAGCATTGATTTGATTATATATGTTACATGAAAATTGTCAGGATCAAAATGGAGTCACTCGTACCAAACCCAAAGCAAAGGCAGAGCTAGGAAGCCAAAAAGTAGAGGCTGTCATACACACATGCCTACAATTAAAAACTATTACAGGGACTCTGCACATCACAACCCTGTACAAAGGCTACCACAACCTCACATAAAGAATACGGGTACTTCTGAGTCACCTGTGGTGGCATATACCTATAATCCCAAAGGTTATAAAGGTTATAATGTTGTGGGAAAAACTCAGTCAACGGTAGCCAGGAGCTCAGGAGAAGGAAATTTTATTGACCCTATTGGACCCCAGAGGAGTAATCTCCAAAGGCTGAGGCATTGATTACAGAGAGCTGGTCTTGTTTATAGGGTGACAAACAGAAGTTACAAGAATGAGATAAGCTTTTAGCTGAAGGTTATGGTACAGTGGGTATCTTGTGGTGAGCATAGTTGTATGTAGCAAAGTTGTTTTTAGTACATTCACAGAAGTTTCAATCATATGATTTAGCTGGGTTCAGTGGCAGAGAACAGAATGACAAACTTTGTTGAACAAAATGGCTGCAGTAGGTCTGCTTCAATAATACGAACGTCTTCTACACGTAACTAGTCTGGTACTGGACCTTCTCTTCTCACTGTCTTCTGCTCCATGTACTTTAACCCACTAAACAAACGTCCATAAGTGTTGCCCATGGTGTTGCTACTAGAGATGATCTAACAAATTCCATTTTAAAAAGCCACTTCCAGACTTTTCTGTAATTTTTTTTTTTTTTTTAACAAATGGACATTCACAAGTCGAGTGATTTTTCTAATTCCACTTTATCGTAGTCGGCAACTTTTTACATCTATAACGTCCAGATGCAGCAAAAGTTTTCTTTTAAAAGGCTGGGGGACAGTTAAGAGCAGCTTTTTCATATTAGATACTCCGACCTTCTCCCAACCGCCAGGAAATCCTCCCGAAGGGCACGTGCGGTGCGTTTCGCGCTGGCCAAACGGGAACTTTCGGAGAGAACGAGGACCGGCGCGACGCCCGTTAACGGCCCCCGGCCCTCGGCCTGGGCTCCCTCACCTCCCAGACCGCTGAGGCCGTGGTCCGCCCTCGGCAGAAAGAGGCGCCCTGGTCTCCTCCAGCCGGAACACAGCAGTCAGCCAAAGACCAAACCAAAGACCCGGATCTGCGCAGTTCCTTGGCCCAGAGGGGCCGAGCTCCCAGACCCGCCCTCTCTCCCTGGAGGTAACTGCGCGGCCGTTTTTCCGGCCACGACCCTCCCGCCACTGCAAGACGCCACGTCGTCGGTGGCCAGTGGGAGCTTCGCCTAGGCCGGCAGGGTTGGGCCGGGAGACCCAGCAGCCGGGACCCCCCCCCCCCCCATCATGGAGGGGGCGGGTTCGCGGGTGCCCCGGAACCAGCTCACCTGGGCCTCGGCTCCCTTGCCCAGGTTGCTCCCCTCGGAGCTCAGCTCTTGTCTTTTGGAGAGCCGTGAGCCACTCTCTAGTGTTACTTTCGGTTGACCGTTACAGTGGTATTATGATTATGTTCGTCAAAGTTTTATTTGTAGAGATATACAGATGTATTTATGGATGAAATTATACAATATTTGAGATTTGCTTGAATTTAAAATAATCTAGTTTAAAAAAAAAAAAAAAAAGAGGGGGCCGGTGAGATGGCTCAGCGGCGTAAGCGCCTGCCTGGCAAGCGCCAGGGTCCGAGTTCGACTCCCGGAACCCACATACGAAAGAAGGGCCGGTGATATCGCTCAGCGGCACGGGCACCTGCTGGTGCGCGAGGTCCTGAGGTCGACCCCTGGTACCCACAAAAAAAAAAAAAAAGGAATACTTAGCTGGGCATGGTGGCACACACCTGTGATCCCAGTACTCAGAGACAGAGGCCCTGAGGATTCCAAGTTTGAGCCCAGCTTGGGCAATTTAGTGACTCACTATCTCAAAAACAAAAAAAAATTTTAACTTTTTTTTTAAAGGGTTAGGGCTGTAGCTCAGTGCAAAGACCTTGGGTTCAATCCTCAGCACAAAAATAGAGAAGTGGGGAGTAGATGAAAGAAGACTGCCCAAGTGTAGCTAGTGCTGAATGAAGCAGGAGGATGGATACATGTGCATACATTGTATTTTTTTCCTGCACTCTTTTATATGTTTGAAAATTGGCTTAAAACGGTTTATGTTTTGCCGGGTTGTGGTAGTAAATCCCGGCACTTACTAGAGAGACTGAGCAGGAGAATCGCTGTGACTTGAGGGCCAGCCTGGGCAACATAGCAGAGACCCTGTCTCAACCCCCAGAAAATGGTTTTGTTTTATAAACGTTGGGTGTTTTTTATACATTACTTCCCACCCTTGCAACAACCCTGAAGGGTCAGTTTCATGACCCTCATGTTTACATAAGAGGAAGTCCAGGGTCCTGAGCTACAGAGCTCTGCCTAGGGTCACACCACTCGAACACATGCTGCTCTTGCCCCATGGCCTGTTTACCTGTGTAATCAGAGAATATAGACATGAGCTCCCATATCCCTATACCACCCAAATAAAGTCCTGCCATGATGCCCTTGTGGGTCTCAGGAATAGGATAGAGCTAAAAGAGGACAAAGAAGGAGGTCCCTTGTGGGCTGCCAGACTCTGGGATAGCTGGTCCATCCTTTCTCTGCAGAGCTGTTCATAGCCATCACTTCTGCCTGAGGTAAGCGTAGTGAGGTGGTAGGGGGACTACTGTGCCCTTATGCTGGAGCTCAAAGTCACACAGGCTAAGAACCTAGGCCTCTCAGCTGCTATCTGGTCCTCATTCCGAAATGAGGATGAGGACCCACCATCATGTTCTTATCAGCTTGCCTTTTGGTTAGCTGGCCCTTGACAGCAGTAGTCACTGTACTTGCGATCACATCGTGTAAAGACACAAAAGAGAATTTCCAGAATTGCTTCTGAGAGTTGCAGGAACAAAGGGATAAGTGTTTGAAGCAAGGGAAAGTATTTTCAGGGGGGTTAATAGCAATGTGTCTTTTACTTTAACAATATTTTTTTAGATGTAAACATTCACCATATATTCGATCACATCTGGTATAAGGAAGGAGAGTTCCCATCATGGTGGGCTCCATGATGGAAGTGGACAGGAACCAGGCCCTAAAGGGTCTTAGTGGAATTTTCTCAGGTGGAAAGGAGGGGAGGGCTGGATTTCTAGTTTTGTGAATAGTAGGATTTTCAAGGTTGGGTGCTGGGGTGTAACTCAGTGGTAAAACGTTTGCCAAACATGTTTGAGGCCCTGGGTTCCATCATCCCCACCCCAGCACTGCCAAGAAACCCCAGAAGTTTCAAAGTGGAAAATCAAGGCGCCTCTTTGGAGAGGTGAGGATTTATGGGATTTGACTCATGGGAAGAAGCTCCAGGAATAGGTTTAGAAAGGTGGGTTCCACTGAGTGTGGTACGCATGCCTATAATCCTGCACTTGGGAGGCTGAAGCAGGATTGCTACAAGATCAAGACCAGTTTGGGCTAAATGGTGAGTTCAAGGCTATCCTGAATTATATAGTGAGACCTTTTCTCAGAAAACCAAACAAACAGCGAAAGGTAGGTTCCATGATATCAGGCCCTTCTTTTCCTCTGATTTGCCATTTCAGCAAAAGGAACAATTCTTCCCTGTGACCATTTCATTCTTTTTTTTTTTTTTTTTTGTGGGTACCGGGGGGTCGACCTCAGGACTTCGCGTGCCAACAGGCACCCGTGCTGCTGAGCGATATCACCGGCCCCTTTTTCGTATGTGGGATCTGGGAGTTGAACTCGGGCCCTCGCGCTTGGAAGGCAGGCGCTTACGCCGCTGAGCCATCTCACCGGCCTGACCATTTCATTCTTGAGTATACTCAGCCCCTAGAATGACCTGAGGAAAGTTTGATTAGAACCCCAGTGACCAATCATTGATCCCCAAACAGGTTCCCAACAGGAATTTACTGACTTAGGGGTGCCACAGATCCCCTAGAGCAGTGGTGGCAAAGATGGCACACCTGTTGTCGCCAGCTGTTTGTTATCAATGAAAGCTCTAAAAGATTCATCATCACTGCCCCAGAGGATATGGACGTAGCTCTGTGCAACTCCTCAGGGAGGAGCTGAATATGAGGGAACAGCAGTCCAAGGCCCAGAAGGGATTTAAATCGGTCAGGGACTTGGGGCAAATTGAGGAGTCATAGAAGCTGAACCTCTATTTCTTTATTCTTTTCTTTTTCTTTCTTCTTATCCTGGGGCTCATTCCCAAGCCCCGGGCTGCCTCTTAAGTTGCATGTGTCAACTCTATTTACAGCACAACAATTACTTTGCCAACACAGCTCCCTTCCCATTCATTACATAAGATGCCAATTTTCATGCCAGATTGTTGTTGAGCATTAGCTCCCTGGGTTCTCAGAACAAAGTTATAAGTAGGTACAGTTCCTTGTTCATGGATTCCACCAGTTGCAGATTGAAAATGTCCTTTTAAAAATCATACCAGGGCCGGTGAGATGCTCAGCGGCATAAGCGCCTGCCTGGCAAGCGCGAGGGCCTGAGTTTGACTCCCAGATCCCCCATATGAAAAAAGGGACGGTGATATCGCTCAGCGGAATGGGCGTCTGCTGGCGCGCGAGGTCCTGAGGTTGACCCCCGGTACCCACAAAAAAAAAAAAAAAAATCATACCAGGGCAGGCATGATAGTGCAAACCTGTAATCCCACCTACCAAGGAAACTGAGGCAGGAGGATTGCAAGTTTCAGGTCACCCTGGGCAATTTAATGTGCCATCCCAAATTTTTTTTAATTTTCAAAAAGGGCTGGAGATGTAGCTCAGTGCTTCCTGGGTTCAATCCCCAATACCACACACACACACACAAAAATTATGTCAATACTGAACATATACAGACTTTTAGGGGGTGGAGTGGTACTAGGGATTGAACCCAGGACCTTTGCACTGAACTACATCCCCAGCCCTTTTTTATTTTTTGTTTTGAGACAGGGTCCCGCTAAGTTGCTAAACTACCCAAGCTGGGCCCGAACTTGTAATACTCCTGCCTCAGCCTCTCGCAGTGTTGTTTATAGGTGTGTACTACCGTGCCAGACTCAGACTTTTTTTCATTGTCATTATTCCCTCAACAATATAGTATAGGCTAGGTGTGGTGGCACATGCCTATAATCCCAGCACTTGGGAGGCTGAGGCAGGAGGATTGCTGCAAGTTTGAGGCCAGCTTGGTCTACATAATGACTTCAAGGCCAGCCTGAACTGTACAACGAGACTCTGTCTCCAAAAAACGAACAGATGAACATGCTGAAGCTCTGAGGAGCATAACTTTCTCCTACAACACAGGTGAGATTCCAACTCAGAACCAAATGACTGAAGAGCTCACACACATCAGATAAACAAAGCCTCACTGTGCCGGCAAGGGATGAGGATACACGGCCCTCAAAGCTGTGAGCAGCACCTTCAGTAGCCAAAGCACTGAATGGAACAAATACTGCACAAGCACATTCTCTCTATAAAGCCCAAAGAAGGCTCTCTGCCTTTGCCCAGAAGGCACCAGGCACCAACAGCCAGGGTTTTTATCTGATTCCTCTTATTGTCTCTGGGGCCTTGTCCTAGAAGGGGATAGTGGGACCTTGTATACTTGGGCTTCCTCCTTTTTTGCTCCCTGGCCAGAAGTGAATGATTTTGCTCCACCACACACTCCTGCCATGATGTACTACCACTCACTCCTCCAGTTCCATTCTTCCTCCTCCAGTGGCATTTCCTAGTACATGATGGCAGCCAGCAGGGAAGGAAATTGGATGTGGTGGACACATTATCTTCTGCCACCAATGTCATTTGACCACTTCTGTGAAGATCTTTGAAGGTGCAAAGTGGGAGTTTGCAGTGAATTTTGATGATAGAATAGATTTATAAAGTGGTACAATGTGTCATTATTCTTGGTTCTCAGGAAGAAGAAACAAGGGAAATGAAGAAACTTGGAATAGATGTTCTGGCATCTGCCAGAGTAAATAGCACAACTTAGATTTATTGGCTAATCTAGGAGCCCTGTTGTGCTATCTTTAATGCATCTGATTTAGACCAGCTGGCTTCATTAGCAACCCAGTTTTCATCAGTTCTTTCAGGAGAAATCATCTGGGGAATTAAAAGGTTTACTGCTGCCCTTGCTTTAATTAAATAGCATCTCTGGAGAGGATGGCCTGGCATTGAGTAAATTCCCCCTCCTTTCCTCTCCGCATGATTCTAACGTGAAGCCAGAGGTGAGAACCAATAGAAAAAAGTCCCATGCACATTGCAGTGGATGAACTCGGGAGGGTAAGAATGAGAAGATAATGAAAATAAAGGCAACTAAAGTGTTCTCTGTCAGGCCTGACCTGAGAAATACCTTCCCAATAAACACGGAGCCCTCTACAAACAACAGGAATCCAGGCTACCCCTCAGCGAATGGAACTGATGGCCATAAACAAATTTAGGACTGGACCTGCAGTATCCCTGATGCCAGAAGACCCAGATTTATATGCACACCTGTGCTGATCATCCCTGTAGCTTTGACCTCAAACATTCCATCCAGATTCCTTGGGACTATGACCCCCAACCCCAAACCCTATATATATACTTAGCCTCCCCTCCAGATACTTGCTGACGTCACTCCAATTTCAGCCTGCCTGTACTTACATTAGATCTAGTCTTTCCCACAGTCTTGGTCTCCGAGTGTTTCCTCATGTGTTGTTATTTAACATTCTTTTGATCTGGATGGACTTGGAGGGGAACAACAGGGAGTGGTACCCTTCCATGCTGGTCCAATGGTGGAGAGGGCTCAGGGAGGTGGAGAGGACCCATTGCCCGGATGGTTGTACCCTCGGTGTCACCCTGCCTGATGGAGAGGCCCAGCCGCATCTACTCTGCAGGGCATTTATGAGGAGGCACCACTGGGTGTCACGGTTGTACCATAAAACAAAGCTGGGGCCCAATCATGCCATAATCAACCAGAATCAGCAAGGAGATTGGGTGCAGAATAATGTGATTATGAAGGAATGAAAAATAATGGAATTTGGCGTGATCATTGGGTCCTGCCCTTGCATATCAGAGCCCCTCCCTTACCTTCCTGTAAGGTAACCTTTGTTCAAATGTCATCTTCCATTTAAAGCTTTCTCTGATCACTCACCTGAAGTTGCATGCCTCCCTCTCCTGAACCTCATGCCCCTTCACCTATTTCAGTATTTATGTAGCACCTTTACTGCAATATAATTCACATATCACACAATCCACCCCTGAAGTATATACATTTCAATGGTTTTTAGCATATTCATGGAGCTGTACCACCATCAGCAGGAACAATGTTATCATTTTATCTTTCCCCAAAGAATGTCTGTAGCCTTTAGCTATTAAGGGCCATCCACCCCTCCCAGCCCTATGTTACCACTGCTCTACTTTTTGCTATATATTTGCCTATTCTAGACATTTCATATAAATGGAATCATACACTATGTGGTCTTTTGTGATTCACTTTTTTTCACTTAGCATAAGTTTTCAAGGTCTATCCATGTTGTAGCATGTGTCAGTGCTTCATTCCATTTTGTTGCACACTATTCCATTGTATGGGTAGGCCATATTTTGTTTCTCCCCTCATCCACTGGTAAATATTTTTGTTATTTCTACTTTAGGTGTCCCTATTTACTTTGTCTAGTGCACACACACACACACACACACACACACACACACACACAGTATGATTTTACAAAGAAAGGGTTTGCTGCCATATCCCCAGGGTATGGACTAGTGACTGGCACATTAGTAAGTAGGTGCTCAATAAATATCCCTTAAATGGGGGGGTTTCAGATATATACAAGGAACTTAGTAAGCATGTATAGGTTGAGGTAGAAGGTGAGTATTGATTAGCCGGTTGGAAGAGCTTCTACACAAAGCTTCTGCATAGGGTTAATTCCAGCAGCTAAGAGACCTGACTGGGCCCAGTGGGGATGTGCATTTGAATGACAGTGACTTGGCAACAGAATCTTTGAAAATGTTCCAAGGTGAGCACACTAGTTAAAGGAATTCCACTGGGAGTCATTCTGTAAAGTGATAAATGCACTAGTAAACTTCACCCAGATTATATTGTATAAGCCTGGGTGTTCTGGCTTTGCTCAGAGCACGATCTGTTGCCTTCTACTCAGCAGATATTTATGAGCATTATGTGCACAAAACTCTGGACCATATCTCAGGGCCCGAGTAATGGAAGGAAGCAAGGACCACCCACCAGCCTCGGGGCCCCTGAGTTGCAGGTGAGAGAACTAAAGGCCAGAGAGCTCACTGGGGGAAGCAGGAGGCCCTCATCCTAGGCCTGCCCTGGCTCTACCCCACAGCCCTGCAGCACTGCTTTCAAAGTCAGCAGCTGGACTACACTCTGAACTGTAATAGCCAAAGAAATACTTTGTAACTCAACAAGGGACTGGGTCAGGATGTGTCCCTGCCTCCTGTTCCTGCTTTGGGTCCTAGGGAATTAAATGAGGTGGCCTCCTTCCCAGACCCCAGCACACACAATTTAGTTCCTCCCTCAGAGCCTAGCTCAACTCATAGTGCAAGCACACGCTGCCCCTGCCCCCCGTCACTGTGGAAATTCATCCTGGTTCACCAGCAAAGACACCATGTCTGTCATCTCAAAACCCTTCCCATCTCTTATCTTGTGGGGCCCTTCCCACAATACTGGGAGAAGAATCAGGATTTCTGTTCTCACTTTAAAAATGAGTAGCATCACCAGGTGTGGTGGCTCACGCCTATAAACACAGCACTCTGAGAGGTTGAGGCAGTAGGATCATAAGTTTGAGCCTAGGTTGGGTGACCAGGGCTCTAAGTGGGGCTGGGGAGGTAGTAGCTCAATGTGAAGGCCTTGAGTTCAATCCCTAAAATTGCAATAAGTTAGTGGCAGCATCCTGGTAATGGTCCCCAGTCCGCCCAATTCCTCACATGACTGGCAAGTCAATTCGCCACTCCCAATCTCAGTTACCCTCCTATAAAATAGGACAGGCTCTGCACAAGACGGTCCTATGCATATCCCTACGTTCTCAGAATGGAGAGGAGACTTGCCCAAGATCAAAGTGAACCAGAGCAGAGGCACTCCCATGGTGCAGGTCACCCCTCTTGTCCACACCAATCAGGAAGAGGAGGAGTCACAGCAAGCCAGAAAACCACTTCCTCCACATTTGTGTTCTGATCGTCTATTGAGGGACCACATGGATGGATGAATAGGTAGAAGGATGTATGTATGGATGGATGGATGGATAAGGCAGAAATGCTAAGAACTTTGAGATCACTTTTAGTAGCAATTAGGGTGGCTATCTGCCTCCCCCTGCTCCCTGACAACTTGTTCCTCTAATTCCGACTGCTAAGCCCCAGGGGCAGGCTGCTCTGGATCCACTGAGCCAGAGTTCTGAACCCACTGCCCATCTATAGCTGGGAACAATTACCAACCATGAGAGGAATACAATAGGTCCTTACCCCAGCCAGGTTTCCTTCCATCCTGTTATTTACTGCTATGCTCAACAGCTATAGCTATGGAAAGAAAGTCAAGGGCCAGAGGCCATTTTTAGGAAACTTCAAATATGGGCATCCCTCCCAGGACAGTTCATTAGGCCAACCATGGCTGAAATTAAGCTCCATGCTCACAATGAAGCTCAGAAGTACTAGGGGAAGGGCTGGTATGGAAGGAGTTTATGCTATGCATCTCCAGCCTGATTCAGATAAGAAAATTAACCTCTCTGCTCCTTGGTTTTCTCACAGGCAAAACAGTATGATGCCTGACAAGTGTATGAGGAACGAATGAAGTGAGACAGATAATGCTTTGCATGCCACAGGTGCTCAGTAAAAATGTTACTTTCCCCTTCTTCCAGATATGGAGAAATCTGGAAAGGGAAAGAACGAAGTCTACTGTGCACCAGACAAGTTTTTTCAGTCAAAAAGTTTTTGGTACTCCAAAGTGGTGAAGTGAACTAAATGTATTTCCAGCAGGAAATGAAGTTGGACTCAAACATTCTTGATCTCTTTAGGAGAAAGTACCATTCACCTATCCCCTGCCATCATCCTAGAGCTTCTGACACAAGGGATATTTGGCAAAGATTTCCTGATAGTGATGTTGAAAACATCTTTTAACAGCTACAGGCCAGTAATCCTATGCCCTTCCACTTCTTGGGTGAGCACCTCCCTTGTCTACTTCTCCCTAACCTAGCCTAACTTTCTTTAACAGCCTATCCATCCATACTGAGTGCAAGTTCTTCAGTCACCTGGCAGAAGGGACACTTGGATTTGAGCTAAGCAGCTGCTAAACAGTTGATCTCATGCAACTGAGATTAAAACTGAGGCCCCATAGTACCATCTGTGAAGTCATGGAGCTGAGAACAGACTCAGAATTTGACCTGTGCTCCAGGTGCCAGGTCCTCCACTTCTATCTGTAATGACAAAGACAGGGAGTCCTAACACATGGGGTAGGAGATGGGCTTCAGCATGAGAAGGCTTGGGTTTGTCTTTCTCACTAACTGTCCAACTCTCTGAGCCTGTTTCTCACCCTTAAAATGGGGTTAATAAAATTACCTTTCTCAGCCACGCATGATGGCACATGTTCTTCTGTAGTCTCAGCACTTGGGAGGCTGAGGCAGGAGGATCACCATGAGTTTGAGGCCAGCCTGGGCTACATAGTGAGTTGTTTTGTGTGTGTGTGTGTTTTTTTTGTTTGTTTGTTTTGGTTTTTTTTGGTGGGTACCGGGAATCAAACTCAGGACCTTGCACTTGCCAGGCAAGCACTTATGCCGCTGAGCTATATCACCAGCCCCTACACAGTGAGTTAAAGTCCACCCTAAACTATATACTGAAACCCTGTCTAACTAAACTAAAATAAAATAAAATAAAAGTTATCTTCCTTCCACTAGGAAGAAGGAAGGGAGGGAGGGAGGGAGGGAGGGAGGAAGGAAGGAAGGGGAAGGGAAGGGAAAGGAAGGGAAGGGAAGGGAAGGGAAGGGAAGGGAAGGGAAGGGAAGGGAAGGGAAGGGAAGGGTATATGGGCACTGACAGGTCAATTTGCATTGATCACAGAGGCTGGCTCCACTTAACCTCTTCCACTCAAGCACCGAAGGGACTACCAGGACCTCTTTTACAAAAATATAGGAGAAAGGTAGGGAAAAGAATATTATAACTGTTGAGGGTTTTTTTGTGTTCCTGCTCTCTGTGGTGTTGGTTTATTGGTCCATGATGGTATAAGCTGGCTCATTTCTAGTTCTCCCCGGTCTAATTGATGTCACTGTGGCCCTAGGACAGATCATTCTGCCATGACTAGGGTGGATGCTTGTTCTTGGAGGATTGCATTTTCAACTGGATTTCATACACCCTCAAGCTATCCAAGTATGGCTGGATTTTCATGGATTCCTGTCTCCAGTGCCCCAGTTTTCTCAGCTGGTCTGTTATGAACCTTTTTTTCAGATGTTCATACCACTGGCTTGTCTTTTTCCTGGCCTTCTCCAAAGCTCTCTCCTTTAAAAAAAAAAAAAAAAAAAAAAAGAGCAACAGAGATAAGGTTAGGATTCTGAAGCCACTTTACAGTAAAAGAAACACCTAAGGTGAAAAATGTGCTTGCTGCACCCAATATTTATTCCCTAAATACAGTACTATAATTCACAAGGAGCCCCAGTTTCCTTATTTGTAGAAAGTGGGTATTAAGCTTGAAAACCCCTACGGTACATTCTGACAGTCTGCAGCTGAGGATTCTGATTTTGACTTTAATCATATTTCTATTGGAAGACTGATCAGAAAGTGATAGGGGGCTGGGGTGGTGGGAGGGTGCATCTTGTTTATTTCTCCTTCCATAACTCTTGTTATTCTGTCCCTGTCAATCATTTAGTGTTTTCCACGTACCGTCTGTGACATCCCTTACATCACAATGAATTCCATTCATTTCTTCTACTATATAACTTCTGTCCTGTCCCCACCAGGGAACAGGTCTGGGAGGGCACAGCCTATCTCTTCCTCGTTCCGTTATTTTAGTGCACTAGCTGAGGGAAGGGATGCTAAGAAAAATCAGCCATGGGTTTTCCCAATAACTACTGTGTAGCAAGGGAGACATATGCTCAAATATTTCTAAACCAGGCAAAAAGTGATACCCACTAAAAGAAGCATATTTCAAAGAAGGCAGATACCGGGCTAGTGAGGTAGCTCAGAGGCATAAGCGCCTGCCTGGCAAGTGCGAGGTCCTGAGGTCGACTCCCAGTACCCACGTTAAAAAATAATAATAATAAAAATAAGAAGGCAGATGTGAAGAAAAGCTCCATGGAGCTGAGGATGTTGCTCAGTGGTAGAGCACTTTTCTCACATGCACAAGCCCTGAGTTTGATTTCTAATACTGAAAACAAGAAGCTACATGGAAGGGCTGACATATAAATTGTGAGTTTTGAAGGATGGGGAGATTTGGGGCATCTGATATAGAATCTGGCTTTTTGGTTTTTTGCTGTAGCATGGGTAGGGATGGGACCTAGGGCTTGCACATGCTAGGCAGGTGCTCTGCCGTGAGCTACATACTCCCAGCTCCAGCTCTTAGTTTTTGTCGCCCTTAAGAGGACCTGACAGCATCTTTTAAGGATTTCCCACTCTTCTAAGTCAGAATCCCATGGGCCCATCTGGTGCACCCTGGAACATGCAGGGACACTCAACAGCTAAGAAGGGGACAGTAGCTCAACTCTGGGCTGCCTGCTCTGCTTGAAGAAACGAGTATGTTCTTAAGAGTCACTCTTGTTCACGTGACTCTTCCTAGTGCCTAATGTTGCCTGTTCCAAGCAGTCCCTAAAGACATGTTATACGGGTCAGGCTCTATGGGGAACAGTGGGGTGACAACATTTGGGCTTTTGAGTAGGGAGGCCAAGCCCTACTTGTCCATAAGCAAAAAACGGAAGAGCCTCAGTTTTCAAATGGAAAATGGGAAACCCCCAAAGGAAGAAAACATTAAGCAGATAGTGTTGATGTTAATTCAAGCTCTAGGACCTGAAAGTGTGTGAGAGATAGCAAGAATCCATTAATGGATCACCTAGAAAGATCATGTGCTTTGAGAAGAAATGTTACCAGAGCCGAGAGACATGGAATCTTTCTCCCTCTTTCAGCCCAGGAACACCTTGGGCAAATCAATAACAAGTATCAATTGCCTCCTCTATAAAAATATGACCTGCCTTAGAATACTTTGATTGTTCCATATCACATGTAGGACAGGAGGTAGGATCTTCTCCCAGCCCCAGAACACGGTGAGTGGGAAATGAATTTGGGTCAATCCACTAACACCCTCTAATGCAAATGCAAATGCAAACGCTTGTGGCTACTTTACCTGCAACTCATAGGTTCGTTGGGCATGGAAGTTGTCATGCATGATCACCTGAGATAAATGACTCTTGGGTAAGACTTTTTTCACAGCTGCTTCACTGCAGTTCATTAAGCTGGAATGGGGAAGCAAAGGTTATACAGGTTAGAGATGGCTGGTGGGTCCAACGCCTGATGACAGTGGTCCCAGGGGGAGGGGCTGAGGCCCCCCAGGTTTGTTTGTATCTTTCTTTCTTTCTTAAAAGGCATAAAGCCAGGCATGGTGGCACACACCTGTAATCCCAGCACTCGGGAGGCTGAGGCATGAGGATCGTTGTGAGTGTGAGGCCAGCCTGAACTACATAGCAAGAGGAAAAGCCATGATGAGAAGGATGTAGAAAGGCCCAGAGGAATCCACAAGAGAAATGTCAACAGTGAATCAAAACAGTCCTCAGAAGAAGTCTTTTTCCCCTTCTAGTGCTGGGGATGAAACCCAGGGCCTCATGGCCTGGTAGCCGAGCCCTCTACCAGTGAACTACATCCCCAGCCTAGAAGGGGTCATCAGGGTTAGATGAGAAGCAGGGTCGTGGAAGAGAGGAACAAAAGTCGGATTGTAAGGATCAGATGGATGATTTGAGGGTGGCTGAGGTAGGGATATGTATGTCACAGCCTAGATCTAAACGGGGGCTGGGAGTGGTGGTGGTGGGGAAATACATTAACGCAGGGGATAAATTAAATGAAGCTTGGACAGAGGCTGAGCTAGTAAACAGGGAAATTTTAAGAGGCTTTTGGAAGAATTTACAAAAGTGAGGGAAATTTGAGGTGGACAGGACTTCAGGAGACTCCAGGGGACGAGAAGTCCAAGATGATCCATTCACAATAGTTTCAAATAAAATAAAATATAATATAATATAATAAAATACCTGGGGATCAGTCTAACCAAGGAGATGAAAGACAATGAAAATTTCAGAACACTGAAGAAAGAAATTGAAGAAAACACAAAGACAGAAAGACCACCGTGTTCATGAGCTGACAAAACTAATATTGTCAAAAAGGCTGTATTACCAAAAGCAGTCTACAGAGTCAATGCTATCACCATCAAAATACCAAAAACATTCTTCACAGAACTAGGAAAAAAATCTTAAAATTCATATGAAAACGCAAAAGACCCAGAATACCCAAAGCAATCCTAAGCCAAAAGAACAAGGCTGGAGGCATCACAAAACCAAATTCCAAATATTATAAATCCATAGTCACAAAAATAGCACAGGACTGGCACAAAAATAGACACACATGGAACAGAATAGAGGACACAGAAACAAAACCATGTAACTATAGCCATCTGATTCTGGACAAAGGAGCCAAAGAGATACACTGGAGAAAAGACAGCCTCTTTAACAAATGTTGCTGGAAAAACCGGATATCCACTTGTAGAAGATTGAAATTAAATCCCTATCTCTCACCCTTTACAAAAATCAATTCAAGATGGATTCAAGACCTAGATATAAAACCTGAAACAAAGTTTCTGCACAGCAAGGGAAACAATGGGTGAAAATTGTTGCCAGTTACTCTTCCAATAGAGGATTAGTACTATCTAGACTATATAATGAACTTAACAAATTTAACACCAAAATATCAAATAGCCCAATCAATAAATGGACAAATGAATTAAAAAGATATTTTTCAAAAGAAGTACAAATGTCCAATAAGTATATGGAAAAAAAAGTCCAACATCTTTAGCCATTAGGGAAATGCAAATTAAAATTACATCAAGATACCACATCATCCTAGTCAGAATGGCTAACTCAAGAATACAAAGAAACAATAAATGCTGGTGTGGGTGTGGGGGAAAGAAACCTGTCTACACTACATTGTTGGTGGGAATACAAATTAGTACAGTCACTATGGAAATCAGTATGGAGGTTCCTCAAAAAACTAAAACCAGAGCTACCATTTGATACTGTGATATTACTCCTTAGTATATACCCAAAGCAATTAAAGTCAGCATACTATAATGATACCTGTATATCCGTGTTAATTGCAATACAATTCACAATTACCAAGCTAGGGAACCAACCTAGATGCCCATCAACAGATGAATGGATAAAGAAAGTGTGGTATATACACACAGTGAAGTATTATTCAGCCACGAGACATCTAGAATGTCAAGAATGACATTCTGTCATTTGCAAGAAAATGACTAGATTTGGAGAAAATCATGTTGAACAAAATAAACCAGATTCAAAGACAAATATCATCAGGGGTGGTGGTGCACACCTGTAATCCCAGCACTCACGAGGTTTAGGCAGGAGGATCACTGTAAGTTCAAGGGCAGCCTGAACAACTTAGCAAGACCTTGTCTCAAAAACCAAAAAGGAGGGCCAGTGAGATAGCTCAGCGGCATAAGCGCCTGCCTGGCAAGCTCGAGGTCCTGAGTTCGACTCCCGGTACTCACATATGAAAAAAGGGCCGGTGATATCGCTCAGTGGCACAAGTGCCTGCTGGCGCGCGAGGTCCTGAGTTCAAGCCCTGGTACCCACACACACACACACAAAAAAAGACAAATATCACATGTTCCTCCTAATATGTGGGATCTAAAAAAGATGACAATAAAGTAGAAGGGAGTCTATTATGAGACAAAAGAAGGGAACAAGAGGGAAGGGGGGTGATAGGGTGGATAATGGGGGGATGGTGCTATGGTTTATATCTAGATTCCCCCCCAGAGCCTCATGCGCTCCTAGATGGGGCGTTAGGGAGGTGACTGGACCATGAGTGTGTGATACTCACTAGATCAGTCCACAGATGGGTTTAGAGCTGGGAGGGATGTTGGGAGGTGAAGCCTGATGGGAAGAGGTGGGCCACTGTGGGAGTGGCCTGGAAGGGTATATATCTGTTCTCCCTTGATTCCTCTCTGCTTCTTGTTGCCGCATCATGAACTGTTTCTCCTCTACCATGCTGCCCTGCCTTGGAGCCAGCTGACTATGGACTGAAACCTCTACAAACCGTGAGCCAAAATAAACCTTTCCTCCTTTAAATTGTGGGTGTCAGATACTGTGTGTCAGCAATGAAGAAAGTAACTAAGACAGATGGCTATGGACAGAATATATACATAGAACTTGTCCCCAAATATGGAACTAGGGGTAATGGCAGGGCAAGGAGGGCAACAGAGAGCTGAAAGTGATCAAAGTATGTTATGTACAGATATCAGTCTGCCAAAATGAAACCCATTAATCTGTATAACCAATTAAAAATGAGTGGAAAAAAAGAATATAAGAAAATTTAAAGCTGGGTGTGGTAGCACATGCCTATAATGGCAGCACTTGGGAGGTAGGAAGATTGCTGTAAATTCAAGGGCCACATAGTGAGTTCAAGCCCAGCCTGAACTACAGAGTGAGGCCCTATCCTGAAAGAAAGAAAGAAAGAAAGAAAGAAAGAAAGAAAGAAAGAAAGAAAGAAAGAAAGAAAGAAAGAAAGAAAGAAAGAAAGAAAGAAAGAAAGAAAAGAAAGAAAGAAAAGGGAAGGGGAGGGGAGGGAAGGGAAGGGAAGGGAAGGGAAGGGAAGGGAAGGAAAGAAAAAGATGGGATGGGGTAGAATAGAGCCAGGTGCTCCAGGTTTAAAAAGGGAACAGTTTGGACAAAATGAGGAATTGATCCACCACGAATATTGCCAGTCACTGAGTTTTCACTTTGATATTTTGGTCACAGCATTAAGTTGTTTAATTAATATATATTTTTAAACCAGGCATGATGGTATAGGCCTGTGATCCCAGTGCTCTGGAGGCTAAAGCAAGAGGATGCTCCTGAGTTCAGTGCCAGCCTGGACTACAAAGCAAGACCCTGTCTCCAAGGGGTGGGGGTCATATATTCTTTCTAAATTATGGAAAGTAAATGTATAACAATGTAACAAGTGAAAAACTTGGTAAATTATATAATAAAATATATGTGATTATGTATCAAACTGATGTACTAGATGGAGGAAAATTCAGATTACTAAAAATAAATTTTTGTAACATATGGTTTAAAAAGTATAAATATGAATGGACCTGGAGCAATACACATCAAAATGTTAACAGTGATTGTCTCTGGCCACTCATTTTGCAGATCTGTCTTCTTTGAGTTGTCTCTAAGTATCCTTCTCCTCCCATGCCCCTCCCCGTCTTTCTTTTGGCCATACTGGGGATTGAACCTAGGGCCTTCACAGTGAACTACACCCCCAGCCACTAATTTCTCCTTCTTCTTCCTCTTCTTCTTCTTCTTTTTTTTTTTTTTTTACTTTGAAACAAGTTCTCGCTAAATTGCTTAGTTGCCCAAGCTGGGCTCAAAGTTGTGATCCTCTTGCCCTAGCCTCCCAGAGTGCTGGGATTACAGGCATGTGCCACCATACCCGGGTCACTAGTTTTATAATTAGAACCAAAAAAGGCAATTTGAAAGGATAAAACATTTCCAAGGATAAGAAGTTTGTTTCTATTTCATTTCAGCCAATAGTCTTGTGAACGTTTTTGTATTTATAAACTAGTATGAACAACCAAACACCTCCAACCACCCATTTCCATTTTTCTAACTTCAATACAGGGCAACACAACAGAAATGAGCTAATGGGAAAGGCTGGTTCAGAGGTCAAGGTGCTCACACACAAAGGTCCCCAAACCCTGTTTTTATATTAATTAAAAAAAAAAAAAAAGCCGGGAGTGGTGGTACGCACCTGTAATCCCAGCACTCAGGAAGCTGAGGCAGAAGGATCACTGCGAATTCTAGGCCAGCCTGGGCTACATAGAGATAGCAAGGCCAGCCTGTACTAACAAAGCACGACTCTGTCAAAACAACCAAAGCAAAACAAAACAAAACAAAAAACCTAAAGGATTTAAAGAGACAAAGACAAATTCATCAATACTGGAAAGCGGAGGGGGGGATTATTGTAAATACTCCCTTTCAAGTAAGATATTATAATCATTTTTATAATTTTGAATCAAATCGCTCTCCACCGCGAGTCTTCAGGGGAAGGAACGGAAGGGAGTGAGGGAAACTGGGGTTTGTGAGGACACGGGGGAGGCAGAAGGAATTGACGTTTTTTCCGGAGCCACTGAGAAACGAACAGGCTAAGAAAAGGGGTGTTGGACGGGGGCTCCTCCTACAGGGCGCCGAGACCGCACGTTATCAAGCCGGGACCGACTGACGGAAATGTGGGACGGAGATGGGAATTCCGGGCTTCTTCCGGAAGTCTGCCCTGAGGACGTTCGGCCGGGCCCCTGGGGCCCGAAAACCTGGATTGGGAAGGAGCTGGGGCCAGAGTCCGCGAAAATTTCAGACTCCCCTGGAGTGCAAGGGTCGGGGTCCGGGCCTCCGGGACTACGAGTTCGATGGGCCGAGGGATCGCGGGTCTGACGAGAGCTCGGGCTCCCGCAGAGGCGCAGGCGTCTGACGAACGCTCTGGAAGCCCGGGCCTCACCTGAAGAGCACCGGGTGGTACGCGGTCCGCGGCGGCAGGAAGATCACCTGCGGACCGACCCTTGCACTGACTTCCTGCGTGCGCTCCAGCCTGGCGCGCCGGAAGCCCGAGCTGCAGGTGGCGGCGGAACTCGCGGTCGCCTTGGCTGGGACCTCGTAATCCGTGGACGAGTCTATGTCCCATTTGACCGAGGGCCTGCGTGGCTGTGTGCTCGCGTCTTCCACGCTACAGGACTGCTCGGGAACCGGAGCCAGCTTGGGAAGCATGATGAGTGGGAGCAGGAGGACGCGGAGTGAATCGCAGAGGTAACGTGGGGCGGCGCTCAGCCCGTTACTCGGGAGACGCGGGAAGGGCGGGGCCTGGAGAAAGGGCGTGGGCTCGGAGCCCGGGAGGCTGCGGATGCGGCAGGATTGTCCCTCGGCGGCCGCCTTGGTTTGAGCAAGCGCGTCGTCGCCATGGAGACGGGAGGGGCGGGCTGGAGTAGTCTGTAGAGAACTAAGCAGACTCTTTCTCGTCGAAGTCAGCGTGGCAGTTGGCGTGATCGTGGGGTGGGTAACCTCGTGATCCCAGTGTCGCTGTGCCGAGGTTCAGAAACTTCAATTTCTCCGGAGATCCAGTACAGCCTATTTCCGGGAGGAGAAACCACTGCTATGGAAACCAGAGCGCTGGGCCCGTGGGGATTATGGCCCGGGGATCCTGACTGAGCTCTCTCTCCCGGCGACCTTCGCCTGGAGCTTCCCAAGCAGCTGCTACTTCAACGAACCCCTCTGTCCTGCTGCGGGAGAAAGGTAGAATGGGGTCTTGACACCGATTGGAAAAGAAACCTATTCCAGTGCCAACTCTCCCAGGAAACCTATGTGACTCACCCCTAGAAGTGGCAACCCATAAATCCGTGGACTTTGTTACTTTCGTAACCCAGACTTTAACCAACTACCCGCAGTGTTTGCTGACTTACCCCACATACCGGTACTCGAGGCCAGAAAGAGCAGCTTTCAGACCTTGCTGTGTTACTTCGAACAGGTCTTTCCCCGTCTGTGCAGCACTTTCCTCCGTTGACAGTGGGGGTGTTAATTTTAGACTCCGGTCTACTTAGGTTACTTTGAAGATCGAATCAGAGGAGGTATGTCAAAGTCTTCATAGGCTGTCAAGTGGTAAAACTGAGCTGTTGCTGAGTTGCTGTTTCTCCACCTGTTTTTCCCTTGTGGAACTGTTCTCCAGATCTGTATCATTTCTTAAGGTAATCTTGCTACTCCAGCCTCGAAGAATCCCTTTACTCTTCGTACCAACAGCACCTTGCATTTTAACTTTTCTAAGAACAGCAAGAATTGTTACCCTTTTTAGAGGGCTTATTCTGTGCCAGGACCCACATTCAATACATGAGCTGATTATCTTGTTTAATCTTTACAACATCCTGTGCGGTGTGTGTGTGTGTGTGTGTGTGTGTGTGTGTGTTACTGGGGATTGAATCCAGGGCTTTCACACTGAGCTTTATCCTCAGCCCTTTCTTTAACTTTATTTTTCATTTTGGGACATGGTCTCTCTAAGTTGACCAGACTGGGCTCAAAATTTTGATTCTCCCGCCTCAGCCTTCCGGAATGTTAGTATTCCAGAATGTTAGATATCAGCAAACATACATAGTTTCACAACATCCTTTCAAGGTAGGCACTGTTGTCTCTATTATTGTCAGAGGACAAAATAATAATTCAAAGATCTTATTTGACTTTATTATCCATTCTAAATCTGGCAACACTTCATACTATAAATACGAATGTTCCAATGAGCCAGACGGAAGAGGCTTATGATTTTTATGAACAGAAAAGGGCTACAGACCGCAGAAACAAAAGCAGATTGGTCGTTTCAAAGTACTTTCCTTCGAAGGTAGAGGCTGAACAATAAAAAAATAACTTATTTGTTTAATACTAGGTTACCTGTATTGTGAAGATTAAGGCAACTTCGTTATGCCAGTTGAAACTGGCCTGTTTGGGAAATTTGGTTGTTATCACTCTAATCTGGATTACTTGAAGGTCAGACAAACTAGTTTCAGGTTAGCGATTTGGAACTTTAGTGTGAGAGAATCCGTTTTAATTTTTTGTCTGATCTGTTTTTGCTTAGTGCAAGTAAACAACGACCTTGGGCTGGACGTGTAGCTCAGTGGTAGACCATCTGCCTGCCATTGGCAGGGCTCTAGGTTTGATCTCCACTGCTGAAGAAAAAAAGCCCATAATTTTTATGTAACACTATTTTCCAGGTCTACTTTGTTCTAATTACTTATTTAATGTCTTATCTCCCCACCATCACTAGACTTAAAACTTTGTTAGAAAGAAGGCCGTGACTTTCTTGTACATTTCAGTATCTCTGACACTTAATAGAGTACCCGATAAATATTTCTTGACTACTATGAGTATGACTCCTCTTGTAATTATCCTAACTCTCTCAAGAGCAGTGTCTAGGGCCAGTGAGATGGCTCAGCAGCATAAGCGCCTGCCTGGCAAGCGCGAGGTCCTGAGTTCGACTCCTGGTACCCACATACGAAAAAAGGGCCGGTGATATCGCTCAGCGGCATGGGTGCCTGCGAGGTCCTGAGTTCGACCCCTGGTACCCACACACACACACACAAAAAAGCAGTGTCTAAACCAGGTGTGTAATAGCTCAGGCGGCTAAGGCAAGAGGATCGCTGCAAGTTTGATGCCATCCTGGGCTACATAGTGAGCTCAAGGCCAGCCTGAACTATATAGTGAGACCCTGTCTCAAACAAAAACATTCATCAAGCACTTACTTGTGGGGCCACAGAGACTGGCACTGGTGGGTGACGCACAGAGTGAACAGAGACATGTCATATTTGCAATGTGCTCACCGTCTCCTGAGGAGACAGGTATTTATCAAAATAATCAGACAGCTCGAAGCAAAACCACATCTTCAGTAAGCATTTGGAAGGACAGAACATCAGGTTACAAAAATCTAGAACAGAGACTTGATCAAGGATGTTAAAGTGCTTGCCTAGTGTGTGCAAGGATCTGGGTTTCATCTCCAGCACAGGGGTGGGTGGTTGGGGTGGGGGTGGGGTGGGGGTGGGGTTTGACTAAACATGGGGAAGGGATGTGCTCCCGGGAGGTTTTCATTGAGGAAATGACTCAATGTAAGATCCAAAGACTCCTCAGACTTCCACAGTCCTTTGCTGAGTGGAACAGATCAGGGTCCAGTAAGCTTATAAGGAAAGGGGGTGCTAGGCTTAGAGTGCAGCAGAGACAAAGGCTTCTAGCCAGAGAGGACAAATGACCATAAGGAATTATCCGTGGCTCAGTCCAGCTGAGGCCATTCAGAAAATTGAGAAGACTCGCTGAGTGTGGTGGCACACACCTGTAATCCCAGCACTTGGGAGGCTGAGGCAGGAGGTTTGTTGTGAGTTTGAGGCCAGCCTGGGCTACATAGTGAGACCCTGTCTCAAAAAAAAAAAAAAAAAAAAAAAAGAGAGAGAAAATGGAGATGCCTAATAGGAGGCCAGAAGGATGAGTGGTAGCCAGGCCACAGATAGTCTTTTTTTTTTTTTTGGAGACATGGTCCTGCTATGTACTTCAGGCTGGCCTCAATCCTCCTGCCTCAGCTTCCCAAATGCTGGGATTACAGACATGCACCACCATGCCCGGCCATTCTCTTTTCTTTTTTTCTTTTTCTTTTTGTATTTAGGCCACGGATAGTCTTGACAGTCTAAGTCTAGATAGTCTAAGAAGCTCTATTTTTATCTTGACTGAGGGCAGCTGCTGTATGGATTAAGCAGGGGAACAAAGCTTTGGCTCCTCATTTGTTTGTGCCTGATGGAGACTTCCATTTGGCCTGGAGAGGTGAGATATAAATCCAAATATCACTGTTTCATTGAGATGCAGGAAAGTGTCCAGTTTTTGAAGCTTTGTTCAAGACTAGGTGCTGAGATTTCTTAGAAGACAGGAGTCTGCTTCCTCCAAGGGTGTGTGCCGCAGCCCTGCTGCTAGAAGCAGTGTGGTGCTGGTGTGGAGAGGCTTCAGGAGGCCCCACTGCCTCTCTGCACTTGCCACTTGCCCCTGGGGTTGCTGTGGTGCTCATTATGCCAGCCTCCAGGAAGCTTTTAGGCCTCTTGGAAGCTTTTAGCTACTCCCTTCCCCAGGCCTCTTTACAGGCAAGGTGCAGGATCGTGTTTAACAATGTAGGGCTTTGGTATTTGAGCTCAGTTTCGCATGGGCTCATCCTGTCTCTTCAAAGAGATCGTTCTTGGGGAGAGAAGAGGCAGGACCCTTCCTGCTCTTATTCTGCCCTCGTCCAGTGACTCCCAGCACAGTGGGTTCTGGTCCATGTCACTAGTTCGGAGTCTCAAGATTTGGGCATGCAAAGACTGAGGGAGACTATGCAAGTGGTTCCCACTTGGAAGAGCTGGGAGAAAGGGGAGAATTTTGAAAAGAGGAAGAAAGAGGGCTACTATTGTGAGCCTAAATGGAGACTCAGGCTAGGTCAGAGCAGAATTGACCTATCCAACAGGTTACTGGGAGAATGGCGGTGGCTCCAGGGAGGCCTTGAGTTCCAGGCTCAGGAACTTGCTCTTTGTCCTGTAGCTCAGTGCACATTGACCACCTGAGGCTCATGCTCCTCACCAGAGAATCAGATTCTGTGGATTTGAGGAGGGCCCTGGGTATCTGTATGAATGAGTTTCCTGAATGATTCTGTGGTGTAGTCAGGACCAACTTGGAGAATCCCATAGGCCTATCCATTATTTCCTTGAAGTTTCCTGGGCATGGCCTGCCAGCCCTCTACCTTCTAAACACCCTCTCCTCCCTTGCAGCTTTCCATGGACACAGCCTAGAAAAGAGACATAGGTCTCAGGTATCACCAACTGCTGACCCACTGCCTTGATGACACCACTCGCGCGTGCCTTCCCAACCCAGTTGCGGCAGCCCTCAGTCAGTGGCCTCTCCCAGATCACCAGAAGCCTGTATATTAGCAGCGGGGCAGCTGCCAACAATAAGCTCCTACTGTCCAGCAACCAGATCACCACAGTCATTAACGTCTCCGTGGAGGTAGTGAACACCTTCTATGAGAACATCCAGTACATGCAGGTGCCTGTGGCTGATGCGCCCATCTCATGTCTTTATGACTTCTTTGACCCCATTGCTGACCACATCCATTCAGTGGAGATGAAAGAGGGCCGCACACTGCTGCACTGTGCCGCTGGTGTGAGCCGCTCAGCTGCCCTGTGTCTTGCCTACCTCATGAAGTACCATGCCATGTCCCTGCTGGATGCTCACACGTGGACCAAGTCCTGCCGGCCCATCATCCGACCCAACAATGGCTTTTGGGAGCAGCTCATCCACTATGAGTTCCAGCTGTTTGGCAAGAACACCGTGCACATGGTCCCTTCCCCAGTGGGAGTGATCCCAGACATCTATGAGAAGGAGGTTCGCTTGATGGTTCCACTGTGAGCCACCCTGCCAACCCCCTCGTTGGCGGTATAAATCTGTTGTTGATCCTATTCCAAGATCTGAACTTGAACATTCTACTTTTGTTGATACAAGAACAAACCAGATGATGCCTTTAAAGGGCAAGAAAAAAGAAAGGTTGCTTTTAACCTTGTAATCCAAATCTTTAAAGACAAAACTCACGAATTGTAAGTGAAGATAAATTTTCTACCCTGTGAGGGTTAAGTGATGGCTACTGGCCAGAGGTGGGGTGAGGTGGGTGATACCTTAGATGAAGAGCCCTGTGCATATAGCAGGCCTAGAATCCTGCAGCCCACCCCCAGACTGACCAACCCAGAAAGGAGTCTGCCGCAATGCCACCTCGCTCCTTCAGATTCAAAGCCAGAGCCTTAAGCATCATGGCACACCCTGAGCATCTCAGGATCAGTGCCAACCTTCTGGGTAACTGGCTTCCAGCCATTTCCTGGAATCCTGGGGGCCTCAGGTGACTTCACATACACCTTCATCACATTGGCCCCACTCTAGTTTTCTAGATGGGACTTATGTAGAACATAGTATTCAAAGAAACTATTCCACTGTATAAAGTTTGGAAAATTTTTTTTTCTGAGTGCTATTATGTGAGGTAAGGTCTCAAAGGGTCCAGGGAAGTCCTCCACCAGCCTTTGAGGAAAGAAGGTGTTAATTTCCTTCTTCAGGGCTCACAAGGAAAGCAGGCCTGACATCAGGCCTCGAAGGTTCCTTTCACAGGCCTTGGTTTGAAAGGTTAGAACTGCAGACCATGACCTAGCTCTGTTACCTCCTCTCCTTGTGATCTGGTGCCTCTGAGAGCCTCAGTGTCCTCATCTGTGAAGACAGAACAGTTCCATAGCACCATGCCTAGTGTATGGTATGTGCTTAGCGTAAAGGGCAGCTTTTATCCTGAATGGTATACTCTTTGGCTGTGTTGCTCCCAGCTCAACACAGTTATCCTCATGAAGACATTTCTCCTGGCTGTGCATAGCCCTTTATTGTTTACAAAGTACTCTTCCAGAAAGCCACCCTCTGTGAGGAAAAAATGGTTTAAATCCTACCTCGGGAGAGGCCTAGACTTAGAAGCCTTTTGAGCCTCTGTGCCTCATCCAGAGTGACCTAGGGGTTCTGAAGCAAAGACATGATTCCAGCTCTCCCCAAAAGCTCTTGTTTAGAATTGCTGGCCATTAGAACCAATAGCCCACTCTGGCTGACTCCCAGGATCCATGGGGGCATACGTCAAAGGGACAAATGAGTGGATCCTGCCCCTAGGCCCTGGAGCCCAGGGTTGCTTCAGACCCCTGAGTGCTGTCATCTGGCTCAAGACCAGGTATTCTAATCCAAAGCTTTTGAGATGACATAAAAGACAGACAAGCACAAGAGCTTCACTTGACAGGTTGATGCTGAGCTGTGTGTTCAGAGCCCAGGGGAGCCCAGGGGTGCACAGTGGGGAGTCAGGAGAAGAAGGAAAATCACTGTTCTAGGGCTGGTGTGGCAGAGCTCCCACAATACAATCATTCTGGTAGAGATCCAGGTAGAGAATTTCTTTAAAAGCATTTTTTCAAAAAAAAGTTTATTGGATATATTTTTTTTCATTGTTTTAAATTCTGAATTAATATATTGTATAGTTAACTGTTTTGGATGTGCAGTTCTGTGAGGTTCTGTTTTGTTTTGTTTTAATTCTGTGAGTGGTGAGTTTTACACATGTTGTGTAGATTCAGGACAGAGTGGTTCTGCCACCTAAAAAAGCCAGGCATGCTTCCCCACTCCAGGATCAGATAAACACTTATCTCTTCTATATCCCTATAGCTTTGCCTTTTCTAGAATGTCTCATAAATAGAGTCATATAGGATGTAATCTGGAAATTGTCTTTTTTCACTCAGCATACTGTCTTTGAGATTCATCTGTGTTGTATTTATGGTATTTTGTATCAATGTACTACAGTTTTGTTTTTTTTTTTAATATTCACCCATCAGTTTGTTTCCAGTTTAGGGTGACTGTGAATAAACCAATAAATAAATACAGCTTGTGAACATAAGTCATTTCTGTAGGGGATATACCTCAGAGTGGGAGTCTGTGTGGTAAAGGTGTGTGTAATTTTATAAGAAATTGCCAGGGGCCGGTGAGATGGCTCAGCGGCTTAAGCGCCTGCCCGGCAAGCCTGAGGGCCCGAGTTCAACTCCCGGAACCCATATACGAAAAAGGGGCCGGTGATATCGCTCAGCGGCACGGGCGCCTGCTGGCGCGCGAGGTCCTGAGGTCGACCCCCCGGTACCCACCAAAAAAAAAAAAAAAGAAATTGCCGAGAGCACAGCATGGGGGCATATATCTGTAATCCCAGCATTTAGGAGGCTGAGGCAGGAGGATAACCAGTTTGGGGCCACCACTGACTACATAGCAAGACCTTGTCTCGAAATTAAGAAAATGTTTGTTGATTGTTTTTTTTGAGACAGGGTCTCAATATGTAGTGCAGGCTGGCCTCAAACTCACAGCAATCCTCCTGCCTCGGCCTCCCAAGAGCTGGGATTACAGGCATGTGCCACTACACCCAGCAGAATGTTTATTTTTGGCAATGGAAATCTGTGGAATTTGATAATGGTTTTTGATCTTGGTTTGGGGGGGGATAACCCACCCATAGTAAGATAATGGCTATTCATTGAGGAAAGCCATATGTTCACAGGTGAAAGAGGAACATTTGCAAGTAAAAAGGGAAGGTCAACCATTTGGAGGTGAAAGGGAATTGCCCAGGCATATTGTATTATGGAAGAAGAGAGAGAGAAAAAAAATTAAACTGGGCTTGTGTCCTGAAGCTGCAGCTTTCATTATAAAAATTATTTTTCCTTTTCTTCTTTGTACCTAGTTTTTATTTCTTTTATCCTACCTTAGACTCTGTAGAGTGGCTACTATGGTTTGAATATGATTTGTCCTCCTGAACTCAGGCAGGAGTTCAATCCCCAAAATCTCATGTTAACAATATTAAGAGGGTGGAAACTTAATCTGATTATGGTATTTAGAGGAGAAGACTCTGGGAAATAATCAGATTATTTTAGGTCATTAGGATGGAGCCCTCATGATGACTTTGTTAGGAGAGGAAGGGATGCCCTCCTCCCATGGTGTGATAAAGCCAAGAGGGACACTCACCAGAGCCTACACCATGCTTTTGGAACTTCCAGCCTCCAAAACTATGAGCCAAATAAACTCCTTTTCTTTATATACTGCCAGAGGTGTTTTGTAGCAACAATAAGTGGAGTTTAAATCAGACAGCCTAGAAAGAAGGTTGTGTTGGAGTTATGATGCAAACCTGTAATAGGGGAGACTGAAATGGTCTTATACCCCAGTTATCTTGCTTGGAACAGAGATTTCAGGCTTCTGTTGATTTCAAAGACATTTAATTTTCCTACTTTAAAAATGATAAATCTCTTTCCAATGAAAGTCAATTAAATATAATTTAAGAAGTTTATGTTAAGTTCACTGCAGTATATTTGATAAATAGGTACATGCTGGTATCCCTGGGGATTTCTCTGAATGACCACCATTGAGGTAGTGACCTCATTACAAATCCCAGGGGCACATAGCTCTGGACCTTAAAGTGCACAGCCCTGCTGTCTAAGTCCATCTAGTTTACTATAAGAGAATACCTGAGGCTGGGCGCTGTTAACAGGTTTAGGAGTGCTGGAGTCTCCTTCTGGAGATGGTTTCTAGGTTCTTTCTTCCTAAGCAAAGAATTGGTCGAGACAATCACAAACATTAACAAAGTTTTATTAAAGGTAGGAAAAGGAAGCCAAATGTGGTTAGTGCACACCTTCAATCCCAGCACTTGAAAGGTTGAGGCAGGAGCATCGTCAAGAGTTTGAAGCCAGCCTGGGCTACATAGTGAATTCAAAGCCAGCCTGAACTGCATAGTGGAACCCTGTCTCCAAAACAACAACAACAATGAAAAAAAAAAAAAAGGAAAAGAAACAGGTTCTGCAGAGCGAGTTTGGGCCAAGTAAAAGTAGTAAAAGAAGTATAGCCTACAGTGTTAGGGCAGGCCACATGCAAGAGTGAACAGAGTTGCAAAAATTCAGTGTGGACTGTTCTTTTCGTATCATTCACTCCTCAAGCTGACATCAGGTCTAAGCCATCCTAACGAAAACCTGCTCGAATTCTCATGAGAAATCCACATGCAGTGTTATGAGAACTGTTCTGCTTTTGTGTCCCAGGATCTTGTTATACCTCCTTTCCCAGCCAGTTTCAGCCACACCCTAATCTGTGTCCTTTCCCCCTGAGAGATACATATCCCCATAATTCTTTGTGGGGTGCTGAGGGAGTGGAGGTCTCTGTCTTCTATAGCTTTTTCTAGCTGAGTTAGTGATTGTTGAGCTGAGTGTTTGATGGGAGAAAGAAAGTAACTTTACTATTGTGTTGGGGATGTAGAGCCCAAATATGAGGAGCAGGTCAGATTTCCATGCTTTTTGTGGAAGATAAAGCATGGAAAAGAGAGAGGTTAGATAAATTATTGAGAGCCTGAGAGCCATAGCCTTAGCAAGATTTATCCACATAATGGATCTAATTAAAAATGTGAGTCTCAATGTAGGTGTCCATTTAAGCTGTGGTGAATTAGGGTCATTAGTGACTCTACTTATCTGCATCCAAAGCAGTATTGGAGTCTTGCTTTCTGAAGAGGAGCCTCAGGTCTTCCAGAGGTTCTCAGGAATTGCCTTCTTCTTCCTCTCTCTCTCTCCTCCTCCTCCTCCTCCTCCTGCTATGGAATTCAGGAACAGACCAGACAGAGGACACAGCACCAGAGAAACTTTGGAAGGCAAACAGGTTTATTACGCTGGTGGGCTGATGGGAATCTCAGTTCCAAATCATCAGCCCCATCTTGGGGTAGGGTAGTTTCTTATATAGGTTTTCAGAAGGAAGTACAAAAGGCTGATAACAGGATACTCTACAGTTGGCTACATATTGTCTTGTCATATGTTGCTAGGCAGGTTTGGTTCAGGCGAGTTAATTGAGGGCTTTTTATCCCATAATAGGGAGGTCAAGGCTAGGGTGAGCGGGAGGAATCAATCACTGTCTTAAACTGAGTCAAACTGTCTCAGAGTGATAACTCCCTGAAACCTTGGAACTGGTTAACACAACAAGATGTACTTTGTTTGAGGTGTATATTATCTTTTATGCTGCAGCTGGCATTGGAATGTCAAGGCCAGCTGAGGTTTGCCACATTTTAATTATGGGAGCAGTCTGTGCCTGCCTTTCTTTGTCTTTGAGTATAGTGGCAGACTTAAAAGGTTTTAAAAATTTCTTTATATTTTTTAATTTCCCTGACATTTCCCCCCTTATTCTTATTACAAGGAAGACCCCTCTGCCCCAGTTTTAAGAAGCTGACAGGAGGAAGTGGTCTTTAAGAGAAGTTGCTGATGTATGGCTTCAAATAATTTAGACAGAAAGTGGGTCAGAAATTGAATTACACCAGAGCTTAAAAGAAGAACTGACAAGAGGGCCATTATCAGCCCATACAAAGCTCCTGTCCAAGACGGAAGAAAATCCAGGGATCCCCACCAGGAAGAAACTCCTATTCCCTTTGCAGCTCTCTGCTTAAGACACTTTTGGAGCTGACAGGAGTTTTCTGTTACTATTCCTGACTTGTTGGCATAGTAACAGCATTCTTCTTCCAGGTACAGACAAGTGCCTCCATGCTGGGCTGTCAGATCTAAAGCCCTTCTATTTTGGAGGACAACTGTGGCCAAAGAATCTATTTTGTCTTGCGGTGTGTCTATAGGGGTTTGTATGTTGGCAAAATCTCCTGTTATCTGAGCACTTAACTGAATATTGTTGTTGGCCTGTACCCATGGCTGTGGCACTGAGGGTTAAACTCCCTGTTGTTGCTATCCCCACTAGAATGGGCAATATAACAGGGTCACACTTTTGATGAGACTGGTGAGTGTGCAAGGCCTCAGTAGCCCGAGTAAATAGAGAGGTCAGGTACCAGAAAAGCAAGTGCACAGAGGCTCACTGTAGCACTATTAAACACTAGGTAGATCCCATCAGAAGAAACAAAGAAAATTCCATGGGGAGCCACTAGGGAACCTGAAGTAACAGTCAAAACAGCTATACAGTCAGCAGAGACATTTCGGCCTTTGGAGGAGCCCAGGAAGCAAGAGGTATTTCCCCACACCATCGTGGGATAAGGCTGAAGTAAGTGATCAGGGGCACTTGTGGAATTGAGTTTAGAGTCATTCCAGGTTAGGCCTAAGGCTCGATAGGAAAGAACTGAAAGAGGTACACAGAGCCAACAATCATTACTCAACTCTGGGTTAACAGCTCGGAGGACCTGAATGGTGCCATTAACCAGGCATAGGAGGTCAGGAGTCAGAGGTCCTGTGTGATTTGTAATGGGTACAGGGGCCAATGGGAACAGTGGAGGTCTCGGGGAAGGAATTTTAATGCGGGATGGGGGTGATGGCAGTACCCAGACCTTTATGATTTTTAAAACAAGCTATGGGTCTTGTCCCAGTCCATCTATCTGGACTTTTATCTGACAACCTGATGACCAGTCTTGATGGGAGTGATCTGGAATAGTGTACCATAAGGGGGCCGGTGAGATAGCTCAGCGGCATAAGCACCTGCCTGGCAAGCGTGAGGTCCTGAGTTCGACTCCCAGTACCCACATACAAAAAAAGGGTTGGTGATATCGCTCAGCAGCACGGGTGCCTGCTGGTGCGTGAGGTCCTGAGTTCGACCCCCGGTACCCACAAAAAAAAAAAAAATAGTGTACCATGAGGGGTTACAAGTTCCCAATAGGCCTTCCAGCAGTCATCCAGCAGTTGGATTAGTGGGGAGCTGAGTTAGAAGACTGTTTTTAGTTCCACCCCATTCTATGACACTTTCTGTCCCCTCTTGGACAGAACATAGATGAAAAAGGAGGTTTACAGTACTTTCTAGTTTGTCACCATTCTGGACAGACATACTTATTATTAGAGTGATATTCTCATTCCCAATTTAACCCTCCACATCCTGAGGAGTAGCGATGGTTTTTCCAGTTTGGGGTGTCAGCCTGAACTGGGCATACATCAAAATAAAGGTACACTTTAGGCTGGGAGGGGTCCCATCTGGTCTGATTAAGAGTTATGACAGGACTTAAAGCGTAAATTTGAGTTTGGAATTCCCAATGCCCTGAATTATGTTCCTAGGATGTTTAAGCATATTATCCACAGGAAAATCATTTTAAACAGTTAAGGGTGCTTAGTCCAGTAACTACAACAAGATAGAAAAGAACAAAAGCGACCTTTTCCAGAACTCCCCAATCCTCTGGGGACACAGTCCAAAATACAACAGCAAATATCAAGACTGATGGGAGGAAAAAGACTAAGAATTCAACAGAATAACAGTTCATTGAGGCTACAGATATTCCAGTGTACGATGTCCATTTAATCTTCAGCCATGCTTTGACTCGTCAGCTTCCAGGGGGACGAGAGCAGGGCTTTGAGGGCACTCTCTTCAGGGTAGTCTTCGGGGGAGCTGTCTTGCCAGGGTAAGCCTTCCAGCAGTCATCAGGATGGGCCCTCTTGATTCTGGAATGATGAATCCAGGGATGGATCTCTGCTACTTTTACTGCAGTAGGAATAATCAAAATAATAAGATATGGACTCCTCTACCCAGGAGATAATGGGTCCTTTTTCCAATCTTTAACCCAGACCATGTCCCTTGGGTTATGAGTGTGAGCAGGTATATTGGGGGAAAGGGTGCCCTTTCTGCTATATTTTTGTGTATCTGGGAGAAAGTTTTCCCCAACTGAATAAGCTGTTCCTGTAAGGTGAAATTTCCCAACTGATGTAGGTCTCCCTGTAGACTATTAAAGGTGGGGGCCTCCCAAACAGAACTTCAAAAGGGGTGTATCCGGTGGGTCCAAGTGTTGTCCTAACCTTTAAGGGGACCATAGGCAGCAAATCTATCCATGGTGCCTGAGTCTTTTGCTAAAATTTAGTCAATATTGTTTTTATGGTTCAGTTCATCCACTCCACCTTACCAGAACTTTGGGGCCTATAGGCAATGTGAAGATTACATTTAATTTTCAGTTCTTTAGCCAGCTTCTGGGTCATCTCTGCCACAAATGATGGCCCATTGTCACTGCCTATAGTCAGGGGCAGCCCATATCTTGGAATAATTTCTCTTAATAACACCCTGTATACTTCAGAGGCCTTTTCAGTCTTAGTGGGGAATGCCTCTGGCCATACAGAATAAGTACAAACAAGGAACAATGAGTACTTGTATCCTTGACATGGCTTAATTTCAGTAAAGTCTACTTAAAGTTCCTCAAAAGGAGAGAGTCCTGTATGCTGAACTCCAGGTGGTGGCTGTGGGCCCATTGAAGCCTCAGTCTTTGCACAAGTTTGGCATCTTTGGCTAACAGTTGCACAAATCGATGTTAATTTTGGGATATAATAGTAGCAGCTCAGAAGCTGGGCCATAGCAGTCTTACCTCCATGGGTGATGTCATGATAACGCTTTACCCAGGGGTAAGCCAACTCTTTTGGTATGATCATTCGATCATCTGGCAGAGCCCAGACACCGTTTGGATGTACAGTTGCTCCTTCCTGTTGTGCCCATTTTATTTCTTCTTCAGTATAACAGAGAGGTCCCTTTTGCAGAATCATAAAAGTTTTTTGGCGGGATCTCACGTAGTGCTTCTAAGTTCTGAACCAAATCATTGTCTCCCCATGTTGAGCCTTCTGCGGCATTTGGTGGCCTCATCTGCCTTTTAGTTGCCAAGAGTGATGGTGTCTTTTACCTTTTGATGTCCCTTGCAGGATATGACAGCTACCTTTTTGGGTTTCCATGTAGCAGCCAGAAGCTGCAGGATTTCATCCTTGTTTTTAATTTGTTTTCCTTCAGCTGTCAAAAGGCCACACTCCTTGTACAGTACCCTGTGAACATGAATTGTAGTAAATGCATATCTGGAATCTGTATATATGTTTACTTTTTTATCTTTTGCCCAGTAGAGGGCTTTGCCCAGAGCTCAGCTCACTGAGTGGACCAATTTTGGGGAAGAGGCCCCACTAGAAGCACTTCTTTGGTGGTAACAACGGCATAGCCAGCCCTATGTTATCCATTTGTAACAGAGCTACTTCCATCCGTGAATGGGGTGTACTCAGAGTCTGTTAAAGGCTCCGTCTTAAGGTCAGGCCTGCTAGTGTAGAGCTCATCTATCAGCTCAGCTCAGCTCAGCTCTCTACTGGGTGATGTGGCTGTTCAAAAGCCACTGTGTCCCTGACTGTTGAGGAGCTCAAGAACAGTGTAAGGTACCTGAATTGTCAGGTTCTATCCCAAAGTCAATTTATCTGCCTCCTTGACTAGGAGGGTGGTAGCAGCAAGCACCCGCAAACAAGGAGGCCATCCTTTTGACACTGAGTCCAGAGTCTTAGACAGGTAAGCAACCAGCCTTTCCCAGGGTCCCACCATTTGAGTTAGGACTCCTGAAGCAATCTGTTTTCTTTCATTAATGAACAGGTTAAAAGTGTGGGTCACATCTGGGATTCCTAAGGCCAGAGCTGAGGCTAAAGCCCTTTTGATCTGCTTGAAGGCTTCAGTTTCTTCTAAAGTCCAATTAATCACATCTCTCTCTGTTGTGTGGTTTTTTAGCATATCATAGATTGGCCTTGCCTTTTCAGCAAACCCAGGTATCCATATCCTACAAAATCCAGCTGCTCCCAGGAATTCTCTAAGGTCTTTTTTGCACTCAGGCTGGGGAATGGAGCAGATGACTTCTTTTCTCTCTGGACCTAGGCTCCAGAGTCCTTCTTTCAAATCAAATCCTAAATACCTGACTTTTTGTTTACAGATTTGAGCCTTATTCCAAGAGACCTTATAGCCGGTGGCCAGCAGGTGGTGGAGGAGGGCTTTAGTTCCTTCCCAACAATTTTCTCTTGTAGGGCCCCCATTAGAATGTCATCCACATACTGCAGGACTGTACAGTTATATTTTCCGTGGGGGAACTGGGCCAGGTCTGCTGCTAGAGCTTCTCCAACAGGGTGGGAGAATTTTTAAAACCTTGTGGTAACTGAGGCCATGTAAGTTGCCCCTTTTGCCCTGTATGAGAGTCCTCCCATTCTGAAGCAAATAAAGCTTGGCTGGTAGGAGCCACTTGCAGGCAGAATAAAGCATCTTTTAAGTCCAAACAGGTGAACCAGGCAACGTCAGGAGGAAGCAGACCCAGGAGACTGTACAGGTTAGGAACCACTGGGAGTAAAGTCACAGTGGCTGCATTAACAACTTGAAGATCCTGCACTGGTTAAAAGTCACTATTTGGTTTCTTTACTGGGAGCAGGGGAGTGTTCCATGGTGACTGACAGTCTGTCAAAATCCCTGCCTGCTTTAATCTGGAGATGTGGGGCAGGATCCCAAAGTGAGCTTCTCACAACATTGGATATTGTTTTACAGCAACAGGAGAGGCACTGGGCTTCAGTTTAATTATCAGGGGGGCATGGTTAATGGCCAGCCCCAGCAGTGAGTCTTCTGCTCATACATTGGGAAATATGCTTTGTAAACCCTCAGGATTACAGTCTTTGGGCCTGTTTGTTTGATCTATTCACCATTCTTCTTCTCAGGGCACTGTCAATTCCAATATCAAGTCTGGAGCTATGGGCTTAAATGTGAGAGATGCTGGCTGTTTTGGAGCAAAGGAAACAGTTGCCCTCAGCTTTGAGAGGAGGTCCCGTCCCAGAAGAGGGATGGGATATTCAGGCATGTACAGGAATTCGTGTTCAACAAAATGTCCACCAATCTCACAGGTTCTGCTCTGGCAGAACTTTTTCTCAGTGGGGGTTCCCATGGCACCAACAACTTGAACCTTCTGGGAGGTTAAAGGAGCAACAGGCTGAGTTACCACAGAATGTTCTGCCCCACTGTCCACCATGAAAGTTATTGGTTTGCCCCCGATTTTAGCAGAGACCGTAGGCTCCCAGGGGCCCAGAATCAATCTGGCAGAAGCTGGTCATCTGAATGCATCACTGTCACAAAGCGGGAACAAGGATTCAGGCGGAGAGTGCGTGTTCAGCTCCCCGGAGGCTTTTTGATCCCTCAGGCAGAGGGGGCATTTGTCTTTCCAATGTCCCAGTTGTTCACATTGAGCACATTGGTTTGGAGCCAAAGCGTAGGGATGGCTGCCTGTCTTGAGTTGGGGACCCTGCAACCCTGAGGGGCTTTGTTATCTTTTCCCTAGTGGCAAGGTTGGTTTGCCTGGGATTTCTCTGGGAGTGGCTTTCCTGAGATCATAGCCAAAAGAGCAGTCTCGTGATGTTTATGTTCCCTCTTTTCTTCTCTCTCTCAGTTTACAAAAACTTTTGGGCCATCTGAAGTAGCTGGGAGGCATTCATGCCAGAAAACCCATCAATTTTCTGAATTTTCCTGTGGATGTCAGAGGCATGCTGGGTCACAAAGACTGAATTTACCATTTGTTGATTTTCTGGAGCCCCAAGGTCCAAAGTGGGGTAGGTTCGGTAAGCTTCACACAGTCTTTCATAGAACCTAGCTAGACTTTCATTAGGTTCTTGAGTAACTTCAGCAATCTTGGACATGTTAATAGGCTTTTTTCCTCCCTCTTTTATCCCTGCCAGAAGAGCCTCATGATATAGTTTGAAAGCATCAATACTCTCTGCTGTGTCCCAGTCTGGACAGGTGGAAGGGAAGGCTGTGTTTACCCAAGCGACAGGGTCAGCAAGAGTCTGGGATTCTAGTCTTTATCCAGGTTCATCCCCTTCATAAATATGAGTGCACTGTTCAGTGCTGAAAAGGGTCAAAAGAATTTGCTGGCAATCTTCCCAGGTGGGCTGATGTGTCCGGAAATCAAAGTTAGGAGATTGATCGTGACTTGGGGCTTTTCCAAGTAGGAGGGGGTGTGATGAGGAGATCAGTGGAGCTGAAAGGCTGATAGTACAGAGTAGGTTGCTGATTTGGTCTCTGGCCACCAGGATATCCTTGGAGAGGCATCTGGAGATGTGCTGAGTGGAGCCGGCGGCTGACCGTACTTGGTTCAGGGGACCCTCGGGGACTAGGCTGAGCCAGGGGTGGTGCAGATGGCAAAGACAGAGCTGGCTGAAGCACAGGAAGTGCCAGCAACGGGGATGGAGCTTTAGAGTCTGGGAGAATGGCCGGCGGCGAATTGGGTGGCAGCATTGGGGGTGGCACACTCAGTGGCTGGCCAGGAGCCACTTCTAGGGGTGGCGGGGATTCTGGCAGATTCAGGTTGTCGCCCATATATGGCAGCGGAAAATCTTCATGAGGATTTTTAGGCAGGATGGGATAAATCTTTTTAGCCTTTCTGTTCTTTATTCATCTAGGGGATCAGTGTTCTGCTTTTATTACCAAGAGAGTTCCCTTCTGGCAAGCACAAACTCAAAGCGAAGGTGGTAGATTTGACATAAGTTCAGCCAGCTATCAATAATAGGGGAACTGGTCTGGACTATTTTCAGCAATCTGGTTCCAAACTTTGGAAACAATTTCTACATTCAGAGTGCCTTCTGGTGGCCAAGCAGGACGATGGCCATTTAGTTTTGCAAAGTGTGCGGAGGCACTTTGGTTTTAGTTTCTCCCCTAGGCTTCCACAGAGCCTTTCCTGAAGTTTTTTACCATGCACTTCAGGGGAGTCAGCTTACTCTGACTAGCACCCATACTGTCTGGCTCCCTATAGTGTGTGTAGTGCCCTTGAACGGAGTCACCACAGACAAAGGATGGGAGTCTCTCAGAGAGAGATCATTCAAATGCCTGCCTGGCCGCACCCCTTGCAGGGACTTAGGTGCAACTTAGCTAAGGAGGGTTTAAGGCCTCTGTTATGCCATATGTCGATCACCATGGAAACACAGGTGAGCGCCCAGTCAAGCACTGTGATCAGTGCTTCCCAGTCTTGGTGCACAGATGGAACAGCCTATTGCTATGCTATCTGCTCTCAGTCTATGCACTCACTCACAGGCATACAGAGGTTAAATACATTCCCGCCCCCAACCCCTGGGGTGATGTCTGACTAAATCTGAAACAGAATCTGACTGTCCTGGCTAACACATGTGAGGTGTGATCAGTGCCTCTGGCATCTCATACGGGAGATGGAAATGAACAGGCTGACAGGCTAGCTAATGGACATCCCCAGGGTAATCCTACCTTATCCATCAGCTGGCCAGTTTCATTGCATTCCATGTTCTCTTAGGGTCCAATGAGGTCACTGCTGCCACATAGGGGCTTTCACTCCTTGACCACTGAGGAGACTCTGAGAAAAAAAGTGGAAGGTGCCTTCTCATCTGCAGTTCAGAGAGCAAGTCCCTGGTAGCCAGCAGGCCCCCACCAGTGACCAAATGGTCAGCACGGTATATCCCAGATGAGCCCCCAGTAAAATGCTATGGAATTCAGGAACAGACCCCGGATGGAGGACATGGCACCAGAGGAACTTTGGAAAAAACAGGTTTATTATGCTAGAGAGCTGATGGGAATCTCAGTTCCAAATCATCAGTCCCATCTTGGGGTCGGGTAGTTTCTTATATAGGTTTTCAGAAGGAAGTACAAAAGGCTGATAACAGAATACTCTATAGTTAGCTACATATTTTCTTGTCATATGTTGCTAGGCAGGTTTTGTTCAGATGAGTTGATTGGGAACTTTCTATCCTATAATGTGGAGGTCAAGGCTAGGATGAGCAGGAGGAATCAGTTTCTGCCAGATATTGTAGCAGAGCCTTCATGCTTTTCCAGCAGGCAGCTTGGGTGTCATCAATCAGAAGTGTAGTGATCTTCTCTAAGGAGGGTAAACAAGATTTTGAACCTCTGGGAGATTGAGTCCAGGTCAGTTAACCTTTGAGCCCAGAACTGGGGTCTTTGTGAAGAGGGACTGGCTGACAGGAGCCAACTGAAGGCAGAAGAAACCATTCTTTAGGTCCAGGCAGGTGTACCAGCAGGCTGTGGGTGGCAGAAGACTGAGGCAATGTATACAGAGGGCAATCCCGGTGGCATTGGCAGCTCGGAGATCTTGAACTGTCTTTACAGGCAGAAGAGGTGTATTTCAGCAGTTTGACATTTTGCAGTTTTGAAGCCTCATTTTTTTCTTTCTTGGGGGACCATGACAGAGCTGGAAGGGACAGAGAAATGGCTGTCCTGGATCCAAATCTGTTTCTAGGGCCTCACTGAAAAAGTGGAAGAGTTCCCAAACCCCTGTGGCAATTGAGTAACAGTCCAAAAAGGATGTATGGGTTGGGAAACACAGAATGCAAGGTGATGGCTGCATTGTTGATGGCATGGAGATCTTGCCCAAGGTGATTAACAGTCTATCAGGATGATGTGTGCCTGGATGCCTGTCTATGCTTCCTATGACATCTGACAGCAACAGAGGTCACAGTGAGGTGGCATTGTTGATGGCCAGGCCCGGAGGTGAGTCTTTAGTTCATACCTTTGTGAGGAGAGTTTTCAGAACTTCAAGATTGCAGTTATCTGTCTCAGGCTAATGCAGGTGTCATCTTCTTCTTGGGGCCTCAGTCAAAATGTGGAACTCAGAAGGAATTGCTGACAGTCATCTTGGGTGGGTGTTAAATGATACCATCTGACCAGGATAGGTGTAGCTGTGAAGCAGAAGGTTCGGGGTGGGGAGGGTCTCTATGGCTGAATGTTGGCGATAGCTAGTTGGAACCAGTTCAGTTGGCTGAAAGTAGACAAGTCGGGAGTAGGGGTGAAACTGTTAGCAGCAACTGCAGTGGCTGACAAGGGTGCCAAGGTGGAATTCTCAGGAAGAATGGGTCTCTTCTTTCCTTTTTCTTTCCTTTCTTTGAGACGGAGGGAGTAGTTTGGTTTCATTTTTAACTCCATAATCTCAGAAAAGCCCTTTTTCCTGCAATCAGGGACTGTGGGTTTTGATTAATTAATTCCGATCTCTGACTTCCTATGTGTATTGTGTACCCATGAACAATGGTGCAACAGACAAAGGGTGGGTGCCCCTCAGAGACCATTCAGATGCCCACCTGGCAAGACTTAGCTAAGGAGGATGTGAGGCCTCCATTAGTTCAATTGCCATGGAACTGCAGGTGAGGGCCCAATCAGCCACCATGACCAGTGCTTCCCAGTCTTGGTGCAGCAGCCTATTGCTTATGCTGTCCGTTCCACTCACTCACACATTCATTCAGCAGGTGCTCAGAGGTCAAACATTCTAATCCTCTTTCCCTTGAGAGTAGCCTTAACTAACAAAAGTTGATGAAGCTCTTCTTCTGCTGAAACTGAGCAGGACTGACAGACTAACTGGGGTGCCCCCAGGGGTCTTACTGGAATCAGGCAGGCAGGCAAGCAGACAGACAGACAGACAGACAGACTGCATCCTCCTCCCTTTGGGGTCCAATGTGAGCCACTCTAGTGGAAGCCAGGAATCCTCCTCCAGACCTCTGAGGGGACTTGAAAAATCTTGAAGGCACGCCTTCTTGTCAGGACCTGGAGAGATCCTTGTTCCATCCTCAAGGGCCACGACCAGTGACCAAAGAGGTCAGCATGTTGGGTCTTCCCAGCCAACGCACCAGATGCAATGGCATGCAGAAACACCTGCACCCAGGATTTGGAGGTAGATTTATTTATGTCGACGGGCACTGATTAGGAACATTCTCAGAATATCAGGCCCTGATCTCTGGTGGTCTAGGGCTTATATGGGATAAGCAAGCAGAAAGTACAGAGGCAGAATGGCTTGTCAATTGGGTATTGGTTTATACAATGTATATCATAGTGACCAGCTATATATCACAGTGACCAGCTGTTTCTAGGAGACAGAAGCAACCGGAACTGGAACAAGAACAGTTACCTGGGCAGCTAAGAAACTGAAGTATACTGGCTGGGGGGGCCATTTTCTGTTACACTATGACATAGCCAGAGACCACCATAGGGACAAAAACCGAACTCCTGGGGGCATTAACCTGTTATTCATCAAAACCATGATTTGCATTTTCTCCTGAGGGAGTCAGGGACTTAAAGTGGTTTTTGCTATAAATAAATAAATGTGACTTCACTTGGGCCTACAAATGTGAAATAGGAGGTAACTGAAAGTATAATAAAGCTTGACCTTCATTTTGTAAAACTCTGGTTTCAAAACCTCAGCTCTGCATATAGGCATGTTAGTCATTTAGGGAGTGTCTATCTCAACAATGGAGAGACAAGGTTTATTAGCTCTAAATTTACCTAGCCTATTTCATTACCCTTTATAACTGAGAACATCCTCACCCAGAAGTCTCCATTGCCCTAAACCTATGGTCACCTTGGATTCCAGCAGAGCCTCACCTGACTGAATTTACCCCTCAAGTCATGAGGGTTCCTCCCATAGAAACTGGATTGCCCTTCAAGTCAGGAGGTTTCAGTTTGAGCCATGAAAGCAGGTCTGAGATAATGACTGACTGGACCTAAGCCAACTATAAGCATAGCTGGCTAGCGATGGTCCTTGGTTTTATTAATAATGGAAGTTAAAACTAATGCACAAATTTACAGAAAAAAATTTAGTTAGAGAACATGGTAAGAGACTTTAGATTGAGAAACTGGAAAAGATCAGAACAGCAGCTGGAGGGGCACACTCTGATGAAGGGGATCATGCTGGCTGTCTTGCAAAAGGCAGATCAGCTTTTAAGGATGGCTGGTAGGCTGGGGTCTGATCGATCATTATCTGAGTCCTAGTTTCCTGCTCTGGAATTCTTATGGCTGAAGGGTGGTTCCTTTCCTGGGAGAGGAACTGTGCAGCTCTGCTTTTCCTGGTGATCACAAGTTTAAAACAATGGCTGGAAACTTCTGGGTATAGCTGAATGTCTCTGTAAACCTCTGACCTTGCTGTCCTCAATAATTTTTATCTCAATTTTTATTTTTTTATTAGTATATGTATGTAGTTTGTAATGATCACATTCCTTTGGGGAGTTAATACAAATATGTAATGCATCTTAATTCTTTTTTCATCCCCTTCTCCTCTGCTTCTTTCCCCCACCTCCATCTTTTGGTCCACTTTCCTTTTTGCAAAAGATCTATCTCCTTTCTATTATCTGCTATTTATTTCGCTCTTTGTATTTGGGGTTTCTAATATAAGAGAAACCATGTAGTATTTAAGCTTGTGTATCTGACTTATTTCACCTAACATTATGATCTCAAGGTACACCTATTTTCTTACAAATGACTCAAGTTTATTCTCCTTTACAGCCCAATATTACTCCTTTGTGTACAAATACAATATTTTCTTTATCGATTCTCTAATCTGTTGATGGATCTGTAGGCCTCTTACAATATTTATCTATTAGCCAGGTGTAGTGGTGCATGACTATAATCCCAGCACTTGGGATGCTGAGGCAGGAGGTTTGCCTTGAGTTTGAAGCTAGCCTAGGCTACATAAGGCAGCTCAAGGCCAGGCTGTACTATGTAGTGAGACCCTGCCTTAAAAAAAAAATGTAGCTATTATGGAATTGTGCTGCTGTAAACATGGGTATGCCTGTATCACTGTAATATTGAGATAGGAAGGTAAAAACTGGCTGAGAAAGGAGGTGTGACAAGATCCCAAGACACATGCACAGAATAGTTTCCAAAGCCTTGCACACGAACTCCTGAGACCTTGAGAAGGCTTTTGATAGGATGGCCTAGATCTGACGTCAGCCTGAGGATTGGATGATGCTAAAAGGACAGTCCAGCCAGACATGGTGGTGCACATCTATAATCTCAGCACTCGGGAGGCTGAGGCAGGAGGATTGCTGCAAGTTCAAGGCCAGCCTGAGCTACAAAGTGAATTCAAGGCCAGCCTGAACTGCATAGTGAAACCCTGTCTCAAAAAAAAAAAAAAAAAAAGAACAGTCCATGTCACACCCCATGGAAAACTTTGCCACCAGCAGGTAAAAAACCTTTACAGACAAAATTGGCACCAGTGGGAAGAGTCACTACAGAGCCTGGTTCCAGGAAGTCTGCGTGTAGCTACACCACCTCAGTTCCAGGAAGTCTAAGAACATCTGCACCACTGCCTGTGGCTATACTGTCTCTGCCCCCAGAGCCCCTCAAGACCCCCTCGAGACAATGGCACCCCAAACCACTCCCTGGCAACCACCTCCAATGCCTAGCAATCATTTCCCTTCTTAAATCTGAGCTTTCCCAACGCCCTTCACTGACTCTCTTCAGACTCAGCCCTCTCCCAAGGGAGTGAATTAAAACAGCCTTATTGCTCACAATGCCTGCATGAGTGGTCTCTTTTCTCTCTCTCTCTCTCTCCTCCAATACATCTGGTGCCAAAACCTGGGATGTGGCAACCCTCCCTGAAGGGCTTTCAGGCCCTGTCCCAAGCCTTTCACCCTGATGAGGCCACCTGGTGACATCAGTTCCTCAAACCTTGCCTCAGACTGTGCTTCAGATGGTCCCTCTCAGCCTTTCAGATCAGGTAAAGTTTTTCCTCCCACTCCCCTCACCTGTTGAGACCTTTCTTAATCCTTCACCCGCTGAGACTTTTTTCCTTATAACCCCTCAGCAGCCAAGACAGATGAAGCAGGATTTAAAGTAAAACAAGCTTTCCCAGCCTTGAACAATCCCTCTCGAAATGCCCCCTTCCCTATGGCTGCAACTCCTAGTTCTGATATAGATACGATCAGCAACTATGACGTGTAAACAGAGTTTGTGACACTCTGTTCTCATAAGATTTATAAGGCTCTGTCTTCTTTCAAGGCTGAGTGATTAATTACTTTGTCTTGCTTCTGTACCCTCACTTGAAGCCCCCCCCCCCCAGTTTCTCTCCACTAGAAAGACCAACCCCCTTAGCAAAATGTATAAAAACTAGAACCTTTCCTTTAGGGCTTGCCTTTCCTTTAGGGCTTGGACACCATAAGGTTGAGCTGAGCCAGGTATACAGCAAATAAAATCCTCTTGTTTTTCCTCATTGGTCTCTCTGATCTCTTGGAAACTGCGACACAGAGAGAGGCTCATTCTGCTTTCCCTGTTCCATAAATCTGGCACCAGTCACAGAAATTCTCTGAGAAGTGTCTTCCCTTGGTGGCTGACCAACTGCAGTGATGACTTCCTTGGTCAGTCACCTACCCACATTGTGTTACCGCCCTGAGTTCCAACTGGAGACATCTGCTGTGGACCTTTGTTGCCGCTGTCATTACCTCTCTCTGCTCTCCATGGAAAATCTCTCTTCCTCTATTTCCCCCATCTTCCCCTCTAGCCTGTCTCCTGGAAAACCTAAAACCTCTCCACCTCTCCCTTGTTCTGAAGCCTAAACGCCTAATATTTTTTGGTAATTCTGGTTGGCCACAATATAAGCTTGAAAATGACTCTCAACTGGCATTTTCAATTTTTCTGTTCTGGAGGACTTAGATAGCTACTGCCAATGGTTGGGCAAATGCTCTGAGGTACCCTATGTCCAGGCATTCTTCACACTCTGTAATCTTCCTACCTTGTGTTCTTCCTGCAACGCTGCTCAAATCCTTCTCCTTTCTCTACCATCATCCACTCTGCCCCCCCAATGCCAGCTCCCCCACGACAACAGATCCTATTGACCTTACTCTCCCCAGGCATCACCCTGCCAAGCCTCTTGCCTTGGTTGGCACAGCCACTTACTCCCCTCCCACAGAGCCTCCTGCCGATCTCATGCCACCCCCTAACTCTAACCCTCCTCTCTATCCAAAGCTGCCCTCTAACTCTAACCCTCTCCATATGCTCTACCCAGCCTCACTCCACCCCACACCTGGTCCAAACTACAGTTTGGCCCTAATCGCTTGCTCTGCACCCCTTGGTTCTCACTCCACAATGTGGCAGGAGCAGAGGCCATAGTCTGAGTCCATATTCCCTTCTCTCTGTCAGACCTCTCCCACATCAGCCGGAGTTCCAATAGCCAGGTGTGGTGGCTCACACCTGTAATCCCAGCACTCAGGAGGCTGAGGCAGGAGGAACACTTTGAGTTTGAGGCCAGCCTGAACTCCATAGCAAGACCTTGTCTCAAAAAAAAAAAAAAAAAAAAAAAAAAGAGTTCCAAAACCTTAACCCAGTCATATAGCCTCACCTGGGCTGATTCAACTGTCATCCTTAGCTCCACTCTCTCCCCATATGAACAGGAATAAGTATATTCTCTAGCCCAGTTTTATAGGGATGACTGAAGGCACCTTCAACCCAACCTTCCTGCAGGCCCCAGGGCTGTCCCTCAAGAGGATCTGAACTGGAACTATCAGGCAGGATCCCAGGACATAGCCAGTCAAGATCAGATGATCTCTTACCTAGTAGAGAGACTTTGCAAGGCAGCCCATAAAGCAGTTAATTTTGATAAACTCAGAGAGACCACTCAGTCTAGAGATAAAAATCAGGCCCAGTTTATGGCCCACCTGGCCACCACCCTTAGGCAATTCACAACACTAGACCCAGAAAAGCCAAAAGTGCAACTTATTCTCAAAATGCACTTCGCCACCCAGTCAGCCCCAGACAGTCACAAAAAATTACAAAGACTAGAGACTGTCCCTCAAACCCCACAGCAGGAGCTAATTAAACTGGCCTTAAAATTTTGAGACAGGGGCTGGGCCTGATGGTGCACATTTGTAATCCCAGCACTTGGGAGGCTGAGCCAGGAGGGTAACTATGAGTTCAGGAGCAGCCTGGGCTACTACATAGTGAGTGCAAGGCCTCCCTTGCTTACATAGCAAGACTCTGTCTCAAAAATTTAAAAAAAATAAAAGTTTTTTTTGAGATAGGGTCTCACTAAATTGCTAAGTAACCCAAGCTGGGCTCAAACTTGTGATTTTCCTCCTGCCTCAGCCTCCTAGAGTGCTGGCATTACAAGCATGTGCCACAACACCCAGCTCCTTGCTCTCTTTGCTATTATTGTTATTGTGGCTCTTGTTTGAGATGGGGTCTCACTATGCAAGTCAGGCCTGCCTTGAACTCTATATGTAGCCCAGGCTGGCCTTGAACTCATGGCGATCCTCTGCCCTCAACCTCCCAAATGCTGGTTGTACAGGTAGCACAGTGGGATCTCAGAAACCACTCCCCTCTACCCGCTTGAGTTTGGGCAACACCCCAGGGTGAATCCTCCTTCCATTGTTCTAGGAGAGGTAGAAACTAAAATAATGAAGGCCCAGGAAATCTCTGAAGCAGGCAAGAGCACCTGTGTGTAAGATGTCCTGGCTTGGCCTTCAGTAACCGTTTTCCCACTCTTTCCTTATTAAAAATTCATGAATATGGACTACATCTTAGCCAGGCATGGTGGCATACGCCTGTAATCCCAGCACTTTGGAGGTTGAGGCAGGAGGATCACTGTGAGTTTGAGGCCAGCCTGGGTATATAGTGAGTTCAAGGCCAGCCTGAAATTCATAGCATGACCCTGTCTCAAAAAAAAATATGGAATGCTTCTACTACATGTGATTTAATCGGACTGAATTCTGGCCCATGCATGCTCATTGAAAGCCCCTGAAATGGCTCAGCACCCTGTCAAGCATTCCTGTCAATCATACCTAGAGACCCAAGTTAAAATACCTGGGCTGAGGTGTACTTCTTTTAAAATCTGAAAGCCTGGTTTATCTGTGTGCTCTGAGCTTTTTAGTTTCCTGTCATCCCAGCACCGCTTTTCTGTTGGCAACACACTTTTTTGTTGGCATGGACTTGCCTGGAGCACATCTTCCTATGTTCTTCAATAAATATAGCTGCTTTTTTGCCATTGAATGCACATTTGCAATTCTTTGCTCATCATACACAAGAACCTGGAATCTATCATCAGGACCCATCCGAGAGTATCACTGGGCTTACAGGGGTGGGCCACAATGCCTGGCTCTTGTGCTTCTGAATCACTCACTTTGGTGGAAGCCAACTACCATGCCATGAAGACACTCAGGAGCCACATGGCCATGGACTGAGGCCTTGAGCCAACAGCCATATGGATGACCCATCTTGAGAGTAGATCCTCAACTTCAGTCAAGCTTTCAGACTGCAGCTCTGGCTAACATCCTTTTTTTTTTTTTTTTTTTTTTTTTGAGACAGGGTCTCACTATGTAGGCTGGCCTTGAACTCACTTTGTAGCCCAGGCTGGCCTCAAAGTGATCCTGCTGCCTCAGCCTCCTGAGTGCTGGGAGTACACCTGGTCTCTGGCTAACATTTTAACTACAACCTCATGAGGAACTCTAAACCAGAGTCACCACAGTAAGCCACTCCCAAATTCCTGATACACTGAAATTGGGTGGTAATTTTTTTTTTTTTAATGTGGGTACCAGGTGTCGAACTCAGGACCTCGCGCTTGCCAGCAGGCGCTTATGTCACTGAGCGATATCACCAGCCCTTTTTTCCTTTTTTATATGGGTACTGGGAGTCAAACTCAGGACCTCATGCTTGCCAGGCAGGCGCTTATGCCGCTGAGCTATCTCACCAGCCCTGGGTGGTAATTTTAATTGCATTAAACCATAATGTTTTATAAACACTATATATATGTAAGTATTTAAAACAATTTACTGTAAAGATTTTAGTTGGCAGAGGGTGTGGTAACACTTGCCTGTTATCCCAACACTCTGGGAAACTGAAGTAAGACGATTAAAATTCAAGGCCAGCCTAGGCAATTCACAGACTTAGTGAAATAGGTCTCAAAATAAAAAATAAAAAGGGCTGAGGATGTAATGCGAAGGTCCTGGGTTTAGTACAGTTAGAAAAAATGAAGCTGCAGGAGTCACTCCCTTCCCTCCATTTAATTCTAAACAGCACCCTACAGCTTTTCCTGCTCCCATTGTCCTAACAGAGGTAGAAAATAAAGTAACAGAAGCTTAGGAGATGGCTGATGGCTCAAGCGTGTTGGATCTCCCAGCTTGACCTTTGGTCACCTTTACCCTACTCCCGCCTCATTGTAGGTTCATAAATATGCATTACATGTCGTATATATAATTAAGATCAGAGTGAATTCTGGGACAAGCATGTGTGTTGAGAGCCCCTAAGGTGACTCAGTACCCTGTCAATCATGCCTGTCCATCACACCTACGGATTCAGTGGAAGGCACCTAAAGTAGAGGTACCTGACCTTTAAATTGTGAAAGCCTGATTTATCTGCCCTTTCTTTGTTGCTGTTGCTACTTTTGTGTGCTTGGTCCTGTGTGCAGTGCTTTTCTGTCATCCCAGCACCTTTTTCTGTCTGTGCTCTATCTTATGGTGTCACAGACTTGCCCTGTGCACAATTTCCTGTGATCTTCAATAAACATAGCTGCGGGCTGGTGAGATGGCTCAGCGGTATAAGCGCCTGCCTGGCAAGCGCGAGGGCCCGAGTTCGACACCCGGAACCCACATACGAAAAAAGGGCCAGTGATATCACTCAGCGGCATGGGCACCTGCTGGCGCGTGAGGTCCTGAGGTCGACCCCCGGTACCCACAAAAAAAAATAATAAATAAATAAAAATAAACATAGCTGCTTACTACTTACTACTGGGTGTACACTTGGCAATTCTTTCCTCATTGAACACAAAAAACCTAGACTGTTATTGGCCCATTCCATTATAACAGGTTTAGTCACCAATACCACAAAACAACAACAACAAAACATATATCTTAATTGGCTTTATTTTCAGTTCTAGAAAAGGACAACAGTATATTCTACAAGAGAACATAAGTGGGTCTCGGGATGTAGCTTGATAGAGTGCTTGTTGAGCATGTGTGAGGCCCTGGCTTCCATCCCCAGAACTGCAAAAATGAAGAAAACAAAAAAAGAGCTCGGTGTGGTGGCACACACCTGTACTCCCAGCAGTCGGGAGGCTGAGGCAGGAGGATCACTGTAAGTTTGAGGCCAGCATGGGCTACATAGTAAGTTCAAGGCCAGCCTGAACTACATATTGAGACTTCGTCTAAAAAAAAAAAAAAAGTATTCTATGGTCTGAACTGTAAGAGGTTAGTGTCACAAAGAGTAAAAGTTTGAATAAAATAGAAATAGAAACCAAATAGTTGCCGAGTGTGGTGGCGCACACCTGTAATCTCAAGCAACAGAATGCCAACCCCAGCCCCCACATCCAGAGGCCAAGCTCAGCCCTATACCCAGCACAAATCCCACTGCAAAACTGGCTGGAGTACACAACACATTTCTGAGATCAGGCTTGGAGCTACTACAGAACTGTGAACACCAAAGGAATTTTACTCCATTTATTTTTCTTTGTTTGTTTGATTGGTTTTCCTTTATCTGTCTAGTTGAGGTCTTTTTTTTTTTAGTTTAATTTGGTCTTTTTTTATAGTTATTTCTGATTTCTATTTTTAGTCTACTTTTTCTCTCTCTTTTTTCTTTCTCTTTCTTTAATGACTTAGATTTATTACCTTACTTTGTAATTTCATCTACTTGTCTTCTCTAACTCTCTTTCACCAACTATCTTGCTTGATTTTATGATACTTCCATGTGAATAAACATTGTCTCTTCTCTGCCTCATTCACTTCAATACTCCTCTGCTTCCTCTTCCATTCTTTCCCTCTTCTGTCCTCCAGTTTCCCAAAACTTGGGTGATTATCCTATGCCCTCCAGCCTTGCTCCTACTATGTAGGACCTCACTCATCTCTCTATCTTGCCCCCATCCCTCTTAATCCCCCCTCACAACAGGGTAGAATCACTCCACTAAAGGGAAAATTATATAATTTATATATAAAATATAATTTTATATGTATGTTATAAATTTTTATATATTATATAATTATATATTTATAAATTTATTTTATATTATATAATTATAATATACATTAATTATATATATTAAATAATTTATATTATATAATTTATATATAATTATAATTTATATATGTAATTGTATATTCCTGGTGTATGCTGGATTCTGTTATACAACTGTAGAATTTGCTCCTATGGTCAAAAATATCAGCTAATAGTTACCACAGTTTGTCAGTAGCCAGGCTGCATTTGAGACTATTGTTATTGTTAACCGTACTACTTAGCCAGGATACCATACCTGCTATAATCAGTTTTTCTCTCCTGCATGACAGCACCATGATTGTATGGGATCATTACCATCATCATAATCCAGTACCAAAGGACTGGGTGCTGAGTCAAATAGGTAACAACTTCTCAGCCTCAATACATTGGGATGGTAGGTTCTTCAGATAGATACAAAGACCAAGAACCACCTACATTTAGAAGATATCCCTGTGGAACAGCCATTACCTAGTGAAGCCTCAATACTAGGGATAAAGCTATCTACCATAAGAAACATATAAGCATCAACACAGAAAACAAAACAATACAAAAAATAGAAAACAGGAAATGACAAGACACAGAAACAAAATGCAACCCCATACCTCCAGCCCACCCAGGATAAACCTTGAGCACAATAAGATAGAGGAAATCAGAAGTCAACCACTGGAACTTTCTGAAATGACAGTGACAGAAGTGAAAAAACAAATGGAAGAGGTTATAGAAAAAATAATCTCTAAGGTGCAAAAAGAAATGACAATCAAAATGAATGACATTAAAGCAGACACAGATAAAAAAAATAGAGAAGCTCAGAAAAACAATGGAAAGCATGAAAGCCCAACATAGAAAAGGAATAGAATCCATGAAACAGATACAAACAGAAGTCCCGGAGATTAAAACTCCATTGAAAGTATATGCAACAGACTGAATGAAGGCGAGGATAGACTATCAGATCTAGAAGACAGAATTGCAGCTAGTGACCATGAAAAGAAAGATAGCTTAAAAATAGCAAGAGACCATGATAAATCAATCCAACAGCTATAAGATGAAGCAAAGAACAACAGCATAAGACTGATTGGAGTCAGTGTGAAAGCTGGAGACAGTGCAAAAGACATAAAAACACTCTTCACAGAAATAATGGCAGAAAACTTCCCAAACATGGATAAAGAATTTGACATGCAAATAAATGAAGCATATAGAACTCCAAATAGCCATGACCAAAATAAATCTACACTAAGGCACATAAGAATCAAGATTCCAGAAATTCTGCACAAGAACAGAATATTATAAGCAGCTAGATAAAGGAAACAAATCACCTAAAAGAAAACAATCTTCAATCCAGATTGATGTACCCCACAAAACTATCTTTCAAAATCAACGGAGAAATAAGATACTTCCATGACAAAGAACAATCGAAGAAATTTACAACCACCAAACCAGCTCTACAGAATGCTCTGAAGGATATATTAGAAAGAGATATCAAAGACCACAAACACATGAACACCAATAGAAAGAAGCCACCAGGCAGGATAAGAAATTAAATAGAGGAGAAAGACAGGGAGCCAACAACAGGAAAATAATATGAAAAAGATAAGCCAATACATATCAGTTATAACCATCAATGTAAATGGTCTCAACTCACCAATCAAAAGAAACAGACTGGCATAATGGATCAAGAAACAAGATCCAACAATATGCTGCATTCAAGAGACACATTTAACTCAAAAAGAAATTCATAGACTAAAAGTGAAAGGATGGAAAACAATTGTCCATGCCACAGGATCCCAGAAAAAAGCAGGAATAGCTATTCTATTTGCAGACAATGTAAAATTTAAGCCAAAACTGACCAAAAGAGACAAAGAAGGTCACTACATACTTGTTAAGGGAAAACTCCAAGAAGAAGAGATAACAATCATAAATATATATGCACCAAACACCAGTGCACTGAACTATGTAAAACAAATATTAACAGACATGAAAAACCAAATAAGCACTAACACGATTGTAGTGAGGGACCTCAATACTCCACTCTCACAAATAGATAGATCAACCAGACAAAAAAATCCACAAAGAAATATCAGAATTAAACCAAGCCTGTGATCAAATCGACCTGATAGATGTCTACAGAGTGTTCCACCCCAAAACATCAGAAAACATATTCTTCTTAGCTGCACATGGGATGTTCTCCAAAATAGACCACATATGAGCCCACAAAACATGTTTAAGTAAATGTAGAGGAACTGAAATCATCCCATGCATACTATCTGACCATAGCGCAATAAAACTGGACAAAAGAAACCACAAAAACTACATAAACACATGGAAATTAAACAACACCCTTCTGAATAACCAATGGGTCACAGAGGAATTTAAAGACAAAATTAAATAGTATGTACAATTAAACGATAATGCCGATACAACATACCAGAACTTATGGGACTCAATGAAAGCAGTCCTAAGAGGGAAATTTATAGCGATGAACTCTCACATCAGGAAAACAGAACAAGCTCAAATAAACAATCTAATGTTGAACCTCAAACTTCTAGAAAAAGAAGAACAAATCAAACCCAAAGCTCATAAGAGGTAGGAAATTATAAAGATAAGAGCAGAAATTAATGCAATTGAGACTAAGAAAACAATACAAAGAATCAATGAATCGAAAAGTTGGTTCTTTGAAAGAATAAAGAAAATTGATAAACCATTAGCTAACCTCATCAAAAAGAGGAAAGAAAAAACACAAATTCAAGCAGTTAGGAATGAAAAGGGGGAAATCACAACAGATCATACAGAAATCCAGGAGATCATCAATACCTACTACGAGAACCTATATTCTAATAAGATGGAAAACACAGAAGAAATGGACAGATTCCAGACAAAATTGAATTGCCAAAACTAAATCAAGAACATATAAAAATTCTAAATAACCCAATATCAGTCAATGAAATTGAAAATGTAATTAAATTTTACCAACAAAGAAAAGCCCAGGCCCTGATGGATTCACTGTTGAATTTTACAAGAAATTTAAAGAAAAACTAATGACACTAATGTGGAAATTCTTTAAGGAAATAGAAAGGGAAGTAGCCGGGCGTGGTGGCACACGCCTGTAATCCCAGCACTCGGGAGGCTGAGGCAGGAAGATTGCCACAAGTTCTAGGCCAGCCTGGGCTACATAATGAGTTCAGGGGCAGCCTGAACTATACAGTGAGACCCTGTCTCAAAAAAAAAAAAAAAAAAAAAAGAACGGGAAGCGATATATCCAAAATCATTCCTGGATGCAAGTATTACCCTGATTCCAAAATCAGAGAAGAACCCAGCCAAAAAAGAAAACTACAGGCCAATCTGTCTCATGAACATAGACACAGAAATCCTCAATAAGATACTAGCAAACAGAATGCAGCAAATGATCAAGAAGATTATACACCATGACCAAGTAGGATTCATACCAGGGATGCAGGGATGGTTCAACATACACAAATCAATACATGTAATACACCACATTAACAGAACCAAAGACAAAACTCACATGATCATCTTAATAGATGTGGAAAAAGCATTCAACAAAGTCCAGCACCCATTCATGATAAAAACCCTACAGAAAACTGGAATAGATGGTCTGTACCTTAATCTGATAAAAGCCGTCTGTGACAAACCAACAGCTAACATCATATTAATGGTCAAAAACTGAAAGCTTTCACTCTAAAGTCAGGAACAAGACAAGGATGTCCACAATCACCACTCCCATTCAGTATAGTTCTGGAAACATTAGCCAGAGCAATTAGACAAGGGAGAGAAAAAAAAAAGGAATAAGGATAGGAAAGGAAGAAATTAAATTATCATTATTTGCAGATGACATGATACTCTATATAGAAGACCCCAAAAACTCCACCAAAAGACTTATAGACTTAATAACAAAATTCAGTAGTGTAGCTGGATATAAAGTCAATACTCAAAAATCAATAGGGCCAGGGATATAGCTCAGTGGCACAAGCACCTGCCTGGCAAGTGCAAGGTGCTGAGTTTGATTCCCGGTACCAAAAAAAGAAAAAAAAAAATCAATAGCATTCCTGTACACAAGCAACAAACTCACAGAGACAGAAATCAGGGAAACCACACCCTTTACAGTAGCATCCAAATGAAATACTTAGGAATCAATCTAACAAAGGAAGTAAAAGATCTATATTTTGAAAATTATAGTACTCTGAAAAAGGAGATCGAAGAGGATATCAGAAAATGGAAAGATATCCCTTGCTCATGGGTAGGAAGAACAAACATAATGAAAATGGCCTACTCCCAAAACTGTTACACAGATTTAATGCAATCCCAATCAAAATACCATTAGCATACATCACAGAACTAGAGAAAACATTCCTAAAATTCATTCAGGAACAGGGCCGGTGAGATGGCTCAGTGGCGTAAGCACCTGCCTGGCAAGCGCGAGGGCCCGAGTTCGACTCCTGGAACCCACATACGAAAAAAGGGCCGGTGATATCGCTCAGTGGCACGGGCGCCTGCTGGCACGCGAGGTCCTGAGTTCGACCCCTGGTACCCACAAAAAAAAAAAAAAAAAATTCATTCAGGGACAGAAGAGACCTAGAATAGCAAAAGCAATTCCGGGCAACAAAAGCAAGTCAGGGGGCATCACAATCCCAGACCTGAAATTATACTACAAATCTACTGTGATAAAATCAGCACGGTATTGGCAAAAAAACAGATCTGAGGATCAGCGGAACAGAATAGAAGATGCTAACGCTACTCCAAACACACTCAGCCACCTTATTTCTGACAAAGGAGCCAAACATGTTCACTGGAAGAAAGATAGTCTCTTTAGTAAATGGTGCTGGAAAAACTGGCTTTCCACATGCCAAAGACTAAAACTAGACCCATGTGTATCACCATGCACTAAAGTCCAAATGGATCAAAGATCTAAATATTAAAACAGAAACACTAAATTTACTAGAAGAGAAAATAAGCAGAAATCTTGAAGACATAGGTGTAGGCAAAGACTTCATGAACAAAACCCAGACCACACGGGAAATACTACAAAGAATCAACAAATGGGATCTCACCTTATTAAAAAGCTTATGCACAACAAAAGAAATCAACAGAGTGAAAAGACAACGCACAGAGTGGGAAAAAAATTATAGCCAGTTGTCCCTCAGACAAAGGACCTATATCTAGAATATATATAGAACTGAAAAAAATCAGGCCCCCAAAATTCTAAGATCCAATCCACAAATGGGCATCTGAGATGAATATATACTTCTCAGATGAAGAAATACAAATAGCAAATAAATACATGAAAAAAATGTTCAGCATCATTGGTCATTGCATCATTTGAGAGATGCAAATTAAAACAACACTGAGATTCCATCTCACTCCAGAAAGAATGGCTACCATCAAGAAATCAACCTGCCATGCTGGCGGGGCTATGGGGGAAAAGGAACCCTTCTCTACTGTTGATGGGTGTGTAGACTGGTGCAACCACTGTGGAAATCAGTGTGTAGATTCCTCAAAACAGTAGGAACAGAGGTTCCATTTGACCCAGATTTTCCCCTTCCCCTTCCCAGAAGAATTAAAAACATCATATCACAGCGATATATATGCACCAATGTTTATAGCAGCACAATTTGTAATAGCTAAATCTTGGAAACAACCCAAATGCCCATCAACCGAGGAATGAATAAAAAAGATGTGTTTTTTTATATAATGGAGTACTACTCAGTCATAAAGGGTAAACTTGAGACTTTTATAGGTAAGTGGATGCAACTCGAGAGCATACTCATAAGTGAAATAAATCATACCCACATGTGTGAACATCGTATTGTCTCACTAGCATGAGAAACTGAACGAGTAAATAAGATACAAAATGTACAGTAGATATTGTGAATTGGGAAGAAACTGTTTGAAAGAAAAGAGAAACTGGGATGGGGGAAAGGGGAAAGGAAGGAAGGGAAAAGAAAAAAACATATATATACACACAAGATAGTTATGATAGTTATACAGCTAGTTTCTCTTAGTTTATTGAAAAGAAAGGTTTGAACTAATATTGTTTGGACAATGTTTCTTGCCTATATCTTGTACTCTGAATAACTACTATGAAGATAACAATATGCAATGTATTAATTATTGTTACTGTCCTACTAGCCTGTTTTGTTTGTGAGTTTTTGTTTGTTTTTTGTGTTTTTTTGGTATCGGGAACACTAGCCTGTTTAAAAACTCTGTTTTATTCTTATTTTTATTTTTTTGTTTCTCTCTTTTAAAAAAGAAAAGAAAAGAAACCAAATAGCAGATTGCTCATTTCAACATTATTTCTTTGTAAGGTGGGTACTAAGTGCTAGAACACCAGAAAAATAACTGGTTAATGTCAGGTTCCTTTTTTTTTTTTTTTTTTTTTTTTTTTTTTGACAGATTTCATTCATTTTATTTTTCTTGTGTAAAAACCCTTATATTATAGCTACTGCTGGAGCTTGAGTCCTCTGGACAGAGGCTCTGGTGTGGGTTTTCACAAGATAGTTGCTAAATTCCTGGTAGGGAGAATGGTGAAGACAGTATCTTCCCAGAGGCCAGGGGTTAAGTAGCTGTAGGTCTTGGAGAGAGCATCAAAGGTGGCCTTGGTGACGTTGCCCAGAGTGGCAGTGCAGCCCCTGGCAGAGTCAGTACCAGTCATCAGCAACAGCTTCTTGAGCACAGGGCCTGAGATGATGCCAGTGCCTCTGGGGGCAGGGATCAGACCTGCCAACATAGAGCCACAGCGGCCCCTCACCTTGCAAGAGACAGTGTGGGGCTTGCCAATCTTGTTCCCCCAGTAGCCTCTCTGCACGGGGACAATGGAGAGCTTGGCCAGGATGATGGCCCCCCACATGGCAGTGGCTACTTCCTTGGAACAATTTACACCCAGACCAACGTGACCATTGTAGTCCCTGGTGGCAACAAATGCCTTGAACCTGGTCCGCTGGAGAGCACGAGTTTGCTTCTACATGGGCATGATCTTCAGAACTTCATCCTTGAGGGGTGTTCAGGAAAAAGTCAATCATCTCAGACTCCTTGATGTGTAAGGAGAAGAGATCAATTTCTTCCAGGTACTCGATCTTCATGTCTTTGACCAGCTGGCCCAGCTTGCTGACAGGAATCCACTCCTTGTCCTCGGTCTTACCTCCGCGAGCCCGGCAGCCATGGCCCCGGCCCCTGCCGTGCCCACTGCCTTGAAGGCCACTGCTGAAGCTGTAACAGAAAACGCGCCCCCCCCCAGCCAGTATACTTCAGTTTCTTAGTTGCCCAGGTAATAGTTCCTGTTCCAGTTCCAGCAGGTCACTGTGTTGCATAGCTGATCACTAAGATGCATATTGTATAAACCAATCCCCAATTGACAAGGCATTCTGCCTCTGTACTTCCTGCTTGCTTATCTCTTATAAGCCCTAGACCACCAGAGATCAGGGCCCGATATTCTGGAAATGATCCCGACCAGTGCCCGTCGATGTAAAATAAATCTGCCTCCAAATCCTGGGTGTCATTTCGGTGTTTCTGCTTGGCATTGCGAAGCCTCTAAGGAAGCCGCCTCTGCCTCCCATACCTGGGCCCTTCCGCTGCACTGGCATCATCACCATTTGGTGTTTTCCCAAGGAAGAAGCACTTCAGGTTACTTTTTTTGCAAGGATTAAAACAGAGAGAATTTAATTATCATGACAGTTGAAAGGGGCCTGTTTGGAAATTTGGCTGTTAATTTTTCCTCTCTTTATTCTTTTTTTTTTTTTTTTTTTTTTGAGACAGTGTCTCACCACTAGTTCAGATTGTCCTTGAACTCACTATGTAGCTTAGGCTGGCCTCAAACTTGCAGGGATCCTCCTGCTTCCGCCTCCCAACTGCTGGGATTACAGGTGTGCACCACCATGCCCAGCCTCTCTTTATTCTGATTAAGGCCAGGTAACATAGTTTCAGTTTGGTGACATGGTACTTTGGCACGGTGACTCCATTTTAGTCCATTGTACTGGGGCTTACTATAGCAGCTGAGTCTAAAGTAATGGCTTCCTATAAGCTTTAAACAATTTATCACCCCAAATCAATATAACTAATATGCACTCTGCCCCCAGCACTGTTCCTACTGACATCTACGTGCTTGGATTACCCCAACAATTCTTCCCCATTCTCCCTGCCTCCTCTCAAGTGCTTTCAATTTTTCCTTTACATAGGCTCTAGACTAAACTGAGGGTCCATTTATTAAGAAATGTTTGTGAAAGATCATGGCTCTTTCCAGCTCGAAACCTTGCATGGCTCTCTATGAAGTTACCCTCCGTTAAATATTTTGTGCTACATCCAGAAAGCATTTACAACTGAGCAGGAACAGCACAATGGTGGAGTTTCCTGTGTCTCAGAGATCATTTAGGGGCATAGAGGGGAGCAGGAAGTCCTTGTTTGCCCCTGCCTCCTAGAATGACAATCCAAGGGCCACCAGGGACGGGTGGGAGGGGCACCCTGGCAGCTGGGGCTGAAACAAGCCTTTGTTCCCAAGTCCACACGGCAAAATGCCCAGCGCAGCCCCAGCTTCCCTGGCTCCCACCAGGGCAGGGTAAGGGGGGTTGGTGCTGGACATCTACCCTGTTCTGTGCAGGCAGAAGCATGCCCGGGGGGCTCTCCACATGCAGTGGAGGGTGGAGGGGGTGGAGGAGACAGCATAGGGCCTTGGCAAAATTGATTGAGGGCTTACCATGGTTTGGGCATTGTTGCCAGTTTAGCCCATTACAGCTTCCTGCAGCTGGGTGTGGTTAGGTTGTGCTGCTGCCCTGCTTAATACACAGAGGTACAGAAGGAAAAGACTTGTCCTTGATCACACAAGTCAGTGTGCCAGAGCAAGGATTCCCACACAGGTCCGATTCCAGAGCTTCTGTTCTGGCCTGGTACCATACCTACCCCCTCCACGATTTCACTTTCCAGTCTGTTATCCACAGTCAACTGGAGTCTGAAAATAGTAGATGGAAAATTCCAGAAATAAACAATTCATAAGTTTTAGATGGTGCCACTCTAAGTAACATGATGAAATCTCAGGCTGTCCTGCTCCTGCCCACCCTGGAGGTGAATCTTCTTTGTCCAGTGTACACTTATCACATCCAATATGTGCCCATTATTCTTCACTTAGTAGGTGTTTTGGCTATCAAGTTATCACACTGACTGTGGTATCATAGTACTTGTGTTCAAATAATCCTTGTTTCACTTAATAGTGGCCCACACACCTCTAATCCCAGCACTCCCTGTAATCCCAGCACTCCCTGTAATCCCAGCACTCAAGAGGCTGAAGCAGGAAGATAGGAGGATTGCCTTGATTTTGAGCCCACCCTGGGCTACATAGTGACTTTAAAGCCATCCTGAAGTACCTGAACTATACAGGGAGACCCTGTCTCAGAACAAAAACAAATAAAACCAAAAACCCAAAGTGCAAGGGCAGTGATGCTGGCATTTTGGATATGCCAAAGAGAAGCTGTAAAGTGCTTCCTTTACACGACAAAGTGAAAGTTGTAGACTTAATAAGGAAAGAAAACAATCTTATGCTGAGGTTGCTAAGATCTACAGGGAGGACAAATCTGTGAAATTATGAAGAAGGAAAAAGAAATCAGTGTTAGTTTTGCTGTTGCTTCTCACACTGCAAAAGTTATAGCTACAGTGTGTGTAAGTTCTTAGTTAAGAGAAAAGGCATTAAATCTGCATGTGTGAGAAGGAAAAACAGAGTGTATAGGGTTTAGTACTATCTGCAGTCTCCGGTATCTACAGGGGTCTTGGATAAGGAGGATCACTGTATCATCTTCCACCTACTCCCTGCCACACACTGTGCCCATGTTTGCTATGACAATTGGCCCCACAAATGGGGAAGGGTCCTGAGTCACTGAGGAAGCTCTGCGCAACCAAAGCCATCTATCCCAATGTTTTGCCTGGCCAAGTCTGAGAGTGGAATCCAAGGATGCCCAAACTGCACAAGGGTTGGGCTGGGCCTGTGGCATCTCTGAGTCACAGGGAGGGTGGGTGGTGGCTGACTCAACTCAACCAGGTCCACTTCCCCTCCTGCAAGGCCAGCTGGGGAAGTCTGGGGCCAGAAAACTGGCTGGCACAAGGATCCTTTATATCCTGGTTACATGCAGGAATGAAGGACTCCTCCCTGAATCTCAGTCCTCCTGCATCCCAGCCCAAGCCTGGTCTAGCTCCTCATCCTCAGGCCAAGGGGGACATTTCTCAGGGAGGTCTAGAACCTCAGAAAGGTGGAAGAAGCTACCTACGATAGAAACAGAACCAGCTGGCACCGTCATCTCCTTCCTCACCTACGGACCCCTAGCTCTTCATTCAAATCCTCCCCTTGGGGATCATCAAACACATTTGGAAACTAAGGCCCAAAGAGAGGAAGCTACTTACCCAAAGTACACAGTGAGGTAGGTGGGCACAGCTGTTAGATGCCATGCTCCATGCTCCAGGCCGGGTCCTTTTTTTTTTTTTTTTTTTGTGGGTACCGGGGGTCGAACTCAGGAACTTGAGCGCCAGCAGGCGCCCGTGCCACTAAGCGATATCACCGGCCCTTTTTTCTTATGTGGGTACCGGAAGTCGAACTCAGGACCTCGCACTTGCCAGGCAGGCGCTTTTGCTGCTGAGCCATCTCACCGGCCCTGGGTCCTTATCTTTAACAGATGACCTCTGAACAGGGTCACTAGATGGGGGGAGTTAAACTGAGAGCTGATGTGACAAAGTTGGGGGAAGCCCATCAGCAAGGCTCCCGGAAGGGGGTGGATTCCTGCTCTAGATTCTCTGCATGGGAGCCATGTTCCCTGCAAGACCCATGGGCTAAACTGGAGGGCTCCCTGCTGAGTGCTCCTTTCTCGGTGAGGCCACCTGGATTCCTTACTCTGTGCACCCACAGCTTGGGCATGGCCTCTTGTCACAACTTTCTCTTCAGGCCTTCTTCAAAGGAGAGCAGCATGTTTAGGTTTTTCCCCGGGAAGGGGGTAGGCAGGAGAACAGAGGTGGGTGTGCAGGAAGAGGGCCCCGGACAGAAGGAACAGAATGCAAAGGCTCCAGTAGGTGCCCCCAGTGTTGTGGCCATGAGGCTGGAAGCTGAAACCCAAGGGGAAGAGAAGTGAGATAGGAGTCTGGCAAGGCCACTGGGCCACCTCCTGAGGGCCTTGTGGTCTGGGGTGGGAAGTTTTGACAGAGCAGTGTGGAACCACAGAGCACATATGAGTTTTAGAAAGGTCCTTCTGCATGGAAGATGCAGGAGACACGTCAGGGCAGAACAAGGAGGAACCCACTGCTGCCACAAAAAAAAAAAAAAAAAAAAAAGATGGGCAATGGCAGCCTGGGCAGACCATGGCAGGTCCTAGTGCCTACTGGGTAGCCCACCATTCTCCCTGTTTTGTCAACTGTACCCCAAAGGAATGACACAGGTGTCCAAGCAAAAATAGTTTATTTAAGGATGGAAGACCCAAAACTGGGGGGCCTAGGAGTGAGGCCACAGCAGCTGCCTGGAGTTGGCACAGACTATCCCAACTCCCTGGAAGAAGCCCTTTCTCCACTGCCCTCCCTGCTGGAGGAAGGATTGTGTAACCGTCAAGAATTATCACCATTAGTCATTGTAACCCGTTGGAGTTGTCAAAGTTTGCCCAGCAAATTTTGGCATAGTAGTTGATATTAATGAAAACGATTACTCCGACAAGCACAGTGACTGTGCCTGGTTTGGACCCACCATCCAGTGGTGGGTGGGGTATGTGACACAGTGAGGCAGGCAGGGAGGGAGGCAGGTCTCTCTGGGAGACCCCATCCCAGCCTCCTAGGCAGCCATGCCAGAAGGTGCCAGTCTCTCTTGGCCCCAGTAGCAGCTGCCTGCTCTCCACTGTTCCCACAGCCATTGGTCAAGGTCGGACTCAGGCTGGGGCTGTCTGAGGTGGGACTCACAAGCTCCCCCAGGTCTCAAAGCCCCTTGTCAGGTTGGGCTCTTTGCCACAGTCCCCGGCGGACAGCCCATGAGGCTACAAACTCGCAGTTGTGGTAAAGGAACATTCCTGAAAGGGTGAGTGCGATGCCCACATAGCTGAGGGTGCTGAGGTGGCTGCCAAACAGGAGCCGGGACAAGACGAGGTTGCCCACAACAGTGAGGTTGCCCAGGACATGGACAGTGAGAGCAGAGGTGAGGGCCAGCAAGGAGAAACTGGCCAGGTTATAGACCACGGACAGGACGCAGCTGAGCAGGACACAGGTCCACAGGCGGGAGTCAGTGGGCGCGGGTGGCAGGGCCACACCAGCCTCTAGCACCAGGGTGGCGCCTGCCAGCAGGCAGAAGCTGGGCATCGAGGTGGCATACAGCAAGGTCACCGCATCCAGCCTCTCCTCCTGTAGTAGGGCACCTGCAGAGAGGACAATAGCCATCAAAATGCAGTTCAGAGACAACCCTCACTTAGCCACCCAGTATGGCTCCAGGGCTTATCCTCCAGGAAAGCCACAGGGACCCCCTCGAGGTAGGGTTAGCTGCTCTTGCTTAAAACATGACAGTCAAGAAGGGAGTCAACAGCTGGGCGTGGTGGTGCATGCCTGTAACCCCAGCACTTAGGAGGCTGAGGTAGAGGCTAGTCGGAATTAAATAGTAGGACCTTGTCTCAAAACACACACACACACACACACACACACACACACACACACAGGGAGTCAGGCCACTTACGTTTATGACCTGTGTTCACTCCTGACCTGTGAGCAACCTGGGCTCATGAGTACTTGACCTCTGACGCCTCTGTTTTCTCACTTGGAGATCTGAGTAAAAAGTAAAACCTAACATGCAGGGTAACTATAAAAATTTAACAAAGACAACTTACACACAGCCTTAATAAGGTAAGTGCTCGGTGAAACGTTAAATTGAAAAACAAGCCTGCTTACCTATGTAAAAAAAAAAAAAAAAAAAAAAAAAAAAAACAAGCCTGGCCAGGTATGGTGGTACATACTTGTAATCCTAGCACATAGGAGGCTGAGGCAGGAGTATTGCCATGAGTTCGAGGCCAGCCTGGGCTACATAGTAAATTCAAGGCCAGCCTGAACTTCATAGTGAGACCCTGTCTCAAAAATCAACAACAACAATGAGAAAAGCTTGTTACCACCCATTTCAAACCATTTCCCACAGGCTGAAAATAGTAACCTGCTTGGGATAACCAAGTCATCAATAAACATGAAAGGGGGGTGTGAAAAGAATTAAGATGTGTTACATACATGTATCAATTCCCATGATGAATGCAATCATTATGTATTAGACATGTACATTAAAAATAAAAATTTAAAATAATAAGCACAAAAAGTGGCTCAAAAAATGAAACAAAATCTTCAGGGGACTCTCCAGGCCTTGGAGAAAACAGTCCTAGGTTCTGTTTTTTTCTCTTTAGGCAGTGTCTGACTATGTAGTTCAAGCTGGTCTTGAACTCACTAGCCCATACTGGCCTTGCAGTGATCCTCCTGCCTCAGCCTCAAGTGCTAGGATATAGGCATGTGCTGCTCCAACAGGCCCTGATTCACCTTTCTTAGCTTCAGCCCTTATCATACCTACCCGGATCCCATGCTTTAGCTCCAGCTACCTAGGATGGACAGGCCAGGACAGGGTCCTAGCACTGCCACTTACTAGCAAATGGTAAAAAGGAAGCTAAGGAGAGGGAGAGGAAGAGTGTGAGGGGAAAGGGAGGAGGAAAAAGAAAGAAAGGAGGAGGAGGAACTTTTATTTTCTTCTTGGTACTGGGGATTGAACCCAGGGCCTTCGCACTGAGCTACATCCCCAGCCTTGATTCTATTTCTTCTTTTGAGACAGGGTCTTGCTAACTCACCTAGGCTGGACTCAAACTTGTGATCCTCCTACCTCAGCTTCCCAGAGTGCTGGAATTACAGGCATGTTCCACCACATCTGACTAAGAAGAAATTTTTAAAATAAATTGTTTGGGCTGGGTGTGGTGGCATACACCTGTAATCCCAGTATTAGGGAGGCTGAGGCAGGATTGCCAAGTGAGTTCAATGTCAGCCTGAACTACATAGTGAGATACTATCTCAGATAAACATACAAACAAAAATAAATTGTTTGACTCCAAATGATGAGTCCTAAAAAAGGAAAAAAATGGTGAGTCCATTCATTGCTCCATTCACTTATGACCATTGGGATGACAAGGGCACACGGAAGTCCTTGTTGGCTCTTGGCTGTCACTGACTGCTTTATGACTGATTATCAGCACTGTTTGCTACCCACACTGGAGCTTGTCAGAGTTAAATCCAGGACAAAGAGGAAATCTTTCAGCTTTTCAAGGGAAGAGGGGATCCTGCCACTGCGCACAGGTGTGATTGTGTGACATGTGTGCCAGTGTCTACACAAGCTTCCACCTGGCCGCTTTGCAAAGGAAGTGGAGCCATGATTAGCATCAGACAGCCCAGGTACCATAAAGGTATTCACACGAAGGCTGCGGTGGTTTGGGGCCTTCTCCACACATTAGAAGGAGAGAGATGAGTAATAGATACAGGTCCCCACCCAGACAGCCCCTGTGTTTACTGACACACAGTTTCCAAAGGGCTAGAGGTGCTTAGTCACCAGCTACGCTTAGAATAGAAAACTTCTATGCTTAGAATAGGAAACTTTAGTCATTTCTTGATTTCATTCTCATGTTTTGGCTTCGTTCTCTAGGCAACAGGCCCTCCAGCTCAAGCTTTTCTAGAAAAGAACAGATAATCGGAATGTCTCCCTTTCCAAATTTGGCACTCTTAACACTGCCCATGGCCTGCATGCTAACAGTCCTAACACGGGAAGGGGAAGGCTTTTGGTTTGCGGGTGAACTTTACCTTTGGTGAACCTCATCCTCCCAGAGAGCCCCATCTAGCCTCTTGTGCATCTGTCCTGCACCCCACCTGACCCCTCAGCTCCCCTCCCTGCAGCCCAGGGAAAGGGCTGTGATTCCATCAGAAGTGACTCACACCCAAAATGTCAGCCTGTCTTTCTGCCTCTTTAATGACCCCCTCCCTTGCCAGCCCCCAAACCCTCCAATTTTAACTTCTGCTTCTCCAAAAGCATTTTTTTTTTTTTGATAGGGTCTTGCTTTGCAGTGCAGGCTGGACTTGAACTCACTATGCAGCCCAGGATGGCCTCAAACTTGAGGTGCTCCTCCTGCCTCAGCCTCTCAAGTGCTGGGATTACAGGCGTGCACCTCCACGCCCAGCTCCAAAGGCATTTTTGTTTCCGCACCGAACAACACTCCCAAGCTTTGCCTTCTCTAAACCCTGGCCACTTGGTGTTGGCCGTTCCCTCTCTACCCCTTCCTTGGCTGTGTGATTCAGTCACCTTTTCTTTGTGTCTCAGTCTCATGTGTAGTAGCATAGGGAGAGTGACGACAGCCCTCTCACATGAGCGTGTGAGGTGCTCAACAGAGCGCTGATGCCCGGTGTAATGTTCACCACAGCAGCTGACCCGATCTCCCATGCTCTGCCCCTGCTGGCTGGCACCCAGTGCCCTGGCACCGTGTACTGCCCATTCTTTGCTGCTGTGTACGAAGAGCTGGGAGTGTAGCAAGGGCTCAGCAAGTGCACTATCATGATTACATCACTGTCATTATCATCGTTACATGCCTTCTCCCCTAGCAGCCTTTTGATCTCCCCAGGAAGCCCCCGCCCCCACCGCCACACCTGTGTCCACCTTGGCTTCAGAACTTCTCTCCTGCCAAATGCATCTCCCCAGTCAGCCCAAGCACTCAGACACTGGGACTGAATCAGGCTGCTCTGTGACACAGGTGGGTACAGCTGAGAACAAGCTCAGGAGGGTAGGCCCCCATTTCTCAGCTTTTCCATGAATAGGATGGCATCACCTCTCTCCTCATGTCATCCCCCTGGATCTGCACCTGGCCCAGGTTGGAAGGAAACTGCTGGCCCTGCCCACAGATGCCTGATTTCTTCTCTTCCTGCACTCTTATCCTCTGCTCGCCTGGTGTCTGCTCTCAGTAAAGGAGCTGCTATCAGTCATTTACATTCTAGTCTGAATCTGGCCCTGTTGCCTAGGCCAAAAGAAATCTCCTTTTCAAAACCCACCTTAGTCCCCAGCTCCAGTTCATTCCTCCCCATCTCAGCCAGGCTCCCTTCACTGTTAGTGGGACCTCCAGTTTCCTAAGCTCCCTCCTTAGTGCTCTAAGCCATGTGACATAACCAGCGTACCAACGAGGCTGTCAGGGCCATCAATAAATTCACCCTTTAAGGAGTAGCTGCCCTGTGTTAGGGCCCAGGTCAGATCCTGGGGGGCACAGAGATGCCCCAAAGCCTATCTGGTGGGAAGCAGACAGGTAATCCAGGCATAACAATAATAGAGGGCATTCAGAGCCCAGAACACATACCGGCCTCCAGCCTCCCAGGTGAGGCAATTGAGACTTGGAGGGAAAGAGGGGGCTGGCAGAAGCCAAGAAGTGGTCTGATGCCAGGTACATGCCCCTCCATTCCCAAGTACCCCAAGGCCTTGCTGGCCATGGCCCCTCCTGCAGACCCGGGCTGCCAGGGGTGCTGTGTGAGGAGTACTGGACCTCAGCAGGTGCAGTGTGGCCCCGGAGGTGGGGACCTTCTCAGCCTCATGCCCCTGCCCAGGAGGGCCCCACAGGGTCAGGTTTCCTGGAGCGGACTCATGCCCAGAGCTCATGCTCCAGCTCATGTAACCTGAGGGCAAAAATAGAACCGGGTTTTGGCCCTGCCTCAAGGCCGGGGAAGGTGGGGACAAGACCTCTGGGTCCAGGCTCTGAAGACATCAGGGAAGGGCTGAGCTCTGACCTCAACATGCCCTCACTTCAGGCTGCCCCCAAGTCGAGCCATTAACCTTGGAGAGCCCCTCCCCTTCTCCTTTTCCCAGGCATGAGTCACAGATCTCGCACGGGGGGTGGGGGTATGGATACAAGAGTCTCCTTGGACTCCATCAACTGACCCTCCACTCCTAAACAGGAGGAGAGACTGAGGCCCACGGAAGGTCTAGTCCTGGCCAAGGTCATGCAGCAAGAACGAGCAAAGGCATGGCTGGAACCCAGGCGTCCCTTCCCTAAGTACCCAGACCTCCCCTGGGTCTCCCTTGGGTTAAAGCAGAGGAAGGGTGGGGGCTGTCACTCAGCTACCCCTCCATGGCACAGACAGGAAACCAGCTTCCATCCTCAGGCAGGCTGATCTAGCAGGGTCTAGGCCTGGAGCTGTGGCCCTACCTGCTGCTCAGAGCCCCACTGTCAGCTCTCATTAGAGCCAGTTCAGAGTCCCACAGACTAGACTTCAAGTCCTTAGGAGCCATGTGATCCTGGGCCAGTCACAAATCTCTTTAGGTCTCAGTCCCATCACCTGGAAGTGGGGATAAGGTGGTGGTTGCTATGACAACTGAAGATCAACATCCAGCACTAGGCCTGCACACTGTAGCTCCCAGTAAACAGCAGCATTTCCCATATTCTGCCATATCCTTGTCTTCCAAATCCCAGCTTACAATGACAGTCTGCTCTCTTTCCCTTTCTTTCTCTGGTACATGTTTTCTGGCCTCCATCTGGGTCCGCAGCCTTACACCACATCTCTTGGACAGCATGGACTCTGAGTGGCAGCATTCAAACCCCTCCACTGCTACTCACTAACACATGGCCCTAAGCAAGTCCTCCACCTCTCCACAAAGAGGACAATATGGTACCATTGACCAACATTGAGCTGTACTGGGATCCAAGGGGATAAAAGGCTTGACAAGGCATGGAACACTGATCACTGGCAACTATTATTAAAGACTAGCTAGGCCTCCAGAGAGCCTAAGTCTGATGCCTAAATGGAAATCACTGAGCACTTGGCCCTCTCTGAGCCTCAGTTTCCTCATCTGTAATATGGGACAACAGCCACACCCCTCGCAGGGACCTCCAGGCCAACCACCCAGCCCAAGTTCCATCTCCTTAGATGGAAGATACTCACTCTGCTGAACGGACTTGAGGCCTCGGAGGCAGGTGGCCACCAGCAAGAAGCCACAGCCTGCGGGGGGTGCCTGGAGGTCTCCGGCCAGGCTGCAGGCAGCCCCCAGGCAGAGAGGGCCCATGGCAGCAAACTGCAGCGGATGGTGGTGACGACCAAGCAGCAGCACAGACAGGGCCAGTGTGAACAGTGGAGTGGTGGTAGTGGCCAACTGTGCCAGGTCCAAGGGCACAGTGCTTAGGCCCACGTTGCCGCAGGCCATCGAGGTGCCGAAGGTGAGGCTGAGCAGCAACACTTGGCGGCGGGTGCTCTGTGGCATGGGGCGTCGTGCCCCCCAGTGGCACGCCAGTGCTGCTGACAGCATGTGCAGTGCTGAGAGCAGCAGGGGCCGCCCGAAGCCATGCACCGTGAAGATCCATTTGTTAAGGCTTGATATGCTGGCTCCTGCCAGCAGCCACACCAGCGCTGCCACAGCCACCCGGGCCCTGCCAGGTCGCCTGAGGACCTGGGGGCTGCCAGGGGACCACTCAGGGGGTCCAGCCACCCGACCACTTCCAGTCACTGCTACCGCTTCGGCTGAGGTCATCCTGCCTTCATGGTGCTCCGGAGGACAGCGGCACATCCGCACCAGTGGGGCTGGAGCAGGCTCCCCACTGACCAGCTCCAGGCCACCAGAGATCCCAGCTTTGGGATCGGCCAGATACTGTTTCTTGGGCCCTGGGCCAGTCTCAGGTGAGGGCGCCGATGTTCTTCCAGGCCTTGGACAGCGGAGGTCTGGAAGCTAAGCTGACCGTGTTCCACAAAACGGGCAGAGCCGAGATTGTAACTGCTGGCTGGGAAGCCAGGAACGCTGGTGTCCAAGCCCGGCCAAGGAAGCTCCGTGCACCTTTTCCCGGTGCCAGGTGAAGTCTCCACTCTCCTCCTTGCCCAGCGTTCACGCTATGCTCTTCGATGGAATCCTTTTTCCCTTTTTCCTCTTCTGTCCCCAGTCCGTGAGGGTGGAGATCTTGATTCCCCGTCCTCCTGCGTGCTCAGGCCGTGAGCAGGCCTGGCAGAGATGATGAAGGCTCCACGCCTGGTGGTACCCGGCAAGTCGCGGCTCGCAGGCTCCGACAGCGTCGGGGAGATGCGGCTGACACGCGGGCCCCAGCGCGCTCCGACCCTTGCCAGGCCAGCTCGGCTTGGCTCCCCCAGGACCTGCGCTCCGGCTGGGGATCTGGCTCCAGGCTGCTCCGCTGAGGCTGTCTCCAGGCTCCCGCCGGGCTTAAAGCCCAGCCCAGCCCAGCCAGGCCGGGCGCTCTCAGCCCAGCCCCCTCCGCGCCCCACCCGTAAAGTAGGGCTGAGACCCCAGCGCCGCCCCCGGCCAGGCCCCGCCCGGGAACCCGCGGAGTCTCGCCCCGCCCCCAGGCCGCGCGCGCTCGCAGCCCCGCCCCCAGCGGCCGGGCACGCCCGCGTGGCTCCTCCTCCCTCCTCCGCTCGTCCGCCGTTTAGAGACCCGTCGCTGGAGCTGTCACCCTGTCCCCGCCTCGGCTGGAGACTAGGGCCCTCTCTCTATCCAGCGTTCCCCACGGAGACCCACACACAGTGCTGGAAACACTGGAGTATCCCGCAGAGCCGTCTTCACGGATTAGGGCATTGAAGAGAGACCCACAGGCCACATCCTAGGACTAGTTTCAGGCTCAACTGATCCCCGGCCACAGTTGTCTTGTGCGATCTCGACATCCAGCAGAGGTGGACCACGACGTCCCTTAAGGTCTTTCCATCGTCCCTTCTACCCCAGCATCCCCGCCTTCCTCCCAGCCCAGGGCAATGCCCCCCCGGGGCAGCAAAAAAAATAAAGCTAAATCACCAGGGCTACCCGCAGCTGCGGGACCAGGGTACCGCCGGCTGGCATCCATCCCTGGCCAGCAGTCCCTGTTCCGTCCCTGGACACTGGGAGTCGACAAGTAGCTGGACTTCTGGGGTCCACCCCTTCCCCCAGGCCTGGTGAGACAGAGCCCGGCGCTGGGAGGCAAAGCAGCTTCCCAAGTCTTTGCCCTTAACTGGATTTCAGTTTTCCTATTCGACCGACAGATGCTTTCTGAGTTCAGGGTGGGTAAATAGTGTCCCTAGAGGGGGACTGGTTGGCCCAGATTCCAGGCCTGGCCCTGGCCTCTGAGCTCTGGAGTCCAGGTGAACAAGGACCAAGGCCCCAGCAGGAGCCCAGCGCCGGCTGCGAACCTTTCAGTCATCGCGCTTCCTTCCCCTGCGGAAGCTCCGCCCCACCTAGACACAGCTCAACCTTCGCGGGTTGGCGGGCCGGCAAGTCCTTGATGACCCGAACCGATCTGGAGGAACTAGACCATAAGGGGAAGCCGCCAAGCCCGGCCTGCTGCGCCCTCTGGTGGCCAGGCTTCTGAATGCCTGAGAACGCCGGCTCCCCAGTTCCCTCAACAGCCTTTCGACACCCGAGGAAAAAAAAAAAGCCGAGCCTCAGGGGACACCTAAGGAACCAGACCTCTCTGTTGGGCCCGGGAATCTGCACTGTCTCAGTTGCCTCTGAAGATCCTGACGCCTGCTGGAGCCGGCAGATTACTGAACAGCCCAAACCGCAGGGCAGGGGGTACAGATAAAAAGGGATTTCCAGGCTGAGGAGCAAAGTTAGGGGGACATTTAGACAGGGCTTGTCCCCAGGAATTCTGAGGGAAACTGAGCCAGCCAAGAGAGAAGCTCCTACGGCCACCGCTATTTCTTGAGTAGTAGGAATTTGGTTCCCTTATATTCTTTTTGGGATTTTTCTGTTTTCTTAGTGTTTCCTGCAATAAAAAACAATACTGAAAATAATATTTAAAAACAAGAAAAACAAGCCAGGTGTGACACAATGCACTCCTGTAATCCCAGCATTCAGGAGGTTGAGACAGGAGGAACGCAAGTTTGATGTCAGCCTGGGCTACATAATGAGACCTTGCCTCAGTCCACTCCCCCTCAAAACAAAACAAAACAAAACAAAACAAAACAAAGTGAAACAATAAAAACAGCCTGACCTTTTCAGAGCCGAGCTGGCAGGGGTGCTGGGTGGTGAGACTCTGTCTACATGGCCTTCAAAACCACCACAACTCCGGGCATGGTGGCACACACCTGTAATCCCAGCACTCGGGAGGCTGAGGCAGGAAGATTGCTGCAAGTTTGAGGCCAGCCTGGGCTACATAGTGAGTTCAAGGCCAGCCTGAACTACACAGCGAGACCCTGTCTCAAACAAAACAAAACAAAACAGACCAAAAAAAAAAAAAACACCACAAAGTGGCTCCCACCTGCCCTGCTAGCTAGTGAAATGTAGCTATGAGGAAAGCAGATTAATAAATTGAGGTGGAGGAGGGGGCTTTGATGGAATGAAGAGGGCTGCACACCCCTGGGGTGGGGGAATCTGAGGGTAGAGCCCAAAGAAGATGACCAGCAGTGGCCACACCCAGTGGGAACCCAGCAGGGCAGGGGTACCTAAGAAAACACTGTGGGCTGCCGGGGATGGAAGGCTTCATCTCATCTGCTCCTCAGTTATCTGGAGGCAGGTGTGGGAATGACTCCCTCACAGACCGAGGGCTTGGCCAAAAGAAGGAAGCCAGGTGCCCAGGAGCATTCTGTTTGGGGGAATGATGGAGTCCAGGGTGCCCAGCTTCATGGAGGGCTGAGGGGGCTCCTTCACATTCCTTGGAGTCAATTTGAAAGCTCCGAGCAGACTGCCTTTACCCGCAGCTGCCCAAATCCCTCAAATCTGAGCCCTTTAAGGGGCCCACAGTGGTGCTGTGGGAAGCAGGTGACATGGAGAGGAACTCTGGGGATGTCAGGAAGAGAGAAAGAGTTCATCTCTAGCAACTGGGCCAAAGAAGCTATGGGATAGACCTTTCTTCTTATTACTGCATGACCCTGGCCTCAGTTTCCTTGTGTGTGATCCATGATGTGATCATAGGCATGAACATGCTGTAAACAAAGACATCCCACAGCTGTGAGTTAGGAAACAGGCTTAGGAGTAGAAGTGGTTAATCTGGAGCCATTCAGGTCTAAATGCAGATGCTGTGGTTTATATCATGGTTGGGGCTTTGGGAGGTGACTGAATCATGCGGGGGTGACACTCATGAGCGGATTAGTTCAGTGATGAGTTTATAGGTAAATGTGATGTTGGGAGGTGAAGCCTGGTTGTAGGAGATGGGTCACTGGGGGTGTGGCCTGAAAGGGTTTATCTCCCTTCCTCCTCCTTTGATCTCTCCCTCTGTTTGCCACTGCCATGACATGGACTGTTTCTTCCCGACAGCCGACTATGGACTGAAACCTCTACAAACTGAGAGCTGAAATAAACCTTTCCTCCTTTAATTTGTGGGTGTCAGGTATTGTGTCCCAGCAATGAGAAAGTGACTAAGACAGCAGGCCAGATGCAGCCTGGTCCCTAGGCCTGGAGGGATATCCCTTCGGACTCTTGCCCGTGACTGTCCTCTCATCCCAGGCTTCTTTGGGTTCCTGCTAATCGTGCCAGACTAGATACGTGACCCAGGAGCCCAGTGGGTTAGTGATACAGACTCAGAAGGTAAAAAGGAGCTGAGGGCTTGAATTGTAAGGTGACAGAGTCCTGGCTGGGAGCCAGACATGTTGGTGCACACTTGTAATCCCAGCACTCTGGGAGGCTGAGGCAGGAGGATCCTAAATTCAAGCCCAGTCTGGGCAACTTAGTGAGACCTAGTCTCAATAAAAAATAAAAAAAGGCTGGGGATGAAGCTCAGTGGTAGAGCACCCTTAGGCTCAATCGCCAGTACTGGGAAAAAAGAAAAAAGAAAAAAGAAAATTCTTGGCTGGGTCTGCACCCAGAGAAACTGCAGAGGTAGAGAAGGGCTGAAGGTAGTGGAGGCGAGGGAGATCTGACCCGCAGCCACAAGTTTCCTATCACTCTTGGCTGTGCCTGAGTGGGTGGGCTGGGTCCTTCCAGCAGTCCTTCCTGGACCCTTCAGCTTTCCTTTAGCCTGGCACAGCCAGTCTCCTGAATGGGCAGGCCCTGTCCTAAGGCTCAAAGGACAGAGGTGCAGTAGCACTGGGACAAACAGGTGAGGATCTCAGCTCCTTCACCTATGGGCTGTGTGACCTGGGGCAAGCTGGTGATGTCTCTGAGTCTCCATCCCTCTGTGACAGGGATGATAGGGACAGTCCCAGGGCAGGTCCTGATCCCTCCCCACCACCATGATTAAGGAGCGCAAATGAACAAGCACTCCATGGTTCTGGAATAAGGCATTTCACCTTAAAAACACACCAATTTTCCCTGGGCTTCCTGTGACTCTCCTGTTGGTCCCAGCGTAGAAGGATGTTTTCAGTCACTTTCTTCCCTAACTGCCTGACCTAGGTATTTGAAGTTACTGCCCTAGGAAGGGGCACGTATTTAATCTGCAGCTTCAAGGACTCCGAGTACATCACTTCCCAGGCAGACCTGACACACTGTCCGTCAAAGGACAGGCCTCTTCCTAACCTTGGTGGAGGAAGGCACAGGGGATGGGTCCCTGGGCTGAACCCCACCACCCAGAGGGGAGTCCAGAGCCTCAGCCACCCACTGAGAGGCAGGGTCCCCATATCCTGGTTGCAGGCCTGCTGTGGCGCCCTGAGGGTGCCTTGGCTAAAAGCAGGGAGAGACCCTGGCCTCTAGTTGAACTGGGGCCCTGCTGAGCAATCAAAAACCACCAAAGTCCCCAGTTTTCAGTGTCTGAGTAGAGGAGCCAGGTGGCTTCCCCAACTTACGTTTGCAGTTTCTTTCTTTTTTCTCTCTCCCTCCTTCCCTCCCTTTCTTTCTTTCTTTCTTTCTTTCTTTCTTTCTTTCTTTCTTTCTTTCTTTCTTTCTTTCTTTCTTTTCTTTCTCTCTCTCAAGTGTGTGTGGGAGGTACTGGGGTTTGAACCCAGGGCCTTTTTACATCTCCAACCCTTTAAATTATTTTTTTATTTGGAGACAGGATCAAACTAAGTAACTAAATTGCCCAGGCTGGGCTTGAACTTGAAATCTTCCTGCCTCAGCCTCCCAGAGTGCTGTGATTACTGGTGTGCACCACCACATCTGGCTTCTTTTTTGTTTCTTTGAGCCAGGGTCCCACCATGTTGCCCAGGCTCACCTCAAATCTTGGACTCAAGCATTCTCCTGCTTTAGTCTCTCCATTGGCTACATCATGCCCAGCTCAGGCTCGTGGCCACATCTCCTGAGCCACACCCCCTTTCTTCCACAGCATTACTGCCTAGTCTGTGACCTTGAGTGAGTCACTTTCCCTTTTGCAGCACTAATTTCTTTATCTGTAAATCAGAGATGAGAATAAAAATCATAATGACTCACGGAGTTGTGCCAGCAGTGTCTAGCAAGTAGGTGCTCAGTAAATGGCAGTCAGGGCTGTCACAGCCTTCATCCTCCCCTCCTCGATACCAAGGCAAGTACTCTCCTGTGCTCCCCTCCTCTCCCTGGGGCACCTGCACTTCTCTGCTACCTGCCCAAGCTTGCTGAGGTGCGAGGCACCAGGAGGCTGCAGCATATGCTCAGACAATCGAGACTTTAATCATTTCAGAGGTGGGCATCGAGCAACCCTGCTGAGGCCTCATCAACCACTGTACCACAACCAGCTCTAGGGCCACCACCTTGACGACAGAGTGGAGACCTGGGGTCAGGGCTGCAGCCCCTGGGGCATGGAGGCCTCCTTGCAGGACCCCAATCCCAGAGCAGTGGTACTCACAAAGGTGCGGCCGACAGACTTCGCCTCCTCCTTCTGCTGAGGAGTCTGAGAGCCACAGGTCCCTCAGACCACGGGGCAGACTTCATGATGCCTGCAGGGCCAGGCTTCCCAGGGGGGTGCGTGGCTCCCTGCTCCAGTATGAGCTGTGGCATAGATCCTTGCAGAGGTGGTAGGTGAGGTGATCTGGGGGACACTGTTCCAAATTCACAGGAGGTGGCTGCAGGGTCAGGAAGGAGGACAGAAGCCCCAGGAGTGTGCAAGACTGTGGGGTGAGAGAGCCCAGGGCTACCAGCTAACCAGTCTTAGCTCGATGGTTTCTCCATCCCGTGGTCTGTAGTCAGCAATACCTGCAGAAATACATGGAGTAGGGCCGGTGAGATGGCTCAGCGGCCTAAGAGCCTGCCCGGCAAGCACGAGGGCCCGAGTTCAACTCCTGGAACCCACGTACGAAAAAGGGGCCGGTGGTATCGCTCAGTGGCACGGGCGCCTGCTGGCGCGCGAGGTCCTGAGGTCGACCCCCCGGTACCCACAAAAAAAAAAAAAAAAGAAATACATGGAGTATAGGGGCTTAACAGGGCCGTGTCCTGTCCCCCTCATCATCTGGACCCCCACCCTGAAGCCAGGGTCTGTAAGATATGCTCAGAGCTCAGGGGTAGGAAGCTGGGAACTGTCCAGAGCCATTTGGGAGCCTCTGAAGCAGCTTTCAAAGGCTCATTTTGCAGTGCAGAGCTCACAGAGAATGGGGGCACCAGACTGCGTGGTGGATAACAAACACAGACCAGAAGGAGCCAGGGACCCTGACAATGCCTGATGGGCAGGGACTCCGTCTTTGTAACACCTCAAGGGCCATCAGGAAGAGGGACTTGCTCAGTGTGGTCTGGAGGGAGAGCCAGGACCACAGCTGAAGTCTTCTCCTGTGCTCTAGAGGATCCAGACTCCAGTCAGACACCTGGGTTCAAGCCCCAGCCCTGTCACTCATTAGCATTGTGAGCAGGTTATTTAACCTCTGCGCACTGGTGTTCTCGCTAGTGAAATGGGAAGGATAACATTACCAACAAGGGGGTTGGGTAGGGAGCTCAGTGGTAGAGTGCTTGCCTAGAATGCATGAGCCCTGGGTTCCATCCCAGCAGGGAAAAAAATCAGAAATAATGCCCACAACCCACAGGGGAGTTGGAAGGCTCCTCTGAGAACCCAGGTGCTGAGGAGGTTTCCTTTTCATGGACATGCCATCATCTGAATGCCACGTTCCCTCACAAAATTCATATGGTGAAAACTAAGCATCAAGGTGAAGATATTAGAGGTGGGGTCTTTGTGAGGTATTTAGGTCATGAGGGAAGAAACTTCAAGAATTGGGTTACAGTATTTATTTATTTATTTATTTATTTATTTATTTATTTAGAAACAGTTCTTACTATGTCGTTCAGGCTGGCCTCGAATTTTCTATGTAGCCCAGGCTGGTCTCAAACTTGAGGAGATCCTCCTGCCTGAGCCTCCCCAAGTGCTAGGATTACAGGCATACGCTACCAAGCCTGGCTGTCAGACACCAAATCTATTGGCTTTTTGATTTTGGGCTTTTGAGCCTTTAGAACTGTGCAAAAATACATTTCTGTTGCTTAAAAGCAACCTATTCATGGGGTTTTGTTACAGCAGCCTGAACAGAATAAGATAGGAGGAAACTCAAACTGCCATATCAGAGAAGTGACTTATGCCTTTGGTTCATTGCAAAAATAAATGAGAAGAAATGTCTAGCTGAGTCTCTTCTTTTTTCCTCCTGGGAGTGGGTTTCCTCCAGCTCCAGGGAGGCTGAAGGGTTAGAAGGTAGAGGATAGAACTGCCCAGGAAGGAAAGTATGTGAAGCACAGCATTAATAATTTTACATTGATTGAATTTTGGAATGATAATTTTTTAATATATTGGGTTAAGTAAGATATGTTGTTAGTATTAGTTTCAGCAACTAGAAAATTTTAAATTACACACATTGCTGTATCTATTAAACATCATCTATAGGAAGTATGGCTTTTGCTTTGTTCTGTTCTGTTTTGTTTTGTTTTGAGTCAGGGTCTCACTCTGTAGTTCAGGCTGATCTTGAACTCACTATGTAGCCCAGGTTGACCTTAAACTCATGGCCATCCTCCTGCCTCAGGCCCCTGAATGCTGGGATTACAGGCATGTGCCACCAAGCCTGGCAAAGTTACTTATTTTTAAAAATATCAGCCAGGCGAAGAGGCGCATGCCTGTAATTCTAGAATTTTGGAGGCAGAGGGAGGAGGATGGCAAGTTTGAGCCCAACCTGGGCAATTTAGGGACTTAGCAAGATTCTGATGGCCCTGGATTCAATCTGCAGTACTGAAGAGAGGCAGAGAGAGAGAGAGGGAGAGACGGATCTGAAGAGGTGAGTGGGATTGCCAGCAGAGAAGGGGGAAGGAGATCAGAGCAGGGGGGAAGCAGGAAGGAAAGCAAGCTGGGTGGGGATAGTTGGCGAAGACACATTGCTGGTCAGGCAGGAATAGGGATGGGCGGAAGCCACCAGACTCACCTTGCAGCAGAGGGGTGTCAGGGGCTTGGAGGAGCTGCCAGAACTCTCGGTCCCCAGCCACTTTCCCCATCACAGAGACCAGGAAGGGACCAGACAAGGAGGCCTGGGTTCCATACCTAGAAAGGGGAAAGGTGATGAGAGGTGACTGTCATTCCCAAGGGGAAAAGTGGAGTTCACCCACACCAGCACAAAAATCTTGCCCTGGCCTTCAGGGCCAGCACCAGCTAAGCCCCTCCTGGGCGATCTCACTGTAGATCCATGGGTCTTCCCTCCAGCCCATCCTCTCCAGCCCCACTGACGCTGCCCACTCAGGTGTCATCCTCTGTTGACCATGACATGGCCTCCAGGAAGAGACACCTATTACCTTATCAGCTCAGCAGTCGCCCCCTTTCTGGGGGGGGTGTTGTGGGGGGTGAGAAGCAGAAGCCATTGGCATATCACAGAGGACAGTGTGCAGTAAGAGAGGGTGAGGCCAGTGCACAGAGATGCAGGGACATGGGGAACAGGCAGAGACACCAGTGGCAGCAGTGGGTCTCTTGTTCTGGAAGTTTCCATGGCTCAGGGGCATTTCCTTCTTGGGGCTAGATTACTCAGTCTGCTCTGATTCTACACTCCACACTCCTCATTGCTGGAGATATCCCAGCACTTTGGGAGACTGAGGCAGGAGGATTGTGAATTCAAGCCCAGCTTGGGCTACTCAGTGACTTAGTGAAACCCTGACTCAAAATAAAAATTAAAAATGAGTTAGGGATGTAGCTCAGCTTGAAGGTCATGGGTTTAATCTTCAGGACCAACCCCTTCCATCCCCCAAAAACCAACCAAACAAACCAACCCAGAAGCTCACTAGGAAGGATCGTACTCACACATTGCCTAAGTAACCCCAAGTGGGCTTCTGGGTTTGTTTGGTTGGTTGGTTTTTTTAGGGAGGAGGGGGTTGGTCCTCGGGATTAAATCTTTTGTTCCAGGACCCTCCTCCTCCGTGGATACCAAAATCCACAGATGCTCAAGCACCTTATATAAAACGGCCTAGTATTTGCATAAACCCTATGCAAATCATCTCCTACGCATTAAATCATCTCCAGATGACTTACATTTACTAATACAATGAAACACTGTGTCAATGGTTGCTACAGGGTATTGCTTAGGGAACAATGACAAGAAAGTCTGTACATGCTCAGGACAGACACAACTTTTTTTCTAATATTTTCAGTGTAAGGTTGAACCTGCCGATGCGGAGGGACTGTACTGTTTCAGGGAATGTCCGCGAGCAGCCCTTGTCTCTCTCTGTCTCTGTCTCTGCTCCTTTAGTTCTGCCAGGCCACGTTCTGCCAGGCTCTGGACCACTTCTCTTCACCTCTGTCTGTTTGTCTCCGCAGTGCAGCTTTCTTTGCTGAGTATTCACGTCCCTCCCACGTGGCTCCTGAACTCAGTGTAGTCGCCCACCCGAGAACAGTTTCTCGGGTGGGCGTCCATGATGGCTTCTCGGAGGTTCTCAAGGCTCCGAATAAATAATGTGAAATTGTATTTGCTTTTCCTTTTTTTTTTTATGTGGGTACCAGGAGTCGACCTCAGGACCTTGCGCTTGCCAGCAGGTGCTTGTGCCACTGAGCAATATCACCGGCCCTTTTCTTCCTTTATGTGGGTTCTGCGAGTCGAACTCAGGACCTTGCGCTGGCCAGGCAGGTGCTTATGCCCCTGAGCTATCTCACCGGCCCTGTTTTTCCTTTTAATGACAATATCCAAACACAAGTACTAGTCGGTTCTGGGTAATTTCCACATCTGCTGGACTGAGCTGGCCGAGGTGCTCAGCATGTGTGCATAGCTGCCAGTGATTGTGCCGGCCCCCAGCAGCGCCACTGTACACTGCAGGAGACAGAGCAGGAAAGAGTGGGCCTGGCAGTGAATGAAGTGTTTGGGCCAGGGAGGAGCTGAGGGAGCTGCAGCAGCCTGTATAGTGGTGGCTGCAATATAAGGAAGGGGACATCACCAGGCCTAGCAGTGTAAAACTAAACTCCTGCTGATGTTCCTTATCTAAATATTATTGGGTTTTCTACTTTTCTTTCTGTTTAATTTGCAAAGTTGTTTAGGATTTATAGCTGTCTAGAGGAAGAAAGAGAAAGGACTTGATATGTAGTAAACCTATTAATGCACATCCAAGTCATTTTAGAGAAGAAGTCATTTAACCTAGGGACTGGGAGAATGTTGTTTGTGTTTTTGAGACAGGGTCTCACTATGTAACCTAGGCTGGCCTTAAACTCATGGCAACCCTCTTGCCTCAGTCCCCCGAGTGCTGGGATTACAGGTGTGTGCCACCACGCCCAGCCTTCAGTGGTGCCTTCACATATCTCTGGTTTGAGAATCCCTGGCCCAGGTGATCTCAAGGTGCCTCCTTGGCTGCAGGATGCTTTTTCTGGGAATTCTGGTTGGGGCAGAAATGGGGATCCTTTCTTTCTAGAGGGAAGAGGTGACCTGATAGAAGGCTCTCAACTGCTCTGAGTCAGTCTTCCCTGGTGACATGAGAATCATGCTCATCTTAGGTGTAGTGATCTAGACATGCTCTTTCTCAGACTTGTCAATCTCATGGTGAGAAGCAAGTTTGTTTCCAGTACAGGGAATGAACCCATGCCTTGGCACTGAGCTATATCCCCAGCTCTTTTTTAGTTTTCATTTTGAGTCAGGGTCTTGTTTTTTGGTGTTTTGATTTGTTTTGTTTTTGCTATGCAGTTCAGGCTGGCCTTGAACTCACTATGTAGCCCAAGCTGGCCTCAAACTCACAACGATCCTCCTGCCTCAACCTCCAGAGTGCTGGGATAACAGGCGTGCGCCACTACGCCCAGTTTGAGTCAGGGTCTTACTAAAATGCCCAGGTCGGTCTTGAATTTCCTGCCACAGCCTCCCAGAATACTGGGATTACAAGCATTTACCACGGTACCTGGCTAAGATTATTTGATACTAAAAGTTCTTTTTTTTTTTTTGACAGGGTCTCTGTAATTCAGACTGGCCTTGAACTCACTATGTAGCCCAGGCTGGCCTAGAACTCTTGGCAATCCCCCTCTCTCAGCCTCCTGAATGCTGGGATTACAGGCATGAGTCACCATGCTTTTTAAAATTGTTACAGTTATGAAAGCTGACCTGTACTGAGTGCTTAGTATATGCTGGACCCTGCACATATGAAAGGCATGGGCCGAGATCTCCAAGAGCACTAATTCCTGGACCCCTCGTGTTGGCCGTGAGGAAGGGAGCACACCAGATGTGGTGGATGACAACTGGTGGTCAGTTTGTAACACCCAGCTGAAATGAATCAGCGTGGTTCTGGGTGTGGAGGGCCCACCTGAGGATTGTTGCCAACAACATGAAAAGGAGAACTGGAGAGGAAGAGGTGGTGCTGTTGATTCTCCTGGAGAAACTTGTCGTGCTGGCTTTCCTGATATATACTCAGCTGTTCTCACCATCAGAGGAGCTTGGGACATCGTTGTCACTGAGGATGGCTGTGGTACTTTTCAGGGGAGCTCTGGTCCTTAATCTGAGTGTCACTTCCTGGCTCCAGTGCAGATCCCTCTCAGCCTGCTGGCACAGGTCCTTCATCCCGCTGGCTCAGACTTTCTACTTCCACCACTGACCTTTGGGCCTTCCCAGCGCAGATCCATGGAACAGGCTTGCATGAGACATTGTCGTGGGCTCTGGGCCTCCAGTTGGACTCATGGGGGGCATTGCCATGGACTCCAGGTCTACAGGTGGACTCACACAGGACATTGCTGTGGAATCCAGGCCCTCAGCTGGATTCTTTGGGTCTTTAGTGTGTGGACAGATTTCCTGTGCTCTTGTATTTGACTCTTTGGGTGACTATTATAAAATAATCCTATAAATTATGTGTCCTGTATTAAATTGTTTCCCTTGCAAATCCTAACTACAACACCCGATATCCTCACTGAGTTTGGGAACCCTAGCTGGAAAGCACAGGAGTGGGGATCCAGTGCAGGGGCTCTGCCTCTGCAACCTGCTCTCTTAATGACAATGCTGACCCAAGGTTCCCATTTCCATGACAGCAAGCATGAGAAAGGAGTGCAGAAGGGGGAAGCAGTGCCACTCCCAAGGGAATCCTCTTTGTCCTCTGTCCCCTGACCTTTCTGTGACCCCATTTCAGGTATGTGGGGTTGATGGGGGTTGGGCTGGGAGGCAGGGGTGTCTCACGTGAATCCTCCTAGCTCCTGGGCCTTCTTCAGAACATGTTCCAAGGAGGATCCGGCCACCACCGAGATGGCTTGTTTATAGGGCGGCAAGACACTGGAGACCTTCAGCGTGACACTGATGACCTCTGGGATGTGGATCAAGGAGGGGTCCTCAGGAGCTGCTACCAACAGCGCTGTGCCAGGGAGAAAGGAAGGGGCAGCTGGTGTGAGGACAGGGAGCCCTCTCTCAAAGATGCTGTGGCCCATCTGGACCATGTCCTTCCCCATGTCATGACCATCTGCTCTGCTGAAGCTTGGCTGTCACCCCAGCTTTCTTTGTCCCTCAGCCTCCACATCCCTCCACCTCCAAGGTCAGGTTCCTCACTCTTCTCTGCTTCTGGAATCTCCCTCCCACTTGTCTGCCACATTGTACCCCAGAGGACTCCCTCAAGAACATACATTTCTTCCTGTCACTCCCCTATCACTTCTAATGGTCTCACCTCATTTTATTTTATTTTATTTTTTACAGTGCTGTGGACCAACTCAGGGCCTTGAGCATGCTAAGCAAGTGCGCTATCACTGAGCTGCGCTCCCAGCCTTCAGTTCTTTGTCATTCTTCTGCCTGCCACTCCTGCTCACTCCCCCGCAGACCTCACTCTTTTGCAAAATGTTCCCCCAAAGTCTTTACCTCTCTGTGCCTTTGATCTTGCTGCTTCCCCTCTGCTCTGATCTCCCTTCTCCCCTGGCAATTCCACTCACCTCTCTGTCTCTGTCTGTTTCTCTCTCTCTCTCTCTCTCTCTCTCTCTCTCTCTTTCTCTCTCTCTCTCTCTTTCTCTCTCGCTCTCGCTCTCTCTCTCTCTCTCTCTGTCTCTCTCGACAGGGTCTCACTATATTGTTCAGGTTGGTCTTAAACTCACTATGTAGCCCAGGCTGGCCTCCAACTTGCAGCAATCCTCCTGCCTCAGCCTCCCAAGTGCTGGGATTATAGGCATGTGCCACCACACCCGGCAATAAGTTAAAAATTAAAAAGGAAGTTTTGTTACTGGTAAATATTAACTATATTGTATACTTTATATGCAGCCCAGGACAGTGCCTCTTCACTCGGTGCAGCCCTGGCAGGTTAGACACCCATGACAGAAGTTGTGACCACGTTTCAGCTGCTATGTTGCGCACACACTCACAAACACACGTGGCCCCAGCAAATCAGGACCAAGCAACCTCCCCTCACTGGGACATGCAGACATGCATGAGTGCTCAGCAAATTGTAAAGAGCTTGGCTACCTCTTGGTGCCTGGCAGTCTGGGAAGATGAGATCCACATAGGTCTTGTGGTTCAAGACAGGCAACAGCTGGGAAATCATGACAGCATTCTGGAAGGCTCCATCCTGCAGTTTGGCCAGCAGAGCTGCCCTCGCCTTAAGGCATGCGGAGCCCAGCTCCACCCCAGACATGGGAGAGGACATTAGCAACTGTGAGAGGCAGGGGGAAGAGGGAGGAGGTGAGTCAGCCAGCAGAGGGGAGCCAGATCTTCCAGCCCCTGACCAGCCCACCTCCCATACCCCACTTCAGGTGACACCCTCGCCCCAAGGATGACCAGGGCTCCAGGGTCAATTTCCCACCTGTAGTGCCAGTGGGGTGCTGTAGACATTCCCAAAGTAGCCCTCAGGGGTCTGGGCCTTCAGAATCTTCTCTCGCACTGTCCCAATAGCCGTGGCGATCCGTTGTCTCAGATCAGGGTTGAAGTGAGAGCGCTCCAGACAGGTAAAGGCCAAGCCCGCCATGGCCATCGTGTCTGGGGGGAACAGGACCTATGATGACCTGGACACCCACATGGGGCCAGACCAGGCCAGACAGGGCCTTAGGGTTCAAGCCCGTGTGGCAATGGGCAGCCACAGGAAGGCTTGAAGAAGTTGCAGGCAACACTGTCAGATCGGTGAGGGACACCAGTTCAAGTCTGGCCACTGAATTTCTTACAGCCTAGGAAACCTCTCAGTCCTGGGCAAACTGGGCTGGTTGGTTATGCTACTCCTTGCAAGGCTGGAGATTGACAGAGGGAGGCCCAAGAGGATTATGTCCTATACCACCCTCTCCCAAGCCTGGCTGCAAGATGGAAACCCTGGCAGAATTTTAAACAAACTACTGATTCCATGCAGTCTGATTTAATTGGTATAGGGCACTGCCAGGGCCCTGGGGTTTTTAAAGCCCTTTCACCCTCTCCTGGTGACTTCATATACCCACAATGGGTTTTCTTTTCTGCCCTTTTTTTTTTTTTTTTTTTTTTTTTTGTGGTAGTAGGGATTGAATCCAGGGCTTTCACACTGAGCTCTACATCCTTAGTCCCTTTCATTTTTATTTTAAGACCGGGTCTAAGTTACCCAGGCTGACCTTGAACTTGTGATCCTCCTGCTTTAGCCTCCCAATTAGCTACCTTTATAGGCATGCACCACTATGTCCGGCTCCACAGTGGTTTTTCCACAAGGCTCTGAGGCAAAATAATCTCCCTGCTGACAAGGGCCCTGCTGCTGTTCTCTGGACAACTACCCCCTCCACTTTCTGTATCCTACTCCACCCTGTGCAAGGAACACACACATTCATGGAATGTCAGGCCCAGAAAAGACCTTGAATAACAATAACAAGAAACGGAAATGGTGGCCCAAGATCATTCAATAAGGAAGCAGATCCTGAATCCAGTTCTCAGGCTTCTTGGCTTGAATAGTGCTGAGAGCATTACTATGCACCCAGAGCTTTCTCTACGCCAGGCATGTGCCAAGCCCTTTGTTTGTAAGGCATCCTTTACTGATAGCTTCTGGGAGGTCATTTTACAGGCGAGGCCACCCGACTTGCCCAGGAGGTCTTACAGTGAGTGTGTAATGGAGCTAGGGTCAGGATCACAGCCACTGCCCCACACATCAGCCCCCTCCCCACTTCCCTCTAAGAGTTTCGATAAGGAGGGGTCTTGGGGAAGGGTGAGCATGAGGCCAGGGTGTGGAGGTCTTTGGCTAGGGCTGGGGGCTGGCAGAATGCTGGCCTGGCCTCAGCAAGGTTTGCCCCACTCACCCACAGAGAGATGGTCCTGGTGGAGGTAGTGGTCGTGTTCCACAGCATACAGGAGCTTGCCCACCACATTGTCATGGACCAGCTTCTGGTGGACACACAGGGCCAGGATGCTGAGGCCATACTGGTAGTAGCTGGTATGAGGATGGCCTTTGTGATTGTGCCCTGGGGTGGAGAAAGCCACGGGGTGGGCATGTTATGCCACGCCTGAGGGCTTGCCTCTGCCCCCTCCCAGCAAGCAGCCAGCACACAGGATGCCATTGCTTTCACTCTCCGATACGGCACTTCCTTGGAGAGCATGAGATCCTTCACTGCCTCAACTGGTCCTTGCTCATGCCATCAGAGCATGCTTGTAACTGAAATGTGTGGCCTGAGGTCCCTGGAACCACATGACAGAGGTCTTTGAATAGCTGGGAGTCAGGACAGAATAACGTAAGGAAGTGACACTGCGATGGTGAGAGGAAAAGGCAGAGCAGGACTGAGCTAGAAGGGGAAGGAGAGAACACGTATGAAGATCCTGGCTTGTGTGCTGGGAGGTCAGTGTGGTCAGTGCCCACAGAGAGGTGGGTGAGAACATGAGCAGAGCAGAGCCTAGAGAGGAGAAAAAGGCAGACAGGACGGCCTGAAGGCTGTTAGCAAAGCAGCGAGGGGCCCCTGCGGGGTTTCAGCAGCACTAACGAGATAGGATTTATATTGATAAACCTCACTCTGGCTATGATGTGCTGGGTAACATCAGGAGGCCAGAAAGTTGGTAGAAAGAGGCTAAGGAGCAGGCAGTTAAGGAGGTATATAGGTGTCCTAGGAGGTGAGTATAGTGAGCTCAGTTTAGGTAGCTGAGCATCAGGACTGGCTAACAGAGTGTGTATGGGGTGGGGTTCAGGAAAGGCTGGATCAAGCATGGCTACTGAAGCAAGAAAGAACATCTAGGTGGAGAGTGAGATAGATAGAATGGAGAGTGGGAAAGAGGCTTGGGGGAAAAAGTCCAAACTTCTAGTTGTTACCAAGAATATCACCTGGCAAGCCCTCCTAGCCCCTTCCCGTTCGCAGCAGATGGCGTCCCCTCACCAATGGCTCTCTTCTCATCCTCCAAGAACCACTTGAGCTGTGAGACCAGTCTGTCCCCCTTGTGGCCCCTGACAAACTCGCAGTTGGCCCTGAGAGCGAGCATGTAGAGGGCCAGCTGGCCCATGGAAGGCTTGGTCGGGCAGTCACTGTTGTCATCGCTGGTGGCAGGCCTAGGACAAGGTCAATTAAGAACTGTTGTTCCGCTTTGAACTGTTACCAATTAAGAACCGTTAACCCTTTGGTAAGCCTGGCTTAGGGTACCCCACACACGCATCACAAAGTGGAAAAAATGCTAATGGTTGGAAACTTTTTGCTAGAACTTCCAAAAGTAAGGTGTGGTCAGCTATGTTCTTGTAAGGTATATGTCACAGATGTTTAAATGGATGAAAGATTAAACTCAAACAGAAATTCTGAGGGCACCAGCATTCAAATAACCTGGGCTTGCCCCATGTTTTGGCCATGCTTCATCCTTGCACCCTTCCCTTTCTTTCCTTTCCCCACCCTACATCCATTTCTTGAGAGGAAGTTGCTCTTGATTCTTCAAAGTTCTTTCAAACACCAGAACGGTCCTCTCCTTAATGCTCCCTGGAAAGGGAGCAGAAAGACACTGCTTCTGGGATGAGTATGCAAGAATGCAGTTATGAATTAGTGATGTCTGCCTCAAGCACAGGAAAGATGAAAGAACATAGTCATAGATTAATGATGTCTGCCTCATGCACAGGAGGGAAGCACAGTCAGGTGCTACTTCTGGGATCAGTGCAAGAGTACAGTCATAGATTAATAATGCCTGCTTCATGCACAGGAGGGAAACAGAGTCAGGAGCTGCTTCCTGGCTCAGGATGAGTGTGGTTATGGATTAGTGATATCTGCCTCAGATATAAGAGCACGCAGTAGCAGTACAAGGGCCCTGTACTAGCATCTCTGATGTCGTCCTACCAACTCCTTCATTCTATAGACAGAGAAAGACCCACAAAAGTCAAAATTTGCCTGATGTCTGCCAACAAAGTAGTGACAGGCCCATGCCAGAACCCAGGTCTTCTGTCTCTTAGGATGTGAAACAAAACATGAGGGAAAAAGAGAGAGTGCAACAATACCCCAGGAGGCACTGTTGATAATTGAGCTTGAGGCTGTGCAGGTAAAGGTCTTCCTTGGTCCCAGCCTGCAGGTTGGAGAGGCGCAGGCCCACATAGATGCTGGGGTTCACGTGCTCCCCAGAGAGCTGGTCCATCCAGAGCAAGAGGCGTTGGCCAAGCCTCTCCACCAGCTGACTATCCAACTGTGGTATGACTTAAAAAGGAAAACAGTGCACATGAGGTTGTAGGCCAGGCCATGAACAAGCAACTGGTTTGGTCTTACCTGGGTCTTCCCCAAGGAATGAATGTCCCTACTCCCATCTTCATACCATATATACCCCACTTGTGTGGCTATACTGAGATGCAGTGAATAAAGGGGGAAAGCAGACGTCCCCAAAAAACAGTTGGAGTGGGACAGGAAGAGGTGGCAAGCTGAGGGCAAAGTATGCTACTGCCCTACTCATCAGGAGTGACAGTGAGGTTGGATATCAAGCCATGTGCTATGCCATAGGCACTGCACCCCATCTCACTTGGTCCCCACACCAGACCTGCAATGCAGATACTGTCATCATTGCTTTGCACAAAAGAGGAAACAGGAGTTCAAAAGCACGTTGTGCCTTATACAGGGCTGCAAAGCCAAAGATGGGTCTGACTGCAAACCTCTGAGTTTTTGGTACCCTGAACGCATGTTCTACCCACTGACAAGAACTTTAGCCCCACCCAGCATTTGTGATTCATCTGATTTCCAAACACTCCAAACCATTAGCTTGTTCACCAGGGCTGCCCAGTCCATTTCCTCCATGCAGATCTCAAAATGATGCTTTCCTGCCATGCCTTCTTTGTGTTTAAGTGAAAATGGCCTGAGATTGTGAGGCTAGCTACAGTCAGCCATTTGTGCCCTGGAATTTACTTGAAATTGTCTAATCAGGATACTGAAATACTCTGGAAGCGGAAGCCTCAGGGTAGTTTCCCAGCTTTGGTTAACTACTGTCTTCCTGCCCTGGGGAAGGGACCTGAGAACAGGGTCATTTAGAGTAGACTGGCATGGAGGCACTTTGGACTTTTCTTCCCCTTTTACTGTCTCACTGCTTTTCAGTTACTGCCAGCTACAGCGTCCTGATGACCACAGTGGCCTCCACTGTGCCACATCCTAGAATGCCAGGCAGGACCCCACCCCCACCCCAGGACTAAGGAAAGGAACTGTTGCGGAGTGTTTTGCCTGCCTCCTGGGCTTCCTGGCATGACAACCAGGTTCCTAGAGCACAGCCCCGTCTCTCCGAGTTTGGATCCCACCAACTTAGGCCAGTTTCCCCAAAGTCACAGTTATCTGTTACTACTAGGTGACCATTCACTGGTTACCTTAAATAATGCTTTGCTGTGTGAGGCCAGGCCAGAAAATGTGGCTGGTTTCTCAGATAATGTTTATAAAGAGAGCCAGGGAGGATTGTTTTTTCTTTCCTTTTCTTGGTGTCTGTTTTCTGACGGCTGGAGAGGCGCAGGCTCACATAGATGCTGGGGTTCAGGTGCTCCCCAGAGAAAAGTGGAAAGAGAAAAGTGTTTTGTTTTGTTTTTTTGAGACAGAGTGTTGCTATGCAGTTCAAGCTGGCCTTGAACTCACTATGTAGCCTAGTCTAGCCTCAAACTCACAGCAATCCTCCTGCCTCAGCCTCCCGGGTGCTGGGATTATAGGCACATGCCACCATGACTGGCTTCTATCTCCACTTTTGTAGCATTCTGTCTCTTGCTGCTCTGTCTCTGACAATCTGATCATCTGTTCCTCTGTACCTGTTTTCTTCTCCCCATTCCTGAAACTGATGAAGGGGCCCTCTGTCCCCATCCTGGGCTCTGACCTCCACTATGATGAGTCAGCTGGTGTTTAAAGTGCTAAGGAGGCAGCTATAAAGGGAGGCTGACAGTTTAGACTCTTTAGAAAGAAGAAGCTGGGCAAATTCACCAAGGATAATAGAAGTGGCCTTGGCCGGGTGTGGTAGTGCACACCTGTAATCCCAGCACTCAGAAGACTAAGGCAGGAGGATCACCATGAGTTCGAGGCCAGCCTGGGCTACATAGTGAGTTTGAGGCCAGCCTGGACCACATAGTGAGACCTTGTCTGAAAAAAACAAAACAACAACAAAATAAATAAATAAAAGTGGCCTTGCACTGGGCATAGTGGTGCATGCCTGTAATCCCAGCACTGAAGCAAGAGGATTGCTGCAAGTTCAAGGCCAGCCGGGGCTATATAGTGCAACTTTGTCTCCAAAAAACCAAACAACAAAAATAAACAAACAAACAAACAAATAAATAACGTGGCCACAAGCGAGCTCTTTCCCCACTATGGCCTCCTGCTCTCAGGTGCCTCCTGCACACAGCCACCCAGCCCTGCCAGCGGAGGACTAATTGGCACTGACATTCAGAAGCAGAGGAGCCTATCTTGCTTTCAGCAGTGGTACAGCAATCCCTGTCAGGTTCACCAGCACACAGAGATTTAATGAGAAAGCAGGTGCCAGGGGATCCACGTACCACAGTGAGGAGGCAGGCAGGGAAACATTCTCAGCCCATTTTGAGTGAGGGGATGAGGCTGGGAATGATTAAGTGACTCAGCAGCAGCAGGCTGCACCTTTATCCCAGTTCAAGGTTCTTCAAAACCCAAGGGAAGGGGACTCTCATGAGGTCAGGCTTAAGGGCCGATTGTCAGGGTGAGGACCAGGCTGGCAAGGTGGGCAGGAGGGAAAGTTGTGACTGGCCCAACTCTGGTTTCCCCTGGGGACTCAGGGCTGAGGGGTCTGATGGCCCTTGTGGAATAGGCCAGAGGATTCTGGTGCCCAGAGAAGACCCTGGCCTGAAGTTCCAAAGCTCTAGTACGGCCGGAGCACCTTGAGCAGGTCACTTGGCCAGTCTGACCCTCAGCTTCTTTATCTGACACCTACATTTGTCCATGTCTGCCTCTCAGGGTTCCTACAATCACCAGAGACTGGTGTGTAGGGTAAAAGGAGGCAAGGAGGAGAGGTGGGCAGTTGGGGTCCTGAGGCCTGCTTTCTGCTTCCTGCCTGTCTTGGTGCACAAGTGAGCCCGAGCTATGCACTGAGACTGACAGAGAGGTCCCCAGAGGTCCTGAGAGTTGCGACTCTGGGACACACAAGCAGGCAGTATCTCTGAGCACTCGCTTCTCTCTGCCTGGAATGTGGTCCCCACTCTCTTCCCCACTGGTTCCTTTTCCCTCTTTGGGTCTCAGCTCCCATGGGAGTCTCCAAGTCCTTCCCTGAACTGGTGGTCCCCTGGCTGTCTACTTTCACTCTACTCCTGGTTGGCTTTTCCTGCGGCACTAACCATAACCCAATTTGTAAACCTGATTTCTTTCTCTTTCTTTTTCTTTTTTTTTTTTTTCTTTTTTTTGGTTTTTTGAAACAGGGTCTCAATAATTTAGGCTGGATTTGAACTCACTATGTAGCCTAAACTGCCTCAAACTGAAGGCAAAACTGCTTTAGTCTCCCGGGTGCTAGGATTACAGGCATGTGCCACCACGCCTAGCTAAACTTGATTTCTTTTATCCATCCTCTTCCCTAGGGTTTAAACTCTAGGAGGGCAGAGATCAAACTGGTCCTGCCCTTTGTTCTTTCTCCAAAGCCTAAGACCAGGCCAGGCACTGAGAAGCCTCAGTGGATGTTGGATGGATAAATGAACACATACCTGAATTAGTGGGGGAGATCTTTTCATTTTGTTTTTGTTTGTTTGTTTGTTTGTTTGTTTTTCCTTCTTTTTTGGAGACAAGGTCTTGCTATGTAGTTCAGGGTGGCCTTTGACTCCCTATGTAGCCCAGGCCTGCCTCAAACTCCCGGCAATTCTCCTGCCTCAGCCTCCTGAGTGCTGGGATCACAGGCGTGTGCCACTACGCCCTGCCAATGGGGAAGATCGTGATTCCCTCCTATTGTCTGACTTGATCTTGTCTGACCCCCTTGGTGGCATGTCAGGCATCTAACTAATCTCAATACACAGCGCCAAACACCGAGGTCCAGATAAACCCAAACTGTTGCGGGAGCCGAGGGGCAGATGAATTTTCCCATCCCACCCGCGAGTCTCAGTTTCCCCAGATGCATAATGAGGGTCTTGGAAAGATAGTCCCCTCTCCCTGAGACCCAGAAGGAAATAGAAATGAGATCGGGGCTGGTTACTCACCACAGAACTCAGCAAGAACCCCCAGGGCCCCCAACAGGAAGAGGAAGGCCCCAAGGTTCCCCATGGCAAGAGCAGGTGGATGAGCCGCAGGCGGGAAGCAGGAGAAACTCCTGGGGCTGGACTTGCAAAGATCGTCTGACCACGACAGGTCACCGCTCTGGACAAGACGCAGCTTCCTGTCACTGATTAATCACTCCACTCAGCGTGCTGCTAAGTCAGCAGGAGAAAGGAGGAAAGGTCTGTTATTGAGGGGGAAGAAGGTCAAAGGACAGAGGAAGGAAGGGCAGACCAGCCTTCCTTGAGGTAGGGGACAAAGGGAGGGAAAGGGTCACAAGGGACTGTGTGGGACAACTTGAGGCCAGTCACTTTCTGTCTCCACTGCTTAAAGAGCCCAACCAGGACCAGAGTGGAGAGCCTGATATCTGATCTGCCATGTTCATTTAGCTGCCTGTCTGGTGCTCCCTCCAGCTGCTCCAAAGGCGGACCTTCAGAACTGAGGTGCCTACCTGCTGCTCCTCACAGAAGTGGCCCTGCAAGTGCCCACCCAGGCTGGGGACAAGAAGCAGAAAGGGGAGCTGTGGTGGTCACATGAGCGAGAGCTCTGGAGTCAGCTGTTCTCAGCCTGCCAGCCAGCCCAGAGGGCGGGGCAGCCCTGGAACCACACCAAGCTGGCCACTTTCCTTAGCAGACCGATCCAGCTGCGAACTTCCTGGAGATGACAAAACAAAACAAGTTAAAGAATAAAAAGGAATCATCTGCGCCACACCTCAGGGAGCAGGGCAGCTTGCCAGACTAACAAAACAATGTTTAAAAGAATCTCTGCATAAAATCTGATTGAAAAAAGCAAAAAAAAAAAAAAAAAAAAAGAGAATCTCTGCAAAGAAGAGAAAGAACAAAGCATTCCTCATCCACCCAGCCCCACCAGAAGCTCCACATAGAGTCAGCTAGTGACCTGGGCCAGGTCACTCCACCTCTCTGAGTTTAAAATAATTCCCCACTTGTGAGATGAGAGGGTTAGACAAGACCATCTAATAGCTCCCTTTCAGTTCAATTTGTGAGGATGTTATGACATTAAAACACCACTATCTAAATGAGATTTTTGTTTCATTTTGGTTTTTTGACCCAAGGTCTCATTATGGAGCCCAGGCTGGTCTTGAACTTGCACTGATCCTCCTGCCTCAGCTTCCTGAGTGCTGGGATTACAGGCATGTGTCACCACACCAATCTTCAAATGAGATTTTTATTGCATTTATTTTATGGCTAATTACCAAGATTCATTCATTCTTTCAAGATAACCTACTTTTGTGCCTGACTTATAACCTACTTTTGAGTCTGGCAGTGTGTCTTCTACTGTGATAAAAGTGTTTTAATTTAAACATTTACTGTATATCTTGATCATCCTTTTTACTTAGTGCAGATACCTGCTTAGCATAGCATATTACAGCCCTGAAAACCTAGACTCAATCAATCCTCCTGCCTCAACCAACAAACTAGCCTGACTACAGGTATATGCCACTGTACCTGGCCTTGTAAATTTATTTTTTTTTTCCAAGAGCTGCCTCACAATTTTACTTTTTATTCAAAACTTTAAAAAATGACTACATTAAGAAATATATTCTTGGGCCGGTGAGATGGCTCAGCGGCATAAGCGCCTGCCTTGCAAGTGCGAGGGCCCGAGTTCGACTCCCGGATCCCACATACGAAAAAGGGGCCGGTGATATCGCTCAGCGGCACGGGTGCCTGTTGGCGCGCGAGGTCCTGAGGTCGACCCCCTGGTACCCACCAAAAAAAAAAAAAAAAAAAAGAAATATATTCTCATTTCTTTTAAACTGCAAAGTATATATGATACATTTTGGTTATTTTTTATCCTTTAAAATTTTTATTTTTATTAGTACATGTGTGGTACATAATGAGTCATTGTGGGGAGTTGGTACAATAAACACATTTTAATTCTTTTTTTCATTCCCCTTCCCCTCTCCCTTCTCCCTCCCTCCATCTCTTGGTCCCCTTCCCTTTTCCAAAAGAGCTACCTCCCTATTTCTATTAACTTTTTTTTTTTTGCTCTTTATTTTTATTTTGGTTTTCTCATAGGAGGAAAATCCATGTGATATTTAAGTTTATGTGTCTGATTTATTTCACTTAACATTATGGTCTTATGGTGCATCCATTTTCCTACAAATGCCTAAAATTTATCCTTCTTTATGGCAGAGAAGTATCCATTATGTAAAAATACCACATTTTCTTTATCCATTCATTTGTTGATGGAGAAACAGGCCATTTCCAAGATTTATCTATTATGAATTGTGCTGCTGTAAACATGGGTGTGCATATATTATTGTGATATGATGTCTTTAAATCTTTTGAGAAGGTACTTAGAAGGGGAATAGCTGGGTTGAATGGAAACATTTCATTATTTTTAATTGTTTAAGCACATTAAAAACTAAAAAACAATTACAGAAAATAAAGATTGTTGTACCTTTTTGATAATGTTGCAGTCTTCAAATTTTTCTGTAGAAGCCTTTTCTGACAACTTTGATTTTACAGAAGAAGTAGTAGTAGTAGGCCAACTGCTAGGTTATTTTTTGACAACATATTTTCCTATGGTCTGATAGCAAAGTAGCCTTTTATTACATAATGATCCTTATTTATTTTGTGGTAATGGAGATTGAATCCAGGTCCTCCAGCATGCTAGAAAAGAGCACTATCACTGAGCTACCTCCTCAGCCCTTTTTTATTTTAAGGTAATATTTTGCTAAATTGCTCAGGCAGGCCTCAAATTAATAGTCCTCCTGCCTCAGCCTTCCAAATATAGTAGCTGGCATTAGAGGCACATGCCCTGTGCCTGCCTTGATTTTTTTGTTTTTGTTTTTGTTTTTATTTTGTTTTGTTTTGTTTGAGACAGGGTCTCGCTACGTAGTTCAGGCTGGCTTTGAACTCACTATGTAGCCCACGCTGGCTTTGAACTTGCAGCAATCCTCCTGCCTCAGCCTCCTGAGTGCTGGGATTACAGGCGTGCACCACTGAGCCCGGCTCTGCCTTGATTCTTATCTGATAATATTCTTTTCTAATTGGCAGCTTCTAAAATTCTTTTAGTTAATATGCACTAATGTAATTAAATTTCTAAAGTAATCTCAGGTCACATAGCTTGTTTCCTTTAATAAATGGCTCTAGAAAGCTAAGTATATATTCTCCCTTTGCATAGGATAGCAAACTCTTTTACTCTCTCATGAAATGTCTCTTTCCAGCTCTGAAATGTTAAGATTCTAATAGTTACCAACAGATATTTACTTTCTTAATGTAACTTTCATATATTCATTTGCCTATCACAAAATATATGCTGTTCCTAATTTAAATTTTTGAGGTTAAAAGTAACTTAATAAAGCATGTGAATCTAGCACTCTGCTTTACACACTGTAGGCTACTGTTTGATATACAAGCTGACTCTAAAAGTAAGATACAAAGTATTTTTGAATTTAAATCAGAAGGCCTATTCAATTCTCTCATCCAAATTAATTTATATCTAAATGTGTCTAACTTCATTTTTATAATGAATTTATCCTATTTATTTTTTTGGTACCGGGAATCAAACTCATGAATTTATTCTAATTTCAAACATTTAAACGTCAACAAAGCACTGAATGTAAATATGGGAATCTAACCTTGGAATCAGGAAAATTGGGCTAGTTTCAAAGGTTGGGTGGAGAGTGCAGCTGGGTAATCATACATCTCACACCTATCATTTTACATTAAGAAAGAGCCTCAAGTCTCATTTGATGCTCAGTCACTAGAAATGAATGCTTGATTTTAATATTAAAAGCAAAGCCACATTAATACTGACCCTTCGCCCGTCTCAGATGTCATCATTTCGGGTTCAAAAAAAAAAAAAAAAACTGACCTCGCACATCCCAAACACTGAAATCATAGAACAAATTGGTTGTGTTTTCAAAGTGGAAGACAAATTTGTAATTATAGAAATAAAAATAAAAGTCAGAATTTCATACCTTGCGCAAGTATGTTAAATTCCAAGAACAGAGCTCTGTGGTAAAGTTCCATGGCTTCTTCTGCCCTGGTCATGTTTGACTTCCCTGCGACAAGAGTCTGAACTCCACCGAGATTCCCCACAGAGGCTATAGTGTAAAACGGAGAGGTCTACCACGTCGGTATACACACAGTGTGGTGTCACATTTGCATATTTTTTTGGTATAATGGACTCATCTAATATAATGATTGTGGGAGTCCTCAAAGTTGAGTCTGATTTCTTCACCAGCCCGTATCCGCCTTTGTAATAGATTTGGAAGAAATGGAGACTGTGCAGAAATAATAGCCTCGTGGGCTTTCGGCTCTTCACCTACACAGTTCTGATTTCCCTCAAAAGTTTTAGCCAGTTCAGAGTCTGAAGAAAAACTAAGGATGATGTCATAGTAACACATGTAATCGAAGAGTCCACGCATATCTACATCAAGGGAGTTTGGTGTTCCAAATTCCTCACTAAGTAGAACAAGAATATTGACATTTTGAAAACTTGAGTTCTCCATTCCAAACTCTCCCATATAAAAGTAATATAACAAAGCAGAAAACATGGGCATATCAATACCAGCTTTATTGATGTCCATTATTATCTCTGTTCCATACTCAGGCGAGGAAGCAGGCAGTGTTTTAAAAAATGGATACCTTACTGCCAAAATGGCACGATGAACAGGAAAACACGTTTCTTGAAATATTAAGTCTACACCAGTGCAATGCTTATACTCAAAGATCAGCCATATCTTTCTGCAATGTCCAGGCTTCTGGTCTAGCCAAACTGGCTTGTAGAGAAAACTCCTTTAAGGCTGAAGATCCCTCATATTCCTCCACTAACGCATCGACATCTCTAACATCCCAACCAGACAGGAGTTCTCGCATCTGCTTGGCAAGATCAGCAGACCTATTAGATTTTTGATGCTTAATAAATTTCTTTGTGCCGGGCATGGCTGCACACACCTGTAATTACAACACTTGGGAAGCTGAGGCAGGAGGATCACTGTGAGTTTCAGGCCAGCCTGGGTATATAGTGAACTCAGCCTGAACTACACGATGAGAACTTGTCTCAAAAGATAAATTATTGGGGCCGGTGAGATGGCTCAGCGGCATAAGCGCCTGCCTGTCAAGCACGAGGTCCTGAGTTCGACTCCCGGAACCCACATACGAAAAAGGGCCAGTGATATCGCTCAGTGGCACGGGCGCCTGCTGGTGCGTGAGGTCCTGAGATCGACCCCCAGTACCCACAAAAAAAAAAAAAGATAAATTATTAATTTCTTTTTGAGGGTGGCAAGGCCAGAGGTTCTCTCTCTCTCTCTCTCTCTCAACAGGGTCTCGCTCTGTAGTTCAGGCTGGCCTTGAACTCACTGCGATCCTCCTGCCTCAGCCTCCCAAGTGCTGGGATTACAGGTGTGCACCACCATGCCCGGCAGCTATCTTATTCTCAAAGCCAAGACTGATCAGAAGAGGCAAAGAAGATCACTACATATTGGTTAACGGGATGATTCAACAGGAAGAGATAACAATTATAAGCACATATGCACTGAACACTGGTGGACCCAACTTCATAAAACAAACACTAGTAGACATAAAAGATCATAAACATCTACACAATTATAGTGTTGTGGCAACCTCAATATCCCACTGTCACAAATAGACAGACCAACTAGACAAAAAAAAAAAAAAATCCACAAAATAAATCAGAGTTGAACCAAACCTTCAAACAGACAGATTTAATAGGTAGCTATAGAGTGTTCCACCCAACAACAACAGAATACATAGTCTTCTCAGTAAAGCCTGGAACTTTCCTCAAAACAGACCACACATTAGTCCATAAAGCATGCTTAAGTAAATGGAAAAGAATTGAAGTTATCCATGTTATCAGATCATAGTGTAATGAAACTAGAACTCAATGACAAAGAAACCACAGAAACGATGCAAACACATGGAAATTAAACAATACAATCTTGAATAATCAATAGGTCACAGAAGAAATCAAGGGAAAAATTAGGCGGTTTCTAGAATTAAATTATAATGCCAGTAAAACAGACCAGAACCTATGGGACACAATGCAAGCAGTCCTAAGAGAGTGGTTTATAGTTGTGAATGCCCATATCAGAAAAATAGAGTGAGCTGGGCGTGGTGGCACATGCCTGTAAGGCTGAGGCAGGAGGATCACCATGAGTTCAAGTTCAGCCTGGGCTACATAAGCAAGTTCAAGGCCAGCCTGCACTACATAGTGAGACCCTGTCTCAAAAAAAAAAAAAAAAAAAAAAATAGACTGAGTCCAAATACAGTATATAACCTAATAATGCACCTCAAGGTCCTAGAAAAACAAGAACAACCCAAATCCAAGCTAGCACAAGGATGGAAATGATAAAGATCAGAGCAGAAATTAATGAAATTGAGACTAAAAAATACAAAGAATCAATGAATTGAATAGCCAGTTCCTTGAAAGAACAAAATAGACAAATCCCTAGCCAATCTCACCAAAAAAAGAAAAAAAGAAAAAAAGAAAGAAAGAAAGAAAGAAAAAGAAAAGAAAGAGAAGGGTCAGTGAGATAGCTCAGCAGCATAAGCGCCTGCCTGGCAAGCACGAGGTCCTGAGTTCGACTCCCGGTACCCACATACAAAAAAAGGGCCAGTGATATCACTCAGTGGCATGGGCACCTGCTGGCACGCGAGGTCCTGAGTTTGACCACCAGTACGCACAAAAAAAAATAAAAATAAAAAAGAAAGGAAAGAGAAGACCCAAATCAATGCAATTAGAGATGAAAAAGGTGAAATCACAACAAACACTCCCTAAATCCAGAAGAATACTAGTAACTACTTTGAAAACCTGTACTCCAATAAATTGGGGAATTCAGAAGAAATGGATATATTCCTAGATACATATGAATCACCAAAATGGAACTAAGAAGATATAAAAACCCTGAATAATCTATTAATAGGCAATGAAATTGAAGCTTCCTATAGTCACAGCTGGTGAACTTTTACATTACCTAATCCCCACCAAAAATATAATGGACAGATTATGGTATATTCAAGCAGTGAGAATGAATGAACATAAAATAGTACGGGTGAATTTTGCAAAGATAATATTCAGTGAAAAAAGCTAGACACAAAGAAAACTGTGTGGGGAAATGAAATTTCCCTGGCAGTGCTCCTATGAGAAATCCCAGCCTCCTAGAAGAAGTTTATACAATATAAAGATAGGGAATGTTTGTTCTCACCTGTCACACACCTGGGGAGACTTAAATCTGTAGACATTTGTCTAGTGAATTGGTCTTATCCAAACAGATAATAAAATTTACCTCCCTAAGAAAACCAAATGAGTACAGCCCAGATCGGGCTCTGGGTTAAGTTCCCAAGGTTCCAGGATGACTGAGCACTGTATTTCTAGGTACTGGCCCACCTGCAGGTTAGAGCTCAGACTTTGGAAACTCTAGCAACATGACAGCCAAAGGCACTGGGGTTTATCTGGCTCTTGGAGTGATGTACAGCCAGCTCTCCATATCAATGGGCTCGGTATTTAGAGTACAACTAACAGTGGATCAAAAATATTCAGAAAAGGCTGGGCTTGGTGGTGCACGCTTGTAATCCCAGCCCTCAGTTTGAGGCCAGCCTGGGCTACACAGTGAGTTTAAGCCCAGCCTGAATGACAGAGAGAGACCCTATCTCAAAAAAATTTTTTTCAGAAAAAATTGCCTCTGTACTGAACATGTACAGACTTTTTAATCATTATCCCTAAAAAATAAAGATGTAATAACTATTTGCACAACACTTACATTGTACTAGATGTTATAAGTAATTGAGAGATGATTTAAAGTATATGGAAGGATGTACACAGGTTCTCCCTGCAAATCCTAAGCCACTGTATATAAGGGGCTTGAGCATCCTAGGATTTTGGTGTCCACAGGTGGTCCTGGAACCAATTCCTGCAGCAATTACTCATGGACAGGGACAACTATATTTACATTCCAACGGGTTAGGGCACAAACAAGGATTTTTCTATTTTTCTTCTAGGAGTAGTGGGGTTTTTTTCTTTTCTCTCTGTTTTCAATAGGGGAGAAGAGAGTTTCCATCAGCTCTGATTACATTACAAAATGAGAAAGCAAAGCAACAGTGATATTCTAGAAGTCTCCTGTTTTTGTAGTATTCTTATATAAAAATTACATATCCATATGGGTAGGGTAACATTTTAAGACACTTTACAGTTCTTTTCAAAACATGCTCTGAGGGCCGGTGAGATAGCTCAGCGGCATAAGCGCCTGCCTGGCAAGCGCGAGGTCCTGAGTTTGACTCCCGGAACCCACATATGGAAAAGGGGCCGGTGATATCGCTCAGCGGATGGGCGCCTGCTGGCGCGCAAGGTCCTGAGTTCAACCCCCGGTACCCACAAAAAAAAACATGCTCTGAGATTCAAGTGTTGTAAAATCCAAAAACAAGCAAAACTAATGTATGATGTAGAAAATCAAATTAGTGATTCTTTTTGATGGGTAATAACTGGAAGGAAAGGGTAGTAACTTTGGTGGGGGGGCATTGAGGCATGCTGTTCATATTCTGTTTCCTGATCTAGGTGCTGGTTATGTGGGCATGTTCAGTTTGCAAAACATCATGAAACTGTATATCTCTGGCTGGTTGTGTTAGTTCAGGTCCTCCAAGAAACAGATCCCAAAACAGGATTGTACATACATAGACCAATGGGGAGGTCTTATCAGTGTAATTGGGGTGGGAACTAGAGGAGGCCAAGCTGCCTATCAATCAGAGTAGGGTGCAGGTTTGACCACTTGAAGAAGAGAGGGAAGAAAGGAAGAGGTAAGGAAGATCTTAGACTACCATGCAGCTCTAAAAATTTTCAACAAGGTTGATGGTAAGGTCTCAAGCTGAAGTCATCAAATAGAGGAGTCCTGAGTCTCCAAGGAGCAAGCCTGTCAATAGCCCTTGCTGCGTTCAGTTATTGGCTTGGAGAAGCCCATGGAAGTGTAGACTTGGTATCAATATGGTGATGGCTTTCAGAGGACAGAAGCTAGGACCATCAAGCAACCGTGCTCCATGCAGGAGAAGGAGGTTATCAAAGTTCACCCCCTGCACCCCATCTACTTCTCCACATAGGTTTAGGAGCATCTTAGAAAAGGGAAGTTAGTGGAATGAACTATGGTATAACCTTCTCTGCTGCAGTTAATCTGGGGGCTGCAACTGGTACTCCTCCTCTCCCTCTGCACTGTCCATTCTAAATTTTCTTTTTGAAACAGGGTCTCGCTATGTAGTTCTGGTTAGTTTTCAACTCACTATGTAGCCAAGGCTGGCCTCCAACTCACTGGGATCCTCCTGCCTCAGCCTCCAGAGAGCTGGGATTACAGGCATGCACCACCACACCTGGCTTCATTCCAAATTTAATTGACCCTCAGCTGTCAACTCAGCAGGTCTTGATGGTTTAGTTGATAGTGTAATACTGAAACTCCTGTGGAGGGTTCAGGTCTCCCACCCAGCAATATGGTATACAGATGCAAAATAAAGACAAAGAGAGAAAGTTCTGCAGATAAGGAGCTCTGGGTTGACCCAGTGCTCTCTATGGAGCAAAGGGCCATGAGTCCAAAAGCTCATGATTTTTATTGGTATCAATCAGGGAGGTGGGTGGGGGTCATGGCAGAATGCTAGGGAAGTGCAGGCATTGGCTGTAACGAGAAACAGAGCAATTTTGTACCAGGCACAGAGGCCCTCCAAATAGCAATGCAATGGAAAGCTTGATGTATGCAAGGCTGGCACCTTTACTGCCAGGAAGGTATAATTCTTTTTGAGTCCCATGGCCTCGGCTGAGATGTTATCTCATGTCTTAGCCCTGGAATCTCACAGGCTCTTCCTCGAGCTCCCATTCCAGCCATCACCTGGTGGGGGGGGCAATTTCACCCACATGCTGCAATGAGACATGTTGGCATCTCTGCTGGACCCGATCACATTCTTTTAGCCAATTAAGGGAACATCTACTTCTATTTAGACAGCTCTGCATATCTCAGTGAATAGGGTTGACGTAAAGGTTAGGTAAAGACTGAAGCAAGGGGCTTCGTTTCTCAGGAGAGCGCAGCTTGGTGGTCTCCCACAGTGTAACCCAAGCATCAACCCTGAAGGTTCTAAACTCTTGGTATCCCAACCCTTTTCACGTCATGAGTGTGTCATGTGTCTATTCACAGTTACAGTGGGCAATGGAGTAGCAAGAGGTGTACAGATCATCTGAGTTCCACATGTATTGCGCCCTGTCACCATTGTGTAAAAGTAGCCCTAGCTATTCCTGCTGATCAGGGCCAATTATCCTACTGGTACAGTGACTCCTATTTGAACCTACTGGTCCCTGAGCACAAGAATGTCAAAGCACCCAGGTGGTAGCCATAATTAAGAATTCAATGGGGGCTGGTGAGATGGCTCAGAGGCTTACATGCCTGCCTGGCAAGCACAAGGGCCCGAGTTCGACTCCCAGATCCCACATACAAAAAAGGGGCCAGTGATATCGCTCAGCGGCACGGGCACCTGCTGGCATGCGAGGTCCTGAGGTCGACTCCCGGTACCCACAAAAAAAAAAAAAAAAAAAAAAAAGAATTCAATGAGACTATTTCTGCATACCCTGGAAAAAGCATGTCTGACTTGGGGACAAGGACCTCCAGCCTTGCAAAGCATAGGATTGCAAGATTGAGAGACACAATGCATAACTGCCAGTGATCACTGGGAGTAAGTGGCACAATCTGACACCAGGTATGCTTTTAGAAGAGTATTCCAGTATTCTGTGATGGTGGTGCAGTTCATGATATGACCAATGGGTTGCATTACCATGGGCCCACTCCTGCACTCCCCTGGTTGTGTGCTATGTGTGGAATTCTGTTCCCCACAGATCAGCCATTCCATAGGCTTCTGAATAGTGGTGCTGGGTGAGTCTGTAGGCAAAAAAGGCAAAACCCATACCCATTGCTGTGAGGACAAACCAATGACTTTTCCAGGAAAGAAGGTGTTCATTGTAGTTGAATTGCCATCAAGTGGCCAACTGAGCTATAATACCATAGTAAGGGCTGGATGTTTTCTCCACTATTCTCACCCTTACGTCCATCCACATGGTTCTACCAGAGACCTTCTTATCTCTATATTCTAGTCCATTTCCTTTCAGTCAGCCCAGGCCATTTGCTGCCCATTGCTCAGTAATTTATAGGCATTCTCACTTTGAGCTACTTCTGTGATTACTTGCATCTCCACCCACTGGGAAGATTTTCTATCTGCATTGTTTTTCTATTTTTTGTTTATTTGTTTGTTTGTCTTTTTGAGGCAGGGTTTCTCTATGCAGTTCAGGCTGACCCTGAACTCACTTTGTAGCCCAGGCTGGCCTCAAACTCAGTGATCCTCCTGCCTCAGCCTTCCGAGTGCTGGGATTACAGGCGTGCGCCACCATACCCAGCCTGCATTTTTTTTCAAGACCAGATGCAAAAGTGATTATATTGTAGCTGTGTGCAGTCTAATTGTCCATGCAGAAAAATTAGGATCTGGCCAATCCCTCCACAACCCCAGCTTGAGTTTTTTTTTCCTCCTACAGCTTGTCATATGGGATCTCCATTCAGCATTAGATGCAAACCAGTGAGGGATTTGGGAGCTACTGCTAAGTGTGACAGGATCCAAGATCAAGGGGCAACATCTGGTGATTGCCTTCTTGATGGCAGAGTCCTGAGGCAAAGCAGGATATCACATGGTGAAAGACAGGAGGACTCATGTATATCCCCTGGTCTGTCTTGCTTTTCTTATAAAGCCACTAGCACTCAATCACGGGGTCTTCACCTTGATTTTATCTAATCCTAATAATCTCCCCAAGGCCCCAACTCTAGACACTATAGTCAGACTAAGTTTCCATACTCTTAATACTGTACAATAGGAATTAAACTCAAATATGAGTTTTGGGAGTAGACAAACCATATCAAACCCTAGGGATCCATATCCTTGTCAAAACTTGATATGGTCCGCCTTTTTAATTTTAGACATTCTAGTACCTTTGTAGTGATAGCTTATTGTGGTTGACTAATGATGTAGCATATTTTCAGGTGTTTATTTGCCATCTGGAAGGCAAAGAAAAGTGTCTATTCCCATGTTTTGTTCATTTTCTTCTTGAGTATTTTTATTATTGTGTTTTAATGATTGTTTATCTCTTCTGACTATGACTTTTCTCAAACATGATATTTGGAAATATTTTCCCAGTCTGTGGCTTGTGTTCTGTGTGTGTGTGCATGTGCTTATTTCTCTTAGTGGTACTAGGGACTGCACTCGAGGCCTTTGTCTTAATTACCTTCTCATTGCTGAGACATAATGTCCAACACTCATGACTCTAAGAAGTTTAATTTACCTCACAGTCTGTAGAGGTTTCAGTCCATAGTCTGCTGGCTCCAAGGCAGGCAGCATGGCAGAGGGGCATGACAGAGGAGAAAGAGCTCATGGCATGGCAGCAGGAAGCAAAGAGCAATCACTGTAAGAGGAACAGAGATAGACCATTCCAGGTCACACCCGCAGTGACCCACCTCCTCCCAAAATCACATTTAGCTACAATCTCACCAGTAAACTAATCCATTAATGAGTACCATGCCCCCATGATTCAATCACCTCCCCAAATCCCCACCTATGAATGCAAGAGACTTTTGGGGGAACATCTAGATACAAACCATAACAGCCTTCAAACTGAACTATATCCCCAGTACTTTTTTAAAATTTTGAAACAGAATCTTGCTAAATCACCAAGTTGGCCAGGCTGGGCTCGAACTTGTGATCCTCCTGCCTCAACCTCCCAGAGCTTATAGGCATGTGCCACCATGGCCAGTTTTGTAGCTTGTATTTTAATTCTGAAATATTTGTTTTGATTTTCCATCCTTGATGGAGTAGAGAACAAATTCAGAGTTTTCTACTCAGTCTTACCCCATAGAGATCTTTTACCCCACAGACCAGGAATCTAATATGTGGTGTCTTAGTTCATTTTCTGCTACAACAAAATATCTGCGAGTAAATAAAAAGAAAAGCAGTTTAGTTAGCTCACAGTTCTGGATGTCCAAGAGCATGCTGCCAGCGTCTTCTCAGCGTGTGGTGAGGGCCTCATAGCAGAAAGGCAAGCGGGCACGTGGCAGGAAAGAAAGAAGCTGATTCACTTTATAACAACCCACTATCTCCATTTCTGTAGAACTAATCAGTCCTTCAAAAAAGACATTAAACTCTCTTAAAGGCCCTACTTTCCAACACCACTACATTGGCAACCAAATTTCAGGAATTTTGGTAAGTACAAGCCACATACAAACCACAGCACATGTGCATCTTGCACATTCTTAAGCAGTCAAAGAATCAAAAGAAAAAAATCACAAGGGAAATTAGAAAATACTATGAAATACATGAAAATGAAAAAGCAACAGGGCTGGTGATGTGGCTCAGTGGTAGAGCTCTTGCCTCGCATACACAAGGCCCTGGGTTTGATCCTCAGCACAATAACAACAATAACAAAAAAAGCATCTTACCAAAACTTTACAGCAAAAGTGGTGTTCAAAGGAAAATTTAGAGCTGTAAAATGTCTACATTAAGAAAGATCCATGCAGGCCGGTGATATAGCTCAGCGGCACAAGCGCCTGCCTGGCAAGCGCAAGGTCCTGAGTTCAATTCCTGGAACCCACATTAAAAAAAAAAAAAAAGAAAGAAAGAAAGATCCATGCCTATAATCCTAGCACTTGGGAGTCTGAGGCAGGGGGATCGCCATGAGTTCGAGGCTAGCCTGGGCTATACAGTGAATTTAAAGCCAGCCTAAACTACATAGCTAGACCCTGTCTCAAAAAACAAAACAGACAAAAAGCAAAACAAAACCCCCAAACTAAAAGCACCCCCCAAATAAACCCCCACCAACACCAAAAAAGAAAAAAGAAAGAAAAAAAATCCAAATCAACAACCTAAATTTACACCTTAAGGAATAAGAAAACTAAGAGCAAACCAGGCCCAAAGTTGGCACAAAACAGGAAATCAAAGCCAAGATAAAATGGAAAAATAAAGAAAGTCAATGAAGACAAAGTTGGTTCTTTTTTTTTTTTTTTTTTTTGTGGGTACCAGGAGTCAACCTCAGGACCTTGCGCTTGCCAGCAGGAGCTTATGCCACTGAGCGATATCACCGGCCCTGGTTCTTTAAAAAGAGCAACAAATCAATAAAACTTTAGACTGATAAAAGGGAAAATGCAAATTATTAAAATCAGTCAGGAAAGCAAGATTTTTTTTTTTTTTTGTGGATACCAGGGGTCAACCTCAGGACCTCACATGCCAGCAGGCGCCCGTGCCACTGAGCGATATCACTGGCCCTTTTTTCATTTGTGGGATCCGGGAGTTGAACTCGGGCCCTTGCACTTGCCAGGCAGGCGCTTATGCCACTGAGCCATCTCACCGGCCCCAGGAAAGCAAGATTTTACTGTTAACCTTAGAGGAATAAAAAGGATTAAAAGAACATAGTAAAAGCTAGGCATGGTGGCACATGCCTGTAATCCTAGCACTCTGGAGGCTGAGGCAGAAGGATCGCTGTGAGTTTGAGGCCAGCCTAGGCTACACAGTGAGTTGAAGACCAGCCCGCACTACATAGTGAGACATTGTCTCATTAAAAAAAAAAAAAAAAAAAAAAGAACATAGTATAAACTATTGCAAGCCAACAAATACAGATAGCCTAGATGAAATGAACAAATGATAGAAATACACAATTTGGGGCCAGTGAGATAGCTCAGCAGCATAAGCGCCTACCTGGCAAGCACAAGGTCCTGAGTTCGACTCCCGGTACCCACATATGAAAAAAGGGCCAGTTATATCGCTCAGCGGCATGTGTGCCTGCTGGCACGTGAGGTCCTGAGTTTGACCCCCGGTACCCACAGGAAAAAAAAAAAAAAAGAAATACACAGTTTGACTTATGAATAAGTGGAAACCTGACCCTTCCTATAACAAGAAAATAGAGTAAACTGGTAAACAGAATCCTCCCAACAAATAAAAATCCAGGACTAAACAACCTCACTAGTTAATTATATCAAACATTTGAAGATTTAATGCCAGTCCTTCTCAAATGCTTCCAAAAACACAGAAGAGCTGGGGATGTCACTCAGTCTGCTTTGAGGGTCTGCTTAACATGCTTGAAGCCCTTGGTTCAGTTCCTAGCACTGCCAAAAATTGGGGGGGCTAGGATGTGGCTCATTGTGAAGGCTCTTAGTTCAATTCCCCGTAACACACACACACACACACACACACACACACACTCAGAGAGAAACTAAAAGAGGAGGCAACATTTCCTGAATCATCCTATGAAGTCAATCTTACCCTAGTAAAAGCCAGACAAAGATACCATAGAAAACTACAGACCAATTTCCCTCATCAATAGAGGGACAAAAATCTTCCACAATATACCACAAAATTGCATCCAATAGCTTACTAAAAGAATTATACACCACAACTAAGTAGGACTTATCCCAGGAATGCAAAAAGAGTCAACATTAAAAAAGTAATCAATGTAACACACCACATTAGTAAAACAAAGGACAAAACCCACAAGATTATCTCAATTAACGCAGAAATAGCATTTGACAAAATCCTTCATCATTTCATGAAGGGAACTTCCTCAACATGATAAAAGACATTTACGAAAAACCCACAGTTAACATCATACTGGAAGGTGAAAGCTCTCACTCTAAAAAAAGATGAGTAAAAAGACAAAGATGCTTGCTTTCACCAGAGCTATTCAACATTGTTGTATCGGATGCTCTAGCCAGAGCAATTAAAAAAAAGGCATCGAAATTGAAAAGGAGATAAAGCTATCTCTATTTTCAGATGACATGATCCTATACAAAAAAAAATCCCAAACACACACACACACACACACACACACCCTGTTAAAACTAACAAATAATTTCGGCAACAGAGTACCAGATCAACACAAAATTCAATTAAATTTCTATTCCAGCAATGAATGAATGATACAGAAAGCAAATTGAAAAAACAATTTTATTTACAGTAGCATGCAAAAGACTAAAATACCTAGGAATAAATTTAACAAGGCAAAAGAGCTGTACACTGAAAAGCATTACCAGAAAGCATTACTGCATGATTAAAGAAAATCTAAATAAATGGAAATACATCTGTGTTCTCAGATTGGAAAATGTACTATTGTTAAGATGGCATTCTACTCCAAGCAATCTATAGATTCAATGCAACCTTTATCAAATTCTAACGCCTTTTTTTTTTTTTTGCAGAAATGAAAGAGCTTATTTTCAACTCATATGGAATTGCAAGGAGCCCTTAATAGTCAAAACAATACTGTAAAGGAAAAACAGAATTAGAAGGCACACTTGATGATTTCAAAACATCCTGCAAAGCTACTTATAGACATATAGAACAATGGAATAGAATTGAGAGACTACATATAAACCCTCACATATATGGTCAATTAATTTAAAAAAAAAACATGAGACCATTTTTTATTTTTCAAATATAGCTTACTCTGTTATAAAGGATTATTCTCCGAAAAGTACTAGAAGCTCTGATAGTTTCAAATTATTTTTAACAATGACTAACATTACCAAAGTAAAGGCAATCTTATATCTGGAAACATAAATAACATTTAAGCACAAACTTAAAAACAACAGGCTCCATTTCTCATCCTCAATCGGTTTCTTTTCACTGTCTTCTTCTATATTAAAAGTAAATGGTTTGTCATAACCCATTACATGGTTATAGTCTTCGGAGTTTGGAAAGACTACTGGATTAACTAACGGAGATTTTGTTTTAGCATAAAATGTGGTAAACACATGTGTGCTGTCTGGAATCTTCATGCCATTCTGGTGAAAAACTGCTCGTTTTTTGGAAGCACAATATTGTAATGGCTTTGTAAGTGTCGGTTGTGGCCTCATGGTTCAACATTTGTAAACATCGTATTGTCTCCCTAGTATGAAAATGCAATTTCACCGTGACTATTCCATTCCTTAGTCTTCTGTTTTTACCTAGCTTTTACAGGGCTTAATTTTATACTGAGTAATGTTTCTCTCCAAAAGGTATTCGTACATTCTCTAATGCTTGAGTTTGTTAATACATGAGAATGTTTACTTGTTGTCTTTTAAAAAAATTTGGGGCCGGTGAGATGGCTCAGCGGCTTAAGCGCCTGCCTTGCAAGCGTGAGGGCTCGAGTTCGACTCCCGGATCCCACATACGAAAAAAGGGGCCGGTGATATCGCTCAGCGGCACGGGCGCCTGCTGGCGCGCGAGGTCCTGAGGTCGAGCCCCCGGTACCCACAAAAAAAAAAAAAAGAAAATAAAGCAGTGCTGGGGTGATCACTGTAAAGCTCCCTATAACACCATAAATTAAGATTTGCAAAGGCAGACTTCCAAATATAATATAACTTTGTTAAAAAATGTATGGTACAAATGCAAGGCTGATCGCACTTGCAGAATAAGAGAAACATTTCACACCATATATTGCACGGGCCAAATTCCCAGTATAAATCAGCCTTCCGTCTTCTGATTTGTCAAGTTGTGTAGGTGAACATGGAACGCATGCTTCTCAGCAAGCAGGAATCTCAGGTCATCCGGGTTCTTTCGGTTCTATCTCCAGGTGCTGCTGCCAATTTCTTTGCAAATTAACCCTTCTGAGCTGCTCAGGGGTAGAAAAGGAACTAAATCAAGTTGTCCAGACAAACCCGCTGGATCTGGAGCCACCTGTAAAGTGCTTGGAAGCGCCCAGAAAGGTAAGCACTTTCCCGTTTCCCGCGGAGCTCCTAGCTTGTTACTTCCGCGAGCCCGGCGCAGGGAGCGCTTCCTCCCTTGAGCCAGCCACGAGCTAGACCCGGAGGCTGCGGAGGTGCCGGCCCGGCGCGATGCCCGCTCCCCGCGCCCCAGCCCGACGCTCGGGCCGCCGGAGGAGGCGCGCAGCCCCCGGGAGCCCCGAGCTCCCGCAGCCGCCCGGGCCCGAGGGGCCGCTGCAAGAGGCTGCCCGCGCGGCGACCACCCGGGGCCTCGGGGCGCGACGGCCGCCCACGAGGCCGCCCTCTTCCCGCCGGGCCGCAGTCGGGCTGCCCACCGCCCTTCGGACGCCGGGATCAGCGTCCGGGGCTGAGAAGCGGCGGAGAAGCGCTCTGCGGCGACGGCCAGGGGCGCGGAGACCCGGCTGCTCGCGACTGAGGACCCTGCTGAGCGGTGCACACCCCGCGCCCTGGACCCTTGTTGGGCCGCACCACGTTAATTTTTGACAAGCTACTTATATTTTACTTCCTGCCACTTCAGTGAGCTTATTTTATATATTTGTTAAACTGTCGGATTATTTTGTCACAGTCTGCATTCATCCTGGGATTTTACCAACCTCCTAAATCATTTTTTTTTTGGCTAAGAGGCATACATGAAGATTCACTGTTTATGCTGTGACATTCTGTTGATTTAAACAAATGTATAGTGTTACACATCCGCCAGTCTAGTATCATACAGAATAGTTTCACCACCCTAAAAAAATCTGTTACCTATTCAACTTTTTCCCAATCTCTAATTAATCCCAACTAACCACTGATCTTTTTATTGTCTTTGCAGCTTTCCTTTTCTGAAATGCCATAAAACGGAAACCATATAGTATATAGCTCTAGCAGACTGGCTTCTTTCACACAGCAATATAAATTTAAGAGTCATTCATTCTTTTCATGGTTTGATAGCTCATCTCTTTTAATCACTGAATAGTAATCCATTGTATGCATGGATATATCATAGTGTTTATCCAGTCACATACCGAGGTATCTTAATTGTTTCTAATTGTTGGTGATTACTAATAGAGCTGCTAGGAACATTCATGTATAGTTTCTCTGTGTGCACATTTATTTAATACTCATATCAGTTGGGTAAATACCTAGAAGCACGATTACTGGATAGTATGATAAGATCATATATAACTTGGTAATAAACTGCCAAACTGCCTTCCATAATTTATTTATTGATTGATTGATTTTTGGTTATTTGAGACAGGGTCTCCCTGTGTAGCCCAGGCTGGCCTTGAACTCGCAGCAATCCTCCTACCTCAGCCTCTGGAGTGCTGCGATTATAGGCATGCACACCGTTATTTTTTTTTAATTTAAAAATATTTAAACAGCTATTCTAAACAATTAAAATTGTCCCATTTTACAAAGGAAGGAGGAGAGGTACATCAAAAGTGGCTTTTCCAAGGCTTGGAGGTAAACCAGGAGTGTCTACCTGCAGAGACTGATCTCTTCAGCGTGATGGTGATAGAAGTTTGGTATTGCACAAAATCAGAAAGCTTTTTTTTTTTTTCCTACAGTACTGGGAATTGAACCCAGGGCCTTTGCACTGAGCTACAACCCCAGCCCCTGCCCCTTTGTTTTGAGATATTATCTCTAAATCACTAAATTGTCTAGCCTGAGCTCAAATTTACAATTCTCCTGCCTCAGCCTCCCATAGTGCTGGGTTTATAGGCATAAGGCACCACACCTGGCTTGCAAAAGCATTTTGTATATGGACAGCTCTAATGGACAAAATCCTTCCTTTATGGAACTAAAATTTGCCTTGCATCGTTCCAGAGTCACACAACAATCTTTCACAACAGAGAGAAGGGACCTAAGAGTTGTATGCCTGGGCCTATTCGCCACTCAGGATTGGAATATGAGTTCAACAGGAACTTCCTTTCCTTGAGCCTCGGTTTCCCTACTTGTAAAATGTGGTTCCTAAATGACTCCTACTTGAGTTCCAGACCTGAATATCTCCAACTGTGTCTTCCCCCAATCCCTTAACATTAACGTGAGCAAAACAGAGTTCGTCTTTTTGTGAATGACTTCTCCTGTGAAGGACCAACTATATGATTGTTTTGTTTTTTGTGGTGCTGAGAATCAAACACAGGCCTTTCACATTCTAGGCAAGTACTCTACCCCTGAGCTACACTCCCAGTCCCAAGCTACGTGATTTGTGAGGGTGTGTGAGATGAAAATATGGGGCCTTTTCTTAAAAAATTAAGACTCTCAAGACAGTGATAGAGCACTGGACCAAGTCCAAGGATCCTGTCGACTGCCCATGACATTGGCCCTGCTCCTGTGTTTCCTTTGTGAGCCAGCTACTGCTACCCTCTCCAGGCCATCTTGCTCCTCTTCCTGTCATACTTTCTGTGTTCTAGTCATAACAGACTTTTTGGGTTTTTGTTTTGTTTTGTTTTTTAGGGTTTTTGCTTGTTTGAGACAGGGTTTTGCTATGTAGCCCAGGCTAGCTTTGAACTCACGGCAATCCTCCTGCCTCAGCCTTCTGAGTGTTGGGATTATAAGGCATGCACCACCACGTCCAGCTTCATAATGGACTTTTTTTGTGTGTGTGTGGGTACCGGGGGGTCGACCTCAGGACCTCGCGCGCCAACAGGCACCCGTGCCGCTGAGCGGTATCACCGGCCCCTTTTTCGTATGTGGGTTCCGGGAGTCGAACTCGGGCCCTCACGGTTGCAAGGCAGGCGCTTACGCCACTGAGCCATCTCACCGGCCCATAATGGACTTTTTGAAGTTCTCTGGATCCCCTGAACTTCTTCCTCTGGCCCGGGTACCCTCTCCTTCCCTTCTTTACCAGCTCCTCTTTTGTCCTCAGCTTTGTTTTGTTTGTCTTTGGTGGTGCTGGGGATGGAACCCATGGCCTCAGGCATTCTAGGCAAGTGGGACAGCCCAGGTTAGAAGAATACAGAGCAATTTTTGTGCAAGGAGAAAGACAGAAATGTACATGAGAGGCACAGAACTAGACAAATATAATTGATGGAGCCCACTTAGGCCTCTTGAATTCTCTATTAAATAATCTGATCATATGAATAACATGGAGACAGACACCTGGGTTGGAATAATAGCAATGTGGCTTCCAGCTCTGTGTCCTTGCCTAAATTTACTCTACTCTACTGCACTAAGCCCCACCCCAGCCCTGACCTCAATTTCTTTCAGAAACCCCCTCCTCAGTGTTCTGCTGTGAACACCACACCCCTGGTTTTCGACACATCTCTCAGGAAGCCTTTTGCCAGCTCACCCTCCCATGTCATTTCTATGTTTCATTGTTCATAGAATTTCTGGGGTTGATGTTGTTTTAGCTTTAAAGTGGAAAAAAAAATCCAAATTGTTCAAAACAAGCGTTAACCAGTGCTTAACATCTGTCCACACCTCCAATGGATGACTTCTATGACCATGACCTTCCGCCAGGTCACATTCACAGAGGCCTCAAATTTAAACTTTTTTTTTTTTTTTTTTTTTTTAACGTGGGTACCGGGAGTCGACCTCAGGACCTCGCACTTGCCAGCAAGTGCTTGTGCCACTGAGCGATGTCACCGGCCCTTTTCTTCCTTTATGTGGGTTCCGGGAGTCGAACTCAGGACCTCGCACTTGCCAGGCAGGCACTTATGCCACTGAGCTATCTCACCAGCCCAAATTTAAACTTTTGAAGCATTTTCCAAATGGAATTTGGAAGCTCCAACGAAAAAGTCATCAAGAACTTTAGAATTATTTTTCGTTTATTTTTTAGTGTTTGTTTGTTTGTTCATTTTGAGACAGGGTCTCTGTGTAGTCCAGGCTGGCCTTGAACTCACTATGTAGCCTAGGCTGGCCTCAAACTTAGTGATCTTCCTCCCTTAGCCTCTGGAGCGCTGGGATTACAGGCATGTGCCACCACGCCCTGCAAGAATTTTAGAATTGTATTTATTTCCCAGATGATATCACCTAAAACTGGCATGAGTATTTATATAAATCCTGTAAATATCCCTTTAGAAACACAATATGGAATTTACACCATGAATTCTGTAACTCTGCTTGACCTTTCGTTATTTTTCAGTTCACCACTAAGGCTTGGAAAATGTAAGTGGCCCCTTAGGCTTCTCTAACTCTGAGAGGAACAAGTCTCTTTTGCTCTAATTTATCTTCTTAAAAGCAAAAGAACAAAACAGAAGCTGAAGGCAAAAGCAAACTGATATCAAGATATATCATGTACAGGTACAAATTCCCTATGATGAGTGTTATCATTATGTATATCTAAAATGTACCAATTTAATTTAAAAAAAAAAAAACCTAAAAAAAAGCAAGCTAATAGCCCTTGCCGGGCCAGCGAGGCTCCAACGACGCCTAGCAACCGTTGCCACAACAACACAACTTCCGCGGGCACCAAGCAGTGTGGCTCCCCTCGCATCCCAGAAGGCACTGCGCTGTCTCCTAGCCTTCCGCCTCTCTCCATCCCAACATGCAATGAGGTTCACTTTGTTAAGCAATCCTCATTAGAGTGACTATAAAAATGCCTGAATCTCCTAACTGTCTATAACAGGAAGACGTGTGGCAACAATCTCAGAAGAGGTGCCTAGTGATTTCTTTTTGGAGAGTTTGGTTGTAAACTCGATTATAAAGCGTCTCCTTTTTCTGGATCCGTATAGGCACCTTCTTGGGCAGCCCGCACAGATTGGAGGCGTGAGAGGTCCTCCGGGTCCTAGGCAGGGCACGTGCGGGAGGAAGTGGCGCTGTCTGTCCGCGCGGACCTCGTAGGGCCTTTAACGTGGAGCCATGGGAGGCTTGGAGAAGAAGAAGGTGAGTGGCAGAGATGGCGAACTTTTCGGGGAGTGGAAGACCGGGGGTGGCGGAGCCTACGGTCGTCTCTCCCCGGCCTCGGCTCCTTGTGGCGGCAGGAACGGCAGGATCAAGGAGACAGGACACAGCTACGAAAGGGATTCAAGGATAGGCTAGCACTGTACTGTAGTGCTCGTCTCGTGAAATCTGGGAAAGAACTACGGAGTTATTTCTGTCGAAAGAATTACAAAACATAACCACCCCAAACGTAGGCCGAGTCGTAGGACTAACAGTTTACAAAAAGTGAGCAACAGAACGTGCAGTGCTTCATTTCTAAGGCTTGCTTCTTTTCCGGTTGAACCAAGCCCTGCCCAAGGCACTGTTATGAAGACATAAACAATCAGATGTGGTCTCTGCTTTCCCCGAGCTTACTTTCTGGCGTACTAGGAAGATGGACATAAAAATAAGCGAATAAGATGATCGCAGATTGTTAAATGCTGGGAAGGAAACCAACGAGGAATAAGGTCGAGACTATAGAACGATGTGTATTCCAGTTAGGGTAATTTTGGAAGTTTTTTTTTTTTTTTTTTTTTTTTTTTTTTTCCTGGTGGGTACCGGGGTCGAACTCAGGACCTCACGCTTGCCAGGCAGGCGCTTATGCCGCTGAGCCATCTCACTGGTCCAATTTTGGAAGTTTTCTTCAAGGCATAACTTTCCCTCTCAAATCTGAAAGAGTAAAGCATACTTGATGGGTTCTGGGGGCATAAGTGTCCTTAGCGAGCAAGCCTGGCATTGGAAACTAAATGCCAAGACCAGTAGGTAGGCAAGGCCTATTGTGTGTAAGAATTTGTAAGGATATCAGTGTGGCTGGGATATAGTAAACCAAATGAAAAATAGTATCTGGTGACGGTGGGGTTGGACGGGGACCAACCTTACCATGTAAGACTTGTAAGCCACAGTGAAAGGCTTGGATTTTATTCTGAGTAGTAGAAATCAAAGCGAAGATGCCATAATCCAGAGATGGAAAACCTGCCCTTGAGGTGCGGATGCAGAAGCGTAACAAGTCATTACACTTTTTTCAAGCTGGGTTTTAGAACCACTTTGACATTTTGGGCCAGATAATTCTTTGTTGTGAGAAGGGTTGTCCTGTGCATTATAGGACGTTTAGTAATATTGCTAACCCCCATCCACTAGATCCCAGTAGGAACCAACAGCCAAAAATTGTCTCCAGACATTGTTGAATTCTCTTCCTCCACTCCACACATATCCAGGAAGGAAAGGCACCCTGTTGAGAACCAGTTATCCCCTTAGTGTTTGACAGAGATACACGTGGCATAGGACAGTGGAAAACACTCCTGTGAAAACTGAATGTCATGATACAGCCTGAAGTTCATCTTTATATTCCCAGCATTTAGCATGGACCTAATCCCCAAAAGACTGAATGTCTGAAGGAAAGAATGAATGGTGCGTTTCATGAATGTGAAGTTATTCATAAACTTGTAGGAGACTACAGGTTTGACCCTGGAGAGCTGGGAAGTCTCTTCTCAGAGATCCCTTCTGTCTTACTCCCGAGGAAACTCTCTTCTGGAAGGGACATGTGCGTGGTTAGTATTGCAGGGTGTTTGGTGCAGTGCACTGCTTCTGTTAAGGATACCAAGATGTGAGTGTGAGGCAGCATCTTAGCACCACAGACTTTCAGATGGTTGCACAGGGCAACATACTTGAGGTTATACAGAGACTAGATTTTTTAAATCTTTATTGCTTTCGTAGTATCTAGCTTTGAACTTGTTAGTGGACCTGTTATTGTCTCTTGAATGAATGGGGAAAGGCAGAGGCTGTGGCTTAGGGTATACATTTTCTTTTTCTTTTTTCTTTTTATTTTTCCTCCAGTACTGGGAATTGAGTATGGGGAATGCTGAGCTATATCCCCAGCCCTTATTAATTTTATTCTGAGACACTGTCTGGGCTTGAACTTGTGATCCTCATTGCCTCAGCAGTGGCCTGAGCGGTTGGGGTTACAGGCATGTGCCACGTGCGTGGCAGGGCATGCATTTTCAGCCAGGGTGCTATCATCCCCAAAACAGCATAAATTGCTTGCGGGGGGTAATCTTAGGTATTACAGTGGTTTGTGGCCCCCTCAAAAGGACCATATTACATAAGCGGATCTGTAGTATATCTGTGTTTTTAATATTTCATGGGACTGTGGGGAAGAAAGGATGAACTGTGGGGGCTGTCTAAAAAGTCTTGTGGTGAAGGAGAGTTTTGTTTTGTTTTGTTTGAGACAGGATTTCACTATGCAGTTCAGGCTGGCCTTGAATTCACTTTGTAGCCCAGGCTGGCCTTGAACTTGCAGCAATCCTCCTGCCTCAGCCTCCCGAGTGCTAGGATTATAGGCATGTGCCACCATGCCCGGCTGGTGAAGGGATTACAGAGTGATAGTTGCCTCTGGAATTAGGTGTGGCTAGAGTTTGATGTCAGTCATTCAATCATTGCTAACGGAGAATTTTTTTTCCTTCCCCAAGTATGAACGAGGCTCTGCCACCAACTACATCACCCGAAACAAAGCCCGGAAGAAGCTGCAGCTGAGCCTGGCAGACTTTAGGTGAGGTTGGAAAGGAGTGGAGCTGGGTCCTTGGGGAGCCTGCGCTGTGAAATGCACAGTGAAAACTCAGCTGCCTCCTAGTCTTACCTGAGCTGCTACAGACTGCTGTTCTTCTCTTTCTCACCTGGCCTTGCTTTAGTGAGCTGTGCTGTTCTAGGTGTGGTCCAAGGGGAACTGGAGGAGAACTGGGTGTGCAGAATGAGTTGGTGGGATCTTTGTCACTCCATTCTGGCAGAAGAGACGGGTGATCCTGCAGCTGGGGGTTCTCACTCCTTGTAGAGTCAAGTGCAGACTTCTCTATAGGCTGTGGGCCGGGCCCTGCCATTGGGCCAACCCTGACCTCAGCAGCCTCTCCCAGCTCACTTTTAGTCCTTTATACATGCCCTGCACTTTCCAACCTTATGGTCTTTGTCCTTTTTAGGATGCTTGTCCCTCTGCCTTTCTTTTTTTTTTTTTCAGTACTGGAGATTAAACCAAGGGAGCACTGACACAACACACCTTGCCCTTTTTATTTTATGAGACAGAATCTTGCTAAGTTGGCCTCCAACTTGAAATTCTCCTGCATTACCCTCCCGAGTAGCCGGGGTTACAGGCTTGCAACACCACGCCTGACTTGGCCCTATACTCCGCCCCCCCACTTTATGTGGCTGAAATGTTGATTTTTCAGCAAGGCATCAAGTGCCTGCTAGGCCCTCTCAAGATCCTGTTTGTTTCCTTTCTGGGCTTATGACAGTCTCCATTATGTATTTGTGTGGAAACTTGTGATTCTCAAACTCCTGCATTAGGATGTGAGCTCTCTAGGTGTCCTGAGCTCCCTGTTCACTGTTGATTTCCAGGCTCAGGTGTGGTCAGTGCTTTATACCTTTACTCACATGACAAATGGCTTCTGTCTTCTAGGCGGCTGTGCATCCTGAAGGGCATTTATCCCCATGAGCCCAAACATAAGAAGAAAGTTAACAAGGGTTCCACAGCAGCCCGAACCTTTTATCTCATTAAAGACATCAAGTTTCTCCTCCATGAACCAATTGTCAACAAATTCCGGGAATACAAGGTGAGGAGGCCTAGGCTGCATGTCTGGAAGGGTCTGCATTACTCACAGCTCTGACTCACCGACCGTGCTCTTACGCAGGTTGCCAGCCTCTCTGAGCAAGCCTGTCTGGAGGAGGAGGTCGTTCTGTCTCAAGGGGATGTTTGAAGGAGTCACTGAGATTACATGTCTGGAAATCATTTGCACAGAACTGGCCAATGATTGGTGTTTTACCTATTAACAGTTTTCCCTGGTTCTTTCTTAAAAGATTACATTTTTTGCTCCTGAGGCAAAGATCGTGCTGTTTTAGGGTCTTTCCGGTACCTTCTCTGCCTAAAGAAACAGCTCCTAATCTGGTTCTTTCTGAGGTCACTCCCAGGAGACCAAGTCTTCCATTCCACAGACAGAGATCATTCACTGCTCACGTGCCACAGGGAAAACAGAAACCTATTTTTACCGCATGGAAATAATTGAAAGTAGACTAATGAAAGTAGGCTGTAGCTGTTGGTACTTCTGACAGGGAGCAGGGTCTGGCTGAGCAGAGAGGTGCCACCTGGTGGCCAACATGAGACTGGGCAGCCCCAGTTGCAGGGTTCTATGGCTATATAAACTCACTGTCAGAGGTGGGTCCATGGTGGGAGATGACTGTTTCTGAGCTGCTGTTTATTATCCCAGATGCTGTTTGAGCTTCTGGGAGGCCCTAAGGGTGGGCATGAACAGAAGTTCTTTGAAGGAAGATGTCAGATGAGGACTGGAAGGAAGACCTGGCTGATGGTGACTGGAGTTGAGAACAAGGCTCAGCCCTTCTGACCCTGATCTTTCTCAGTGGCACATCACTTGGCCTCTTTTTTCATTTGGAAAAGGAGGCTGATCTGCCTTGCATTTTTACCATGTAAAGATGGCGTCAGCATATCTGTGAGCGGTTGTCCCTGTGCATCGTTAAAGGAGGTGCCCTGGTCCAGCTCAGGTCGTCATAGATCAGCCGAGTGCTCTGTGGAGTTGGCTGCTGTGCACATCCTGGGCTGAGGGGGCCGATCCTACAGGCAGCCAGCCAGGGCCAGCTTCTAAAGGCAGTGAGAGGCTCCCCACCCCTTGGATCCATCCTCCGTAGAAGAGAGTGACTAGCAGTCCTTGGCCCAGCCTCAGCGGTCCCTTCCTTTTTTCCAGGTGTTTGTTCGGAAGCTCCGGAAGGCCTATGGGAAAAGCGAGTGGAACACTGTGGAGCGTCTGAAGGACAATAAGCCCAACTACAAACTTGACCATATCATCAAGGAGCGGTGAGTCAGGCGCTACTCAGAGCACTGCTGTCTTCCCTGCCAGGCTCTGTCCTGGCACTGAGGACAGTCGGGGATGAGAACAAGACCGTGCTCACAGAGTGCACATCCTTTGTGAGGAGGCAGACCAAAATCCAAACTGACAAGTCACCATAATGATTGCAAGCTGTGCTGAGTACCATGAGGGATGTAAACAGCATGCAGGGAACTGGAGGAGGCGTGTTGATGACACACTCGTCAGAGGAGGTCTCTCTGGAGAGAGATGTTTGTGCCAATCGGGGGAACCACATTCGAGCCACGGTAACAGCAAGTGCAAAGGCCCTGTGGTAGGAGGGAGCAAGACCTCTGGGGCTGCATGTGGAATACATAGTGAGATCTGTGAGGCATGGGGGGACACCTATGGTGTTATCTGTTCCTTGCCCAGCCTTCTTAGAAGTCCCTCTAATTCATGTGCTGAATCAGTGATCTTAACCAGGGGTAATGCTGCCTCTCCAGTGGACATTTAGCAATGTCTGGAGTGCTTTTGGTTTCTAGTAGATAAAGCCAGGGTTGTTGCTAGATATCCTACATTACCCAGAACAGGCTCTGTAACAGAGCAGTCTATCCCGAGATGTCAGCAGTGGTGAAGTTCAGAAACCCTAGGCTAGTGACTGCCTCTTTTCTTCTGGGCTAATGGCCCAAGTGCACTTAGCTGCAGAGTAGGTGGCCTTGGCTGTGTTCATGTTGGTGTGGGCTCTCCTGGGAAGGGCCCTGGCCTAGAAACTAGACAGATGGTGTTTTTATCACAGTCTTGTAGCCGTCAGCTGGGCAATCGGAGGACAGTCCCCATCACCAACATAGAGATGATAGTCATTCCTATCTTGCCTACCATACAGGTGTCCTGGACAACAGATAAAAAGAGGGGCACACAAAAAAAGCCCCTGGGTTCATACACCAGGTGGCACCCGCATCCTCTTAGCCAGAACCAGAGCTTAAGAGAGAAAATCAGAGATGACTAGTGCCATTTCTACAAGTGTTCTGTGAGGTGAGGAGTTAGGAAACTCCCAAGGACCAGAGGGGGGCAATTGAGGTTTCTGCCTCTGCACCAGGAACCCCAGATGGCTCTTCTCATGTTGCCTCCATCCCTGCTTGGGTTCGAAGACCTGGCAGACCTCTCCTGACTCACTGCAGTGAGTGATGGTCCTGTGTTCTTCAGAGTTCTTTATGAAATAGCAGAGCCCTCCCAAAGGAAGCTTCTTGGAAGGCAGTTTGGAGGTCAAAAGCTTTGGAGGCTGCTCCAGCTGCAGGGATGTTTGGGGAGGCCAGGAGCCCTGTCTGTCCACCTGTGCCCAGGGCCTCTCTAGGTAGCTGCAGGGGCCCAGTTTTAAATCATCAGTCTGGTCTTGCAGTGTTTTCTGGAAAGTGACAAGGCAGTATCATTTTCCAGATGAAGCTGGGGTTGGCTGTGGCAAAGTTATCTGCCCTGGGTCACATGGGACTGAAACCCAGGTGTCATTCATGACTTGTGGTTCAGTGTGTTCTCCATGCCCTGAACCTCAGTCCCTCAGCTGGGCAGCCACACACTGGTAGATCCCGCCTAGGGTGACTGGTTTTCCTCAGCTTCCTCATTTACCACGGTGTTCCTAGAAATACTTTCTTGCTCTGTCTCTTCCTAGACTCCTCCAGGTCCCACTTTTAGCATTTTTACCCCTGGTTCTAATTCATTCTGCCGAGTAGATGAATCCGGGTGATGAGAGTCAAGGAAGACGTACTCCACTGTGGTGACCTGTGGCCAGGCCCATGAGGCAGCTGCCCATTTCCATTTTCCCTTGTGGACCTTCCAGTAGATTACTTTTGAACTAAAGGTTTTATCTTCAAAAGGGTCAGAGAGCCACTAACTCAGGCTACCCTCATACAGCAATGGCCAAGGCCAGGTCTGTGGTGGGTGACTTGGGGTTCCCATTGGAATTTCTCTGGTCCTCAGAGCTCAGTGATTCATCCTGGTTCAGTGGTTCCTCCCAGGGCTGTTCCAGGTCTGCAGCTAGGTTGGGGGAAGCTGGTGCCGGTGGATTGAGAAGTGGCCCTGGGAAGGCCAAGCTGGGGGAATGGTACCTCTGGGGTGGCCGATGGAGTAGGGAATGGAGGTCAGGACCCTCTTGGAGCCCAGGCTGAACAAGCTCACAAGCATAGCCCCCACTGCCCTCAGGTACCCTACATTCATTGATGCTCTGCGGGACCTGGACGACGCCCTGTCCATGTGCTTCCTCTTTTCCACCTTCCCGCGGACAGGCAAGTGCCACGTGCAGACCATCCAGCTGTGCCGCCGGCTCACCGTGGAGTTTCTGCACTACATCATTGCCGCCCGTGCCCTGCGCAAGGTGAGCTGGGGCCCAGGGAGCTTGCCTACCCCTCCCCTGCCACCTGTGGTTATCACCACATTGTCTGTCCCTCTCCCCTCAGGTCTTCCTGTCCATCAAAGGCATTTACTACCAGGCTGAGGTGCTGGGGCAGCCCATCGTATGGATCACACCCTATGCCTTCTCCCATGATGTGAGTGTGCCCCTAGGGAAGGTCTTGTGCTGATCCTAGATGGACATGAAGGTGTGGATGGCGGACTTGCTGTCCACGGAGTCCAGCACATGCTGAGTTCCTGATTGTTGGCTGCAGGTGGGAAGTGGGCGGGGGAATGTGCTGCACAGCCCTGTAGCTCTCTTTGTCACACGGTCCATTGTAGAATTTCCAGTGTGATAAATACATACTCAGACCCTAGCATTAAGCCTAATTAAGAACAGCAGTCCCCAAGCCCTCCCAGCTCCAGCACACATCAGCTGGATGACCTTGGACATGTTCCTGAACCCCTCTATGCCTCATTCAATAATAGGGTTCCACATCTAAGCCTGTCACGAGAATTTAAGGGAAAAGAAATCTTAAGTGCCCGGTGCTTGACTCTTGGCGGCCGAATGAAAGTATGTGAGTGAATGTATGCCTGTGACAGAACTTGGCCCTGCCCGCACACTCATGGGGTCCTTGTCCCTACTCTGCCACTGACATCTCTGACCCTGGCAAGATATTTCACTCCTGCTTCTACTCTCCCATCCCGTGCTCCCCACAGCTGGAGGATGGGGTGACCCTGTGGGCGGAGTTGGGGGAAAGCACTTAATACATGGCCCTACTCTTACTGATCTCTCCTGAACTTCTCGGGGTTGTTGCTAGGGTCTCACTGAGAGAGCTTTTTTTTTTTTTTTTTTTTTTTTTTTGTGGGTACCGGGGGGTCGACCTCAGGACCTCGCACGCCAGCAGGCGCCCGTGCCGCTGAGCGATATCACCGGCCCCTTTTTCGTATGTGGGATCCGGGAGTCGAACTCGGGCCCTTGCGCTTGCCGGGCAGGCGCTTAAGCCGCTGAGCCATCTCACCGGCCCGGGTCTCACTGAGAGAAATGCTGGTTTTGCCTCCAGTGGAGGCACCACTGGCCTCTAGTGTCCCCAAGGGTCTGGCCTGGCCCGGCCACCTGGTTTCTTGTTCTGTGGCCTGCCGTTGGCCCACCTTTCTGCTTCTTCATAGAGCAGGAGCGGGTACCTTCTATAGACAGCAAGTGCCACCGACAGCCTGGTTGAGGAAATGGGCTGCTGCCGCCTGGGGTACCTGTCAGGTGCTCTGTGGAGTGCAAGGGCTGGGTATGGCACGTTGGTACTTGGTGGTGGGTTGAGGTCTGTCTGTGGGTGAGAAGTGAATTTGGGCAGTCTGTGTCCCACCCCTGGGGCAGACTTGGGTAGCCAGAGCCTGTGGCCCTTCCCTCTTCCTCTCTCCATCCCTCCTCCTCCTTCCTTCTTGCCTTTCCTCTGTCCTTCCTGCTCTCTGATGTCCCATCCCTGTGCTACTCAGACTGGTCTTTGTGTGCCTTCCTGAGTGGTGGTGAATAGGGCCCTGTGGAGGGACAGCCTCCACACAGCTGGCCCTGGGGGAGGGGCACAGCTGCCCATTCCTCCTTCCTGACCAGCTCGCCACCACTCTTCCTTCAGCCGAAGATGGGCGGCCGGTACTGGGCTGCAGCGGGGCCCTAGTGTGCCCCTCTCCTGAGCAGCAGTGCTGCCCACACAGCAGTGGGACCCAGGGTGGTGGGAGGCAGGGAGTGCTCTGCTCAATTCCGTGCTGTGCAGAATGGGGTTGGTGCTCAGATGCCCAGCATGCCTGTCAAGAGGCCAGGCAGAGCCCCTACAGCACACATCACTGCCTGGCAGCAGGGTAAAGAAATAGCTCAGAGTCCTGAGTACACCCAGCAGAGCGGGGGTGTTGTGATCATTACTAATTTTGATATTTCTTTTTTTTTTTTTTTTTTTTTTTTTTGTGGGTACCAGGGGTTGAACTCAGGACCTTGCGCACCAGCAGGCGCCCTTGCTGCTGAGCAATATCACAGGCCCTTTTTTTGTGTGTGGATACCGGGAGTCGAACTTGGGACCTTGCGCCTGCCAGGCAGGCACTTACGCCGCTGAGCTATCTCACCCCTAATTTTGATATTTCTTGAAAAATTATCTTGTCCATTCCCAGGGGTCCTCAGAGTTGGGTTGACCTCCCTGATTCTAGAGGGTTGGACCAGGTGAGAGTTGAGGCACAGTGGTCCAGGTCTCAGATCAGCTCCTCAGGGCAAAGATGAACCATGCTTGCTCGGTTGGCAGCTTATGAATCTGGCTTTCTGCCTTTGCTCCAAGCAAGTAGTGATTCTGCCCATCATTTCCCAAGGGCTCCCTGGCACTTGATCTGGGCCTTCAGGTTGTACTTGCTGTATGGGCTTGAGAAGGGGGTCACTGAAATGTGAACATCTCTCCAAAGGCCCTTGCCAGGGTGTGGATGGCCTTTCCAAGGCACCTCCACCACTGAGGTCTGTGGCCCCTCTTCTGGGCCAGGGACTGGGCTGTGCTCTGGAGAACTGCCCTCCTGCACTCAGCTGGCTCTAAGCAGCATTGAACAGATGCTGGGAGGGATGATGGAGAGGGCTTGAGCTCCCCAGGTTGGAGGTCACTTCTTTAAGGACAGAAGTCTGTACTGAGGCTTGAAGGATGGAGGGAGGGGGCAGGCAGTTGTAAGAACACCTTGGACCAGTTACCCTTCTCTCCTGGGGGAAAAATGTTACTACGGTACCATGTGGGGGTCTGGCATTGACCTCCAGCATAGCCCTATCCCTTGGGGAACCTATCCTGAGCCTCACTAGTGTCCAGAATGCCCATGGCTAGGGATGTGCCACAGCCCCAACCTTGCATCCACACTACCGATGCACCTCTTGTGCCCCCAGCACCCGACAGATGTGGACTACAGGGTCATGGCCACTTTCACTGAGTTCTACACCACCTTGCTGGGCTTTGTCAACTTCCGCCTCTACCAGTTGCTCAACCTCCACTACCCACCGAAGGTAGGGCTCCAGCCCTTCTGTTTTTTTTTTTTGGTTTTTTGAGATGGGCTCTCACTATGTAGTTCAGGCTGGCCTTGAACTATCAGCGATCCTCCTGCCTCAGCCTCCTCAGTGCTGGGATTACAGACGCGCACCACCACGCCCAGCCTGAGCCTTTCTATCCCCACGTGGAGGTGAGGGGCTGGGGCCGTTCTCATCATCTGACTTTCCCTCTGTTCCCCCAGCTTGAGGGTCAGGTCCAAGCAGACATGAAGGCGAGGGAGGATGCCTACGCATTGGACTCCGAGAGCTCCATGGAGGTGAGAGGGGTTTCAGGGGCATCAGCCTTATAACTCCAAAAAGAGTGGTCCCTGTCTCCAGCACCTGTGGGGCTCTAGTCGTGGGTGAGGGCAACTTGACTGGGTTGGTGGTCTCAGGGCTGGCCCAGAGCTATCACTGCTTCTCCCCATCCCAGTCACACTTCGACAGGATCCCCACCTGCACATAGGTAGCACTGCAGCTTTGCTTCCCTCCTGTAGAAACTGGCAGCCCTTAGTGCCAGCCTGGCCCGTGTGGTGGTGCCTGCTGCAGAGGAGGAGGCTGAGGCCGACGAGTTTCCTGCTGATGGGGTGAGCACTGTGCTGCCTTCCAGAAGAGGGGTGGAACTGGGCATGGAGACCAAATCTAGAAGCTTGAGAGCCTCTGCCCCCCGGGAGGTGGGTGGCCCTGGTGACATGAGACCTGGCCTGGCAGGAGATGGCGGTACAGGAAGAGAACCGCAGGAAGGAGTTGGAGGCTCAAGAAAAGCACAAGAAGCTCTTTGAAGGCCTGAAGTTCTTCCTGAACCGTGAGGTGCCCAGAGAGGCCCTGGCCTTCGTCATCAGGTGGGCAGGCTGTTTGGGTTGGCCCGTGTCACTGGCCATGTGCCAGTCTGGGTCCTGCCATGGGTACCTGTGAGTAACCTGGGGGTGGCATCTATTTCCATATGTGGTCTGGCCCAAGCACCTAGAAGCACTCAGCCAAGAGCAGGGCTGCCATTGCTGTATCACCAGTTGAGGTCCCTGCTGGGCCAGTACTGGAGGTGATGACACAGGCTGGAGAGTCCAGGGTGGGGAAGGACACCCTCCTGAAAGGGTGAATTTGTGGGCTGGGTGGCCAGCATATCCCAGGGAGTTGGGTCCCATAGCAGGCAGCTCATGCCTGGGGACCTGTGTGGTCTCTTCCTGTGCCTGTAGAAGTTTCGGGGGAGATGTGTCCTGGGACAAATCTTTGTGCATTGGGGCCACCTATGATGTCACAGACTCCTGCATCACCCACCAGATTGTCGACCGGCCGGGACAGCAAACCCCCATCATCGGCAGGTAGGCCTGGGGCCCTCGTGATGCCAAGGGAGAGGTCTGTCTCAAAGGCCCCTGCTGAGCAGTGGGACTCCAGTTAATCCTCGTGACCTGTCTTTGCTGGCCATTCTGCACCAGGTACTACGTGCAGCCCCAGTGGGTGTTTGACTGTGTCAATGCCCGGCTGCTCCTCCCCGTGGCAGAGTATTTCCCTGGGGTGCAGCTGCCCCCACACCTTTCGCCCTTCGTGTCTGAGAAGGAAGGAGATTACGTTCCACCTGAGAAGCTGAAGCTGCTGGCTCTGCAGCGAGGAGACGACCCAGGTAAGTGGGAGGGGGCCAGCACCAGGGTGGACAGGCTCCTTGATCTGGCCATTTCCCTTGCTACAGAGTTGCAGACTCCAGGGAATAGGGCGGCAGCAGCTGAAAGCCCTTCGAACCACCTTTTGGGTATAAAGCTTGGAGGTGGGGAAGGGACCATTTCCATCTCACAGTCAGGTGGTGTTTACATTCAGACTAACTGAGCAGAACGGTCTGGAGTAGTCATCCATGTTCACATAGGAGACAACAGAGTTCAGGAGTGGGGGCTGGGGACCTTGGAGGTTCCCATGAAGGCAGCTGTGCCTGTGGGGAGAGGCCAGAGGCAGCTACATTAGGTACAGTCTTGAACTGCCTTTGGCATGTCTGAGGATGTCAGGGTCTGAGAGGGTGGTGTTTGGGGCCAGCATTCACCCTGCACAGGAAAGGTAACTAGGGCACTCAGAAGTGACTGACTATCCATAGGAAACTTGAAAGAGTCAGAAGAGGAGGAGGAGGAAGAAGAAGAAGAAGACAACGAAGGAGATGGTGATGAAGAGGAGGAAGATGTAGAGGCTGGTTCGGAGAAGGAGGAGGAGGCCCACCTGGCAGCCCTGGAGGAGCAGAAGATGGAGAAGGTATGGGGGTGTTCGATCAGAGGCACTGCCTGGAGAGCAGCCCCTCTGCTTCAGAAGGGCAGGAGCGGGGGACCTGCACCCACAAGTGTCTGCTGTGTGTCTCCAGAAACCTAGGGTGATGGCAGGCACCGTGAAGCTGGAGGACAAGCAGCGGCTGGCCCAGGAGGAGGAGAGTGAGGCCAAGCGCCTGGCCATCATGATGATGAAGAAGCGGGAGAAGTACCTTTACCAAAAGATTATGTTTGGCAAGAGGCGCAAAATCCGAGAGGTAAGTTCGTGTCACTGCTACCTGACACTCTGGCGTGGCCACCAGATGTGGCTGTGCCATGCAGTGAGCTCAGAGGTGGGGGTGGGAGTGGGGGATGAGACTGTTCTCTAGGCAGACTCTGGATCTCTTGTATGCTTTTCCTGAGGTCACCTGCTTGGCCCAGGCCTTCCTTGGGGCTTTTTTCCCCTTCTTGCTCCCTGGTATTCCTGAGCCTCAGGTAGGGAAGAGAGTTATCCTGGCAGAATTGGCAAGTTTTTGTTAAACTTCTCTAGTTTTTTTTCTTGTTCACAAAGCTACATATGCTCATTTAAAAAACAAGCAAACCATGTACAACCCAGAAAGCTGTATTGGATGCCGCAGAAGTGTCTCACAGTCCTGCCTTCGGGGTGACCTGTAGGAACAGTACTCCAGGTTCCTCTTGTGCACATAATGGCATTGTTTGGAGAGTATCATGCTTTGTATAGATTGTTTTGAAGTCAGTTTCGAGACACTGTACAGTACATGACCTGTCCCCTACTGATAGGGCTAGACGACATTAGTCATTCTCAGAGCTAACATCCTTGAACAGGTCCCTACCCACCTTGGAATATCTCTGCAGGCCAATTCTTAGGTGTGTAATGGCTATGATTCTGAAATAGATACTGCCTAGTGACCTGGGAAGTCTTGCCTGCCAGTTCCTGATGAAGGTTTGAATGGCATCCAGCTTTCCTGAGTGGGGCTGGTAAATGGGACAGTTGCTGAGGTTCCTTCAGCTCTGGAAGCCAGGGATGATTGTAATTGGAGATTTGTGAGCCCATAAAATAATAAAGAGCCATAGTGCAGGAGGGAGTGTGTCTGATTGTTAGCTTTTCTACAGGGTCTGATTTTTTTTTTTTTTTTTTTTTGTGGGTACCGGGGGGACGACCTCAGGACCTCACGCGCCAACAGGCACCCGTGCCGCTGAGCGATATCACCGGCCCCTTTTTTGTATGTGGGTTCCGGGAGTCGAACTCGGGCCTTCGCGCTTGCAAGGCAGGCGCTTAAGCCGCTGAGCCGTCTCACCGGCCCTACAGGGTCTGATTTTAAGGAATAACCTGAGTAGAAGAGTGAAGATTCTCTTCCATGCCCTCCCCCTGCCCCATCCCCCCACCCACACCCAGCCTGATTTCCTTTTTCTTCACAGGCCAACAAACTGGCACAGAAGCGGAAAGCTCATGATGAAGCTCTGAGGTCTGAGAAGAAGGCAAAGAAGGCAAGGCCTGTGTGAATGCTCGTGGCCCTCCCAGCAGCTGGACTTGGCAGAGATAGGCCAGTGGACCTAAGCTTGGTGGCAGACCAGTCACTTCTGTTCTCATCCCCCTTCTTCCCCTGGCCAGCCCTGGCACCCTCATGCTCTCTGGTTGGGTGCATGGGCTGTCCAGGCTCCTGTGGACAGAGCTCCCTGCTGGCGGCTGAGCGGCGAAGAGGTTTTCTGCATTTCTCAGGAGTCAGTGACATGGGGAGCAGGCACCTGACAGACCCCTCACTTGCTGCCTACATTCACCCTGGCTTTCTGCAGCCCCCATCCACGTGACTGGACCTGTGATTGTCAGGGTGCTATGATGGGCTGAGAGTGGGAAAGCGTTAGCTATTAAATGGCTGGACTTCTGCAGCCATTTGGATTTTGTGTTGAGGAGCCTTCCTGGGGTTGCAGAAGTGCTGCCTGGTGCCTTGTGTTGTGGGCTGTGCCAGCCCTAGCTATCTACCAGCATAGGCCTGGGCTCACTCGGAGTGCTCTGCATGTCCCAAGGACCCCTCCACGGCAGAGGTGCCAGAAAGGAGGCACAGAGGTTCTGGGAGTGGCCTCCATGTTTGCTCTGATGTGGGCTCACATTCCAGCACAGTCACTTTCTCTCTGTGAACCTGCTTCCTCCTAAGTTGTGGGCATGAAGGTGGGTTTGGATCCTCCCTCAAAAGGCTGTGTTGAGGGGTCAGTGATAACGAGAGACTCTGTCCCTTACCGAGGGGCTGATGCAGCTAGCCAAGAAGGTGAAAGTGGTTGAGGATCTGGGGGTCCCAGGGGCAGGTGCACTGCTAGCTTTGTGGGCTCATGGGCAAAACCAAGTAACCTCCAGTGTCAGCACTGCCGGACTGTTTCATTCCTGCCTTATACTTTGCACCCGACCTGGCAGTATCCACTGCCCTGGGGTCATCCATTGCCTGGGACTATCTACATCATGACAGAGCCAGGGCTAGAACCTGGGACCCTGGATGCAAACTCCAGGGTCCCCCACCTTCCCCCAAGGCTACTCCTGGTGAGCTAGCTGAGTGCTGTCTAGAGCAGGGGGCAGGCTGGGGAAGAGTGGGTTTGGAACTGGGCTCCGCCTTCCCTGAATCTAGGCTCCTGTAGGCCTTGACCTTCCACCAGTCATTGTGTGCTGGTTCTATAGGTGAAGAATGTCTTGGCCAGTGGCTGCAGGTGGAGGGAAGGGCTGACTCTGGCTTAGGCAGAGAACTCGGGGCTCCCACCAACTGGAGCTGCCTGTGGGAGGAGAGGGCTATATCTTGTGCCCGTGCTGGCACATCCACAGCAGTGGAGGTTGCCTCCAGAAGCAGAGAGAGGGTCAGGACCCTCTGCAGCCCCAGGGAATGTCTCAGGCCTGCCTGGGTGCTTGTGCATCCCAGGCCACAAGGTCAAAGCAGACCCATCAGATACGGAAAAATGTCTGGCAACCACACTGATGTGGAATTTTCCCCATTCCAGAAGAGCCCAGAAATGGCGGGGGCACCAGGGCTCTGACGTGGCCCATGCCCTATTGGCGGCCGGTCGGCTGCTTCTGTACTGCCCACAGCCAGAGCCAAGAATTCCTCCCTCACAGACAATAGTCCCATCCTTGGTCCTGCTCCCCTGGGGGGAAGAGGAAAACCCTGGGCCTGGGAAAGAGGATGGGTCCTGGACCCGGTGCTCACATTCCGGTGGCCCTGCCTGCTCTCAGCCCCGATCCCCATCCTAGAGAGGACGGTCAGCTCAGACTTCAAAGTCTAACGGAGCTAAGTTCCTTGCCTGAGCTCCCCTCCGGAATCCTGGCTGCCCCTCACCAACACCTCCCACCTCCGGCTGTGTGTCCTGAAATGTGTCCCGCTCTGCTCGCACCTACCTTACACAAGACTAGAACAAGTCAAACCTTCCCTTGGATCCTGAGGGCACAAGTGCCCCAATAAAAAGCAACTAATCTCGCATCACTCTCAAGCCCAGGGTACCATCATCAAGCTCCAAGCATTTCCGAGTCTCCTCTGGGGCTGGGGGCTCAGCTGAGCCAAAGGACTGTCGGCAGGACAATGGTCCCGTTGGCACATTCAGACAAATGGGCCTTGTTGGGCTGGCGGCGGGGGCACGGCAGTGCGCCCCTGCGCGCTGAATGCGGCTTCTGTGCCTCCCGGGCAGGCAGGGCAGGCGTGCAGGAACTAGGATTGGGCGGGAGGGGGCCAGGGCCTGGTACGCCCATTGGCCAAAGTACGGAGGGTTGGGCCAGGCTGGTGGCTGCACCTGGCCCCCAGCGGGAGCCGGTGAGGAGGCCGCTGTGGCGGCAGCGGCGGCGGAGGGGCGGGGGCATGGACCAGGCCTGCGAGAGCGCGGGGCCCCGGCGGATGCACCCCGCCACCCAGTGAGCGAGCGCCCTGGCGGCGTGGCCCGGAGCCAGCCACGCTGAGCCCAAGGAGAACCAGGCCAAGGTATGTCCTGTGGGCCAGCACTCACTGTTGGCTTGTCTTGACTCAGTCTGTTGCTTGAAGACCCCACTCACACCACCTCAGTGGCCAGAGGGGCGCCGCTTGTGGCCCGATGTCTGCGAGACATGGTGTACAGCGTCCTTCCACCAAAGGTGGGGCAGCAGTGAGAGCACAGGTTGATGCTGGTCCTGCCTTTGGATTTTTTCCATGCCCTTAGTCCCCGAAGGTGGGGAGGGTGGGGTTGAGGAGGCAGGCCGCAGGCTGGGCTGGGGCTGCGAGCCTGTTAATGATTAATCTTGGGCACAGTGGCCCGAGCCCTAGTGAAAGGGGGCAGGGAGCTCCTTTCCCCACCGTCTCTCCACGGATGGGGTCTGTCAGGGCAGGAACTGGGGACCATAGTAAAGGACCAGTCCCCTCTATTTGGGGAAGGCCCTGAGGATGCAAGGCTACCAAGGAAAGGCATTTGGGGGTGGGACAAAGCCTGGTGCCAAGGAGGAGTCCCGTCTGAAATCCCACAGTTTGTTTCCTGGGTCAGTGGCCAATAGGAGGTCCAGCTTGGTCTGCTTGCAGGGCGCCAGGCCAGAACTTTGGTAACAACACAGAGCACAACCATGTGCCCTTCCCACTGGGGACCCCTCCTTCCCAGCTGCCCAGAGCAGGAGAGGTGATGGGCCCACATCTAGCTGCAGAGCCAGATACCAGAGGGAGGGAGGGAAAGAGGGCAACAAGCCTGACACTTGATCTCTGGGACTGCCATGGTGACAGGTGCCATGGAAATCCTTAGGAGGAGACAGGTGTGAAGGAAGATCCAGTTAGAATTCAATCTCTTCCTCTACTGAGGTTGTGATCTGAGGCCCAGAGAAGGTGAGGCTTGTCCAAGGTCACACAGGAAGCATAGCTCAGACACTCCTAGGCCAGAGCAGCCTCTAAGCTGCTCTGTACCTTGCCTTGCAAGGAAACGTTACTGCCTATCCCTATTATCCAGAGGGGGAGCCTGAGGCTCAGGGAGAGTCTGTGACTTGCCAAAGGTCACACAGGTCAGAGGTAGGTGGGTTGATTCCAGATCAGTCTTGCCTGGGACCCTGGTTCAGGACCTCATCCTCTACCCAGGCACTCTCTACCCCACTGGGGTCCTAGCCTCTTGGATCTGCCTGGGCTGCCCCAAACCCCTCCCCCGGCCTCCCTGGCTCCCAGCTCTGCCTGACACTTGGTGGTGGGCAGGCTGTTATCCTGGGAGCAGAGACAACAGAGCCCTGTTCCAGCTGCCACCTCAGGCTGCTTGATTCCCTGCTTCTTGCTCAGGCACATGTGGACAAAGAATGCCCGCCTCCCCTTACATCCCTTTCCCTTACTGTCCTCTTGTCACCCAGCACGAGAGAACCGTGTCCCGTATAGCCCCTGCTGGGCTCTGAGGGACTGGGTGTGCCACTCAGTGAGGGAGACAATGATTAACCTGGGGAACGATGATCAAACGGAGGAATCCTGGGCCTGGCTGCAAGTTATGGAAGGGCTTCTTGCTTTGCTCTGAGGGAGGAATATTGGGTGACCCTTTTTAGGAGTCCCACACCACTCCAGACAGGGTCAGACAGAGGTGCCATGAAGAGGCGCACCTGAAGAGGTACCCAGTCTCCTGACTGGGGACTGATGGAATCACCAGGTGAGTGGTAATGAAAGTACATCCAGAGGAACCTGCTTTCCCATGTGCCAGTTCTAGGGCAGAGATAAGATCTCCGGTGGTGTCTTGCCCTGCTGTGGCACCCGGGGCTAGTCTATCCCCATCTGGGCCTGAGTTTTGTTGGATTTAGAATATGAGAACTGGGGCAGCTTGAGTCTGGAAAGTGGGGAGGGAGAGCTTCCAGGTGTCTGCACTGACAGATCTTGCTTCCTCTGCCAGGTGGGATCTAGAAAGATCCAGGAGAATCATGATAATAACCATTGTATGCCAGGCACTGTGCAAAGGGCTCTGCGTGCCTCACACCATGGATTCTCCCAGCAAGACTGTGAGAGCATGGCTGTACCTCCAGTTTTTTTTAGGTGACTGAGGCTCAAATAGGGAAAGTCACTTGGCCAAGGTCACCCAGCTGGGGAATGGTGGAGGTGGATTTGTAGTCCAGGCATCTCAGAAAGTCTAACAATAGAGAAGAGGTGGGTGTGCACTGTGCATAACAAGTGTTCAGCACCGTTTGTAAAACCTATTACATATCCTGTGTAAATGAGTGCATAATCATCCTTTAAAAAATATTTCAGACATGTTTTAAATAGAGAATGAGGCTTCGACTCCTATGTACTCGTCCCCAGAGTTCTCAGTATTTTGGGAGCTAATGAAGATGTGAGTGACTCTGTGATCACCACTCACCCTCCTTTAGAGCTGCTTTGGGGCTACTCAGATCTGCCATCAGGAAGAGTGACTTTTCCCTGGACAAGGCAGTGTAGCAGAAAGAGTTTGCTCTTAGTTCTGGCTTTGCCATTTAGTGCTTTCATAAGTTACTGAGCCTCGGTTTCGCCCTCTTGTCACATGGGGCCAGCAGACTGCCCTGGGAGGGTCTGTCAGGGTCCTGGGTATGTGTGCCGCTGCTCTTTGGAACAGCAGAGGTAGGTGAGCCTGAGAGATTCAAGAGTGTTCTCTGAATCATCAAAGTACATTGCACTCTCTGAGTGGCCAGGGCTGGTACCACTTGGTATCCATGCCTCCAGCCAAAGGCTCAGAGAGTAGGAGCAAGATGTCAGGGCTAACAGTTTAGAGGTCCTGTGAGCCAGTAAGCTGAGGTCTAGCTGAAACACCCTGCTGGGTGGTCCTCCCCATCTCTGCTCTAGCACCCAACCCCAGAGGGACTCAGAGAGAGGAAGTTTCTAAATCCTTGCAAGTCACTCCTGCAGGGTGGCCCAGCCTCTCCTGTCTGCCTCTCAGCTGTGCAGCCCACACCTCCTAGCTCCGTGCCAGGCATCTGCTGCCCTTTCCCACTTAGGACACTGAAGTTCAGAGAGGGCAGTGTGCCTCCCTCAGCCACAAAGTGAGGTGGGACCTGGCTCAGATGAGCTGTTTTTCCCTCCTCCAGCCAGGCTGTTGATTTTCAAAATGGAAATATCTTTATTTTTAAAGTTTTTGCAAGTTGCTGGCAAAAAAAAAAAAAAAAAAAAAGTTTGTACGTGTACCAACTCCTCGCAATGAATGTACTTATTATGTATTGCAAATATGTACTAATATTTTTTAAAAATAAAAAACAACAAAATATCAAAATGTCAACCAAAAAAAATTTCTTCCAAGTAATGCAGTCTCTTGTAAATATATGTATTAAAAACATATGAATAAAATATATATAAGAGCATATATGTAATAAAATATATGAAATATATAGAGATATAGATGTAACCATAGAATCAAAGTGTATTACAGAAAGTCAATGTCCCTAATCCCTAGGAAAGTACAGTTTACATTCAGGTATCTTTTCAGACCCTTTTACTCAAGTATAATCGTTGAGCTTCGCTCTATATAAGTTCATTCTGTGCACAGTGTATAACTGGGCTTAATAGTAGGCAACTCTTTAACTTCAGTTTCTTCTCCATGGAGATAAAGGCTCTATGAGCATGAGAGGTACTAAAACCATACTGCAGTGACCACTTCCGTGCGCCCATCTCAGATCCGTTGTTAGATATTTTCTTGGAACGTATTCCCACAAATGACATCGCTGGGCCTGAGATCCAGTACTGTTAAACTATGAGGTTGCTTCCAAATTTGCACTCTGAACACTGTTGACAGAATCTTCTTGCTCCTTTTTATTGCATGCTTGGGATTGAACCCAGGCACTCCCACATGCTAAGCAAATTACCACTGAGCTACACTTTCAGCTCCCTTTTTGTTTCACTCCTAAAGCCTCTTGAGTTCCCATAAGATTCCTGTCCACCAGAGGCAGGAGCGCTGAGACAGCCTCACTCCCTGCTTTCTCTGCCAGAGCCCTGCCCCGCCTGCGCACACGGAGCCAGCGGTGTGGATGCAGGTCCATCAGGGAGTGGTTCACTGGGAAGCAGCTGTGCCACAGAATGTGATGAAGCAATGGCTTTGGAGGCCCTGGCTGCTCTCTTTCTCTCCTTCGGGGCTCTTTCTCACCCTTTTCCTGATGACTCCGTTTACTCCTGTGGCCTCAGTTTCCACCTCTCTGTGGATGGCTCTCAACCCAAGACCTCCCACCTGTCTTCCAGGCAGGGGACCCCACTGCTCTTCGGACGGTCTATGAACACCCCATACACTTCAGACTCAGTGTGTCCTGATGGAACTCCAGATGCTACCCCATCCCAACACTAAACCTTCCTGTCTGTCAGCCTTCCCAACTCAAGGTCTAGCTCCACCTTAGCCAGCCAGTCACACCAAAAAAGGGAAAGAGCCTTCTCTCTCCTCCCCTCCTCCACAACCAGTTACCAACAAAATGCTGGCTATGCCATGGCTTATAAATGGTTGCAGTGCATCCTCACCTTCTCCTTGGTCCAGGTCATCTGACACCTAGGCAGCTATAACAACTACCATTGGGTTCTGCCTGCTTCTCCTCCTCTTTCCCACCCTACAGTCCATCTGCCACTCAGAAGCCTGGTGGGAATCTCATCTCCTTACTCCTCTGCGGAAGACACTCCTAGGGCTCTCCAACACCCACAGGATTCAGGTCAGCATGGTTCCTGAGACTCTGCAAGCCCCTCTTGTCCCTGGCTTTCTACTGGGCTTCCACCTCTGCCCACCAGCCTCTTACAGGCACACATACTAGACAACCCAGCCAGGATGAACCACTGTTCGTTTCTCAGTTGCCCTGGGCCTTTTCTTTCCACTTGGCTTATTCCATATTAACAAGTACATTAACTAATACTAACTGCTGTAACAGAGAAGCCCCAAGTTCCAAAAGTCTTAACACAAAATCAGTTTAGCTTCCATTTTCTTGAAATTCTGTGAGTGTTTGGTAGGCACTCCAGGCTCCTCCCATCTCCATGGCTTTTCCCAGTATGCAGATGGGAAAGGAGACATCCCACCACTTAACCTCATCAGCTATCATACTGCTCACGTCCCCCTGGCCAGAATTCAGTCAAAGGAGGACACTATGCTGCAAGGGAGAGTGGGAAATGTAGTCTAGCTGTGTGACCATGGAGGAAAGGGAACTGCTTTTGAAAACTGTAGAATACATAGCAGCATCTGCCACAGGAGCCCCATCTTCCAGGAAGCCTTCCTCATACCACTTCCTCTCTTTCCCCAGGCAGGCTCAGGTGTTTTCTCTGCTGGAGCAAGCCCCAGTCAAAATGTCCTCCATCACAGCCATCTGCTCTCAGTCTCCCCCTAGGGCTGTGATTCCTATGTCCCCTGGCCCAGGCATCATGTCCACTGGTTCAGGGGACAGTGCAGGCCCTCAGTAAATACCTGTGGAACAGATCAACTTAAAACTCTATCATGGTCTCCAATAGATTCAAACAGATATCCACCCTTTGTTGATAGGTAGGACTAAGCAAGTTAAAAACAAAATGTGCCCTCCGAAGAGACCCCCCCCCCATCATCTACATGGATCTATAGACAGAAAAGAATATAAGGAGGTATGAGCCAAAACCCTAATGTTAGTGACCTCCAGGGATGGGGACTTTTTTTATTGCCCTCTTTATATATATATATATATATATATATACATATATATATATATATATATATATTGTTTTTTTTCAGTGAACCTGTACTCTTCATTCATTTTTTTTTTTTTTTTTTTTTTTTTTTCTTTTTCAGCCAAACATGGTGCCCCTGGAAAGAGGCCTTCCTGGCAAGGCAGGGGACAGAATTCTGGCATCAAGCCTCCCTGCTCTGGAAATGTTGGCTTCATTTAGCTCTTGCCTTCCCATCCTGGCCACCATTTCATCTCTTGCTGGAGAGTCATATACCATTTTATTTTATCATGTAAAATATAGCAAGTCCCCAGCAAGGAGTACGAGGGTGCATGCATGATGCTTACAGGAAGTCTCAAGCACTGGACTGGACACTGTTTTGTTCCAAGTTCATGCTTATAAAGCACTGTTGCTATTGGAGGCCACTCTGCCCCGATTCGCTCCCATGAAGCCAGCTAAGCCCAGAGGCAGAAAAGCCAATGGATGTTAGAAAAAATAAGACAACTCCAAAGCATGTCCCAAATCCACTTCCAGCACTCAGAGAGATTGGCAATCAGGGCTTTCCTTGTGGCAGTTTCAGCTCTGGTATTTGCTGGGTGCTTAGGGTTGCTCTTAGGCTGGGTGGGCTTTGGGGGAAGAGAAGCTCAAAGCAAGTTTTGGATGCCTGCTGTTCTCTGGGAGGAGCTGGGAGCTGCTTAACTTTTGAGAGTACTCAATGGTGATGAATGATGGTCATAACAATGGCTATTATTAATCAATGGTGGTCCCCGAGTCTCTAGAGCCTTCTGCCTGGGCCATAATAGGGCTCTGGGGATTAGTGCTAATGGGAAGATGGAGAAGGTCTTCCTGCGCACAAGGAGTCCTTCTGTCCAGGGACAAAGCCAAGAGAAAGCGGACCTGAATCTGAGATTCCAGGGACCCTAGGCTGAGCCTAAGGATCACTGGGGTTTAGAGATGGGGCACCCTTCCTGCCAAAGCCCCAGGAGTCCATATGTCCCCATCCCTCATCCAGTACAGCCAAGGGCTGCCCAGCATGCATCCCGTGCTCTCTCTGATGAAGGACTAGGGCTCAGACAATGAGATCGTCCCCTAGCCCTGGTCAGATGCTCTGCCTCTCAGAAGCCTTCCAGGCCCAGGGAGTTGCTAAATCCTCAGGGCTCCTGCAGATTTAGGATACACCTTGACACCTGCTTGTTCAGCATTTTTAAGCCCTGGAATGTGGCAAGTCTGATTTTCCACTCTGGTTTTGTCTGCACTCTGGTAGCTGTGCGACCTTTACCTACCTGAGCCTTGGTTTCTTCCCTGGGGAGTGGGCTGACAGTGGTACTCAGTGAACAGGGCAGCCACAAGACATGAATGAGGTGCTGTGCATCGATCAAGCAGTCTCCTGCCTCTCTGTCTCTCCCTCAGCCTTCAAGCCCTTCTTGGGCTCTCTGCAGGGCTCTGCGGTTGCTCTGTCCTTGGTTCAAGGACACCTGAAACTTTGCTGAGCCTTTGGATGAAAGAGCTGCCTGGCCACTGGGATCCAGAGAAAGGAGGGGACTGTGGGGGCTGTCCAGGAGGGGGAGGGCAGAGGGCCAGGGCACCTCCTGAAAGGTGCTGGGGCATGCATATTCGGTCCCCAGGGAGGGAGCTCATAAATATTCACATGTACTTGAGAGGAAGGGAAGCCGCAAGCCTGCTGCTGGGTGTCATTGGAGAATTCCTGTCTCTCGGTGACTGCAGAGGCAGCCTGGGAGTGGACGTGGTTCAGGCCGGGAGAGGAAAGGGAAAGCCAGTCGTAACTTGAGGTGAGTGTGTCTCCTCTGCCCCCTCACAGGGGTTAGCCCTGGTGGCAACACTCTAGGCTGGAAGGTTTACCATCCTGGGCTCAGTTTCTCTGTGTGCCAGACGTGGTGAATGAGTCCCGCTTCTCATTCCTCTCCTGGAGGGTCTCAGCTGGAGGGGATATGGCTGGGTCTGGCCTGCCACCATTCACCTGCATGGAAGAGGCGGGCATGGAAGAGGCGGACCTGCCTGGGGTAATGCACAAGGGCTGGGATAGGTGGGGAGGCTGGCAAGGAGACCGTCAGTCCTGAGTGCCTGAGTTTGTCACCACTGTGGGCAGGGGAGGCAGGAGACTCAAGTTCTAGTCCTATCTCTGCCGGTTCTGTGCTGTGTGACCTCGAGGGTACCCCTGCTCTCTCTGAAGTCTCCCTGCCTCTCTGTCTTCCAGCCCAGAGACCATGAGACTCAGGCTGCAATGAGATGGTTCTTGAACCCGAGGCCTTGAACTTGGGGCCATTAGCTGCCCACAAGCCTACACCAGTGGGCACACACCTTGATGGGGTCAGGGATGGGACCTTGGGAGGGTAATAATGATGATAGTAACAATGGTGGCAGGCCACACTCAGCAAGTGTCTGCACTGTGCCAGCCCTGCGCCGGACACATCCCTGTAGAATGCAGAGGATCCACATAGTTCCTGTGTTAGTTATTTTCTTGTCACTGAGAAACAATACCTGGTACCCACCACTCTAAGGAGGAAAGGTTTATTTGGCTCACAGTTTGTAGTGGTTTCAGTCCATAGTTGGCTGGCTCCAAGGCAAGCTAGCATGGCAGAGAGGCATGGCAGAGGAGAAAGTGCTCATGGCATGATGACTGGAAGCAGAAAGAGATCAAGGGAGGAGGGAGGGAGACATACCCTTCCAGGACTGCCCCCAGTGACCCCTCTCCTACAACCAAGCTTTACCTCCCAACATCACATTTAGCTAGAAAGTCATTAGTGAACTAATCTGCTGGTGGGTATCACACCCCCATGATCCAGTCACCTCCAGAGAGCCCCACCTAGGAGTGTATGAGGCTTGGGGGAGGACATCTAGATAGAATCCATAACAGCAGCCTGTGCTGGAGGGAAAGTTGGTATTATCATTTCAGAGGAGAAATGGAGGCCCAGAGAGGGGCACAGCCTTGTCAAGGGCACACATCAAGGAAACAGCAGAGCTGGGATTTCAATCCAAGACCTGATCCCAAGATGCTGGCTTTGTAAGGCTTTTTTTTTTTTTTTTTTTTTTTTTTCCTTTTTGAGACAGGGTCTCACTACGCAGTTCAGGCTGGCCTTGAACTCACTTTGTAACCTAGGCTGGCCTCGAACTCAAAGTAATCCTCCTGCCTCAGCCTTCCAAGTGCTGGGATTACAGGCATGCACCACCACGCCAGGTCGTATGGCTCTTATATGCCTGACTTGCATATATGTGCTCTGATACACAAATGGATATCACATGTATGACTCCATGGTAAGCTCTTTCTCATGGAGCTTTTACATACATCTGTCTCACAAGCATGAGTTCTGCCTATATGTCTATGTCAGCCTCGTAGCCTGTCTTCTGTGTGGCTCTCTGGCTGGCTGCCTGAATCATGGTCCCATCTTCACGTTGTGCCCGAGCGGTGCGTGGGTCCTGCCACCAAACACTTACCAGGCACCAGGCTCAGGGTGCTCAGGAATGAATCACTACCAGCTTGCCTGCAGCTGGGTACAGAGGAGACACCTCTACTTTTACACACTGAGGCGTGAACCAAAACTGGGCCTGGTCCATAGTAACGATAATGATTATTACTATTAATAATTAATGTGTATTCATTATTCATCGCCTTCTGGGTGTGTATTCTCTTGTTAAAATTTCACAGTCTTAGGACCTTTCTTCCTCAAGCTAAGTTCCTGGATGCCAGCCAGCTGCTCTCTGGGCCTCAGTTTACCCAGAAGCTCTGCCTGTGATCCCAAAGGGTCTTGTATGCCCTGATCTGCTACTAATGTGTACACTGCATACATTGAAGCTCAGAGAGGGTGACCTTTGTGCTCAATTTACAGAGACCAGGCAGGGAGGGAATGACCAGACTTAGATGTCCCAGGTAACCAGCAAATGAGGAATAACCACAAGGCCCACCTGCTACCCCCCCAATCTGGCTGCAGGCTCAGCCCACAAAGGCCAGACCCTGCTGTAGTCCCTGGACAGAGCTCCTGCCTTCCACAGTGGCATTGGTGTCAGGCACACCTCTTTCCTTTCCACGGGCTTGGGGGGAGCATGGCGTGCACCAGCCAGGGCTGCCATGGACAAAGCAAGAAGCTCCATGTTGTCAGTTCACAGACCTGAGTTCAAACTCCTGCACAGCGCCTGCTTTGCTGAGTGACCCTGGGCAAATTATGTCACGTCTTGAAGCCTCAGTGTTCCCATCTGTGAAGTGGGAGTGACCATAGGGTAAAGTGTCATCCACCAAGTAGTAGCAGAGTAGAGACAATTGTATGCTTTGGAGACATCCCTGCATGGCCTGGTTCCTAACAGGGGATCAAGAGTGGAATCAGAAGTAGGAGGATTACACATTTGGGCCCAGTCTGGGCAACTAGTGATTTAATGAGACTTATCTCAAAATTAGAAAAAAAACAAATTAAAATGGTTTGGGGATATAGCTCAGTGTAAAGGCCCTGGGTTCAATCCCCAGTACTGCAAAATGAGACAGAGAGAGAGAGAAAGGGAGAGAGGGGAGAGGGAGAGAAAGGGTGTGTGGAATGGTCTAAGAGTCAGCGGCAGACAGGACCCAGCTGGGGCAGCCAAAATGGCTGAGATTTGAGGAAGCCAAAATGGGAGCAGGAAGGAATGAATGTATGAACCAGAGATGAGGGGGTGGGGCACTGTCTTGGGCAAGATAGGTGGAGCCTGATTGGCAGTTGGGGGAGGCAGGTCTGCCCCCTGCTGCTGGTCCTCCACCCAGGACCTCCACCATTGCAGCCTCTCAGAGTTCCAGAAAGTACGCTGGTGAGTGGGGCTGCTGGGGCACCCTTCCCCCATTCCTAAGCCAGAGAAACTGAGCCCTGGACCTGCTTCTGAGCTTGAGTCTGAGGCTCCTACCTGCTTAGGAGCCCTGCTCCTGCTGGACCCCTGGAGAGCTGGAGGGCGGCTGACTGGGACACCTGAGGCCTAGGAGATATTTGTACTTAGGTGGCCTAGTGGCCACTCTTTGCTCAGAGCAAGGCCCTCTGAGACCCAGGAGAGATGTGGTCACTGTGCCTGACCCGTCTTGGGAAGGCTCCCAAGGATGCAGCCGGGGTGGGGTGGGGGCTCCCAGCTTCTCTACTTTACCCATGAGAAAACCACTCCAAGGGGGTCCCTGGCTTGAAGCACAGGCCTGAGGGACCCAGAGCCTGAGGTGCCAGCTGGAGGCCAGCCTGGGCTACATAATGAGTTCTCTAAGACCTCTCCTCGCTGGTTTACCCCACCTTGCAAGCGCTATGTTTTATTATTTAAATATGCTAAATGCAGTATATTGCCTTTTATGATTAAGGAAAAAAAAAAGTGGTGTGACTGAAAAGGTGAATGTTTACATTTTTTGAGACTTTTTTTTTTTGGTACTGGGAATCTAACTCATGACCTCACGCTTGCCGAGCAGATGCTGTGCCACTGAGCTATATTCCCAGCCCAAATTTTTGTTTTTTAAAAACATGTATTACTGTAAAAGACACAATGCCATTAATTTCCCTCAAAATACTCCTCACTTTCAACACACTTATCCTATCATTCTTGCCACTTTCTTTTTTGAAAAACAGTTTTAGTTATGCTTTTATTCATTTTGTGCTAAAAATGTACTTGTTTTAAAGATCCTATAAATAAACATCATCCCTCTCAGCATGGTAATTGTTGTTTAACAAGCGGTATTATAGGAATGCTATTGACCACACACTAGTTACAGTCTCGGGTACAACGGTGTGTACAATCTGAAGGAGACAGGCTGATGGAGAGTTTACATAATGTAAACATACATGTTAAAAATTAGCTGGCTGGACATGGTGGCACACGCCTGTAATCACAGCACTCGGGAGGCTGAGGCAGGAGGATTGCTGCGAGTTTGAGGTCGGGCTACAAAGTGAGATCAAGGCCAGCCTGAACTGCATAATGAAAACCTGCCTCAAAAAGACAAAAAAAAGTTAGTGGTGGGGACAGACACATGCAGAGGGGGAGGGGCGTCCCATAACTCGGAGCCAAGTGCCCAGGTGTAGCTGCGCATCACTTCTCCCTCAGATGCATCTACAGTGGCTCCAGACAACTAAACGCGAGTACTGACTGGCCTGCTTTGAGGGCGGTAAAACTGTGACCTTTCTGTGATCCTCCCAACGAGGGGTCAGCAGGGAGCCGCACGCACTGTGGAATGGTCTGGAGAGGGCGCCAGTCCCAGCATTCTCCCCTGTGCTTTGGGAGGACGGTCCTGCCTGCAGGCTGGTGAACCCCTCTCAAAAACGTGAGAACCTTTAAACAACAGTTTTATCACCCACTTAACGACATGGGTCGCTTTAAGCCAAAGGCAAAGGGAGCTCTCTGAACTCCCGTTCTCCACTTTCCCCATTCTATTGTTTGTGCCTCACTTACCAGAGGAGGCTCCAGACTGAAACCTTGGACCAGAGAAAATCCAAAACAGAAGAAATGCCATTTTCTCTGCCACCTTTTAAGAGACCAGGCAAAAATCATACAATATTCAAGCTCCCTATTTCCTACTGAGCCATGCCTTCCTGTGGGTAACTGTCTAGAGAAGGGACCAAGTGAGAGCTTTTAGCACTAGTGGGGTGCACTGGGCATGTGCTGCTAGGTCAGGAACTTGGAGCTGCTTTCTTGTACCCCACCCCCAGCCCTGTTCTGCGCAATTGGGGATTCTGCTTGCCAACTTGGGCTCAGAGACCCACTTAGGGAGCTTTCTCTAAGTGGACAGAAACTGTTGTATAAAAGGCAGCAGGCTCTGTGAGCTTAGGGAGGAGATTTGGTGTCTCAGATGCCTTGATGTTAAGTTGCTGTTATAATTGCAAATTCCTGCTGGGAGAAGAAGAGCATTAAAATAACTGAAAATCTGTTTTATTGGCAACTTGGGATGCAAAGTATTTTATTTTTAAACTTCTAAACTTTTTCCTGGTTGGTTTTTTGGTTTTATGACACAGGGTCTCACTAAATAGTTCAGGCTAGCCTTGAACTCATTATGTAGCCCAGGTTGGCCTCCAACTTTCGGTGATCCTCCTGCCTCAGCCTCCTGAGTGCTGGGATTACAGGCATACACCACCCATTCCTGGCTAAACTTCTAAACTTTGAAAATGAGATAGCCAGGTTTAAATAATATAGCTTCCCAATGCTGAGTGTTCTCATTTAGAGCTCAGCTTTTCTGCATGAAATACAGAAACAACTTTCTAAAGTTTCTGGCTGGGAACAGGACTATTCTGGCCACCTGTGACTAGTTGAGCTGAACAGTCTCAGTTGGTAACATTCCTTTTTTTTCCTTGGTAAGAGCTTAAAAAACTGCAGGTGCATTGTTCTAGTCATACACTGACAATTCCATTCCAAATGTCTCCTGAGAGGCGTACACCGTATACAGGAACGCATCTTTATCATTCTCCTTTCATATGCCGCAGAGGTCAGCGTATGCTGTGTGTGTTCACCAAGGGGAAGAGGCTCGGTTAGGGTTGAGCTTTAAGCACCTCCCGATGATGAGCTCACTCATGTTTACATGGTCAGGAATGAGGACTTCAGTATTACCCAGGATGGGCAGCTGCTTCTCACCCTTGCATTGTTCTATGATCACCAGGATCTTGGTGGGATGCTGCTCTCAGATGAAACGGAAATCTACTCTTTGTTCAGAGGTGTGGCGCTGTTTGAAGGTCTTCTCTGACAGCACTAGGCAGGAGGTCCTGGGGGCAGCAGTGGTTCGAGATCTCTCTTGCCACTTTCTGAAGCAGTTCTGGAAGTCCTTTTCTGTGAGTGTCTTTAGCTGCACTCTCGTGGCTGCCTTGATGTCCTGAATCGATTCGAAATGTTTACCTTTCATGGTCATTTTGGCTTTGGGGATAAAACAGAAGTCACATGGTATCAGATCCAGTGATTAAGTTGGATGGAGACACACTGTAAAGTTTTTATGACCCTCTCTTTCCATTGGATGGCACTCAGCAGCAACATTCACCATATTTTTTTTAAAAATCATACCTGATAAAGATCATGAAAGAGGACTTCAGAATTGCTTCAGAAAGTGGCAAGAATGATGGGATAAGTATTTTTGAAGAGGAGTATTTTGAGGGGGATTAATGGCAATGTGTTTACTTTAATAAAATTTTTAAAATTTAAACATTCACAGTATATTCCAGGCACCCCTTTTGCCCCTCTAAAGAATGCAACCATTACAAAAATACATAATTTAGAGAAATGTTCCCTTATATACCTTTCCCCAGCTATACAGAGGTTAGCACTGCTGACATGTAGAATATGGGTTGAACGTCCCTAATCTGAAATTCTGAAATCTGAAATTCTCCAAAATCTGATACCTTTTGAGCCCAGCATGATGGTGCAGGTGGAAAATTCCACATCTGAGCCGGGCATGGTGGCACATGCCTATAATCCCAGCACTCGGGAGGCTGAGGCAGGAGGATTGCTGTGAGTTCGAGGCCAACGTGGACTACAAAGTGAGTTCAAGGCCAGCCTGAACTGCATACTGAAACCCTGTCTGAAAAAGACCAAAAAAAAAAAAAAAATTCCACATCTGACTTCATGTCAGTCAAAACACAGGCACACTAAAAATATTGTATAAAATTATCTTTAGATTATGTGTATAAGGCATATTAAACATAAATGAATTTCCTATTTAGACACGGGTCCTGCTCTCAGATATCTCACTGAGCATGGTGGCACACTCAGTGCTGTAATCCCAGCACCGAGGCAGAAGGAGTGCCACAAGTTCAGGTCCAGCCTGGGCTACATAGTGAGTTCAAGGCCAGCCTGAACTGCATAGTGAGACCCTGTTTAAAAAAAAAAAAAAAAAAAAAAGATTTTATTATATATATGTATATACTCCAAAATCCAAAAAATCCCAAATCCGAAATACCTCTGATCCCAGGCATTGCGAATAAAGCACACTCAGCCTGTACTACCCTCCAGTTGCTTTTTTTCTGGGCCTGCATGTGTATTTACCTGCATACATATATGGACTGGGGGAGTGGAACATTTTGGTTCCAGAACTTTCTTTTTTCAAACAAATAGATCATAGTGTGGTTAGCATCACTTTTTTTTTTTTTTTTGTGGGTACCAGGGGTCGAACTCAGGACCTCACGCGCCAGCAGGCACCCATGCCGCTGAGGGATATCACCGGCCCTTTTTTGTATGTGAGTACTGGGAGTCGAACTCAGGACCTCACACTTGCCAGGCAGGCGCTTATGCTGCTGAGCCATCTCACCGGCCCTAGCATCACTTTTATTTTATTTTTTTACATCGGCAGATGACTCCTTCTGGGAATAGGCCTTCATGTAATGATTCCTTGCTGGTGGCCCCTGTGACCGTTTCTAAATTTCTTGTTTCTGCCCTTGGGAAACACCCACCCTCACCCTCACCCACCTGGCCCAGCCCGCCTGGCAGAGCGAATGAGCAGGATAACTCATTGTCACAGGAGAGGCCACGTTCTCTCTTGTAGTTTATTTCTCTGCAAATTGCTTCTCCATGTCTTTTCCCATGAGGAGAACTTTCTAGATGATGCATTCTGAGATTGGTGCCACCTGGTCAGGTGGGCCTGGGGGGCCCCTTCAGGGTGAGGTGTGGGTGCCTTGGGTAACCTGGGATCAGTGTGTGGGCTCCTCCCCCAGGTGGCTGCCTAGCTGCTATTCACAGGGACAGTGGTGATGTGCCATGTGTGTGGTCACAGGGCAGCAGGTATGACCTCCTGCAACCTCCGGGGATCAGGAATGTGAGCTGGGATGGGAATGGAAAGTTTTAGGCCCTGGCTTTGCAGCTGAGGGAAAGTGGAAAGGTCTCCTCTGACCCCCAGGGCACAACTTTCTCCTGAGCTCCAGTTCCTCAGCTTGAACTGTGCCCATTACACTCCACATCACGGCTCCCTGAGGATCATGTTGCCACATTCAGACCAAACCTCCCCATAAACACACCAATAAGAACAACAAACATCCCAAGATGTTCTGTTAAAAATGAAGGTTGAGGGCCGGTGAGATGGCTCAGCGGCTTAAGCGCCTGCCTGGCAAGCGCGAGGGCCCGAGTTCGACTCCCGGAACCCACATACGAAAAAGGGGCCGGTGATATCGCTCAGTGGCACGGTTGCCTGCTGGCGCACGAGGTCCTGAGGTCGACCCCCCGGTACCCACAAAAAAACAAAAAAAAAAAATGAAGGTTGACCATTTGACCCAGCTGTTCCCCTTTTTGGCATCTTCCCAAAAAAGCATCATATCACAGCGATGTATGTGCACCCATGTTTATAGCAGCACAGTTTCTAATAACTAAATCTTGGAAACAACCCAAATGTCCATCAACTGATAAATGGATTAAAAAGATGTGGGTTTTTTTTAATACAAAGGAGTACTACTCAGCCATAAAGAAGGATACATTTTAGACATTTATAGCTAAATTGATAGACCTTGAGACCATACTCTTAAGTGAAATAAATAGGACACGACACACATATGTAAATATCGCATTGTCTCTCTGGTGTGAGAAACTGAACATGTAAATAAGAACCAAAATGTATAATAGATATTTAGAAATAGGAAGAAATTGTTCAAAAGGAAAGGGGAACTGGGGGTGGGGGCAGAAAGGAAGGAGAAAAAGGGATGAAATGGATACAAAGCTTTGTAAATAAGGAGGGGAAGAAGGGTTGAAGGGTGGGGAGTGGAACGGGAGAAAAAAGAGGAACTAAAATATATCATGTACAGGTACAAATTCCCTATGATGACTGTGCTCATTATGTATATCTAAACTGTACCAATAAACTTAATTTAAAAAATGAAGGTTGATGAGTTTTAGTGTAAGTATATCCCATGCAATATTTAGGATAGACTTATGCAACTAACAAAATTTTTATTCATTGTTAGCCTAAAATTCACATTTACCTGAACAACCCTACCTGCCGGTGTGTCCACAGAAACCTGGCTGACTGTGTGACCGGAGCCTTCTTCCCAGCTCTGAACCTCAGCTTCCCATCTGTTGCCCCTACCGACCCCAAGGGTGTAGGGCACTATGAGAGGCTCTTCTTTCCCTTTTTATTTAGAAAGTGTTTCATTACAAACCCTAAAAGCTCTAAAAATAAGGTAATGAACATTCATGTCCTCACCAACCAGTTTAAAATTTAAAATGAAACCATGCACCAGAATCTTCTGCCATTCCCCATCTCTCATTGAGCTGATTTTTAATTTTAAAAATTTTAAAAATTATTTATTTCTGTGGCACTGGGAATTGAACCCAGGGCCTCAGCACTGAGCTACATCCCCAGACCTTTTTGTTTTTTATTTTGATACAAGGTCTTGCTAAGTTACCCAGGCTGGACCCAAAATTGTGATCCTCTCGTCTCAGCCTTCCAGAATGCTGGGATTACAGGTGTGCACCACCACACCTGCTTGACACCCTTGTGTTTCTATTCCCGTGGCTGTCTCCCTCCAGCTGTTTGTCTCTCTGTCTTTCCAGTGTCTCTCGCCCCTGTCTGGATCCTGCTGGGGGTCCTCAGAGCTGGCAAAGTCAGGTCCCTGCTTTTAGGCTGGAGCTCCCTCAAGCCAGCCTCTTAAGATGTACCCACTCTGTGCTGCCCTCCAGGTGCCTGAGATGCCACCACTGCCAAAGAAGCGCTGGGAGTCCATGGCCAAGGGGCTGGTGCTGGGTGCTCTCTTCACCAGCTTTCTGCTGCTGCTCTATTCCTACGCTGTCCCCCCGCTGCATGCCGGCCTGGCTTCCACGTGAGTGGCGGATTAGGCACCAAAAGGTGGGGTGGGGGAGGCCCCACAATTATTGAAGCACCTGCCCTGATGATTGAAGCTACCTCGTAGGCTGCCACTCTGTGCCCTGCACTACACTATGTCAGACAGAAGTTCTACGACTGAGGGCCAAACTCGTGGTAGAACCCTGGGCCCCGGTGTGCCCGTCTGTAAAGTGAGGGTAACAGAGCCTGCCTCATGGGATGAGTGAATCACACAAAACTCGTGTCCAGGGTTTGGATCATTATCATTCAGGCTCCAGCAGGGCCACAGTGGGGGTGACTTGTCTAAGAGCACTCAGCTGTCTAGGGCCAGAATTCAAAGTGGGGCCCGTGTGAGCCCAGCTCCGGCTCCTAAACATCAGGCCATCCTAGCTCCTCATGCGGCTGCTTAGCACAGACGGGGCACGTCCTGTGCCTTTAGTTGGTGGTGTTAAGTTTAACTGGAGGAAACTGCTGATGACTGAACATTTTTGTCCTGCAAAATGCAATTTTATGTGACCCAAACCAATACTGTTTTACAGTAAACAGATGACACAGAGGTCATGAATGCAATAGAGCCTGTGTGCCTCTACTCGCTTTGACCTCATGCCAACACCACAAACAGGGCCTGTTGTTTTCCCTATTCCACAGATGAGGAAACTGAGGCCAGAGAGGCCAGATCACTGGCTCAGGCCTCCAGCCTGGACTCAGGCCCATCTGGTGCCCCTCCCCACTCCCCTAACACCACTGTCATCAACAACTCTATGTCTAGATCCTGGGGTCCAAGGTGCCGTGTCCTGAGGCCCCAGCAGCTCCTAACGCTCTTCCCCCGCTCTCTGTCCTCAGCAGGACCCCAGAGGACACAGCATCCTGCTCTCCTGCCTCTAGTGAGTCAGAGTTGTTGACCCCTGCCAACGGCTCTGCAGGAGGGTGCCAGCCCCGGCGGGACATCGTGTTCATGAAGACGCACAAGACAGCCAGCAGCACTCTGCTCAACATCCTGTTCCGTTTTGGCCAGAAGCACGGGCTCAAATTTGCCTTCCCCAGTGGCCGCAACGACTTCGACTACCCGGCCTTCTTCGCGCGCAGCCTGGTGCAGGATTACCAGCCCGGGGCCTGCTTCAACATCATCTGCAACCACATGCGCTTCCACTACCAGGAGGTGCGCGGCCTGGTGCCGCCCAACACCACATTCATCACTGTGCTCCGCGACCCTGCCCGACTCTTCGAGTCCTCCTTCCACTACTTCGGGTCCGTGGTGCCCCTCACGTGGAAGCTCTCAAGCCAGGACAAGCTGGCCGAGTTCTTGCAGGACCCGGATCGCTACTACGACCCCAATGGCTACAATGCCCACTACCTCCACAACCTGCTCTTCTTCGACCTGGGCTACGACAGCAGCCTGGACCCCAGCAGCCCGCAGGTGCAGGAGCACATCCTGGAGGTGGAGCGCCGCTTCCACCTGGTGCTCCTCCAGGAGTACTTCGATGAGTCTCTGGTGCTGTTGAAGAACCTGCTCTGCTGGGAGCTGGAGGACGTGCTGTACTTTAAGCTCAACGCCCGTCGCGACTCGCCTGTGCCGCGGCTCTCGGGGGAGCTGTACCGCCGCGCCACTGCCTGGAACATGCTGGATGCGCGCCTCTACCACCACTTCAACGCCAGCTTCTGGCACAAAGTAGAGGCCTTCGGGCGGGAGCGCATGGCCCACGAGGTGGCCGCCCTGCGCAGTGCCAACGAGCGCATGCGGCGCATCTGCATAGATGGCGGACAGGCAGTGGACGCGGCTGCCATCCAGGACTCGGCCATGCAGCCCTGGCAGCCGCTGGGCACCAAGTCCATCCTGGGCTACAACCTCAAGAAGAGCATCGGCCGGCGGCACGAGCAGCTCTGCCGTCGCATGCTCACCCCCGAGATCCAGTACTTGGTGGATCTGGGAGCCAACCTCTGGGTCACCAATCTCTGGAAGCTCATTAGAGACTTTCTGCGGTGGTAACATCTGTCCTGGTGCTGGCCTCCCCCGACCCCCTCCTGGTGCCACCCTGGACCCCAGGGTGAGGTGGGGCTTTCATGGGGACATAGCTGGCCAGGATTGGGCCCATGGCACACAGAGAGGGCCTAATCAATATCAGTGTTTGACTAATTATAGCATTTTTTATTAAACCCCCTGCCCTGTGTTTCCTGCCTCCCCTTGCGGGGGAGACCTCAGAAGTAAAGGAATTTGATGTTTTGTTTTTCTTAATCAGCCTCAGTGGTGGTGACTGGAGGGGCCCTGGGTGGGAGACCACACGTGGTGCCTGTGGGAGGGTTCTGTGGAACAGAACCCAAAGTGGGAGAGGGACCCAGTGTGTATGTTACCTATAGTTCAGGGGCCCCTGCAAACTTCCAAGATATCTCTCCTCTCCCCTTCCCTCTCCTCCCTTCCCCTCCCTTCCTCTCACCCTTCTCACTCCCTCTCTCTCTCCTCCTCCCCCGCCTCCTCTGACAGCATTGGTTCTGTGCCTGGCACTAGACCAGTGCTTTGTGGGTGTTTCAACTGATCCCCACCAAAACTCAGCAGCTTAAGGACTGTTATCTCATACTAGAGATGAGGAAGGGAGCTCAGAGAGGGAAAATCACTGGGCCAAGATCACACGGTAAGTGGTAGGATTGGAGCAGGGATCTGGTGAGTGGAAATTGTGGGCAGATCGGGGCAGAGTCCAAGTGTGTGTGTGTGTGTGTGTGTGTGTGTGTGTGTGTAACAGGAAGGTGGGGAGCATTTGATGGGGCACTGGGCAGCTGGCCCAAGGTCCAGGCCAAGGGCTTCTTACACTATCTCAATAATCCTCATACTAACCCTTTGGGTAGACAGGGTCCCACTTTATAGATATAACTGACATCCTAAGAGGGGGAAGAGACTTGCCAAGGTCATGTTGCAGGATGCATCAGACCCAAAACTCAAATCATCTCCCAGGGACGGCAAATCCTTTCTACCTTCAGTGCCTGTTCATCCCATCCCAACTGGCCTTTCTCTGGCTTCTGGCAAACCCTGCCCCACCCTGCTTCTGCTGCCAGCCACAGCCTCCTTTATACATGGCCCCCTCCACCCTGAGGTTCATGTAATTTAAAAAATATTTGTTACACACCCAATATCTGTTGTCTCCCCACCCCTGAGTTGCCCCTGAGCACGCAGCAGTCAACAGGCTGGTCTGGCCTCTCTGGAGCTCGTGTCCAGAGGTAGAGATGGCCACCAGACAACCTAGCAGGGTCAGGTGTGGCTGACCAGGGTGGGGATGCCCTGGCTCCAACTGCCTGCCTCCTTCAACATCACCAGGGGAGCAGGGACCCTTTGGAGGCCGCAGGACTCTCAGGCTTCCAATCAGGAGTGGCATCCAGGCCTAAGTGGCAAAAGCCACATCCAGGTTAGTTTATTGGCTATTTATTTGTGCCAGGCTCTAGACCACGTACTCACGCCTCTTATCTCAATACCTACAATCTTCCAGCTTTAAAGACCAAAGCTCATAGAGGTTGTGACCCACCCAAAGTCACACAGCCAATTAGTGCCAAAACCAGAACTCAAACCTACATCAGTTAGCTCTTAATCCCTCGCTGGGTTTGGGCTCATCCTGTCTCCTGGAATGAGCTTCTGCCCAAGCAGGGTGGGGAGGAGTTAGGGTGACCAATTTTCCCACTTTTGTCCTGGTTTCAACACTGCAAGTCCAATATTCCAGAAAACTCCTCAGTCATGAGCAGGAAGGTTTGACCTCACCAACACCCTGGAGACCCCTGTCTGCACCCTTTAATATTCTAATGAAATAATGTGCCATGCCCTTGAAGCCTTTACTTAAATCATATGGAGAGAAGTAAACAAAAACAAAAAACTGACAAAAGCTAAGACTTTTCATAGGAAAAGATGTTACTGACCCCAAATTTATAAGATAACTCTTCCCCACTTTATTAATTAAAGATAGATGTTACTAGGCTTGGTGACACATGGGAAGCTGAGGCAGGAGGATCTCCGTGATTCAAGGCCAGCCTGAATTACATAACAAAACTCTGTCTCAAAAAACCAAAAGAAAGAAAGAAAGAAAGAAAGAAAGAAAGAAAGAAAGATAGATGCCAGTCACTTAGTGTACAACATGATAGTATTTTGTATTTAAGGAGCCTTGTATCTCCTTAGACCCCAAAGGGCCTAGAAATGCCAATAATAACATTATTACATGCCATTACATTATTTATTATTATTATTGCTATTGGCATTTCTAGGTCTATCAGGATCCAAGAATAAATCTGGCAGATAGCAGGTGCCAGAAATATAAATCCTTCATTGGAATTTACTACCTGCCTGGCTAGTTCTAAGAACATTACAATTATTGGGTCATTTGTAAATATAATTAATATTTTAATTAGTTGCCAGGCACTGGGCAACCATTCTGTTCTCAGCTCTGTGCCATTTGGGAGTGCAGGCAATTCCCTTTGCTTTCTCATGGAAGAACTGAGGATCAGAAGGGCTGAGCTACCAGCCCAGGATCACAGAGCCAAGCAGCCACAGAGGAGCTGGTCTGATGCCAAGGCCAGGTCTTGAGGCTGCTAGGTCCTTGGCACCATTCCAGTTGGCCTCCACAATTCCAGGACCCATGTCCTTTTCCTAGCCAAAAAACAACCAGTCTCAGCCCTATGTGGTGGCACACGCCTGTAATCCCAACACTCAGGAGACCGAGACAGGAGGGTTGCTGTGAATTCGAGGGCAGCCTGGGCTACAAAGTGAGTTCAAGAACAGTCTGAACTATGTAGCAAGACCCTGTCTCAAAAAACAAAAACCAAACCAAACCAGTCTCTAAGGAACTTCACTGCTTGTTGCCTGCAGAAGCCAGGCTGCTTTTGCAGCACCTGGGCAGCGGAGAGCGCCATGGTGCTGAGTTTGATCATGTTTCCAGCCCTGACATTCCTGGCTGGGCTCTGGGTGCTGGAGGTGGCCAGGCATCTGTCAGCCTGTTGCGTGAAATCCAGCCTCTGGGCTCCCACATCTGTCTGGGATTCCCCATCTTAGCTTTGCTTACCCAAGATGCAACTATGGATTTGCATATTTCTGAGCCCCCTATAGTAGACATCTCCAGGACAGAGACTAGGTCCTATTGGCACAATTGGCCTCTAATGCCAGGCATACAGTAAGTTTTTAATAAATGTTGAAAGATACAAGGAAGAAAGAAAGGAAGTGAGGGGCCGGTGAGAAGGCTCAGCGGCGTAAGCGCCTGCCCGGCAAGCGCAAGGGCCCAAGTTCGACTTCCGGTACCCACATACGATAAAAGGGCCGGTGATATCACTCAGCGGCACGGGCGCTGCTGGCGCGCGAGGTCCTAAGGTCAACCCCTGGTACCCACAAAAAAAAAAAAATAAAGAAAGAGAGAAAGGAAGGAAGTGAAAAGGAAGGAAGAGTGGAGAAAGGGGAGGGAGAGAAGGAAGGAAAGAGGGAGGGAAGGCAGGTAGGAAGAGAGGAGAGAGAGAGAGGGAGGGATGAAGAGAGATAGAGAAGCAGGGAGAGAGAGAGGCATTTCCGCCTCTGAGGGCCTTCCAGAGCACACCTGTAACTGACCAGGGCGCCATATCCCTGGGAAGGGTAACACATTCCCCAGTGTGCACATGTGCTGGAATGAGTGCACTGAGTGAAAGCTCTGTGGGATGGGACCCAGGCCGGGCAGTTTTGCAGGAAATGTGTGGAGGCAAGAAGTGACATCTGCTTGGAGAGCAGGCAGGCCACAGGCAGGTTGGAAACTAATCAAGGACCCCAAGGAGAAATAGAGAAGCCAAAAAGGAGAGAGGGTCCTTTTCAGCTGCCCCTGGCAACCCATTCAATAACCTCTAATTGAGCACCTACAGGGTACAGTGCACCACATCAAGTAATGGAGTAGGGGTGTAAACAATGAAGCAGATCCTTAGAAGTCCAAGTTGGGGGACCAGTGACTTAATCACAGCAGCCAGGCAGATGGGAGATGAGAGTAGGGTGTGGGATTTCACTTCCCAGCAAATGAAACCTACTAGAAAGGGCCTTGCATTTGAAACATTCTTGAGACAGTCACGGGATGCAGGTCTTTCAAGAAAGGTTCTTCCAGGCAATAGAGTAGCAGAAGGAAACCTGGGAAGGGACTGGAGAAGAGGCAAGGGGCCCAGACTGCTGAGGGGTTTGCAGTTTCTCCTGAGGGTAACAAGGAGCCATGGGAAGCTCTGGAGTAGGGGAGGGACATACCCGGAAGCCAGTTTCAAGAGGAGGGGCCACTGTGCCATGGTTGCAATGGTGGCTTTGGTAGGTGCCCAGACAAAATGGTAGAGCTGGACACAGTGTTGATGGCCCAACAAAAGTGCTAAATTTCTGCTGTGTGTGCTTAAAAAGGCAGAGAGTAATGTGCTGAACCTCAGGGTTTCAATGTAAATTCTCTGGATGATGAGCACACCCAAGTGAGAAAAGCAGCCAAGATGTGCCACATTTCTCGAGTTCACACTCAGATTCGCCCACACACGAGCTCCCCCCACCACACTGTGGGGAGCTTTACTGAAATCATCTCTGAACCAAAAGAGGAGGTTGCGCAGAAGAAAAAGACACCCTGGGAGGAGCAGAAGAAACAAAAATTACAGCACGGTAGTAAATTCAACATTAAATAAATTCAAATAAAGTACAGAAAAGAAGAAGATGGGCCAAAGATGCTGGGATTGGGGACCCCGGTGGAGAGCAGGGGGGAGTCCTTACACTTGTCCCTTGTGGCTAAATTCCAGCCTCTGGTTCTGTAGGGCACTGGGAAGCCCTACCCTGCAGGAGATGCAGATTTGCCACCCAAATGCTTCCTTTGCCTAGTGCCAGGTGCATAGGATACGGTCTTCTGAGTAAGGGCCAGGTCCAGACAGTCCTGAGAGTCACTTAGCTGTATGGCCTCGGGGACACTGCTTGCTTTTCCAGGCTCTGTCAGATAGGGAGGAATAGTTGGAGGCTGAAAGACCCCATGGAGCTTTTGGCCTAGAACCTGACAAGGAGCCCACTAAATGGTCCCTGTTTAGTGCCAAAGCTGCCCTGCCCATGTCCCCCCAACCTTGTTGCTTCCAGCTGAGGCACCTGTGTTTCTCAGTCCCAGTCCTTTCTCTGGTCTTCAGAGTCTGGTGCACTGCAGGCCAAAAGTGACAGCCCCTGGGGTAACCCTCAACCCAGGCCTGTCCAGAGCTGGAATATTGATAAGGCAGTTCCCGCTTCCCTCAGGCGGAAAAGCTCTGAAGGGCATGTTCTACACCGGCTCCCCAAAGACCCCACTGGGACTGAGCGCTTTACTTCCTCGCTAATCCTCAAGGACAGCCAGCTCTCATTTTTAGTCTCATTCCTCACTTTCCTATTTCTGTTTCCTGGACTTACCTCCCAAATAAACTCCCTGACCTGGACCTCTTGTCTCCTTGACTGGACCGCCCTGCCTGTGGGCAGCCAGCCTAGTCAAGTACACATTGTGCGTCAGGCCCCAGGCACACGTAGTGATCTTGAGGGTGGTGGGGGCAGATGCAGCCTGGAGCTCTCCCTCACCTCTCACCCAGGCCCCCAGGCAGATGTGGTTCGACTCAGAGTCACACATTCACCTGCCTGGGTCCAGGCCTGCAAAGTGTCTTCCTCAACACTGAAGCCAGGTGCCCCAGCAGCCGTGATGACTCATGGGCAGTTGCTCTGGATCCATCAGGTGACAGATAGAGCCTGGGCCACACTGGAGTACAAGGTATGATACAAAAATATGATGGATGTCTAAATTTTTTAAAATTTATTAACAATAAAAGACATATTGCCATTTATCCCCCTCAGAATACTTCCCCTTGCTTTGAACACATTTATCCAGTAGTTCTTGCCACTTTCTGAAGCAGTTCTGAAAGTCCTCTTTCCTGAGTGTCTTCAGCTGTACTCCTGTGGCTGTCTGGATGTCCTAAATCAGTTCATGAAGGGTGTTTACCCTTCATGGTCATTTTGTCTTTGGGAAAATCCAGAAATCACACAGTGCCAGATCCCATGAGTAAGGTACATGAGACTGTAATGTTTTTTCGAGCTCACCTTTCTGTTGGATGGCACACAGCAGCAGCATTCAGCATTTTTTTGATCACTTCTCATAAAAACATTTACAAAAGAGGACTTCCAGAACTGTTCTAGAAAGTAGCAAGAACCACAGGTAATTGTTTTCAAAGTGAGGGGGAAAATTTTTGAGAGGGATTAATGGTAATGTGTCTTTCTACTATGATAGCTTCTTAAAATTTTTAACATTTACCATATGTTTTGATCACGTTTTGTGTGATGGGCAGTGACTTCGTTGGGGTGGGAGGCAGCCTGCCCCATCCTAAGGAGGCATCTGGTGGGACCACAGAAGTCGAAGACCAGGGACTGAGAGGTAGGGTGGACAGCAAGCTCCGTGTGGCTGAAAACAAGTGGTGTCGATGTTGACATGCCCACAACAGTGTGGTGAGGCAAGCAACACTGTCCTTGTTTTATGAATGAGGATTTGGCCCAGGCAGTCTGAGTAGAGGGACCACTGCCTTGGGCATCTAGTGAGGGACGGCCCCTGTCAATCACCCTAAGGTGGTGACTTGAGGTCCAAAAGGAAGAGGCAGGCCTTCTGGACAGAGGTAGGTATGGGTGGGGCTGGCAGCCGGGCAAAAGGCAAGCAGGCTGGAGGAAGCCACAGAGCAGGCCTGGACCCAAGAGCAGTGAGTTGGATCCCAACCCTGACACCATAAGCAGCATTAGTGGACCAGTGGGTGACCTGAGCCCATCCCAGGAGAAGTCACTAGCCCAGGTGTGTGGCAGCAGGGAGAGCCCTACACTAGCCTCAGTTTTTCTTTCTGCCCATGAGGGACAAGACCCAAGGTCCCTGAGGTCCCTCTGCAGCTCTGGATCTCTTAACTTTTTTTTTTTTTGAGACAGAGTCTGGCTAGGTAGTGCAGTCTGGCCTTGAACTCATGGCAATCCTCCTGCCTCAGCCTCCAGAGTGCTGGGATTACAAGTGTGTGCCACCAGGCCTGGCTGCTCTTCTTAACTTCTGAAGTCTTCTTGGCCAGAGGCTACCCTAAAACCAACCAATGGAAATATAACACAAACCACAGATACAAGCCACACATGTCACTAAAATTTTCTCCTAGTCACATTAAAAACTAAAAGGAAACAAGTAAAATTAAGTTGTTTTTGTTTTTGTTTTGTTTTGTTTTTTTGAGACAAGGTCTCACTGTGTAGTTCAAGCTGGCCTGGGACCACATATCCCAGACTGGCCTCAAACTCAGGACGCTCTTGCCTCAGGATCTGAGCGTTGGGATTACAGGCATGCACCAAGACATCTGGCTCCAAAGTTAATTTTAATAATATATTTTAGTTAACCTAATACAGCCAAATTATTATCACTTTAGTAAGTAATCAATTCAAAAATTATTTCAGAGATTTTTTTCAATTAAGTATTTGGAATCCTGTATTTTACACTCACAGAAGATCTCAACTCAGACTAGCCATGTTAGCCATGTGTGGTTACCATGTTGAGCAGCACAGTGAGAGATGCTGGCCCATTGCAGCAAGGCTGTCGTGGCAGGTCACGTCCTCAGCTGTGACCTGGGGGAGGCAGGAACAGGCTGTGTTTCCTCTCCAGCCTCAGGGTGGTTCCTTAGAGGTCAGGCCTTAGGTCTTTCTCTCATGGTTCTATGTGGGATTCCAGGGAGATTCACCCACTTCCATGAGCTCAGAGGGAATGACTGAGCTGAGGAGACCATGAGTCCTGCCCTCAAGGGGCTCCGCACTGCGAAAAGGACATTCTGTCTGGGGCCAGGGGTAAATCTTACAACAATCTGGAGGGGCCAGGGGGCGTAGCTCAGTGGGAGAACATTTGCCTTTCACATGCATGAGGCCCTGGATTCTGCCCGCAGAATGAAAAAAAATAAAAGACTACTGGAATCAAGAATTGCTCATCATGGGCTGGTGAGATGGCTCAGCGACGTAAGCGCCTGCCTGGCAAGCGCGAGGGTCCGAGTTCAACTCCCGGAACCCACATATGAAAAAAGGGCCGGTGATATCGCTCAGCGGCACGGGTGCCTGCTGGCGCGCGAGGTCCTAAGGTCAACCCCTGGTACCCACAAAAAAAAAAAAAAAAAAGAATTGCTCATCTTGTCTAAGCAAGTAACGTCACTATTTCCAACTTCAGGGAACGGATATAGCAGCAGCAGCATATCAGGATTAATTTATTGCTCAACCCAGAGTCAGAAACAGTCCTTCATGTTCCTGAAGATAAAAGTTATCAGCTTGTCTGGGGGGGACGGAGAAAGTTCTTCGTGGCCCCTTTTGGAGGCCAAGGTGATAGAGACCCAAGGAGAGGGGAAATGACTCAGTCAAGGACACCTGGGGACAGCGTGCTCTGTCCTGTGCTCTTTCCCCTTCCAGATTCATCAGCATTGAACGCTGGCTTTGGCCCACAGTGTGTGTGGGAATCCCTACCCAGGAGCAGCTCTTGAGCCCCCAGACCCTGCATGGTGGTCCTGGGGCCAGCTGAACTGTCCCAGTGAGCTCCTGGGGACTGTTGAGAGAGAATCCTCACTGAAGCCGGGCCTAGCCACTTCTCACTTGGGCCTGGATGATGGTCTCTGACCCAGATTTGTGATTTGCCTGCTGGCTTTGCCCCTCACTGGCTGTGTGGCCCTGGGCAAGTTGCTCAACCTCTCTGAGACTCAGACTCCCTATAGCTTACCCTTTCACCTGGCTTAGCCTGGAGACTACTTGAGGATAAACATCAAGGCCATGAATAGGATCATTGCCTGTCCCCACATCCCTGGGAGAACTGTCAGATTCATAAGTCCTCTCTACCTTTAATCCACATTTAATCGTCTTAGAAGGTTTGTGCAGCTGGCTCATTATTATTCCATTTCCTGGAGGCAGAAAAAGAATTGCCCCAAGTTGGCCAAGTTCCTGGCTCTCCCTGGCTTGGTGGGCCCTCTTCACTCCAACATCCCCTTCCTCAAGGGTAGGTGAAACCTGCAGGCTCGAGGAGGGTTGGCCAGCCCCCTGATGGCCTCAGTATCACATCAGAGCCTCTCCCTGCTCTGTTCATAGTTCCTGGCTAACATCCAGGAGGTGCTGTCCACCCTGCCCAGCCCTGAGGACTTCTTCCTCCTGCCCTGGCTCTGAGGTGAAGTAGGGGGTAAGCTGGGTGAGGCTCCGGGGCACATGAGAGGCATATAGGGTGTGTCTTGCTGTGTAACAAATAGAGTCAGCTTTAGTATCAAATTAGTGTCTGCACGGGATGATTCCCAGACCCTCAAGGACATCAAAAGCATAGGTGCTTAGGTGCCTCATATAAAATGACATAGTATTTGCATATAACCTACCCACATCCACCCACTTTACATCATCCGAAGATGATTTATGATACCTAATACAATGTAAATGTGATATGGTTATTATACTATGTTGCTTAGGGAATAATGACAAGAAAAGTCCACACATATTCAATACAGATACAATTTATTTATTCAAATATTTTTGACCCACCACAGTTTGTTGAATGACAGAAGAGGAATCTGTGTATAGAGTCATCGTATTCTAAAACAGAACTAATTTATTTTATTTTATTTCATTTTATTTTATTTTATTGAGACATGGTCTCACTTTGTAATTCAGGCTGGCCTTGATCTCACTATGTAGCTCAGGATGGCCTCAGATTCTTGGCAATCCTCCTGCCTCAGCCTCCTGACTGCTGGGATTATAGGTGTACACCACACCTGGCCAACACAGCTGTTTTAATCAGCCAGAATAATATGTTATCTCCCACAGTTTTCTGTGGCCAGGACTTATGTGGAAGGTTCTGGCAGCTTGTGAAGTCTGGCCAAGATGAGGCCAGAGCTGTAGCTGAATAAGGGTTTGATGAGGCTACAGGGTCTGCTTCCAAGATGTCTCATGTATCTAATGAGTCAGTGCGGGTTGTTGACAGCAGGCCTCAGTTCCACCTCAGAGGGCCTCCCCATAAGACTGCTTGAGTGGGCCGGAGATACAGCTCAGCGGCATAAGCGCTTGCCTGGCAAAAGCAAGGTCCTGAGTTCGATTCCTAGTACCCACATAAAAAAAAAAAAAGACTGCTTAAGTGTCCACACCACATGGTGGCCAGCTCCCTCAGAGGGAAAGAGGAGCTGTTTCCCCATCTGTTTAGAGGGACTAACCTCTCTCTCCTGCTCACCTTTCGTGGTTGTCTGGATGCCCAAGTGAATGCAATGTGGGGACCAGCCTGAGGTCCTGGGGACCATATGAAACCATTCGGTTCTCAGCAGCTAAGGGCGCTTAGCAGAAGCAGGTCAGAAGTAGACCACTGGCCACTGTGGTGCACGCCTGTAATCCTAGCACTTGAGAGGTTGAGGCAGGAGGATCATGAATTTGAGACCAGCCTGGACTATATAGTGAAATCCTATCTCAAAAAACAAACAAGCAAAAAAAAAGTACAGCAGAGTGAGCCAAGAGGCACAAGGTGGCTCCTCAAGAGAAAAGTGGGCTGTGACTATTCCATTCCTTAGTCTTCTATATTTACCTAGCTTTTACATGGCTTAATCTTATACTGAGTAACATTTTTCTCCAAAAGATATTTGTACATTCTCTAATGCTTGAGTTTGTTAATACATGAGAATGTTTACTTGTTTTCTTTAAAAAAAATAAAAAATAAAAAAAAGAGAAAAGTGGGGACCAGACTGGACAGCTATTTTCCCCATAAACAGCTGAGGAAACTGAGTCCCAGCAGAAGGAGGCTCCTGCCCCAGGTCCTAGGCATCTGGTGAGAGACATAGATGATAGATGGGACTGGACCCAGGACTTTGGGACTCCAGTTGGGATTCTTTTCTCGTTTGGTGGCAAATTTGCTATGGTTTGAATATGGCTTGTCTCCCAAGGTTTCAAGTGTTGGAAACTTCTTCAGCCTACAGGCACTGCTGGGACCTGACTCCATTTGTTTGTAACATACGTTGGATATTTTTTATGATTATAAAATAAGGACATGCTTATCATGGAAAAGCTGGAAGGTATAGGAAAAGGAAAGTACAAAAAAGGATTACAAATCACTGGTAATCCGACACGACTGTGAGGCAAACATATGTAATTTTTTAAAACACAATCAGGTTCATACACTCGAAACTGTTTCATTAATTATTTGGAGAGCATTGCCTCAAGTCACTGACATTTTCCTTCCCCCTCAGAATAGGTATAGAACTGCAGAATATACTGGAAGGTGATTCTCTATCCCCCACTTGGTAGTCCTTGTTTCTCGGCTGGACTAAGTTGGCCTGAGTGCTCCACAAAATAGTTGAGTTATATATCTAAGGATCGAAAAGTGGCTGGTAACCATGATTGGGACCTGGAATGTCTCCCAAAGGCCTTGTATTAAAGGTTTAGTCCCCAGCTTGGCGCTAAGTGGTGAAACCTTTAAAAGCCTGGCCACAAAGTGAGCAGCTTTGCTCAGCCACCTGCTCACGGACTGGAACCTCCAAAACTGTGAGCCAAAATAAACCTTTTCTGTTTGTTTGTGTTTTGTTTTGTTTTCTTTTTTTTTTTTTTTTTTTTTTTTTTTCATTTTTTGGGACAAGGTCTCATTATGTAGTTCAGGCTGGCCTTGAACTTACTGTATAGCCCAGGCTGGCCTCAGCCTCCCGCGTTCTGGAATTACAGGTGGGCACCACCACACCCGGCTCCTTTTCCTTTATAAGTTAATTATCTGAGAGATTTGTTACAGTTACAGAAGGATGACCAACACATGGTAGTGAAGAGTTCTATTATTATTTTATTTTTAAAATTTTAACTATAAGAGAAATACGTGAACATACTCTCATCGCAGATTGTTACGGCTTGTGTCTAGAGGTCTCCCCAAGGCCTCGTGGAGTCATAGGTGGGGCTTTGTCACTGGCTCGATCTAGAGTGTGAGATGCTGAGATTGATTCGTGGTGCAGTGCTAGGCTGAAGGGAACCAGGATTAAGGGTGTGAGTGCCACCCACCCTAAGTAGCCTGGATAAGATATGAGCCTTAGAAAGAGCTGTGGTCGCAACTTGTTTGCTTGCTTTTGCTGTCTTCCGCTTGCCATGAATATTTCTCATCTCGAGGCCTGTCTGCCACGCCACCCTGCCTTGGAGCCAGCTGATGATGGACTGAAAACTCTACAAACTGTCAGCCAAGGAAGCCTTTCCCCCTTTAACTATGGGTGTCGGGTATTTTGTTTCAGCAATGAGAAAAGTAAGGAAGACACAAATGATCATATCTTACTGATAACAGTGAAGTCTCTGCAGCCCCTGAAAGTCACCTTTATCAGCAGTTTCTGAGTATCTTGCAGATTTCTTCCAGAGTTTTAAATTGTGGCAAAATACATGTAAAATTTGCCATCTTAACCATCTTTAACTGTACAGTTCAGTGGCATTGAGTGCATTCACAGCCTGTGCAACTCTCACCACCGCCCGTCTCCTGAACTCTTTCATCTTGTAAAATTGAAATTGTCCCCATTCAACACTAACTTCTCACTTCCTCTTCCTCCACCCCCGCAACCATCATCCTGCTCTCTGGCTCTGTGACCTCGTCTGCTCTATGTTCTTCACATAAGTGGAATCATACAGTATTTGTCTTTTTGTGTCTGGCTTAATTCACTTAGTGTCTTGGTTACTTTCTCGTCGCTGAGACACAATACCTGACACCCACAAATCTAGGGAGGAAAGGTGTATTTTGGCTCACAGTTTGTATAGGTTTCAGTCCGCAGTCAGCTGGTTTCTAGGCAGGGCAGCAATGGCAGAGGGGCATCACAGCGGAGAAACAGTTCATGGCATGGTGATGGGAAACAGACCAATCAAGGGAGGAGGGGGGAAAACAGACCCTTCCAGGCCACACTCCCAGTGACCCACCTCCTCCAACCAGGCTTCACCTCCCAGCATCACATTTACCTATAAACTCATCAGTGGGTCAGTCCAGTGACGAGTATCACACACCCATAACCCAGTGGTCTCCCAAAAGCCCCACCTAAAGGGCATGAGGCATTGGGCAGGGCATCTAGATATAAACCATAACCCTTAGCATAGTGTACTCAAGATTCATCCATGTTGAAGCATGTGACAGAATTTTGTTCCTTTTTAAAATTCCTTTTTAAGTTTGACTAATATCCCATTATATGGATAGACATTTTGCTTAGCTATTCATCTGCCAGTGAACACTTGGGTTGCTTCTATATTTTAGCTGTTGTGATTAACACTGTGTGGTGGATTGACAACTCGTGGTCAACTTGTCACACCCAGCTGAACTGAATCAGCGTGGTGCCTGGTGTGGAGGGCCCACCTGAGGACTGTTGCCAACAACATAAAAAGGAGAACTGCTGAGGAAGAGTTGCTGCTGTCGGTTCTCCTTGAGGAGCTTGTCACGTTGGCTTTCCTGATAGGAACTTGGCTGTTATCGTCAGAGGAGCTCGGGACCTTGTTGTCGCTGAGGATGGCTGTGGTGACTTTCGGGGGAGCTCTGGTCCTTACTCTGAGCGTTGCTTCCTGGCTCCGGGGTAGATCCCTCAGCCTGCTGGCACAGATCCTTCATCCTGCTGGTGCAGACTTTCTAGCTTCCACCACTGACCTTTGGGCCTTCCCGATGCAGATCCGTGAAATATACTTGCATGAGACATTGTTGTGGGCCCTAGGCCTTCAGTTGGATTCGTTGAGGCATTGCCTTGGGCTCTAGGTCTTCAGCTGGACTCATGCAGGACACTGCTGTAGGATCCAGGCCCTCAGCTGGATTCTTTGGGTCTTTAGTGTGGACAGATTTCCTGCACTTTTTGTATATGACTCTTTGGGTGACTATTACAAAATAACTCTATAAATTATGTGTCCTGTATTGTATTGTTTCCCTTGCAAACCCTGACTACAACACACTGTTTTGGGGTTTTTTTTGTTTTTGTGTTTTTGTGGTACTGAGGATTGAACCCAGGTTCTCATGCGTGTTAGATAAGCGCTTTACCACTGAGGTACGTACCCGGCAATAATGCTGTTAGGGGTTTGGGTGCACAAATATTTCTTTCACACTCACATTGCTGACTTTTCTCAATGCATTTTCATGTACATATGCAGACATGTGTACCTAAACAATACAGTATAAATATAAACTTATAACACAATAAAAATATAAGCAATATAATAAAATAGAAATGATGATAGTACATTATTTTATGTACTTTAAATACTATCCTGCAACTTGATGTTCTCATTAGGTAGAAGTTTAGAGATCTGTCCATCTTAATCTTTCCTGTCCTTTTTTTTTTTTAATGTGGGTACCAGGAGTCGAACTCAGGACCTCGCACTTGCCAGGCAGGCGCTTATGCCACTGAGCTATCTCACCGGCCCTTTCCTGTCCTTTCTAATGGTTACATACTATTCTCAGTATAGTAGAGCCAACACTTAAAGAGTCCCCTCAGGATGAACATTTAGGTTACTTCCAGTTTTTGTTATTACGAACTCTTCAGTACAAGACAACCCTATACACTACCCTTGACACAGATGTGCAAATGTTTTTCTCAAATGTATCTTAAGAGGTGGGACAACTGGGTCACGGGCAGTCTTAATTGAGAGGTAAAGAAACTACACCCCAAAAGAGAAGAGACTGGCCCAAAGTCACACAGCAAGTTCGTAACAGTTTCGGGAAATGATCTTTTAATTTATTCCTCTTATGTACTCTAAGTCATTCACACTCTAAGCCAGTAGTTCTCAAAGTGTGGTCCAGGCACCCCTAAGGTACCCAAGATCCTTTTGGATCATTTGCTCTTAATGTCTACACTATTTTCATAATAACTCCCCAGCCTTATTTGCATTTTTGCTCTCATTTTCTTACAAATGTACATTGGATTTTCCAGAGGCTATGTAGCATGTGACAACATCACTGCTCTGAATTTAAGGGACTATGTGTTATGGATTCTTGTGCTTTCAAAAAATACTGAATTCTAACTTCCGAAATGGTAAATATAGGCAGATACAACCCGAATGAACGTAAGTTTGCAGCATCTTTGACAATTTTATGAGTATAAAAGGCCTGAGGCCAAAAAGATTATGATCTGTTGTTTTAAACAATTCCCAGCCACCAGACTGTGAGGCTTTCCTCTCTTGCTAACTTTTCTGGAATGAGAGGAAAAGGGCCCTAAGGTCCTGCGAGTGGCAGTGGATGTGACAAGTGCTTGTGCTAGTTCTCTGGGCACCTTCTCTTCTCTTTCTCCTTCTCCTCCTCCCCTTCTCTCCCGCCCTCCCCCCTTCCCCCTCTCCTCTTCCTCTTCCTGCTCCTCCTTTTGTTGTTTTTTTTGGGGGAGGTTTAAGGTTTTTTTCATGGTCCTAGGGGTTGAATCCAAGGCCTTGTGCATGCAAGGCAAGAATTCCACCACTGAGCCACATCCCCAGCACCCCCCTTTTTGACACAGGGTCTCACCGTATAGTTCAGACAGGCCATCCATGAACTCGTTGTGTAGCCCAGGGTGGCCTGAAATGCAAGGTGATCATTGTGCCTCAGCCTCCCAAGTGCTGGAATTATGGGCGTGTGCCACCATGCCCAGGGACACCTCTTGTTACCTTTCTCCTGGGTAGCAGCTTCTTTTTCCACTTCCTTCCACAGTCAAGGCCCATGGAGGGACACATCCACCATCATGGGCCTAGGGAACCAAAAGGCCTGTGCCCAAGTCTCCCTGGGACTCAGGGTACTTTGGCTCTTCCCTGAGCCCCACCGTGGGCCCAGGGGTTGAGAACAGGGAGATCTGGGTAAGAGAAGGCAAAGCCAGCCTAGAGGGTAGCACAGCACTGCTCTCCACAAATGCCTGAAGTGAGGCTTTAAGGTTCTACAATCAGCCCTGTCCCCTCATTGCAGCTCAGAGCTTCAACCTGCAGAAATTGGAGGACATGCTGCGGAAGGTGAGGGCAACGCCTTCCTCAGCCTAGTCTGGCCCTGTTTCCTACCCCAAGCTTGAGGCACAAATCCATTCACTAATTCATTCAGTCACTCATGAAACACTCATTTACTGAGCACTAATGAATGGTGAGCCTAGACCTGTGCTGGGCACAGAGGAGAATGGGGTGATGTAAAGAGAGAGAGAAGAAATGAGATAAACAAATAAACAAAACAATTCCTGAGAGGGGAGAGTACAATGAAGACAGTAATACAGGGAAGGAAGGCAGGAAGGAAGGAAGGAGGGAGGGAGGGAAGGAAGGAAGGGAAGAAGAGGAGGGGGGAAGAAGGGAGGGAGGGAATAGAGGGAGGGAAAAAAGGCAAGAAGGGAGGGAAGAAGGCTGGTTAGGGACATTTCACTGGGACATGAGTGCTCCAAAATAGCAGGCATGTAAAGAGCAGAGGCAGCAGCCACAGCCTGTGCAAAGGCCCTGAGCTGGTAATGAGCTGGGTGTATTGCAGGAGCACACAGAGGTCACATTATAGAGAGAATGGAGAGGGACAAGGCTGCATAGGGGACTGAGGCCCATCAGCTGGGCCCTGCAGTCCTCCACAGGGAGGCTAGGCTTTTGCCTAAGAGTGACTGGAGCCCCGGGAATAGACTCTGACTTCTGCTTGACAGATTTCCAGGATGGCCATGTGCAGATGAGACATGAAGAGCAAATGAAGGATGTAGGGGACACATGCAGGCCTCCCTCACCTGGAACTCTCTGGGCCTCTCCTTCTTCTCTCCTCTTATATCCGGGTCCCCTCCTGTCCCCATCTGCAGCCTGAGGATAATGTGACAAGCTCTCAGTGGTTGTAGGCATGGGGCCCTAGTCTGGTGTCCCCAGGTCTTGCCAGAGGTCTTCAGTCCCTGCTATGCCTCTGCAGCATGTGGAGTTCTGGAAGCATCAGGACCTGGACAACATCTTTGCATGGCAGCTCCCGGAAGTGAGTCTCCCTCAAACCTACACCCACTGCCCAGTGCCTCAGCCTGTGCCCTGAGCCCCCCGTCTTACGTACATCCAAGTGCTCATGCTGTATGGTGCCAATGGCATCTGTGGCCAGGACTACGAGAGCAGCCCTATCTGGTACCACATCGCCAGAGGCCTAGAACTCAAGGGGCTCCTCTTCTCCATCTCCAAGCAGGAGCTACTCAGGTCTAAGTACCCGGGCTGTGAGCTGCTTGTGCACCAGTGTGAGCCGCAGACTCAGAAGGTGGGCACCAGGGTCCTTAGACTCCCAAGCTGCACCCCCAAGGCTGCCCTGCAGCACTGTGCACCCCCGTGAACGGGGCCCTTTACCCAGAGCCTGCCTTCTAGAGCTCCTTGGCTCTTAGTACTACCAAGGAGTACTAAGTCTCAGAGAGATCAGGGACAGACCCAAGGGCGCACAGCATGTGGCAGAGCTGAGATTCATTTTTCCCCAAACTGATCCCCAAAGCCCTGCTCAAGCAAATCGGCCACTCTGCCCTCTGCATTTAATGAGGGAGACAGGTATTTCGGCCCTGCTGGGCAGAAGGGAGAACTGAGGCACAGTGATTTACCCTCCTGTGGACAGCAATGAGGAAGGCAAGGCTTGGTCCTGATGTCCCTTGGGACATGAAACCTCCAAGCCAGGCAGGACTGAGACGTGGCAGGCCAGTGCCTTTGGCTGGGGTGTGGGGACGCGGACCCTCATGGGGTCTCACCTCCTTTCATTCCCTTGCAGCTAGGGAAGAAGGTGGAGAAAGTCACAGCCATCCTTGATTTAGAGGCTCTGGGCCTGCGGCATCTATGGAAGCCAGGAGTGAGTTTGTCAAGGAGGTGAGACAGCCTCCGGGGTGTCAGATGGGCCAAACACTTGGGCTTGCCCCTCCCCTTGCAGTGTGGGACAGGGGTGGGGCAGTCCTTCCTTCCGTCTTTCCTTCCTTCTCTCCTTCTTTCCTTGCCTCTCTCCCTCCCTTCTTCTCTCCTTCCTTCCTTCCTTCCCTCCCTCCTTCCCTCTCTGTTTTACTGTCTTCATTGTACATCCATCCACCCACATCCCCATTTGCAGCTCCTTACCTCTCGATAGCCAGGATGTTTTCAAACCCACAGCCCCTTGTTGGAGCATGGCACCCCAGTGTCACCATGTTGTGCCCTGAAGGTCACAACAGGGCCTCTTCTCAGGCCTGCCAGTGTCCCAGTGGATCTTTCTCCTCATATTCCCACTCTTTTGATTCCCAACCTGTGATTGGCCCTTCCCCTCCCGGAGGCCCTGCCTGCCCCTCTGCTCCAAGGCCCTGCCCTTTCTGGCTGTTGTTTTCCTGGGAGAGAGCTGAGAAGAAGTTGCACTGGGGGTCTCTAAAGAGGGGCAGGAGGCCTGTGTCCTGCGGGGTCAGCTTCTTGTCTTTTTTTTCCTTTCTGTTCCACTCAAGCTAGCAAAAAAACTAACATTAAAAAAATTTTAATAGCTTTGTTAATGTTTTTATTATCTTTTTAAAGGCCAAGACAAATATTATATCAAATTGAAGAAGCCAGAGACAAAGGCCAACTAGTGTATGATGCCATTTACAGATACCCCTCAACTTACAATGGTTCTACTTACGAGTTTTCAACTTTACCCTAGTGCAAAAGCAATGGGCATCCAGTGTAGAAATTGTACTTCAAATTTTGAATTTGACTTTTTCCTGCACTAGTGATATGCAATGTGATACTCCATGCTGACGCTGGACAGTGGCAACAAACCACACCTTGCAGCTAACTACACAATCATGGCGGAATCAACCAAGGCTAAGCTGGGATGTCGGGTAGTTTAGGTGTATTCAGTGCATTTGTGACTTAAGAGTATTTTCAACTTAAAACAGGTTCACTGGGGTGTGATCCTGTTGCAAGCCAAGAAGCATCTGGAGGTGAAACTTCAGAGTAGGCAAATCCACAGAGACAAAATCAATTTTAGATTCCTTGGGGCTAAGAGTGAGGGGAGTGGGAGAGTGACTGCTCATGGGTACACGGTTTACTCTGGGGTGCTGAAATTATTCTGGAACTAGATAGTAGTGGTGGCTGCACAGCTTTGTAAATGTGGTAAAACCTCTTGAATTGTATACTTTGAAAAGGTGAGATATATGGTATGTAAATGATACCTCAACTAAAAAAATAACGTCATGCCTTGCAACTTTGACAAATATGGTGGAGCACCCACAGATCAACTATGGGGGCGAGGTGCCCAGGAGCTACCACCGGGGAGAGCAGGTGGGGATGCAGTACGAGCACAAGGTGTGTGTGGGCCGTGGCTCCTCCCAGCAGGTGGAGAATGAGATCCTGTTCCCAGGCTGTGTGCTCAGGTAGGGGCAGCGGCTACCCACAGGTGGTACAGCGGGAAGGGGCTCCAGAGCCTGAGCAGGAGGTCACTGGGGCTCTGTCTGCTGCAGGTGGCAGTTTGCATCACATGGTGGGGACATCGGTTTTGGGGTTTTCCTGAAGACCAAGATAGGGGAGTGGCTGAAAGCGGGGGAGATGACAGAGGTGCTGCCCAGCCAGCACTACAATGCCCACCTGGTGCCTCACCTGCCTGAAGGCCGGCGTCTGTGTTAGCGGCAAACAGCTCCACCTAGAGGTGAGTCAGGGGAAGGGCCCTCAAAGCACATCTGGGTCTTACTGGGTAAGGGCCTCTGGCTCTGAAAGCCACAGTGTGGTGCTCCTCTGGGCTGTCAGCACTGGCAGTGGCTCCCTGGCTGGCTACCCACATGTGGATTTACCACCATGAAGAGTGGGGCCCCAGGTGGAACATCCTGTCTGAACATCCATCTCTCACTGCAGATGTCTTGAGATTTGACAACACCTACAGCCTGATTCATTCTAAGCACGTCAGCTACACCATGGAAGTGTTACCCCCAGACCAAGCCTTCATGGAGAAGGTGGAGAAATTCTAGACACACCATTTGTCCCCGTATCCTTCTCCCTGATCTCTGGACCCACAGTGAGCTCACAGCCTTCCCTGGCCAGACCCCTACCCAGCCCCTCCAGGGACAGCAATCCTACACTAGCAGGTTGCAGCCCGGGCATTATTGCTGGGAGCAGTGGCCTGGTGGCCACAAGAAAACAACAGGGTTTATTATGTTTTTAAAGGCCAAGACAAATATTATATCATATCAAGACAACATTCTATCAAGACAACATTGTATCCCCACTCTTACCTCCTGTGACCTTGAACTCAGCAAAAGCTCCAGGCCTTTTTCTATGAACTGATGCCAAGAAATGAATTACTGATGTAAAATAGAGTATATTAATAGAACACTTGAGATACAGTAAGGCCAACAGATCAGGAAAACATTTCCATTGAAAAAAAGATAGTTTATTTCTCCCAGTTCCCCAAAAGGGGATACGCTACTCCACGAGAAGCTACATTGGGAAGCTAGGGTCAGACAAGAGGTGGAAGGAAGCTGGATGAGGTGGTGCATGTCTGTAATCCCAGCTACTTGGAAGGCTGAAGCAAGAGGATCACTAAGTTCAAGGCCAGCCTGGGAAATTTAGTGAGACCCTGTCTCAAAAATTAATAAGGACTGGAGCTTAGGTTAGTGTGAGGCGCTGTGTTCAATACCCAGTACTTGGGGAGGGGGTATAAAGGTAGAGGGAAAGGGAAGAATTCTGGCCAAGAGCCTTTATTATGGTTTCCATGGGGAGTAACAGGTGAGGCTGGGTAAGCAGGCTTATGATTTGCTAATCTGAATAATTCCAGCAGTTTCTGGGGGCACAGTACTCTTCCTAGTTGTCTGCTTCCTGGCACTGGGGTAGTTAGGACAGGAGAACCGTGGCCCAGAGTGTGAGAGCCTGAGGAATGAGCTGGGGGATGTGGGCTTGAGCTGGTTTGTGTGTGAGAAGCTGCTGTGGATACATTGATTACTCTAGGAACTGGGCTAACCTGGGAGAGACAGTTCCGCCCGGGCCAGCGAGGCCCTAGATGTGAGAGCATAAGAATACTGAAAATGAAAGATACGATTAATACAATTACCAGCAAGTAGTTACACAATTGCTGCTCTGAATGCAAATCCAACCTCACAGTTTCCCCATCTAGAAAGAACTCTGGCTCTTAGTTCAGTCTTCTGCACACTCACTTTTCCTCCCAGTGTTAGTTACAGCATCTGAGAATCTGCTCACCCTCTTCGTCTCCATCTAAACTTCTGATTACAATTTCAGACTGAGCCTGGCACTACTGGGCGTCAGGCCCCACAGTGCCACCAGGATAACACTGTCTTGCCATTAGACCCCTTTGAGTCTGGCTATGCTGTCAGGAGAAATTCTGCATTCAATATAATGCCAGTGAGAGTCAAACCCACTGTTACGTGCATAAATAGTTGGTTCCGTTTTTGCAGCTGAGTAGTATTCCACAGTATGGACACACTACACTGTGTTTATCTATTCCCCAGTTGAAGGCTACATCCTTTCCAGTTTGGGGCAATTATTAATAAAGCTGCTATATGTGCTCATGACAGGTTTTTGCATGATCCTAAGTTTTCATTTCTTTAGGGTAAACAGCCAGGGGAAGTTTTCCCACTGGGCCATGTGGAGAGGTTACATGTACTGTCATGGGGAACAAATTATTTTGCAGAGAGGTTGCCCATTTGGATTTCCAGCAGGTACACAGGAGCATTCCAGTTGCTTCCTGCCAGAGATTCTGTTAGCTATTAGAATAGGTACATGGCTGTGCCTTGTGGTGATTTTAATTTACATTTCTTCTGTGATATAGAGGATCTTTTCATGAACAGGGCACGGTCTACCGAGATGAGACAGACCTGAGTTTAAGGACTATTTCTGGCCTTGACTATGTGGCCTCAGCGGGTGACCAGCCCACACTGAGCCTCCTTCTTCTCCCTGGCAAGTGGCTGAGATTAAAGTGCCTGCCTCACAGAGCGGTTGCTGTGAGGATAAATGAGATTCCACTGGCTCCAGCAAGTACCCAGGGAAAGGCAGCTGCAACTGGGAGCTGATGCCTAGTGTAGGGGCCCACCAGGACCCTCAACACACTGCTTTACAAATCTTTCCCAGGCAACTTCCTTTCTCTTGACTGTACTCACCCTGGCTGCCCTACAGTTCCCTCTGTTAGTCCTCCCAGTCAGACTCCACCTTCACCCCACTCTGGATCTAATGCCCCCTTCCCCAGCCCTGTCTGGCTGCTGACTCACAGCAGTGAGGAAGAGATCTTTTGGCAAGTGAGGAGGGAGAGGCCAGGCTCGCTCTTTTTTTATTTTTTTATTTTTTTAATGTGGGTGCCAGGAGTCAAACTCAGGACCTCACGCTTGCCAGCAGGTGCTTATGCCACAGAGGTATCTCACTGGCCCCCAGGCTGACTTTTTGATATCAACCTGCTCTCATGGGAACTAACCTGGTCCTATGAGAAACACATTACTCCTTTCCAGAGGTGGTGCTCAGTGAACTAGTCACTTTCTACTAGGCCCCACCTCTTACAGATCCATCACCTCTCAGTACCATTACACTGGGAACCAACTTCCACACAGGAACCTTGGGGGACAAACAATCTCACATAGACTCTTCCCTTCCAGTGGTGCGTGCCCCTCCACATCTGGGAGAATCACTTGTACGAAATGGTTTTGTAGCTCTCACAGATTAGTTGCAGCATAGACAGGGAACACAGAGCCGCCCACTTGGGCCCTGAACCTTGGGCCTGCAAACCATCTCCAGCTATTCCCATACCTGGGGGTTGCCACAGCCTCGGCCATGGTGGTGACAACTCTAGTGGAGCAAGCAGCCACTTGCACACACTCCAGTTCACTGACCGTCTTAGCCGTTTTCTTCTGCTATAACAGAAATCCACAGACTGGGTAATTTAAACAATTGAGGTTTATTTGGCTCATGGTTCTGGAAGCTGGGAAGTCCAAGAGCATGGAGTAGCCATTTTGTGAGGATCTCTGACTCCTCCAGAGAACCCCACCCTGCAGCCACGTCTGAGGCTGCTAGTATAACTTAGAAGCAGAGGGGACAGGAAGCCTGAGTCTCTGCTCTGGGAGCACAGATGGCTCCTGGCCTGAAGAGTTTCTCCATCATCGAGGCGCTGGTGACTCACACAGGGCCTCTTGCCATTTCCCAGCCAGAGTTTTCCACTCACAGCTTCCAACTCTGGGTCAGGGCATGAATCAGTGAGTGAATGAATGGGTGATTGAGGCCAAGTTCCTCCTCCTTTGTTGAGCACAGGGCTCCGATGTATTTCAGAACAGTCAGCCAAGGGACCCATCTTTGTCTCACACTCCCAGGGCCTCCTGTCTGACCCACAGTGATCTGGGCCTGGGCCTTCAGTGGGCTGCCAAAGACAGCCACCACGAAGAGTGGCTCACGTCTGCAGCCTAAACGCAGTAGGCAGCTTTTCTTCCACCAGAGCGGCCTTTGTGGCTGAGCCTCTACCAGTGCAGGTTTTGTGAGTTTGTCCTTCCACGGACTGGGAACACTGATGTGGCCCAGCCACAGGGCTCTCTCAAAGACCTGACACTCAACAGCTCCTGCCTCTTCCTGAGGGTCCCCTCCAGCCCTCAGTCTCTCAAATTCTTACTTCCGCTCTGCCCACTCCTGGGCTCAGGGTTGCATTTGAGGGCCCCTTCTTCCTGTCTAGAGGAGAAGACTGGGCTCCACAAGGTCTGAATGCTGCCTTCACCCCAACGGGGCATCCTGGGGTTGGAAAAGGCAGGGATACCATTGTGCTGTGTTGTCGGGAGCGGCTGAGCTGGAGATTGTCCTCAGAGCCGAAAGCACAGAGCACCTAAGGAATGCCCTGAGGGCACGGAGCATCCCAGGTGAACAGGTGTCCCCCCCAACCAACACAGAGGCAAGCTAGTTAAGCAGAGGGATGTCACATGACAAATGTATAAATAAACGCATTGCGGTGGTTGAGCAGTTCCTTTCCTCCCATCGGGAGAGAGGGCTCCACCTGACCTCAGCTTCCTGTCTCTTATCTTTTCTCTCAATCCTCTCGCCAGGGAACTTTGAGACCTGCGCTGGACATGGCATTAGGTTCTTTGTGTTTCTGCATTTGGAAGGGGAAAATGCAGTTCCTCAACAGTTAAACATAGAATTGCTGTATGACCCAGCAATTCTACTTCTAGGGGCACACTCAGAACATGGTAGGATGACCCTAGTCTCCTGTCCCCAGAATGCTTATCTGAAAAGCTTGCAATTATAAATCCTCTCTCTGTCCCTTCTCAATGTAAGTTTCCTCCACTGAAAACTGTCTCCTCATGGCCCGCAGTGCCAGCTCTTTGAAATACAAGCAGTCAGGGCCGGTGAGATGGCTCAGCGGCGTAAGTGCCTGCCTAGCAAGCGCGAGGACCCGAGTTCGACTCCTGGAACCCACATACGAAAAAAAGGGCCGGTGATATCGCTCAGCGGCACAGGCACCTGCTGGCACACGAGGTCCTGAGGTCGACTCCTGGTACCCACAAAAAAAAAGAAAGAAATACAAGCAGTCAGTAACTCCCCAGCTCCTACTCTCTGAGGCCTGACTTTGATGGGCACTCTGTTCCATTCTGTACCACTTCATCTTTTCTCTGATAAGTATTCACCAGCAAATGGCCTGGTCACAAGGCCCAAATCTTCCTCCTTTAGCACAGTCTGGCATTAAAAACGCCTCCTGCCCTTTGTCTTGTTGAAGTTGAATTCAACTTATGGGACATTCTCTTCCCTGTTACAATTCAGTCATGTGCCACACAACGATATGTCAGTCAACAATGAACCATAGGCACCACGGTCCTTACACTCTATCACCTAATGACATCATAGCCATCTTAGTTTGTGTAAATATGAAGCAGGAGGTGACTAAGAGAAGGCCAGAGAGAAGGGGGTCCCTGCTTTGAAGCCTACTTTCTGGGTTAGATCTGCACCTTCTGAATTAAACTTTAACCTAAGTCCAGGATATCCCAGTCTAAAAACAAAAAGAGAAGGTAACCAAGTCATGCAGCTCATACACAGTAAGTGTCTGGGCGTACACCCTCAGGTCTTTAGCCACCCTTGGCCAACCCGTGCCCTAATTACTGTCACAGTAATGCTGATTTGAGCCTAACTCCAACAGGCTTTGGGGACCATGACAGTTCTTTAAAAGGTCAAAAAAGGCCATAAAAGGTCAAAAACCCAATCCAGGTGTGGTGGCCCACACTTATACACCCAGCACTTGGAAGGCTGAAGCAGAAGAATCGCTGCAGGTTGGAGGCCAGCCTGGGCTACATGGTGAGTTCAAGGCCAGCCTGAACTAAACATAAGACTCTGTGTTAAAATAACAAAACAAAAAAGTCAAAAACTCCACTCCTGGAAGGTGCGACAGAGTCAAGCTGCTCAGTGGCACCCCAAACCCTAATGCTTAAAATCTCAGCACTAAGCTTCCTCTCTGCTGTGAGCTCTTCTCACCGGCCCACTTCCACCCTCTGAAGTATACTTTCACTTTCAATAAATCTTTGCTCTTGCTGCTCCTTTTGAGTATCCTGCTCAATTTTTTGTTCGGAATCCCAAGAACCTGGATAAAACACTGATTGTATAACAAGTACATGCTATAATGTTTGCACAACAACAAAGTCACCTAATGATGTGTTTATCTGAATGTGTCCTACGACTTTAGTTTGTACTAAATAAAGTCTATTTTTATCACTTTTAATTAGTATCTGATTTTGTTCATCCTTGACCCTTCCAAATTGGGAATTGCTGTGTAGTATCTTGGTATTGTTAAATCCAAACTCTTAAGACCCAGGAATCTCTAAAATAGAAGGGTTTATTGGTTATACATGGTAGTCAGAAAAAGGACGAGGTCCTGGAAAAAGGTTCCACTACCTATCTGCAGCATGATTTGGGAAATGTCCACTGGGCCTAGAACAGAGTACTTTCATAAAATTTGGAAGCCAGGTACAGTGGCACATTCCTATAATCCTAGCACTCTAGGAGGCTGAGGCAGGAGGATCGCAAGTTCAAGCCCAAACTGGACAACTTAGTGACTTGGCAAAACCCTGTCTCAAAAAAAATTTTTTTTGTACCGGGAATTGAACTCATGACCTCATGCTTGCCAGGCAGGTGCTGTGCCGCTGAGCTATACCCAGCCCTCAGATTTTTTTTTAAAAAGAAAATAAATAGATAAAAAAAAAACTGGGGAGAGGGAAGCATAAATTGTTTACATTGAACCTATTCTGTCTGTAGATAGGAGGGGGTGGGGTAATGCAATGGGGTAGGACTTTGGGACACGAGGCAGTCCATGAGAAGTATTTCTTGCTTCCTGATTGGTTGGGGTTAATGGTCCAGAAAGTTTACAGGGTGGTAGGGTTGTTAAGTCAAGGTGTCAACATTCATTCAGGAATGCTGAGCTGTCTTTGTTGGTTCCACCAGCAACTGTTAACCGATTAACTTCCCTTATTTCTTTCCTCCTCTATCTTCTGGCCCTTGTAATTAAATTAGGAACATCTCAGAACTTTTCTTCATCAACATCATCAAATCTTGTAAACAGAACCAAACTGATCCTTCAGGTCCTAAAAAATTAACTCCTCCAAATGGTCCCCACACTGAGTCAGAAATGTTTTTGTTTCACATCTTTTCTTATTAGTATATTTTGGTATACAGATTAATGGGTTTCATTTTGTCAGATTCCTACATGCACAAAATGTACTTTGATCATTTTCACTCCCTTCCCCAAGGCAGAATATTAAAGAAGTAAATGCGACCAATTGCACATAATAACAGCATAGCCTAAGAAGACAGTTTGGAGGAGAGAAGACACGCATTAAGTTGTAAACAAACACAGCCAGGTGTGGTTGTCTGAACCTGTAGTCCCAGCTACCCAGGAGGCAATGGTGGGAGGACCACTTGGGCCCAAGAGTTCAAGACCAGCCTGGGCAACACAGGAATACCTGAGCAGCAAACAAGTCCACACTGCATAAAAAGTGTGAACTTGAAAAGTCTGATTGAAGTAATTAGTACAATTTAATTATAAAGAGTAAAATCAGTCTGATAACATTGGCCCAGATTATAATCACCTTTGGAGATTTCCCCAGATTCCATGCCTCCTCACCCAGGGCTAACTAGTCAATAACTAAGAATTGCAACACCAAGAAATTTCTAATGATAATTTTTTTTTCATTTGTGTCTATCTGGGTTGCAATGCCAATAAAATAGTGAAACATTAATTTTGAAACTCAAGGGAGATACCCAAGTTTGCAGCTGTAACCTTATGCTATGACTCTGTGGCTATACTCTAGAAAGGTATAAAAGCAAGAATAAAAGCAAATTAATTTCAGGTGGGATGTTTAGAAGCAGACTTAATTATAATTGCAGTACTAATTTTTGGAATCATTAGATTTCTGCATTTGCTGTCCAAGCTAGAGTCATCAAGGCTTAATGATGGGACACATACTGAGAAACATGTTGTTAGCAGTCCTGTCATTGTGTGAACATCCTCGAGGGTACCGTACTTACATAAAGTTACGATGGGTATGACATCGCTAAGTGGTACAATCTTATGGGACCATCATCGTATATGTGGTCCATTATTGACCAAAATGTCTTTATGCAGTGCATGAATGAGTGTTCATAGGAATAATCTGGCTGGGCATGGTGGCACACACCTATAATCCCAGCACTCAGGAGGCTGAGGCAGGAGGATCATCTCAAGTTTGAGGCCAGCCTGGGCTATAAAATGAGTGAAAAAAAAAAAAAAAAAACAGACCTGAAGATCAATGGAACAGATTAGAAGATGCTGAAACAACCCCAGACATACTAAGCCACCTTATCTTTGACAAAGGTGCCAAACACATTCGCTGGAAGAAAGATAGCCTCTTTAATAAATGGTGCTGGAAAAACTGGCTCTACACATGCCGAAGATTAAAACTAGACCCATATCTTTCACCATGCACTAAACTAAATTCAAAATGGATCAGAGATCTAAATATTAAAACAGAAACATTGGGGCCGGTGAGATGGCTCAGCGGCGTAAGTGCCTGCCTTGCAAGCGCGAGGGCCCGAGTTCGACTCCCGGATCCCACATACGAAAAAGGGGCTGGTGATATCGCTCAGCGGCACGGGTGCCTGTTGGCGCGCGAGGTCCTGAGGTCGACCCCCCGGTACCCACAAAAAACAAACAAACAAACCAGAAACATTAAAACTGCTGGAAGGTAGGATAGGTAAAACCCTTGAAGACATTGGTGTAGGCAAAGACTTTATGAATAAAACCTCAACCACACGGGAACTATCCCAAAGAATCAACAACTGGTATCTCATCTTATTAAAAAGCTTTTGCACAGCAAGAGAAACCACCAACAGAGTGAAGAGACAACCCACAACTTGGGAAAAAATGTTTGCCAGCTGTTCCTCAGACAAAGGATTACTATCGAGAACATATAAAGAAGTCAAAAAAATCAGACCTCCCAAATTTAAAGACCCAATCCAAAAATGGGCATCTGAGATGAATACACATTTCTCAGATGAAGAAATACTAATGGCAAATAAATATACAAAAAAATGTGCAACATCACTAGTCATTCGAGAGATGCAAATTAAAACAACACTGAGATACCATCTCACCCCAGAAAGAATGTCTATTATCAAGAAATCAACTAATAATAAATGCTGGAGGGGCTGTGGGGAAAAAGGAACCCTTCTTCACTGTTGGTGGGAGTGTTGACTGGTACAGCCACTGTGGAAGTGAGTGTGGAGATTCGTCAAAAAACTAGGGTTGGAGGTCCCATTTGACCCAGCTATTCCCCTTCTGGGCATCTTCCCAGAAGAATTAAAAACATCGTACCACAGCGATATATGTGCACCCATGTTTATAGCAGCACAATTTGTAATAGCCATATCTTGGAAACAACCCAAATGCCCATCAACTGAGGAATGGATAAGAAAGATGTGGTATTTTTATACAATGGAGTACTATTCAGCCATAAAGAAGGATAAACTGGAGACTTTTATAGGTAAATGGATGCAACTCGAGAAAATACTCATAAGTGAAATAAACCAGAAGCACATGTGTAAGCATCGTATTGTCTCTCTAGTATGAGAAACTGAAAGAGTAAATAAGATCCAAAATGTACAATAGACATGATGAATCAAAAAGAAACTGGTCAAAAGGAAAGAGAGACTGGAATAGGGAAAAGAAAGAAGGGAAAGGGAAAAAAATTGTATATATATATATATATATATATATATATATATATATATATATAAGATGGTTAAGATAGATACACTACCAATTTTACTTAGTTCATTGAAGAGTAAGGTTTGTGCCAATAATGTTTGGACAATTGAATGCTAATGTCTGGTATCCTGAATAACTAACTTAAAGATAATAATACATAATGCATTAACCATTGTTACCCTCATATTATGTTGTTTTGAAAATTTGTTCTTTTTTTGATTTGTTTTGTTTTTTCTTCTCTTTAAAATAAAAAAAAAAAAAAAAAAAAGGGCTGGTGAGATGGCTCAGCGGCGTAAGCGCCTGCCTTGCAAGCGTGAGGGCCCGAGTTCGACTCCCGGAACCCACATACAAAAAAGGGGCCGGTGATATCGCTCAGTGGCACGGGTGCCTGTTGGCGCGCGAGGTCCTGAGGTCGTCCCCCTGGTACCCACAAAAAAAAAAAAAGAAAAAAAAAATAAATAAATAAATAAAAATGAGTGCAAGGCCAGCCTGAATTACAAAGTGAGAAACTATCTCAAAAAAAAAAAAAGAATAATCTGTAATGAATATGTAATTTACATGTACAACATAATTCCCTAGACCAAGCATGAGCAATCCCTGACCCTTGCTCATCCTCAGGTAATCTTGCCAACACAGCTGGTATGGGAGAGAAGGGAGGTGCTGCCCTCCCCCATGCCCTGTTGCCTCCTCTGAGGTTCTGTCACGTCTATCATGAATCTTTGCAATAACCTCCTGACCGGTTTCCCTGCTCTGAACATCTGCTGTGCCCAGGTCATGCCTCACCTTGGACTCAGGGTTATAGTTTTCAGAGTTATATTATCCTCTAAAATTGTTAATGGCTCCATACTACCAAGAAGTTTAGCCCCAAATCTCCAGCATATCCTAAAGTTCTTCGGGGAACTGACCTCAATCTTTTTGAGCACTGTGTCCTTTCCTCTTTCTCATCTCTGTGACTTTCTTTGGATGGTCACCTTTGCCTAGAATGTCCTCCTCCCATTTCTACCTCAGAGGCTAAGCTCAAATGGTATCTTTTGGGGCTGGTGAGATGGCTCAGCGGCGTACGCACCTGCCTGGCAAGCGCGAGGTCCTGAGTTCAACTCCCGGTACCCACATACGAAAAAGGGGCCAGTGATATCACTCAGCGGCACAAGTGCCTGCTGGCGAGCGCAAGGTCCTGAGTTTGACTCCCGGTACCCACATTAAAAAAAAAAAAAGGTATATTTTCCAGAGGACACTCTGGGACTCCCTAGTACAGTGCTCTTGCTTAGACTCTTATTAAAATAGCATATCTTCAGGGGGCCAGAACAGGTGGTTATTAAGAATTCAGGCCTTAGGTACAGATGGACCACCTTGACGCTGGTCCTTACTGACTTCTGAAGCTCAGTCCTCACATGTGTAAATGGGGACCTGGGTATAGTAATGAGGACAGGAAATATGAGCCATGCCTTGATGGGCCTGACAGTTATGGAGGTGAATCAAAGAGCACTATTTAGCGGGAATAATACTCTGAAAAAGAGAAGTGCAGTTCTGTTTGAGCATTTACCTGGAGCATCAGAGGAGATCACTAACTGGACAGTGTGGGGGGAGGAACTGAAGGGAGAGAGTTCGAGTCAGAAGGAACAGCATGCACAGAGGCCCTGTGGTAGGAGGAAGCAGCAAGGAGGATGGATAGCCCGGTACACTCCCCTCCTGATGCCATGTGGCTTGGGAAAGGGATAGAGATCTTCAGGCTTTTTTAGGGAAAGAAAGACAGAAATCCAGGGGTGGACACAGGACTCCAGCCTCCTAACCCACCTTTTTCCTGGTCCTCTGTTTTTAGGGCAGTTGGTCAGGCTCCCCTTGCTCACATTTCTCCCTCTCCCACACCCCTGTGGCTCTCTCCGGGAGTAGGTGGGTGTGGCCACATCAGGCTCCCTTTCCCTGGGGTCACCCTGAGCTGGAGGTGCTTAGGATGCCTTAGTTTAATCTCACCTCCCAGGCAGGCCCAGGAATGAGGCCACCCACACTGTGCCAGGCAGACACGCCCTCCCAGCCCTCCACCCAGGATCACACAGCCAAATTCAGCGTATTTGGAGAGACACACAGTGGCCTATCCAGCGAAGATATCCACAGAGTGGGACTGACATAGCCACGATGTGGGGACAGAGCCGGCAGGGCTCCTCCTCCTCATGTCACTATTCACAGCGCAGATGCCATTGGCCCCAAGGTATTTCCTTCCATTGGCAGGTTACAGGCTTCAGCTATGACTGCCAGCAGGGCACCTGTGGCGCAGGGGAAAGACACTGGAAGGTGGGAGAGAGGTACCGCACTGTAAGGGCCGAGAAGCATAGGATGTGGTCATCCGAGGATGACAGCACCAGTGCAGCCCAGCTTCTCAGCTTTCAGGTCAGGAGGGAGGAAGAGAGGACACAGCATGGAAGAGCGAGTCCTTGGCCCCTAAACCACCGGTGCTTAGATGGTAGGAACTGAGGTCCGCTACCAGCGCCAGCTGAGGTTTGAGGAGATGCAGTGGGCTGCTGCCTGAGGAGAAGACAGTTGCCCTGTGTTGGAGAGACAGTGACTTGTGGGTGACCTGGAACCAACCAAAGTGACATTTTGAAGCTTGGTAGTCAGGAAGCTGTGGCATGGTGTCCAAAACCCGGCCCCGCACCACCTGCCTGGGCTCCAATCCTGGCTCTGCTACTTGGCGGCCTGAGACCTCAGGAGGCTCTGAACTTCAGTTTCCTGAACCATAATTGGAAAGAATGACAGAGCCACCCTCCCAGCACGGGGAGGAGTCATTGAGCTGTCCCCACACTCTCCAAATTGGCAGCCACTCACCACATGTCCCCTGGTACAGTAATAAAGCACCCCACACGGAACAATGGAAACGTATTCCATTAAACAATGGAAATATATTCTCTTAAAACTCTGGAGGCTTGGGCCGGTGAGATGGCTCAGCAGCGTAAGCGCCTGCCTTGCAAGCGCGAGGGCCCGAGTTCGACTCCCGGAACCCATATACGAAAAAGGGGCCGGTGATATCGCTCAGCGGCACGGGTGCCTGTTGGCGCGCGAGGTCCTGAGGTCGACCCCCCGGTACCCACAAAAAAAAAAAAAAAAGCTGTTAAAAGGTTGCATGTATGTTTTCTTTGGAGTTTGTTGTTTGTTTTCTGATTTTAAAGCATCTCATTGTTTGAATATACATTTATTTGACAATACTGGACATCAAGCATTTATCAACTTAGTAAATGTAACTGTGCGTTTCTTTTCTGAGAATTGGTGCTTGAAATCCTCTTTCTATTTGTTTCTTTGTGACTTATTATTTTTCTTATAAGGTTACATGAGTTCTTTATCCACATTTTATTTCCCCAAATTCATATCAACAAATATACATAATGTCTTAATTCTGTTTCTTGGTTAACAGGTTTTTGTATTTTTATTTATTTAATGTTTTATTTTTTTAGTTTATTTTTGTATTTTTATGCAATCAAATCAAACCCTGTGTGGTTTCTGTTATTTCTTTTAAGTGCAGACCATGCCCTTCCAGAGATGTGATGTCACTTTGATTATCTTGTAGAATTTTTTGGTGATTTCTTTTCACCTGGCTTGCATTTTTTAAAAGTAAAAAGAAAAGACCGGACACAGAGGATTTGTGGGACAGTGAGACTATCCCATATGATGCTGCAGCAGTGGATACGTGTCATTATACACTTGTCAAAACCCACAGAATGAGCCAGGCATAGTGGCGCATGCCTGTAATCCCAGCACTTGGGAGGCTGAAGCAGGAGGCTGAAGCAGGAGGATCACTGTGACTTCGAGCCCATATTGGGCTACATAGTGACACCCTGTCTCAAAAAACAAAAACAAAAGCACAGAATGCAAGAGTGAACCCTAACATAAAGTAGGACTTTGGGTGACAAGAGTGTCAGCAGAGCCCACTGATAGTAACCAATTGCAGCACTGGATGCATGGGAACTCTGTACTTTCTGCTTTCTCAGAGAAAAGAAAGCTGTGAGCCTAAAACTTCCCTAAAATATAAAACGTATCCATTTCCTTAAAATTCAAAACTATTAGATATCAACATTAATAATGTATTTTTATCTAATACATTTAAAAATATCACATCAGTAGGTAATCTTCATAGAAAAATTAATGAATGAAATATTTTATTTCATTTGGAATTAAGTCATTGTAATTTGGTTTGTATTTTACAGTCACAGCTCATCTCCACTCGCGGTAGCGAGGAACCACATTTCCCAGGCTCAACAGCCACTCGTGGCTGTGGCTATGGGACTGTCATCTCGGAACTAGTGTAGTGTAGAGGCTATTTTAATTGTAAAGGAAATTTTAAAAACTCATATTTCTAGTACTAGTATATTTCTAACACTACTCAAGGATAAGACTGAGAAGCACAGCCTGTTCTCATAATTAGAAAGCTACAAAACTTAACAAGCCTTAACATTCCAGGTGCCAGCTGCAAGATTAATGTAACTCAGCCGGACAGTGATGTTTTGCTTATTTTCAAGTCCCAGAGGCATCATTTCAAGGACAGCTAAAGCCCCCAATCCCAATTAACTTGCCTGAACCAAACCTGCCTAGCAATGTATGACAAGACATATGTAACCAACTGTAAAGTATCATGTGATCTGCCTTTTCGTTTGTTTGTTTGTTTGTTTGTTTTTGTTATCTGCCTTTTGTACTTCCTTCTGAAAACCTATATAAGAAACTACCCTACCCGAAGACGGCATTGATGATTTGAGACCTGATTCCCATCAGCCTGCTAACATAATAAAAGTTGCCTTCTAACTCCTCAGGTGCAGAGTCTTCCATTTGGTTTGATATCAGATTTCTGTAACACTGGGTCTTGGGTGGACCCCATGGGAGGACAGAGGGAACCCATCTCCTTGGCTTGTTTTACTGGCCCCTTCCCCTCCCACCTGCTCTTTCCGGAAAATTCATGCCAAGACAACTTGTTTTTCTTCCCTTCCCCAGTGACATCAGCCCAGCCCACAGCTGTCCTGTGGCAGCCACCTCCTTCCCACTCCTTGGCTTTCTGCCTGTGGGTTGGGCCCAGGAGCTCACCACCTGGGCCGTCCCAGCATCCCCGCCCCTGCAGATTCCGGCTCTGGTGACAACCTCAGTAATAATAATTACGCAACTATCTTGCTAGCAGCCAGCACAGTGAAATGCCAGGCATTCTGCTGACGCAGGGGGCACCGTGTTTTCTAATCCTGCCCGACATCTCCAGGGCCAGAGCTGTTTGACACATAGGGCTCAGCTACCAGCCGGTGAGCACTGACGGAGCCCAGCCTGTGTTCCAGGACAGGGGTGAGGGGTTCATAAACGTCGTCCATTTAGTATAGAAAACACCTGCACGGGTCCCTGGTGGGCACGCCTCTGCCCCTCCCTGGAATCGGTAGCAGCCCTCGGGGTGAGAAGGCCTGGAGGTAGAACCCCTGCCCCAGCCTGGAGTCTGTGCTCCCGGGGACCTTCCTGCCCCGAGTAGGGTGCGCTTGGCGACCGCAGGACACGAAGAGGGCAGGGGGAAGGACCGAGGGAAGCCACAACTCGGCAGGGCGGAGCAGGACAAGTGGCTCTCCGGTCAGGGCGGGACCAACGTCTGACCCTGCCAGGCGGAACCCGGCGGCGGGGGTGGCAGCGACAGAGGCCAGGCCGGAGGACAGGTCCTGCACAGCTGCGCCCCGCGCCCCTCTGCGCCCGCGGGCACCATGAGCGGCCGAGTCGAGGACCTGAGCCCCCAGCAGCAGGAAGCGCTGGCCAGGGTGAGGGGTTCGGCAGCGGGGAGGGATGGGGAGGGATCGAGCAGCCAGACACTGTCCCCCCAGCCCCAGCCGCAGAGTCCCCATTGCAGGGCGGGAACGCGGAGCCCGAGGCAGCTGCTGAGCGCAGCACCCGGGACAGGAGCCCTCTGCAGGCGACTCGTGGGTGCGAATCCAGCGCCCCCACCCCTGCCCCGCGCGCCCGCCCTGACCCTTGTTTCCTGTTTGCTGCGGGTGCAGTGGGGCTGCCTTCGGCTGTCGGTTGCCGGGGTGACACGGGCTGACAGATTCCCAGACAGAGTCCCAGATCTCGTGCCTTGATTTCCACGTTTGTTTACTTTCTCTTCGTGGCTCTCTGACTTCTTAGGGCCCAAGCCTTCTCCCTATGATTATTTATTCTGATTTTTTATTAAATATTTTTATTAAAGGGATTTTGAGATAGGCCTGCCAGCTGCATCTGGGAGGGACAGGGCTATGGAGAAAGGGGAGAATGCTCCCTTAGCTCTTAGGTGTCATGGCCCGGGCTCACACTTTGGGCCTGTAAAAGACAGGGTAGTTTAAGATTTGTGGGGAATTATTTATTTTGAGGCTTCTCCCCTGGAACAGGATCCTCCAGGAAGGAATGCGGACCCTTGTGAAGGAAGGGGGTCCTGGTGTTACTGGGTTTTGGGGTGCTGGAGTATCTTTCTAAAGGTGGTTTCTAGGTTCTTTCTGTCCTAAACAGAGAATTTGTCAAGACAAACTCAAAAGGTAGAGAGGTTTTACGTTTATTAAAGGTAGGAAAAGAAACAGGCTCTACAGAGCAAGTTTGGGCCCAGTAAAAGTAGGAAAAGAACTACACTCTACAGGAGGAATTGGGTCATAGTGAGAGAACACAGTAGCGAACAGTTCAGTGTAAGCACGGCGTAGTGGCTCCTCCCTGTAATCCCAGCACTAGGCAGGCTGAGGCAAGATGATCATCATGAGTTCCAGGCCAGCCTGGGCTACAACAACAATGACAACAACAAACCTCAGTGTGGACTGTCCTTTTTGTATCTCCCACTCCTCAGGCTGATGTCAGTCAGGTCTGGGCCGCCCTATCCCGAACTGCTCAAGTTCTCTCCAGAAGTCCACAGGCAGGGCTTTAGGAGCTGCTTCTGGGATTTTGTAATTAACAGGTCTCACCTGGCTTCCACAGTCTGCCTGCCCTATCTCCCTGCCTCCCTGGGACTCCACTCAGGGCACTTGGGGAATAGATAAGGGTCTGCAGGTGAAGGAGGGTCCTCAGTGAAAGAAGTGCCCAGATGATGGGGTGCATCCCCAGTTCAGAGGCCTCATGTGAAGGAGAAGGCATCCCCTGTCCCACCCCTGCCGATGGCCTCTGGGAAGCCTCAGGCATGAGGTACATAGGAGAGACATGGCCTTTGAGAGTGCATTAGGATGGAGATGCTTGTGGGGCAGAGTTTTAAGCCATGTGAAAATATTTTATTGTTTGTTTGTTTGTGACAGGGTCTCACTATGTAGTTCAGGCTAGACTTGAACTCAGCATGTCACCAGGCTGGCCTCGACTTGCAGCGATCCTCCTGCCTCAGCATCCTGAGTGCTGGGATTACAGATGTTTGATTGTTCTTATTTTTTCTTTTCTTTTCTTTTCTTTTGTAGTCCTGGTGATCAAACCCAGTGGCACTCTGCCACTGAGCTACATCCCCAGCTCTGTGCTTTCTGAGATAGAGTCCTTCTAAGTTGTCCAGGAGGGACTCGAGCTTGCTTTCCTCCTGGATCAACCTCTTTCAGTGTGGGGATTACAGGCATGTGCCACTGCGCCCAGCCTTTTTTCCATTATTTAAAAGTAATGCACCAGGTGTGGTGATGCACTGCCTGTAATCCCAACACTTATGAGACTGAGGCAGGAGGATCTCAAGCTGAAGGCCAACCTAGGCTACATAGTGAGTTCAGGACTGTTCTGGACTACATAGAGAATTGCCGTCTCAAAAAAATAAATAAATAAATGCTTGTTATTTTTAAACTGTCAAGGGGAGGCAGTGTGCAGGGACATTATCCAGGGTCCCAAAGGTCTAGATTACTATGCCCAGCAGTATTTCCTTCCAGATTCTTCCTGAGCCTAGTATTGACCACCTCTGGCCACACTGCCAGATGCTTCTCTCTCCTCGTGGCATCATCCTAAAAGGAGTTTTTTCCAAGATACTTTAGTCCCTTCCCAGCACCTGCTTTCTCTTTGACTTGATGGGCATTCCAAGGGCCATGTGGCCCCCTAGGACAGAAGACATGGATTCCTCCTGTCCTTGCCACTTTGCTCACCCAGGAAGATTCCCTACCTCCCCGGCCTCAGTTTCCTCATCTGAAAAGCGGGAGAGTGACCTTTGCCCCTCCTACCTCAGGCCACATCCTGAAGTTCAAGTGAGGGAACCCAATAACCTGGAAGGGCTGAGCGTGCAATGTTTTGCTTCCCAGGGGATCCTGTCCCTCACAACCCCCTAAGGTGCCCCATCCTGTCCCAGATTCATGTAGCAAATGCTTGTTAACACCTGAGATGTTTAAACTGATCGTTCCCTTTTAATTATGTGAGCAGTGTGTGGATGCATTCTTATTTTAAACATGCTCCACAAAGCTAAACGAGTTTTGGTGGATAACCGAGACCACTTCCTGTGGCTTTGCTTACATCTGTTTCCCGTCGAAAATTCTGATTCACACGTTCACCTCCAAACACGGCCCTTGCCTTCAGGTCCCTTAGTCCCCACAGAAATAAGGTCTCCTCTCTTTCTCAGACCTGAACTTTAGTTTTGGTCAGTAGCAAAAGGCACCCCCCATTCGCAGACTGCTCTCTTCCTCCAGACCCCCAAAGCAACTCTTTCAGTCCCTTGCTGCTGACTTTGCCTCTCATTTTGTCCTAAAGGCTCCAGTCTCCAGGATTCCAGCTAGGCCACATTTGTTGAGGGACAGCCCACAGGTATCTGGTATCTGCCTGGAGCCAGGTCCGATGCTAAGTACTTTATGTGCATACATTTCTTTGATTGGCCCAAATTAATCATTGTGTCCATGTTACAGATGAGGAAACTGAGGCTCAAAGAGGTTAAGTAACTTGCCTCCAAGTCCAGACCCCAAGATGTAGTGTTATCAAGGGCAACAATCCTAAAACATTTGGCTGGCTTGTATTGGAATCACTCAGGGATCCTTGTAAAAATGGAGACTTCAGGGCCTCGCCTCAGACTTGTGGAATGAAAATCTTGGGAGTCAAAGCACTCTCAAAGGTTGAAAAGAGCCCAATTCTTCCTTCTCTGGTGGGCTGGAGGCTGCCTCACTCCCAGAGGACAAAATGGCTCAGGGCCAGTGCTGTGTGGTCTTCACCCTGCAGGGTCCCCAGGTTGGCCAGACTGGCAGACGAAGGTGGGAAGGGTTCAAGATGGGGTTGGGGGCTCAAGGGTCACAAGAACCCCTCTGACCATCATATTCCCCTCCCCTTAGTTCCAGGAGAACCTCCAGGACCTACTGCCCACCCTGCCCAAGGCCGATGACTACTTCCTCCTGCGCTGGCTCCGAGGTGAGACCACAGGGGTTGGAGGAGGCAAGGTCGGAGGGAAGAGGCGGCCTCAGGAGAGGGGGATGGGAGGCCATTGGCAGGGGACAGTGCTGCAGAGAAGTAAGGAAAAGGTTCTGCATCTACCTGTTCTGGGCTAGAATCTGAGCATAGGTTTGTCACTGAGCCTTAGTTTCTTCATCTGCAAAATGACCATGAGTCACTAGGAAGGCAGAGTTGAGGAGACATTAGAGTTAAAGCCTGGGAAGTTATCGCTCAGGAGTTAACTGGCCTGGCCTTGGTCAGATATGGCTGAGCCCTGGCTTCAGGACTTGCCTTTGCATCTACCTCCAGTTACCTGTGGACAGGGCTGTTTCGTCACCCTAGGAAGCCTACTGGGACACTGAGCAGTGACTAGCAAACACTTAAAGAAGTGAGTTTAATGCTGGGGACACCTGTAATTCCAGCACTTGGGAGGCTGAGGCAGGAGGATTGCCTTGAGTTCAAGGTCAGTCTGAGCTACACAGTGAAACCCTGTCTCAAAAAAAAAAAGAAAAGAAGTCATCAGTCCGGAAGTGGACACACAGGATATGGTTTAAAATGCTTGTGGTCTTCCATAGAGCAGACTTGTGATTGAATCCCAGCTCTACTGTGCACTAGCAGTATAGCCAGGTAACTCATTCTCTGTCTCTCAGCCTCACTTTCCTCTTCTGTGCAATGGGCATAATATTGGTTTTACGTTCAGGGTTCTGTGAGTCACACAGGAGGTCAGAGATGTGCACAATGCCATATGAAGGAAGCATCCACCCAGGAGCTGATGCTTCCCTTCTGGTTTGTTCTATCTGGTTTCTTTTTTCTTTTTTTTTTTTTTTGCGGGTATTGGGAGTCGAACTCAGGACCTCGCGCAACAGCAGGCACCCGTGCCGCTGAGTGATATCACCGGCACTTTTTTGGCATGTGGGTTCCGGGAGTCAAACTCAGGACCTCGTGCTTGCCAGGCAGGCGCTTATGCCACTGAGCTATCTCATCAGCCCTATCTGGTTTCTTTGTTATTTTTTTCAATATGCTTTTTCTTTCAGTACTCAGAATTGAACCTAGGGCCTCTGCACTGAGCTACAGCCCCAGTCCTTTATTATTATTATTTTTTTTAATTTTGAGACAGGGTCCCACTAAGTTGCCCAGGCTGGGATGAACTTGCAATCCTCCTACCTCAGCCTCCCAGAGCACTGGAATTACAGGTGAGTACCACCATGCTTGGCTATTTTTATAAACTTTTAAAGAATAGTTTTAGATTTTCAGAAAAAGTGCAAAGATATTATAGAAAGTTCTCATATACACTGTACCCACATTTCCCCCATTAAAATCTTACATTTGCATGGTACATTTGTCACAATTAATAAGCCAATATAGATATAGTAGTAGTAATAGTAGTAGTAGTAGTAGTAGTAATTAAAGCCTACACATTATACAAATTTCAAGGTTTTTTGCACCCAGATCCCATTCAGGACACCGCAGTATGTTTAGTCATCTTGTCTCCTCAGGATTCTCTTGGCAGCGGCAGTTTCCATTTGGTTTTTTTAAATAAGGGAATACATTGTCCCCTGCCTAGGCTATGAAGCCTCTTAACAGAGTGAGTGTGTCTTAGTTCACTTTTCATCACCATAACAAAATACCCGAAGTTAGCCAGGTGTGGTGGTGCATCCTGTGAACCCAGCACTTGGGAGGCTGAGGCAGAAAGACTGCCATGAGTTTGAGACCAGGCTGGGCTACGTGGTGAGTTCGAGGCCAGCCTGGACTACATAGTGAGACCTTGTCTTAAACAATGACAACAATAACAACAACAACAACAAAAACATAACCCAACAAGCAAACAAACAAAAAAATTGAGTGTAGATAACTTTATAGAGAAAAGAGTTTTATTTAGCTCACAGTTCTGGAGGTCAAGGACCCACATCTGGTGATGGTCTTCGCCAGGTGGCACAGGGCATCACATAGAAAGAGGCAGGGAGCACGTGTCTATGTCTCTCCTGGCCTCTCTCCTGGTAAAGGGAACTCCACCCTCGTGACCTCACCTAATCCCAGTCACCTCCCAAAGGCCGCACCTCTGCACACCATAATCAGATTAAGTTTCCGCCCTCTTAATATCTCACAGTGGGGATTAAGTTTCAACCCGTGGAACCTTGGGGGACTCACTCGAAACACAGCTTAGGTCTCTTTGGGTTTAGAAAAGTGCATCTTTGATAGAGAGGTATGATCACAGATACCTCAGGCTGCCAGGTCATAGAAAAGGTGGAGAGGGGACCTTCATGCCATGGGTGACAGGACCTGCTGACACGGCCCCATCCACGTCGGTGGCAGCTCCATCACCCCTCGCCTCACCAACTCAAGGCACAGGCACAGGGAGGTGATGGAGGCGCTGATCTTGGAGAAAGTTGCTCCTCAGGCCTGTTGATGTGGAGCCTTCCCTAGGCCTCCTGCCGAAGTCCCTTCCCTCTGTGTTGCTACCCATCCCACATCTGGGTTCCTCTCTCCACTCAGATGTCAGCTCCATAAAGCAATGACTGTGCCTTCCCGGCCCCTCAGCCTGGCACATGGTTGGTGCTACCAAAAACTATCCTCATATGCCATCATCAGGCCCAAACCCCTGTCCATCCATAGCAGGAGAGACCACATTCTGGTTCTTAGCAGAAAAATCTATAGATACTAAGAAGATTTTTTTAAACATCCAATAGAAGAATATTATGAACATTTATGTACTAATAAATATGAAACCCCAAATTAAATTGATACATTCCTGGAAAAATATGTGCAAGACTACAAGACCTTGATGGGCTGGGGATGTAGCTCAGTGGTAGAGCACTTGCCTAGCATGGGCAAAGCCCTGGGTTCAATTCCCTCTACTGAAAAAAAAAAGAAAAAAGACTACAAGATCTTGAGAAGGAATAGAAAGTCTTGACAGAGCAATAAATATTAAAGAAATTGAAATGGTAGTAAAAACCTCCCCTCTCCCAACACTTAGACCCCAATGGCTTTACAGATAAATTCCTCCAAATTGTTAAGACCAGTTAATTGCTATCTTACACAAAGTATTCAAATTGCTTTAGGATAGAGTGAAAGTTACCTTAAAAGACTTGGGTATGTTTCATTATTCCAAAGATAGATCAGGACAATAAAAGAGACGGATGGGGAGAAAAAGAAGAAAAGTTTAGATCTGTTTTACTTATTGATACAGAGGTAAAGAAATCTAAATAAAGCATTACATAATAGAATCCAGCAGAGTACTGAAATTATGTAGTGTTCTCAAAGAGAGTTTATCTTGGGTGTACAAGAATAGCTCAACATTAGAAACTCTGTCACAAAAGAAAAAATAAAAAATCTGTCAGTATCATTTAAATCATTAATAGAGTTAATAAAAAATTATGTGGCTATCCCAGTTAATGTAGAAAAAGCATTTGTAAATATTCAAGTCCTATTTATAGGATAAAACAAAAATCTTAGCAAAGTACAAATAGAAAGGAATTTACTTGGTTTGGTAGGGGTTCTATAGCAAAAATCTCCTAACAAACGTTCTGGCTAAAAAGAAATTTTAGATGCATTTCCATTAAGATCAGGAAGAAGGAAAAGATGACATCAATCAACATTACAATTTATACATAGAACTAGAGACCTTTACCAGTGCCGTAAGAAAAGAAAATAGCAGCACAAGATGAGAAAGGAAATCTTTCCTCAAAAAACAAAATCAATAGAAAAACTAAAGAGAAAAGGAACTAAAGAGAAAGCTAATTGATATTGCCAGCTACAAAATCTACAGGATTTTTTTTTGCAGCAGAATCTAACTGTAAAATAGATTGAAAAAAATGGATGTTTCTCAAAGAAGTAAGAGAGTCTATAAATTCCCAAAAACTTAACCTAAAACACAGATAAGAGTCTTAAAATCACTGTTCAGTTTGGTAGCCTCTGGTCACATGTAACTATTTAAATTAAACTAAACTAAATTAAATTAAATTAAAACTTCAGGTCCTCTGTCACATGAGCCATCTTTCAATTTCTCAGAGCCATAGACAGCTAATGGCTACCACACTAAACAGCTCAGAGAGAGAACATTCCTACTGGGCACACTGACACACAAAGTGAAAGATCAGCCAATAAACTTGATGGCTTATCCCCCAATATTTGCAGAGATGATCCATTGCGGTAATCAAGGCTGAGCTGGTGGCCTCAGTGGTTATTTCTGGAGTGGCTCATGATCAGGGCAGAGGGAGGCTGGCTAAGCATCTCAGGTCCTTTCCACTTGAAAATCTCTGGTCTTGCATCTCATTGTAAGCCCATCAATGAACATATTTGACAGTGAGCCAGTAATATTAGGAATAGTCATAGCACTTCTAAAATAGGGTAGAGCCAGATGTAGTGGTACATACCTGTAGTCCCAGCTACTCAGGAGGCTGAGGCAAAAAGATCACTTGAAGTTTGAGCCCAAGCTGGTCAGCATAGCAAGACCATATCTCCAAAAATAAATAAAATAAAGCATAGCATTTTCAATTAAAGTGTAACTATGTCTTCAAAATAAGTAATCACAGTAGCTACCATTTATTGAGAACTTACTGTGATCCATGTACTTTCCCAAGTATTTTATATATTTCATGTTGTCCTTTGAACACTGATAAAGATACACTTCCCATTTAATATATTTTTAAAAACTAAGGCTCAGAGAAGGTAAATGACTCATTTAAGGTTGTGCAGGAAATAAAAAAGCAAAACTAGAATTCAAGCCCAAGTCCATCTGATTCCAAGTCCTGTGCTCTCGCGCCCCAGCAGGAGTCTCTGTTCTCAAATATTACAGGCTAGATCAGCCTCTAGAATGAACGGTTTTAAAGGTCTGGGAACAGAAATCCAGGGCCCTCCAAAGTCTTCTAGAAGAGTAAAGATCTTTGCTAAAAAAAAAAAAAAGGAAATTCCAGACTACCCCCAGTGTGTTCTTGGGGTGTCAGAAAAAGACTAGGGGCCCTCACTATGTCCTCCTAAGGTTTCAGGGAATGGCTCATTCCACCTTTGGCCTCAGCCCTCCACTTCCGTCATCTCCTTCTTGCAGCTCGGAACTTTGACCTGCAGAAATCCAAGGACATGCTCCAGAAGGTGAGGCCCCACAATGGCCAGGGCCCTGCCTGCTACATGCCATACCCTGAGTAACAGTGACAAAAGGGCCCATTCTCTGTTTCCTCTTCCTTCTTCCCCGGGGTCCCTTCCTGCATCAGACCCGGGGCCTTCCCCAAGCCCTCCTCCTGTCTCCATCAGTTTTCTGGGGTTGGAGCCTGGGGATGCTCTGGCAGCTTCTTAGTCTTGGCTGTGGGCACCAGGACCTGGCCTGTATTTCCAGATGCCTGTAGAGGGCTTTGGGGAGGGCAGGGCTCAGGGCTTGCTGTGTCTCTATAGCATGTGGAGTTCCGGAAGCAACTGGACCTGGACAACATTCTTGCCTGGCAGCCCTTAGAGTTGAGCCCATGGAGCACCCCAGACCACCTGATGTCCCTTCTTTTGCCCCTCTCCCCTTAAGTCCCCAGCCGCTTCATGAAACAGGGACCCCACCTGGTGGGCTGGTCTGAGTCAGAACCTACCCACGTGCCCAGGTGATCCAACTCTATGACTCGGGTGGCCTGTGTGGCTATGACTACAAAGGCTGCCCCACCTGGTTCGACATCATTGGGACCCTGGACCCCAAGGGCCTCCTCCTGTCGGCCTCCAAGCAGGACCTCATCCGGAAGCGAGTCAAGGTCTGCGAGCTGCTTCTGCATGAGTGTGAGCTGCAGACTCAGAAGGTGAGTGGCTGCACGGGCAGGGGTGAGGTGCAGGGCAGACCTGGTCTGTCCGCCCTGTCCCTGCACCTTTCCCCAGCTCGCAGCACTCATGGCTCTTGTGGAAAGTGGCCTTCTCCTGCCATCACCCCTCCCTGCACATCTTTTTTTTTTTTTTTTTTTTTTTTTTTTGTGGGTACCGGGGGGACGACCTCAGGACCTCACGCGCCAACAGGCACCCGTGCCGCTGAGCGATATCACCGGCCCCTTTTTTTTTCGTATGTGGGTTCCGGGAGTCGAACTCGGGCCTTCGCGCTTGCAAGGCAGGCGCTTAAGCCGCTGAGCCGTCTCACCGGCCCCCCTCCCTGCACATCTTAATGTATGCATGGTGCTCTCTGTTGCTGTCGAGTCCAGGGTCATCAGAGTCCTTTCCCATCTAAGCGAGCCACTGACCTGAGAGCGGCAAAAGCTCTAGCTCTGGTCCCCGGGGACCCTGGAAATGGTGGACACTCAGCTTTGGCATGGAAAAGGTAGCCTGCCGTTGTAAATTGCACAGCTATACACATTGATGGGCAAGCCATTACCCTGGAATTAGGTGTACATAGTGATGGCAAAACTTTTAGAGCTTTCAATGGTAACAGGTAGCTCGCTGAGGCACACGTGCCATAGATTCACCACCACTGCTCTAGAAACTTCTAGGGAGTTCCCAAAAAAATTATATATATAATATTCCCAGGGTTGGTGCAGCTTAGAGGTAGATTGCTTACCTAGCTTGTGTAAGACCCTGAGTTCCATCCCCAGTACCACAAGAAAAAAAAGTCCTAAGGAGCACAGGACTTCTGAGACAAGAAAACCCCCTTTGCAGATTTCCACCCCTTGCCCCTGAGCTGCACCCTGACCCTCTGCATCCCTCAGATTGAATCTAATGTCAAGTCTGACCTTGTTGATTTTGTGAGTCCACAAAGATGACTTTCCGCATGGAGTTGATATGTCACTGTAGCATGACTTTTTTTTTTGAGGTAGGGTCTCACTATGTAGTACAGGCTGCCTTGAATTCACTTATGTAGCCCAGGCTGGCCTTGAACTGACAGCGATCCTCCTGCCTCAGCCTCCCAAATGCTGGAATTACAGGCGTGCACCATCATGCCTAGCTGTGGCATGATTTGGCTGGACACAAAATCAGCCCTTAGCAGAGACTCGTGAGAGGTGTGAGTGCATTGCAAAGTGCTGGATTCAGTGCCTGCTTTGAACAGATGTATGTCTCTCAATCAGGATGGCTGATTTCTTTTTGTGTGTGTGTGTGTTTGTGAGACAGGGTTTCGCTATGCAGTTCAGTTCAGGCTGGCCTTGAACTCACTTTGTAGCCCAGGCTGGCCTCAAACTCTCAGTGATCCTCCTGCCTCGGCCTTCTGAGCGCTGGGATTATAGGCATGTGCCACCATGCCCAGCAGGATGGCTGATTTTACAGGGTTGATACAATGTCTTCTACTTCATGGATGGTCCCACTAGGAACTGATAATTATGGAGATTATGACACTAATATAGTCTGCTAATATTTACCAGGAATCAGCCATGTCCCCAGCACTGGGCTCTTTGTGCATCATTTTATTGAATTGTCATAGCAACTCCATCAGAACCTAGAATTATTCCCATTTTACAAAGGAAGAAAGTAAGGCTCAGAAAGGTTAAAATCCTGCTTATTGCCACACAGCCTGCTAAAAGCATGGCTCTGGCTTGGACATAGTTATGGGAGTATAGAACTCTGGCCAATATAGTACAGTCAGCTGTTCATATCTGTGGGTTCCACAGATTGAACCAACTATGGATAGAAAATACTCAGAAAAAAAATGGATCTATACTGAACATACAGATTTTTTTTCTTGTCATTGGTCCCTAAAAAATACAATATAACAACTATTTACGTAGCATTGGCATTGTATTGCTCTCGTAAGTAGTCAGGAGATGATCAGGTGTGTGGCAGGTTGTTCGTAGGTTGTACGCAAATGCTCTGTCCTTGTATATAGGGGATTTGAACATCTGTACACTTTGGTATCCATGAGGGGTCTTGGAACCAATCCTCCATGGATACCAAGGGACGACTATGTACCGTTATACATAAAGACACCCAGTGATCTAGGCATAGTGAAACGTGCCTAAAATCCCAGCACTCTGGGAGGTGGAGGCCGGAAGATTGTGAGTTCAAGCCCAACCTGCACAACTTAGTGAGACCCTGTTTTGAAATTAAAAAAAAAAAAGAAAAGAAAATAAAAGGGCTGCGTATGTAGCACAGTGAGTGTGAAGACCCTGGGGGTTCAATCCCTAGTACCACCAAAAAAAAAAAAGCCCAGTGAGTAATGTCCTTAATTAGGTAGTTAACTTCTCCCAGGAAGTAGTGTTGAACAAACTATGGTAACGCACCAGGAATCCACAGACCATTCTGGGCTCAGAGGCAAAATCCCCCCAGACCCTAGATGGGCTCCCTGTTTGGGAAATGACGTGAGCTGCTACAGCACGTGACTAGCAGGGGCGTGGGAGCGGTGCCTGAGTCTCTCTGGCCAGGATCTCCAGGAACCTTGGTTTGAGCAGTCCATCTGCTGTATTCCACACAGCTGGGCAGAAAGATCGAGAAGGTGCTGATGGTGTTTGACATGGAGGGACTGAGCCTGAAACACCTGTGGAAGCCAGCCATGGAGGTCTACCAGCAGGTAAGGCAGGCACCTAGCTCAGGGCTGGAGCAGGAATCCCACCCCCCAGACCCCACCTCCACCCAGCCAGTAGGGAGCTGCAGCCCACACCAGCTTTTGTGGCCTATGGAAAAGAGAGGGCACCACAGACCCATCAGTGATACCAGCCTGGGGTCCACTCATCCCCCAAAGAGAAAGAGGAACCAGAGGAGCTCAGAGGAGGCACACATGCTCTGCTGGTGGGAAGGTGGGGAGGGCTGGGGACGGGGCTCTTCTCTCAGCAGCATCAGAAGCCACGGAAGCCGGGCATAGTGGTGCCCGCCTGTACTCCCAGCATTCTTGGACACTGAAGCAGAAAGATCACAAGTTTAAGCCCAGCCTGGGCAACTTAGTGACTTAGGGAGACCCTGTCTCGAAATTTTAAAAAATAAGATTTAAAGGTCTGGGGATGTAGCTGAGTGCAAGGACTCTGGTTCAATCCCTAGTACACCCCTCCAAAACAAAAACAAAAACAAAACACCTCAGAAATCCAGCAGTGTGTGAGTTCTGGAGAATGACTACAACCAGCCTCCTCTTGACTTCACAGTTTTTTGCCATCCTGGAAGCAAATTATCCTGAGACGGTGAAGAACATGATTGTCGTTCGAGGTGAGCCCAAGACCTGCACGACCTCCGGGGGGAAGCTCGGGGTGGGGGAACGGTGGGTAAGCCTTTGAGCCCAGGGCTTCCCACACCATCCTATGTGAAGAACTGGGTTTTTGTTTGTTTGGATTTTGTTTGTGTTTTTCGTTTCAGTCCTTGGCAGACTTATACTTTGCAATATATTATATACAGAATCCCAGGCTGGCATGTTGCAGCAATGTGGAATCATTCCTAAATTTCTAAATGTTCGCTTATTTCAGCATGGATGACTGACAGGCAGTCCATGGGCCACATGGTTGCTGAGCACCCTTTGAGCAGGAATGCTGTCCATCTTAGGTGGCCATGTAGTGAGGGGTCGCCCCATGTGCCCTGGGGTTACATGATCTGTCTTCAAATCTAGCTAGCTCCATGACTTTCAATGAGTCTATGCTACCTTACTGAGCCTCAGTTCTCCCATTCTGTGAAATGGAGACACACGGTCCCCATAGAGGAGCTATGAGGTTAAATGCGATGATCTCTGAAGGTGGGGCACAGAGCTGATCCCACAGAAAGTGCCCAGTGAACAGAGTGCTTCATAGTGGGACAGGTCTAAAGCAGACCCCATCTGCTTGCACCTGAGAAGGTCCCAAAGACACCTGGGAAAATCTTGAGTGTGAAAAGGAAGAAGCACCATTGGGAAATCAACATTGCTGACACTGTACCCAGCTTATGTCCAGCACCTTAAAACGTGAAGGGATACAGCCATTTATTGATGTTGTCACCTTTTTTTTTTTTTTTTTTTTGCACTGAGAATTGAACTCACGACCTTGTGCTTGCCAGGCAGGCACTGTGCCGCTGAGCTATATCCCCAGCCCCAGCCATTTATTGAGAGCCAGGCGCTGTGCCAATAGTTACACATACATTATTTCATCTCCATTTTTTATTTTATTTTATTTTATTTTTTGGGTTTTTGAGACAGGGTCTCACCATGTAGTTAAGGCTGCACTTGAACTCACTGCATAGCCCAGGCTGGCCTTGAACTCACAGCAACCCTCCAGCCTCAGCCTCCTGAATGCTGGGATTACAGGTGTGCACCACCATGCCTGGCTTCCATTTCATATTTTTGCATTAATAGCACTAAGACTCAGAGGGGGTGAGTCACTAGCTGAAGGTCACACAGCAGGGAATGGCAGAAGACAGATCTAACGCCTATCCAGCCCATGCCTTTGGCCATAACTCTAGATACCCAAGTTCTCCTTGTCCACCTTCCTGAGGGAATTTCATGTGTTTCAGCCCCTAAGCTTTTTCCAGTAGCCTTAAACTTGGTCAAGTCATTCATGGGTGAGGAGACACGCAAGAAGATAGTGATTCTGGGAGGTGAGTGACTTGGCCTCCTAGCAAAGCCCATCTCTCTGTCCGCCTAGCAGGCAGAGGTCAATGCTCAAGGCCCCACTTCTGCCTGGCTCATCCTCTTAACCAAGTCACTAACCCTGGCCTAACCCTGGCAGCTTCTGTACACAAGGGCAAGGCTTCCGGTCCTAGATCAGGACCTGGGAGCCACATAAAGCTCTTGGATACTTTTAGGAGTAGATACCCAAGGTAGCAAGCCAGAGACATATCAGGTCACCTCCAAGGCCCCCTGTTGTTCTCCCTGAGCCCCTTGGAGGCCCCTTTGCTCCCACACAGACAACTGGAAGCAGGAGCTGACAAAGTTCATCAGCCCTGACCAGCTGCCTGTGGAGTTTGGGGGCATCATGACTGACCCCGATGGCAACCCCAAGTGCCTGACCAAGGTACAGAAGCCCAGAGGATGGGGAGGGAGGGGAGACTGCCATGGCCTGGTGCCCACTCACCCAGCGTCACCCACAGATCAACTATGGGGGCGAGGTGCCCAGGAGCTACTACCTGCGAGAGCAGGTGGGGATGCAGTACGAGTGCAAGGTGTGTGTGGGCCGTGGCTCCTCCCAGCAGGTGGAGAATGAGATCCTGTTCCCAGGCTGTGTGCTCAGGTAGGGGCAGCGGCTAAACACAGGTGGCACAGTGGGAGGGGGCTCCAGAGCCTGACCAGGAGGTCACCGGAGCCCTGTCTGCTGCAGGTGGCAGTTTGCATCAGATGGTGGGGACATCGGCTTTGGGGTTTTCCTGAAGACCAAGATAGGGGAGCGGCAGAAAGCTGGGGAGATGACAGAGGTGCTGCCCAGCCAGCGCTACAATGCCCACCTGGTGCCAGAGGATGGGAGCCTCGTTTGCCTCAAAGCCGGTGTCTGTAAGAGCTGCATAGTTTGCTGGGGTTGTTCCCCTCTCAGGACAGAGAAGAGCTGGCTGTCTCTTACCTGTCCAGCTGCTCCCCTTACCTTCTATTTCCAGCTCTCAGGGGTCCTGTAGGGGATGGTATGAGCTCTCAATGCCATGGGCTCCGGGTTGGCTTCAGGGTCTTGGATCTGAAGAGTGGCCCCTGTAGGTGGGCACAAGGGCAGAGATACATCACAGAGGAAGAGCCAGGGGTTTAGAGCCCAGGGCTGTGGGCTCAGCTCCTGGGAGCCCCTCACACCAAACTCATCAGGATTAAAGACAGGGAAGTAAACAGCACAGGCTTAGTGTCAGAGTTTCCAGTTGCATGGCCCACCCCACTGCAGGAATCCTAAAGAGACACCTCTCCCAGCTATGCATCATTTGTCCCCAGGCCTCTCAGGCCACAAGAAGTTTGGTCAGTTTTACCAGAAGCAGCATTGCCCAGTGTCTGTCAGTTTCCCACTGTTATAACAAAATACCAGAGATATTCAGCTTGTAAAGAGAAGAGGTCTATTTTGGCCCAGTATTAGAGATTCCAGTCCATGAGCAAATGGCCCCTTTGGTTTGGGGCCTGTGGTGAGGTAGCACATCATGGCTGTTGTGTGTGGCAGAGTAAACACTCACAGTATAAGCCAGGGAACAAAAGGGAAGAAGAAGGGGCCAGGGTCCCATAATCCCCTTCGAGGCACACCTCCAATGACCTAAGGACATCCCACACAGCCCCACTTCGTAAAGGCTCCACCATCTCCCAATAGCACCGCCTTGGGTCCCAAACGTTTAACATAAAGGCCTTTGGGGGACATTCAAAATCCAGACTGCAGCACCCAGGAACACTGCCGAGCGAGGAGATGGGGAACCCAAGGTTAATTTCCTATGCTGAAGGAAGGCGCATGCTAAAGTTGACACATTACCTAGACCAGCTTGTGGAAAGGGAGAAATAGGAGCGTGGAGACAGAGAAGTCCAGGAACTCATTGTGTCCCAGAGCTCACAATAGACCTTGTCACCATAGGAAACACCTTCCATCTATGATCTGGGAAAGTGGCTTATGTGGCTCAGTGCTTTCCTCTGGAGGAAGTGGGGCTGCCCTCTGGATTGGGACAGTGCGATAAGGGAATCCCAGTCCCTCTCTTCCCTTGCTCTGTAGTTACTGGAAAGTCGTCGTTTGTATAAGCCTCGGCTTCCTCATCTATACAGTGGGTGTATTGGTCAGCTTTCTGTCACTATAACAAAATACCTGAGGAAATTAACTTATAAACAGAAATGGTTTATTTTGGCTCATGGGTCTACAGGTTCTGGTCTAAGATCCAATGGCCCCATTACACTGTGCTTTTGGTGACAGCAGCACATCATGCTGGGAGAACATGATGGAGCAAAACCTGCTTACATTCCAGGCCAGGAAGCAAAGAGAAAAAGAAAGGAAAGGATTGGGGTCCCAAAATCCCCTGCAAGGGCACATCTCCAGTGACCTAAGGACCTCCCAAAAGACCACCTCCTAAAGATTCCTCCTTCGCCCAACAGTGCCACTCGTGGACACCATGCCTTTGACACAAGGGCTTTTGGGGGATGCTTATCCAAAATGTAGCAGTGGGGATGTTGCCTTCTGCCTGGGAGTCATGGCAGGCTGATGGAAAGCCCACTGCATAGAAGGGGCTACCCAGCATGCTGCTGGTCTCATGATCCTGGATCCAGTGCAGGTATCATCCAGGAAGTGGGGAGTGAGCAGTGGGCTTGGGCTGGGTCGTGCTGACCCTCAGACCCACCCATTGCTCTAGTTAGCCCATTCCCAGTTCTGAGCTCCCTCTGCTAATCACCTCTCTGTTCTCGCAGATGTCCTGCGCTTTGACAACACCTACAGCCTGATACATGCCAAGAAAGTCAGCTACACAGTGGAGGTGCTACTCCCTGACAAGGCCTCTGAGGAGAAGCTGCAGGGTCTCAGGGCAGCGAGACCCTCCCCAGTACAATGAAGACCCTGGCCACCTCTGCACCTACTCCCTCTAACCCCTTTGCAACCCCGTCTGCCCCTTGCCCTCCAGGTGGCACTAAAGGTGGCCACAGAGAGCTACTTACCCTGCATCACCATCTCAGCCACTGTGTGCCCCCTTGGCACAGTGGCCAAGCAGGAATGGGGACAACCAATGCTTAGGTCACCCTGAAGATTCAAAAGAGCACTTCCTCCTCTGTTTCTAGAGAATGGAAATGACAGCAACCTTGAGGAGGACCCGGTGTTTACAGAGAAAGGTTTCTGCCTTCAGAAGCTGCCTTTGGGTCCTTCTAACAAGGCTTAATTATCTGAGGACTGACCTGTGCCTAGTATCCCAGTTTGGGGTGCATGAACCCCAGGCCCTGCAGGGACCCCAGCTTTAGGTCTGAGGAGCAGAGAAGCCCCATTCTCTGCACACAGAAGATCAGAAAGGATGGGTAGAGTCATTTGGAGGCATCTGGTGGGACATGGGGCAAGATGAGGGTCCCAGTTCCAGCTGAGCATCAAGGCCTCTCCAAGCTTGTTCTGCTACCTTTGGAGGGAAAAATCAGAAATGGGGTGGCAGAACCAGGCAGCAATGCCATCACAGTACATCCAGCCTTACAAAGCTGAGTGGGCAAAGACAGAGTCTCCAGTGGCCTCCTCCCTCCACACTGCTGGGATCCTGCTAATGCTCAGCTGGGCTTCTTTTCAGCCTGAGTGGGTCCAGGACTAACAGAGAGCTAGAGAGAAGGGCACAGAGCTGCCACATATGATGCTCATTCTGGACTCTGACCTGATTCCTGGAGAACTGTCACGCTTTTCCTTCATCTTTGTCTCCCCGGGATAGTAGAAGGTCTGGGCCATGTGACCTAGTAGCTGGCCAATAATGGCTTCTGCACATGGTTTCTCAAAGGCTGGCCCTCCTGGTGTCCACAGCCCACATTCAGGATGACCACAGCCTGTTCTTCAGAGTGGACTATACCCAACAGAGCAGACCTTGCCCAGGAACAAGCCGAGGAAGTCACCAAGTCTGAGCTGGTGGTTTGATTCCACGTGGCAGTGAAGCCATCACCTGGGCCTGGGAGCCCAGGCTGTGCTGCCCTGCGCCTCCCCACTCTGCCCTCTGGCTGGACCAGGACAGCGGCCACCAGTATCTCAAAAGACTTGCGTTCTGCCCGGTGGCTCAGCTCCCAGCTCAGGTTCATTAATCCTGCCCTCGTTTGTCCTGCCTTATTGTGCCAAAGGGCAAGAGTCCTGTCCTCCACTCTGGGAGTGAGTGGTCAGATGTCCCTGTAAAAGGGGTCCTTGCCTCAAAGTGTCAATACCCTCGCTGCCAAAGACCCCTCCCAGAGGCCAGAGGCCTCAGTACATCCCACCTGTCCAGGGGCTTCACAAGAAACCAAGCTCCAGCCGCTCTCTGCTCCTAGATTCTGGGATTTCATTTTTTTCCAGCTAATAGGTGCTTTCTTCATTATCCAGGATGCATTTTAGGGGAGAAATGATGAGGCTTGGGAAGATGGGGGGTCTTCTAGGCAGTTGTGCAACCCTTGGGGCCAGCTGCACTGTTCACAGTTTAGCATCTGAGCGGGAGGTCTGCTGCTGCAGAAAACACACTCAACACCTCCAGCTATCCATGAGGCATTCTGGTCCAACGAAGGTTTAAGCAGATTGGCAAGAGAAAAAAACCGTGGTTGCTCTGGCTCCAAGGAGACTGCTTGGGGCTGTCAAGCAGGATTTCACAAGATGTCTCCAAGTCGAAGGGCTGCCCCCGTGTCCGAGATGTGACACATTTCCCCTACCTCATTGCACCATGTGCCCACTCTCCCTGCTGCCTCTCCAGAGGCACTTGGGCTTCCCAGGGCTATTTTCCCACACTCTTTGCCAGGCTATAGGGAGTGTGGTCAACTGCAGTTGGGAGGATTTTCTCTTTGTTTTCACAAGCTCACTGGTTGCCATAACAGGGACTTGAAACACCTCACTTCAGCCTTCCCTCCACCCCTGGCCTAAAAACCAGGTTTCTGGACTTGAACCCTGACCTTTGCCCTTCTAACCACCCACAGCTAATTTTGTGTCAATAGAACTTCAACCAGTTCCCTGGCAGGTCACAAAGATTGCTCTGTCCCCTGCATATGGTTACCTGAGGCTCTGATCACAGAGAATAACAAGGTGCTGGGCAGTGAGCACAATGGTCACCTTCAGAGGTGACAGTTATATCTCCTACCTGGCCGAGGAGGCAGGGACACACTGAGAGCTCAGCAGGAATAGATTCTCAGCAATCCTATTCTAAATTATTTTTCTTTTGGTCCTGGAGACTAAACCTAGGACCTTTGCACTGAGCTGCATCCCCAGCCCTTTTTCTATTTTTAATTTTGAGACAGGGTGTCACTAAATCACTGTTTCCCAGGTGAGGCTTGAACGTATGATCTTCTTGCCTCAGCCTCCCAGAGTATTAGAATTACAAGCATGTGCCATGCTGTCCACCCACTCTTAATTTTTAATGCTGTTGCTTTTTTTTTTACAATTAACAAGGAAGAAGAGGAGGAGAATTTGCTCAGAGGGGACACTGTCTTGGCCAAAGTTCATTTCTTCATTTATCCATTCATTCTTCAACATTTATTAAGTATCCGCCTAGCATCAGGCTCTACAGACCCCAAGAACACTGGGATGACCCAACTTTGCTAACGGGAAGCTGGCCCACACTGAGGGAGGCAGAACTGACTATAATGATCAAATGCACCTACCTAGCCAGGTTTGGTGGTGCACACCTATAATCCCAGCACTCAGGAGGATGAGGCAGGAGGATTGCTGCACATTCAAGGCCAGCCTCGGCCACATAGTGAGTTCAAGATCAGCTTGGACTGCATAGTGAGACCCTGTCTCAAAAACAGCATCAGGGCCGGTGATATAACTCAGCGGCATAAGCGCCTGCCTGGCAAGCGCGAGGTCCTGAGTTCAACTCCCAGTACCCGCATATGGAGAAAAAAAAATCAACAAAAATGTACCTACTGTCACCATGCATATTTAGGGGGCAGTAGCCGAATTCTGGGGGAGTATCCAGTAAAGGAACCAGGCAAGGGTATCAAACGAGCTTAGCCCCAGAAAGTGACCACTGAAGAGAGAGCTGAAGGATGTGTGGAGGTGACCAGGTGCTGCGGTGAACCTTGCAGACAGAGGAATGGGGTGTGAGTGGCCAGGGAGTGTTTGGGGCTGTGGGGCTGAAATACAGAAGGGCTCTCCTGGCCCTGGGTGACACGGTAACACTCCCTGGTGTTTGCTAGCCTTCATAAACGACTGCACACATTAGATGGTTGTTAATAAACCACGTTATAATGCAGGTTACAAAACAGCCTTGTTGTTTGTCAGGAAAAAATGACAACATCTCAGCAGGAGGCCACAGATCTAAATTCTTGCTTAATGTGAGGTGCTGGAAATACCAAGGCCTCACCTACCCAAAGAATAGAAATGGGACCTGCCCTTTCTAGCCCATGTCCTCTCAGAACTACCCCCAATCTTTGAGGGGAAACAGGTGGGGGTTATATAGGGGTATTTTTATGGCAGTTGGAAAGGCTCCTCTGTCCCCCAAGTCTCTACCCTAACCCAGTTCACCTTCCAAGGAATCCAAACCAGGACACCACTATGGAAGTCATTGCTGTCCAGAGCAAGCCTTCAGGAGAACTCCATGGCATAGCACTCTACAATTTGCACAGTTTCTTCCTCTCTTTTCATGTAACCCTGGAGTAGACAGGGATTGTGGCCCCATCTTACAGGCCAGGAAACTGAGCCTCAGCAAGGGGAACACCTTAGCCAAAGCCTCAGTGTCCAGTGGCAGAACTGGAGCAGGTGCCCAGGTCAGCTGGCAGCAGCTCTGCATCTCGGGAGAAGATTGAAGTGGACATTTGTGTCCCTGACAAGAAAGGCTGGTCGGGGGCACAAGTAAGACAGAGGTGTGAGGTTCCTGGGGTGGAGGAAAGGCACAGAGCCTGGAGAAGTTACCCGGACATTTGTGCTTCTCAATGGCATGTGACAGTGCTGGTTCACTCCTGATTACCTTCTGTGTACCAGGCCCAAGCTGAGGCAGGAAGCATCATCCCCGGCTTACAAATGAGGAGAGCAAGGCTCAGGGCAGGAAGTGCCCTGTTGCTCAGCAGAAAAAGGAGGAGGTAAGATGTGAACTTTAGTCCATCTGTCCAGTGGGAGTGGAGAGGGGTTAGGCTCGGTAGATTCAGAGGAAGTTGCTTGGCTAGCTTAGAACCTTAGATGCCCAGGTGGTGTGATGACCTCTCCCTTCAGCCTCCAGGGGGCAGTGTTGAGCCAGCCCAACCTCAGCTTACCAGGAAGATGAATAGGGCCCCTTTGCATGCATCCTACTTAGGGAAAGACCCCTTTTCAAGTAGGGTGAAATGGAGAGACAAAATTTACCAAGCTCAGGCTGTTTGAGGTGACTTGAAGTGGCAGAAAGAGGTGGTTCTATCTCAGTTCACACCTGGGTCTGCCACTTGCTGGCTGTACTCCATCTTCAGTCCCATGGCCACCGTCTTATCAGGGCTTTCACCACCTCTGGCTTGGTTTATTAGGAGTCCATGAGCCTCCTTGTGCCCAGTCCTACCCTCTCCCAACAAGACTTCATAGGGAAGCCGTGAAATTCTTTCTGAAATGAAAATCAGATCACATCCTCCCTGTGTAAGATCTTCACTGACTCCCCATTTCCTCCTGAGTGAAATTAGTCCCTTGGTGTCTTTCAAGGCCCTCTGTGACCTGGCCAGTATACCTCTGTTCCTGCTTCACCTGATGACCTGAATTTACTAATTCAGCAAGCTCCTTCCTGCCTCCCTACCTTTGCTTGTGCTTGGGTTCAGTCTAGGACTCCCTCCGTAAATCTGTTCTCTATACACTCAAGGCCATTGGAGCCCTCCTCTGGTAGGCCTTCCCTAGGCCCCACCCCCATGTGGGCCCAACAGAGTCAAGCTCCTTTCTCCATACTGTGGAGCAACCGGACCAGCGCTCATCACAGGACAGAGCCATCACCCACCTTGTATCTGTCTCCTATTCACTCTAGCAGCTATCCCAGGCTGCACTTTGCAGGTGCTCCATAAAGCCTGGCAAAAAATAATAGATCCTATTTACTGAATATCTACACAGATCTGCTGCCCTATCTACTAGTGGTCCCCCATTTTACAGGGAAGTAAAGTGAGTCTCGGAGACAGTCACTGGCTCACTGGAACTCAGAATCTCTGACTCCATAGCCATGTGTCAGCTTTCTATCACCATAACTAAATACCTTTGCCAACTTGTAAACAGAAAAGGTTGATTTTGGCTCACCATTCTGGAGGTTCCAGTCCAAAACCCATTTTTGGGCTACTGCTGAGGCCAGCGCATCATGACAGGAGCACATGCGCAGCAAAACTACTTGTGTCACGAGCTAAGAAGCAGAAGAGGAGAGTGAGATCCCACAAATCCCTTCGACCCCCAGTGACCTAAAGATTTGCTCTGCCTCCTAATGGTTTCACCATCTCTCTACAGTTCTGAGACAGATAAGAAGCACCTGACTCTCCCTTTTCTCCTGTGTGGCTGGAAAGAGGGCATGATTTGGCCAACAGCTGTCACATCCCTCCCCTCTTCTTCCTTCATTCCCCAAGGTCCCCTGAGGAAAGACTGGAATGCCTTGCCTTAGTGTCCTCCTGCTATGCCCAAGGTTACTTTGTAGCCACTCTCCAGGATGCTCCAAAAGAGATACAAGCTGGAACAAGAGGTGCAGCTCAGCTGTCAGCCATGACACCCCTCTCCCACTCCCAGTCACTCCAGAAGCTGCCACCTTTTTGAAGAAGTGGCAGGGAAACCACCTCTAATGTGGAGGGATCTAGGCTCATTATAAACACCCTCAACCTAGTTCGACTAAGAAGAATTGTATTTAAACTAATCAGTAGGTTTGGGTTGGAAGGCTTGAGCTTAGACCAATTTGAAACAATCATCAGGCTCAGATTTGGACCAATAAACAGGTTTTCAATATGGAGCACTCACAGATCTGCAGCTGTTATGTAAGCAGCACTCCCCTCACACTACTTGTGTTTGTTTAGGACTTTGGGGGGCGGGTCTCGCTATGTAGTTCAGCCTGGCCTTGAACTCAGTGCAATCCTCTTGGCTCAGCCTCCCACATGCTGGGATTACAGCACTGACCCAGCACAGTTCCTGTTCAAATAAGCTTCACTCCAGTGCTCCTGTAAATCTTTCCTAATTTATTTCTTAGGTAATGTGAGCTCAGAAAGTCTTATAAGTCTACTTGGGATTCTTATCCTGAGTAGTGTGGACAGAGCAATTGCTTTTAAAAAGAGCTATAAACACTTGGGGCTGTTAGCCCTGAAGAGCTCCAGAGACTAGCAGCCGCAAAGGGCAGGATCAACCAACACCAACTAGCTTTGGCGGTAGCAGAAATCAGCCACTGGTGGTGTTGACTGATGATGTCTGTCATTAACTGTGTCAGTTGGTGGCATCAGTGTTCAGAGCTATAACACTAAGGTCTGAAATTCATTGGCACTCAAACCCCAGAACTGGTAGCAGAGCTATACTTTGCTGATTCTGATCATGAATCAAGCAAGAGAACCTCAACTGATGGGCGACAGTCCCACTCTGCAGATCAAGTCTTTAACATAGGCCTTTGGGGGACACTCATCAAACCCATAGTACCTTTCTTGGCTTATTCACCCCTGGAGATCAGGTTATTCCAGGAGGTAAGTTTGTACCAAAGGGCAGAGTCTGATGCCATGAATCAGCACCACAGAGAGACCTAAGGAGTGGGTTAAGCAGGGCAGGCACAGAGCAGGGAAGAAGGAACCAGAAAAAATGAACTTGCCTAGCTGTGTCCTAGTGCTGGAGTTGATGGAAAACTGGGTGACTGGCCCAATTATAACAGCAAAAGCCAACACTGTTGATGTCTTACCATGTGCCAGGTGGTGGGTGAGACACCTTACTGGTTTCTCTACTGGCCAGTTCAGTAATCCTATAAGAAGTCCCAATTTATAGGACAGAAAATTGAAACTCAACTTCAGATAGCATATTGGAGGTGAATCTAGGATTCAAACTCAGGCCCATATATTTCATGTCTGGTTTCATGTGGTGTTTCAGCACCATACATTTCTAAACTGTTTGGGTATTATTTGCTTAGTATTGAGGACAGAATTACAGCTACTGGAGCTGTTTCTTGTGGTCAGCCCCCAGACCCAGCCCCTCTCCCCAGTAGTCTTGTGTACTCCAGGCTCCCCAAAAGGCAATGAAAGTAGAAACCAGTTTGATGTGAAGAACTGGTAATGCTCCATGGCCTTGGGGTGCCCCCAGTCATTGTGAGAAAGGTACAAGCTTCATCCCTAAACAGAATATAAGTTAGGACCTCTTCTGCTTTGTAGCAACCTTTGCTATCCTCCCTAATATCTATCCCCATAGCAACCCATTCCTATGATAAGCAGCCAGGACATCATATGAGAAAGGGAACGGAGGAGTCTATGAACTTAATCAAGAGCTGTGTTCACAAGTCAGAGGTCTCTGGAGGTTTTTACTTCTTGGGGGCCATTCATACTTTTTAGCACAGACATCATCAATAGTAGCATCATCATTGTCATCATCACCATACTTAATTATATTTCTGATTATAAATGGAGAAGAAAACTAAATTTTATTAGTTAAAATATTAGTTATTAGTTTTTTATTAGAATAAAAAACAATTAGACCTAACAAGGTTAGCAAGGTTGCAGGATACAAGATTAGTATACAAAACTCAGTTACATTGCTATATACTAACATGAACAATGTGAAAATTAAATTAAGAAAACAATTTCATTTACAATAGCATCAAAAAGAATTAAGCACTCAGGAGTAGCTTTAACCATGTAGGTGTAAGACTTGTACATTAAAACTATAAAGTGTTATTTAAAAAATGAAAGAATACTAAAATAAATGAAAAGACATCCCATGTTCATGGATTGGAAAGCTTAATTTTGTTAGGATGTCCATACTATCCAAAGGAACTTACAGATATAATGCAATCCCTCTCAAAACTCCAATAAGGTTTTTGAGAAGAAAAAATGTTTTCAGATTTCAGAAAAGGAACCGGGCATGGTGGCACACACCTGTAATCCCAGCACTTGGGAGGCTGAGGCAGGAGGATCACCATGAGGTTGAGGCCTACCTGGGCTGCATAGTAAATTCAAGACCAGCCTGAAATATGTAGTGAGACCCTGTCTCAAAAAAATAAACAAAAACAAAACCAGATTTCTGACAAGGATTTCAAGATCATCCCTTAAGGTGCTGGTGATGACAAATGTTGCAAGGAAAACTGTATATCCACATGCAAAACAATGAAGTTGGACCTTTACCTTATACTATATACAAAAATTAACTCAGAAAGAATGAAAGGCCTAAATGTAAGAGCTACAAATACAACATTCTTAAAAGAAAACACAGTGAAAAAGCTTTGTGGCATTGGATTTGGCAATAATTTCCAAAACACAGACAATAAAAGAAAAAATTGGACTTTAGGAAGTGAATTGGACTTCAGGAAGATCTAACACTTGTATGCATTAGAAGACATCAATTCAGTGAAAGGGCAGACTATGGAATAGTAAAAATATTTGAAAATTATAAATCTAGTAATAGATTAATATCCAGAGATTACACAGAACTCCTACAACTCAACAACGAAAGACCTGATTCAAAACTGAGTAAAGTATTTGAATAGGTATTTCTCCAAAGAAGATATACGAATGTCAATATGCATGTGAAAAGTTGCAGAACATCACTAGACCATTACAGAAATGCAAATCAAAACAAGATATTGTTTCACATTCCTGAAGATGGTTATTATATATATATATTTTTTTTTTTGTGGGTACTGGGGGGTCGACCTCAGGACCTCGTGCGCCAACAGGCACCCATGCCGCTGAGCGATATCACCGGCCCCTTTTTCGTATGTGGGTTCCGGGAGTCGAACTCGGGCCCTCGCGCTTGCAAGGCTGGCGCTTACGTCGCTGAGCCATCTCACTGGCCCAGTTATTATATTTTTAAAAACCAGAAATAATCAGTGTTGATGAAGATGAAGAAAACTGGAACCCTTGTGTGTTGCTGATGGGACAGTAAAATGGTGCAGCCACTGTGGAAAGCAGTGTGACAGTTCCTTTAAAAATTAAACATAGGGCAAGTGAGAGAGCTCAGTGGCGTAAGCGCCTGCCTGGCAAGTGCAAGGTCCTGAGTTCAACTCCCGGTACCCACATATGAAAAAAGGGCCGGTGATATCGCTCAGCGGCAAGGGCACCTGCTGGCGCGCGAGGTCCTGAGGTCAACCCCTGGTACCCACAAAAAAAAAAAAAATTAAACATAAAATCATCACATGAGCCAGGCATGGTGGCGCACACTTGTAATCTCAGCATATGGGAGGCTGAGGCAAGAGGATTGCCAGGAGTTCAAGACCAGCCTGGCCTACCTAGTGTGTTCAAGTCCAGCCCGAACTGCACAGTGAGACCCTGTCTCAAAAAACAAAACAAACAAACAAACAAACAAAAAATTATCACACAATCCAGCAATTCCATTTCTGAGTATACACACAAAAGAATTGAATGCAAGGACTCAAATGGGTATTTGTACACCTGTGATCATAGCAGCATTGTGTATAATAGCTAGAAAGTAGAAACAACACAAATATCCATCCACAGATAAGTGGGTGAACAATATATGGTGCTATAGACAATTAAATATCATTCAGCCTTAAAAAGGAGTGAAATTTTGACACATGCTACAGTATAGATAAATCTCAAAGACATTAAACTACGTGAAATGAACCAGATGCAAAAGTGCTTGTATGAGGTACCTAGAGTAGTCAAATTCATAGAGATAAAAGGTAGAACGGTGTTTCCTGGGGGCTGGGGCAGGGTGGAGAGGGGAGTTATTGTTTAATGGGAACAGAGTTTCTGTTTGAGAAGACGAAAAAGTTCTGGAGATGTGAGATGGTAATAGCCCCACAACAATTGGAGTGTACTTACTGCCACTGAGCTGTACACCTAAAACTGGTTGAAATGGTGACTTTTATGTTAGGTATATTTTTACCACAATGAAAATGTTAAACAAGCAAAAATAATCAAAGACCTATGTATCAGAGCTAAATGTATAGAACTCTCAGAAGAGACCCCAGAGGTAAATCCTCATGAACTTGGGTTTGACAGTGCTTTGATATGATACTGTAACAGGAATTAGCGAGTCAGGAGTTAGGATTCTATTAGGTAGTACTAGGACAGTGGCCCCAAGGGATTCAGGAAGCTCGCAGTGGAGTCTGCTGAGTCACGACCCTCCAGGGCTCTTGCAGGAATATCTGCCGGGTGTCCTGTGGCTGTCAGGGACCTCCACGAAACACGATCAGGCAGGCCATTGGCTCAAGGGTGCATGGGCCCTGCGTGGGCACTGTGAACTCTGCACAGATGGGACCCTAAACAATATGTAGTCTTCTATGGGGTAAGATTATGTGGTTTACACAGTGGCCTGAGCTCCCATCTACATTCCTTAAAAACCCCTTAACAAAGAGCCCTTGTGTGTATCCTACTCAGAACCCCCTTTCGGTTATGGGAGCTTTAGTTCCTTGACTTTACATTTTTCACTTTCTTGCCTTTATGTCTTTTAAATAAATTTACACCCTGCCTCCTCCGTCCATGGTTTCATTCTTGGTCACCATGGGACACAACCCTGGTGTTCCAGTAACAATATCAAAAGCATAAGCAACAAAAGAAAAAGTAGGTAAATTGGATTTAATCAAAATTTAAGACTTCTGTGCATCAAAGGACACTAAAGATAGTGAAAAGACAACAGACAGAAGTGAAGAAAATACAGTTTTTGTTATTTCTATGTCTGATAGGAGATTAATATTTACAGCATAGGAAGAACTCTTACAAGTCAACAATAAAAAGACAACCCAATTTAAAAATAAGTAAAGGTATTTTTAAAATTTCAGTAAACATTTCTTCATGGAAGATATACAAATGATCAATAAGTACATGAAAATGGGTTAAGACATTTAGTCATTAGAGGAATGCAATTCAAAACAACGAGATACCATTTGAGAGCCACTAGGATGGCTAGAATAATGGCAACTTGTTTTTTTTTTTTTAAGTAGGAAATAACAAGGGGCCGGTGATATAGCTCAGCGGCATAAGCGCCTACCTGACAAGCGCGAGGTCCTGAGTTTGACTCCTGATACCCGCATATAAAAAAAAAAAAGGAAATAACAAATATTGGCAAGAATGTAAAGACACTGGAACTTCCTTCCATTGCTAGTGGAAATGTAAACCAGTGCAGCCACTTTGCAAAACAATTCAACAGTTCTTCAAAGAGATTAAACGGAGTTATAAGACCCAGCAATTGCACTTTAAGGACATACCCAAGATATTGGAAAAATATGTTTCCATAAAAACATGTACAATGCCTGTAATCCCAGCATTTTGGGAGGCTGAGGCAGGAGGGTCCCAGATTCAAGCCTTGCCTGGGAAACTTAGGATTTTAGGGAGATACTATCTCAAAATTAAAAAAAAAATTTTTTTCTGCTTGAAACAGGCCCTCACTATGTAGTTCAGACTAGCCTTGACCTCACTATATAGCCCCGGCCGGCTTCAAACTCACAGTGATCCTCCTGCCTCATCCTCTTGAGTGCTGTGACAATAGGCATGCACCATTGCATCTGGCAAAATTAAAAAAAAAAAATTTTAAGGGCTGGGGATATAGCTCAGTGTAAAACCCTGGGTTCAATTCCCAGTTTAAAAAATAAAATTTTGTCCATTGTTTATAGCAGCATTCTTCGCAATAGTCAAAAGGTGGAAACAATTCAAATGTCTGTCAACGGACGAATGGATAAACAAAGTGTGGTATATCCATAAAGTGAAATATTCAGACATAAAAAGTTGGGGCTGGTGAGATGGCTCAGCAGCATAAGCGCCTGCCTGGCAAGCGTGAGGTCCTGAGTTCGACTCCCGGAACCCACATAAGAAAAAAGGGCCAGTGATATCGCTCAGCGGCACGGGTGCCTGCTGGCACGCGAGGTCCTGAGGTCGACCCCCGGTACTCACCAAAAAAAAATTAAAAAAAAAAAAAGTAATAAAATAGCCAGCCCCAGTAATACATGCCTGTAATCCCACCTACTCAGGAGGCTGAGGCCGGAGGATCAAAATTTCAAAGCTATCCTGGACAATTTACCTGTTTCAAAGTGAAAAAATAAAGGGCTGGGGATGTAGTAGAGTGCTTGCCTAGCATGTGTAAGCTCCTGGGTTTATCCCTAGTGCTTAAAAAAAAAAATAATGAAATACAGTCCTGCATTGCTTAACATGGGGGTACATTATGGGGAATGTATCATTAAGAAATTCTGGGGCTGGTGAGATAGCTCAGCGGCATAAGCACCTGCCTGGCAAGCGCGAGGTCCTGAGTTCAACTCCCAGTACCCACATAAAGGAAAAAAAGGGCCGGTGATATTGCTCAGCGGCACAAGCGCTTGGTGGCAAGTGCGAGGTCCTGAGGTCGACTCCCGGTACCCACATAAAAAAAAAAAAAAAAAAAAAAAAAAAGGAAATTCGGATGTAGAAGCACCACAGAATGTCCCTATACAGACCTCAGTGGTATGGCCTACAAAGCACATGAGCTGTAATACAGGGTAGGGGCCGGGGTCAAAGGTAGGAAAAAGAATAAAATAGGCTCTCATGAAGCTTATTTAATAAGAAATCTTACCAAAGGCAGCTTTTGCCTTTGCAGTTAGACTCCAGCAACTAGAAAAACAAAGGTAAACAAAGAGAGAAGCCAGACCCAGGAAGGTGCCAGGCAACACAATTAACATAAAAATTTCACAGGAAGAGTCCACAGGCCAAACAGGGATGTAGCCGGGAACATGAAAGGCCAGGGTAACCAGCTCCCCTCCTCACCCAATAAAATGCAAAGGGAACAAGGGCAGCCACCCTAGGACTCTTATTTAATATATAAAAGACACACACACCTATACATATATACTTAGATATATACCCTCAGTTTAGCATCACTATACCACTGCATCAGATACACCCATGTTCCCTTTACTTAATTTCTAACTCTAAGCTGCCCTTTTATGAGGCTCTCCCTCCCCACAGTTATCCATCACAAAAGGGCAGAAAAAAATCAAATGCAAAAAAAAAAAAAAATATATATATATATATAGATATAGATAGATATAGCTATAGATAGATATAGATATAGATAGATATATAGATATATATAGATAGATATAGCTAGACAGATATAGACAGAGGTGTCTAGGCCAGAGTCAAAGACAGCCAGACAGCCAGACAGACTGCTACAAGTTCCAGGTGCCCAATGTGGGGCAGGGACACCAGTCTTAATAAAAAGGAGCTGAAGTCAAAAACCCACGAGTGTTCACTTTCTCATACTCTCTACTCTTCCAGAGTAGCTATCTATCTTCTCTCTTTTTCTACCCTTTTCCAAATAAATCACCTGCCTTTATTTTAAACTCTGCCTCTTTATTTTATTTTATTTTATTTTATTTTATTTTATTATTTTTTTTGAACCAGGAATCAAACTCAGGACCTCGTGCTTGCCAGGCAGGCGCCATGCTGCTGAGCTATACCCCCGGTCCCTCTGCCTCTTTAATTCATTACTGGTGCCGTGTACCCCGTAGGATCCTGGTAGCCGCGTGTTCCAGCAGGTGTGTCGTGGTGTACACCCCCAGATGTGACAACAGTACAGCCCATTGCTCCCTATGCTACAAATCTGTACAGCACATTACTGTACTGAATCCTGTAGGCAACAGTAACTCAATGGTATTTGTGTATGTAAACTTATCTAAACAGAAAAAGGTACAGTAAAAACATGAAGACGTAGGACTTTTTCAGCTCCATTATAATCTTATGGGTCCTTAATGGTACCTGTAGTCTGCCATTGCCAGAGACGTCAGTATGTGGCATATGACCATACCGAATGACAGCATGATTGACAGGGTGCTGAGTCATAACAGTCGTATGTACTGTACATGTCCTTTCCCACAAATTCACTCTGTTGTGATGGGATGTATGAGATGCAGTCCATATGTATGAACCTTTCGTGAGCTCCAAGTGAAGAAAAGTCATTGTAAATCATGCCAGCAGATCTTGCACTCAAGAGTCCTGGATTGGAATTTCAGAAATTTCCAGGGGTCTTTGTTATTCTTATTTCTGCCTCTAGGTAGTGGGCCTTAGGACAAAGGTCAGGAGAGTTGGCCCTAGGGCTTGTTCAGGTTCAAGTGAAAGCGAATGACCCATAGTTTCTAATTGTACTATCTTTATTAGCGACAGTTGCACACAACCTTATGAATATACACTACTAAAAATCACTGAATTGTACATTTTAAGAATGAAGTATTTATTGTGCATAGATTATATTACATCTTAAAAATATTTTTAATTTAAAAAAAGGAGACGAGGGCAGTATAAGGGCAGGTAATGGGGGATAGATACGATCAAAATATAAACATTGAGGGCAGGTGAGATGGCTCAGCAGTGTAAGCGCCTGCCTGGCAAGTGTGAGGGCCCGAGTTCGACTCCCAGAACCCACATACGAAAAAAGGGCCGGTGATATTGCTCAGCGGCACAGGCGCCTGCTGGCGCACAAGGTCCTGAGGTGGACCCCGGTACCCACAAAAAAAAAAAAAAAAAAAAAAAATATATATATATATATATATAAACATTGAAACAAAAAAAATATGAAACTAGAAGGGAGGAAGGGACGGGGAGGGGTGGTGATAGAGGGTAAAAACGATCCAAGTAGTTATATTCGTGTGTAAACTTGCCAAAATGAAACCCATTAATCTGTATAACCAATATGTGGTAATTTAAAAATATATGAAAGAAAAAAAAGAAAAGAAAAATGAAGATCTGGGGGTGTAGCTCTGTGGGAGGGCATTTGCCTAGCATGCACCAGGCCCTGGGTTCTATCTCTAGCACCGTAGATACAAACACACAGACAGACAGAGACAGACAGACATAATTTAAAAAATAAAACTGCCCAAGCTGGAGACTGGGACTCTGCTGCACCCCAATTCCCTCTCCATCTCCCCTTTTTACCCACCACTCACATCTCTGTGGTCTGAGCCCTGCCCCCTGCCTGTGCTTGCTTTGTGGCCACAGGAGGAGGCTCCTTCCAACCCCCCCCCCCCGCCCCCTCTGCCTCTGTACTTGCTCAGCTGGTTCTGGTATAACCGTTCAGGAAAGGCAGGCAGGAATGTGCTGGATGCTGGGCCCTTTCACATTTCCCAGTAACCACCTGGTAGGAGGGCCCCGGGTGTGGTGCTAGCAGCTCTGTCGAACCCCATCCCAGTGGTTGTTTGTTTATATTGTGGTTGTCACCATGGTCTCCTGAGAGCTGGGCCAAAGAGTTGCTAACCACAACCTGGGGCCTTACTTGGACAGGTTGTGTCCTGGGGGTTTGTGGACTAGGGGTGGAGCCTTCCCTCCCCAGGCACTCTGTTTCAACAGAGAGGGAATTAATCCTGCGGGTCCCAGAACACTATGCAGCCCAAGGGATTGGATCCAATCTTCCTAACCCATCATGGTTTAGACTATTTTTTCTTTCTCCTACTTTTTTTTTTTTTTTTGTCTTTTTGAGACAGGGTTTCACAATGCAGTTCAGGTTGACCTTGAACTCATTTTGTAGCCCAGGCTGGCCTTGAACTCGCAGAATCCTCCTGCTTCAGCCTCCCGAGTGCTGGGATTACAAGCGTGCGCCACCACGCCCGGCGGTTTAGACTATTTTTTTGAGCACTGTGTTCCAGACACAACATTAAGCCCTCCCAGAGAAGGCAGGACTTGCTATGACATAGTATCCAGGGTCAGACGGGCTTGGGTGCAAATTCTGGTTGTGCGACCTCAGAAAAGTTTCTGGATCTTTCTGGACTTTCATTTCTTTGGCTGTAAAATGGGGATGCTCATAGCTTCTCTCAAATGTTTTTTTATTTTTTTTGTGGGTACCGGGGGTTGACCTCAGGACCTTGTGCGCCAGCAGGCGCCCGTGCTGCTGAGCGATATCACCGGCCCTTTTTTGTATGTGGGTTCCGGGAGTCGAACTCGGGCCCTCGCGCTTGCCGGGCAGGCGCTTAAGCCTCTGAGCCATCTCACCGGCCCTCAAATGGTTTAATAATGATGTAAAGCCCTTGGCACACAGGAAATGCTAAGAAAACAAAAACAAAAACAAAACAAAACAAAAAATGGGTTTCTGGGAGCCCCTCCATGCAAGCACAGGCTGAATCCGTCTTGCTTAGAGTAACATTCCCCCCTCTCCCCCTGCACACTTCTCACTGTCCTACCACCCCATCTTTTCCCACACCATCCCCTCCACTTGGGAGGCCCCTTCCTGTACTCAACATCCTCCTGTAACCAGTGCTGCAAAATGGAAGCTTAAAAATTAAGGTGTTTTCTTTTAGAGATAAGCAACTTTTAGAGAAAGCACATAGCCAACACCCCCTCCTCTTGTCAGCCCAAAAGAAATGATAGAATACACAGATGCCAGCCTCAGGAGACCAGAGCCTGGTTTCTTTCCCACAAGAAAGAGGAGGATGAGCCGCAGATACCCAGAAGTAACAAAGCAAGTGTGGAGATCTACACTGTCTCTCTGTGTGTCCCCCACCCTGTTCCTTATTATAGGAGACCTTAACCCTCCTATAACCAGTGAGATGGTGATTTAAGGCAAATAGGCTCCTCCATCTCCTCAGTGCTAGCTTTGAATAAATCCTTTTTACCCAAATATATGGCCTGAGATTATGAGCCTAAGTGGTCAGAAATATTCCCTTTCATCAAGGACCTGCCTCACATTGGGGTGACCTGTATGCCCGGGTCCTCTCCCCAGTGTGTGGAAACTCCTGGACCTGAGGCTGTGGGGTAGCCTCACAGTGCAACAGCAGAATGAGAAACCACCTGGGCTTACCCCTAGATATGTTACCTAACTTCTCTATGCCTCAGTTTGCCCATCTGTAAAATGGGTTGAACAATGGTATCTACCCAGCCCCAGGGATGTTCTGACATCTAAAAGAGGTAATGCTGTTAGAATGAGACCTGGCATGGAATAAACCTTTAATAAATGTGGTCACCCTACCTTGTCCAATATACTGTAGTAATCACAGCCACATGGGGTGATTTAAAGTAAAATTAATCACAATTCAATTCTTTTCAATTCAATCTTCAGATCTTCAACTGCACTAACATATTTCCTGTGTGACTATGGCTACCAAACATGTCTAATGGGAGAGGTCAGGTACAGAATTGGAGACATCCTCGAAGGCCCACCCTCAACCCTCTTCTGGGCCCTCCCTCCCCAGCCTCTGGCACAGCCAGAAGGAACTGGTGCACCTCACAGTAGAGGGATTAGGGTGAGAAAGGAGACTGGTGAGAAACAAGGGGGATTAGAGCTAATGAGAGGGCAGCAGAGGAACCCAATCTCTGCTCCACCAGGCTGGCGGGGAAGTGGGTGTGGACTACGCACCATCTTTGCAGAAAAGGAGGCTGGAATGTGAAGCGGTGAGGCACTGGGGTATGGAAAGTTACCTAACTGCTCCCAAGGGATGAAGCAGGTGCTCCAGGGAGAATGAAATGGCTAGAGAGGGCCCCTCTTTCTCCTGAACCCAACTCTATCAGGGGCCTAGACCAAGGAAAATGCCAGGGCAGGGCCTGGTACTAACCCACATCAGCTCACGTAAAGAGGCCCCAAGATAGCCCAGAATAGAGGCCTGTGATAGCTCATGAATGGAGACAGGGTGCTTGAGGGGGCAGAGAGTCTTAGGCAGAGTTGCTTGGGCTAGCCCAGCTGTAGGGGCTGAGGCTAGCCCAGCGGTGGTTTCAATCCATGAAGATCCTCTTCAGGACTGGAAAAGGTGCATGCTGTGGTCTCAAGTTGATGCTTTTTTTTATAGGCAGTCATTGATAATGTGGGGAATCCCTTCCTGACACTTCTCTTCTGGAAGAGACTAATCCCTTAGACACACACAACACTTGGCCCTCTACATATCTCATAAGATCTTCCCTCCAACCATGTAACAATGGCAGGGCAAGCAGTGATAGCACCATTTTACAAATGAGGCAAGTGACCTCTCAGAGCTGCCATCCTGAAAAGGATGTTTATGGGGAAGTGGGGAGCAGCGCTGGACCTGGCAGGCTCGTCTAATGGTGGGATGTGAGGCAGCATGAGAGAAATCAAAGGACAGAGGAAGCTTCTGGGATTCCCTCTTCATCTCTCACAGATAGGCCACCAGCTCCTTCTCTCTCAGGTGGATGCCCCTCGGTGAGGAGCTGTCTAAAACCCCAGGTGTTGAAATATACCCTCGCCACCCAAGGCCATCAACTTGCCCCCTTCACCCTTAGGAGCGCTGTCTCTAACTGGAGGTCTGTAGGACAAAGTCCCTTATTGTCCCCATGATCTCAGTGATTAGAGATGAGAGATGCTCAGCCATTTCCCTGTAGAGAAGTTTATGGGGCCTCTGAGATGGGATTTGAAAGGTATCAGGAAAAATAGCATCAACCCCCAAAATAACAAATAAATAGACCTTCACCCAAGCAGTTCTAGTGAAGATTCACTGTTCGCCAGACCTCATGCATGCTAGACAAGCACTGAGCTATACCCCTGGTCCCAAAGGACACCTCTTTTGTTTTCTTTTTCTTTTCTTTTATGTGATAGTGTCTCGCTATGTAGCCCAGGCTGGCCTTGAACTTGGAATCCTCCCACCTCAGTCTCCTGAGTGCTGGGATTACAGGTGTACACCATCATGCTGACCCAAGGACAACTTTTGAGTTCTATTTTCTGCCCCAGCCCATCTTCATCACATGGGTGAAAAGAAATGAAGAAATGGGCCTCCCCTAACTCCCAATAAAGCGAAGGATCTGCTTCCTTTAATAAATGTGCTCTGCCTACCTACTCTGTTGGCAGACCCTGCCCTGTTGGAGCTGGGTAGAGGAGTAATCTTTGGAGAACCTTGGGTGGAGTCTCTTCAATAGTGGGATGGGAGACTGAGGCTCAGGAAAGCCTCCTTCCCCACAAACTCCCTGTTCTCCAGGAAAGTGGTCACTGGAGGCCTGGAGGCACTGAGGGCCTCTACAGGCACCCACTCTGGGCTCCAGGCCATGGAGGCCAGCCTCCACCTCACCTGGCTGGCTTCATCTGGCAGGGGACCTCTGGCACTCCCTTTTTACCCATCTGCCCTCCTAATGAGTTGCAGAGCCAAACAGGGGACCTCACTTAATCCCAGTTATGTAATGTGCAATACAAACACTTGGCCCAGGGGCGGTACCTGGGGCCACACCCCAAAGCAGGGGCAAAAGGCCCCGGCTGGCTCTTGGCTGACGGACTAGGCTGGGCCTCTGCTCACAGCAACCACCAGTCCTCCTGCTCAGCCAGCACCATGAGCGGCCGAGTCGGAGACCTGAGCCCCAAACAGGCAGAGACCCTGGCCAAGGTGAGAGCCCTCCCTTTGGGCCCCAGGGGTAAAGGGCTGAGGGGGCGTGGAGTGAAAAGGGGTGGCTAGAGCCCTGCCCCACTCTACTGACTTGGCTTATCTTCAACATTGTCTCTTTATTGTCATCCCCCAAAGGATCAAGGCCCACAGTGCCCAGTGACATCAGCCCTGCCCAGGACAGGGCTTGATGGAAAAACATCAATTCTGGCAATAGTGTGGGTATTGCCTACCCAGGACCAAGCTTGACTTCTCATCCAGGAGCCAGACCCATAGAGTTTTACCTAGAAGCTGTCCCCACCACCTCCTCTCTCCTAGGCCCTTTAGGTGGGAGCTGAAGGACACAGCTGGATTGCTCTCTGACTGTTTCCCTCCCTTGGACTGTGAAAAGAAAAATCTGTAACGGCCAGGCCAGAGGGTGTTGTCATCCCCACAGTTAATGGAGAAGAGGGCAAACAATCCCTAACCATGGTTTTGTAGAAGATGGGATGAAAAAGATCATATATCTTCATGGGCAAACACATGGAAGGAACGAAAAATAAAATCCATATTCCAATCCACTTACCAACCTGACCATTTATCCTTTCTTCTACCCATCCATCTTCTCATGCATTTCTGCATTTCTCCTCTCCTTTTAATCCCCATCTCTTCATTCTTCTATTCATCTGTTCAGTTCTCCTTCCATCCATTCACCTACCTTCCATCCATCCATCCACCATCTATTGATTTCTCCTTCCCTTTTCTATCCATTCACATATTCATGCATCCCTCCATCGTTCTTTCTATCCATTTACTCACCTCCTCCTCCTCCATCCCTCTCCCATTTGTCCAACAGTCCACTCTCCTACTATCCATCCACCAGCCCATCCCTCCATCTATCCCTCCATCAGGCTGCATGAGGAAAGGGAAGAGAGGCAACAAAACAATCTTGGAGTCTGGAGGTTGAGGCTCAGTGGGAGAGAACCACTTTAACCGGCATCTCTCTTCCCAGTTCCGAGAAAATGTCCAGGATGTGTTGCCCGTGCTGCCCAACCCCGATGATTATTTCCTTCTCCGTTGGCTCCGAGGTGAGGGCAGAGTGGAGGAATTCAGAATGAAGGGTCAGTGAGAGGCGTCTGGTCCCAATAGCTCCACAATGACCTGAGGCTCTTTTGATCCAAAGATCTTGCTTCATGAGTTCAGGTCTAGAAGAGGGGAGGGGACAGAAAAGTGAGGTCCTATCCAGGGCTCCAACGTTCCCCACAACTCCCATTGACTAGAAGCCAAACAAGGGAACTTCTATCTCACCCATGTCTTTCCATCTTCACACAGCTCGGAGTTTCGACCTGCAGAAATCGGAGGCCATGCTCCGCAAGGTGAGACACACTTACCCTGGAGACTTGGGAATGGGCCTCATCCTCATGCCTCCTGCCCCTACCTCCATCACCTTTGCAGGGTGCTGGGAGCCCCGTGGGGGCCTTACTACTCCTTCCCTTTTCAGTACATGGAGTTCCGGAAGACCATGGACATTGACCACATCCTTGACTGGCAACCCCCGGAGGTGAGCCAATGTCAGTCTTTCATGGATAATACTACCCATGCAGCCTCTGGTCACTGGGGACCGTAAGTGAAGGGCAGCAAGGCTGGGCCTGCAGGCACCTCTCCTGTACTAATAGCATGTCTCCTGGGGCCTTACGAGGCTCAGGCCCAGCCTAAGAGTTATAAGCATGGGATCACTTAATAATAAGAGTGCTATGTATGAGTGGGGGCTATCATTCCCATTTTACAGATGAGGACTCCAAGGCTCAGCAGAGGCTCAGTAACTTGACCAAAGTCCCACAGCACTAAGATGGGCTGGTATTTAATGTCAGGCCTGTTTGGCTCCCTGAACCTGGGTTCTGAACCACCACTAGGGGCTCTGTGTCCCTCTGCACTAGGGAATGCACAAAGCATTCTGTCTGGGTAAGCAAGAAGTAGTTCACCGAAGCACATTGAAAACAGTGCCACCACTGGGGTCTCAGAGGAGTAATGGTCACAGCTTCACTTGTGGGGCACATGTTCTAGGCTGGGCACTGTGCTTTGCCAACATTATGTTAGGTACTCCCCCCAACAGTCCCAAGGAGGAGGAATTATAAACCATTTTACACAAAAGGAGATAGAATGGGGCTCAGAGAGGTGATCTCACTTGCACAAGGACACACAGCAGGGAAGCAGTAGTGTCTGTATTTGAACCAGATCTGTTGACCTTCAGAACTCATGTTCTCTGGCTATGCAAAGGGACATGGGAGGCACTGGGGGCAAAACCAGGGACCCCAAGGGCCTTCAGCCAAGCTCAGCTGAGACCCGGCTTTTCTATTTACCTGATATGAATAAGGCTATCCCCTGGAGGACACTCACTTTTCTCACTTGGGATAATAATGCCCCCTCCAGGGGAGAACCAGTGCTTTATACCAGGGTGATTGCAGGCTTGAGTCCCAACCATGAGCCAGGTCTGGGGGGAGATCTCTGAGGAGGTGTGTAATTCCAAGTTCTGTGTATCTTTCTACACCTAGGTAATCCAGAAGTACATGCCTGGGGGCCTGTGTGGCTATGACCGTGATGGATGCCCCGTGTGGTACGACATCATTGGGCCACTTGACCCCAAGGGATTGCTCTTCTCAGTCACCAAGCAGGACCTGCTGAAGACCAAGATGAGGGACTGTGAGCGCATCTTGCATGAGTGTGACCTGCAGACACAGCGGGTGAGGCCCAGGTCAGAGGTGGCTGAGGGCAGGTGAAGCTGCAGGGGACACGGTCAGGGGACACACAGTGCTCTTTGCTTCCATGGTCAGAGGGCTCTTGGGTCAAATACCAGGTCTACTGCTTTGCCAGCAGTGTGGCCTAAGAAATCCACCTTACCACTTTGAACCTCTGATTCCTCACCTGCAAAGTAAGGATAATTATGAATAGTGGTTGCAAAGGCTAAATGAGATAATAATGCAAGTACAGATGCTCTTCAATTTACAGTGGGGTTGCATCTTGATAAACCCCTAAGTAAGCTGGTGGCACATGCCTGTAATCCCAGAACTCTGGGAGACCACAGCAGGAGGATGGCAAGTTCAAGCCCAGCCAGGGCAACTTAGCAATTCAGCAAGACCCTGTTTCAAAACAAAAAATGAAAAGAGTGGGGATATAGTTCAGTGAGAAGGCCTTGGGTTCAATCTCCAACACCACCAAAAGGGGGAAAAAAAAAAAACAAATAAACATAAGTCAAAATGCATTTAATACACCTAACCTACCAAACAGCAGAGCTCATCCTAGCCTAACTTAAACACGCTCAGAACATTCATATTAGCCCACAGTTGGATATCACAAGAATATGCTATTGCATTTCACTAGCATGGGAAAAAACCAAAATTCAATATTTGAAGTACTATTTCTGCTGAATGTGTATCACATCTGCACCACCGGAAAGTTGAAAAGTCATTAAGTCAGAACATCTTTTTTTTTTTTTTTTTTTGTGGGTACCGGGGGGACGACCTCAGGACCTCGCGCGCCAGCAGGCGCCCGTGCCGCTGAGCGGTATCACCGGCCCCATTTTTGTATGTGGGATCTGGGAGTTGAACTCGGGCCCTCGCGCTTGCCAGGCAGGCGCTTAAGCCGCTGAGCCATCTCACCGGCCCAAGTCAGAACATCTTAAATAGGGGATTGACTTAAATGGCTTAGCTCACGGGCCAAAGGCATATTTCTCAACAATGGTTGTTACTCCTATTCCCTTTGAGCCTTTCCCCTTGCTGTTCCTTCTGCCTGGGTAACTCAGCCACCCCATCACCACCACCAAACACAGGTACCTCCCGCAGCTTCCTTTGGCTCTCTCCTGTCTATCCTGCAGGTTTCACACTTAGATATCACCTCCTTGGAGGACTCCATACTCCTCTTCTCTGTTCCCTCAGCCCCTGTGCTGTTCCATAACAATACTTATCACTGGACCCAGAGGTCCTGGTTGCTTGTCATCTCCTCAACCACATTGTGAACTCTTTGAGGACAAGAACTGAGGATTATGAAACATTATTCATTGCTCATCCAGTGTCTGGCACAAAATAAGTGCTTAAGAAATATCAGTTGAATAAATAAGTTCATCATGGATGAATGAATGAAAATACTAGTGGTTGGATGGGTAAGTGGCTTGATGGGAGAATTGATGTATGGATGCACCAATGGATGGATGATGGATAGATGGATGAGTGAATGGATGGAAAGATGAGTGAATAAATGCATTTACTTTTGTCCACTTGTTCCTCTGAGGATAGAGAAAGGGGATGGATGAAATTCTTGCGAGTCACATACTTTGGTCACCATCTCCCAAGGCTGCACTCTATACCCTAGAACTGTTCCTTGTTCATCTTTGCAGTTAGGGAAGAAGATTGAAACCATCGTGATGATATTTGACTGTGAGGGCCTGGGACTGAAGCACTTCTGGAAACCTCTGGTAGAAGTGTACCAGGAGGTGAGGAGAAGACTCATGGGCATAAATGCATGCGTGCACACACACACACATGCACACACACTTGGTTAGATGACCAGCTTAGCCTAGTGTGAACTTGCTGCTCATTCACAGCTAAAAATGGTAAAAGGTAGCTGCTTTCCTAGACCCTTCACAAAGGTCCTTAATATGTTTCCCAGAAGAGCTCACAGAGCAGTCCTCGGAGACACCACCCTGGGACCATAAAGTCACTTTTCACCAAGCCTTCCCAGCCATCACCCCGAGCTCTGGGACTTGAGTAAGTCAGTTTACCTCTCCATGCCCAAGTTTCCTTACCCCAAACTGGGGATTGTGATGCAGGGCCACTGCAGTGAGTGTTATGTGAAGTGTAGGCACAGTGCTTGACAAATAGTGAACATTTAGTAGTAGTCATCATCATTATTATACTGTCATCACGATAATATTTACTGCAAAGTGATTATTTTGTAATTATTATGAGGGTGTGCTTATAACAGTCTGAGGTGAGAAGATCCCTCCAGAGGCCAGAGGAGGGGATGGCAGAAAAGAAAACCTCTCACAGGTCTCTGAGATTGCACAGGAGATGGGGGAAGGAGAAAATGAAGTCTGGGCTCTGATGGGGTCTTTCTCGGTTCCACAGTTCTTTGGCCTCCTTGAAGAAAATTACCCAGAGACCCTGAAGTTCATGCTCATCGTGAAAGGTGCGTAGCGAGTGACTTCTCTTATCTGTGCACTGCCCCAATTCCTCATCTGTGCCCTGAGGATGATACTAGGGCCTTTGTCTCAGGGTTGTTGTGAGGCAGATTGGTTGCTTGTAGATCATTTAGAGTATTTGACACAGATTAAGTGCTCGATAATTGGTCTTAGTGCAAGAAAAGACAGCTCCAACCTCTGTTCCTCCAGGAATCCCCCTTCACTTCTCCCAGTCACTATGATCTCTCCCTCCCCACGCTGCCTGGCACTGGCAGCCAGTGCAGCCCAATTTTGCCTTTCCAGGTTGCTCCTTTCTGGGGGTCTTCATTGTCTTATGTGTGTTTATTCTGTTTTTCTGACCAAGTTATATGCTCCTTGAAGGTAAGGACTCTGATTCTCCACTTCCATTATATTCCTCACAGGCCTGGCATCTTGGCGGATGCTCTATAAGTATTTGGGTGGTTGTTATTTGGAAAGGTTGGTAGATGAAAGGATGGATATTTGTTTGCCAACTGATTGGTTGGTCAGTTAGTTGTTTGATCCAGTTTACTGGCTAGTGATTGGTTGGTGTTTTGGTTGATTGGTTGTTTGGACTGATTGTTTGGGATTGACTGCTTGTTTGGGTGGCTTGTTGGAAGGTTAATTAGTTGGCTGGATAATCTGTTGTTTGGCTGAATCACTGGTAGTTGGATCTCTGGTTATTTGGATAGATGGATGGATGGATGGCTGATTGGGTAGTTGGCTAGCTGGACAGGCTGTTGTTTGGATGACTAGCTCATTGTTCAGTTGGCTGGTTGGTTTTCTGTTTGGCTGACTCATTAGGTGGTTGTTTGACTATTCAGTAAGTTGGTTGATTGGTTAGCTGATTAGAAGAAGATAAATCAGTAAACTATTTGTTGGACACTTGGTTGCTTTTTTGATAGATTGGCTGGTTTATTGGTTGATCAAGTGGGTGGCTGATTAGAAGGTTGAATGTTTGACCCATTTGTTGGCTGGTTGGGTGGTTGATAGATTGAGTGATTGGTTAGTTGGCTGTTTGTTCGCTGGTTGGCTGGTTGGTTGAATCATTTGTTGGGTGCAGGGCACTGGAACTTGCCAGAGTTTATCCTGACTCTTCTATATCATTGGCTATGACCATTATGAAAGAGTAGCCCAGTGGAATTCTTTTCTCCTCATTGTCCATATTTGTATTTCTCCAGCCACCAAACTGTTCCCTGTGGGCTACAACCTCATGAAACCCTTCCTGAGTGAGGACACCCGCAGGAAAATTATAGTGTTGGGAAGTAAGTAGTTCCAGCACCATTTCTCTGCCCTATATGTGAGTTTTGGAGTGAGGTTGGGCCATCACTCATCAGAACTTGACACATCACCTAGAGTCACAGGGTCCTATTCCCAAAATGAGATGGCTCTTACCCTGGAGAGCATATCCAGTTACCTACATCTTATTCTCTGCCATACCCCTTTAGTGAAAAAGGCCTCTAAACCTACCTCTTTATTACTTTCACCTTAGTTGTAGTCAGTCTCTGTTCTAGTGGCCTCAGTTCCATTTCAACATTCATAATCCCAGTGTTTCTAAAGACAACTTGGGTTAAGGAGGATGAAGAAGATCAGGAAGAGTAGTTATGATTCAGAAAAGTGAGAACCAATAGAAAGGACTGAATAAATAATGGTGCATCCAATGAATTACGGGCAACCATGAAAATAATGCTGTGCATGAGTATTTAATGTCATAGGAAATATCACTAAGTGAAAAATGTAGATTCTAAAGCCATGTCAACTGTGTGATCTTATTTTTGTAAAAACAAACATGTACAAAACAAATATACCTATTTCTAAAAAGAAAGACAACAGAATATTAACTTGTTAATGATGAAAAATCATGCTGTTTTTAATATTATTTGTATTTTTCCAAAACTTTAAAATTTTCTGAAATCATATTAATTAATTTTATAGGCAGGAAAAATAACAGTTTTGTTTTTGGTTTTTTTTTTGAGTTACAGGGTGAGGGAAAGAGGAAAAATAGTTCATAGACCCAAACAAATGACCTTGAGGTCAGCAGATAACTTCTCCCAGACAGAATAGTCAGGTCATAGAATCAGGAAAACCAGGGATCTGGTTGGGTGTGCGGGTCTTACAAATCCTCACTTTTTCTCCCTTCCTGACACTCAATCTTCTGCCTCTACCCACTTCCACCAGGAGGGAGCTTAGTGGATAACAAGGTAGCCTGGTTTGAGGGCCCCAAGACACTGCCTTCTAAGCTCACCAAATCTTGGAGCAGTGTGGGTTACTCCACACCACAGGATGTACATCTATGGTCTCCGCCCCTCTTGGTGTCCCGTGAGGCTCAGGGCATTTGGCCTCAGTGTACCAAACACTGTGGTCTTTTCCCTTACCCCACTAAAAGAAAAGAATATCCCATGGCCATGAGGGTTAGCCTGGATTAGCCACAGGCCTGGACCATGGCAACATCTCTGACCCCAGAGCTTTGCATAGGGTTTGAATGACAGTAATGGCCATTAGGCATTATAAAGGAGGAGGGAGAGTTCCCTCCAAAGGCCCAGAGATACCCATCTTCTACCAAAAGGTCTGATTTACTCATTGAGTTACCCCCAACAATGTTCTTGACCTCATAGAGCTTTAAAGTATCCTTGAGACAATTAAACAACTCTTAGGTTTTCTACCTAAGAGTTTAATGCTTATGACTGAAAAATCTTCGAGAGTGTGCAAACCCCTCAGCCAAAGGGAAACACATTTCCATGGCAACAGGATGCTGAGAGAGACACTTTCTACAGCCTGAGGTCTGAGAGGCTGGGAAACTGGCTCCGGTAGCCTTTGCTCCCACAGGACTTGGAGAAACAAGTTCAGGGCATCCTAGTGGGCATAAGAGGCTGATTGGTCCCTTCCATGCATGATAACCGCCCTTCAATCTCTCTGCTCCCAGACAGCTGGAAGGAAGGCTTGCTGAAACTTATCAGTCCTGAAGAACTGCCTGCGCATTTCGGGGGGACACTGACTGACCCAGATGGAAACCCTAAATGTTTAAACAAGGTACAAAGAGCCTAGGACAAGAGCATAAGAGGGTAGATCTGGGTTTCTTTCCTGCTTCATTCATTCCACAAGTATCTGTTGATAGGCAGTTGTGTGTAGAAATAGGGTGTTAAACCAGGGAGTTCCAGCCCTGCTCTTAAGGGAGCTCTGAGCAGCTGTGCAGACAAATAAGAAACAAAGAGATTTTGAGCTGGAAGAGGAAGCTCTCAGGGAAATCCCTGGCCCTCCCTGGAGGGTGAGGGAAAGCTTTCATGGAAGGGGAGCAGGGGACAGGATGAGTAGGATATTTCCTGGAAATCGTGAAAGTGTCACAGGTAAGAGAAACAGCATAACTGATAGCCAGGAGAGAGGAACAAACTGCTCCATCCTATGTCTGCAGATCAACTACGGTGGGGAGATCCCCAAGTCCATGTACATGCGGGACCAGGTGAAAACTCAGTATGAGCACTCAGTGCAGATCAGCCGTGGCTCCTCACACCAGGTGGAATATGAGATTCTGTTTCCAGGCTGTGTCCTCAGGTAAGGACAGACCACTGTCCCACCCCTCTCTGGGCCCTAACCCCTCAGAATTCATCAGACTGAAGAGTGACCTGTCTCCTCATAGGTGGCAGTTTGCATCGGATGGTGGGGATATTGGTTTTGGGATTTTCCTAAAGACCAAGATGGGGGAGCGGCAGAAGGCTGGGGAGATGACGGAGGTGCTGCCCAGCCAGCGCTACAATGCCCACATGGTACCTGAGGATGGGAGCCTCACCTGCTCGGATGCTGGTGTCTGTAAGTCTTCCCCAGCTGGACACTGGCTCAGAAGGCAGAAGCCACCTGATCTATGGCTTAGAGGAGAAAACAGAGAGTCAGTGACACCTCAACACATATACCCAAGGACACATGGCCCAGCTTAGTGCTATTTGTTCCCACCCAGAGTGGCACTCAGGCCACAGGGCACAAAGAATGATAGGGCAAGTATAGCTTTCCCCATGAGAAAACTGAGAAGCAACTTGTAGCACCACAAAGCTGAATGTGATACCAGTGTCCCTTCTTGGATTCAGTGTCGCTGCATAACCCTGGGCAAAATTCCAGTGTAGGAAGGACCCTTGGTTTTGCTCACCTGTGACCAGGGGCTACCATCCTTGCCTCTTGGGGTTGCTGTGAGGAGGCACAGAGTATGCAGCAGGCTGGCCCAGGACTTACTTCACCCAAAGGGGCTGAGAGGACTTTGCTATCCCAACTGTCCCACCTCACATATGCATCATGGTAGCATCCAGGTGTGGAGACAGTGGGACCCAATGACCCTTGTTCTCACAGCCCACTAAAGGTGCAATTAAAGCCAGGCTTGGGCACATGCCAGAAGGAGGTCAGTGTCGGTTTACAGGCACTGCTCATGATTGGCAGTTCCCATGTGGAAGGGAAAGGCATGGTCAAAATGAGCTAACAAAGCTGGAGGGAATGCAAGCCTGTCCTCCCTCATAGTCCGAGTAGCGATGCAGAGAATGTGAAGTCTGATCAAACTGCCCATCTTTTCATCTGTCCCCCAGATGTCCTGCGCTTTGATAACACCTATAGCTTTGTTCATGCCAAGAAGATCAGCTTCACTGTGGAGGTGCTGCTCCCGGATGAGGGCATGCAGAAGTACGACGAGGAGCTCACCCCCATCTAGATGGCCTCTCCACTTCTCAAAGATCCCTGGCTGTTTTCTCTTTAATTACCCTTCCTTCCAACCCTGACACTGATCATTAGTCCTAACTCTGGGACATTAGTAAGTAGAGAAGATTTCCTGGAGAAGATTCATCTAGGATGGCCAAATCAGGAAAGATACAAAATACACAGCCTTGGAGGGAGCAAAAGTTACAGAAGAGAAAGCAGCAAGAGTGAAGACAAGAGGTGGATGTCACTGAAATTCAAGAACAGGGAAATGAATCTCGGAGCCTTCATCCTCGCCTATCCTAAGGCATTTGTGTGTGCTTGAATTCCTTCCCTGTGGGATGTGAGAGACTTGGGTTTGAAACTCATCTAAATCCTTTTTACCTCCGCTCCCTATATGGTAGATACTTAGAGTATACTTAAGAGTTGAATGGTGGATTAGAATGTAGACAGCAAGTGATTCACAGGTGTGTACGACAAGGAGGAGATTTCAGCACCTTGAACAGGAACAGAATGTGGTGGGGATGGACTTCTGGAGACCCAGACAACCCAGCTCCCAGATTTCTGACCTTGGCTTCCTCTTGGGAACCCGCTCTCAAAATCTCTGTGCCTCTGGCAGGAAACTCCTACATAAGATGTCTAACTCGGGTCACTTATTTTTTTCCATCCATTTTACCATCCTCACTTCCTCCTTTTGGAGTTTTCACGGCTTATATATTAAGCAATTAAAGGAGTTTTCTTCAAAACAAAGGAAGCCACATCTGACTCTACCTGCTGCCTGGCATAATAATAATAATAAATCGCACCTGTCGTGTGGTGAGTACTGTCTATGTGTCTAGTGCTTTATGGACTTAGCTCATTTCATCCTCATACCATCACCAAGGCCACTTATCATGGCCACTTTATGGATAAGGAAACTCAAGGTCAGAGAGGTACTCACTTAGTATCACATAAGTGGTAGATCAAGGGCCCCAGTTTTTTGGTTATTTACTCTAAAGGTATCACTCTAAATTGCCCTATAATACCATCTCTTAAGACTCTACCTTTACCAAGGAGGAGACAAAAGGTGATTTTTTTGTCCTACATCTTCCAGTACAAGTATCCTGGTATCTTTCTCTCCAATCCCTGATTGTAGGTCCAGTGGGCAACAGTGCGTAAGCAGTTTGTCCACTGAGACTCACAGCAGAGCTGGGCAGGGTTGTCCTACAGTCAGCATCCTGTTCACCTCTCACATGGCATCCGTGAAGCATGACTACCTGACACTCATCATGATGCTGGGTGCCTAGGGGAGAGGACAGGAATTCAGAGGTATTTTTTCTCAACTTCCTGCTCCAATTTGGGGACACTGAGATCTTAGCTTGAGCCCTAGGTCTTAACACAACTTTTGACAAAAGGAGCCCGATTACACCAGAGAATGGGGATGGATGGGAACCAAAGGCTTTCGCTGGTGTCATGAGAGGCATCTTGGGATCATGCTGAGGCTCAGCTAGCTGTGTGTGAACCTGCCCTTGGGAAGACCATGAAATCTGACTCTGAGGCCCATCAGGCAAACATTCAGCAGCTGTAAGGACTTTCCTGAGTGCGTTTATGAGCATGGGATCTTTTTTTTTTTTTTTTTTTGTGGGTACCGGGGGTCGAACTCAGGACCTCGTGCACCAGCAGGCGCCCGTGCCGCTGAGTGATATCACTGGCCCTTTTTCGTATGTGGGTTCCGGGAGTCGAACTCGAGCCCTCGCGCTTGCCAGGCAGGCGCTTACACCGCTGAGCCATCTCACTGGCCCCCTTTTTTTTTTAATGAGCACAGGATCTTACCTCAATTTCACAGAAGGGAAACTGAATCCTTGCCCAAGGCCACTGGCCTTGTTTCCTGCAGCCTGTGGATGGCAGAAATAGGACTGGAGCAAAGATGCTCACCCCATCTCTTCATCCCCAGGTTCCTGTAGTGATTTGCAGAATAGGACAAGACCCCCTCCCTCTTCAGCTGGAGAGTGAGGGGGCTGCAGAAGAGGAGGAGGGGGGAGCAGGGGAGAGTTGTCAGATTTCAGAAGGAAAAAGCAGTATTTGAGACATACTTAAAATTTACTCAATATGTGAAGTAAAAATTTAATGGAGTATCTGACACTATAAATGAGGGCTGATGGAGAGAAGAGGGAGGGCACAGAAGAAGAAAAGAGAGGAACAGGTTCACCCTTTCAAACTATGGTGGTGGCACCTGAAATTTGAGCCAAGCGTGTCATGGGCTCCTTGGAAGAGGATGGTTCCATGTCACTGGTGCAGGGTGGAGGAAGAGGATGGTCTTCCTCTCTTGCCCACTGAGGCAGCAGGGTTGGAGGATGAGCGTGTGGACCTTTTGTGTCCTAGTGGGTAAGGAAGCTGTGAGCAGGGCTTTTGGGTACCTTCATTTGTCAGGGCTCCTCCTTTGGAACTGAGCAGGGGACTTGTCACCAGACCAGGGCAGTGCTAGGAGCTCAAGGCCAGGACTGAAGCTGAGATCCAAAAAGTGCTCCATTGACATTCACTGATGCTCAGCAGTGGTCAACAGCTCCCACTCTGCGTCCACAGAGCAGCCTTTCCTGACACCAGCCTCCCTCAGGGACCAGATGCTCAACTCCAATTACAGAGTCAGCATGGGGGAGGGAAGGAGACTGCTTTGTAGCTTTAGCCAATATCCACCCCATGCTAGCCATGGTCAGTAAGCAGTGTAGGGGCCAGAGGACCACAGCCTGCAGGTTCCTGTTGTTTGAGAAGGAATGTTAAGGACATAGGAGTTCCAGCTCCAGCAGCTAGAAAGGCTGAAAAAGAGCAGGAAGGAAAGGTTTTGGCCGCCCCTTGGGGGCTGAAGATGTTAGCCACAGGATGTTCCCAAAAGAAGGGCCAATTATGGATGAGGCTGGAAGGGCAGGACCCTACCATGAAGATCTCAGGCTAGCTCAACCCATGGACAGCTTTATGCTGGTACCAAATATCCCCCCAGCTCCTACCTCTTCCTCCTTCTCCAACAATTCACTGCCATGGCGGCTTCTCCAGATAGAAGTCCCTGATACATAACACCAACAAGCACGAGTGCCACGGGAGGTTAAGGCAAGACAAGGCCACTAGAAAAATAGAAACCTTCACTGTAAGTATACAGAAGAGTTATTCAATGGTTTTCAGAAGGAACTACTGCCTCCAAGATTTCCTCCAAGATGGAGAGAGACTCCATCCATCTCTTCCTCAGAAGAGGATCTCTCTGCTGCCTAGTTCATCAGCACCTTCTCCTTGTGTCCGGGATGGTGACAGGGAGGTGGTGGTGTAGGGAGCTGCCCCAGAGTATTCATCAAACTGCAGAAAGTACAGCACGGCTGGGAGACTTTGAGAGCTGTCCTCAGGGAGGGGTCAGGAGGAGCCGAGTGACACAGGTGAAGGCCAGTACAGCCACCAGCAAGCCCTGCACCATCTTGCAAAAGGCTAGCAACAAGGGGACCAGGAGTACCTCAGAGGTGCCCAGAGGTATGGCGCAGGCTGTGCAGGACAGCTAGAGCCGACTACAAATCCAAGCTATTCAGTTATCTACAGTCAACCAGAGCCTGAAAATTTTAAATGCAAAATTCCAGAAATAAACCATTCATAAATTTTAAATAATTTATTAAATTAAGTAGTTGTAGTTGTTCTATTTAATTATTAGCTATTGTTGTTAACTTCTTACTGTGCCTTATGTATAAATTAAACTCTGTTGTAGGTATGTATGTATAGGACAAATCACAGTATCTATAGAGTTCAGTACTTTCCACAATTAGGTATCCACTGGGGGTCTTGCAATGTATGCCCTTTGGGTAAGAGGAGATGACTAAATTAACATGGTTCTGGTTGAATTTTTCTACCTACCTCCCGTGGGTTATTATACCATTGGGAATGTAAAAGAGGTATCTGACCTACCGAGCTGTCTGTAGAGTAAGAGAAGTATGTTATAGAATATTATGTAAACTGGGAGGCTGAGGCAGGAGAATTGCTTGAGCCTACATGCTCAAGACCAGCCTGGGCAACATAGCAAGTTCCCACCTCAAGATAAATTAATTAATTAATTTCATTTAATTACACTCTATTACTGCTATAGTTTGAATCTTAAGTGTCCCTCAAAGGCCCATGTGTTAAAAGCATGGTCCCCAGGGTGGCACTATTTGGGAGATAGTGACACCTTAAGAAGTGCAGCCTCGTGGGAGGTCTCCCAGTCCTCAGAAGCAAGCCCCCAAAGAGAATTGTGGGACCCCAGCCTTTTCCTCTTCCTCTTCCTCTCTTTCATTTCCTGGTTAAGAGCTCTGTTTTGCCCCCCCTGCTGTGATACGCTATCCTGACTCAAGCCTAAAAGCCATGGAGCCAACCAGTCATGGACTAAAATCTCTGAACCATGAACCAAAATAAGCCTTTCTCTCATGAGTTGATTATTTCAGGTCTTTGTTACAGTAACATAAGGCTAAAAAAAATCACAGATGTTTCTCCAAGCCACCTCAAAAATTCTTTTTTATATGCGGTAAAATACAAATTAATAAATATGTAAACAAATCAAAGCAGTTATATTACATCCTTAAAATATAAACCGGATGCACATTTGTAAACATGGTATTGTCTCCCTAGTATGAAAATGCAATTTCACTGTGACTATTCCATTCCTTAGTCTTCTATTTTCACCTAGCTTTTTCATGGCTTAATCTTATACTGAGTAATGTTTCTCTCCCAAAGGTATTTGTACATTGTCTAATGCTTGAGTTTGTTAATACAGGAGAATGTTTACTTGTTGTCTTTAAAAAAAAAATTAATTAAAATAAATGTGCTATCATCAAAAAAAAAAAAAAAAAGAATATTATGTAAACTGTACTGCTATATTAATGTGTGTGTGTATAGCAAAAGTCACCTGGAGGGCACAACACACTAAGATGTTATTTAATAATTATATGGGTGATAGGATCAAATCTTGTTGAAGGATCTGAACTTTCTAGAATGGTTCTGTATTGGCTTTATTACACTTGTTTGGTAAAGGTGGTCAGGGAATAAATTATTATAAGCTAGTGCATAAGCCCCCTTGCCAAAGAGGGCTGGCTCACGGCTGCGCCCACTCACACCATGACTTCTTCATAGCCAACCCCACTGTGCCCCTGACTCTTCTTGTCCTGTTCCCATCCCAGAGCTTATTCCCTTGGTGGATGCAATCCCACTCATTTGCCCACACAGCCAAGACCCCTCAGGTCGTCCTAAGCAGCCTGCCTGACCTGGCCCCAAACCAGGGTGGGAACGGCCGAGGCCACAGCAGTCATAAAGAGAGATTTCTCACTTATTTGCAAGCTGCAAGCTGCAAGCTCCCAACAGCGCAGGTAGAAAGACACACAGTCAGGCAGTAGGGGGACAACAGACTTCCCAGGGGAGAAAGCCTGACCCAGACCCCAATTCCAGTATGGCTACCTTAGCTGTGTGACAGTGGGTGGGAATCTGGAATCGCTGGACTTCCCTTTCCCTGGTTTACACAAGGAAGAGGCCACCTACATTTCCAAGTGAGGATCCCCATGGCACAGGCGAAGCATCTTGGCACATGGCCAGCTGAAGTTTTCCACTTCTCCCCATTGCCCAGCTTCTAGACCTCGGGCTCCAGCTGGCAGGACCCTGTGTCATGGTTTCCAGGCCCATAAAATGGAAGGAATTTTCCCAATGTCCCATAGTTTGAAGTAGGGAGAATTCTCCTATATGAAGAAATGTAAAAACTGGATTTCCAGCAGAATTCAAGGCTCTTGTCTAACACCAGCAGGTTAAGGCCGGCAAAGTTAGGCTCTCTCACCTCGTCCAGCAGATTATATGATCCTGGACAAGGGGCCAAGGAAGAACTTGGGACACCCAGGCCTGGGTGACATTATGGCACATTTATCCTCTACCAACTGAGTGCCACAGGGAGGGAGCCAGGTCTGCCTGTGACTGTCACATCGCCAGCCCATAACAGGCCCCTGGAGTAAACACTCCTGATTTTCTCTTATCCATGAATATCTTGTCACTGCACCACTGGTTTAGAACTGGGACAGACTGGAACCCTTGGGTAGCATCTGCAGTAGGACTCTAATTAGGTTACAATTAGGTGTACAAAAGTGTTTCACCTATGCATGAGAGACGTGCTTAAGAAAAGCGGGGGACTGAGCATTTTCCACATGACAGCACATAATCCTATTTTATAAAACATAACCTTAACATATTCCCAAGTGCTGGTGATTCTCTGGGTTTCAGGGCTGACCCCAAAACTGCTCTGGGAGGGGAAAGAGGAAGAAGAAGAAAGCCCCAGACTTCCAGCCGGGCTTGAGGAACCGCCAGAGCCCCTGGGCTCACCTCCCACATCATCACTGAGCATGAAGCCTTCATGCTGTATGTCAGAGTCTCATATTGCTGGGACCAAGGCACAGACTTGGGGCTTATTGACATGCACCTGGGGGCCAGAGGGACCATCAGCTAAGAGTAGGAACCAGTTCCCTGGGAAGCTGCAAGAGGCTCACATTATGGGACCCTCTTACTCCATGAAGCCACATTCACGAGTATCCAACCCATTTCTAAAGTTTTGGCCAGATGCAGCTCACTTGAGTAAAGGGCAGATGTCACAAAGTTAGCTATGAGTGGCAAGATGCTAAGGTCACTGTAGCCACTCCAAAGGCTGTATCCTGGCTGGGAAGAACAGCCCTCTGCTGCCAAACACTTGCACTATCCTGGGGGGCAGGGCAGGTCCAGATCCCAGCAAGCTCAAACCAGATCATCAGTGTCTACCTGTGGGCATGACTACATCAGTAATGACCAAGTGTAACAGACAGACCTCCCACACTACCCCATGCCTGTGGGCCAACCAAGCCAGACCCCAAAGGAGCTGGGGCTGGGTTCCTACATGTAGCAGATCTCTTCCCTCCCCCCTCCCTCCTACACTGGCAGCTACATGGAGCCCTGGCTGAAGACAAGGTTGCATAGCCTCTGAAGCAGCGCAGGTACGGGCTCTGGGTGCCCATGCAGTGGTCCCCATATAGCTTCACAGAACAGTTTAACGTGAGCTGGATGCAGGCTTCTGGGGTTGGCCGTGAGCCTTCCATGTAAGAGTGCATCCTTTGTTCTCAGTGGGGGAAGAAGCAAGAAACTCCAGGGAGATAAGGGGGTACTGGGAAGTGGGACTGAGTTTCAGAGGGGCACCCAGCAGAGTGACTCCCAGGCCATCAGGATGTGAGCCTCCTCCTGTTTATATCCCCAGGATGCCAAGTGCAGCTCCTGCTGCAGTATGGGGATGGGTGGTAGTTGTCCTTGAGGTGACTCATGGGGTGCATGGCTGGCAGGGCAAGGCAAGGCTCTGGGGCAGACAGGGCAGGGGGAAGAATACCCCATTGCCTAGAACATACCAAACAGCAAGACCACAATAATCAGCAGAAGCCCTTTTGGGGCAGCCATAGTGAAAAGGAACATGGCCCACCACCCACAAGCCTCCTTAAATGGGCCCTGAGGGTGCTGAGGAAGAAGTAGGCTCTCTTGTAGCCCACAGATAAGCCTAAGGCATGGCTGAGCTGGGCCCAATCCAAATACATTCACGTACTCCCACGTATGACATCCAGCACCACCTGCCTGCAGCGCCTCCCGATTTAGAAAAGAGTACCATGTCCTTATCACTCACATGGGATTGACTGAGGATAGTGAGAGTTGATGCTGACTAAGGCTTATTGTACAGGAACTTGATGCTCTCACCTGGAGCAAGGTGACAGTGGTACAAAGTGATCCAATGCAATGTTTGGGACATACTTCTACTAAAATATTACTCATTGACAATGAGTTAGGGGGTGTAATGCTCCAGGTACAGGAATGTACTGTGGTGAGAAATGAGACTGCCAAAGCTGATGGCTCTGAACGACCTGCTGCGGTGTCCAGACTGGATCCTGGAGGCCATTAGGAGAAATCGAAGGTATCAGGACAGAGGAAGGACTTGGGGGGATTCAGCTGACAGTGTAATCAGGTCAAAGAATGTTCCTTTAGGCATAGAACACTTAAGGGCTTCTCAAGATATTTGTTCACACAAATAAGAGCACAGCAATCATCCCGAAGTGCACATTTCTGGGTGACCATCCAATTATTTCCTCTGAATAAATTCTCCGGAGTAGAATTCTTGAACTGTATAATTATTATATCTGGATTATGCATCAGATGGAACAATTCAATCATTTGCCCTTGAAGTGGATGTCTTTTGCTACAAAAATAATAACCCATTACAGTGGTGCACATTGTAATCCCAGCTACTGGGGAGACTGAGGCAGAGGATCGCAAGTTTGAGACCACACTGGGCAACTTACAAAGACCCTGTCTCAAAAACAAAAAAAACGTAGAAACAGAACTGGGGGTGTAGTTCAGTGATAGGACACTTTCATAGCATACATGAAGTTCTTGGCTCAATCCCTAGAATAACAACAACAACAACAACAATAATAACAATAATAGCCAATATTTGCAGAGCTCTCACTGGCTGAATGCTTTTCCAGCCATTTCTCTTATAATCCTCACAGCTGCTTCAGGTAATTAAGGAGAACTGTACATCAAGGCTCAGAGAGATTAGGTAACTTGCCCAAGGTCACACAGCCTATGAGTCAATTATGTCCCTGACTGTGAAGGGCTGGAAGGCAGAAGGGAAAGCAGACACTGGCTGGGAGACGTAGTGGGAGGTGGGGCCCTCTGCGAGCTTGGACCAATGGCTGCAACTCCAGGAAAGAAGGACCTAACAATACCCATCTAATGACAAGGTCTTAAGATTAAATTAGCTGCATCACATGAGGCATTTAGGACAGGACCTGGTGCCACTAGGAGCAACTCACTAACAGGTTGGCAACGACCTGTTTGAACCAGCCAACATGGACATGTTGGGAGGTGCTGTTCCCTTGTGGTGATTGTGAGCATTGCAGGAAGCTAACATTTTCCAGCCAGCTCCAGGATAAAAGCTACAGGGCAGACATCTCGCTCCCCTCTACCCAAGAGGGTCTGCTTTCATGCAAGGGGTCCCCCCCAGAATCTGCCACCTCCCAGCTGGTTCTCCTGTCTCCCTACCCATCAGAGGGGATATTTCAAGTTAACACAGAACTGACCATCACTAAGAATTCTCTCCCACACCCTCCCTGGGAAGAGGCTGGCTGGAAAGAAGATTTCCTACCTCTACAAGGCTGCTGTGTTTGCAGGGGGCATTGCAGCTCCATGAATGCCCCCATGGTAGGGTTGCCAGATGAAATACAGGTATGCCCAGTTTAATATAAATATATCCCATGCAGTATTAGGGACATACTTTTACTAAAGTATTACTCGGTGTTTATCTGAAATTCACATTTAATTGCACCCCTTGTTATTTTATTTGCTAAATCCAGGGGGTTCAGAGGAAAGGCAGAGGCTGGGCTTCCTGGAAGGGGGCAAGCAACTGTTCTGTGCCATGGGATTTGGGCATCTCGTGTCCACCCTCACAAACTGGTGGGTGGAGTCTCTGTTGTTACCCTCGCTTCTCTGCAAGGACACTGGAGCTCCTGTTGGCTGAAAGCTGGAGATAAGCTGGGCCCTGGCCACCAAATTTAATAGAATGGGGAGCCCTGAGGAGGCTCCTAAGCCAGGCCTAGGGGGTCTGAGCCTCAGAGGTGGAGCCTTTCTCTGGCCATGTGATGCTCTCAGTGGTCTACCTACCCACATCTTCTCCTGCAGATGCCTGGGCTTCACCATCAGTGCTATCAGCCTTCCGTGGGGTGGGCCTTGCCCTCTCTCTGCAAGCCTCCTGCTGCACTGGCCCCTCGGGTAAGGGAGTTTACTGGGCAGGTTCCACTTGAGCTGAAGGTGCCTGAGATGTATGGCAGTGCCCACCTATCACAAGAGCCTCCCATAAGGGCACCCAGGAGTTCTGGAGAGAAGAAAGTCACTGGGAAACTGTCCATCACCTCATGCTAGGATGAAGGAACAGCATGTTTTCCTTATGGTATCCCCTGGGCTACCGAGTGATTCTTAGCTGCCAACAGCTCCAAGGAACTGAGAGGTGAGAGCACAGGGCTGAAGCAGACCTTGGTCCTTCTCCTCAGCTCTGCTCCAAGCCACAAGCCAGGTCCCACCGAGAACTTGGTTTGGGCCCTCACAGCCCAAGTGCAACCTGCTGGGTCAACCCCTTCACAGTGAGGCAGCCTGCATTGGTAGGGGCCTCAGGGTCAAATGGGCAGGGCAACTGGTGACACAGGATGGGCGCTCTGGCATTGTGACTCTGTTCTGAAAACCTCAGGCAAGCTGGTGGTTAGTTGCGTGCCTGCAACCTTAGAAGACCCTTGACCCTCTGAGCCTCCTTATATTAAAGAAGAGTAACTGGGGAAGGAAAAGGGAGGGAAGGGGAAGTAAAAAGAGTCAAGACATGTTACGTATATGTACTAACTCCTCACGATGAATGTAATCATTGTGTACTGCAAACATACTAATAAAATGTGTTATATTTTTTAAAATTTAAAAAAGAAGAGTAACTGCACCTGCTATAGATTGCTAATAAATGCTTCTCTTTGTCACCTGCCTGCCACAGGATGTGCTGGGGCTTCCACTTTTCTGTTTAATACTCCCGACAACCTTCCCCAGAATCCTATGCAGTAGATGCAATCAGTCCCACTTTATAGATGAAGAAACTAAGGTTTGAGGTCACATTGGTACAGTTGAACTCCAGTACCATTGTCTCTTGGTATCTAAGTAAGATTGATTCCAGGACAATGCCTCCCCAGCCCACAGGATACCCAGATCTGCAGACATTCAAATGCCTTGTATAAAATGCCATAGTGTCTGCATAGAACACGTACACACCCTCCTATGTACTTCAAATCATCTCTAGATGACTTATAATACCCCATCAACATAAATGCTATGCAAATAGTTGTCATACTGTATTGTTTAGGGAATAATGACAAGAAAAAAAGCCTGTACATGTTCAGTACAGATACAATATTTTTCCCAAGTGTTTTCCATCTGTGGTTGGTTGAGTTTGCTGATGTAGAATCTGTGAGTACAGACAGCCAACTGTGTCCCGTCTCCTCTCCCACGTTAACAACACATGATGGGAACCATCACCTAGACTCCTCCCTGTCCCTGCTGTCACATTAACTGTCTTTCCAGGGTCTAACTAGCTTCTGCCTCATACCAGGAAGCCACCTGAGCTCACCAACACTGATGTCAAGGACCCTGTTCATGACGGTTTTGATGTCTGTCCTGTGCATCGGCATCTGTGTTGTCACCCACTGCCACTGGCTCAAGACTCAGCTGCAGGACCCTGGGGAATAGCAGGGTATGAGGAGCCCCCTGCACCTGCTGCCAGGGTTTTCCAATAAAGAGAGGTTCATTCATTTAGGACTTTGGCTTTCATGATCTAAGGCATGGCTGGGGGAATGAGGCCCACAGCACGAGGCCTCCTGTGATGGGAGAGCCCTGGGCGTACAGAGCCTATATGGGCCATCTGGATTCAGACTGAAGCAGAAGGGTGACAGGTATGCATTGTTCTCCAAACCTGCGGCTGCCTAGGAAATGGCAGGATCCTGGCTCCTCCTCCTCTGTCCCTTGGTGATTGATGAGGGGCCCAGAGGCCCCTTAGGGCAGAGGTTGTCTATATATCCCAGCCAAGTGCTCTACCACTGAGCTATAGCCCCAGCCCTTTTTGAGACAGAGCCTTGCTAAGTTGCTATTAGGGTTTATACCTAGGTGCACCCACACACACACAGCCTCATGCACTCATAGGCAGGGCTCTTTCCCCCTAGTTTTTATTGTTTATTAGTACGTTTGTGGTACATAATGATCACATCCCTCATGGGGAGTTGGAACATGTACATAACACTTCTAAATTCTGTTTTAATCCCTTTCCCCTCCCTCCCTACCCCTTCTTCCCTCCTCCCTCCATCTCTAGTCCCCTTCCCATTTGTATGTTTGGGTTTTTTTTATCCATTCCTCAGTTAATGGGCATTTGGGTTGTTTCTACGATCTAGCTATTACAAATTGTGTTGCTATAAACATGGGTGCACATATATCGCTGTCCCCTTCCCATTTGGAAAAGATCTATCTCCCTGCTTTCTATTGCCCACCTTTTATTTTGCTCTTTATTTATATTTGGGGTTTCTTATATAAGAGACGCCATGCAATATTTAAACCTGTGCATCTGATTAACTTAACATTATGTTCTCAAGTTTCATCCATTTTCCTACAGATGACTTAAGTTTATCCTTCTTTATGCCAGTAGTACTTGTGTATAAATATTGCATTTTCTTTATCCATCCATGTGTTGATGGACACATATGCCTCTTCCAAGATTTCGCTATTATGAATTGTGCTGCTATAAATATGGGTAGGCAGGGCTTTTGAAAGGTGATTGAATTGTGGGGACTCTATAACTAAATGCTATGGTAGGAGGTAGGGCCCCGTCAGAAGAGATGGCTCCCTGGGGTTGTGACGTGGAAGGGTCTACCTCCCTCCCGGGTTCCTCCCTTTGCCATCTGCTTTCTGGTGGCCATGCCATGAGCACTTTTCCTCCTCAGCAGGCCCTTCCCTCGTGCTGTTTCTGCACTGGAGTCAGCAGGCTGTGGACTGAAACAGCTAAAAAGCATGAGCCAAAATAAAGCTCTCTTCCTTTAATTTATTGGTGTTTGGTATAGACAGTTGCCCAGGCTGGCCTTGAACCTGCAACCCTCCTGCCTCAGCCTCCCAAGTAGCCAGGATTACAGTTGTGCACCACCACAACCAGTCACATCTTCTTGCCTGTGGGACACGAGTGGTATGGGGACAAACTGGTAGAGGCCAGAGCCGAGTGTTAGCTTGCCAGGAATTTTGTGAGCTGGTTGTCAAACACAGCCATTATTAAAAATTAAATGTTAAAAAATGAAATGATATAAACTTTGATTTAAAGAGACATTCCTCATTTAACAACCGAGTTATGTTCCTGTGACTAAATTGTTAAGTGAATTGATCGCTACATAAGGAATTGTATATAGTATGTACGTTACAATATTCAGAACAAAGAAATGGTAGAAGTGGTCAAATGAAACTCCAACTTGATGACTTTGCTTTTATTTGCATAACTCTTACATGGAGTACTGTAAGAGTTAAGCAAATAAAACTACAGTACACAAAACTGTAGTACTGTACTGTACAGTACAATCAGCAAAAATTATTGTATAAACAAGGTGTACGGTATAAAAAAAGACATTGAGGCTCTATAAACAAGATATACAGAACTGTACACACATAAAAAGATAGGTCTTAAATCTGAGCGGTGGGTCATTAAGTTCAAACAGTTGTTAAACAGGCAAGTCGCTAAACGAGGAATATCTGTATATCGTATTAAAAACATAGTAAATACTCAAATGTTGCTTCCTTACTACACTTTACTACCATCTATACTCTTGAAGTTATTTATATCTATAGCAGCCACCCCACATCCGCAGTTTTAGTTACCTATAGTCAACTATGGCCCAAAAATATTAAACAGAAAATTCCAAAAATTAACGATTCTTTGTTTTTTTGGTGGTAGTAGTGGTGGTGGTGATACAAGGGATTGAACACAGCGCCTTCACACTAAGCTGTATCTCCAACCCTTTCTATTTTTATTTATTTATTTATTTATTTATTTATTTATTGGAGATGGAGCCTTGCTATGTCACTAAGTTGCCCATGCTGGGCTGGAACTTGTGATTCTCCTGCCTCAGCCTTCCAGAGTGCTGGATTACAGGCATGTGCTACCATGCCTGGCTGTAAAGATATATGGTGGTGGTGGGTTTTTATTTTTGGTTCGGGGGGGTTGTTTTGCTTTGGGTACTAGGAATAAGGATTGAACACAAACCCTTCACTGAGCTACATCCCCAGCCAATTCATAGTTTTAAATAACTTTTATCACAGTATGTATATCGCTATAATTGATCTAGTCCATTATTATTATAGTTATTGTTAATCTCTTCCTATGCCCTAATTTATAAATTAAACTTGATCACAGGTACATATGCACAGGAAAGAATATAGTATGTGTCAGGTTTGGCACCATCTGCAATTTGAAGCATCCTCAAAAGTATCCCCTTGAGTAAGGGGGCCCTGCTGTACCGTGTCTGCTGGGAACCGCACATTACAGTGTGCCACTGGGCATCACGTCCCAGCTATGCTCAGAGGCTTCATGTGGGTGGCTTGAAAAAGGCCATGTCAGGAGCAAGTACACCACGGGCACCAACAAGTCAGATTCCCCTGCCCCAGGAATCCAGTGGTTAAACATATACCAGCATCCGATGGTTCAACATACGTAAATCAATAAATGTAATACAGCATATTAACAGAACCAAAGACAAAAATCACATGATCATCTCAATAGATGCAGAAAAAGCTTTTGACAAAGTCCAGCACCTTTTCATGATAAAAACCCTACAGAAAATTGGAATAGAGGGTCTTTATCTCAATCTGGTAAAAGCTATCTATGACAAACCAACAGCCAATATTATACTAAATGGCCAAAAACTGAAAGCCTTCCCTCTAAAATCAGGAACAAGACAAGGATGTCCACTGTCCCCACTCTTATTCAACATAGTTCTGGAAACTTTAGCCAGAGCGATTAGACAAGAGAAAGAAATAAAAGGAATAATGATTGGAAAGGAAGAAGTTAAATTATCATTATTTGCAGATGACATGATACTCTACACAGAAGACCCCAAAAACTCCACTAAAAAACTGCTAGATTTAATAAGCAAATTCAGTAGTGTAGCTGGATACAAAGTCAATACTCAAAAGTCAATAGCCTTCCTGTACACAAATAACAAACTTACTGAAAGAGAAATTAGGGAAACAATACCTTTCACAATAACATCCAAAAAAATGAAATACCTAGGAATCAACCTCACGAAGGATGTAAAAGACCTCTATACTGAAAACTACAGTACTCTGAAAAAGGAGATTGAAGAGGATATCAGAAAATGGAAAGATATCCCTTGCTCCTGGATAGGAAGAACCAATATAGTGAAAATGGCCATACTTCCAAAATTGTTATACAGATTTAATGCAATTCCAATCAAAATTCCAACAGCATATCTCACAGAATTAGAGAAAACAATCCTAAAATTCATTTGGAATCAGAAGAGACCTAGAATAGCAAAGGCAATTCTGGGCAACAAAGGCAAGGCAGGGGGCATCACTATCCCCGACTTGAAATTATACTATAAAGCTACTGTGATAAAAACAGTGTGGTACTGGCAAAAAAACAGACCTGAAGATCAATGGAACAGATTAGAAGATGCTGAAACAACCCCAGACATACTAAGCCACCTTATCTTTGACAAAGGTGCCAAACACATTCGCTGGAAGAAAGATAGCCTCTTTAATAAATGGTGCTGGAAAAACTGGCTCTACACATGCCGAAGATTAAAACTAGATCCATATCTTTCACCATGCACTAAACTAAATTCAAAATGGATCAGAGATCTAAATATTAAAACAGAAACATTAAATCTGCTGGAAGGTAGGATAGGTAAAACCCTTGGAGACATTGGTGTAGGCAAAGACTTTATGAATAAAAACTCAACCGCACGGGAACTATCCCAAAGAATCAATAACTGGGATCTCATCTTATTAAAAAGCTTTTGCACAGCAAGAGAAACCACCAACAGAGTGAAGAGACAACCCACAATGTGGGAAAAAATGTTTGCCAGCTGTTCCTCAGACAAAGGATTACTATCGAGAACATATAAAGAACTCAAAAAAATCAGACCTCCCAAATTTAAAGACCCACTCCAAAAATGGGCATCTGAGATGAATACACATTTCTCAGATGAAGAAATACTAATGGCAAATAAATATACAAAAAAATGTGCAACATCACTAGTCATTCGAGAGATGCAAATTAAAACAACACTGAGATACCATCTCACCCCAGAAAGAATGGCTACTATTAAGAAATCAACTAATAACAAATGCTGGAGGGGCTGTGGGGAAAAAGGAACCCTTCTTCACTGTTGGTGGGAGTGTCGACTGGTACAGCCACTGTGGAAGTCAGTGTGGAGATTCCTCAGAAAACTAGGGTTGGAGGTCCCATTTGACCCAGCTATTCCCCTTCTGGGCATCTTCCCAGAAGAATTAAAAACATCGTACCACAGCGACATATGTGCACCCATGTTTATAGCAGCACAATTTGTAATAGCCAGATCTTGGAAACAACCCAAATGCCCATCAACTGAGGAATGGATAAGAAAGATGTGGTATTTTTATACAATGGAGTACTATTCAGCCATAAAGAAGGATAAACTGGAGACTTTTATAGGTAAATGGATGCAACTCGAGAAAATACTCATAAGTGAAATAAACCAGAAGCACATGTGTAAGCATCGTATTATCTCTCTAGTATGAGAAACTGAAAGAGTAAATAAGATCCAAAATGTACAATAGACATAGTGAATCAAAAAGAAACTGGTCAAAAGGAAAGAGAGACTGGAATAGGGGAAAGAAAGAAGGGAAAGGGAAAAAAACTGTATATATATATATATATAAGATGGTTAAGATAGATACACTACCATTTTTACTTAGTTCATTGAAGAGTAAGGTTTGTGCCAATAATGTTTGGACAATTGAATGCTAATGTCTGGTGTCCTGAATAACTAACTTAAAGATAGTAATACGTAATGTATTAACCATTGTTACCCTCCTATTATGTTTGTTTGAAAATTTGTTCTTCTTTTGATTTGTTTTGTTTTTTCTTCTCTTTAAAATAAAAAAAAAAAAAAAAAAAAAAAAAACATATACCAGCATCCTACTGGCCTGGCTCTCCTGCTAACGCAGGAAGTGGGTAGTTGCAGCACCATCCCTCTTTTCTGCACCTAAATTCTAAGCATCAGAGAAGCCAAGTGACCTGGCAGAGGCCTCAAAGCATACAGTCACATGGAAGACTCAGGCCTGGTCTGCTCTTCCTTCCCCCAAAGCAATCAGCTAAAGAGATGTGACCCCTGCCCAGCTGGAGCCCTCCCTCTGGCTTTCTTCCCACTTCTTTGGCTGCTGCCCCAGCACTCAATGCTTGGGCTCAAGCCCTCCTCTCTTCCCTAGCTGATCCCATTCATTCCTATAGCTTCTGTCCCCAGTGTTCTGCCACATCTCCCTTCTGTCTCTTCAGGCCTGGATGATGGCAGCAGCCACTAGCTTGTCCCTTGCTATGGTTTGAGTGTGTCCCCCAAATTCCACGTGTTGGAACTTAACTCCTCAATGCCGCCGTGTTGGGAGGTGGGGCCTAGTGGGAGGTGTCTGGGTCATGTAGGCAGAGCCCTCGGTGAGTGAATGAATGAATGAATGAATGCCTTTCTTGTGAGAATGGAGCCACCTTTTCTGGCCTCTGTGCACACCCAACTCCATTTTCTGTCATGAGCTGAAGAGGCATGAGGACCTCGCCTGAAGCTGTAAGATGCTAGTGCCATGCTCTTGGACTTCCCAACCTCCAGAACCATGAGCCCAAATAAACCTTTATTCCTAATAAATTATCGTGTCTCAAGTCTTTTGTGATAGCAACAGAAAACAGACTAAGACATCCCTTTCCAAGCTTTGCTATCTGGCCAACCACTTCTTAAATAGTCCAGCACAAAGTCTAGACTCTTTGCCATGGCCCACAGGGCCCTTGGTGATCTGGGTGACACCCCATTGCCCCTTCCATAACACCCTTCTCACCTCAACATCCAAACCTTCATTACAGCCCTTCTGTCCGGTTTGGTTCCTTGGATCTGGTGTTTCTCTTGACTGGACCTGCTCACACACTAATCCCTCCTTGGGACACTCTCCCTTGCTTTCCTCTACCTGTTCTTGCAGGCCCAAGAAGCCCTCCTCTGACTACAGCCCACTCCTCCCGCAGTTTACCTCCTCCAAGTGAAGCCCTGCTCCTACCACTACATCCCTGTTCCTCCCCAAAGAAAAGAAGAACTCAATTTCTTAAGGATTTATTGGCCTGGCCAGCACCTGGCTCAGGACTGTCCTGCCTTTCAGCCAGGCCCCAGCAGCCCCTGCACCAGGGATGAGGTGGCTGGAAAATCTGTCCCGAGGTTTCTGGCTGCTGCACTCCTATGTTTTTCCCTGAGTATCTGCTGTCATCCAGCCACATTGCCATGAAGTGACTCAGCTGAGCAGCTGGGCATCCTGGTACCCAGCTTACCAAGTGATCTTGGGCATATTCCTTGCCCTGTCTGGGCTCCTGTCTGCTTATCCTCCATGGGAGGATTAACCTTGTCATCAAAAGACAGAGCCAGACCCACCCAGGTCCACTCTGCTCAGTACAATAGATTCTGTGGAAGTTGATGGGGTCAGGTCCAGCTACAGCCACTGCTCCTTGAGATCTTTATCTCTAAGCTTCTGTCCAGCTCAAATCCACTCAGGTGCCAGGGCCAGGGACTCCAGGAAGCCAGGCATCCACACTCCCTGGCAGAAGGGGGCCAATGCAGGGACCACACACCAAGTTGGATCAGGAGGAGCTGGGTTTCCCCTCTGATGGGTAGAGCTTGCGCAGGCTGGAGTCCAGGAGGAAGTCCACTGACCTGTAGAGAGGGTACCAGTGGTGAGCAGGTAGCCTAGAGGTACTAATGTGGGATTAGAAGACAGGAGACCAGGGCTAGGGGAGGGACTCTTGGCCTCAGGGCAAAATGACATCAGGTGGAGATCTACCTTATCATGCTCCTCCCACTTTGGGCCACTTGGGAAAGCCACATTCTAATCCCCAGAATGATAGCCATCTTCGTCTTCTTTATCCAATAGAGGAAACTGAGGCAAAAAGAGGGTGAAGGACTTGTTCCAGGCCTCAGGAGAAGTTATGTTACCCCCAGGGAAAGCCTCCACCTACCACTCTATATTGGTCTAGTTGGATCAACACCCATCTCTAGTTCTAAGAGCAGGCACATGCCTCAAGCCCGGTCAATCAGAACAGGAAAGATGGCTGAGAGCTAGGCATCCACTCTGGATGAACCAATGACAGCCTTCCTTGGGCTTTTTGCTGTCACTATTAAAAAGCTCCCAATAGGACTCGGTAAAGTGGTGAGATGGAAGCTGGGAGCTGCTGGGGCCATCTCTACTCCCTCAAAGGGAAAGTGAGTGAAGCAAGGAGGGTGTTGGGGTGGACAGAACGGGAGCAGGATGGGGAGACCCAGATCCCCAGTGACGTCATTTAGGTACCTAGATTTAAGCATGCCTGAAAGTAATCCCACCCTAGCCTTTATTCCTTTCACTTAACTGTCCAGTTTGAGTTGGGCGTCTGTCACCAATACCTCCCCCAAACCCACCACGCTAGGACGCAACCGTTCTTACCTTCCTCTGGTTTTGTTTTGTTTTGTTTTTTGTGGGTACCAGGGGTCAAACTCAAGACCTCGCACACCAGCAGGTACCCATGCTGCTGAGCGATATCACCGGCCCTTTTCTTCGTATGTGGGTACCAGGAGTCGAACTCAGGACCTCATGCTTGCCAGGCAGGCGCTTATGCTGCTGAGCTATCTCACCGGCCCCTCTGGTTGTTTTGTAACACTAAACTTTCCAGAAATTCACTTGTCCTGTGTCACATACCCTCAAGGCACCCCTCCTCCTTTATTGCCAAAGTACCTGCCAGATCATATGACAAGGTCACAGACTATCCTTTCTATCTCAGGAACCCCGAGTGCCAGTCCTGCCTCTGCTGTCATTATCCTGTGCCGCAAACCTCGTAGAGCCCAGCTACTTGTACGGTGGGTGATCCCTGAGGCCAAGAGGGTACCCACCTGTCAATGGGGTGGATGATGATGGGAATGGCCAGAAGCCCAAGTGCAGTGGTGGTCCACTTGCGGACAGCCAGGGGCCAGCGGGTGGCAGTGCCCAGGACATAGAGAGAGGTGGCACATATACGGTTGATAGTGAAGCCAGGAATGGCCACAGAGGCCAGAGCCTGCCACACGAAGGTATCCACCACGGCTACAGTCACCCTGGTGCTGTGGCTGGCTTCGGGGCTTGGCACCTGGTGGGCATAGACACTTAATCCAGTGGAGGAAGAGGCAGAAAATCCTGTGGACAAGATGATGAAACTGGACCAGGGAGGAGGAAGTGGCCAGTGGGGAGGGGACATTAGGGCAGAAGGAACTGCCCTGGTTTTGGGTTCAAGGCTGGGGGAGGGGCACTGTGCATACAGACTGCCACCTCCAGGAAGGGGTGGGGGCGTGGAGGTGCACTATCCCACAAAGTGGAGTATGGAGCCCATTGGGCGAGGTTGTGGGGATGTGACTGTCCCATAGGGACTTTGGCTGCAGACTGAGCCACACTCAAGGTGCACTGGGGTGGGGGTTGGGAAGATAAACTAACACTCACCTCTCCTGCCTTCTTGCCTTTGTCAATGGCATCGGCCAGCACATAGGAGCTGGACACACCGTAGCTCAGCCACACCACAGCCGCTGGGACCAGGGAGCGGAAAGCCTCCCCGACCTCATTTGCATAGCCTGGAGGAAGGGGACATTTAATTCTCAGGTCTATGGTTTTTCCACAAGCCGGGGCACTAGAGAGAAAACTGGTTCTAATCCTGGGGCACTAGAGAGAAAACTGGTTCTAATCCTAGACTGCTAAACTGCATCTGTGTGATCTCAGCCAAGTGACTTTACCTTTCTGAGCCTGGGTTTCCTGGCTGTGAACTATGCCTATAATGACACCCACCTCGACTCCAGGGCCAAAGTGGGAGGGCTGAGCATACAGTCACCATTATCATAGCTCCCTGGTTGCATTTCCTAGCCTTGGTTCTGGGGGGCTGAACTCAGGTGACAGGCAGCCAGAGACTAATCAGGGGCATCCCCACTGAGCAGATACTCCCCGTGTGCCAGGCCTTTCTGTGCCTTACCCCACCTTACTACCACCACCCAGTGAGGAAGGCCATCCTGTTCAGCCGTTTGTAGCGCCAGTGAGTGGATGTGAGTCCATCCTTGGAGAACTGGCCAGCAGAGACCCCAGGGCAGAGCTGAACCCATGAAAGTTGTGTGACCTTGGGCAAGTCCCTAGCCTTCTCTTAACCCAGGGAGCCTCTGGCCCAGGAAGAATGAGAACCAACACCCTCCCTCACCTTCTCCAGGCCCTGGGACAGGCATCTGGTGACCCCTGCTCCCCCCTCCACGGGTCGCCACGCCAGTCCCCCCGCGCTTACCCAGGTATCGCACCCACGTGTCCCGGTAAAGGTCGCGCTCGGTGCCACGCGGCTGCGGCTCTGACATGACGTTCCCGCCGCGGCCCGGGCCACTGCAGCTGGCACTGCTTCTGCTACTGCCTTCACCTTCACTAGCACTAAGGTCCGCCTGGGCTGGACCAGCCGCAGGGCTAGGTCCGAAGGACGGTGGGGGCAATCTCCGCCGGAAGGGAGCGTCTGCAAATTGCCCCGCACACCTAAGCCCCTCTCCCAGGAGGCTCGGATTTTACCAATTGTCTCATTTTCTCTGAGTAGTTGACACAAACCTCTCCCCAGACTGACTGTAACTTTGGGAGCCAAAGAGGCCAATATTCTAATTGGAGGTTGCTACACTTCATGGCTAAGTGACCTCTGGCCAAAATCTACTTCTCTGAACCTCACTTTCGTCATTTGTAAAATGGGGGCAAGGAGGCCGCTAGTGTCCACTCCCTGGGATGGTCGCGAAGATTAATTATAGCAGTCATCATTTATTGAGTTTACTATGCACTCTAGAAGGCTTATTTCCTTAAACCCTCCCCACAGCGTGGGACCCTGTTTTACAGAAGAGGAAATAGAGGCACAGAGAAGGTGGGTCACTTGCCCAAGGTCACACAACATTAGTGGGCTCACCTCTCCTCTGGAGGTCTCTGCTGGCCAGTTCTCCATCCATCTAAGTGGCGATGCTGGGGTTTGAATCTAGACTGTGACTTTAGATCACATGCTCTAAAGGCGAACTCAGTAAAAGAGGCTGGATGAGTATAATGCTAAGTGCTCTAGAGAGGTGGGTGTCCGGACTTTGGAGTCCTTTCTCAGCAGGTGACACGTTTGTCTCTCAAGCATTCGCCTCTAACTAAATCGGCATGACCCCAGACCAAACTTCTTGGGAACAGGACATTGAATGAATGAAGGAAGGAATGAGGCACAGGAGACAAGACTCCAGAGAAATGAGCAGAACACAGGGGTGCTGGGCTTAGTGACTGCAACAGGGGGGACCAGCACTGAGAGCACGTCACTACAATTCAGTGAACCCTTTGGGGCAACAGCGATACAATGGCGTGGTCACTGGAGACAGGCAGTCCTGGGTTCGAATCCTCGTTGCACCGCCTATCAGATGTTAGCCTCCCCAAACCCCAGTTCCTAGGTCTGTAAAAACTGAGAATAATCAGTATTTACTGAGCGCTGACTTGTACCAGGCTCTCTTGTAAGCGCTTTGCACTTACTATTCCCTTCAATTTTTCCAACAACCAAAGAAGGTGAGCACGAATTTTGAGTGGTACTTGGTAGAAATTCTTTAAGAAATAGTTTATATCATCATCAAATAAAGACCAGGAAAATAAATACCAACTCCTTATTGAAGCCACTATTTTCAGCCCTGGGCGCCTGTGTCCCTGTTAGGTCTTCGGCTGTCTGTGGGTCAGCGGTTATCTCGCAGGGACTGCGCTCTGTGGGGGAGGGAGAGAAGAGAACCGTCCTCAGCCCCTGAAACATCCGCAGTGGTGGTGCCGAATTAGAAGACGGTCCCTAATACCACGTGATCGCCGTTTCTCCACCTTCCTCCTACTTTGGGGCCACAGAAACCGCGGCAGGAGCTCGCCTTGACGTATACGTGCGGTTGCACTCGAACTACCCGGCGGGTATTGAAGAGCCGAGTGGGGCGGGGCCTCCGCCCTCACCGTGAAGGCAGTCAGGAGCACGCTTCACGCCCTGAGCAAAGATGGCGGATGACAACCTACCAGCTGGTCCAACCGGAAGGCAAGTTGGTAATTGGTCCTCTCGGGAAAACTCACGCGAGAAGACAGCAGCTGAGAGTTGCGCATGCTTCTCATTGGCCGTAAACTACCACTGCCCTCCTGGGAAGGTGAAGTTTAGGAGTCATATAAAGGGGTAGCGGGCATTGAATTCCACTCCTTGTGCACTGAATGTTGCTTTATTCATTGGTTAATTTTGCTAACAGAGCATTGTAAACCAAGGCCAGGATGTCCTCCCGAGAGATCTGACTGGGGGCACCTGTGTGGCCTTCGCTCCCCCTGGTCCACGCTAGGCCCTGTCCCTGCCCCGAGCTCCCTCCGCTTAGGAAGATGAGCTCTCCAGGCCTGGCCAGGGCTTGGAGCTACTTCCCGAGTTCTAGGCAGCCCAGGCGGTGCTGGGTTAAGGGTTGCAGTCGTCCCGGCCCCTGACTTTTCGAGATACCGGATCTTTGGTCCCTAGGGGGTCAGCAGCTCGGCCTGGCTACCTACATTCACAGGCACGAGGAACCCACTGCGCCTGTTTATACGCCTCCCACAGAGATGGATCTGCTAAGGCCTTGTTCAGGTCAGTCAGGATGCCGGTTAGTGCGCACCGCTTGAGTCTCAGACTAGGAAATGCCGGAAGTGCTACTGCCTTGATCCCGTTCGTCATTTTTATCTAGGTTGCTCACGCGGAGAGTTACTTAGTGAGAGGCTAGTGGTTCTGAAAAGGGGGTGAGAGGCTCCCCTTTTAGGACTCATTTCCATCCCCAGCCTCCTATCTCCTAGGCCCTTCCATGAATCGTGGTCTCCAGAGGTAATTACCCTTGTGCTTTTTGTTGCTGTTGCTGCTGTTGTTCGTTTTTTGGGGTGTGTGTGTGTGTGTGTGTGTGTGTGTGTGTGTGTGTGTGTGTGTTTTGGAGAACAGTGGCTGAGTACCAAAGTCCCAGGAAGCCCTAACTCATTAACAATCATCAGTAATTAAAGAGGCAGCCCAGGAGTTGCTGAAGTTCTCAAGGTGAGAGAGGCATGCCTGTCTACATTCCAGTGGGAAGATCTGTGCTGACTTTTGTGTGTGTGTGTGTGTGTGTGTTTTGGAGAACAGTGGCTGAGTACCAAAGTCCCAGGAAGCCCTAACTCATTAACAATCATCAGTAATTAAAGAGGCAGCCCAGGAGTTGCTGAAGTTCTCAAGGTGAGAGAGGCATGCCTGTCTACCTTCCAGTGGGAAGATCTGTGCTGACTTGGGTCACTCCTGAGACTTGGTAAAAGCCAAAAGACACCGTAGCCTCAATGATAAAAAAGTTTGGAAGAGCTTCCAGTCCTCACCATAACTCTTAGCAACCAGCTGCCTTGCTTTCCCTTATTAGGATCTGAACTTCCATGTTCATTTGGGAGCATGTTTCTCCTCTGCAGCTGGCTTCCCTGAAATGTTAGGTCCCAATATCTCCCCCTTTTTCTAATTTCTTCCCTGCTGCTGCCCAGTGGCACCCCCCATCCCTGTCTTGGCTGACACTCAAAAGGTTAAGTTGACAAGGTTTTCAGGACAGATAGATCTTATCACAATGACCAGCCCTTGAGGACTCCCTAGTAATCTGAGAAGCAAGGAGTCGCCCTCTATCTAATTCTGATGCAAAAGCTCCCAGATTCAGCCAGAAGTCTTCCTTCCAGCCCAGTTTCTTTGGGCTGCAGGGTTGTGGAAAAATGACTGCTACAAGGAAACCGACACTGAAGGGGCCAGGTCTGCTGGAGGAGGAGGCATTATTTTGAGGTTTCTGCCCCCAGCTGATTCATCTTCTCTTCTGAGGCTTTGTCTGGAAGCAGGACCTCCACAGTGAAATTGACCTTCTTGGCATGAATGAAGCTGTAGGTGTTGTCAAACCGCAGGACATCTAAGGGGAGGCAGAAGACCAGACATTCAGGTGGTTCTGACAGAGCACTCAGGGATAGAAATTTTTATCGACCGAGCAAGGCAGCATGGAAGTAAGGATATGAAGGTAGTATAAGCTACCTTCTGAAACCTCGTCTAGTTCTTGGCCTTCTAAAACTTAGTCTAGCTGCAGTGACAAGACATTCATGTGAAAAGCATATGAGACAGAATATGTGAAGTGCCAGATGAGTGACAGAGACAATAATATCTATAACAATTTGGAAGAATAGGGCCCCTTAGACCAAAACTGTGGCTTTTCACACAAGGTAGAGCTTGAACTGGGTTATGAAAGGGGGAAGCAGAATTATAGCAGCAGCAGTAGTTAAAATAATAGTAGTAACAATAATAGCTATTTAATGTGTTACAGCACTGGCTTGGTAATCTATATATATAATTTCATTCTTGTTCACAACTCTCTGAGTTCAGCATTAGTTTTGCTTTATATCTGATAAAAAGGAAGTCTCTTATGTCACTCAGTGAGAAAAAGATGAAGCTAGAATTTCCCTCTGGTCTGCATTCCTGCCTTTGTCTTGATTGACTTGGGCCCTGAGAAGCCCAGCCTTGTTCAGTTGCTGGGAAAAGGTAAAATGTGCAAACTTTGTGAACAAGGAATTTATTTCAATAAAGATAAGTGGACAGGAGTGGTCATTGCAAACCTGCTTATAATAATAAAAGTCCAGGAAAACTCAATGTTTATCAAAGGGAAGTTGCTTAAACAATTTATGTTGTAATCCTTATATAGAACACTTTGCTGATTTTAAAAGTTTTGTGGACATCGTATTGTCTCCCTAGTATGAAAATGCAATTTCACTGTGACTATTCCACTCCTTAGTCTTCTATTTTTACCTAGCTTTTACATGGCTTAATCTTATACTGAGTAATATTTTTCTCCAAAAGGTACATTCTCTAATGCTTGAGTTTGTTAATACATAAAAATGTTTACTTGTTGTCTTTAAAAAAATAAAATTAAAAAAAAATAAAATAAAATAAAGTAAAAAAAAAAAAGTTTTGTGGGGTTTTTTGATTGTTTGTTTTTGGTACCAGGAATCAAACTCAGGACCTTGCGCTTGCCAGGCAGGTGCTGTGCCACTGAGCTATAATCCCGGCCATGCTGATTTAAAAAGAAAGAATAACCAAGCATGTTGATGCACACCTATAATCCTAGCACTCCGAGAGGCTGAGTCAAGAGGATTGCAAGTTTGAGCACAGCTTGGGCAATTTAGCTAAGTTAGTGAGAGCTTGTCTCAAAATATTAAAAAAAAAAAAAAAAAAAAAGCTGCAGATGTAGTTCAATGTAAAGACCCTGGTTCGATCCCCAGTACGGCAAAGATTAAATAAATAAAAAAGAAATAATTTTGTAAAATTTAAAAAAGAGTTTTGTTCCATATATTGATATGGCTAAAGTGACTCTATTTTCTTTTTAGATGCCAGTTTGTCTTTGCTTAACCCCTAGATGCACTCACTCCTCAGAGCCCTTCCCAGTTAGTCATTAAACCATAAAAGGAGAAACAAATGGTTTTGTCACAGTCCCGTAACCATAAAACCATAAAGGAAAAACAAGTGGTTTTAGCAAAGGATGGTACCCAATACCCCCATTCTGTGTGTTAATTAACCTGATGTTTGAGAGGGACCTTGTAAAATTCCCAAAAAACCATGTAGTAAAGAATGCAGTCTCTATGGCAACCAACAAGTTTTGTAAAACCCCCAATGTGTATTTAAGGAGCTGTGAAACAAAGGCTCGGGGTCAGCAGACTGGACTTCTGCTGGCCGCCGGCTTCTCCAATAAAAAAACTCACATATCTCTAGATTCTCGTTTTCCTATGAGTGAATCTTATGATTTTGCCATAACATTTTTGGAGGCCCCAGCGAGATCCTCACAGGAAGATCCTCATTTGAGGGGGCGTCGGCGCCTCCTTGCCTGGCAGCCGACCCCTGGGTGGCAAGGCACCACTGGCTGATTTTCAGCTGGCCTCCCAAGACGGCTGCAAGGCAGGACGCCCGGCTATGAGACAGAGACAACTGAGTTCCCGCTTCCCGACCAAGGTAAGCGTGCTTATAATGCTTCTAATTTGGTATTGGTTTTGGCAATTTGCCCAAGGCTCGTCCAGGGCTCTGTTCTGTGCTAGCATCTGTTTTTGCCCAAGGCTCATCCAGGGATCTGTGCTTCTGTGCTAGTGTCTGTTTAAACCTGTGAGAGCTCGGCCACCAGACGCGGTGTTTTGCCAGTCTGTCAGAGAAGGTTTTTCTCTGAGTCTGTTCTAAAGCTGAGGTCGGGAGCGGTGTTATTATTCCCGGGATTGTCTGTTCTTTGTGTGTTCCTCCCCTGTGTTGTGTCTGTGTCATCCCCAAGTCACTGTTGAATCTGTTCTCCTGCTGTCTCTGCCGCTTTTGCCCTATGCAACCCTGCGGCTTAGCAGACCAGAGGAATTCAACCTGCCAGCAGGAGAACATTTGCTAGTCTAAGATTTTTGTTTGCTTTTCTGAATGAGTGGAGGGGACAAGACTTGCTTAGATAAATTGTGACTGTGGGTTACTGTATTGTCCAAACCACTGACATAATGGGTTCTGCTGATAGTAAACCAACTGTTTTGAAATGCATGATTAAAAATTCTGATGAGTTTAAAGGAGACTATAGGGTAAAGATAAAACCAGAGGCTCCATACTCTATGTAAATTAAAATGGTCTTCTTTTGGTGTTGGCTGGCCAGCGAGTGAAGCGCTCGGTCCCCAGGCAACCAGTAAGATATAAAAAATTGTCACTGGAAAGCCTGGGCACCCAGATTAGTTTCCATATATAAACTCCTAGTTGCATGTGGTGCAAGTGCTACCCCAATGGCCAGGCCTCAAGTCACCAGCCTGGCGCTGCCTGCAAGCATCTAGGAAAGTTTTACAGGAGAAATCAAATTACAAATTTTAACTAATTGGCAATTATACTTTTGGTTTTTCAGTTTAAATTGATGTGCATAAAACATTTCTTGTGCACTACAAATTCCTGAGTGACAATTAGTCAAAATTACTATCTGAAAGAAAAAAAAAAAGGGAGATACTTTAAAATCCAAACAGCTATAGTCAACTTTGTTGTAAAAGGTTATAATAAGTAAAAAAAAATTAAGAAGGCTGTAAATGTAAGAGATATACTTTTGATATGAGAGGATTCTGTATGATAAAAGTCTTGTCCTGCTAAAGAGCTCACAGCCCAGGTGTCTGCCCCCCAAGCAGTCCTTAAAGGGACCGCCTCAGCAGGAGCCGGAGCTTTTAAGAAAACATCCCAGGGCTGGTGAGATGGCTCAGCGGCTTAAGCGCCTGCCCGGCAAGCGCAAGGGCCCGAGTTCGACTCCCGGAACCCACATACGAAAAAGGGGCCGGTGATATCGCTCAGCGGCACGGGCGCCTGCTGGCGCGCGAGGTCCTGAGGTCGACCCCCGGTACCCACAAAAAAAAAAAAAAAAAAAGAAAACATCCCATATGGCTCTATCCAGAAACCTACAGGTTTTAAGGGGACAAACAGCCACAAAAGGGGAAATCATTGGCACCCCTGCTTGCTTCCCAGTTGGAATTCAAGGAGGCTCTGTGGGAAGAACTAACTTCCCAGACACAAGAGTCTAAAAAAGCAGTCGGTCACCATTGGCAGAGGTGTTTGAAGAGAAATCAATTTAATCTGCAAGGCTGGAAAAAAAAAAAAAAAAGAAAGAAAAACACCAGCACAAATCTATCTAGACCTCTATAGGCTTTTAAAGGGATAACTCAAAGCCAAAATCGTGAAAACAGGGAAAAACCACTGTTTTGTATTCCTCTCACCACTTCTCATAGACCCCCAGGGAAGGGAGAAATGTAAATGCCTGCTTTGTCATAACATTGAGTAAGCTGCAGCGGGAAACACAAGCTGCGTGCCTTGGCTCAAAGCACCTGGGAGAACAACTTTGTCCTGAAGTACACCAGCGCACACACTTTCTCTGCACACACAGAGGGTCTCTGCTCTTAAATCACAAATGGCTGCAGCATTTGCAGCCAGCAGGAAACTGTTTGGGCGTAATCATAGCAACCCAGGAGCAAGGGGTCAAAATGAGCTTTGACAAAGATATATCTAAGGGAATTTATTATTAACCTAAATTATATTAAGTCTTACAGAGAAAATGCTAATAAAATAAAAGGAAGGTTTGAGTATATGACAGAGAGTGTAAAGGTGACTGAGCTGGAAGCTACATAAAAGAAAAACATGAAAGTTGTCAGTATTTTTGTGAGAGAATTTATTTTTTGTTTCTTCCAAATTCTTATAAGAGTTCTCTGCTATTGACCTACAAATAATTCTGACTAGTCTATTTGTAATTACAAACTTCTAAAATTGTAAAAGAGTTCCTATAATTTAATTTGGCCAATATATATGAGTGCCCTCTGATATTATAGATTTGTCTACGTATTTTGTTTTTTTATGTGTGCCCAACCTGTAAACAGCTGTTTTATTTGAGCTCAACAAATTTTCTTTTTTCTTTGCATCTTTGGATTTTTAAAAGATTTGTCTGATATACTTCCACCAAAAGTTGCCAGCTGGCCAAAATGATGTTAAAATTAGTTTTATAAATATAGTGCATGTTTTTGTTTATTATTTATTGTTGTACTATGATTTAAGAGTTTCTTATTGTTCAAAATAATGTGTTAAATGATATAATCTGGTTTTCATAAGTCATCAAAAATTGTTAAGCAAAATATATTATTGTGATATGTTTACATTGGTCATCGTCAACAGGTTAAATTTTCTAAAATAGGACATTGAGGTTTTCTGATTTAAAGATGCTCTGGTACAAAACTAAATTAAGAAACAAAAGTTTTCATGTGGCTATGACAATTCAGTGTTGCTAATCTCATAATGTATTAAATGTATTCATATCTTCCAGATGTACAGGTCTTCTAAAATATAAAACTGGGATTGTTTATGGAGATAAACATTTTTGTTCAGATTCAGACATCTGCCTTTTGCTTGTGCTCCAGATATTTATGATAAGAGGTTCATGCCAATATGAGGTCACCAGTCAAATGATAATTTTTAATAAAAACTTATGTGATGTATATGCTATATACGTGCCACAATACTTAGAGATGCCTAGATATTAAACAGTCCAGATAATGTCATAAATTTCTTCAGTGACATCCTATTAAAAGACAACAGGGCCAGTGAGATGGCTCAGCAGCATAAGCACCTGCCGGGCAAGCGCGAGGTCCTGAGTTCGGCTCCCAGAACCCACATACGAAAAAAGGGCCGGTGATATCGCTCAGCGGCACGGACACCTGCTGGCAAGCGCGAGGCCCTGAGGTCGACTCCCAGTACCCACATTAAAAAATAATAATAATAAAATAAAATAAAATAAAATAAAAGACAACAAGTTAGATAAAACCTTCTTATGTACTAGATAGAGACAACTGACTAAAAAGCTCAAATCTGTGTGCTGACTGTAAAGTGTTTCGGGTTTGTGTTACAAGATGGGACACACATGCTGTCAGCCTCGTGCATCCAGGCCCTTTGGGCTAAAGGAGCCTGCAACTAAAAAGGACTTAAGGGAATTCCTGGGGAGTGGTTGGATACTGCCGTCTCTGGGTTCCAAGTTTTGCAGCCATTACAAAACCCCTATATGAGGCCTAAAAGGGAGGAAACGACTCCTTCGCTCGAATGGAGTGCTGAGCGCCAGACAGCCTTCAGAGTCCTAAAAGAAAGATTGGTGAGTGCACCTGCCCTGGCACTGCCCGATGTTACTAAGCCCTTCCAGCTGTTTGTTCATAAAAAGAGGGAGTAACTCGGGGTGTGCTGACTCAGACTTTGGGACCCTGGAAGTGCCCCATGGCATATCTGTCAAAGAGGTTAGATCCTGTGGCCGCTGGGTGGCCTCTCTGCCTGTGGGCTATGACGGCCACCGCCATTCTGATAAAAAAGTTGATAAGCTGACTTTGGAACAATCATTGAATGTATTTGTTCCTCATGCTGTAGAGACCTTGCTGAGAGGACCTGATGTTAAATGGCTGTCAGAAACTAGACTGGCTCAGTATCAAGGTGTTCTTTCAAAAGATCCCAGACTAACTATTGAAACTGTTCAGGTTCTCAACCCAGCCTCCCTTTTGCCCACGACCTTGGAGCCACCTAAACATGACTGCGCAGAGGCAATCAAGATGGTCTACTCAGCCCGACCGAAGTTACAGGACACTCCCCTCCAGAACCCTGACCTGACCCTGTTTTCAGATGACAACAACATGGTAATTGATGGGGTTTGGAGGGTGGGAGCAACAGTTGTCACCTTGGAGCAAACCATACTTTGAAAACCACCCTGGCAAAGTTATGCCAAGAGACTGGGGCTAACTGGGTTACTATGCTCCCAGTGGCCCTCTTGCAGTTGCAGTGCACACCGTACCAAGATGGACTAACTCCATTTGAGATAATGTTTGGGAGGCCTCCCCCACTGATACCTGTTTTGGATAGATTACAGGAGATGGAAACTTTAAACTTGCACTGACAGATAAAGGCGCTGCACCAGACGCTTCAAAAACTTCAGCAGACTGTGTTACAGAGGCGTCTGATCCCTGTACCCATGCCCACGCCAGTCCACTCCTCCAAACCAGGAGACCAAGTCCTGATTAGAGCCTAAAAGAGCAGCCTCTCCAACCAAAGTGGGAGGGACCCCACGTGGTAATCCTAACCATGCCCACTGCTCTTAAAGTTAGAGGTTGTGCTCTGTGGATCCATCGCTCCTGAGTCAAGAGGTGGACACCTGAGCTCACGAAAGTGCGACCATCTTCCCCAGAGACCTTCAGACCGTGATACACCAAGAGACTTCAACAAAAGCTGCTGCAATGGAACACCAACCTGACTCCGGACATGGCCCTCACCCTGTATCGCCTCCTCCCAGGACGAGGAAGGTTATGCACAGCCTTGAAAAAAAATGCTGTTTTTATACAAACAACTCTGGGATTATAATAGATACTCTAGACAAGATAAAACAGAGATTAAATGAGTGAGCTAAAGTTTGTCAAAATAATCAAAATGGTATGAACGGTTATTCAATTGGAAATCCTTGGCTGACTTCCCTTATCACTGGACTTGCACGGCCAATAATAATTCTTATTCTAGTCTTTGCCTTTGGGCCCTGCCTGATTAGTTGGATGAGAGGTAAAATTCAAAGTACTGTGAGCCAGGTACAGATGATGGTGTTAACTAAGACAACTAAATATGAGCCACCACCATAAAGAGGACTATATATGTCCTTAAAGGAAAATATGTCCTTGAGGGGGGACGGATACGGCTAAAGTGACTCTATTTTCTTTTTAGACACCAGTTTGTCTTTGCTTAACCCTTAGATGTACTCACTCCTCAGAGCCCTTCCCAGTTAGTCATTAAACCATAAAAGGAGAAACAAATGGTTTTGTCACAGTCCCGTAACCATAAAACCATAAAGGAAAAACAAAGGATGGTACCCATTACCCCCATTCTGTGTGTTAATTAACCTGATGTTTGAGAGGGACCTTGTAAAATTCCAAAAAATGATGTAGTAAAGAATGCGGTCTCTATGGCAACCAAGAAATTTTGTAAAACCCCCAATGTGTATTTAAGGAGCTGTGAAACAAAGGCTCGGGACTTCTGCTGGCCACCGGCTTCTCTAATAAAAAAACTCACTTATCTCTAGATTCTCGTTTTCCTGTGAGTGAATCTTGTGATTTTGCCATAACAATATCAATTGGGGGGAGGTCTATAATAGTTCCTAAATCTAGAAAAGCAAGTTCTAGAACAGTTTGTAAGGAGTTTGTAACATTTTTGTTACAATATATATGAAAATATATATATTTTTAGCTTTGCTACTTGTCTATTTATAGGTTCTCTTTGATGATGACAGTGCCTTAGAGGGAAAGTTTTTCTCAAATTCTGTGATGAGTTTGACAGTTTTGGACTTCCAGCACACACCGAATGACAGACACAATTCCTCTGAATGTACCCATGTGTGTGTACATGCCCTGTTTATTAGGGAAATGTGACACTTCCAAAGGGAGGGAAGATATTTGGTAGGATAATAGACAAGACCTGTTAGCAGTCATTCCCTCCAAGAGGAGGAAATAAGAAATGGGCATGCCGTTGGCAGAGAGAGCTTCCAAGCCTTGGCAGTGGAACAGACTTTCTTGTCATCTAACCCTGTGTCCCTGAGAAGCTGTTCCATTTCAGTAAAACACCCCTTCAAGAGAACCAAGGATGAAGACAAAAATGCTAGCTCTGCCCTTTCCCTGTGCTGGTCTTCTCTACTTTTCCCAGCAAGGAAAAAAAGAAAACAAAATAAAACCCATCTGTATATTTAACCTAAAACTTTACCTTTCCCCTTTCCTGACTCTGGATAAAATGCACAGCTAAGACCAATGGTAAATACACCGCCCACTAGAATCAGTCATCTATTTTCTCTATTCCAGAGGTCCTAAAGGACCAGTAGTCTTTCTGGAAAGAGTTAAGCTTTCTCTCTTTGCCTGGACAACAGTACTTTGGCAACCAGAGGCAGCCATGCTAAAGGACCAGTCCTTTGGTCTCCTTAGACCAAGTACCAGGATTGAGGTGGCTTTGCCTAATGAGATATTCTGCCCTCAGAAACAAGGAAGGGGCTAATCAGAGGCATAGGTCCCAGGAAAATGGAGTCACTGCAACTCTAGAATCTGCATGGTTCTTGTTTCGTTTTGTATTGTTTTGCTTTGTTTTGTTTTGTTTTTGAGACAAGGTCTCACCATGTAGTTCAAACTGGCCTTAAACTCATTATGTAGCCCAGACTGGCCTCAAACTTGTGGTGATCCTCCTGCCTCAGCCTCCCAAGTGCTGGGATTACAGGCATGCACCACCATGCCCAGTTTGCATAGTTCATTTTGAACTAAGGCCCATGGAGCCCTCAGATCTTCCAGGTTAGGTTAGAGCTCCTCGACTTTTATTAGGTAACTGCCCCTCCACCTTGAGTATCTGACAAGATATATAATTTCAGACCCTCTGGAGATTGTCAGAGTCCTTCTGGGGCAGTGATTCCCAATTGGAAAAATACTGTTCTGAAGGCAGGTGGAACAGTAGATAAAAGCTTGTCCTCCATTTATGTAATGAAAAAGTAAATATTATGGAGCCATGTGTGGTGGCACATATCTATAATCCCAACACTTTGGGAGGCTGAGGCAGGAGGATCACAAATTAAAGCCCAGCCTGGGCAACTTAATTACTTAATAAGAACCTGTCTCCAAAAAAATATTCTTTTGGACACAGGGTCTCACTATGTAGTTTAGGCTGTCCTTGGACTCACTATGTATCCCAGGCTGGCCTCAAACTCATGGCAATCCTCCTGCCTCATCCTCTTGAGTGCTGGGATTACAGGTGTGCGCCACCACACCCAGCTCAAATTTTTTTAAAAGTGCTGAGGATATACTTCAGTGTGAAGGCCCTGTGTTCAATCCCCAGTACTAAGAGAAATACATATTCCCAAATGAGCTTTCTTTTACTTCTCCTTCATATTACTGATACATTACACTGATATTTAAGTTATGCATGTAGGTGGGTTATATTATCTATGAATTTCATTTCAGAATAGTAAAGAGGCCATTAGACTATATTAGTTATAAAAGGGGAGTATTTGATCTTTAGGATTTAGAACCACTGCTGTGGAGAGTCCATGGGCCCCAGATTAAGATCTTCTCTAGTCCACCACTCTATTTTAAGAAGGAAAGTCAAATCTAATTCTTAAAAGACACCTGTTCCAAACACTCAGAGAATTGGTGGCAAGGCTGGACTTCCATAGGAAGCAGAGCTCCTTGTGCCCGCTGGGCTTTTTCCACCCCAGCACTGTCTAGCAGCATTGTGTCACTTTTCTGCAGTGTTTTGAGTCTTTAGAATCACACTGTGCCCTCCTGGTGGACAGACCCTCCCTCTTTGTCATAATCTTTCCATTCCTAGTCAAGTATCCTGTACTCAGTAAGCCCTCAGTAGATACTAGGGGAGAGAAAAAAAGTGAAATCAGTTCAAACTTTGGTCCCCTCCTTAGTAATTTAGTACACTTGGACAAGGACTGGGAGCCAGAAGGTTACAGGGCTCCTGCCACTGGGGCTGGTGCACCCAGAGGTTAAATTTACCGCCTGCGTGATTGTGTTGTACCACGTGGGGAGTCGCCTGGGTCTCTGAGGGCATTGCCTTCCCACAGGTGAGCTTGGGGGGAAGCGGGTGGATGCTGTGGCCTGACGCAACAAGCAGATCACAAGTGGGTAAAAAAAGTTCTTGTCAGGAAGATATTCAAGAGGAGCTAAAATAATTTTGGGATTTGCAAACCTAAGCCTCATCACATTCAAAGGTTCATGGTCCCTTCTCAGGCTGTCATTCCACAGACACTAAGGACGAGATAGAGGGAATGAGTGAAGCTATAAAAATGGGTTGGGACTCTCCTACTGACTCCATGACCTTGGAGAAATTACTTCCCGGGTCTGGGACTCCACTCTCCTTTGTCACATCAAGGACAGATGTCCTGATCATCTCTAAGACAGTCTAAGGGCAAGAGTTCCCAGACTGGGGGGCCGGTGAGATGGCTCAGCGGCTTAAGCGCCTGCCTTGCAAGCGCGAAGGCCCGAGTTCGACTCCCGGAACCCACATACGAAAAAGGGGCCGGTGATATCGCTCAGTGGCACGGGTGCCTGTTGGCGCGTGAGGTCCTGAGGTCGTCCCCCCGGTACCCACAAAAAAAAAAAAAAAAAAAAAAAGGGTTCCCAGACTGGGATTCTAGGAGTCTCTGGTATCTTGTGTTATCTATACGAGTCACTTCGTAGGAGAGAAAACACCCTTTCTCTATACTTCAGCTTCCCTGTTCTTTAAAAAAAGAAATTCAGTCTTACATGTACAAAGTGGGTGACAATGTCTGAGCTAGTGCTAAGCCTTGTTCTTGCTGAAGCATACAGTATAGACTTCTCCCTGGGGACCTGGCTCCTCGCTAAGGAGAATACTCGCTCTCCCTGGGGAGCCATACTGCGCCACGGAGCATCTGGGCGGAGGGGGAGGGGGAGGGGGAGACGGAAAGTTGCTGTGTTGTGAGGGAGGAGGCTGAATTTCAGATTGGGTGATGGTGTGGACAAGCACAGAGGCTGAGACATTTGTGGGGTTAGTTCAGATCTGCCAGTGCTGCCTTAGACATGGGGTACAAGGCTTCTCCCATCTTGCAGCATCATCTCCAGGATGGCCTGTCCTCCTCCCCCGACTTATTCTAATAATAGTAATAGTGGCCACCAAGTATTGAATGCTGGCTCTGTGCCAGGCATTATACCAAGGAAGTGCCTTAGGGACCTTATCCCATGTAATTATCGGGTATCCCTGTAAGATCCCCACTGTAGCAATCAGGAAACTGAAATTCAAAGAAGTCAAGTCACTTGCCTAAAGCCAAGCAACTAGTCAATAGTCAAGTCCAACTCCAGTCTGATCAAAAAAAGGCCCAGCTCTCCTTGGTTTTCCACCCCCCAGCCCCTTGGCTATCAGAAAGGAAACTGGAAATTTGATTGGCTTGTATGCATGTGTGTGTGCATGCTTTTTCTGCTTATAAATGTAATAAATTGTCAGTGCAAATTATATGCAGAAATGAAAAGCCCTCTATAAGCATTCTACTACCCCAGAGATAATTACTGTTCAGAGTTAGCACAGACATTCTGGGAGGCTGAGGCAGAAGGAGCTCAAGTTCCAGCCCAGCCTGGGCAATTTAGCAATTTAGTAAGACCCTGTCTAAAAATTTTAAAAGGGCTGAGTTTGAAGACCCTGGGTTCAATTCCCAGTACCACACACACACACAGACATGGAACAGATTCTGCTGAATTCTTTTTGGTGTACACTCTTCTTTTAAAAACCAATGTTCAGGGGCCAGGGATATAGCTCAGCAGCACAAGCGCTTGCCTGGCAAGCACAAGGTCCTGAGTTCGATTCCCTGTACCAAAAATAAAATTAAAAAAAACAATGTTCAGTATATTCCATATACCGTGTTTCATGTTTATTTGTTCAATGTGTATCTGACATCTTACATATCAATTTTTTTTACATATCAAATTATTCTCTTTAATGACAATGTAGTATTCCATTGTATAGCTGGGCTATCTTTAACAAGACCTGATGGCCATTTGATTTACTGCTAGCTTTTCATACTGCCAGAATCATCCTTGTCCCTCTGTCTTTGTGTGTTTGTGTAAATATTTCCATAGAATATATTTCCAAAAGTAGAACTGCTGAGTCACAGGAAATTTTAATCAATATCATAAAGTCAAGCGAGGTTAAATACTTTTCAAATGTGTATTTGTCATTCTCATTTCTTCATGTGTAAACTGCCTGTTTACATTCTGTGCCCGTTCTTTGGTGAACCTGGAGATAAGTGACACTCAGAGAGGTCAAGGCTGGTTTTCTTGTTTTTGTTTTTTGGGTTTTTTTTTGTGGTGCTGGGGATTGAGCCCAGGGCTGCACGCTTACTAGGCAAGCGCTCTACCACTGAGCCCAGGCTGGTCCTTTCTCAGCACACTGCTCACACCCTGTGATCGCTACACCCAGGCAGCCAAGTCTACCTCTGGCCTGTGAAGAAGGAGGATCCCCAAGAAATGTCTGGCCACAGCCACAGACCCAGTGAGACCTGGACCCAAAAGCAGAACCCCTGTGCTCACCTACTACTGGCGACTCACATGTACGTTAACCTACTGTTAGTTCCACCCTACTGTTAACCACCTGAGTCACCTCGAGCAAGTCACTGCACTTCTCCAAGCTTACTTTTCTATGCCAAGAGAGGGCTGCACTGATGAAGCTCCACTTCCAGTCTAACACCAAGAGCCCTAATCCTTGGAGGAAGAGGGACCTCCCAGGCAGAATGCTGGACAGGGACTTCAAGGTATTGCCAAGACAAAGGTACTTACAGATGCCAGGGTCGCTGCAGGTAAGCGTCCCATCCTCAGGGACCAGATGGGAATTGTACCTCTGGTTGGGCAGTACCTCTGTCATCTCCCCTGCCCGCTGCCGCTCCCCCATCTTGGTCTTCAGGAAAATCCCAAAACCAACGTCTGCTCCCTCTGACATAAACTGCCACCTGCAGGTGACATCAGTCCTTTTAGACATAATTCCATCTGTATACATGCATCTCTCTGGCTCCAAGGCCTCTTCCACCCTTGCCCAACCACTGGCACCTATGAATGCAAGGCTCAGTCTCAGGAAAGGACCTGGTCCTACCTGAGGACACATCCGGGGAAGAGGATCTCATACTCCACTTGGTGGGAGGAGCCACGGGCAATCTGCACACTGTGTTCATACTGCTGTTTCACCTGGTCTCGCACGTAATACTTCTTGGGGATGTCACCCCCATAGTTGATCTAGAAGCAGAGCGTGGGATGAGCTGAACTGTGCATTTGGACCAGGCTGCCCTGCTCACCTCCAGCCTCTGGTAGCCCATACCTTGGATCTGCACTTGGGGTTTCCATCTGGGTCAGTCATTGTGCCTCCATACTCCACAGGCAACTGGTCAGGGCTGACATGTTTCAGTAAAACCTCCTTCCAGTTTGCTGGGAAGGACAAAAATGTGTCACCAGTAAGCAAGATTTCACCACGGCCCTGGTGGTCTACACTGAAGGCGAAAAATCTACCTCTGTCCCCTCCCTTACAAAGGGACATTAGGAGCATGTAACACATACATAGTCCTGCAGGGAGGTTGGTAAGAGCCATCACCCAGAGGACGGCCCTCCCTGGACCAGGAGTCAGGAGATTTGGGTTGCTTTCCTTGCCTCTGGCCAGCTGAATAACCTTAGGAAATCACTTTATCTTGAGCTACTTCTTCCTGCCCTGCAGGGTTACAGTGGGAGTGAAATGAACTTAGTATAATTGAGAAGGCTTTGTAAACTGTAGGTATACTACACTTACTGTATTATCACCCCAGGAAGGTGATACAGATATTAAAGTACAAGCAGGAGGGAGACAAAGCAGGGAAGGGTGTTCCATGCAAAGGGAACAGCATGTGTGGCAGGCAGGAAAGCCTGAATCCAGAGGGTCTGTCCTGGTCAGACCAAACTCTGACCTTTCCCTTGTACCTAACTGTCCTCAGTAGTGACTTTCTGAATGAATACGTCACCATAGAGTGATCCCTTAGTAGGTTCCTTTGGCTTTACCCCAGCCCCAATCTCATTTCTGCCCCTGTTGTCTTAGGTGGTCTAGCTGCTTTTTGTAACCAAGCCCTCCTGACCAGGAGAGTTTGCCTCTAATGCATTCAATGCCAAAAAGCACTTCTTCACCAATGCAAATTGGTAAGGAAAAACCAGCCAAGCATGATATTTTGGTACAGGAAACCTTTCACGATAGGCAGCAGCTCCAAGCCATGAGGGACTGCCCAGTGTCCTCATGCAGTGCTGGCTGGAAACCCACAGACACTGTCCAGAATCTGCCTGCCTTCAGATTTTTAGGGATCCAAGACCATGCAACTCCTGAGAACACAATGTCTGTGGTTTGGGGTTAATTTAAATCTGCACTGCTAAGCTCCAGTGACCAGCTTAGACTGAATGTCATCCCTCCTTGGTTGAAAGAGTGTTAGGTGTGGGTAGAAGAACAGACTGAACCTCCTACATAGCTTGGCTGCTGGGAAACCGAACCATCTCATGCACATGGTGGGTGGTAGCAGCAGAAAAACCAAAAATCATAAAAGCCTTTTTTGCTCTGATTTTTTTTTTTCTTTCTTCTCCCTGCTCAGCTGGAGAGCTGGAATCAGGCCAGGAAGATCTTTCCCACCTTACAGAGAGACTAACTGAGGCAGCAAGAAGCAGACTCTGAACCAGGCATGGTGGCATACACCTATAATCCCAGCAGTCTGGAGGCTGAGGCAGGAAGATTGTGAATTCAAAGGCAGCCTCAGCTACATAGCAAACTCAAGGCCAGCTCAGACTACACAGAAAGACCCTGTCAAGAGAGAGAGAGAGAGAGAGAGAGAGAGACAGAGAGAGAGAAGCAGAATCTGTCTCTACCAGACATAGGACTAAAACCCAGAAGTCGTGCACTTCCTTGATGACATCATGCCACACTCCCATCTCGCTAGCACACACTGGAAAATCACCACTTTCAATGTGTCACCCAAAGGTGAGCATTCAGAAACCTTCAGAATCCCTATTACCTACCCCTGGTTTGACTCCACGGATAGCATCAAGCCTTCCACTAGCCTGTCCCAGTCTACCTTTGTACCCTTCTCCCACCACCCCACTTCATGCTCCAGCAAAACAGAACTGCCTATCTCTGGCTGGCTTGATTGCTGTTCATCCTCCTTGTGGGTTTTGGGTCACACTTTGCCTAGTGCCCTGATGTCCCTCCTACTTCTCTACATGTCTACTCCCTGTTGACTTGCTTCTCTGCCAGCCTCCTTAATCAGTGCTTCCCAGTGTCCCTGGTGGGCTCCTCTTTCTCTGGAACTTGGACATTTCCTCTGGGATTCAGCCTCTGCTCTTACCTGGAAAATCTTCTCTGCTCTTTAGGTTTTAGCTGCTGCCTTTTTTTGGTAACCCCCAAATCTTCAGGCCGGAGTTCTCTCCTAAGCTTCAGGCTCTTGTATTCCCAATATCTGTAGGTCTTAAACTCCTCAACCACAAGCTGCATTCACCAATTTTCCCACACGGAACTAATGCAATCTCATCTTCTCAGTCATGGTGTCTCATGCCAGACACCAAGGAGCCATTGTGATTTCTCTTTCTCTCTTATCTCCATTCAGTCTACTGAGTTCTGTTCTTTTACTTTCTAAATATGTCATAAATCTAAAGCATGGCAACAGTATGCAAACTGGTATCTGTCCTTTATGATCTTGCCAGTAGATTATCTCAGTTTAAAATCTGATCACAGAACTCCCCTGCCAAGAGTTCGTCTCTGGTTCGCGGAGCATGTGGAGTCATGTTGCAGCTTCTCAACATGGTGCCCTGGGTTCTCTGCAACCTTGCTCCTGCCTCCCTCTACAGGGTCTCTTGCTGCACCCTGCCTTGTGTTCCATGACAAGTGCTCGTGCCAAACTGGGAAGGTCTTTGCTCAGTGATCCTCTTTCTGCCAACCAGCTCCCTACCTTGTTCCATGTGACTGACTCTTGCTCATCCCACATCATGGAGTTTAGGCGGACATCACCTCCTCCCAGCTCAGGACCCCCAGGAACTTTATGGGTCCCTTTCTTCCATTAACCACATCATACTGATAAATATCTGTGCCCCCTTTCCTGAGAGCTCTGCAAGTGACTCTGTCTTATTCATCTTTGCATCCTGACAACCTAGCCCAAGGCCTGGCACAGAGAAGGTGCTGGTCACATAAAGCCACACCTAATTGCCCCTACCCAGAAGCAACCCTGCTCCTGTGACTTGTATGGCACCTTCTCGATGCCCTTTCTAGTGTCTTCTAGCTCACATCTCTGCTTTTTCTCTCTGGGCTGATTCTCTCCCATAATACTGCAAGCTCCTTAAGAACAAGCACTGGAGCTTCATTCATCTTGGAACCTACAATGGTGAGCCTAGTGCTTGCTTCTAGTGTCTGAGAGAAAGAGTTCTTATGAAGACGATAGGAAGGCCCCAGCTTTGCCCCTTGCTCCTGGGTCTCTTTGCTACCAAACCAGCAGAGGGAGCCTTTGCCCTGGCAGCCATGGGCATGCCTCTAAAGCCCAAACTAGTTGAGGAGTCTAAGCCACTCACCTCCCAGAACCATGATCTTCTTACGAGTGTCCTCGCTCAGGAAGGGTTTGATGAGGTTATAGGCCACAGGAAACAGCTTGGGGGCTGGAACAGAGAGCAGGCCGTGTGAGCCAGAAGCACTAGTCAACTAGTCCTTAACAGTGTTGGCCACAGCCCACCTCTCAGCAGTGTCCCCACCCTATGTTGAGTCACATGTCCCTTGGTGCTGTGGAGTGCACATTGGCAATTCAGGGTGTGAGGCTCAGCATGGTATCTGGTTTGTTTTGTTTTGGTTTGGTTTTGGTTTTGGTGTGTAGGGGGGTGTTTTTGTTTTTTAGTACTGAGGATTAAACCCAAGGCCTTCTCACTGAGCTACATCCACAGCCCATTTTTTATTTTGAGACAGGATCTCACTACGTTGCTAAATTGCCCAGGGTGGGCTCAAACATGGGATCCACCTGCCTCAGCCTCCCAGAGTTCTGGGATTACCAGCGTGTACCACCAGGCCTGGCCACAATACCTGTTTGAGGTCTGGCTTTCCCATCTGTACAGTGGGTCAGGCCAAATGATCTCTTCCTATGTCCTTTGGCTAGGTGGCTCAAAGGAGCAATAAACACTAAAAACTGTGCACTGTAAAGCATCAGTGTCAGTCTTCAGAATGTGTTCTCTTTTTTTTTGTGGGTACCAGGGGGACGACCTCAGGACCTCGCGCGCCAACAGGCACCCGTGCCACTGAGCGATATCACCGGCCCCTTTTTCGTATGTGGGTTCCGGGAGTCGAACTCGGGCCCTCGCGCTTGCAAGGCAGGCGCTTACGCCGCTGAGCCATCTCACCGGCCCCAGAATGTGTTCTTAACCCTCTCTTTTGGCTTACTTATTTCACTCTCCACAGTCTGGCCCAAGTAGTATTTTTGGTTCCTCTTTCCCATTTGGCCTCACGACAGAAAATTCCCAACTTACCTTTAACAACAAAAAGACGCTTCAGTGTTTCAGGATAATTTTCCTCAAACATGCAGAGAAACTGTGGAAACAAGATCACTCTGGTCCAGCAGGCTGAGGCCTCTGTGCCAGAGGAGAGGCCCTGCTTCCTCCAGGCTAGAATTTGTCCCCATCCCTGCACCATCACACAGGGCAGCCTGGCCGAGGGGCCCTCTCCCCCTACCCCTCACCTCTCCATAGGCTTCTATTGCAGGCTTCCAGAGATGCTTGAGGCCAAGGCCCTCACAGTCATAAATCATCGTGATGGTCTCTATTTTCTTCCCCAACTGTAGGAAACAGACAACAGGAAGTCGCATTAGTGTGTCCCACTACAGAAGCCCAGCATATTTCAGGGCCAGTATTGATTGCCCATACCTACAGTCCAGGCCCAGGGTTTCCCAAGTGATAATCACCCCCGGCTGGAATTGTGGCTCCTCCTGCTGAGATTTCCATGTTCTTATCCTCTAAATGACTGGGTGGATCTACATTACATTTGAGGTCCCCTCTGTCCTGCAGGGTGGCCTTCCTCTTCCTCTGAATCACTTGGTGCTCTGTGAGCAGCACTTGGGCCTGAACTACTTCTCTCTCAGGCGTAGATGCACTGTCCAATCCAAGGCCTTAAGGGTATGAATAGGTCAAGTGTCCCCTACATTCCTGGCCTCTTGGGGTCTCTGCACACAGTAGCCTCTCTATGGTCGTTTAAGGATGACACTGTTGAAAAATCCCCAAACTTTATTACATTGTTTTGTTTGTTTGTTTATTTGTTTTTGAGACAAGAACTCGCTATGTAGTCCAAGCTGGTCTTGAACTCATGGTAATCCTCCTGCCTCAGCCTCCTGAGTGTTGGGATTACAGGCATGTGCCACCTTGCCTGGCCTGTTTCTCTGAATTTTTACAACTGCTGAGAGGAAGGCAAGAAGGCCAGGGTGGCAGGCCCAACTATTCCTCTTTCTTGTAAGGGAATCCGCTGTCCTAATCTCTCTTGAATACGAAGTTAAGAGAAGCATAGAACATGAGTTTATCTACCAATGGTACTCCAATACTTGCCCAAGGATGGGTTGGTCCATAACAGGGCTTCAGTGGTCCCAAATAAATGATCAAAAAATAATAATACAGTGTTTTATGAAGCTATTCAATTTTCAAGGACTGCCTTTTATTCTGAGGTGATGCCACTCTTATAGTTTGGGGTACTAATTATGGCAATAATAGATGGACATTCTAAGTCCTGGCTTAGCAAAATTAAAGTTTGGCAGGCAGGGGACATAGCTCGGTGGTAAAGCATTTGCTTAGTGTGCTTAAGGCCCTGTTTCAATCCCTAGCACCACTAAAGAAAAAAACAGGCAACATCAGGTCAGACTCTAAAACTGTGATTTCATAGGTCTACAAAATCTAAAAGCCTGGGCCTCAGCCCAGAGATTATGCTTCTATCCCTTTGCGACATCTCTGCTTCTGCTTGAACATCTCCACCACAACCAGCTCATCCCTAACCACAGCAATCTACCCACCTTTGTGGTCTGGCGGGAACACTCCTGCAGAAGCAGCTCGCAGTCCCGCATCTTGGTCCTGAGCAGGTCCTGCTTGGTGGCTGAGAACAGCAGACCTTTGGCATCCAGAGGCCCAATGATATCGTACCAGACCGGGCAGCCCTCCATGTCATAGCCACACATCCCCCCTGAGAAGTACTGCTGGATCACCTGGGCACAATGGAGAGGAAGTACCTGGTGGGCAGGCCCGGCACACCTGTACCTTCCCTGGATCATAGCACATTACTCTGGGTTCATCAGTCTCTCCCTCCATATCCCATCTCTGGGTGCCAACAGATACCCATTCTGGTAGTCATCAGAGAGCTCCCATGGCATTGTCAGACTTGTTTTCCGAGGGCCCCATTCCGGTAGGGACATGACACTGGCCACGGATCTAATAGTACCAACACAGGGATGGGCAGGATCATTTGTCCTCACCTCTGGAGGCTGCCAGCTAATGATATTATCAATGTCCTTTTGCTTTCGGAACTCCACATGCTGCAAACACAGACAGATTTATTTTATTCTATTTTATTTTATTTTATTATTATTTTTTTTTTTTTGGGAGAGAGGGTGTTACTTTGTAGTTCAGGCTGGCTTTGAACTCACTATGTAGTCCAGGCTGGCCTCAAACTCATAGCAATCCTGCCTCAGCCTCTGGAGTGCAGGAATTATAGGTGTGCGCCACCACGCCCAGCCACAAAGAGATTTTTAAAAGCAGGAGATGGGGAGGAAGGGGGAGGAATCCTTTTCTTTTTTTTTTTTGTGGGTACCGGGGGTCGACCTCAGGACCTCGCGTGCCAGCAGGCGCCCATGCCGCTGAGCAATATCACCAGCCCTTTTTTCGTATGTGGGTTCCGGGAGTCGAACTCGGGCCCTTGTGCTTGCCAGGCAGGCGCTTATGCCGCTGAGCCATCTCACCGGCCCGGGGGAGGAATCCTTAATAAGCATTTAGCAATAAATGACAGCATGAACCAACCACTAGACCACAGTTGCTCACTAGAAGGCAGTAGGCAAGAGTGGAAAAGAAGGTCCTGCCTGTTTCAGAAGTCTCAACGCAACAGATTATAATTCTCGGCTGGCCCAGAACTATGAAAGCTCTGCATTTCCCAGGAAGGGAATGCACTTTGTCCCACAGGGATAAGGCAACAGTGGTCAGTTAATACTCAAGATATGTCACACAAGCCAAAGGCTGCCATTAGGGTGGGTGGGGGTAGGCAAAAGAATCCGAGCAAGGTGTGCTTCTGATGGGGAGAAACTGAGGCAGAAAGCCAGACAGATCTCACCTTCCGTAGCATGGCCTCTGATTTCTGCAGGTCAAAACTTCTTGCTGTAACAAGGAAACATGATAAGGGTTAGGCTGGTGACCTGGATGTGCAAGGATGGAAATATTAACCTTTTCCCTTGCTGAGGCCAAGTCCTCTTGGGCATCTCCCCAGCTGACTATCAGGTCGCCCCACATGCTAACATAAGGCTCTCCACTAAGGGCTTCCAGAACACCACAGCCCCTCGGCTTGTCAAGACAGGTCAACTTCAGGGAATTTCCAGGGGCAGCAATGCAACCTCAGACTCCGGAGAGTTTTATCCAATGGGTCCAATCAGGTAGAGGATTGCTTCTCAGGGAAAACGAACCCTGGACCCCTTTATCATTTGGCCTTCCCCCTTACACAGAAAACTTTATCTCCTCCACAGTCTAACATCCAACCCTGAGAAACTGACCCACAGTTCAAAGATGAACATAGCTGCCCTGTAATCTGGGGTGGAGCTGGCAGCACATCCCAGTGAGGGAGAGGAGTAGACAAGCCTCCAGTCAATCTTGTCATGTCCTTAAGGGACCAAAAAGGAATACAAAGCATTCCTGGAAGCTGAATTGAAAGTTCATTTTATTTTATGCATGAACCCCAAGTTATCCCACTCAAATTTGAACACAGTGACCTCACGGTTTCCCAGGGCCTCTTGTTCCCAGATAATTACAGCTGCCATCTATACTTACTTCTCTTACTGAGCTGAGCTTCACTTTAAAGACATTCAGAGAACAGGGCTACTTCCATAGCCACGTGACAACCCTTTTAGCATGGGCAAATTCTGGGCTGTCACCTCAGATCTTCTCTACTGCCACGCTGGGTGTCTTTGGAACCTTTAACCATTCCCCCTGCTCAGCTCCATCCAAATAACTTCCCTTTGTACATTTTCCAGGTTGCCACAGCCTCTCTTGGAGCAAGCTATCCAGAGCCAAGCATACTCCCAGGTGTTTTTCTTTTCTAATAAAGCCTAAGAATGCTCTTGGCAATGGTAACATCTTTAGCTCAGGTAGAGTTTAGAGTCAACTGAAATGCCCAAATCCTTTGCACCTGTGCTGCCACTAAGCCTCCATTCCATACATGGAGAGGTGGGACCTTTGATCCATCCCTATTAAGATTTCATCTGCATACAGTAAATTTCATGTCCTCCTTTGAAGAAGTTTTGAGATCTGGATTATAATCAATTTGGCTATCTGACCTATGAACCATCCCTCCTAGCTGTACATGATCCATGGACTTGATTGGCCTCTAGATCTGCTGACAGCCCTAGAACCTGGGCCAAAAAAGCTGCCCCCTGGACTGTCACTTGTCCCTTCATCATCACTCCCCGGGAGCAGCTGAATGCATTCCCTGTCTTTACTGTTGTGAAGTCCACCCCTGTCTCTTAGGCCCAGAGGCTGCACCAAGAAGGCTGACCAATGCCATGCCCATGAAAGGCACTGGACACATGCTGGCAGAATTCAGCAGCCACCCTTGAGAACTGGTCTTGGAACATTCCTCCTGACTACCACCCTTCCTGAGCCATTGTGGCAGCTGGGGGAAGCATTTAGGAGAATATAATGTGGGTTTGCATCCCAGGTCTTCTACTTTTCTGTTTGACCTTGGACAAAATGCTGCACATCTCTGGCCAAACCATCTAATAAGCCTGAAAAAGTAAGATGCAAAACATCCTCTCAACCAGGCATGGTGGCACATACCTATACTGCCAGCACTTGGGAGGCTGAGGCAGGAGGATTGCCATGAGTTCGAGGTCAGCCTGGGCTACACAGTGAGTTCAAGGCCAGCCTGAGCTACATAGCAATAGACCCTGTCACACACACACAAAAAAAAAAATCCTCTCATATAGAGGAGTTGGACCATGAAAATGGGAATCCGCCGTAGAAAGGACACCCCTCCTCTTATCTTCCTAGAGAACCAGGGTGGGGTGGTGGTAAACTGTGAGCCCCCTTATCTGGGAGAAGCTCTCCATCAACCCTTATCTATGAGGGTCCAACTCCAGGGGCTTCTGCAAGGCTCTCCCTGAGTTGCCACTGCTCCTGGCAGCACCTCACCTGGCCCTCTGCCTTCCTGATAAGTTAGGCCTCTCCGGGGCTCCAGGTTCCCTGCTTGGAAACAACTCAAAGCCTGGCTTGAGGTCCTACAAGAGAACCCTGCCTTGGAGCAGCCACCCTGAGTTCCTTTATGCCCACACCTTAGTGCTGTAAAATGCTGAGACTTAGATTTGCTCTGACCCCAGAGCTCAGCCCCCAGCATGGAGAGGCAGGGAGGACCTGTGTACCTGCTTTAGATATCTGGGGGCCAGCAGAAAACTGAACCTGAAGCTCACACCTGTGTTAGAGAAAGATATTCTGCTGGTTTGCAGCTTGCAAATGTCTTTTAGATTTAAAGGGAAAAAGAGAAAAAAGTTGTTTTTTCTTTTTTCAAGCCAACAAAAACCCTGATTAAAATTCATAATAGGGTCTGACCAGGCCTGAGCTCTTGCCCAGGAAATGCAAGGCACAAATGAAATACAAAAGAGATGCTTCCTCTGTTTTAAGAAGCAGAACTTGGCTTCAGGAGCAGCTATGGCTTACTGGAGAGGATGCAGTGGTGTAGAAAGGGTACTGGCTAGGAATCTGGAGCCCTAAGTTTCTGCCCTGATTCTGCTTGGCACTGGCTGTGTGCCTTCAGGTAAATCTCTCCCCTTCTCTGAGCCTCATTTTTCTCATCTGGCAAATAAGGATGTCCACACTCTTTGATAGTCCTTGATATGTGTTCTTGGTGAACACACATCAAGCCTTATAAACCCTGCAAAGAGGGGTTATCCTAGGACTTGGGAGGTAGGGAGGGTTAGGTGTCTAGGAGAATAGCTGCCAGAACCCCACACCTGGCTCTTCCTAGATAAAAGAGAGCTACAGAGCTGTTCAACGGTTCTCTGAAATCACACATCTCCTCCCAGCAGCATAGTTGGTTTGATCAGCTTCCAGCTGGCCCTTTAAGGAGGCCACCATCTTCCCACTCTTTCCACCCACCTGCTTCCAGCTCAGCCTTAGACAAATGCTGGGCCCAAATTCCCTCCACCCTGATCTGAATCTGCTGCCACACCCACGCTGCCTCTCCACCCTCTCTGGGCAGAGTTGGGGTGGGAGGAGTTGGGGGTGGGGATCACAGCTTTTTGGGGAAATAGATAAATGACACTTACAGAGGTAAATGAGGCCCCACTTGGCTCTTCTGGATTCACCTGCCCTCAGGTGTTTGTAGTAGGCCCTCGAGAGCTGCCAGGTCTATCAAATTTCTGGAAAGGGAAACTATATTTTTCGCCTGTCCCAGGATTCCTAGGGCATGTAGATTTGTGTGTCCACAAATAAAAAATGCTTTAATATTTTGGGATATGATTCTTTTTTTTTTTTTGTGGGTAGCGGGGGTCAACCTCAGGACCTCGCGCGCCAGCAGGCACCCATGCCGCTGAGCGATATCACCGGCCCTTTTTTTGTATGTGGGTTCCGGGAGTCGAACTCAGGACCTCGCGCTTGCCAGGCAGGCACTTACGCCGCTGAGCCATCTCACCGGCCCTGGGATATGATTCTACATCACAACTTGAGCTCTACTAATCTAACACAGTGGAATTTCATTATTTCTATGTCTGGTAATAAAATTTCTATAAAGAAAAAAAAAAAGCTGGGTGCAGTGGCACACATCTGTAATCCCAGCCACTCAGAAGGCTGAGGCAGAAGAATCTCAAGTTCAAGGGCAACCTGAGTAACTTAGTGAGACCCTCTCTCAAGATGAATTAAAAAGGGCTGGTAATTTAGCTTAGTGGTGGACCACTTGCCATGCATGCATGAAGCCCTGGGTTCAATCACCAGAACCACCACCACCACCACCAAAATTAAAAAAAAAAAAAAAAAAAAAAAAGTATGTTAGAAGAATCCCTGGACACCACATGACTTGACTCACAGGAAAAGAAAATGGAGAAATGAACAGAAAGGCTTCAGGAGTTGGGGATGGGGCTGAGTTTGATCCTGATGATACTAGTAGCAACATACATGTGTCATCACCACATGCAAGGCACAGTCCTGTCACAGCTTGCAACAGGCAGGGCATCAGTTCTCATCTTGTTTTGCACAGGAGTTGCTTAGGGAAGACATATGACCTTGGCCCACGTGCCAGGCCAGGGCAGAACTTGAGCTAGAACTCGGGCCCTGCAACCTAGCAGCGCGCAAAGAGAGTCTGAGCCCCCCACATTCTCACTGCACACTGCCCTCCTTCAGACTCCCTGGGCTCCTGGCAGCAGGGAAGGCCTGTCACCCGATAGAGCACAGAGCGGGCCAGCCTCCCCCAGGAACCAGGACTCTGCCTCTAACCTCAGCACTGCCTCCAATTTCCCACATGGTCACTTTTCCCTAGTCAATTTCCCCCAGTCCACCAGCCAAGCCGGTTTATGGAGCAGATGGGAAGGGCATGGGGCTGACAGTCAGTTTACCAGGGTTCTATTCTCTCTGCCTGCAGAGGTGTGACTTGAGGAAAGTCGCTTCACCTCTCTGAGCCTCAGTGTCTCTACCTGTCCAATAGGAGGACTGAGTTTTGTAATTGCAAAGTACCTTTTTGACCCTAAAGGCTGATCACCCCAAATTCTCAGATTCCAGAGGGTACCATTCTGGTATCCAGAACCAGCCTCTGCCCCACCCTCCCACAGCCCCTCTTCCCTCACCTCGGAGCCAGCGCAGGAGAAAATAGTCATCTGGATTCGGCAGAGTAGGCAACACATCCTGCACATTCTCCCGAAACTGTAGGGAGAGGCAACTGGGTGAGAGGTAATCCCGCCTTGACCACCCTCTGCCCAGGACTCTCCATAAGAGCCTTTGCTGAATCCCTCTTTCACACAGTTCATTGCTGCAGATGCTGGCTGAACACTTGTGCTGCATGGGGCACTCTGTCTTGCCAAGGGGTGCCTAGTAGCAGGGGAGAGGATAGGAAGGGAACACGACACTGCCCCTGCCTCCCTTCAAGCCCTTCTGCACACCTGTCTGGAGGCAGGTGGATGTGTTCCCAGCTAACTATGACAGCAGGCCCTCTGGTACCTGCCACTGTAAAAGCTGTCAGTATACCAAGCATTCCCCACACGTGCAGCACTGATCTTGGCTCCCTCGGCATCATTCGCTCCTCACTCAGAGTCCCTAGAGGTATCTCACCATCCCCATTTTACAGATGAAGGAATGAAAGCTCAGAGAGGCTAAGTAACTTGTCCAAGGTCAGTCAGTAGCAAGCAGAGCTGGGATACAAATCCAGGTCTGTCTGAGTTCAGAGCACACACTCTTTCCACTGTGGTCTTCTGCTCTCTTGGTACTGGAATGTGAGAAGTGTGTGGGGGAGCAAAGGAAGAGGGTGTTTTCATGACTCTCATTAAAAAATAGTATTGTGGCATTTGAGCTGGGCTTGAAGAGCTTCAAAAGCAACAGACAGAGGGGGCAGGCAATCCAGGTGTGGGGAACAGTTCCAGCAGGAAGTCATGAAAGGTGAAAGTTCAGGTAGAGCCAAACAAGGGAGCAGACAGTGACCCCAAGGGACAGCCACACCCACCTCCCGTGTCTCACTGCCTTGTAGATGAGCAGGCCCCCAAGGGCCCTCCTTGAGCCTCCTACCCCAGCCACTCACCTTTCCCTGGCCACTGACCTACAGGACAACCCCAGAAGGGACCAATGAGGACAGGCCACCTCTGGCAGTAGCCTAGGTTGGCTGGGTACTCAGACCCTCCCACTCCCCAAAGCAGCTCAGAGTGCACCAGAGAAACTGCTCATCCAAGGCACAGGCATGAAGCCACCCCTCACCATGGACCCTACCCAGCCTCTGATTTCCAGTTTAACTACCACTTAATCCCTCCTCTGCCTGCCTGTCCCTGCAGGTCAGCAGGAAAATCTGAAGCCTCCTATCCAGCCTTCCTAGGATGGGGGGGGTTGGGAAAAACTTCATGGGGCCAGTGCCCCCCACACACACTTCCACCAGGGCAGGAGACATCTGTCCCCCTTTCCCAGGAATGGAAAATGGCCCAGCTGTGGAGCCTCCGAAACTCTGGGCTAGATCCAATCAATCTACACTGGCCCAGAGAACAGCCGACCTCCCCCCTCCCCAAGGGCAACGGAGAAGAGGTGATCTAGTTGGTGGGGCAAGGGTCCAGCCCTTAAACTGTTGCCTCTCACCTCCTTGGCTTCTGAGAAGCATCAACCTAAGTCCCCAGACAGGCGGAGGTCTGAGTTGCAAGAGAGAGTGAGACAGGTCTCTGCTCAAACTAATGTGAGTCAGAGGGAGGGATCTTAGGCTCACGCGCGGAGATGCTCCCTTCAACACCAGCCGCCCCAGCCTCCCACTGTGCTTTCCCCAAGAGGCAAACAGAGAAGGAGGACAGGGCTTTGCCCAAGGTCGCACAGAGACTTGCTGCCCAGCAAAGGCTGTCCGCGCATCCTAAGAAGCTATCGAGGGCCCTCTCCATCAACCGCTGCCCCCGCATGAGGAAAACCTCCCGGAAATGGGTGGAAACCTGGGTCCCTGCCCCTGTCGCGGCCTGGCTGCCAGTCCCTGCCAGCCCGGGGATGAATGTTGCCTTTGTGCCCTCAGCTGCCTCCGAGAGCTTCCAAGCAACCACTTCTTCCCAGGTGGCACCGCCAGGGCTGCTTGGGGCTGAGACCGGGTGGCCAAACTTTCCGGGGTCCCCTAGGCGGGCTGAGGGAGGGAGGAGCAAACGGGCTGGGCAGCAGCCAAACCCAGGCGGCGGCGTCTGCTCCCTCTCCGCCCGCCCGTGGGGAACACCCCTCGCCCCCCCAGCAGCTGCTTCCACGGGAGGGCGGCGGCCACTGCCTCAGGCGGGGACCCGGGCCAGGGTGAGGGCTCACCTTGACCAGTGCCTCCTTCTGTTTGGGGCTCAGGTCGCCGACTCTGCCGCTCATGGTAGCTGCGGCTGCGGCTCCGGCTCCGGGCGCTGCAGTGCTGCAGCTGATGGAGCTCGGGCTGGTTCTCCGCCGCGGCGACTGAGTGAAGTCCCAGCCTCCTGCCCCGGCCGCTGGGCGCGCGGCCAAGCTCCGCCTTTTAAAGGGTCCCGAGGGCGGGCGGGGCGCGCGGAGGCTCCGGCTCTTGCCCCTCCGGGGTGGCCGGAGGCGAGCCCGAGCGCCCACGGGGACTACGGCCACCGGGCATCGCAAGAGCAGGAAGCTTGGGGCTGACCCCCAAATGTGCCCTTAGCGCTCAGTGTGACCTAAGGCGAGACACCTGAGTTGCCTAGGTCCACTTCCCCTTCGAACTACGAGGAGACTGAAAGTCACTACGTAGCTAATGACCTTTTCTAAGAGCAGACCCTATAGGGCAGGTCCCCACAGCTCCTTGCCTCCTCTCCTCCAGTCAACCGTAGAGAGCGGCACCTGATGCCCCTGTGCGGGGCCATGTCCCCTAACCCTAGCATCTCCCCGTCTCTGTGGTGGTATTGGCCCTTCGCTCCTGGGACCTTTGCCCTCCATCTGTCCCGCCATCCTTTTATGACCACTGCTGCCAGTGGTCATAAGGCCCCCGCTTCGGGCCTTTCTTTCCCCTACCCTGGGGAGCATGTAGAGGGAAGAACACGAAGCTAGGCAGAGGGGAAAGGAGGCACAGACCCTGGTCTCCCCATCCAAAGCCCTGTCCTCTGCTTCTGAGTTGCCTGCTCACACCTGGGCTTCTCTGGCCCTCAGAAGGCTTGGGTTTGAATGCCAAATTCTCCACTCTTGCTAGAGATTTTGTCAGCAGGCGACTTTGTTCACCAACTGGGGAGACAATCCAGACCTCAAGTCGGCAGGAGGCTAAAGGGAACTAATGGACAAAATTCACTTCACGTAACCTAGCACAGGGCTGGCTTCTTGTAACCACTTCCCAGCCTGCCCTGTGCAGCCTCCCTTTGTTGCCTGCCTGGCCGGCCTTCACCTCTGCGTGGACGCTGAGGAAGCCACAGTGAAAGCAGTGGCCCAAGGAAAGCAGGCTTGACTGGTGTTAGCTCATCTGCTTCCCAGCCCTCGCCCATGGGCGAGAGCTGTGGGTTCCTGGGTGGTGGTGAGTCTGACTTGTGGGATGGATGTTCTGGTCTGACAGCAGCAGCCCAGCAAATTCCTGTCTGGCTTACACCGTCTGTCTGTCCAGCCACACCCTAATCACTGTTCCTGCCCGTGAAGCCATCTTCTCTTTTAGTTTGAGCTCTATGGCCTTCCCCCTCTGCCTGGGTCCCCTGCCATTTTAATCCCACCTCCACACAGTAGCACTTGGTCATATGGCTCAGGCCACTTTTTCCTCCTACGGCATGCTAGGCTGCAGGCACTGTCCTGGAACCCAGAAATGAATTGACAACCTCCATGTCCTCCCAAAGATAAGAGATGGGCACCCATCAATATAATACAAGAGAGGGAAATGTCCTGAGGAGAGGCGGCAAGTGTCTGGGAGTTTAGAAAGGGCAGAATTTGCTTTGGATTGGAAGAATCATAGAAATCTTCTTGAAGGGAGTAGCATTTGACCTGGGCCTTAAAATATGGGGTGGACATGGAAGAGAGACTCATTCATTCCAGGCTAACTTAATGGCATGAACTAAGTTTTGTTGGTTGGTGGGAGTTGAGGCTACAACTAGAGAGGTGGAGAGAGAGTGGCAGAAAGGATACTCTGGGCCTTATGTGTCCGTGTTTAGTAGCATCTGTCCTACTAGATCTTGAGGTCCTTGGATTCAGTGCCTTGTCTCACTCATCCAAGACCCCACAAGTCCCACATCCCCAGCACAGCAGCCTGCACACAAGGATTGCTAATAAACACACATCGAATACACAAATGTAAGAAACGCTCCAATGTGGAGGCAGGTGTGATGATGCCTTGGAAGGGAGAAATAAGCATAGATCATTCAGGGCTCACACAGCTTGTCTCATTTAACAGCTGGGGAAACTGAGGCCCAAAGAGGGCATGGCTTGCCCAAAGTTGTTAGTGGCATGAAAGATGTGGAGTGCCCAGAGCTGGCACACAACTCAGCCATACCCTCCCCCTCCTGGAATTAATGCAAAGCTAGGCCCTAGGAATTGATAAGCATCCAATCTCCCAGACCTGTGCCCCCAACTACCTCAAAACTCAAGTCTTCTAGGGGTAGAAAAAGCTTTCCATCTCTCTCCTCATGCAGAGGCAGTAGAAGGTAGAGGCAGGAAGCAGCAAACCTGTTAAGGACACCTGGAAGACTTCACCCTGCTTCTGGTGCCCCCTGCCCCCGAGAGATCTGCTGCAGGGTCCAACCCTGTGGCTGGGAGGCCCCGATCATCTCCTCCATCAAGAGTTTTCTGAAAGTCCCTGCAGTCCTGCCCTAGTTAAAGCTCATCAGCTTCTGGCTTGGGACAGGGTAGAGCTGCCTTCCTTACTGCATACGCTGTGAAGAGCTTTTTCTTTTTTTATGCAGTATTGGTAATTGAACCTAGGGCTTCACACTGAGCTACATTCCCAGGCCCTTTTATTTTTTTACTTTGAAACCAGATCTCACTAAGTTCCCCAGGCTGGCCTTGAACTTGCAACCCTCCTGCTTCAGCCTCCCAAGTAGCTGGGATTTCATAGGTGTGCACCACCACTCCTGGCATGTCTAAAATCTTTAAAATCCTCCCAGAGGTAGTCTTTACAGAGTAGAATCTACTCAAAGCAAAACAGTACAGGCCCTGTGTTGTCTCAGCACTTTACAGTTTACAATGCACTTTCAGATCTAGCTTCTCAATTAAGTGTAGGACAATTCTCTGAGTGGGCAGGTTTCTGGGCATGGTGGTGCACACCTGTAATCCCAGCACTCTGGAGGCTGAGGCAGGAGGATCACCGCAAGTTGGACGCCAGCCTGGACTACAGAGCAAGACTTTGTCTCTAAAAATAAATAAATAAATAAAAAATAAGTGGGCGGGTCAGGTGCCCTCAGGCCAAGGTGTGGACTGGCCTGGAGCTGTCTGCAGAGGATACCTGGGAAAACACAACATCGCAGTCACAGTCACCCCACAGGAAACTCCAACCCCACCTAATACCCTCACCCCCAAATCTAGAATTACCCAAGATAAAAGCCCAAGTAAAGAACTCTCTCTCCATTCTGCCCCTTGCAGGTTCTATGGCTGCCTGCTTCTTCTCCTCCACTGACACTTACGTCTGGCCTGCTGTGAAACAGCTAGTTAATCTGATAATATAAATCCTAGATAAATAATCTGGTAAACTCCTCTGAGCTGGTTATTAAGAGAGAGAACCTCTCCTTCCTACTCTCACCTTTTCTGTTTCCCAACCCCTTTGCTATAATTCTGCCTCCCTGCTTGGTATGTTGGGGTCCCCCTTCAAGAACCATCAGTGACTTCCCAGTTCCTTCAGAAGTCACCTCAATCCCACTGACTTGCATTCAAAGCGAACTCCCCATCTCTTCCCAGCATCCCTGTAGCCTCATCACCACTCACCCCCTTCCACATACTTTTATTTCAGTCCAAGCTGCTCCCTGCTGTCCCTCAAACTCACCTCTTCCCTCCTGTCAGAGTTGGTCTGTTTCCTCCTAGCAGGTCCTCCTTACCCTTCAAGGCCCTAATCCAATGCTGTTCCCAGGATCTTCTCCCTGATCTACCCAATGCAGTGTGAGCTCTGCCAACCAAAAGTGCCTCTTTCCTGACCTTGACACGGACTCCTTTGTATTGTGCCAGGAGACATCCTGGCCCAATAGGAAGAAACTGGCTTCCTGGGTCAGGCAGGCTGGAGGTGAGACCCTTCTATTGTCATGAGCACAGCCCTGCTGGGGACTGTCGGGAAGCATGTGTGAATAGTTGTAAGAAGGCTGCTGGGGTATAGGGATCTCGGAGGGTGTAGTGGTGGGGTTCTAGTTTTGGAAGTTGGGGCCTCAGAGTTTAGATTCTTCTGGGAGGTATCTCTAGCCACAGGGGTGAGCACTGGCGTGGGAGTCCAGAGTCTGGGCTGTACACAGACAGGTCTCTGAGATCGTGTGCTGCAGTGACTACTCAGCAACCAGCACATGTGGGGTCTCTTGGGGCTGCTTGTCCATGCCTACTGGGCCTTGGTGGCTTCCCCACTAAATGGAGGGCATTGGCTTGAGAACAGCCCCATCACCTATGCCCTGACCTCAGATCTGGTGATGCTGGTGGAAAAGGAGGTGACACAGAAATCAGAGAAATGATTCAAGAGTCTTGATTCGAGAGTCTTGGCAGGGTGTGGTGACACATACCTGTAATCCCAGCACTTGAGAGGCTGAGGCAAGAGAATTGCTGCGAGTTCGAGGCCAGCCTGGACTATAAAGTGAGTTCAAGGTCAGCCTGAACTCCATAGCAAATCCCTGTCTCAAAAAGACAAAAAAAAAAAAAAAAAAAGCCTTTTAAACCCTTGAACAAATATTTGTGGAACACTCATTTCTACTGGGCCAGGGCAGCAGGAACTCTCTGGAAAGCCCTTGTGCTCGCAGGCAGTGGTACAGAAAGGCCCCGACCTGATCAAGTCTCCTCCCCTCCTCGCAGCCATGGCATGTGGGCCCCAGCTGCCCAAGGTCACCTGCCTTCTCTGGGTGCTGGGCCCTGGGGAGAGAGCTAATCCTTGCCTCTTTTCCTGGGGGCCACTGTGAGAATTCCAAGTTACACAACGGCTGGCAAAGTGGTAGCTGCACAAGCGAGAGGGATCAGTATTATTTCTATTGTGGGTCATTTGTGAAGGCACAAACAGTGGGAAACTGAGCCTTTCCCACTCCTCCCCAGGAGCCCCACTTCCTTCTCACTTCTGCAGTCTACCCCAGCTCTGTGAAGACACAAATCCTCTCCCAGCCCCACTTCTCACATTCGAACCCCCGATTAAGTTCCTTACCTTCCTGGGTATCAGTGTCTAATCCCTAAGCCCTTTCTCACCAGTCTCCAGTTGTCTCAGAGTCAAATCCCTTTAGAATGAGGTGGCCCAGTTAGCTGTGAACCAAGAGGCCAGGGGCAGGGAGTTGGGACCTCCTGACTCCCCCTGAAGGGACAGGAAAGCAGCAACAGTGTTGAAGACCCCACTCCGGCTCTGGCACAAGCTGGCGCAAGCCCAGAGACTTCCCTCAGGGAATGTGATCTGCCACTTCTGCTCCCACCCCCTGCATCCAAGATGGAGTTCAGGTTCTACTGCCAGCCACTTTGAGTAACTCAAAGCCACACCAGTGACTTTGAGAAGCAGGCTGGTGTGGGGATGAGCCCACCAACTCTAGAGCCAGACAACCTGGGTTCAAGTCCTAGGTTTATGTTTTTTGTTTTTTTGTTTTTTTTTAATGTGCGGGTACCGGGAGTCAAACTCAGGACCTTGAGCTTGCCAGGCAGGCACTTATGCCGCTGAGCTATATCACTGGCCGAGAAAGAAGGGAATTCCTTTTTTCTTTTTTTTTTTAATATGCAGGTACCAGTAGTCGAACTCAGGACCTTGTGCCTGCCAGGTGGGCGCTTATGCTGCTGAGCTATATCACCGGCCCTGTTTTTGTTATGTATTTATTTATTTTTTTGTGGGTACCGGGGGTCGACCTCAGGACCTCGTGAGCCAGCAGGCGCCCGTGCCTCTGAGCGATATCATCGGCCCTTTTTTCGTATGTGGGTACCAGGTGTCGAACTCAGGACCTCGCACTTGCCAGGCAGGTGCTTATGCCACCGAGCTATCTCAGTGGCCCTTTGTTTTTTGAGACAAGGTCTCTCTAGGAAGTTCAGGCTGGCCTTGAACTCACTATGTAACCCAGGCTGGCCTCGAACTCATGGCAATCCTCCTGCCTCAGCCTGCCAAGTGCTGGGATTACAGGCATGCACCACCATGCCCAGCTAAGTCCTAGATTTATGACCTAGAAAGGTTACCTGACTTCAGTGCTTCAGCTTTTTATCTGAAAAGCGGCAATAACCTGACTATCCTGGGCTGCCGGGATGCGATGAAAAGAGCTAATATATGGAAAGGGCCTGGAACCTACAGAATGTAGCACTGTTTTCTATTTGTATTTCCTCTTTCTTCCCCCAGCTATTCTTGCCATCCAGGCGTCCACCCACGCGCCACCTCTCAGAGAGGCCTTCCTGTCCCTGGTGCTGGGCTGAAGTATCCCCCAAGCTCGTTCCAGTGCTGTTTGTCTCCTTCATGTGCCACTTATCACGGCCCGAAGTGATCTTGTGGTATATGTGGTTAAGTCTTACTCTCTGTTCTCAAGGGCAGGAGCCATTTCCAGTCATGGGTGCTGCTCTATGCCCAGTGCCTGGAACCCAGCAGACCATTAGAGGGCAAGACCTGACTCTCAGCTTATTGTCAGAGGGCTGGGCCCAGGGCTCCCCTGCCAGCCTTCCTCCCCGCCACACCACAGTTGGCAGCTGCTACTCTGCATCTGCCTGTGTGATCTTGAGTGAGTCACTCACGCTCTCTGGGAATCCAGATAAGTGGAGGGGGGTAGTGATGAAACTAGGCAACTAAGAGACAACCTGATTTTCTAAGACTTTTTTTTTTGGAGGGGGACATCTCGGGGGCTCATAGCAACAGTGACGCGACTTCAGGGACCACCAAGTTCTAAAAATACCACCCTACTCCGACCAGCCCTCTCCGGCTGCCACTGAGCCTGAACCAGTGGTGAGATCCTGTGAGCCAGGCACTTCCTCCTTTTTGTACAAAACAGACACCAACCTTGAGCCCCACTGTGGCCCCCTCCCCCAGGGACCAGCCTGCCACCTGGTGGCAATTTGATGACATTGGCTCTCTTCAGGCTCACTGGAACAGATAATACCGTGGATGTGGATTTGCCTTTCCTGCCCTTCGATCTTTCCGTGAGCACCACCATCTGTGGAATCAGGGCGTACTCCACTCTGACATTTTCATTTTGTTTTTGCAGTACTAGGGATTGTACCCAGGGCCTTATACTGAGCTACATCCCTAGCTCTTTTAATTTTTAGTCCCATCTTCTAAGTCACTAAATTGCCCAGGCTGGGCCCTCACTTGAGAACCTCCTTCCTCAACCTCCCAGACTGCTGGGATTACGGTGTGTGACACTACACCTCGCTCCTCTCTGTTTTTATGGCATCTGCACAGCCTGCTGTCTGATCAAAGAACTAGAATTTACTTCACAGCAGAGAAAGAACAGAGGAAAGCTTGCGCTTGTGGAATTCACTGGCCTCACCACGCCCCTTTCCTGGTACCCATTCTAAAACATTCCACCACCCACTCCCATCCATCATTGAGGAAGCCATTTTGTGCCCCACCCTCTCCTTAACAGTTTCATTTCTTTCTAGATCCCCCTATAACTTTGGGGGTTGAGGAGAGACAGAGGAATTGGCACCTCCTCCATACAGGTTACAATCCAGCCAGGAAACCTTGTATTCCAAGAAACAAGCTAGTTGGAATCACCGCACTTCTGTTGAAAAGTCTTCCCAAAACCTTTTGTCCAAGTGCCCACATTACAGCTAGGGACATGGGCCAAAGGGAAGCAGCTTGGCTGGGGATGTATGGTAAAGTGACAGCCCTCTCTCCTTTCACTCCTCACTCTGTCCCAGAAGTCAAGCGTGCTGGGGTCTGTGGGCTTGGCTCCTCCCAGGGGGCCTGAAGGCTCAAGCATCCTGTCTGTTCATTCCTGGGGGTGGGTGGCCTGCCTCCTAGGGGCCTCCTCAGACGTTCTACTCCAGGCAGGGCCTGTAGGTCACTCATCTCCTTGTAGTCAGTTCCCTGTCCTGGCTGCCCTCCTTCCTGGGCTTATACCTCCCGCACCCCCAGAAGCTGCTCTAGTCTTCACTGCTCTTCCACGCACCCCCTATCCACCCCACAGCAACAAGGGCCTGGTTCAGCTGGGCCACACAGGACATCCTCCACCTCCTGCCTTCCAGGAAATCCAAGGGTTACCCTGTAAGAAGATGGACCACAGGGTACCTCTGGGCACACCACGTTTGAAGGAGCTCAGCTATGCCGATGGAAGGCTAGGATGCAGATATTTGGATGCCGAGACGTGCTCTAGGTAGGTGAGCAAGCTTCTGCATCCCAGAGTGGTGTGGGCTGGGGAGGTGAGGACCCTCTGCCCAGGTAGGTGGGGTGGGGTGTAGGGAGCAAGTAGTGGAACAGGCACAGGTAGATGGTGGAGCCAACAGGCTGGCTGATGACAGGGTGCATCCTTGCAGCCCTTGCACTGGGGCTGACAGATGGGCTGAGACCTTCAGAGAATGGGAGAAACAAGACTCTCCACAGGTGTGGAGAGGCCTCCAGAGTGCATTTTGCAACTTATGAAGAGTGATTTCAAGTATATAAAAGAATGTTGGTCCCATACACAACAAATACAGACATTCCTCATTTTTTTTGTTTTCAAATTATATTTATTAATATTTTATTTATACACAGTGTATTCACTTAGAGCTGGGAAGGGGAAAGCCCCACTCAAGTGAGGTAACAAACTTGCTATCTTTTACAAAATCTAATGAGAGCTGATGCAGGTATGATTAGTCCTCCTGAGAATTTGAGCATCATTAATTTTTCTGTGAACTTAAAACTAATGCTCGCATTAATTTTCAAATTACAGCATGTCTGAAAAAATATTAGCATTCGTAAGCGAGCAAAAAAACTATCATCTAAAGGTATATATTAACTCAGGCGTGAGTACACGGAAGCCCTGTTGCTCTGCACTTTGATACCATTTAAATACTGAATCTCAGAAGCTTTTATTTTGAATACATGAATTCATAATAATTTATCCACACTGCAGTGAGATTATTTTGAACTAAAGGTAAAATAATCTGTCACTTTCTTCCCGATTGCAGATATCCAGGGAGTCAGTCAGCATAAAAACTCTAATACTGGTAAAATAACCGACTTACATATGTGGAGCTAATGAAAAGAGAACGGTGATTCTCTTCCAATTATAATACCTATCCTAAAGGGGATAGTTTTAGGAAGTTAAAGAAAATCAGAAAATAATACTGTTGCTATGAAATGGTAACTAATTGGATATAATCAAATGCACTATATTAATATAAACATTTATAGTAATGAAATATAAATTATTAATTATGCAGCATGCTTTAGGGCCATTTTTATAGTTAGTTTGAGTTAGAAATATTAGATGCCTTTAATCCACCCTTGTCCATAATTCTATGTCATGTTTCCATAATAAACAAAACCCATTTTCTACATGTTCTGTTTCTTCTGACTTTAATAGTGAAAGTGTTTATCTTGGGCTGGGACATTCCGCATTTAACAACCGAGTTCTAGTCCTGCAACTAGGTCACTAAATGAATTGGTCGCTAAATGAGGAACCAACCGTCAATAGTATGTACACTACAATATTCAGAACAAAGAAGTGGTCAAAGAAAACCCCAACATGATGACTTTGCTTTTATTTGTGTAACTCTTACATGTAGTACTGTAATGTATAACAGAAAAAAAAAAAACCTACAGGACTGTATTATACAGTACAATCAATAAAAATTACAGTATTGTATAAACACGGTATACTGTACAGAAAAAATACACTGAGGCTCTACCAACAAGATGTACAGGACTATACAAAAAAAAAAAAAAAACAGGGCCGGTGAGATGGCTCAGTGGCGTAGGTGCCTGCCTTGCAAGCGCGAGGGCCCGAGTTCGACTCCCGGATCCCACATACGAAAAAGGGGCCGGTGATATCGCTCAGCGGCACGGGTGCCTGTTGGCGCGCGAGGTCCTGAGGTCGACCCCCCGGTACCCACAAAAAAAAAAAAAAAAAAAAAAAACAGATCGTAAGTCCAAGTGGCAGGTCATAAGTCCGGACAGTCGTTACACAGGTAGGTCGTTAAATGAGGAGTATCTGTAAAGAATGTTGTAATGAATACTCATGTGACTTAAAAGCAGCATGTTAGAACCCAACATGGTGGCACATGCCTGTAACCCCAGTACTCAGGAGGCTGAAGCAGGAGGATTGCCATGAGTTCAAGGTCAGCCTGGGCTACATAGTGAGTTCAAGACCAGCCTCAACTACATTGTGAGATCCTGTCTCAAAAGAAAAACAAAAAAACAAAAAAAAACAGAATGTTAGCTTGGGGGTATAGCTCAGTATAGAGTGCATACTTATCATGCATGAGGCCTTGGGTTTGATCTCTAACACTGCCAAAAAAAAAGAATGTCCCCAACACCATTCAAACAACCTAGGTACTCCTCCCTAATTACATCCCACAGTGGTGAACTGAATTTTGTGTTTCTCCTTCCTTTGATTTTCCTCATAGTTCTGAAAGCATTCCTAAATAATACAGTCAGTACCACACGTTGGTGTTTTTAAATTGAGGTAAAATTCATAGAACATAAAATTAACCATTTTAAAGTGAGAAATTTGGCTGGGTGTTGTGGCACATGTCTGAAATCCCAGCTACTCAGGAGGCTGGGGCAGGAGGATCTCAAGTTCCAGGCCAGTTGAGAAACTGTCAACCTGGGCAACTTAGCAAGACCCTATCTCAAAATAAAAATTTTAAAGGGCTGGGACATAGCTCATGGGTAGACTGCTTGTCTAACATGTGTGAGGCCCTAGGTTCAATCTCCAGTACTGCAAAAAGAAAGAAAGAAAGGCATTCAGTGGCTTTTATTACATACACAATGTTGTGCAACCATCACCTCCGTGTAGTTCCAGAAAGGAAACTATACTACAATGCACAGTCTCTCATCATTCTCCCAGTCTCCTTGTCACAAATAACATTTCTGTCTCTATAAATTTGCTAATTCTGAATATTTCATATAAAAGGAATCATAAAACATGTGACATTTAGTGTCTGCATTCTTAGCATAATGTCTCCATGGTTCACCCATGCTGTAGCATGTATCATTACTTTATTCCTTTTGTGGCTGAATAATATTCCATTGTATGTGTATTGTGAATTGTTTATTCATTCTTTTATGGACAATAGAGTTGTTTCCATCTTTCGGCTAGTATGTGTAATGCCGCTATGATCACTGGGGTACAAGTATTTGTTTGTGTATCTGATTTCAATTCTTAAGGGTACACAACTAGGAGTAGAATTGCTGAGTCACATGCTAATTCTATGTTTTAACTTTTTGAAAAATTCCCAGTAATGGACAAGGGTTCAAATTTCCCCACATCTTCACCAACATTTATGTTTTTTGTTTTTTTTTTAAGGGACTGTCATAGTATTTCCTCCACTGGTGGCCATGGGCCTCTTACTATTATCCTTTTTTTTTTTTTTTTTTTTTGTATAGGGGATTGAACCCAGGTCCTCAAGCATGCTAGGTATATGCTTTACCACTAAGCTACACTGCTCCCCCTCTTTTAAATTTAGAGGCAGAATCTAAGAAGTTGCCCAAAAAAAAAAAAAAAAAAAAAAAGAAGTTGCCCAATCTACTCTCAAATTTGCAATCCTCCTGCCTCAGCCTCCTGAGTAGCTGGATTACAGGTGTGTACTACCATACCTGGCTTTGCTGTTGTCGGAGACAGGCATGTGCCACCACGTGCAGCTATGCCTAGCCTTTGCTAGTCAATTTTGAGTTAATTTTTGTACATGGTATTAGGTAAGGGTCCAACTTCATTCTTCTGCATATGGATAGTCAGTTGTCCCACAGCCATTTGTTTAGGAGACTATTCTGTGTCCCAGGCATGGTCCTGGCATTTGTTGAAGATCAGTTCCACAGAGGTTTATTTCTGGATTCTCAATCCTATTCCACTGGTCTCTATGTCTGTCTTTATTTCAGTACCACACTGTTTTGATTACTGTCGTTTTGTAGGGTGAATGCTTTTCTCCTCCTCCTCCTCCTCCTTTTCTATATTTGTTCACTATGTTTAGGCTATTTGGGAGTCCCTTACAATCCATATAAATTTTGGGATAGGTTTTTTTTTCCCATTTATTAAAAAAAGATCACTAGAACTTTGGTATGGATTGCATCAAACCTGTACATTGCTTTGAATCATATTGCCATCATCTTAACAATGCATTAGTAGGGATGTCTTTCCATTTATTTAGGTCTCCTTTAATTTATTTCAGCAGCACGTTGTAATTTTCGGTGCACAAGTCTCTCACCTCCTTGTTTATATTTACCCCAAGGTATTTTATTACTTTGGGTACTCTTATAATTGGAATTGTCCTCATTTTCTTTTCAGATTGTTTCTTGCTGGCATATAAAACAAAACTGATTTGTGTGTGCTGACATTAGAGGTCCTGATGTTTTTGAGCTTACATAGTATGTATTATTTGGAAACTTGCATTTCGTGCTCAGCATTCTGTAAGAATTATCCATGGTGCCAAACATAACTAGTTCATTCATGTTTTTCTTCTTGTGTGATATTCTACACATGAAGATACCACAATTTATCTCTTCTCCTAGTTGGTCTATTTCCAGTCTTTCACAGTGCAACAGTGCTGTTCTGCATATTCGTGGGGAAGGGCAGGGTTCTGAGCCAGGGCTTCATGATTATCAATGCAGGCCTTTTATAACTAACAGAAACAAAGTCCCACCTCCAGAGATAATGATTCAGTTGATCTGGTGTTGGTTGTCAGTACTTTTAAAAGATCCTTGGGGCTGGTGAGATAGCTCAGCGGCATAAGCGCCTGCCTGGCAAGCATGAGGTCCTGAGTTCAATTCCTGGTACACACACACACACACAAAAAGATCCTTAATGTTCAGTCTATGTGGAGAATCACTATTCTAGAACACATGCTTTAGAGTGAAATACCTAAGTATGTTCACTTTCAGTTTTATTTCATACAAAATAGTTTTCTAATATGGCTGTATTATACCAGCATTATCAGCAGGACACATATTCCATTGCTCCAACACGTGGCATTGTCAGACTTCTGTTGTTTTGAGATGGGATCTCACTATGTAACTCAGACTGATCTTGAACTTAAGAACCTCCTGCCTCAGCCTCTTGAGAGAGGGATTACAGGTGTGTACCACTACTCTGGCTGGCATTGTCAGACTTTTAAATTTTACAACTTGATCTCTTTTTTTTTCACTTGATTTCTGATATAATTTGACTGACATTACTTCTAATTATGATTAATAATTAGATTGAACTTTTTTTTGAGACAAGGTCTCACTATGTAATCCAGGCTGGCCTTGAACTTACTATGTAGCCCAGGAGAGCCTGGAACTTGTGGCAATCCTGCTGCCTCAGCAACCTGAATGCTGGGATTGCAGATGTGTGCCACCATGCCTGACTTTGAACATCTTTTTTGTTGTTGTTTTGTTTTTCAGACTGGGGATGAACCCACGGGTCCTGGACATGCTAAGCATGTGCTCTAACACTGAGCTACACTCTCAACTATCTTTTCATATATTTATTTTTATTTTTTTAAATTTATTTATTTATTTAGTGGTACTGGGGATTGAAGCCAGGACCTACACACTAAACTACATCCTCAGGCCATTTAAAAAAAAACAAACAAACTTGCTTTTAAATTTTGAGGCAGGGTCTTGCTAAATTGCTAAATTACCAAGGCTGGGCCTGAACTTTGAACCTCCTGCCTAAACCTCCCAAATTGCTGGGATTAAGGGCATGCTCCACTAGGCCTGGCTCTTTTTATATTTATTGGCCATTCTTGCTTCCTTTTTTGTCCAATGCCTATTTATATCTTGTGGTGATATCCATGTATTTATATATTCTGCATATGAATAGTTCGCAAATATCTTTCAGCTTGGTGCTTGTTCTGGCATTTTATTAGTGTTTTAATTAACAGAAGTTTTACATTTTATTGTGGATACTTTTTTTTTCCTTGGTACTGGGAATTGAACTCAGGACCTTGTGCTTGCCAGGCAGGGCCTATGCTACTGAGTCATATCCCCAGCTCCCATTTTTTTTTTTTTTTTTTTTGGTCACTGGGAATCGAACTCACGACCTCACGCTTGCCAGGCAGGCACTGTGCCAGTGAGCTATATCCCTGTCCCTTGTGGATACATTTTTAAATCTTTTCCTTTGCAATCTGCTTTTATATTATAGAAAATGATCTTGAAGTATTCAAAATATTCTCCTGTTTCTTTATAAGAAATGTTTAAAATTTTACTTTTTTTTTTTTGAGACAGGATCTTGTTGTATAATTCAGGCTGGCTTTGAACTCACTAGGTACCCCAGGCTGGCCTTGAACTCACTGCAATCCTCCTGTCTCAGCCTCCATAGTGCTGGGGTTACAGGCATGTGCCACCATGCCTGGTTTAAAATTTTACTTTTCATGTTTAGTTTTGTTTGTTTATTTTTGTGGTACTGGGATTGAACCCAGCCTTTGCACTGAGCTACATCCCCAGCGTTTTTATTTTTTATTTTGCAATAGGGTCTTGCTAAGTCACTAAGTCCCAAGCTGAGTTCCAACTTGGTATCCTCCTGCCTCAGTCCCCCAAAGTGCTGGGATCACAGGCATGTGTCACCATACCTGGCCAAATGTTTAGGTCTTTAATCCACATGGAGTTGATTTTTATGTATATGATGTTCAGTAGGGGTCCAATTTTGCTTCTTTTCCTAATAGTTAACAGGATTTTTTTAGCACAATTTATCAACAAGCCAATTATACTGTCTTTCTCCATCTCCCCAACTGCAACAATTCCTCTGACATACAACAGGTTCATATGTGCTTGTCCATGTCCAGCTTGTTTCATGACCAATTTGCCTGTCTTTGGGCTGATATCAGACTATCTCATTTTCTTCATCTCCCTGTTCTTCAGGAGCATTTTGGCTACTGCACATCGGTAGCTAGACGGATGTTTACTGTAAAAATTTTTCCATTTTTCTGCATGTTTGACTTTTTAAAATAATAAAGTTTTGGAAATAAGGCTCACCTAGACTTTGCCTTTTTATCCTGGTACACTATTAAAAGGCTTAGGTTTCAGGCGGAGCCAGGTCTCTCTGTAGCCTCAACCCTTAGAGAAAAGACAAGTATTAGTGCAGTAATCAAAATTTCAAATTCCAGCAGGCAAGAGTAAGTGTTGGGGTGAGACAGTACTGGTTTTATATCGAGCCTACTTCACAGATGAGGAAAGTGACCCAGTCTCTCTGCCCACTAAGGATCGCCTTCCTTTAGCCTCGCGCCCCCAGCCCTTCTCCCTGCCCCTTTGAGACCCTTGCCTGAATCCTCTCCATTTGCCTCCCATGTCAACCTGTGGTTCGCTGCTTCCTGCTGTTTGAGCCGGAGGAGAAAAGGATGCCCACGGAAGAGAGGGGCGTGACACGGTCCTGGTCACACAGTGCGTCCCTGGTGCCGCCACAGAGCAAGAGCCACCCCTTAGGCCCCCAAACGTTCCTCGCTCCTCCTGCCTTTTTCAGGCCTTGTCTCTCTGTCTTCCCAGGCCGCCCTTTCCAGCTACCTTCCACCGTCTACTCTGTGCCAGGCTCCGCTGAGTCACAACCCAGCTGGCTGGCGAGCGCCTCCCCTCTCCAACTTTCTACTCAGCCCTGCGACTGGTGCTCCGCCCCCTTCCTGCTCCCAGGCCACCAGCGCCGTGATTCTTCGTGGCCACCAGGGGGCGCGCGCGGCCCAATGTGGGCTCGGCACCACCAAGGGCCCGCCCTGTCCGGCCGCGGCCCCGCCCCTCCAGACGCCTGCCCCGTCCGGCTGAGGCCTCGCTGCCTCTGCTTCCCTCAGCGCCTGGGATCCCCGGTCTTCTTGTCTCGCCAGCTTCGGCCATGGGCTCCACAGCTCACCCCGGGCGGAGGTCGCTGCCGCCGCCGCCGCCTCCGCCGCCCCTGTCGCCGCTGCTGTTGCTGCTTCCCCTGCTGCCGCTGTGGGTGGGCCTGGCGGGGCCCGGGGCCGCGGCGGACGGCAGCGAGCCGGAGGCCCGGGTGGCGCGGGGCGGAGCCCGCGCCGTGCGGGTGGACGTGAGGCTGCCGCGGCAGGACGCTCTAGTCCTGGAGGGCGTCAGGATCGGCCCTGAAGCCGACCCGGCGTCCCCGCTGGGCGGCCGCCTGCTGCTGGTGAGCGCCGCCTCCGACACCCCGCATAGACCCGGCACCCAGACCGCGCCTTGCTCCTAGAAGGAGACCTGACAGCCCAGCAACCCCTCCCCAGGCTGCTTTGGCCCCCAGCAGTCAGGCTTTCAAAACCTGAGATGCCCTCCTCTCCCTACTGGCTCCCAAGACCCTGACCTTGCATCCTCTGTGGCCGACCTCATCTCCCACTTCCACCTCCCCCTGCCTCACACTGCTCATTGAACCTCGCTACACAGATGGACATCGTGGATACTGAGCCAGAGGTGCCCGTAGAAGGCTGGATTGCAGTGGCATATGTGGGCAAGGAGCAGGAAGCCCAGGTCCACCAGGAGAATCAGGGCAGTGGTGCCCAGGCCTATCCCAAGGCCCTGGTCCAGCAGGTGCAGGGGCTGTATGTGAGGGAGAGGGGCTGGGGGAAAAGGTTCCCAAGGCATCTGCTAGAGCCGAGCTACCAAGTGGCCCCTAAGGAGAAGCACTGGGCCTGTGTGCGTTAGGGCACTCCAGTTTGGAGAACTAGGCAGTGTGGCGTGGAATCAGGGAGGTGGGAGGAGGCTCCGATTGCTCTGGAATCTGCACCATACTGTGAGAAGGGAGTTGTTGGTGGATCGGGCAGAAGGACTGCCTTGCTGGAACCTGGGAAAGGTCAGAGTTATTTGGATTTTACAGAGCAGGAAGCATGAGAGCTTTTCCCCTTGACCTCAAGAAGCGTATAGCTAGTCCAGAGGAAAGGCTTACTGCAGAAAGAGCTGTGAGCAGTGGTGCTGCAGGAAGTGAGATAGGTGTGGCAGAGTATATGCCAGCCTCCTGCCTCTGTCCTCCTGCAGATGCGCCGGGCCCTCTTCCTGGGAGCCTCTGCTCTGCTTCTCCTCATCCTGAACCACAATGTGGTCCGAGAGGTAAACTAGAGCAAGCTGTGAGTGTGAGCGGGCTGGGGAAGGGAAAACCAAAGGCTGCTGACCTCCCTGTCCCCTCTAGCTGGACATATCCCAGCTTCTGCTCAGGCCTGTGATTGTCCTTCATTATTCTTCCAATGTCACCAAACTGTTGGAGGCGCTGTTGCAGTGAGTTGGGGTTTGGGCTCCAAAAAAGACTGGGTTCTGGGATCTTGGGTGCTGAGGCTCCCTGGCTCTCCTATGGGTTCAGGGGATCCAGGAGCAGGGTGTCTGTCACCTGTTAGTCTTAGAGCTGTACTCTCCTGGGCTGGCAGTGGGGGAGAGGATGGGAAGGTGGTACTAGGGCTGTGTGAGAACTGGGAAAACCAACAGCTGGGAAAGGACTGGGAGCCAAAGCAGAAGGCCTGCAGGGGTGACATGCTGTGGATTCCACTGCAGGGCTGGGGTGGGTGAGTCTGGGTCTCCTTCTGCCTGTCCCTTTTGTGACTTTCCTTCCAGGAGGACCCAGGCCACAGCTGAGATCACCAGTGGAGAATCCTTGTCGGCCAACATTGAATGGAAGCTGACCCTGTGGACCACCTGTGGCCTCTCCAAGGATGGCTATGGAGGATGGCAGGACCTAGTGTGCCTGGGAGGCAGTCGTGCCCAGGAGCAGGTGTGTGCAAGTGGATTCTTCTGGGTCCCAGGAGAAGCAAATCCTGTGGGTCTTCTTGCCTTGGTGGGGAGGGTAGCCCTTCCCACCTCACAAGACTGATGTGTTTAGTGATACAATGCAGGGGGCCCTCTATGAAGCATCTGGCCCAAGGTCATGTGCAGTCAGTCTTAGTTGTTGTCATCATTATGCTGCTCTCCCACTCATTAGCCTTCCTTGGCTCCCTGTTGTCTTCAGAATAAAGTTCAGACTCCTTAGTCTGGCTTTTACAGCTTTCCTCATCACTTACTTTTCTAGCCTTTTCCCTATGCTCTGGCCACCCTGTGCCATTCACTGGCCTCCACATGTGCTCTGGGCCTTGTCCATCCTTGGCCCTAGGCATCGATTCCCTTTTTCTCCATCTCCATAGGGCCCAGTCTAGCAGAACCCTCACAAGTCATGCTGCCTGCCTACTTTGGAATGCTCCCTCGTACCCTCTGCTCAAGGTCCTCTCCCTCTGCTTACAGCAGTGTTTTGCCAGGCCTTTCCCAGGACTCTTAGGACAGCCCACCCTGTATGTGTTAGGGAGCATGACAGTCTCCTACTGGCCAGGGCTGTGTTTTCTTTGTCTCTGGATTTCCCAGTGCTTGACATCAAGTGGTTCAAAAGTGAACCCCTTGAACCCCTTCTGGTGAGCAGCCTCCAGCAGGTGTCAGTCAACATGGGCCATGTTAAACAGCTTCAAATCAGGCAGACTTGGGCTCCAATCTTGGCTTTAAAACCTTAGCTGAGTGATCATGTCAAGTGTTTAATCTCTCTGGTCTTATGTTCATGAGTAGAAACAGTACAATATATATATTGATGTATATATCCCTTGCAGGCATCCCATGCAGATCCTTGGGCAGAGCAGGGATTTGATGTGGGGCCGAAGAAAGGTCAGAGCTGGGAGGGAAGAGGAGCAGGCCAAGGAATGGGCCCCAGGAGGCCTGGAGTTGAGAATGCCTACAGTCTGCAGTTAGGTCTGGCTGGTAAGAAGGCAAAGCTGAAGTGTCCATATGGTAGCTAGGCAGGCATCTCAGCTGGCTGGCATGATGGGCACTGGACCCTAAGCCCTGACCCCTAGGCCCAGGCACCATCCTGAGCCACCTTTTCAGTGGTCTTTGGGAATCCAGAGCTGGAGCACCCCTGGTATCCATGTATCAGGAAGCTCAGACCAACAACAAGCCCCACCCCTACCCCTGCCTTTCCCAGGGGGGCCCAAGGTACATTGAGCCTGGATGTTCCAAAGCAAGAAGCTCCAGAGCAGGCTGTGCCCTGCAGAGCTTATGCTGTAGTAGCCGCTCAGCAAGTCCTGTCCCATGTCAGCCTGCTTCAGAATGGCATGGGACACAGAGCAGGGCAGCTCTAGCCCTGGGCTCATAGGACCCAGTCTGGGGAGTGGATAAGCTAGAAATACTGTTATTCTTCTGGGGTGAGGGCTGAGCTGTAGTGGGCACAAGACTCCCCGGCTTATAGCAAAGGCACCTGAGCTCAGCCTAGGGCTTAGGGGGAGCTTCCCAGATCAGGTGCCACCACCCCAGTGAGACAGGAGAGAAAATGGGGGCAGACTCATAGACACCTCTCAGTAATGGTCCCCAAAGTACCTCCACCCCAAGCAAGAGCAATATCATGCAGCACTAGCAGCCCCCAACCTGGTTTAGATAGAGTAGTGCCTTTTTACCATCAAAATGTTTCTCACCTCCTCTCCTCTGTCATGATGGGAGCTGAATTTCAGCATTCACCTGGGCAGGGAACACTGGGAATGCTGAGAGCTTTTAAGTGAATGTATAATAATAAATATATTAGTCATAACACATCTACTAGCTGTGTGAAATAAGCTTGCCAGTGTGGGAGAGCATGTCTGTCTTACTGTGCCACGTCATTTCCTGAGCTGGCTCCTCAGTGGTCAAAATCTAGAGTCATGCTGCGTTTTGTGGGAGCTAAGTCAAGATTAGTGCGGTTCCCCCTAGCAATCTGAATCCCCCTAGAGCCTGGGCCCACAGGTTTTACAGTGATCTCTCAGTTGTGTTTCCCAAATCTCATCCACAATTGAGCTTGTAGATGGGAGTGAGGGATAGTGCAGCCTGAGAAAGCAGACCAGGAGGAAGTACAAGTTGAGGATGGGGTAGGACAGTGCAAGAGACAGATGTGGCTGTCCTTGCACCTGGGTGAAGCAAAGGCAACTGGGACAGACCCTGAGGAAGACGAAGGTGGGAGGGACAAGGGCTTGGAAGGAGGAATCCAGGAGTCTGCAGGGACATAGAGGCCCATGAACCTGCCTGTTCATGAGGGTGGATGCTCCTGAGGGAAATATAAGGAGCAGCCCCAGCACCCCTGACAGCTGCTTCCCTCCCCCAGAAGCCCCTGCAGCAGCTGTGGAATGCCATCCTGATGGTGGCCATGCTCCTGTGCACAGGACTTGTGGTCCAGGCCCAGCGGCAGGCATCACGGCAGAGCCAGCAGGAGCCTGGAGGCCAGGTGGGAGCCAAACCACAGAAAGCCTGGTGCCCCTAGCCCTCGGGCCTATGAGACTATGGCTGTCTTCTTGCCACAGGTGGACCTTTTCAAGCGCCGTGTGGTACGGAGACTGGCCTCCCTCAAGACCCGGCGCTGCCGTCTGAGCAGAGCAGCACAGGGCCTCGTGGAGCCTGGCACTGAGACCTGCGCTGTGTGTCTGGATTACTTTTTTAACAAGCAGGTTAGTGGCCTGGGCAAGACCAGCCATCAGCTGACCTGTGACTTTCCCTACTCTATTCCTGGGGGACCCTGAGACCACCCCAACCAGGCCCTTTTCTTTCCAACCCCCAACAGGACTACAGAAACCAGAATGGGGCTGGGCCAGCAGGTGGAGGTTGGAGGAACAGGCTCTAAGAGGATTCAGTTTCCCAGCTCAAGTGAGGGGTATAGGCCCAGGCCCCCCACCTGGAGCCCTGACCCTTGACTTGAGCCCCTCCCCCATCCCTGTAGTGGCTCCGGGTGCTGCCCTGTAAGCATGAGTTCCACCGAGACTGCGTGGATCCCTGGCTGATGCTCCAGCAGACCTGCCCACTATGCAAATTCAACGTCCTGGGTAAGCACTGGGGTGGTACCCTAGGCCCCAGTGGCTGTCCCAATGGCCCCACCTGATGCCTCCCTCCATGTTCTTCCTCCTCCTCCTCCCCTGCAGGGAACCGCTACTCAGATGACTAGCTGCCCCACTGGGGATTCTGTGTGCAGGAACAGATCCTTCCGCTGCATCCGGCCCTTAGCCTGGGCTCCTGGACAGGACAGTGGAATGGACAGGGCGGTCAGCCCTGTGGGTGGAGGAAGAATGTGGGCCCCAGCATATGATGCTGGGAAGCAGGGACCTGCAGCCCTGGCCAAACATGCAGGGCAGGACCCACCACGCCAGGGTGAGAAGTCACTTTGTGGCCCTTTTCTGCAGTCCTGGGGTATCCGTATCTGCCCTGCTCACATGCAGCTCCCAGGACACTGCAGATAGAGTATGGGACCAGTGTAGCCAGGGGATTCCTGAGGGCTGAGGTTACAGTGGCTGTTTTATGCTTATTGGGGAACAAGCTGTCTGGCCTTGGGGCACCCTGGCCTGTCTCTCAAGATAGTCTTGGTCAAGGCTGTCATGTTAAACCCACAGACCCCTCTACCACCTGCTGTTCTTGGGCACTGGGCACTGGGTGCCACAGGCCCTGCTGCTGTCCAGGCTGGGACGAGGCCTTAGAATCGACCCAGTCTTGTACTTCTTGGCTGGGCTATATGTTACTCATCGAGATACAGTACTTGAAGCCACAGGTTAAATGTGATGCATCTTCCAAGGGCAACCATTTTTTTAAGAGTTGGGGCAGGGAAGTTTTAATAGTAAAATAAACATGGATATATTTTAACATAAGATGTAAAGTTTATGTGGATATTTTAAGATTTTTTAAAAAAGTTGCCTTGGGTTCTACTGCCAGTGGTAGGTGGAGTTCACAGATGACCACCAAGCCCCCCACCCTAGCCTACCATGAACACCCTGTATAATCTATGGAATGGTGACTCTATGGGATGTTACCCCCATGATCAGGTTATATGCAGAGCTGACCTTAAGATGGGGAAAGTATCCTAGTGGGCCTGACCTACACATAAACTCATTAAAAGCAGTTTCCTCTGGCTGGTAGAAGTCAGAGACTTGAAGCATGAAGGTGATTCAATGCCGCAACATTTTCTGCTGCTTACTTGAAGACGGAGGGGCCATGAGGTAAGGAAGATGGAAATGGGGACCTCAGTCCTACAGCCATAAGGACTGAATTCTGCCAGCAACCAGAATGAGTTTGGAAGATTATTCCCCAAATAATCTTCTGGGGCTGACAGAAAGAAATATGCCCTGGTTAATACCATGATTTGAGCCTCCTAAAACCCTAAACCAAGAACCCAGCCATGCAGGGCCTGGACTTCTGACCTGCAGAACTGTGAGCTGATAAATGGATGCCACATTGGGAGAGGCCTGAGAGAATCATTCAGCTTTGAGAGGGCTTCCCCTGGACTTGGGCCAGACCATGTGCTCAGGGAGCCACCCCCAATGGCTGGCTCTCCCCTTAGGGATGGCCCAGGGCATCCCAGCCTCTTCAAGAACCCTAGGACTTCTCAGAAGCAAGAGTTAGGAAGACCTAACAGTGCTGGCCCTGCTACACATGTGGCCCCTCTTGATCCTTCTCTGTAAACTTCCGAGCTCCACCTGATGGCCTCCTTACCGTCCTCACCAGGGAAAATGCCGTACAAGGCTGAGAGAGCACAGCCTGAGAAGAACTTAGTGAGGGGGGCTAGGGGTATAGCTCATTGGTAGACTGCTTGCCTAGCATGCATGAGGCCATGGGTTCAATCCCTGGTACTAGAAGAGGAAAAAAAAGTCCTCAGCAAGGTCTCCGAGCTTATCCTTCACAGACAAAGGGAGAATTCATGGGGCCAGTGTCTTCCTTCTTGACAGTGACCACTGTATGCCTGGGGTGTTTGGTGACATGAGTGCCAGACACATGGCACCCTAGGTTGAACAGGCCCCGAGGTCTAGGCCTAGTAAAGTCAGGGCTGGTTAAAGTCTCCAAAGGCCTGGCCGTGCCTTTGGTGGCCTCTTGGGCTCTGACCTTCAGGATGTAGAGAACTCCTCTGTGACTCTCACCAGTTCCTAAAGGCAAGGAGCTCCTCGGTGAAAGGATGCCTGGTGTTCTTGAGTCCTTAATGTCCCCAGGCCCAGGTTTAAACCCAGGGTGGGAGGCTGAAGGTGTCACTGTCCTCTGCCTGCTTCAGTGAGCCCAGAGCCAAGATCCTGGCCTCAGATTCCTTGCTTGCTTCAGACATCCTCACTGGCCTTTCCCCAATACACTGTCACACGGACACGGGTGGCTCAGTGGGTGCCAGTCACTGTGTCCAGCTTTGCCCCTTGACCCTTGCTGTGATAGTGGAAGGATTGCCCTTTACCTGGCCCAGGCGTTAGAAGCTTCTTTCTGCCCTTGATATGCTTTCCTCTCCCATAGCCTACCCAGAGAGAGGCAGAAAGCTCCCCCTTACTGAGGGCCCACAGGGCCGGGTCCCTGCTGGCTGGGTTTCTCCTGACTAATGTCCTGCAAAGGGAAGGAAGGACTGTCCCTCCAGTTCAGCCATGCTGTGAGGCCAAGAATGCCATGGGCAGATGGCTGGGGCTTTATTCTACTGGGGAGTTGCCAGCCACCTGTCCTACAGCCCCATTCCTGCTGTAAGTTATGTGGGCCGCTCCTGGGGCTGTTGTGCAGAGCTTGCCTGGCCCTGATTTGGTGAGAGTCTCTTCCTCAGCCTGGCCAAGGCCCGGATGGGGTTCTGAGCACAGACAGCAGAGTGGGTCACATCCTCGAGGGAAGACTTGCTGGGCCAGTTGCTGGGATGCCGAGGAGGGGATCTTTGCGGATGGCCCGGCGGGGTCCTGCTTCTGCTGCCCGTCCTGCTGCTAGGAAGGTACCGCCTGCTTAGGGGCCTGAGGACCAGTTCACAAGATTCCCCTATAAGTGAGGGGGACCATGCCACCCATCTGCCCTGCCTTGGGAAAGCCTTGCTCACCTTGGGGACATACTCTGGGCCTGTGCCAAGGGTGCTGCTTTCTGGGTGCCCTTGCCAGGAGGAGACCACAGTTGGTCCTGCGGGATCAGCTGCAAAGAAAGCCAAGCTCAGAAGGGCCTAGTAGTCCCCTCTGCACTGCATAGAGAGGGTCTCATAGCAGGGATAGGGAGGGAGAGCCCAAACTCATACCTCTCCACTTAAGGGCAGGGAAAGCTATCTAGGGCTTCTTCAGCTGCAAATCTTTGGCCAGGCAACACATGTGGGAAGGTTCTTCTGAGAAGGCCCCCAGTTGCACTTAAAGTAAAGGTGTGAAGGGCTTTAGGGATATTTGGAGCCAGAAGGCACTGAATCTGTAATATCCTCACACCTTCTTGAAATGTGGTAGAAGTTTCACAAAAGCACAGCCTACACCCACATGCCAGGAGGCTGGCTCTCAGCTCTTGACGGGTTCCCAGGGCAGAGTCTAATGACCTCTGCTGGGTAGGGGCCTCCTCCAACCCCCTAAAGTCCACCCTCAGGTCTACCTTGAGGCCCCCCTGCTGGGCCACCTCATGGATTTTGGATAGCATTGACTGGAGCCGGCCATTCTCCTCCTGCAGGACCTGGATGCGGATGTCATTGGCCTGTACTTGCCTCTCCATGTCGCCTGTGATGTTGCCAGAGCCTGTGGGGACATGATATAGTACTTGGGACCCTGCTTCATCAGGTCAGCCTGTGTCCAAGGGACACATCTCAAAGGCCAGGCACAGGCGGCTGGATAGTACACTGGGCCTCCCATCACATCTTCCTTCTCTTGAGGCTTTGTTCTCCTTCCCTGTTCTCCCATCTGCCGTGAAGGTGACATAGCATTGTCATCTAAGAAGCAGAGAGCTGTGTGGGTCCTAGAATTCACAGATGATTTGGCAAATTAGCAAGAGTGAATCTCTTACCCCATTGAGAGAGAGAATGAATATGACTCTTCCAAGCCACCTGTTTTGGCAGGCCAGAGAGACACAGTGAGTTGTCCAGAGAGTCACCCAGACAACTCTGGAAATGAGTCACAGGAATTCACCAAGGATGTTCTTTCCTATGCTGCGGTGATGGATACTTACTTCCAGCTCTCTAAACCTTGGCAAGTTGCTGCCTGTTCTGGTTCTCTGTTTTCTGCTTTGTAAAAAAAAAGGGACTGCTCTGCAAAAAACTGACCTGATAGGACAGTTGTGAGGTGACAGAAGGGTCTGGCACTTAGTGTTCAGTAATGAGGACTTGTTGTGACCACTAAATGACAGAGGATCTTCCTGGCAGCTCTGAGAAGAGATTCATCACAGATTTAGAGGGCTGGGAGAAGAACCCAGAATGTTTGACACCCGCTTCTGGGCAGGTACCTAGCACTCCTGACCATGGGGATCAGGACACCACACTGCCCTGTAGTGTGGGGAGATGCTAGAAAGAGGGACACAGGGAAGTCAACCAAGGACTGCCATGTGAAATGGTGAAATACATACCCTAGAGGCAGCAAGACCTGTGACTAGGTTCAGCTGTGACAACCAAGGGCAGTCACCTCACCTCTGGATTTCCATTTCCCCTCTGCACAAAGGTATGAACAACACAGGAAGCACCTGCATGCTGACCAGCCTGTGCCCCACTGCCCGCAGTCTAAAGGAGGTGTCCTTCCCACCCGAACCCTCAGCTGCCTACCCAGGCCCCCTCATGCCCTTGCATCAAACACAGGCCCTTACTTTGGATCTGGGGCTCCATGGGCCTGTGCAGGTCAGGGAAGGCCACCAGCAGCCTCTCCTGCTCCCTCAGCTCCGCCATCTCTTGTTGCAGGTCCAGTACAGTCAGGCGCAGGTCTGTCGTCACCTGTTCCAGGTCCTGCTTCTCCTGCTGCAGGCTCTGCAGCAGCTCCTGGGGCGTGGAGAAGCTCAGACCTGGTCCCAGGATGGCTCCTGGCTTCATGCTCCCCTGGGGATACCACCCCCAGGCACAGGATAGACTAGCAGGTGCTCAGCAGGTTGGAGGCTCCTCTGCTGAAAGGGAAGGGTCATCCCCACCCTCAACCTGTCCACTTGCACCTGCTGGGCCCGGAGCTGGCACTGTCCCTGCTCCTTCTCACTCTGTAGGCTCTGCAGCTGCTCCTCCATCTGGGCCCGCTGGCCCTCAGCCTCATCCAGACCTCTCTGTAGCTCTTCACGCTCCTGGTCTAGGCTGTCCAGCTGCTGTAGCAGAGCCCGCTGTTTGGCTTGCAAGGACTGAGTGGGAAGAGACAGGCTGTGAGGTCCACAGGACTAGGCCAACAGCCATATGGGACTAAAGAAGCTACAGTATCCCTGTCCCTCTGAACCTCCCCTTATGCCTCTGTGCACAGGGAAGGCCACGCACACATAAAGGGGAAGGGGTGGAAGGAAGACAGTGGCAGATACACACCAACCTGGTCTAGGCTTGGGCCCTCGGCTTGGAGACCCCACACCCTTGGAACATAGTTGGCTGACCATGGCAGCCTCACCCCCCCCACACTCCCACATACTTCCTTCTAGTTGAATACAGTCCCCACTAGAAGGGGAATTCTGGGAAATAAGCTTTTCTTCTTACATCTTCAGTGTCAAATTAGCCTGTGTCATTGAAACCCACATTTCCAACATCCACTGAGTATAAAGCAGGATGAAACAAAGGTGTTCTGGTGTGAATCCTGGCTCCAACTCCTGCTAACCGTGTAGCCTGGGGCTATGTCCTTCACAGCCTCAGTTTCCCCATTCATGAAATGGTAATGACAGGAGTATCTCCCTCCTATTTTTATGGCAGGGAACAAGGACAGGGCTGCACAAACAGCCTGAAACCCAGTACCTGTGTCCTGGGCCTCACCTCCTGGTGGCGAACCATGCTGTCCACACGGGCCTTCTCCTTGTCCAGCTCTGTGCTGGCCCAGCGGATCTGCTGGCCAGCTCCATCCAGCCGCCCTGCCAGCAGCTGCACTTGCTCCTCTAGCTGCTGCACCTGCCTCTCAGCTGCCACCCTGTGCTCAACTTCCTCTTGCAGCTGCTGGGCCTTCGGCTCTGCAGGATTGAGTGAGCAGGCATGGGGGCCAGGGCAGGGGTGCAAGTCCCTGCACTACCCCAGACCTAGGAAGGGATCCAAGGGGAGGTTCCTATCATATCTCTGGGCTTTAGTGTTCTCAGTCCAACATGGGGCTCTGGACCTCTTAGGTGGGTCTGGAAAACAGAAGGTGTTCTTTGGGCAGGAGGTGGCACCCAAGCTCAGGTGGCTGCCCAGCAGTGCTGATGGTCAGGCCCACCCTACTACAGTAATCCTTCTCTTTGTCCCAGAAGCTCGGGGGACAGAGATGGAGGACACTTGTCCAGTCACATCACTGGACTGAGACATGGCACAGGGACACATAACAAGGCTCCTTACCCATGGCCTGCATGGACTCCTGCTGCTGCTTCAGTTCTCCCTCGAGGTTGGCCACCTGTGTCTTTAGATCACGTATTTCTACAGCAGCCAAAAGAAAGGCTGTTCAGAGGAGCCCTTGGGCCTGGCCAGTAGCCCTCATGCCCAGAGCACCCTGCAGAATGCTACGCCATGTGGAGAGGCCACCTGAGGTCACCATGGAACACTGAGGAGGTTCAAGGAAGCCTGGGACCTCATCCTGCCTCTTGCTGGCTGGCTGTCATGTGTTGATACCTCTTTGGGCCATGATGTCCTCCATAGAGGCAACAGTGAGGCTTGGGAAGGGCAGTGACTTGCTCTAATCCTCCAAGCCTCACAACATAGTAAGTACTGGCAACTTCCAGTACTTTTCACTTTTGCCTAATAGTTTTTGCCAAAGCCAAAAAGACTGCTCTGGTGGGGTGCAGGTGCCAGGGGAATGAACTCCCTAGAAGTAATCCTCAGTGATGGTCAAGAGCAAGTGGATTAGTAACCCAGCTCCCTCCCCCTGCTAATAGGACAACCAAGGCACACACGCCACCCACTGTCTGCTGGTGTTCCCCAGTGGGTCTGAGCTCCAGCTCAGAGTGGTATTCTTTTTTTTTTTTTTTTTTTTGTGGGTACCAGGGGGACGACCTCAGGACCTCGCGCGCCAACAGGCACCCGTGCCACTGAGCGATATCACCGGCCCCTTTTTTCGTATGTGGGTTCCGGGAGTCGAACTCGGGCCCTCGCGCTTGCAAGGCAGGCGCTTACGCCGCTGAGCCATCTCACCGGCCCGCAGAGTGGTATTCTTAACAGCCATGTCATGTGGACCTTGACCAGGAGGCTCAGGAGTTCACATTGCTCCTTGTGGGCAATATCACCAGCTGGATGGACACATCCTTTACTGCCTTTCTTTCCTTGCCTCTTGCCCACTCCCTAATCTACGTTTCTTCCATATAAACTACTGGTACTGGTCTCAGGTCTCAGGGTATAGCAGAGCCCTTGGGCACTGAGTGTCCAGCCTCTAGGGTACAGACCTGCAAGCAGTTGCTGCCTGTCACACTCCCACTTGGTAAGACGTCGCTTGGACTCCTCCTCCTGTCGTTGCCGCTCACCCTTCTCCTGCTGCAAGTCCTGCTCCAGCTTGCCCACCTGCTTCCTCAGGCTGTCCTTCTGCCCCTCAGTCTCTTCCAGCTGGGTCCTGAGAGGCCCAACAAGCTGAGAGAGGGCCCCCATGTGCTTACTGAGGCGTGTCAAGTCTTTGCTCTGCTTTTCTGCCCAGTGGATCACGGTGGCAGCCGGTAGGGGCCTGATCCCCATGCTGTCCTGCACCAGCTGCTGGAACTGGCCCAAGGATGAAGGCAAGTTCTGGCTCTGACAAAGGTTGATGACCACCTTGCTCACTTCCCACAGGCTGCCCTGGACGCTGGTGCACGCATCACAGGGCACCAGGGCTGTTTCAATGGTCTGGGAGTGGACGCTCTTGGTGTTCTCAGAGGTCCTGGCTGGGCACTTCAGGGAGATGGAGATGCTCTGCGGCCCTTGGCAGATCTGGTATGAGCCTGATGTTGGAGGGGGAGGCTTGATAAACTTGGCGGTAATACATTCAGGGCTCCTGGCTGACTTGCCCTTGGCTGTGGGCTTGGAGGTGGGGGTTTCCCCTTGGCTTGCCCTTTTCTGGGGTCAAGAAAAGAAAGGAAAGCAGGTGAGAGAGATGGGCCTGTAAGGTGCCTGGTTCTCTGAGGATGTTCTGTGACAGCCTTCAATACTCAGTTCCCTAGATGATACCTGACACCAACACAAATAGGAAAGAACCTTCTCCCTCTTTTCCTATGACTCAACTTGTCACACCCACCCCTGGCTTGATGTATGTGTGGTCCTGGGGCAGTGACAGTGACAGCTACTGGTTAATGGGCTCTTGCTTGCTCTCATGCCACCACAACCACTCAGTTTTAGTTTCCTTCCCCTCATGGTGACAGCTGTCCTCCAATGGGCGGTAGTGAGGATTATAAGAAACTGTAACAACTGGGGCTCCTATTCCCCCTCACTGTACTGAGGATCAGACCTGGGATTTTTCCAAAGTCCCACAGGGTAAATGACTGAGCTAGGAAGCTCAGACATGACCCCCAAGGCCTGTGTTCTCAACAACCATGTCATGTGAGCCCTGCCGGGGAGGCTCAGGAGTTCACATTGCTCCTCATGGACAGTGGGGAGCCAGGGAAGGAGGCAGTGAACAGTGATGCACTGGGAAGCTAGGGCAGGGTGTGAGGGTGATCACAGTTGGGGGCTGGGGCTAACCCACCTGGGGGGCTGTCTGCTGATAGAGCATGCCTAGCCTCAGCAGGCTGTCCCAGAAGCGCCGCACTGTGAGCCCCACAGACATGCAGGGCCCCACAGCCTGGGAAGAGGGCATCGTCTGCTCTGAGCCAAGGTTTTCCAGGTAGCTGGCACAGCTCTGAAGCAGCAGCAGGAGTCTGTGGGCAGAAATGGCAAGGTGGGCTGGGCCTGAGGTCAGTGTGTCCTCACACCACACAACTGGCAGTTTCTGGCCCAGGTATAAGGGACTCGGAAAGTCTCTCAATATGCTCTGCCAGACCATCTTTTTTTTTTTTTTTTTTTTAATGCGGGTACCAGGAGTTGACCTCAGGACCTCGCACTTGCCAGCAAGCGCTTGTGCCACTGAGCAATATCATCGGCCCATTTTTTCCTCTATGTGGGTACCAGGAGTCGAACTCAGGACCTCACGCTTGCCAGGTAGGCGCTTATGCCGCTGAGCTATCTCACCAGCCATGCCAGACCATCTTTATCATAATCCAGGGGCTACTTCCTCCAGGAAGCCCTTTTCAGCCCCAAGTTTGGCTCAGGGACCTCTTGTAGGCCTCCTGGGTGGCAGCACTTCTGGCTGGCTATTCCACAGCGCAGGCGTGGCCAAACCAGAAAGGGTTGGGCAGGGTACTCTTAGCTAAGGCGCAGAATAATGCAAAGCCATATAGGATGGAAGGTGTATTCTATACTCACATTTCTCCAGCCCATCATAGGTTATAAATGGTGCTTTCATACCCACACTCCTCTGGGCCTCGGAATAGTAACCCTGCCTTCTCCATCCCCAGCCAGGTCATCCTGCAATGTCCCTGCTGCCTGGTAGGCTCCCATGGCTTTATTAGCATGGAAGGTTTCTGAGAACTGGGTTGTGATATCCAGAAAGTAGAAGGCTGATGACCATGTTAACTTTATTGTTGTTGCTGTTCCAGCTGTTGTTGTTGTTGTTATTATTTTGGTGCTGCTGTTATTATTATTTTGGTGATACTAGGGATTATTCCCAGCCTTTTTTATCTTTTGAGACAGGGTCTTGCTAAATTGCTAAGTTGCCCAGGCTGGGCTTGAACTTGTGATCTTCCTGTCTCAGCCTCCCTGAGTGCTGGGATTACAGGCATGTGCCACACCATGCACATCTATTATTATTTTTTGTGGTGCTGGGACTGGAACCCAGGGCCTCACACTTCCTAGGCAGGTGTTCTATCACTGAGCTGCATCCTCAGGCCAACAGGCCTTTAACAGACAGCAACAGCATAGAAGTGCTAGAACTTCGCAGAATCCAGTAGCCTCTTCCCAGCAGGGCTAGGAATTGGGAAAACACATTCCCCTGTCTGGCCTTGTGAGGCATAGGGGTAATAACACAAACCACAAGACACCAGGAAAAAATAGCCTGGGATGGAAACACTGAGTAGCAGCTCTGGAGTCCCAGATACACAGAAACCTAAGGAGGCAGCAGTCACAGCTGCAGTGCCCCAGGGACCAAAAAGGCCAGGCACCTCTACTCCCTAAGGCAGACAGGATAGGACAGCATAGCACAGCACAGCACATAACACAATAAAAGGTGAGGGAACAGCCAGGCAGGTAGTGCATGCCAGTAATCCCAGTACTCTGAGAGGCTGAGGCAGGCAAATTGTAAGTTCAAGCCCAGTCTGGGCAACTTAGCAACTTAGTGAAATCCTGTCTCAAAAATGAAAAAAAAAGGGCTGGGGATGTAGCTCAGTGTGAAGGCCCTTCGTTCAATCACCAGTACCAAACTTTTTTTTAAAAAGATGAGTAACTTTGAGGGTCCTGAGCTGATCTGGCTCCTAACAGGTATTCAGTCCATGGTAATTATTGTTACTACATTGTCATCATCTCTAGAAGGGGCTTCTGTGGCTGCTACTAATGTAAGACGCAAGTGGCAGCACCCTGAGACGGCCAGGTTCAGTAAAGGTCCTCACCTGTCAATGACCAGCTCCAGCAGCACAGCATGAGACAGCTGTGTGAACTCAGGGTCACCTGGCACATGGTCATAGTGCTCTAGCAGGGCCACCATGTCGAGGTCACAGGCTACACGGTCAGGGAACTTCCAGGAGGGGAAGCGCACGGGTCCGGCGCGAGAGAACACATCCACAATGGTGCCCTGCAAGTCGGTGAGATCCTTGCACAGGCTGTCCATGCAGGCCTGGCTGCCCAGCAGATGTGCCATTCCCGCAGCTCCTGGGGCAGGCAGAGAGGAGCTTGGTTAGCCAGAGAGATGTGGCTGCTGCTGGAGGAATCTTCCAGAAACATAATCTACTGGGTTACTCCTTAGCAAGAACTCTGCCCCGACCTTGGGAGAGGTCTGCTAATTATCTCGCTGACAGTCTCTCTCCCTGTGAGCTCCAGAACTGTCACCTTTGGGTTCACTGTTATATGACCTGGCAGCCTAGGCTGAGAGGCCTGAGGACCAGCCTGTCCCCACAAGTGCTAGGAAGCTCAGAGACACCCAGGCCTGGTCCCTGAGGACTGAAATGGGCCCTCAGTCTCCCCAAACAATGGGCTGTGGCCTCACCTCTCACAGGTGCCTGCCTGTGGAGCTGCAGCCATCAACTGTGTCTGGCTCTTGGACTAGCCTGCAGGCTCCGGGGCTCAGCCAGATGCCTGGCTTCCTGTGCCCAGTGCAGGTCTGACCTCAAGCAGCCCTCCAGTCCCTAGAATGGATGAAGGTGACAGTGAGTGACCACACAGGAATTCCTTGGGGACAGGGTGGAGGCTGCCTAGGAAGAAGGGGAGGGTATTTCAGACTAGAGGAATAGGGTAAGCTATATCCCCAGATCATTTGTATTTTTCACTGTGAACAGGGTCCCACTAAGTCACTAAATTGCCCAAGTTGGGCTTGACCTTGCAATCTTTCTGCCTCAGCCTTCTAGAGTGCTGGGATTACAGGTGTGCATCACTGCACCTGGCCTCAACTCTTTTAAATTTTTTTTTTTTTTTTTTTTTTTTTTTTTTAAGATACAGTCTTGTTAAGTTGCCAGGACTGGCCTCAAATTTAAAATCCTCCTACCTCAGCCTCCCAAGTAGCTGGTATTATAGGTGTGCACCACTGAGCCCAGTTACCTTTTTTTTTTTTTTTTTTTAAGTCACAAAGTCCAGTGTTTATTTGACCTTTATGGCAAATCTCAGTTTGCACCAGATAATATTTCAAATGCTTGAAAGCCACATGGGCTGGTATAGAATGTCAGATGTGTGTGTTCCTTTAGCAAACAGGGACTGAGTATTCATTACCTGCTGGGTGCTGTATCAAGACTAGGGAGCTGGGAAGCCAGGCGTGGTGGCACACGCCTATAATCCCAGCACTCAGGAGGCTGAGGCAGGAGGATCGCTGAAAGTTTCAGGCCAGCTTGGGCTACAAAGTGAGTTTAAAGCCAGCCTAAACTGCATAGTGAGAACCTATCTCAGAAAGACAAAAAAAAAAAAAAAAAAAAAGACTAGGGGGCCAGGCATAGTGGTGCATACCTGTAATCCCAGCACTCAGGAGGCTGAGGCAGGAGGATCGCTGCAAATTTGAGGCCAGTCTGGGCTACTAGTGAATTCAAGGCCACCCTGAACTACATAGTGAGAGCATCTCAAAAAAATAAAAACAAAAACAGATAACAACCAAACAAAACAAAAAAAGACTAGGGAAAAAGCAGGGCATATGGAACCCTGTCCTCTGGGAACCACCAACTATGTCTGAAGGTCTTTACAAAGAGTAAACTTGGATGTGTCAGCTTTACCCACCACAAAGAAAGCCAAGTTTGTTGGCATTTGTGTATACACACAAACACACATACGCTTGCACCCTACATACATGTTTTGGCAACTGCCTCTCCTGAGGTACCACTGCCTATGAGATTTTGTGTCCCTAAGGAGTGAAATGGAAACAAAGAGAAAAAAACAGACCAAAACATTTGAGTTTCCTCCCTGGAATGGGCATGAAGGGAACAAATAAAGTAAGCAAGAAGCTCCATCTGGGAGGAAGTAGGCATAGCACCTAGACTCATAGCTGGCTTGTTCTGAAGGTTTATAAAGGCTCCAAGAAACACTGATCTGTTCACCTTCAAATAAGGTACTAGCAACCTGGCATGGTGGTGCACGCCTGTGATCCCAGCAGTCTGGGAGGCAGAGGCAGGAGGACTGCAAGTTTGAGCCTAGCCTGAGCAATTTAGCGGGACCCCCTCTCAAAAACTAAAAGGGCTGGGAATGTAGCTCACTGTAAAGGCCCTAGCTTCAATCCCCAGTACCACAAAAAACAAACAAACAAATACACTATGGTAGCCATGTGGGGCCATCTCACATACCAACTGACTCCCATTCTGATTCAGATAGTAGTAGCAAATGCCAAAGCATCAAGAATATCCAAGGTTGGCTCAGTGGCATAAGCACCTGCCTGGCAAGCACGAGGGCCCGAGTTCGACTCCAGGAACCCACATACGAAAAAAGGGCCAGTGATATCGCTCAGTGGCATGGGCTCCTGCTGGTGTGCGAGGTCCTGAGGTCGACCCCCGGTACCCACAAAAAAAATAAAAATAAAAAAAGAATATCCAAGGTTACCTGTAATCTCACAAACTTGAGAGGCTGATGCAGGAGGATCACAAGTTCAAGCCCCTCCTGGGCAATTTAGAAATTTAGGGAAACCCTGTCTGGGGATGTAGCTCAGTGTGAAGGCCCTGGGTTCAATCCCCAGTAAAAGAAAGAAATAGAAAAGAAAGGAAAGAAAGAAAGTCCAAGGTTAACTTTAGTGGTATTTCCTGAAAACTGAGGTTATGCAGATGCAGAAGTTTGAGAAGCACTTGGGCATATATCAAGTGAAGGAGCATTTAACACTCTCTGTAATTCCTAGGTCTTGAGTAGAACCCTCAGCCCTGACCTATACCTGTGACCACACACGTGATGGCAGTAATTTAGCCGACACTGCCCTTGGTAGGAGCAGCAGTTTACTCTACTTCCCTCTAGTTCCTTAGGCTCCAGGGTGAAAGTCTGACTTGCAGAGAAGAGCAGGAGCCTTTTCTCCCCTCACATTCAACATTCAAGACCCTTCTTTCTCTCAGACCTAGCACCCTACCCCACTGGTCAAGATTATGCTTACTGTCTCCAGCAAGCAGCCAGTCTCTGTCTATAAAAGGAGCCAGCTGAGACAACGAACCTTTATGTCAGCACGTTATGGGGGGAAGATGGCAGTGAATGCATAATCTGCATCAATCACCAAGTGATAACCTAAATCAACAGGACACGCTGACCTGGATCAACAAGTCTCTGTAGTAGAATCTGACAAAGATCGAAGAGTTGTTGTACTCGGGCTGCCTATTGTTAGTTTACGGATAAACTCTTCCTTGATTCTACTGCCTTAAAGAAAGCTAAGCTAGAGTATGAATATATCCAGAACTTCAAAATACTACAAGCAAGTTTTAAGAAGATGGGTGTTGACAAAATATTTCCCATAGATAAATTAGTAAAAGGAAAGTTTCAGGGCAATTTTAATTTGTTCAATGGTTCCTTTACTTTTTAATTTTATTGATTTATTTATTTTAGTAGTATTAGGAATTGAACCCAAAGACTTCACACTGAATTACATCCCTACCCCTTTTTATTTATTTCAGATTTTTAAACAGTCTTACTAAGTTGCCCAGGCTGGTCTCAAACTTGTGATCCTCCTGCCTCAGATACCCAGAGTGCTGAGATTACCATCGGTGCCACCACGCCCAGCTACATTTTTTATATTTTTTATTAAAACACGTGTGTCCAACCCACAGCCCAAAGGTTGGACACATCTGCTAAAGCCACCTACATGGCAGTTGTCATTCTCTGACCTGAGATTGCTAATTGCGTGAATCCCTGGGAACACTAAAGGGACTGAAGACAAAGGAATAACCGTCTGCACTGGCGAAGACTGGCCTGAGTTCAGATTCCCACCCTACCAATTCTGAACTTCACAGTTCTCTGAACATAGGTTGCTGTAAGAAATCATTTATGATGTAGTGTTTGACACATGGTCTGGCTCTCAGTAAATATTCAATATATCCTAGCTATCATTTTTGGCCCCTCACTTCCCAGAGGCACACCTCCAATCTGCCTGCTTCTTATTCTGTTGAAATCCTGTCCTTCCTGTCCCCTCTTCTCTCCCTCTCAACTCTGGAATAAGGAAAATCAGGTTGGAGCTCCTGCCTGGACTTCAGTTTCCTTGCCTGTAAAATGGGGCAGTGATAGTGTCTCCCTCAAGACCCCCCACACACACACTGCAGCAGGTTTATGTCATTGTTACTGTTATTACTGTAGAATAATGGTAACTGGAGCCCAGAACCATGGCGGATGCTTGTAGTCCTCACTACTCAGGAAGCTGAGGCTGGACGATTGCTTGACCCCGGCCCTGGCAAGTGAGGGGTACAGTGTGTAAACTGCGCTATGGGAGTCAAGACTGGGACCTAAGAAAGCAGCCCAATTTGAGAAGGGGTGGAACCTAGAAAAGGCAGGCCCACGGAAAAGAGGCGTGAGAATTAAGGGCATGAAGTTTGAAAGGTGGGACTTTGAGGCGGTGGGCCTAAGGGGAAGGGGCTCTCCAAAGTGAGAGGTCAAGGGAGGGAGCCTTGGAAGTCCGGGTCGGAGGGAGCAGGGACTGGCCTGGGGAGTAAAGCGAAGTGCTGTGGCATCCGACTGGTGGTGCAGAACATCTCACCTGCCTCCGGCGTCGCCGCCCCAGGTTCTGTGTCTGGCAGGCGCAAAAAACTGCCCGCGGCGCGCCTGCTGCTCCAGGGATCCTCTGAAATCCTTAACCAGGCACCTAGACTGCTACCATGACAACGGCGTCGCGCGCGCTGCTCTGCCCGGGGGAGGGGCGGGAAGCACGCCAAACTGAGAAGGCGGAACCGGAAGTTCGTCAGTCTTGCCTCCGCTGCAAGGTCTTGCTGGGCGGCAGCCATCTTGAGAGCTCGCCCTACCTTTGGTGTGGGAGTCTGTCTTGACGCAGCAGCGGTCGTCTACACTGAGGCGGGCTGGCAGCCCTGAGCGTCGCAGTCATGCCGGCCGGACCCGTGCAGGCGGTGCCCCCGCCGCCGCCGGTGGTCACCGAGCCCAAACAGGTACGGCGTCCCACGCACCTCGATCGGCAGCCCGTGCTTAGGCCTGGGCCCTCCCCTTCATCGCGGGCGCTCGGTCCTGCGGTACTGTGCTGCTGCTCTGGAGTGCTGGGAGGGACTACAAGTCCCAAGAGGCAGCGCGCTTCCCATGGTAGCCTTGCGAGCCAGCTGAACAGTGGTTCTAAGTAGTCCCAGCTCGAGCAACTTGGGCATCACCCTGGGAGGTTATTAGAAATGTAGAGTCCACCCCAGATCTAAGTAGGAATCTGCATTTTAACAAGATCCTAAGGCGATTCGTTAAAATGTGAGAAGCATTGATGCAGTCCTTCCATTAGTCTGTGGCAGTTGGGCCCGCCGCCCCAGTCTTTGCACAGCAATCCCAGCCTGCACGGTACATTTTTGGATGTTACTGCTCAGCATCTGTGGTGTTTACCCTAAGCCAGACATCGTGCCAGGGTCCAGCTTATCAAAATGAATGAGGCACAATCCTTCGCCATAGGAGAGCTCCCAGATTAGTAAGAAGAGAGGCAGGCAACTCATAAATGTCTATTGTCCAGACCACTGTAAATGATACAGTGCAGTCAGCTCTTTAAAAACTCTCAATTAGGTGAAGGGGAAAATATGCATAAATAATTGCAGTATAGCGGGGTATGAGCCATTAAAGTATCAGTAAGGAGGTGATAACCTAATGAGCATTGCTTGATGAAGGTAGGAGAAGCCCAAAGGATGGGAGGTAAATTGTTTTTAGAAGGCTGAATAGTTCACCGGGAGGTGATAGGGGAAGGGAAATGGCACACTTTACTCATTTAACATTTATTGAGCACATACTATATGCTGATCACCGCTTTGGATTCAGACTACAGCAAAGAGTATGACAGAATACAGCAAGGAACATGACAGAAGATGCCTATGCCCTTTGCACAAATATTTAAGTGTCTGTGTGTCCCTAGCGTTTTCCTAGTCACTGGGGGAAAATAAACAAGATAATACCAGATAATCGGTACAGAAAAAGGGTAAAAAGAGATCATGCTATCTCTGGTGATGAGTAAACAAGCAAGTGCAGTTGAAGTACAGGATTGGGAGAATGGTGGCAGATGAGATTGTAAAAGTTGAACTTGTCTTTATAGACAGTGGGAGGAATGGAAGCTTTTCTAGATAGTGACATTTGCGTTTGAGAAATCAGGTAGGCAGGAAGAGATGTGGAGAGTCACTAGGATGGAAGGCCAGTCACTATTGAAAAGGTGCAGAGGGCCAGGTCTGGATGGGGCAGAGGGGACGGGCAAGTGCTTGTCGCAAAATGGCCAATGGCACAGGCTTTCTACCCAGATGTATTAAAATCCTGATTCTGTCAGTTAAATTCTCTCATCTGTAATTTGGGGATAATAAGAGTCATTACCTCACATGCTTTTGTAAGGGTTGTAAGAGTTAATGAATTTAAAGTGCTTAGAAAAGTGTCTGGACTGGTTGTGGTGACTCACATCTTAATCTCGGCACACAGGAGGCAGAGGTGGATGGCCAGCCTAGACATAGTGAGTTCAATGCCAACCTGAACTACATACCTAGACCCTGTCTCAAAGAACAAAACAAAAGTATCTGGGCCTACTTTGTGCTTAATAATATTGTTATCATTGAAGAGAAAGGCCCCGGTTTCTGGCCTGTGTGACTGGGAAGCCATTCATGAGGTTAGGAAGTGCTCAGGGGTCCACTGGATCTAAAGTTCAGGAGTGATCTGGGACATTGCTTTAGGCAGGATTGTTCAGCCTAGAGATGGTCAGGGAATTGGAGGACATGATTGTGGGTGCCTGAGAACCTGGGTACTGTGAACAGGTTTTTGGAGCTCTCCAACAGGGCAGGAGGTAAATTAGGAGCCAGGAAGGAATGGTTAGGAAGAAGAAAGGCAGGTGAAAATGAGGCTTAAGAGTTGAGTGGACAGTTTTCTGAAGGAGTGGTCACCTCATGCCCAGATGATAGCTGTCGCTGGCTCTAGGCAGTCATTTTTGACTTTGGCAAGAGCGCTTGGAATGAGTGGGGACCACATGAAGGTGAGGAAGTGGGAACTCAGGGTGATCAGCTACCAGAGGAAAGGGAGGGAGAAAGCAGTAGCACAACAGAACATTAAGGCAGGGGAGAAGCTTTGTTTCTCTGAGAGACTTGACCCTTTGGTAAGGGAAGAAGCTGCTGGGTTAAGAATATGGGAACTAGCCAGTCATGATGGCACACGAGTTCGAGGCCCGCCTGGGCTACAAAGTGAGTTCAAGGCCAGCCTGAACGGCATAGCAAAACCCTGTCTCAAAAAAAAAAAAAAAAAAAAGGAAGAAGAAAAGAATATGGGAGCTTGCTGGGCATGGTGGCACATGCCTGTAATCCCAGCTGCTTGGAAGGCTGAAACGGGAGGATCACAGGTTTCAGGTGAGCCTGGGCAACTTAATAAAATCCTGTCTCAAAACTGTTTGTTTAGGACAAGGGATATAGCTCAGTGGTAGGGTACTTCCCCAGCATGCATGGAGCCTTGAGTTCAAATCACTAGCACTTAGCGCTGGAAGAGTACGGAACGTTATGGGACAATTAATGTTAGATATTCAGTGTCGTTTTGTGCATTGCATAGTGGTGAAGACTGGAATGGATAAAAAGGGAAAGGGCATTCAAGGCAAAAGGAGCTCCTGGCAAGAAATTTCCATTTTTTGAACCCAGAGCTTTGCACATGCTAAGCACACACCCTATCACCCACCTACACCTCAGCCTTCTCATTTCTTTATTCAGCAAACAATCATTAAATATTCTGGGGTATGCACAGTGCTGGGCACAGAGTTACAAACATGAACTTCTGGATTCTGGAATGTGGTTTTTTTCAGAATGTAGCCAGAGCCCCTACATCTGAATCACCTGGGTACTTGGTAAAATGCAGATTGTTGCTCCCACTGAGATAGCCTAGTGTAAGGGGGAGCCAGGCGGATTGCCCTGTTCTCTACATCCCAGGAGCGACCTGTGCAAGTGCCACATAGTGAAGAGAACTAGTTTTCTGAATTGAGGGGTCTAACCTGAGAAAGTGTGGGACAAGGTCTGTTCTCACCAGTATCCTGGAGGAGTTTCATGGAGATCCTGCTGCAACCAGGGACTTCATGACCTTACTTCCTTTTATTGTTTTCGCAGCCAATAGAAGAAGAAGCATCTTCAAAGGAGGATTCTACCCCTTCCAAGCCAGTGGTGGGGATTATTTACCCTCCCCCAGAGGTCAGGAATATCGTGGACAAGACTGCCAGCTTTGTGGCCAGGTAACATAGTAACTTCTTTGGAGGGGGGTACCGGCAGTCAAACTCAGGATCTTGTGCTTGCCAGGCAGGCACTGCTAAGTGTTTTGTTTTTTGGTGGGGTTTTTTTTTTTTTTTTGTCTTTTTGAGATATGGTTTCACTATGCAGTTCAGGCTGGCCTTGAACTCACTTTGTAGTCCAGGCTGGCCTCAAACTCACGGTGATCCTCCTGCCTCAGCCTCCCGAGTGCTGGGATTACAGGCTTCTCCACCATGCCTGGCAACTTAGTAACTTCTGCAAGGTGGGTCAGAGGTAGATTGTAGCAGGAAGAGCTCAGTTCATCCAAAACCACAGCATGGCAGTGAGGTAGGCCCACAGACCACATTTCATAGAGTTTCAAATGACCCATCTGTGAAGTTGAGTAAAATGCTACCTTGTCATGAGGTTGTCGTTAGGCAGGCATAAACTGATAGAACTGAATGCAGCTCAGTGACATCATGGAAGCGTTAGCCTTCTTCCTGGATGGTGTGCAATTGGTCAGTGTTCCTCCAGGCCCTCCCTGTTGTCTTTTTACACACTCACACATCCTTAGATGGAATCTTCTTGAGGGCCACTTGACTCCAAAGATGAACATACCCTCTGGTTTAGGGTATTTAAGAGTATCATTTTGGCAGCCAGTAGGCTATGTCCAGCCTATAGGTCAGTGGTGGCGAACCTGTGGCACCACCATAGTGGGCTATTTGTATCATTGAAAGCTCTATAAAGTTTGTTGTCACTGTTAAAGGTGTTTGTCCTTATAGTATTTTATTAAAACTCAAACTAGTTGCCACTATTTAAAAATGAGGGGATTTCACAGTAAGTCTGGATTTCTGGCTTCTCTTGAGGAGTGGACACCTCCTTTGCACATGGAAGCAATACCTGGCCCTGAGCAGATTGCTTCCCTCTGTTAGGTCGTGTGCTATCCAGCACTCAGGCCTTGACAGTCACACACTTGAGCACCTTGCATCATTTAATAGATGTTCCTTCCTTTCCCAACCTCCTAGTAAAATGAAACATAAAGAGATTATTCTGGTTGATCTGTTTCACTGTGTCTGCTCTGTTCAGATTCATCTAATCACACTTAAAGGACTTTGATTAACCTGAGTATTCAGTTAAAAGCTGCTTGTGTTTGATTGACCATTAGTAGGCCATATCAGATTTAGGGCAGCAGGTGTTATGTTTAAATAAACATTTAATGTCTCGTAGCAACCTTTGTAACTTGTCTTTTTCCCCTGATATTTTTAAAACAAATAGGAGGGCCGGTGAGATGGCTCAGCGGCTTAAGCGCCTGCCCGGCAAGCGCGAGGGCCTGAGTTCGACTCCCGGAACCCACATATGAAAAAGGGGCCGGTGATATCGCTCAGTGGCACGGGCGCCTGATGGCGCGCGAGGTCCTGAGGTCGACCCCCCGGTACCCACAAAAAAAAAATAAATAAAAAAAAAAATAAAACAAATAGGAGGGCCGGTGAGATGGCTCAGCGGTGTAAGCGCCTGCCTGGCAAGTGCAAGTTCCTGAGGTCGACTCCCGGAACCCACATCCAAAAAAAGGGCCGGTGATATCGCTCAGCGGCACAGGCGCCTGCTGGCACGCGAGCTCCTGAGTTTGACCCCCGGTACCCACATTAAAAAAAAAATAGGAAAAGGATGTTGGGTGAAGAATCACTACAATCTATCAGATTAGTTTCTGTCAGCTGTTTTTACTTTTTCTGTTTCCTTCTGGCCCTTGGCATCCTCTTTTGGACCCTCACAGTACTAGCAGAGATACTTGCTTTTTCCTCCTGGACCGTGTTATAAGTGCTTCTCATTGTTCATGGCCTCCCTCACACTGTGCATTCTTCTGAGATGTAGCCTGCCCAGGTGATGGATCTTCCTCGACTTAGTTGTCTTCACGCATTTTCCTTTAAAATTGTTCCCAGTGTTTCCATTTGGTAAGTGAAACTTTAGGGAAGTCTCTGAGTGTTTTCCAAGTAGCTTTCCAGTAGTTTTGTGCCATCCCCTGCCACAGACATAAAAATGTATCTGCCCAATTTCCTTTAAAAAAAAAAAAAAATTACACAACTAGATGGATTTATTTTAAACTATTGATGATTTTGTAGAATTTTAAAACTTGTAAACGTGCTTTTCTTTATGTTGTGATGGGACAGGCCAGTATTTCACGGTGAGGGAAGGCCACCATTCAGGATTCTGTCCTGGTTCTGCTGGGACACACATGTTCTGCAGTAGGCAGTAGACATCTACAACTGGGTGTGCCTTTCCAAAAGGAACTTTTTGTCTCTAGGTTGGGTCCTCCCTTCTCTGCTTTTTCCTGTCAAAAAGCTGAAGTGGAAATTATGCTTAAAAAGTTCCACCAGCTGGGTTGAGTCAGAATCACATCTTTTTCTACTGAAATCTATTCCTTATGTTGGAGGATCTAATTCTAAAATTAACACTAAGCTAACTTAAAGCAATAGGATAACTTGGAACAAACATGCCTGCCTTCTCATCATGTATCTTTCTGATTGTTCCCAGATGTGGTGAGGCTATGGCTTGGGAGACAACCACAGCCCCCTTTTGTAGCAGCGCTCAGTTTGCTGGGCATGATGACCTAGTTTAGCAGAATTTAAGTGTGCATTCACCATCCTCATATGGTTTGCATTATGTAAGGAGGTGAAAAAATGCTTCTCAAAATATGGGGTCCTAGCCAGGCATGGTGGCACACACTTGTAATCCCAGCACTTGGGAGGCTGAGGCAGGAATGTTGCCGTGAGTTCGAGGCCAACCTGGACTACATAATGAGTTCAAGGTGAGCCTGAACTGCATAGTGAGATCCTGTCTCAAGAAAAAACCAAAAGAAAGAAAATCCATGAGGTTCTACTTGGACTGGTGCACTGTCAAACTGAGATACGATATTAGGCAACGCTATAGGATGTGATCAGAATTGGCTATGAGGGGCTAGCCTGGGTGTTGATGACCATTAGCATGACATGTGGTGACTAATCTGGGGCACAGAGTTGCCTGCATCCTGTCTTCTGCTCTCTTGAACTGACAGTGTCAGGAGTATGAAAGCCTGAGGGAAATAGAGTGATTTGGCTGGCACTGACTCCTGGAGCTGTGCCTGGGTGTATTTTGGGCACCTCTGAGCACAGGGATCTAGCCAGTGAGCAGTGGAAGCCCCACAGGCATCTCCTAATACCCAAGTCATTTCGAATGTTTATGGAACTGCCTTTTCATAGGAGTAACAGCCCCATGCATTTCCAGGCCACTGCATGATTGAAAAAGACTTTGGAGTTGGACATTATTGTGCCTGTAATTCTAGCACTTCAGAGGCTGAGGCAGGGGGATCATGAGTTCAAGGCAGCCTGAGCAACTTAGCGAAGTCTTGTCTCAAAAATAAATAAGTAAATTAAAAAAAAAAAAAAAAAAAACTTTGGCATCTCCTTAATTTGGTCTTTTCAATAATACTTAAGGTTCAGAGGAAAGGTGATACTAATGTTTTACATGTGGAGGAATCAAGGCAAAGAGTACTTTGCTAACTTGTTCTGGATCTGAATAAGTCAGTAGTAAAATGAAACTCAAATATCTTACATCTTTTAAGTTTCACGTGCTTTCAGACTGACGTATGTGTTATATGTAAGTATGGTGCTTGGAATTAATACCATGAGGACTCTAAAAGTCAGAGTTCCCTAAACATCATGGCAGGGACACTTTATCATTGTCCTGAGGTTCTGAAGGCATGCCAGCTGGGGATATGGGACATATCTGGAGAACCATCCTAGGTAGAGAAAGCAGTGGGTACCCCTTGGCGCCTTCCCTCAGCCAGCATTATATACCCCGGTCACCTCAATGTGCCTTACACAGCCTTATAGATCCAAGTCCCTATGCAGCAGTGTTTCCTCTGTGGGCCTCCCAAGTAAGTTAGGTGATTGTAGGCAGTACTTGGACAAGGCATTAAATTAAATCACCCAGATTTTCATGGTTCTTTTTTTTTTTTTTTCCAGTCCATAGTATCCAGGCGACAAAAACTCAGTTTGGTGCTAGTACTGTATATCTTTAACATTTTTCTAGTATGTGCTAATCACCCCTTTTACCTAAGAGAACTAATCTCAGTAAACTGAGCTAAACAGCTTTACTTAACCTTTTGTTAGTAATACATACTGGTTTTTACTTTGAAGTAGTAATATATATCTTTTACAATTTTTTTTTAAAAGTTAGGTCTAAGGAACCCTTCTCCACTGTTGGTGGGAGTGTCGACTGGTACAGCCACTGTGGAAGTCAGTGTGGAGATTCCTCAAAAAGCTAGGGTTGGAGGTCCCATTTGACCCAGCTATTCCCCTTCTGGGCATCTTCCCAGAAGAATTAAAAACATCATACCACAGCGATATATGTGCACCCATGTTTATAGCAGCACAATTTGTAATAGCCAGATCTTGGAAACAACCCAAATGCCCATCAACTGAGGAATGGATAAGAAAGATGTGGTATTTTTATACAATGGAGTACTATTCAGCCATTAAGAAGGATAAACTGGAGACTTTTATAGGTAAATGGATGCAACTCGAGAAAATACTCATAAGTGAAATAAACCAGAAGCACATGTGTAAGCATCGTATTGTCTCTCTAGTATGAGAAACTGAAAGAGTAAATAAGATCCAAAATGTACAATAGACATGGTGAATCAAAAAGAAACTGGTCAAAAGGAAAGAGAGACTGGAATAAGGAAAAGAAAGAAGGGAAAGGGAAAAAAAATTGTATATATATATATAAGATGGTTAAGATAGATACACTACGATTTTCACTTAGTTCATTGAAGAGTAAGGTTTGTGCCAATAATGTTTGCATAATTGAATGCTAATGTCTGGTGTCCTGAATAACTAACTTAAAGATAGTAATACGCAATGTATTAACCATTGTTACCCTCCTATTATGTTGTTTTGAAAATTTGTTCTTCTTTTGATTTGTTTTGTTTTTTCTTCTCTTTAAAATAAAATTAAAAAAAAAAAAAAAAAAAAAAAAAAAAAAAAATTTAGGTATTACCAAAGGAAAAAAGCCATAGCCTGGATGGTTGTGAAAGATGCAGAACTGGCAGAGGAGCTAAGAAATGACAGAGGTCAAGGAGGCCCTGTGGTAGAAGCTGCCTGGGCCAGGACCAGTGAGCAGATGGCCCTGACTCCTGGAGTCTAGAGGCCCGAGGAAGTCTGCTGTTGTGAGGGATGGGCTTTTGTGCACAGTAGATAGTTGAAAGCATGGGGCTGACATGAGTGGTGGTCTGGAGCCAAGCAGTCACAGGGCTGTGGGTTTAATTCTTCTGTTTCTCCCTTCTTCCAGAAATGGGCCTGAATTTGAAGCTAGGATCCGACAGAATGAGATCAACAACCCCAAGTTCAACTTTCTGAACCCTAATGACCCTTACCATGCCTACTACCGCCACAAGGTCAGCGAGTTCAAGGAGGGGAAGGCTCAGGAGCCCTCAGCTGCCATCCCCAAGGTCATGCAGCAGCAGCAGCAAGCCACCCAGCAGCAGCTGCCTCAGAAGGTTTGGTTCCCAGCACCTATCCCTGGGCCACAAGGAAGGCAGTGGCAGGGAGGGGAATGTAATCAACTTTGTGGCCTACACTTCACAACCACCCAGGGAGAGAAGTGAGGCTGTTCTCCTCATCTTACATAGGCAGACACTGACGTGCAGTCAGGTACTGATGACAGTTGGCATTTCCTGAGAAATGTGCCGTTCTTTATTGACGTCTGGAGCCCGCATGGGGAAGCCAGCAGAATGACCATTTTACAGATGAAGATTCCAAAACTTGTAGACATATGATTTATCCAGGGCCTTGACCATGACGTGTGGGCAGTGCCATGATGTGTGAAAGATCTCCTGCCTGGCTAAGCTGAAGGAGGGGCTGTGCCCTGGGCCCTCCTTGTACCGTCCCTTCCCTTCTGTCTGGTCTGCCTTCGTACCACCTTGCCTTTACTGGGCTCGGTATGAATGAAGACAGGAATGACCAACGCATTTTGCCCATGTATAGACCTGGTTTGTCCTTTCACTTTGCTATACTTCTAAATGTGACGGGAAAGGCAGCTGCTTATTTTACAGTAGGAAGTACAGGTTGAGATGAGGTTCTAAGACCTTGTGTTGCAACTTAATACTCCCAGGGCCTCAGGCTACCTCAGTTTGCTCATCTGTAAAAAGTATTCATAGTACTTGTCTGTCTACGTCATGGTTCAGGTGGAGGTCGTGGAAGTACTGTGTGCAGTGGGAGTCTCTGCACACATGTAGGCCCTACTGCATCTCTGACCTTGGGTAGGATTTAATAGGCCAAGTTTCTGTCTCTGCCACACATTTTTGGCTCTTGATTTGAGGGCAGAAGCAGAGACACAGATGGGCACAGGTCTCACATACAGCCATTCATGGAGTTGAGGCCACAGTTGGCCAAGAAACTGATGCTTTTATGATTTAGGATTCTGTGACACTGCATGCCAGTGGTGTTACACAATTAATAGAGCATAAAGGTCCATGGCCATTCTGCAGGGAGGTATTGCCCCTCTCAGCAGCCAGTCCACTCCCATGCCTCACACTTCTTCTGCATCTTAGGTCCAAGCCCAGGTGATCCAGGAGACCATTGTGCCCAAAGAGCCCCCTCCTGAGTTTGAGTTCATCGCCGACCCTCCGTCCATCTCAGCCTTTGACCTGGATGTGGTGAAGCTGACAGCTCAGTTTGTGGCCAGGAATGGGCGCCAATTTCTGACCCAGCTGATGCAGAAAGAGCAGCGCAACTACCAGTTTGACTTTCTCCGCCCACAACACAGCCTCTTCAACTACTTCACAAAACTGGTGGAGCAGTATACTAAGGTGCTGGGCAGGGTCGGGGTTGGAGGCTGGGGGGCAGGGCCTGAGAGGGAGATATTTTACCATTGTGACCACTCTATCCCCTCATTGTCTATGAGGACACCATTCTCTCTGGCCCCAGTGCAAGTATTATAAATCTCAGTTTAATGTAAAGTTTGGCTTCCTGTTTAGTATTTCTCCTTTTTTTTTTTTTGGAAGACAAGGTCCCACTATATAGTTAAGGCTGGCCTCGAAGTCACTGTGATCCTCCTGCCTCAGCCTCCCGAGTGCTGGGATTATAGGCATGTGCCATCATCCCCAGCCCTATGTAGTTATTTCTTTAAACACAACACAGACCTCTTGTTCTAAAGAGAAATGAAACACGTATTCAAACTACCCTTAGGCAGTTACCTGGTGCGTGATAAGGCCAGGTGGTGGCCAGCTGCTTCTAGGTACATGGACATTTTTGCTTGCCTAGTACAGGGCTTAAAATGAGGCAAGCCCTTGTTAATGGTCTACTGTTGCCTAGTTTAATCCTCACAAGAACCCATGAGGTATTTGCCTGTGCTTAGCAGCCACTATCGTGCTCACTTTACAGAAAACTGAGGCACAGAAAAGTTAACCAGGCCACAGTCACACAGGAAGTACAGAACTGGGACTAGAGTGCTGGCACTTTTATTGCAGACACTATGATCATAATTGCCTGACTATATTGCCACAATCAAGAACCTGTATAATTAGTTTATTAGCACACTGACAGATTTGCTGTTTGCACATATCTAGGTAAAATATCTAGATAAAATACCTTGAATATTTAAGGTCAAAGGACTCAAGGCTTTCTGTTGACTTCTCCCTCTAAGTGTATGTGTATAATTAAAATTGTAAAAATGTGTGAATTTAGAAAATGAACAAATCCAAAAATGAGTAGAGCCATCATTGAAGGCCAAAAGGTTTTTATAAGTATACAGTATCAATTTTAAATGATCACTGGGTTAATTTCACCCTGTGGACTGCCTCGGTGGTGAAAGATCTTCAGATCCATCTCTGTTCTATTACTTTTTGTTTGTTTTTGTTTTTGTTTTTGTTTTTGTTTTTTGGTACTGGGAATTGAACTCAGGACCTTGTGCTTGCCAGGCAGGCACTGTGCCACTGAGCTATATCCGTGGCCCTCTATTACTTTCTTGTTTGTTTGTTCTTAGAACTTGGGTTTTGGCGTTTACTTGAATGCACTGGTATCTCTAGCCGAGGAAGACTCTTGAGCAGATAGATTCTAGGGATAGAGGTGCAAGGAGGGTCAGGGTGAGACTGAGCCTCTTTGTCAGTGGCAGTAGATACGGTTGGGACAGTTGGAATGACTGGCTTTTTAGAACAAAGGCAGCATTCCTTTTCTCAGTAACTATGTTGTCAGATATTATTCAGGGTGCTAGAGATGGAGTAGTGAACAGAGGACAGAGAAGTCCCTGTCTTGTGGAGTTGCTAATCTTAACAGAGAGGGGACAAGCAGGTACAATGTCAGTGGATGTCTGATGGTGATAAATACCATGGAGAAAAAGCAGAAGATTGCAAGTACAAGGAATGGGGCAGATAGGCTGCAGTCCTCAATAGGGTAGTGAGGGGAGGCATTTTTAAGAGGGGAGGAGCAGATCAGTATCATGAAAGCCTCGTGTTGAGTGTGTTCTGCGTAACCTGCTGGTGCTCATTGCTTTCTGTCACTGTTTTGTATACTTTCATACTTGCTGATCCTTTTTTTCTTGCCCAAAGCATTATAGCCAAGTGAAGCTGGAATTTGGGCCCAGAATCCCATCCTCTCCCATTTCTTGTGCCATCATGCAGGCCCAGCAAGGCCTTATACTGTGGTACACTGACGGTTACTTTAACTCTTCTGTTTCAGATCTTGATTCCACCCAAAGGCTTATTTGCAAAGCTCAAGAAAGAGGCTGAAAACCCTCGAGAAGTTTTGGATCAGGTAAACTGAATAGGATTTCTTTTGACCAGTTACTAATAGTGCAGGTTCTGTTGTGTAGATTTTGTTTTGTGTTTGGAAACAGTCTCTCAGGCAGTACAGGTTAAGTATACCTAATCTGAAAATCCAAAATTCTTCAAAATCAAAACTTTTGACATGACGTCAACATAATGTCAACAAGTGGAAATTCCATACCTGACCTCTTGTGATGGGTTGAAGTCAGAATGTAGGTACAGGTGGCACACACCTGTAATCCTATCTCTCAGGAGGCAGAGGCATGAGAATTGCTGCAAGTTCAAGGCCACTGTGAACTACATAGTGAGACCCTATCGCAACAAAACAAACACAAAACAAAACACAAATGTAAGCTAGGTGTAGTGGTGCATTCCTGTAATCTCAGCACTCTGGAAAACTGAGGCAGGAAGATCACAGATTTGAGCCCAGCCGGTCTCAAAGTTAAAAATCAAAAGGGCTGAGGATGTAGCTCATTGAGAATGCTCTGGGTTCAGTTCCTAGTACTGGAAAAAGAAAAAAAAAGTGCATTAAAGATATTGCATAAAATTATCTTCAGGCTGTGTAAGATGTATGTGAAATGTAAGTGAATTTTGCATTTAGATGGGGTCCCATCTCAAGATATCCCAACATGTATGTGCAAATGCGTATTCTGAAATCTGAAACATTTCAAATGAGACTTAACCTATACCTTGATATGATCTAGGCACAGAAGTGGTAAGAAGAAAGGCCTTATGGCTGCAAAGGGCAAAGATACTATATCTGGGTTCCATGTTTCCTAGCTTTGTTGTCAGCATCAGTGGGTCTTCTCCATCCAGAAAGACATATCCTGAGCAGGCCCTCTGATGATATGTTTTTGTTTGTTTGTTTTTATATGTGGGTACCAGGAGTCAAACTCAGGACCTTGCACTTGCCAGTCAGGCGCTTATGCCGCTGAGCTATATCACCGGCTGATGATATGTTTTGAAGCCCCAAGATTTTCATAGTCAAGCAGGCATATTGGTGCTGGCTGCAGAAAGGCTTTTGTTTCTTAGGCTCTCAGAGTGCTGCTTCTCTCAAGGACACTAGGTTGAGATGCAGACTTCCTGGAAGGTTTTACTGCTCTGTAAGCACAGAACCCCTTGCTATCTTTTTTTTTTTTTTTTTTTTTTTTTTGGTGCAGGGGTCAACCTCAGGACCTCGCATGCCAGCAGGTGCCTGTGCTGCTGAGCGATATCACCGGCCCTTTTTTCATATGTGGGATCCGGGAGTCGATCTCGGGCCCTCGTGCTTCCCAGGCAGGCGTGTATGCCGCTGAGCCATCTCACTGGCCCCCGTTGCTATCTTGAGCAGAACAGTAGGAATTCCCCTTCTTGGTGGAGAATCTTCCTGGTCTGAAGGAAATGTTGACTGGTGATGGCTCTGGAGGTGACCTTTTGCAAAGAGACCCTGATTCAGCTCAGCACCATTCATTTCCGTTGTCTCCCATCTGTGTAGGTGTGTTACCGAGTGGAGTGGGCCAAGTTCCAGGAGCGTGAGAGGAAGAAGGAGGAAGAGGAAAAGGAGAAGGAGCGAGTGGCCTATGCTCAGATTGACTGGCATGATTTTGTGGTGGTGGAGACAGTAGACTTCCAACCTAATGAGCAAGGTAAGTCTGAGGAAAGTTCCTCAAGTAGGAGCCTGGAGCCATCCCAGGAGACCTCGTTCAGGTATTCCCAGGGGCATCAGAATCTCTCAGAGGGCTTTAATAGTGTCTCTTGCCTCTCTGCTTCCAGAAGATTTCACTTCTACTTTGCCCAAATTAAATGCAATTCAACAAGTACTTAAGTGTGCCAACCCTGGGAGAACTTGACAGACAGGGCAAACAGATGGGCCTTTGATAAAGATCCCCTTGACTTTGGTTCATCCCTGCCAGGGAACTTCCCTCCCCCCACCACACCAGAGGAGCTGGGTGCCCGAATCCTCATTCAGGAGCGCTATGAGAAGTTTGGGGAGAGTGAGGAGGTTGAGATGGAGGTTGAGTCTGATGAGGAAGATGAGAAACAGGAGAAATCAGAGGAAGCTCCTTCCCAGCTGGACCAAGATACCCAAGTCCAGGACATGGATGAGGTAAGCTCCTTTATGGCCTTTGGGCTGGCCTTTCCCCAGGAGCCCAGGAGGTTGGGGTGCTGCTCTCCACTGAACCAGAGGCCCAGCTCCCTTATATGCCTGGAAAGGAGGCATGGGCCCTGTACAAGGCTGGACTGGCTGTGCAGCTGCCCAAGCCCAGGCAGTGCAGAGCCTTCTTCCAGCTCTAACAACAAAGATTCATTCACACATAAAGATATAAAAGCTGTGCTGGCCCTGTTCTGTGGCCTTCCCCTGGGCTCAGAGGTCTTGCTTCCACCCCTGTGCCAGTGCACAGTTAACAAACTCTGCATTACCTTATACTTTGATGCTTTTGAGCTCTTAGGCCTAAAGGATCAGTAGTTCCCAGAGCTTTTCTAAATGTAGCCTACACTTCCTTTCAGACATCCCTACCCCCTTCCAGCCAGTCCCTCCAAGTAGGCACAGAGTCTGTAGAGCCAATCTCTTTTCCCTCCTCAGAAAGAATTTGTGTGCAGCCTGAGAAGAAAGGGCCCCTGTGTCTGTGGGAATTGAGTTTTTTCCTCCCTCCCAGCACTGCTCTTTGAGCAGCTACCATTGAGTGCTGGCTCGCCCCCTGCACCCTTCCCCTGCATGTTAAGTGCCCTTGGCCTCTTGGGACTGCCTGGTGCCAGCTGCTGGAAATGCCTGGGAGGAGTGTTAGCAACAGGGCCTCCAGTGCTCCCATTCATGCTGTGAGGAAGCAGCTTGGCCTGCTGCCAGCTGGCCTGCACTGCCCCAGAAGGCTTAGCACATGGACATTGGCTGGCAGAGGCCAAGGCTTCTTGCCACCCTGAAGGCTGCCAAGGCCCAGCTGCAGGGAGCTGACCTCTCATGCCCTCTGAGTCCTGCCACTGCTTTGCTTTTCAGGGTTCAGATGATGAAGAGGAAGGGCAGAAAGTGCCCCCACCCCCAGAAACACCTATGCCTCCACCTCTGCCCCCGACTCCAGACCAAGTCATTGTCCGCAAGGACTATGATCCTAAAGGTAGGGTCTGCTTCCCAGGCCTTGGGCTGCCCTGGAAGGTCCTGCATGTCCTTATGTTTCTCAGACTGGGCTGTTTCTAAGAGCTTGTAAGAGGATTGGTAAGCCTCTCTTATAGGCCTCATGATGGGAAACAGGACTTAGTCTCCAGTGCCCTTGTACCGCATGCCAGGGTGGCACCAGATGTGTGTGTCTCCAGCAAGTGATGTGTAGATGAAACACCATTCTCTTTGTTTTTGTTTTTGAGACAGGATCTCTCTGTGTAATTCAGGCTGGCCTGAACTCAGTGTGTAGCCTAGGCTGGCCTCAAACTCCTGGTGATCATTCCTCCTCAGCCTCCTGAGTGCTGATATTACAGGCGTGTGCCATCACACCCAGCTTTGAAACACCATTCTCTTTCAACCTTAGCTGCCACCCACTGTTCTCACTCCAGCATCTGTTTCCTTTTAGCTTCCAAGCCCCTGCCTCCAGCCCCTGCTCCAGATGAATATCTCGTGTCTCCCATTACGGGGGAGAAGATCCCTGCCAGCAAAATGCAGGAACACATGCGCATCGGGCTTCTGGACCCCCGCTGGCTGGAGCAGCGGGATCGCTCCATCCGAGAGAAGCAGAGTGATGATGAGGTTTATGCACCAGGTGAGGGGGGTGTTCCCGGAGAACCCACAGCATTGTCTAAGTTGCAGTCAATTTGCTTTACACAGATACAGAAAGTAACATTTGAGGTTAATGAAAGCTTTTGAAGGACTCTCAAAGAATTCTTTACAGGCAGGCCTGTTGTAGATAGTGTGTCTGTTGACATCACAGAGCAGGATCTGGCCATAGCTGGGAATAATGTTCATTTCTGTTAGACTGATGGATGAGGTGCTCTTACTCCGTGGATGAGACTCACTGGTCCTCTTATTGCTGTGTACGAAGCAGTAGGATAGGGAGGGGACTGCCCAGGTCAGGGAACCAGGTTTTTAGTCCTGACTGGTACGTGCTGTTCATACGTCCCTGTCCACGTTGCAGTCATTCTCTCTGGTCCATTATCCTTTTATAAGTCAGAGGGATTGGACAAGCACTGGGTCCGTAGGCTTAGTCAGGTACCCTTTCCCAGGCTTAGAGCCAGCCTTGTGCCATGGGTCCGGCCTCGACCCTGCACTCATGGAAAACTGCTGCCTTGTTGGAAGGGCACCAGGTTTAGCTTCCCTTTCTCCCCTCCCATTCTGTGACCCTGTATAGGTCTGGATATTGAGAGCAGTTTGAAGCAGTTGGCTGAGCGGCGTACTGACATCTTTGGTGTGGAAGAAACAGCCATTGGGAAGAAGATTGGTGAGGAGGAGATCCAGAAGCCAGAGGAAAAGGTGTGGCTCAAGTGGATCCTCGTGTCATCCCTGCCCTCCATGTCTTAGACTTAGTTCCAGGAGTTCTAGTAGGTTGTGCTTTTGCTTTCCCTTGCAGGTCACCTGGGATGGTCACTCAGGCAGCATGGCCCGGACCCAGCAAGCTGCCCAAGCCAACATCACCCTCCAAGAGCAGATCGAGGCCATCCACAAGGCCAAGGGCTTGGTGCCTGAAGATGATACCAAAGAGAAGATTGGCCCCAGCAAGCCCAATGAAATCCCCCAGCAGCCTCCACCCCCATCTTCAGCCACAAACATCCCGAGTTCAGCCCCACCCATCACATCAGTGCCCCGGCCACCTGCGGTGAGCAAGCAGCCACCCTTTGACCACTTTTTTGGGGGGGCTTGGCTCTTGGTGTTAGGTGCTATTGGCTTAGAAGGGCAACTGTCTTGCACTGAGACCTGAATGCTAAGCAAAAGAGAAAGGACCCTTTAAGTGAAAGCAGGAACTTCTAGCTTGATCTTCCATCTGCAGAGGATTAACGCGGGGGGGAGGGCAAGTGGCAAATGAGAGAATCAGATTTGTAGCAGAGAAAGACTGTGGCGCCTAAAGGATTTCTGAGGCCTGCTGACCTGTCTCCAGGAAGCTGAGTCAAGGTTAACCCTTTTAGTAACTTTCAGTGTATGCCACAGGCAACTAGTGGAATCTGATTCACCAGCTCCCAAGTGGAAAACACCCCATTCCTTTCCACAGTGTAGTTTCTGTCATATATCTGGTGGGAGGCTGCAGTCTTAGCATCAGGGGGTTGAGTCAGAGCTCTTTACCCCCTATTCCCAGAGCTGCAGGTGGCCAGTTGCCAGGTGTGTGTGCTCTTGCAGTTGAGTTGGCTTCCTGAGACCTGTGTATCTCTTTCCTCTACAGATGCCACCTCCTGTCCGTACTACAGTTGTGTCTGCAGTGCCTGTCATGCCCCGCCCACCAATGGCATCTGTGGTCCGGCTGCCCCCGGGCTCAGTGATCGCCCCCATGCCACCCATCATCCATGCACCCAGGATCAATGTGGTGCCCATGCCTCCCTCTGCACCTCCAATCATGGCACCCCGTCCACCCCCCATGATTGTACCAACAGGTCAGTGTCCCTTGCATCCCTTTCCAGGCCTTTGGGGCAGGGACTACAGTCCAACCACGGTCCACAGAGCAGAGGCTGGTGTTAGTGGCAGCTGTACCACTAAGGTGCCTTGCCCAGATGAGAGCCCTGTTTATGCACATGAGAAGATTCCCAAGCTGGGAGCTGGGAATCACAGTTCCTGGGAAAGATGGGAGGCTGAAATGGCATAGCACTCATAGTTCAGGCCCCAGACAGCTCAGAGGTCTGACAGATGCTTCTTGTCAGCTGGTACCTGCTCTCTCCATTAATCCTGTCCCTCCTCCAGTCCCCTGCTGCCCAGTCTGGACAGCCTCCCAGGGCCCCCTGCCAGGGAGGCTGTGGCTGCCAGACACAGCAGGGAGTGGCACTTCACACTTGAATGGAGCAGCCTTTGCAGTCTCCCTTCTCTACACCTCACCAGTCCTGAGTCCTGGGCCTGCCCCAATTCATGGGACTGCTGTTTGATGTCCTTGCAGCTTTTGTGCCTGCCCCACCTGTGGCTCCTGTCCCAGCTCCGGCTCCAATGCCCCCTGTGCACCCCCCACCTCCCATGGAGGATGAGCCTGCCTCTAAGAAACTGAAGACAGAGGACAGCCTCATGCCTGAGGAGGAGTTCCTGCGCAGGAACAAGGTCTGTGATTCAGAGTGCTGTCTGCGGCCTGGAGTGTTTGGTTCCTATGGTTTTAGCTTCTGGGACCCAGCTTAGCCATGGAATCCTCCCGAGGGCTTCTGAACACACGTGAAATGTGGAAGCAGCAACTAGGGAGCAGAGAGTAGTGGTGGTCATCTGGTATAAACTCAGTAGAGGCCAGCAGGGAGACCCAGCTGCCCAGGTAAAATGACCCAGCTCCCAGAAGACTGTCTTTTAGGGTGGGACCTTGTTGGGGTGTTAGAGTGGGATCCCTGGTCCTGCTGGTTTCTAGGGAGGCTATTAGGCTTCTGTGAGGAGTCAGAAACAGGCCCAGCTCCTGCCCCAAAGGATTTGACCAAATCTGTTCGGTTTTGCTTCTAATGCTGTTTCCTAACACTTCAGCACTTCCTCAAGTGTGGGGATAGAGCTAAGCACTTCATAACATCTTTTCCATTTGATGCTCACAACAGCACTGTGTTGTAGTTGTGGTCATCCCTGTTTCACAGGTAGTGGCCTTAAGGCTCAGAAACCTAGTCAGCTGGGTACCTGAGTTGGGAACCCAGACTCAGGTCTTCTGACCTTACATGTCATTCTTTCCCCTTATGCTTCCTGGGGGATGCAGAGCATTTTCATCTACCTGCCTGGTCTTAGCCCCAGAATCACCAGGAAGCAAGGCAGAGTCCATTTCAAGAAGAAAAATGAGGGGCCAGTGATACAGCTTAGCGGCTTAAGCGCCTGCCTGGCAAGCGCGAGGTCCTGAGTTCGACTCCCGGTACCCGCATATTAGAAAAAAAGAAGAAAAATGAGCTTACTGTGGTGGCACATGCGTGTAATCCCAGTACTTGGGTGGCTGAGGCAGGAGGATTACAAGTTTGGGGCCAGCTTGGGCTACATAATGAGACCTTGTCTAAGAAAAGAGGGAAGAAAAGGAAATGAAATCTTGAAAGGGGCAAGTGACTTGTACAGTGTCACAAATGGTATCACTAGGAAGCAGGCAGGGTGGCACGCACGTATAATCTAGCACTGGGGAGGTTAAGGCAGAAGGATCACAAGTTTAAGGCAAGACTGGACTACAAAATGAAACCCTGTCTCAATAAACCAAAAAAAAATCAATAAAGGTCACAAGGGAATGGTGTCAGTAATGAATGGGGGGGGCGGCGCAGAATCCAGGAGCCCAGAGCCAGGCTTGGTGGCACATGCCTGTAATCCCAGCACATGTGAGGTTGAGGCTCGAGGATTGCCATGAGTTCGAGGCCAGCCTGAACTACATAGTGAGGCCCTGTCTCAAAAAAAAAAGAAAAAAAAAGTGTATTTAAAAAAAAACAACCTAGGAGCCCAGATGGACAGGTCTATGCAAGCCCTGGCATAGTTCACCTTAGCTCCGGGTTCTCAGGGATAATGGCCAACTCCTATTTTGCAGGGTCCAGTGTCTATCAAAGTACAGGTGCCCAACATGCAGGACAAGACAGAATGGAAGCTGAACGGCCAGGTGCTGGTCTTCACTCTCCCACTCACAGACCAGGTATGGGCTGCTGTCCCCAACTGCTATCAGGTGCATGGGAGCCAAGGGGTTGGGGACAGCTTCCTCTGGGTATCCTTAGCAAGGGTTAAATGACCTCTTTTTGGTCCCACAGGTCTCTGTCATCAAGGTAAAGATTCATGAAGCCACAGGCATGCCTGCAGGGAAACAAAAATTACAGTATGAGGTGAGTCAGGGTGTTCCTGGTCCTGTTCCTTGGGTCCCAACTCCTCTGCCATCCGAGAAGCTAAATTCTCCAGAGTAGGATGGAGAGAAACCTGGGAATGGCCATCTGAGTCCATGCTACAAGTGGTAATGCTGGCCAGCGAGCCTAACAGTGCAGGAACTGTCCTGTGTGGGGTCTGGAAAACCCTTTGCCTTGATGACTAGGGTAGAGATCAGGAACAAGACTTGAGAATGTCTTGGTGGGTGTCTGACCGAGTGGTGGGGCCAGCCCAGCCTGAGACCTGCCAGGTCCACAGGAGGGCTGCATTCTCTTTGGGCTTGAACACACCAGCACTCTGAGCCTCATTTCCTCTAAAAAATGAGGCTGCTGGATGGGGTAATCTCTGAGGGTCTTATCATTTAAGAGCCCAACCCCCCACAGGGGTTCTTTAGGGCCATTGTCTTGAGAAATTGAGCTTTGAGCCAATGTTGACCAAGGAAAGATCATCAGTTGGTGGGAAGGAAGGAAAAAGCATTCTAGGAAGAACCAGAGCCTTCCAATCTACCTGATCCCAGCTTCCCTCAAGCTGCTGTATTGGCTTAGTTCAAAGTGTGAACCCAGCTAAGTTCATGGTGGGGCACTGCAATGACGTGCTCAAGGCTAGACACCCTGTACTGAGGCGTGACATCTGTTTTCCAGGGCATCTTCATCAAGGATTCCAACTCTCTGGCTTACTACAACATGGCCAGTGGTGCTGTCATCCACCTGGCCCTCAAGGAGAGAGGTGGCAGGAAGAAGTAGAAGAGAGAATCTCCTGTCAAGTCCCTGTTTATTCTCTCCTGTCATCCATGTCCTACCCCAGAAAGACTACCTGGGACTGCAGGCATCGCTCATGCATTTATTCCCCTCCTACTCAGTTTGGAAATTCCTTGTCCTATAGAATTTTGCCCTACCCTCCCACACATTGGTAAGAGTAGCAAAGCTTTCTGAGCCACTCTCTGGAATCCCTTTGTGTTAGGGCCCTTTGGGGGCCTTCATTTCTTCCAGCAGCCCATCGGGAGCTGAGAGCGCAAGGATGGCCTACAGAATAGTTTCACAGTGCTGCGTAGCACTTGGCTGATAGACTGTGATTGTTATCATTATTCATGATTTTGTATCTTGCAATGGTGTGTCTAATAAACTCTTGGACCGTTCTTGTGGAATTCTAGCAGTGTTCTTGTGAAAGTGTATTAAGACTTGTCCCAGGCTGGGTGTGGTGCCACATGCCTATAATCCCAGTACTCAGGAGGCTGAGGCAGGAGGATTGCTTCAAGTGTGAAGCCAGCCTGAACTACATAGTGAGAGCCTGTCTCAAAAAGCATTGTATTTTTATTGCCCTTTAAAAACAGTGGGGGGCTGGTGAGATGGCTCAGCAGCGTAAGCGCCTGCCTTGCAAGCGCAAGGGCCCGAGTTCGACTCCCGGATCCCACATACGAAAAAGGGGCCGGTGATATCGCTCAGCGGCACGGGCGCCTGCTGGCGCGTGAGGTCCTGAGGTCGACCCCCGGTACCCACAAAAAAAAAAAACAGTGGGGCCCTCCAGAGGCCTAGCCCTGTGTATAAAGGACTAATACAAGATTTTTTCAGCATGACATGTATCACAGAACAATATGGGTAGCATCTCAGTCCCTGGGATGGTGGGCAGCAGAGACATGAAAGTGAGACTGAAGGTGGCGGTGTCCTACAGAATCACCCATCACCTGATTGGCTCAGTCCCCTGTGTAGACACCCAAGGTGAGCACAGAAACAGCATAAGGGTTCTAAAATTATTATTATTATTATTATTTTTTTTTTTTGGTGGGTACCGGGGGGTCGACCTCAGGACCTCGCGTGCCAGCAGGCGCCCGTGCCGCTGAGCGATATCACCGGCCCCTTTTCCGTATGTGGGATCCGGGAGTCGAACTCAGGCCCTCGCGCTTGCAAGGCAGGTGCTTACGCCACTGAGCCATCTCACCGGCCCCCTAAAATTATTTATTTAATAAATAATTGTGTTAAGCCCATAACAGAGTATAGTCTTTACTGTTTGAAGTATTTATCAATTATAACTTGTCTAATACTTGTGAGTATTCCTATTTAACAAGTAAACTGAAACAGTGAATCGGATGCCCACAGTCACGCAGTACGAAGGTGAATGTGTGTAAAAATACTTGCCACAGTCCTGGCCTCTGAGTTGAGGGCCAGAGGCAGGCTGTTATTTTTAGAGTCACACTATCACAGGGAGATGGGCGCTTTTGTGGGTGTTCAGAGGCAAGAAGGTGAGAGCTGGTTAGTAACCATTTCCTGCTTTTCAGCCTAAAGCCAATTTCATTCTGAAGAGTGCATGTGTTTGTAATCCCCAAGAGTTCTCAGTGCTTTTATTTTCAGTCCATCTGTTTGATCCTCCTGCATGATCCGCCAAGTCTTTTCCAGGGCTCAGAGGTGTGAGGCCGTTCCCACAGAACCGACAGTTCTAGACACCACACTGCCCCTCTGAGCCAAGCTCAAAGCTTCTAACCCCAAACCTGAGGGCCAGGCAGCACCTCTGAGTGTCAGTCATGTGGCTCTGTTGCAAACTGCTGGACCCCTCACATTTTTAACTTGCTTGACGTGGTGTCACTGCTTACACTCTGTGATGTTGGCTCTGACCTGTTTGCTGGAGGCTTACCCCAAGGGCCAGTGCCAGCATTTGGCTTCCTGAGTTGGATTTCATGGCTTAGGTGCCTATAGGGAGCCCCCTCTGCTAGTTCCTTCTCCATGGGCAACACTGAAAATCCCCTGACCACTGCCAGGTTTCATTCCAAGAGGGAAGGGATCGGGAGACCCAAGAGAAGCCACACAAGCTCTCATTCTGGAATAGGGACAGGGGATGGTGTCAGGGCACACGCCTCCACAGACTGGCAGGCCCTGTGGGGCCTCCTTGACTGAGGCTGTGACAGGAGGTCAGGAATGCTGCTGGGCGAATGTGAGTGAATAGGTCCTTTGAGCAGGACTGGGAGCAAAGTGACTTTCCGGGAATTCCTGAATGAAAATCTGTCCTGATTCACTCAGTCGCAGGAGACCCATTGACCACAAGACCTTGTGAATGTTAGTGATCACAGCCCCAGCATGTATCCCGGCACTGCACTTCCTATTTAGGGCCTGCAGTCTGTAGATCGGGCCTTGCTGGTTTTTGTTTTGTTTTTGCAGTGCCAGGGATTGAACTCTGGGCCTTCACATTGAGGTACATCCTCAGCCCTTCATTTTTTATTTTGAGACAGGCTCTTACTAAATTACTAAGTTACCCAGGCTGGGCCAAATTTGTAATCCTCCTGCCTCAGCTTCCTGGCATGCTAGAATCACAGGTATGGGCCACCACACCCAGCTAAGGGCCTTGCTGTTAACAAAGTTGCTTACACAGCTTTCCAGATTCTCGACGTGATCTCCTGAGGACTATTCACCCTATTTTTCCAATGAGATGGTCACATAGCCAGTGAGGGCTTAGGAAAGCTGAACCAGCTCATCCATTCCTGTTGACCACCCTGTCTGTGTGCTCTACCAGACCAGTGAAACAGGAAAAAAATGTTCCTCTTGTGCAGCCACTGGGGAAACCAGGCAGGACTTGACTTTCAGAGGCACTGTCATTTTTTTTTTTTTTTTAATATATGGTATCTTGCTTTGTTGCCCAGGTTGGCCTTGGACTTCTGGGCTCCATTGATCCTCCTGCCTCAGCTCCTTGAGTACCTGGGGCTGCTATAATTTTAAAGAATTGCACTCAAAGGGTTCTATGAATTGTAGAAATTAAGGAATTTCACTTTCAATTCTACCTGCTGTTTGAAATGAGTGCTTGTCATATAGCCCAAAGGAGGCCACTAAAGATCAACACCATTTCACTGTAAAATTATGTAGTAGAGGATATGTACAGCAGCTTGTATTAAGCTATGTTAGGATATATACATGAATGGAAACATGTACTGTTAACTATAGCAGCCAAATATTTTTTTCTGTAAAGAATCAGGCGGTTGGGCGTGGCGGTGCATGCCTATAATACCAGCACTCGGGAGGCTGAGGCAGGATGATCGCCGCAAGTTATCACCGCAAGCACACAGGAGGCTGAGACAGGAGAATTACCTGGGCTGTATAGTTCAAGCTTAGCCTGAAAAAAAAGTATACTTTTTGTTTTTTGAGACAGGGTCTTGCTGTGTAGTTCAGGCTGGCCTTGAACACACTATGAAGCCCAGACTGACCTCAAACTCCTGTGTCAATTCTCCTGCCTCACCAGTGCTGGGATTACAAGCATGCACCACCAAACCCAGCTATTGAAAAAAAAATTTTTTTTTTTGGTACCAGGAATCAAACTCAGGACCTCGCGCTTGCCAGGTAGGCACTGTGCCACTGAGCTATATCCCCGGCCCTATTGAAATATTTTTAAAACAGAGTATGTAATTTGGGGAAGTATTTGAGCTTCTTCCTACTTAATTATCTCTCTTCTACTTTGCTCTTTGTGTGTGTGTGTGTGTGCATGCGTGTATGTATAGATATATGTATATATATCTATATCTACAATCATATATAGATAATATAGATACAGAGTTTCTCATATAAGAGAAACCACACGCTATTTGATCTTGTGTGTATGACTTATTTCACTTAACATATTCTTAAATTGCATCCACTTACCTATGAATGCCTTCAAGTTCTCTTTCTTTATGGCAGCATAATACTCCATTGTGTATAAATACCACATTTTCCCTATCCATTCATCTATTGATGGATGTATATGCTGTTTCCAAGATCTAGCTATTATAAATTGTGCTTCTATAAACATGGGTATGCATGTGTCCATGGGATATGATTTTAATTCTTTTGGGAAGATACCTAAGGGGCATATCTGGGTCAAATGGAGTTTCTAGTTTTAGTTTTTTGAGGAATTTCCACACTTCCACAGTGGCTATACTAGTTTACCTTCCCACTAACAATGTAGTAGAGTTCCTTTTTCCCCACATCCTCACCAGCATTTGTTATTATTAGATCTTTTGATGATAGCCATTCTTCCTGGGGTAAGATGGTATCTCAGTATTGAAGTTTACTTCTTAAAAACAAAAGTAAAATGTAAGACCTGGCCAGGTGTGGTGGCGCACGCCTATAATCCCAGCACTCAGGAGGCTGAGGCAGGAGGATCGCTGGGAGTTCAAGGCCAGCCTGGACTACATAGCAAGACCCTGTCTCAAAACAAACAAACAAAAATACCAAAAAAAGACCTTGGAGTTATGATCATTAATGGCCTGATTTGGGGATTTGCTCTTAACTATTCTGCATCTTTGTATTCTAAAAAGAGCAGGTAAGCAAATAGCTCTATGTACTCCTGGGCCCCACAGTTCATGAAAGGGGATGAAGATAAAGCTTTGCCTTATCATATTACAGAGAGTCGACTTTTGCCCTAAACTGAGTTCAGTTAAGCCAGCAGTGTTCCTTAGCCTTAAGCTGAGATAATTAAATCAGGGATAGGTATGTGACCCAGTGTATGACCCAGTATGAAAGGTTGAACAGGAACTACCAGCAGACTGGAAGCAGCTGTGAGAAGAAGATCAGAGAGACAAGAAGGAAAAAGAAAAATGATAACATAACTCCAGTGATATAACCTCTGGATCACACTGCTCCTGAAGCCTATCTTACATATATATTTTTTAAAGCTATGGAACCTACTAAATACAATTGAGTTAATTTTTTTTTTCCCAGTACAAGGATCAACCCGGGGGTTCTACTTCTGAGCTACATCTTCAGCCCTTTTTATTTTTTATCTTGAGACAAGGTCTCAATAAATTGCTCAGGCTGGCCTCAAACTTTCTGACCCTCCTGACTCAGCCTCCCAGTTAGCCGTCACATCTGGCACAAATTTAAACCTATTTTGAGTTGCATTTTCTGCCACTCCGACCAATGATCCTTAACTATTATCCTCCAGGTTGGGATAAATAAACTGTATAAGTTTGCCTGCTCTTCCTAAGTTATTGGGCATCAGTTGTCTACCTTCTGAGAGTCAGCTCTGCTGTCATTACTAATCAGGCTGTGGCCCATGCTGGCAGGGTTCATGAACACACGCAAGCTGACCATTCTGTGATCCAAGGAAAGGGGCCTCTGTGAGCACCTTTGACCCAACTTAGAAATGACCCGTGAGGATATCAGTAAGTATTCTTGTATTCCTAGTAAGCACCTTACCTTCAGAAGAATGTGCACAGCAGCCAGTCTATCAGATGTCCCACATTATTCTCTAAGGCCTCTTGTACTTTGTACTCCAGTGAACCAGTGGAATCTGTGGGGCTCTCCTTTTGTTTGTTTTAAGACACTATGTTGCCCAGGCTGTCTTGAATTCACAATCCTACCTCAGTCTTCCAAGTAGCTGGGATTACAGTTGTATGATTACAGTTGTGCACCACTGCGCCATGCTTGGGACTCTCCTTTTTGATGGTGTATTCATTCGTTTACTGCTCTCCCTTCCCTCTCACTCCAGTGTTACCACACCATCTTTTAAGCCTGCTTCTCCTTCAAAGAGAAGTAGTTTTGTACCTGTGCCCTGCTTCTTGTGTACTGTCCACCCAGATCCTATCAGCTCCTGCCTCTGCCCCAGCACCACCCTACTTTCTTTTGATACTGCCTGAAAAACGTTCAATGCTTGTTCATCATTTTCTCCCTCTTCCACTGGACTATAAGCTCTGTGGGTTTATTTAACTTAACTTATTTTATTTTTTTGTTGGTACTGAGTATTGAACTCAGGGCATTTATACTGAGCTAAATCCCCAGTCCTCCCTTCCTTTCTTTCTCTCTCTCTCCCTTTCTTTTTCCTTCCTTCTTTTCTTTCTTCCTTTCCTCTCTTTCTTTCTCTCTCTCCTATTTTTGAGACAGTCTTTCTAAATAGCCCAGGCCAGGGCTCAAATTTTGTGATCCTCCTTCCTCAGCCTCCCAGAGTACTAGGATTACAAGCGTGTACCACCATGCCTAGCTGACTATAAGCTCTATTGGGCAAGGACTTCATTTCACTCTGTCTGTGTCTCTTTTGAGGGGGCTAGGTGTGCAACCCAGGGCCTCATGCATGCTAGACAAGCATTGTACCACTGGCCACCCCCAGCCCTTCATCTCTCTCTATTTTTTTTAATTTTTTTAAATTTTGTTTTTGGGAACCAGGAATTGAACTCAGAATCTCACACTTGCCACCCGTGCCACGTTTTTTTTTTTTTGTTTTTTTTTTTTTTTTTGAGACAGTGTCTCACTGTATAGTTCAGGCTGGCCTTGAACTCACTATGTAGCCCAGGCTGGCCTTGAACTCACAGTGATCTTCCTGTCTCAGCCTCCTGAATGCTGGGATTATAGGTATGTGCCACCCAACCTGGCCCTTCATCTCTCTTGTTCAATAATGTGTGGCACATTATAGGTGTATTAAATAAGTTGAAGAGCTCTGGAGTTTAAAGGAAGTAAAGAAACTTAATATATGCCAAGTGCTTGTTATACCCTAGACGTTTCAGAGACACAGCTTACTGACTCACCAAGTAATTATTGACATTGCCATTTTCAAAAGTGGCAAATGAGGTTCTAAAAAGTTTAGCAATTTTGGACATAAACACCAACTTATTGAGGGGCAAAGCCATGGAGCTGTTTCCCAAGCCTTATGCTACTGATTAAATTAACTTCCCTACTACAGCCACAGGCTATGATAGGAAATAAGACAATAATAAAATTTAAAAAGAAGCAAAGAAAAAAAAGACAATAATGAATTTTCAAGTATTTTGCAAACTACAGATGACATGACACCTGGCCATCTCCATGCTCACCACATTTTTTTTCCTTTATGTGGGTACCGGGAACAGAACTCAGGACCTCGTGCTTGCCAGGCAGGCACTTATGCCGCTGAGCCGTCTCACCGGCCCTCATCACATATTTTTTCAGTATTTCATTTTATAAGTGAGAAAATAGACTCAGAGAAGCCAGGTACAGTGGCGTGTATCTGTAGTCCCAGCTACTCAGGAGGCTGAGGCATCCTGAGGCTACTCAGGATGGCTTGAGACTAGTTTGAGGCCAGCCTAATTAAGCAAGACTCTGTTCTACCCCTTTGCCCCCACCCGCCCCCAAAAAATAGAAAGAAAGAAAATAGCCTCAGAGGAAAGTGATTTGCTTAAGGTCACAGCAGAAATTTGAATCCTAGTTAGTGTGATGTAAGATTAGAAGCGGTGGCATCAAGGCATTAACTAGAGTAATGTTTATCCAGTCTTCCAGTGATGGACACCCAGGTGTCACTAACGTGTCCCCATCCCTACCCCAGTACCCCTGCGGTGAATAAGAAAGAACGTTTTGGGGATATGAGCCTAGGACCAGAATGATTAAGTCAGAGGGTTGTGGATACTTTGCTTTAACCGTGCTTGCAGCATGACATTTGTTCCAGGTATGCCTGGTTCCTCTCCCTTTTCTGGGATAGACTCATATCCCCATGTACAGCCCACTTTGTCCCTCCTTGGAGCTGGGACCAAAAAGCCCACCATTCTGGAGCCATTGGAGAGGAGCAGAGTCCTCCCAGACAGGATTTAAGACCAGAATAGCCTGCGCCCACTCCCATGTCCGCTGTTGCCCTGTTTATGGAAAACCAGAAGCCCTTGGAATGTGAAGACTGCTTGGTGAAATCTTTAAGAATGTCTGGGCCACAAGAAAACAGCTGGTAAAATCATTCGAAGCTCAAGCTCACCCTCCCACCCCCCTTGGTTTCTGTCCCTTTGAGGCCTGCTTCAGGTCCTGCAGCTCAAATCTGTCTCTTCTGGTCCCTTCCTCTTTCTTTCCCTTCCTAGGCCTGTGCCACTTATTGATTTATAGGGACCTAGAACCTCAGTTCCCTTAATGCATCTCATTGCTAAAATGCAACGAATATGGAAAACACTTTGCCAGTTCCTCAAAGTTAAGCAGAGTTACCATTATGACCCAGAAATCCCATTTCTAGGAAATTCCACCCAAGATAAATTAAAATATATGTCCACACACAAACTTGTACCTGGCTGGGTGAATCACAAGTTTGAGGCCTGGGAAACTTAGTGAGACTCTGTCTCAAAATAAAAAGGGGGATCGGAGCTGGGGAACGTAGTTCAGTGGTAGAGCCCTTGAATTTGATTGCCAGTACTGTTAAAAAAAATGCTTGTACCTGAATGATCAAATCAGCATTATTCCTAATAGCTAAAAATGGACACATCTAAGTGACTGTCAATGTTGTATATGCATACAATGGAATATTATTCATCACAAAAAGGAATGAAGTACTAGTAAGTGCTACGATGTGGATGCATCTCAGAACCATTGAAGAGAAGAAGGAAGCTGGACACAAAAGCCACACACTATATGATTCCATTTGTATGAAATGTCCATAAAAAGGAAAATATAGATAGAAAAGATAGAAAGTAGATTAGTGGTGGCCAGGGTCTGGGGAGTGACTGCTAGGAGGTTTTTGGGGGGGTGATAAAAATATTCTAAAATTAGATTGTAATGGGTGCACAACTTTGTAAATATGGGAGTGTATACTTTGTTTTTTGTACTTTATTTTTTTTACTATTATTATTTTTTGGAGACAGGGTCTCGCTATGTAGTTCAGGCTGGTCTTGAACTCATGGCGATCCTCCTGCCTCAGCCTCCCTAGTGCTGGGATTATAGGCGTGCGCCACGACGCCCTGCTTTTTTATTTTTTTGTGGTGCTGGGGATCAAACCCAGGAATGCTAGGCAAGCACTAGTACCACTGGACTATATCCCCAGCCCTTTATTTCATTTTGAGATAGGATCTCATTAAGTTTACTGGGCCGGCCTCAGGTTTGTGATCCTCCTGCCTCTCAGCCTCCCCAGTAGCTGGAATTACAGGCATGCACCACCGCACCTGAATATAGGTTATTATTCTTAATACGTCTTCCACAAGCTAATTTAAGGCCCCAGAAGCAGTGATCAGGGAGATGTGCTGCCAAGCTTCTAGTTAAGGCTGAAAATGTAATCCGCTTTGGGTCCCAGGGAGCGTTCCTGAGGAGACACACTTGGGTCTCCTCAGAGTTCATAAATGAACGGATGAACGATCCCCACCCACGCCCCTGGGGTCTCTTAAGAAGCCGGCCTCAAGAAGGCAGATGGAGAACCCTGGAGGACAACCCAGGGTTCGCGTTGAGACCTTCGCGTTGACAGCCCGAGTCTGGCTCAATCCGGAAAGGCCGGAGGATATCGTCCAGGTGAGTTCTCGCGATTGGCAGCTCTGGGCTCCTGGTGACTGCTGCCCCGCCTCTTCACGTCGGGCCCGTTGGCGCCAGCCAGGGGGAGTGGGAGGGGCCCAGAGTCTCCGGCCGCCATTGGGCTTGGGGGGAGCTCCCGGGTGGGCCTGGAGCCCCGCCCCCAACCTCCTGGTGGCCAATGGGCGCGACGCGTGGGCGGAGCGTCGGCGGCTTCGGCGGAGGCAGGGAGGCTGAGGTGGCCGCTGGGGCTGAGGCGGCGGGCGCGGCCGGGATGGCGAAGAGCAGCGGAGAGAATGGGCCCCGCGCGCCCGCGGCCGCGGGGAGCTTGTCGGGGACCCGGGAGAACCTGTCGCAGGGCCCCGACGCGGCAACAGCCGACGAGCTGAGCTCCCTCGGCTCCGACTCGGAGGCCAACGGCTTCGCCGAGCACCGCATTGACAAGTTCGGCTTCATCGTGGGCTCGCAGGGGGCGGAGGACGCGTGAGTAGAGCCGGGACCTTGGCCGGGGGTCGGGACAGGGCGCGGGATCCGCGCGGCCGTGGGCTCAGGCCCGGACGAGGACAGAATCGCTCTGAGGACCGACAGACAGGTCCTCCTTCCAACGGGGATTCCCGACCCCTTCCCTTCTCTGCCCCACCCCACCCCCACCTCGTCCCTTCCCCCATGGACCCACCCCGTAGGCAGTGACAGTCCTACTTCCGATCTAGGCACCGACAGGCCATCCTACCCCTTCTATCCCTATCCCATCCTCTAGACAGACTGATCCGCCCCCAGGGAGGACCAACAGTGCCCTTCTCCCTTTGCAGGCCAGTGAGGGACACCTGTCTTCCTACCCAACGCTGCCACCCTAGTCTTAGGGCTGACTGACTTTGCCACCTCCTGGAAGGCTTACAGATGGCTACTCCCCTCCCCCATACAGATGTTTTCTGTCTCTCCCCTCCCCCGCTGACCCACAGATGACGTCTCACCATCCCACTACCCCCACGTCAGGAAACCCTAGGTAAACTTAAAAAGGACTGACTGCCCTGTCCCTATCCCATTCCAGGACAGATTGATCCTCAAGATAACAGACCTCTGGATGGACTGATTCTGGTCAGCACCCCCCCCCAGTCCCATCCTGGGACAGACAGTCCCTTCTCATGGAAGGGTCACAGTGTTCCCCTCCCCCCTCAAAGGCAGCTTTCTCCATTGTCACTGGCAACAGGTAGGCAGACACTCTCTCTTCCCAGTACCTACAGAGTGACAGCACCTCACCTCCATCCAGGGTACACCGTCAGCTCCTACAGCTGCAGGAACCAGCAGGGAGACTCCATGGGTGCTGTGGGGACGTGAATGTTCTTCTCCAAATCCAGATCTGGAGTGGCACTAGGCAGGATGGCAGAGTCCCTGCTCAAATAGCACACCCAGACACCCCACCCTGGAACACTCAGATGGCAGATGGCAAAAACTGAGGCAGTGGACACACCTTCCCTCCAAGTTGGGCAGGCTGGGCAGCCAGACTCTGCCTCCCCCAACCCACTGTGCCCAGTGCTCCTAGAGATCATTATGTGCTGGCTGATGGTTGCCTTAAGAAAGATAGACTGCAGACCCCACTTATAGCCCAGCTGTCATGTCACATGAGACCAGTGCTATGCACAGAACTGACAAGCCTCCCTCTTGATGTGCCTCCTGTTCAACAGAGACAGCTCATCACAGCTGGGTGCTTTACTCCAGAAGGTATCCTTTCTCCTCTTCTCGGACCGGTTGTGACTGCCCAAGTCTCCCCTGTCCACTCTGAGCACTTATGAAAATGCCTTGACTATTTAAGAGCTCTACCCCACACTAGCAACCCCATAACTGTCTCTTCCGGGATTTTTTCCAGCTCCAAATCCTCTCTTATTCACCAGACCTTTCTTCCTAGGAGAAATCTAGGCTCCTCCCCTAAGGGGAGTTTCCTCCCACCCACTGGATCTGTCTCCTCTAGCCCCTCTCCAGTTGCTCACAGCAGGCAAAGCCAGGAATCAGAGAGCACCCCCTCATTCTCATCTCTCTCCCTGACATGTTTGGTCCCATTTTTCTCTGGTTTTGCTTGTGAGAACCCAAAGGGGACTTTGTTTTCAAATTGGGGAACAGTTACCAGGGCTCAGGGAGGGGGTGTGGTCTTGAAAGCTGGGAAAGAAGTTGTCATTTTCATTTGTGGGGTCTTAGAAGGAAGAATTCAGATTTGTTGATGAATTCTAGTGCATGAGAATTCCTACTACATGCTTATCAGGCAGGTAATGAGATCTCAGGATACAGAGCAGCGTAATGTGGTAAAAGGCTGGATTTAAGAATCACACTTGCTGGCTGTGAGAGTAGGGCAAGATCCTGGATCTTTGAGCATGTTTACTTACTGTAAAGGGCAACTGTAACATTTACTTCCAATATTACTAACGGAGGCTGGCATGTGAATAGAGCCCAGACCTGGGCCAGGGGTCGGGTGAGAATGGGGTGTATGAAGACGCCTAGCACAGTGCCTGGCATAAGCTGTGACCCAGAAAATGTTAGTTTCCTTCTAAGGGCTGGAGAAATGATGAGAAAAATGAGGGCGTACCTCTGGTATTTGTGGGCAGAGAGAGGCCCCAGTGGGAGCACCTCCCTCTGGCTGTAGTCCCCAACCAGGCAGCCAGACATCTGTCTTCCCCACCCCTCCAACCGCAAACCAGGGATGTGGCTCTGCAGACGCCCTCTACATTTTTGATGTCTGTAGGACTAGGGCTGAAGTCTTGCCCAAGGCCATAAGAGGGGAAGTTATGCGAAGTTTTAGGGTGACCGCCCTAAACACAGTACTGTGGTTGAGGGCTAGGAGTCCATGTGCTGTCCCAGAGAAGTGGAACATTCGCACTGATGGCTGTGGCATAGATGGTGGGAACTCTGACTTAATATTAGAGGTCCATTTCAGCCACCCTGAGCCAAAGGTTGTCTCAAGAGAAGTCAGTTTTAATAGTTCCAGGGAATGGAGAAGAAAGCAGATCAGAGGCTACCTCCTGCTGGTGGCTATTTGAGCTAGAAGGGATCTTAAGAAGTTACCAGTTTAGCCTTACTTAATATACAGAAGAGAAAACAGGCCAAGAGAGGAGAATAACTTGCTTAAGATCATACAGCATATTAATGGCAGAACTAGGATTTGAACCTAGGGTTTCAGATTCCCACATCAGAAGCTGGGTGTGGTGGCACATGTCTATAATTCTAGCACTTGGAAAGCTGAGGCAGGAGGATTTCCATGAGTTCTAGGTCAGCCTGAATTACATTGCGAGACTCTGTCTCAAAAAGCAAAACAACCAGACTCCCAGTTCATCATGTTCACTATTCATAAATATGGCCCATGGCCCTAGAAGGAAATCAGGTATCTACCAGGAACCTGTTTGCCCTCATCTCTGGCTTTGATTCCCTCAGCAGTGTAGGAGGTTAATATCGCTTCCGGGATGGCCTGGAAGGATAAGAGTGTGTTGTCTTTACCAGTTTATTAGCCTGATCAGCTTAGAACTGGGATGAAGCTTATTCATCTTTTTCTCCTCAGGCCTGCAGTGGAGGAAATGCTCAATTAATATTTATTTACTGAATGATTTACTGACAGACATTCCAAGTCAGAAAGGTAAGAGTGACCTTAGAGATGGCCATCACCATATGGGTAGGTAAACTGAAGCCTGAGAGAGATGATTAGCCTTTCCAGTCTATTAGGAGCAAAGTTGAGGATTGAACCCAGACAGTTTTCAGGCCTTGTCCTTTCTACCTCTTCACTCCATCTGTCTTTTGAGCCTACTCTGCAGGGCACCTTTAGTGGGACTGAGGTGTTCCCTGCCTGTTCTGGAGCAGTAGTAGCTAAAGGCAAGAAAGCAGTCAGCTAGCAAATGACCCTGTGGGTGGCTTGGGCACAGACAGAGGTGTTGGCAGTATAAGTTCTTGCTTGGCTGGAGACTGAGCTGGGCATTGAAGTCCAAGGAGGACCAGGTAAGGAGAAAGAAGTGTTCTCAGCAGGGAAAAGTGGGAAGTGTGATGTTACCCTTTCTATCACATGGGGATAGGAAGAACAAACCTGTTCAGTATCCCTTCTGCAGCTTAGAGGAGGTGGTCAGGAAGCTAAAGAAGGATATAAGTTGAGTACCAGGTCCCCTGGTCCGAGGGAGATGGCTTGACAGATGGGTCTCTGACCTTCCTCTTTTCTTCCCATGTGATTGTCAGGACTGGCCTCTGGAGGCTGGAATTTCCCACCCACCCTCAGTGTGCTCAGTCTGCAAGCCAGATGAGATGATGAGTTATGCTCTCTGGGATCCCCTGGGCATTGGCTTCCTGTTAAGCGAGTGAGAGATTTGAGCTAGACTCAGGGAAAAACATCTGGAACAGCAATATTGCCTTCTTCAGTTCCCCTGTTCCCTGAGCATTCTACTTTTAGCCATCTATGACAGTCCTATGACTTTGGAAATCATAGAACTGGCTTAATCGGCATTCCTTATAGATTGCTGTGTGCCAGTTGAGTGGGACCAGGGCCTTCCTGATAAGCCGGAGCCTGCCTCCTTGCTTTCCTACCACCTTCTCTAGTTTGTAAGCTCAGAGCATACACTTTTCTTGAGCTATTACAGATCCCAGGAGAGCATGGAGCTGACACTGAGTGGTTCCTGGGTGGCCCGTCTGGAAGGAGGCAGCTATACATGTAGGGCTCTGCTCCATGACTCCAGACCACAGGCCCATTCTGTCTCCCCTTTTCCTTCTCTCAACCTCAAAGGAAAATCCAGTTTGGTAGCCGTGTGGGTGTTCTAGGGCCTTAGACAAGACCTGACTTGGTAAAGGAGAGGGCCAGCTCACCAGCTACTGCCCTGGGAAGGTGCCTGTATGTCCACCTGTTCGGAAACCCTAGGCTATGGGAAAGAGATAAGGCAATAGAGCCTGCTTGGTGTTTTATCCTCCCTGCATCTGGTCTGAAATAGAACCTCCAGGGGTCAGTGAGACCTGGCTTGGATCCAGCCACTCAACCATTTTATAGTGAGGTGGGGGAAAGCAAGTGCGTTGTGCTCTCTCTGGACGTGAGCTCTGGAGTCTCATTGTCTGTATTACCTTGGATATGTTGCTTCACTTCTGAGCCTGAATTTCTTTCTTTTTCTTTCTTTTTTTTTTTTTTTTTTTTGACACAAGGTCTTGCTTGCAGTATAATTCAGGCTGGCCTTGACTCACTATGTAGCCCAGGCTGGCCTTGAATTTGAGGTGATCCTCCTGCCTCAGCCTCCTGACTGTGTGCCACCACGCCTAGCAATGAGCCTGAATTTCTTACTTGCAAAATGGCTATATGATAGTACCAACTTTGTAGGGCCGCTGTGAGGTTTAAATGCACTGACGAAAAGAGCCTGGCATAGTGTAGGTGCTTAGTGAATGTTCTTCCCCATCTTGAACACTGGTCCTGTCTTTTCATTTTCTACTTCTCATCTCTGGTCATGCCAATGAGTAAGGCCTCATCCCTGTGAGAAGGAGTGACCCCTAACCCAGGGGGTGTTATCCCCATTCTGTGGATGAGCACACTAAATACCTGAGTAGATAGTGCCCAAAGTTTTCCACCTCATAAATGACAGAACTAGAACTAGAACGTGTTTCTCGGCCCTGTGACTAAGCCTTGCTAAGGTGTTAGCAGGCAAGGTGTTAGATCCTCATCATCCCTCAGGTCCCCACACCCAGGGCAGGAGTTAGCAGGAACCTGGGCACCTCCCCATCCCAATGTGAAGGGCAAGGCAGCTCTTGTATAGTGATTGTTCTTGGCTATCAAAATAGGAGAAAGGCCCGGAGAGGAAGATTCTTGGGGAGGCCCTGAAGCATGGCCTAGCCTTCTCATAGGCCAGAGTCTGCACTGCATTGGTCTTGACCCCAAAATATTGTAGAACACCCAACTGACTTTGATACTTAGTCTGTGCCTCTTGGCAAAAGTGTTTGTAGTGTTTGGTGGAAGGGCAAGAATTGTGTTCCTTTTACAGTGAGGAACCTGTGGCTTGGAGAACCCTTGCTATTAGTTAACAGGAACCAGATCAGAGAGGGATCCCAGGTCTTTCTACTGTTAGCCCAGTGCTCCAGCTGTGTGGCATTGCCCACTTTCTTCCTCACTGTGGAGCCTATTGAACCTCCAGGCCCAAGATGCATTGGCCACCAGAGCAGAGCCTTCCATTGTCCGCCTGTTGTCAGTGCTGATCACTTTCTTTATCCTGCAGCCTGTCTACTGGACAAGGAGGAAGCCTCCTCTAGCCGATTAGTCTGCCCCTGGCAAATCTGTTGCTATTTTGGGTCCAGGGACCCTCCCTGGAAGGGAGAAAGCTGTCCTGGCTGCCCTGTTGGCAAACCAGCACTCCTGATACTTAACTTTCTTAGGAGCCCCTATCTAGTATTTTGGGGGAAGCTTCCAACTTTGGCTTGCCCTGTGTCATCTTTCTCTTCCTCACCTTTCCTACCCATACCCTGATTCTACTCCATTTCAAGTCCTGTCTTAGCTCCTTACTTCTCTCAGGTAAGGAAGTAGGCAGTAGACACAACAGCCTGGGAGAGCAAGCCAAGGGTTATTTTTGCTAGCTTAGCTGTTTCAGCAGTGAGCTTATTTACTGAACGTTTTTTGAGCCTCTACTCTGCCAGACCCTGTAATCGGGACAAGGGATACAGAAGTGAACAAGACATTTCTTCTTGCCCTGCCCTCAAGGAGTTCATAGACTGGTTGGAAAACAACCACAAACAAAACTTTGAATGTTGAATGATAAAGGCTGTAATTGAGGTGTGCAGTTGCTTGGGAATATAGAGGAGAAAGCAGCCAGCTCTGCCTATAGGAACCTAGAAAGAAGTGGACTTTAATCCTGGACTCAGAAGGGCATTCCGTTGCATAGGAGGGGACCCATGTGCAATATTCCCTCCAAAAGCTGTTACACCAAGAGCAGTGATAACAAGAATAGTGGTAGGCAGAACAAGTAGCAAAGTTAGCTAGGAAAGGAGGTTGGGAAGAAGACTGAGGCTAGCCTTGAATGTCAAGCTGAAGCCTATTGTATTTCAGAAATGTTAGTCTGGGCCTGGCATGGAAGATGGCAAAAAGAGGAGTGGGACCACTGCTAGTGAGACCTGTGGGAAAATCCAAGATGCCCCTAAGGAGTTACAGTGAGACCTGGAAGAGGTCTGGCACTATGAGGGGGAAGAGGCTGACAAATTTAGGGCTTAGTCCGTAACTGCCTGTGTGGACTAATGAGGAGGTGGGATGACCTCTTACAGAGCCCATGCTGGAGCCTTCTGGGTGTAGGGAGGCAAGGCCAGCTGCACCTTCTTCCACAGTGTGTTGCTGTTGACTCCTGCTGCTGACTAGGCCTTGTCACAGCACTCATAGCACTGGGCTCCCCAAGGTGCCAGGCCTGGCTGGCATTCCCAGGGCACATCAAGGGGCTCTTTGTTTCTCTCCTGTAGGAAAGCGAGTTGGCTGATTTGGTTGGGGAGGGAGTAGGGTGAGTAATACTGAACTTTGTGGTCTCTGCCTGGTAAACATATTGGATGGCAAGGAGAGCCAGGCTCCTCTCCAAGGAGAGTGAGGCCTGAGGAGAGGCAAAAAAATCTACTTTAGGTTAGTGTGGCAGTTGAGAGTAGGTTTGGGCTTTGGGCACAACATAAGTCGGTCAGGGGAAGGCATATGACAGCTGAGGTCTGGCTTGATCTCATCTGGTATCTATCTTCTCTGTATATTTAGTGGTACTGGGGATTGGACCTGGGGCCTTCGTACTGTACTACATCTCCAGTACTTTTTAATTTTTTTTAATTTTTGGTGGGTACCGGGGGTCGACCTCAGGACCTCATGCGCCAGCAGGCGCCTGTGCCGCTGAGCGATATCACCGGCCCTTTTTTTGTATGTGGGTTCCGGGAGTCAAACTCAGGCCCTTGCGCTTGCCAGGCAGGCACTTATGCCCCTGAGCCATCTCACCGGCCCTCCAGCACTTTTTAAAATATTATTTATTTACTTGTTTGTTTATTTTATTTTATTTATTTTATTTTTTTGAGACAGAGTCTTGCTATGCAGTTCAGGCTGGCCTTGAACTCACTATGTAACCCAGATTGGCCTCAAGCTTGCAGTGATCCTCCTGCCTCAGCCTCGTGAGTGCTGGGATTACAGGCATGCGCCACCACACCTAGCTTATTTTTTAAATTTTGAGACAAAGTCTCACAAAGTTGCTAAATTGCTCAAGCTGGGCTCAAATTGGCTGGCAGTCCTCCTGCTTCAGCCTCCCATAATGCTGGGATTATAGGCATGTACCATCACACCAGGCTCACCTGTATCTTTATTCTTTTCTTGGAGCTGGTGCTTTGGCAGGAATTGGTGGAAGCAACTTCTACACCTATTGGAGGCAAACTTCTCAGCACTTTAGGGTACTACTAGTGACTCCTAGAGAGGAGAGATTCTAGGTGGAAATGTGGGTTTAGACCAACATGTGGGAAGGCACTCTGAATCAGGCACAGGAGTCAGGGTGCCAGTCAGTGCCAGCTTCCCCACTGACCCTTGTGGTTTGTGACTAAGGCACATTTCCTCATCTGACCATAGGGCTAATGTTGCCTGTATGTAGCCTTGTGCCAAGCTCAGGATATAGACCCATCCTGCCCTCATAGGACTTACAGCCTAGCAGGGAAGTCAGACATTAAACCAGTAGTGTGGGGCCGGTGAGATGGCTCAGCGGCGTACGCACCTGCCTGGCAAGCGCAAGGGCCCGAGTTCGACTCCTGGAACCCACATACGGAAAAAAGGGCCGGTGATATCGCTCAGCGGCACAGGCGCCTGCTGGCGCGCGAGGTCCTGAGGTCGACCCCCGGTACCCAGGAAAAAAAAAAAAACACACACACAAAAAAAACAAAAAAACCAGTAGTGATAGGTATGTGATAGTAGTGATAGGGTGGGTTCAAAGGACTGAGGACCAAACAAGATAACTGGATTAGGAGCACAGTAAAAACAAAGACTGCTGAACAGGGACTAGGAACTCAGATCCTGGGCCTCAGCCACTAACTGGCTGTGTGACCTTGAGAAATGTGCTTAATCTTTCTAAATCTCAGTTTCCCCTACGTATGAGGCAGTTTCAGTGGAATAGTATTGAAAAACTTATCAACTTATAACATTCTGAGGTGGACCTTGGAGTATATAAAAAGTGCTTTGAGAGGTTCTTTGTGTAGTAGGCACCACAGTACAAGGAGTCACATTCCATAGAAGCTGGTGCTTCTAGCATGCTTTGCTCCTCTGGTGAGAGGGCCTCTCTCTGTGTGCTGGACTAGTGGCTCTTATGTCTGTGGGTGTGTGATCAGTTCATAGAATGCTTTAATTTTTCTATTCTCCCTCTCCCTCTGTCTCTCCTTCCACCCTCCTCCCTCCTTCCTCCTCCTTCTGGTGGTACTGGGGATTGAACCTAGGGCTTTTGCACTGAGCTATATCCTCAGCTTTTTTTATTTTATTTATTTATTTTGAGATACAGTCTTCCTAAATTGCTACATTTCCCAGGTTGGGCCCAAACTTATGATCCTCCTGCCTTAGCCCCTGAAAGTACTGGGATTACAGGCATGCACCACCATGTCTGGCTGATTTGTCCAGCGTTGTAGTCTGAAGTAACCTTTACAGGAGCACTGGGAAATTGGTAGGGTAAATATTTTTTTTTATGGTACTAATGATTGGACTAGAGCCTTCACACTGAGCTACATCTCAGCCATTTTATTTTATTTTATTTTGCTAACTTACCCAGGGAGGACTCAAACTTGCAGTCCTCCTGCCAGAGCCTCCCAAGTGCCAGAACTATAGGTGTGCACCAATACACCCAGCTTTAGGAAAATAATTCTTTTTTTTTTTTTTTGAGACAGGGTCTTGTTATGTAGTTCAGGCTGGCCTTGAACTCACGGTGATCTTCCTGCCTCAGCCTCCCTAGTGCTGGGATTACAGGCGTGTACCACCACACCTGGCTAGGATAAGGATTCTTTTACCCTGAGAAACAGAAACTGAGAAACCAAAGCTGTGCAAGTGATGGATCTGGGCCTGGAATCTGGGACTCTTCCTTCCTAACCTTCTATCTCAGGAAAACTAGTGGCCACTGTGTGGCCTTTCCTTGCATTTCCTGTCCAAGCCTTAGGACATTAGCCAAGCCACAAGCTTCTACATTTCTTATTGGGTTGCTCTTCTGGCTGACTTCGTACAAAGGATGGTACAGCTCCTGTCCCAGTTCTGCACACACAACCTCTTATATATTCCCAAGGCAGGTGGAACTGGGTAATAAAAGGCCTAATGAGGGAGCATAGTGGGGGGAATTCTTATTCCCCCTCAGTGCACTCTGGGCTTTGGATGTTGTGTGTCCAGGGTAATCTTTCTTTCTTTTTTTTTTTCTTTCTGACACAGGGTCATACTTTGTATGTAGTTCAGGTTGGCCTTAAACTTACTATGGTTTTTTAATTTCTATCTTTTTTTTTTTTTTTGTGGGTACCGGGGGGTCGACCTCAGGACCTCGTGCGCCAACAGGCACCCGTGCCACTGAGCGATATCACTGGCCCCTTTTTCGTATGTGGGATCCGGGAGTCGAACTCGGGCCCTTGCGCTTGCAAGGCAGGCGCTTACGCCGCTGAGCCATCTCACCGGCCCTAATTTCTATCTTTTTTAAGGCAGGGTCTCACTATGTAGTGCAGTCTGGCCTTGAGCTGGCTTATGTAGCCCAGGCTGGCCTTGAACTCACAGCGATCCTCTTGCCTCAGTCTCCTGAGTGCTGGGATTACAGGTGTGCACCACACCCAGCTCTTGAATTTACTGTGTAGCCCAGGCTGGCCTCAAACTCAAGGTGATCCTCCTGTTTTAGCCATTGTCATTGCTAGGATTATTGGCATGTGCCACCTTGCCCAGCTGATTTTTCTTAACCTACCACTTTCAGAGGATGATAATTTGTTCCCTTTCCTCTCTGTCCTGGCTCCACAAGAAAGAAAGAACCTAAATTTGAGCTTGGGAGAGCCCAAGTTCAAGGCACCAGCAGACCTGGCTTTGAGTCCTGCTTCTGATATTTTCCAGGCATGTGAACACTCTAAGTCTGCAGTTGGGCCAGCAATAGCATTGGGAGAGGGGAGCATTATGAGGCCTAAGGGAGATGATGTTAGGAAGTACCTAGCACAGTCCAGGTGTAATGGTGCACACCTGTAATCCCATCACATGGGAGGCTGAGGTATGAGGATCACAGTGAGTTTGAGGCCAGACTGAACTGCATGTGAAAACCTGTCTCAAAAAAAAAAAAAAAAGGGAAGGTGCCTAGCACAGTGTATGGGCTCAGTGTCTGTGGCATGTAATGCCTCTCACACTTAGAGTGTGCATTACCCTCTAAGGTTCACTTCAGGCCTTTGGCGTAATCATGGGGAAACAAGGATATCCTGTGGGCTTGAAAATCTGGCTTCCCTTATATGCTGTGCCCACTCACCCCAAGGTCTTGGGGGTGAGGCAGGAGCCAGGCCCACTCAGCTTTTGGTCAGGATATTCTTGGCCTGCCAGGGCAGGTTGGGAGTCCCCCTGTCAGTTCCTCATTGACTCATTTGGAGCAGGGCCCTCAGGCAGCTGTGACTTTGAGAGCCTGCTCTTCCCTCTTCTTGGCCTGTGAAGAGAAAGCAGAAGTGAGAGCATAGGTGGTCTCCTGAGAGCTTCCACCCCAGTATGCAATCAGAGAGTGGGTGCACTAAGGCCTCTGCCCTCCAGGGTAGTCACAGTCACTTAGGGAAGAGACCAATTTTTTTTTGTTTTTTTTGTTTCTAATTACCATCAGTCTCCTTCTGTGTGTCTTGTAGATGTTCATTCTAGACTTCCTGTCCTGCCTCTGAATAACCCATTCTATCCTCCCAGTATTGTCATAGTAATGGCATTTCACAGAGGAGCCTGTATGGTGGATTGGGCTTTTACTTGTCCTACCTCATTTAATTCTTTGAGTAGAGTTATCATCATAATCCCCATTCTACAGAGGCAGAAACCAAATCCCAGAGAGGCAGAATGATTCGCACAGTTTATGGCTCTGAGTCCACTGAGTTCCAAGTCACCAGCCTAGTTGACAACACCCAGTGCTGGAGTTGGTGACAGAGCCAGAAAAGAGTGGGGTCTGGACTCACCTCCTTGTGCTGTCCTTGCCTGCTGTGGGCCTTTAATAATACATGGCTTACTGAAAACCTGAGTTCTCCTTTGTTATTTTATTGAGACAGGGTCTCGTGTAGTCCAGGCTGGCCTTGAACTTACTATGTAGCCCATGCTGATCTCAAACTCATGGTGTTCCTCCTGCTCCTGAATGCTGGGATTATAGGCCTGTGCCACCAGGCCGGCCTGGAAACCTGAGTTTTCTCATGTGCAAAAGGGGGTTGATCAGCCAGCCATGGTAGTATATGCCTATAATTCTAGCACTCTGGGAGGCTGAGGCAGGGGTTTCACAAGTTCAAGGCCATCCTGGGTAATTTAGTGAATTAGTGAGACCCTGTCACAAAATTAAAAAACAGAACAAAACAAAAGGCTAAGGATGTAGCTCAGTGAGAAGGCCCTAGGTTTAGTCCCCAGTACTGATAAAAGGGAGGTTGGAGAGGAATCCATCATTAGAGGATCTATCTCGTGAGCTTGTTGCCAGGATTAAACGTAATAATATTAAGTGCCGAGCAGTGTCTGGTACATAGCAACTGCTTGGTAAGTGTTATAACAGACATTCAGTTAAGTTAATTGAATATTAGAACTGTAATGTTGTAAAAGGCCATCATCAAGCAGATCTGTGCTCAGCCCTGTGCTGGCCTTTGAGGAATATCTGGAGTGCATGTCAAGGCAAAGAGGGAGTGTTCTTCATCTAGCTCTCATTGTGTTTGACTCATGTGGTCTCAAGGTAGAGGACAATATTCCCAGCTCACTGCTGAGAACATTGAAACTAAGAGGCCTGAAGTCACAAAAGTAAAGAATTGGTCACGACACATTTATTGAGTGCCAGCTAAGTGCCAGCCTCTGTTTTTGGCCCAGGGCACAGTGCAGAAAATAAGACTGACAGAGCCCTGCCCTCCAGGAATTCACTTCCTGGTGGAATGCTGCCTCAGTGGAGTGACTGGCTAGGTGGGAAAACTACCTGCTCCACCAGAGTGCTCACATTCCCCAATACGTCATGCCCTTCCTAGTAACTTGCACTTGCACACACTGGGCCTTCTCTGCTTGGTGTGTCCTTTTCCCTTTCTCTGCCTGGCCACTTCCTGTCACTCTTCAAACCCCAGTTTAAAAGGGAGCTCCCATTTGAAGTGTTCCCTAAACACCCCGCCCTCACCCTGTGGACTTCTTGCAGCTTCTAGTACCTTTCACATGCTCTGAGTTAGCACTTCTGTGTGTGCTGGTTATTTACCCATTCATTTCTCTCCTCTGCCAGATTGACTGCTTCAAGGGCAGGGACTGTATTTTATTCATCTTTGTGGATTCAGGGCCTAGAGCACAAGCTAGAGAGAGATGTATATGGAATGTAAGGAGGTCCTGATTGTATGTTTCTGGAGCAGCAGGGATGATATAGAGATGAGAGGCCTTTGATGATGAGATGATGAGTGGGACTGAATTACAGGTGGGGGATGGGGCAGGGCCAGAAGGCTGAGGGGAAGGTGGCTTTAGTGGAAGGGCACCTAGACATAGGACTAAGGGAAAGGACCAATGTGCAGGAAAATAGAAGGACCAGATAACCAGGGTCTGAGGTTTCTGTTGGAGAAGGAGGGCAATAGGGAGCCATGAAGGAGTTTAGGCAGAGGAGGGGCCTTATATAAACAGTGAGTCAAGACTAATTTGCTAAGATCTATCAATAAGAGCTAGCAATTAGGTAAGGATGGGTGAAGGTGTACATGAGTCAGCGTGGCCCCTAGGGGCCTGCAGTGAGACCCATTCACTGGCAGGGAGTTTCAAGTACCTCTTTGCCTGGTGGAGGCTGGGATTTGGAAAAGGGATGTCTCCTGTTGAAAATAGCTTTCTGAAGTTGTCAGGGTAGTTGCTTTGGGATTTCTGTTGTGGTCTACACCCTTCTCTGGTTTAGTGGACAGAGGAGGGAGGTTCTTGCTTTTTGGAGCTAGCAAGGCTGTGCCTGAAGGAGCCATTTCTTCTGTCTCACATGGAAGGGGGTGGAGCTGAGCAGAGTGGAGAGTTGGGCAGAGGCCCAGGCACCAAGGCCAGTGAAGGGTGGAGAGAACCTATTTACCATTGTGCACTGACCCAGGGCCGGAAGGAGCAGAGCCAGGGACTGCCTCATGGGAAAGAGAGGCAGGCCCAGCATTTTTCTGTGCTGGGAGCAGGAGAAAGTGAAGGAAGCCAGGCTCTTACCCAGACAGGCCTGGCCATGGCCAGCCAACTCCAAGGCAGGGTGGCCAGGCTGCCAAAGGAGATGGTAGGCTGCTGTAGACCATCTTCCCTTCCCCACATCATTCATGGTGTGGCCATAGCAGGTCACTTACCTTCTGGGCCTTAGGCCTCCCAACTATCTGGGGAAGGGACGGACTCACTGGCTGCTACCACAGGCCTGACTGTCAGCTGTTTTTTTGTGTTCCACTAGCCCATCCTCTCCTACATTGTGGTTTTCCATCATCACTTCTTATGGAACTGTCCTAAAACCTATTTATACTTTTAGTCATTACCACCTCTTAGAGTAATGGATTCTTTTTTTTTTTTTTTTTTTTTTGAGACAGGGTCTCACTGTGTAGTTCAGGCTGGCCTTGAGCTCACTATGTAGCCCAGGCTGGCCTCACTCACAGTGGTCCTCCTGCCTTAGCCTCCTGAGTGCTGGGATTACAGGTGTGCACCACCACGCTGGCCAGGGTAATGAACTCTGGAAGTTGTTACCCAGTGTGCAAAGTAGGTCAGCCTTTTGTTTGTCTTCACTTCTCTTTCCAGCTGGTAGTGGGAGAGGATGCTCCTCCACCCTCATTGTCTCTGGATCAATGACTAGCCATGTTTTCTCTGCATATCCACACCCAGATTTTCCTTACTATGGTGGAGCTTCCTCCAGAAGCCTCATCTCCATTCTGGAAACCCAAATGTGGAAGGCTATTGTCACATTCTTTTTTTTTTTTTTTTTTTTTTTTTTTTTTTGTGGGTACCGGGGGGACGACCTCAGGACCTCGCGCGCCAGCAGGCGCCCGTGCCACTGAGCGATATCACCGGCCCCTTTTTCGTATGTGGGTTCCGGGAGTCGAACTCGGGCCTTCGCGCTTGCAAGGCAGGCGCTTAAGCCGCTGAGCCGTCTCACCGGCCCCTATTGTCACATTCTTTACTCCTGCTCTTCTCAGCTCGGAGGGTGGTGAAAGGAATGGAATGTGACAGGATTGAACCTCTGTTATGTTGGAGCACTTTATATCATTAGATGGTTTAGTGGCAGCTTCCACTTCCAGGCTGTGTAACTGAGCAGATTACTCAACCATGCTCTGTGTTAGCGTTCTTGTATGTTGAATGGAGGCAATAAAAGTTGCTTCTGTGGGGGAATTGTATGCCTGAGTTGTACATGGCCAGTGTTCAAACCATGTCAGTTCTTATTGCTTCACATCACCTTTTGTGCTGCTCTCTGAGGAGGTGGCATGGGCCCAGTGTTATAGATGAGAAACTGGAAGCTCAGTGAATAGAGAAGCCCTTCCTGTTTCACATAGTTATAAAGTGGTAGAGCAGGGATCAGAAGCCAGGAATTATGGTTCGTGTGTTATTGAGTAAATTATATAATCTCATGGAGCCTTAATTACTTCCTAGGTAAAATGGCAATAACCCTGCCTTGCCTTTCTCTAAGGGCTGTCTGTGGGGACCTGTCAGATGAGAAAAGAAATGTGAAAGTTTTAGCTAAACTGAAAATTTCAGTTGCCTAATAACTACCCTTTGCTGGGCACATACCAGGCTGGCCCTCATATATATTTATTCTTTATTGCAGGCTTATGAAATATGAGGTATACATTATGATCCCATTAAAGATGAATAACTTGAGCCTTAGAAGGTCAAGTACTTTGCCCATGGTCTCCCAGCTAGTAAATGCAGGAACTGGAATAGATACCTAGGTTGGTTGACTTTGTGTCCCCCACTGTGTTTATTCTCTTCCAGGTTCCACCTGGCCTTCCTGATGGGTGAGATGAGACAGTCAGTTCTGTGGTCTATCAGGACTTCTACTTGGTGTTGTATTTGTCTTCATTTGGGCTAGTTTGGGGAATAAGCCTTGAAGAAGGGGTTAGGCTGATTTCTTGGGAACAAGGTTTGTCTTCCACTGCAGGATACAGAAGTTCTGGGCATGGGAACTACCCCTGTTAATTCTGCCAAGCTAGAGAGGTTGAGAGCAAATGTCTAGGAAGACAAGAGGAGAGAAGATCCCAGCCTTCAGAACTGATTGTCCCTCTGACCTTTTGGAAGCCTCCAATCTTCAGGGTTTTTGGAGAAGACTAAGGCAACTTGGAACCTGAAGGATTTGAATGGAGTCCATGAAGTATCATGGGTCATGGCATGGGCAGCATAACTCAGCCTAGCTCAGTCTGGGAGCCTGACAGGTTCTGTGATCAGGCATCTTCTTTGTTTCATCTGATCCTTTCCTCCTGAGGAGATGGGACTGTTAGCAGACAGCAGATTGCCCAGGCTTACCATCTCCAACCTAGATTGTGCTTGCCAGCGATACCTGTCCAGCCTCTTGGCCTCACTGAGCATTGCAGGGCATTCACTGGGGTGGTCAGAACACTAGAGGAGGGAGTCTGACTGTCTCTACAGGCCTGAGGGGCCAGATTGAGCCACATAGCAGCATCTGGAGAAGAACATTTTTCCACAGTTTTCTTTGGGGAAGCGGGGGCAGCACGTGAGTTACTATTGCAGAGGGAAAGCTCTGTTTCAGCTACTTACTTATTAGCTTTATGACTTTGCCCAAGTCATACAACTTCTCTGTTTGGGTCAAGTCTCTCATGGGCCAAGTGGAAATAATAATCAATCTATGAGGGCTCCACCTCACTGGTCATTAGAAGGACAAATAAAATTGTCAAGGCAAAAGTGGCTTGTGCCCTGAATACAGGGCAAATGAAAGTAATGCTGTCATAGAGAAAACCAGATAGGTGCCTGTTGTGCACCTGTGAGAAGTGTGATGGGAGTTACAGAAGTTGTTCAAGATCTGGTATCCATTTGGGAGGAACAGTGCTGAGCAATATGAAGTTATAAGCAAGTAGTCATTTCATACTTCCTGTCTTGACCAATTCACGGATTAGTGCTAAAATCAGTTTTAGGAACTGTGACCAGCATTTAAAAGAAAATAAATCCAGGTGTGGTAGCATAGACCTATAGTCCCAGCACTTACTCCAGAGGCTGAGGCAGGTGTGCGCCACCATGCCTGGCTGGAGTTTTTAATGGTATATTGGGCTGTAAAGAGATACTGTGACTTAGAGACCAGGGGTAGGGAAGGGTGGATGACATGTGTGTACCTGGAAAATGAAAGGGGTCTGAGAACTGCATGGTCTCAGCAAGGGGGTATTGAAATTAATAGGTAGAGCCAGGTGTGGTGGCGCTTGCCTGTAATCCCAGCACTTGGGAGGCTGAGGCAGGAGAATTGCTGTGAGTTCAACACCAGCCTGGGCTACATAAGCAAGTTCAAGGTCAGCCTGCACTACATAGCAAGACCCTGTCTCCAAAAAAAAAAAAAAAAAAAAGAAAAAGGAAATTATAGGTAGAAGATACCAGGAAAATTTTGGCATAATATGGGGAAGAAAGTTTTAGCCCTAGAAGCTGTTGAATAGGATGGCTTCCCCTGGAGGTAATGAGGCCCCAATCCCTGGCAGAGTTCCAGTAGAGACTTATCCGAGGCTACTGACTGTTATCAGTAAGCTCAGGCCACTTTCAGGAAAGAGTGGTTTTCTGGAGGATGAAAGAGTCCTGACATGAGGTGCCTCCATGTGCCATTTGGTCTCTTATATAGGATCAGATTCTCTCCCTAGTATCTTGCTCATGCCCTTTCTTCACTGCCAGGAGGAAGCCGCCTCAGTGTTTTTACACACTTAATGGTATTTGTACAGACCACTCCCCCATACCTGATCCTAGCAACTCCTCTTTGGGCATACTTCGAGGGTCAGTTCACAATGCAACCTGTCTAAACATATAGGGAAAGTGAGGCTCAGGAGGAAAAGGGACTTAGCTGTTACAGAAGCCATTCCTGTATCAGATAATGGTAGAACCAGATTCCTTTGGAATTCTGATAACTGTATTGAAGAATATGTGAACCTTCTGATTTTAAAAAAATGTATAGTGTACAAGTTTTCAGGAGTACATGCCACATGGAAAGAGACATCTGTCTGTAGTTAGAGCGTGTGCTGAGTGCTGGGAATGGCGAGATGGTCTTTCTTTCACCATCCCCAAGTAGATTAAACTCTTTGGCAAATGGGCGTAGTAGCACACATTTATAATCCAGCTGGTCAGGAGGCTGTGGCAGGAGGATTACAAGTTCTGGCCTAACCTGGGCAACTTAGTTAGGACCTTGTCTCAAAACAAAATTTTAAAAAGTTGGGGATGTAGTTCAGTGATAGAGTACTAGCCTGGCATATGTGTGGCCCTGGGTTCAATCCCCAGTACTGGAAAAAAAAAAAAAAAAGCAAAACTTCTGCCATTGAACGAGAAGCCATTAAGTGATGACATTTCCGTGAAAATTTCCCAGTTTAAGGTTTTAAAACTCAAAACATCTTTTGCCTGACATATACACAAAGTAATGGTATTTCGTCTGTTCTAGAGAAAGTTGTGTGAAAGAAATGGTATAGTTTAGGGCCGGTGAGATGGCTCAGCGGCTTAAGCGCCTGCCTGGCAAGCGCGAGGGCCCGAGTTCGACTCCCGGAACCCACATACGAAAAAGGGGCCGGTGATATCGCTCAGTGGCACGGGTGCCTGCTGGCACACGAGGTCCTGAGGTCGACCCCCCCGGTACCCACAAAAAAAAAAAAAAAAAGAAATGGTATAGTTTAAAATCTGTGGTGTCTTAGAATCCAGGAAATGCAGTCATTTGTTTTGTACCCAGCTGAAATTCCGGTTTGAGGTTTGACATTAGGGCTTTGAAACTGCCAATGCTGTTATCTGGCATCAGTTAAAACAGAACTCATCATGTTCCTCTGTGCATCTGCAGTTAGGAGAGTGAGTACCTCTGTTGCCCTGCAGTTAGATTTTACCAACAAAGCCAGACCTTAGGGTTGAGTTGTCAACTGGGCATGTATTTAATCACAGGGAGGGAGGATTCTTTAGAAACTGGCAGACTTAGGTGAAAGCCTTGCTCCCTCTGAGCCTCAGTTTCCTCATCTGTACAATGAGGGGGGCTGGATCAGATGTTATCACATTCTTAACTGTCAGAACTTCCTGTTGATTCAATATGGGCAGCTGCTCATTTAGTTAACTAAAGATCCCCTAACTTGGTGCACAAGTGAGGACACTGTAGGTGGTAGAAGTCTCCATGGCCTGGGGGGTTGGGGGCTTTTGGTTTCAGCTCCATAGGGGTTTGGGGGCTTCCTGAAGATGCATGTCCCTTTGTAAAGTTCCTGACCTCAAGGCTTGGACCTTGTTTTTGTCTTCTCAAGGAGAGAAAAGAGATGTTATCTACCCTTGTTCTGCCTCTAGGCAGGGAGAGGGACAGCAGTTTGAACGATGGTGACTTGTGTCAGTGTGTTGAGGGGTCTTATTTGTCCCTTCTCAACTGTGCATCTCCAAGGCTCCTCTAAAGCCTGGGTAGTGCCCCAGATAAACTGCACTGAAGAAGAGGACCTGCCCTTTGTGTCCTGGAGGCCTCAGCTCTGCCAGGGCCCCTCCCTCTGTTCTTCTAGCCAGTAAAAGTCACAGCAGCGTATTTCCTTCCGGCAGAGGGAGAATCAGAGACTCCAGGCCTGGGCCACGTCCTGTTCTGCTCTCAAGAGCTGCTGTGAGCCCTTCCCACCCTGTGCCCCTTTCTGGGAAGTGAAGCAGGACTGAGTGCCAGCTCTGGGCTAGGTTCAGCTTGGAATTGAGTACATTTTCCCAGTGATTTGCTGTTTGACCCTGAGCAAGGTACTCTCCCTTGTTATCTTATTTCTCTGAGCCTGTGTTTCCTGATGTCATTAATATTTTTATTTTTATAATACCATCAAGTACTTTTTTTATTTTTTGTTTTTTGAGATAGGGTCTTGCTATATAGTTCAGGCTGGTCTTGAACTTTACTAAGTAGCCCAAGCTGGCCTCAAACTCATGGCAATCTTCCTGCCTGAGCGTCCCAAGTGCTGGGCTTACAGTCATGTGCCACCACACCTGGTTTGAGTACTTTCTTAATTGAAACATTTTGAAAACCACAAAAAATCACAACAAAGAAATATAAAATATCTGTAACACACTACTTCAGATAATTTTATTTTATTTCTATTATTTATTTTTTGGTACTGGGAATCGAACTCCGGGCCTCGTGCTTGCCAGGCAGGCGCTGTGCCACGGAGCTACATCCCCAACCCTACTTCAGATAATTTTAAGAAAGGCATGTGTATATGTGTGTAAGAGAGATGTGTGCATACATTTTTCGTTCTTGTTTGTTTTACCAATATTAGTCTATAGGCTAAATAAGAAAGCATGTGTAAATGTACAGGTTATTCTACTTCTTCTGTCTGCCCCTCAGAGTTCTGTGAACTCATGAATTCCGAGACTCAGTCCTTCGAGAAAGTCACTCAGTTCATGCACCCTCTGGCCAAGCCAGGGATCCCCACCTCAGTCCACCTGCGTCTGCATTGGTGTTCATCTGCCTGCCTGGGGCTGGTCTCAGTGTCCACCAGATGCCAGCTCCACAAGGCTCAGGAGTTTGTTCTAGTCTCAGTGATACATCCTTACAGGGCACCCAGAGGCCTTCGCCAAGATCAGTGCTGACACAATTGTGGCAGCTGCTCAGTCAGTAGGTGTTGTACAGATACAAGCAGTGGTGTATTGTAATACTAATAACAGCTAACTCGGGAAGGGGCTTTGAAGTGTAAGATTTTAATAGGTAGGGACAACTCGGCATGGATTCTGGCCAATGGACTAGTGTGGGTAAAGGATAAAAGGTGGGAAACGGCCGGGGTGTAATTGGAGAAACTCTGAGTAACTAGTTTGGCTCATATGAAGAGGTATGTTATTTCTGTACTTGTTTGACTAGTTTTTGTGCACAACTGTGCTCCTAGCACACAGGCCCTCTTAAGAGGCTTATTTACCAAGGTAGGCCCAAGAAAGGAACGCTTGGCTTTGGTGCACAGATGTACACCTCAGACTGTGCTCCAGAGAGGCATGGTGACCCCGTGGCCCTTTGATACATAAAGGGAGTGGGCATTTGAACCTGTTGCCTCTCTGGCCTGTGCCTTCAGGGAGGGGGTGCATCCTCTCTCATCTGCCCAGGGTGATTATGAATTAGCAGTCCTGAAGGGAAATGACACAGGCAGGGGCATGTGGGTTTGGCTAGGCTGATGCTGGAGATGAAGCCAGGGCCTTTGCTTCTCTTGGCATGTCTGACAGGCCCTGCCCTCTGCTCCACAGGCTGGAGGAAGTCCCCCTGGAGGTGCTGAGGCAGAGGGAGTCCAAGTGGCTGGACATGCTCAACAACTGGGACAAATGGATGGCCAAGAAGCACAAAAAGGTGAGGGGCCTAGCCTTGGGCCTTGGGGTGGGAATTGGCAGCCTGCGGAGGAGAAGGGGAAAAATTGCATCAGCTTAGGAAAGCAGGCGCTTCTCCAACTGCCATGTTGCCTTAAGTTTCCTCCATGGGCCAAAGGTGAGGGTGGGGGCAGGAGCTGGCTGGAGGGCAGGGGGAAGGTTGGGACCTGGCAGATGACTTCAGAGTCACACAGAACTTTGTCCTGGAGTTAAACTTCAAAGCTGCTTGTACCCAGTGGCCCTAGTAGGCAGCTTTGCTCTAGCCCTGCTGAGAAAAGGCCCAAAATGCGAACCACCCTCAGGGAGGACCTTGTAGTACTAATAACAGCTAACTTGGGAGCATTTAGAGAGTGCTTGTCTTGACCACAGTAATCCTTACCATACCCCTATGCGGTTAGCAGTGGTGGCAGTATCTGGACTTCACAGATGACCTGCAGAATCTAGAACTGAATTTTAGCACCTGCCCTCTTAATCAGCACAGGAAGGGGCCTCTTCACCCTCTAAATTAATTTGATGATTTCCCTCTTGCCTCCTGGCTAAAGCAAAAAGAAAGAAAATAACCTCACAGTTTACAAATAGTCTTACAAAAATTTAAACACCCAGCACCCCTTTTCTAGTCAGGCTGTCCTTAGACACTAGCTTTTTCACCCTGTGGGAAGGCGCTTGCCCAGCGCTCTGAGGCCTGCGTGTTGGTGGTATTGGGCAACCCTGGCAGGGCCTAGTTATCTCCTGCCCTAGGAAGCCTGTATAGATGCTCACAGCTGCAGTCTCTCTGCACGAGTTTCTACTCCATAGAGTAAGCTCTGTTGCCCCATCATCAGGTAACACTGGTCTAGTCTCACCCAGCTGGTAGCAGCGTCTAGCAGAAAGTCAGGGATGCACTTGAGCCCATGCCCATGTCTAGCTGTATAACTTTGGCCTGGTCACTTTATCTGCCCAGCCTTACTTTCCCTGGTCAAATGGGAATGATAATCCTTTTGAGAGGCTACCCATAGGTTGGTGACTATAAGTGCTTTTTTTTTTTTTTTTTTGTGGGTACCGGGGGGTCGACCTCAGGACCTCGCGTGCCAACAGGCACCCGTGCCGCTGAGCGATATCACCGGCCCCTTTTTTCGTATGTGGGTTCCGGGAGTCGAACTCAGGCCTTCACGCTTGCAAGGCAGGCGCTTACACTGCTGAGCCATCTCACCGGCCCCAGACTATAAGTGCTTTATAGACTGTAAAGCCCTGTGCTATGGCAGAGAGGCTCACCTAAGCCTGGGTTCTTTCTTGCTGTTTTATGTGGGCTTTGGGGCACTGATTTTTTACTTATTAGAAAATGTCTCTCTTTCTCTCTTTTTAAATATTTTTAAGGTAGTTACTCATCAACTATTTCCTGCCTGACTTTAGGGTATGTTTTCCGGCCTTGTCCTTCTTCAGGCTCTTCCCTGAGCTGTAGCTTGCTCTTTAGCTGTCTGTGGGGACTGGTGGCTGTCAGGGACTGTGGCATTGGCCTTCTTGCCCCAGCCTCCCTGGCAAACAGAAATTCCAGAGGGAGCTGTGGGGAGCTTCTCTCAGCAGAGCATTGACCAGCACTTCTCCCCTTTGCTTCTGAGGCACTATGGTTAGAGTCCAAGGGCTGCCACTGCTCAGCAGAGGCCTCCACTGCATGACAACCCAACCTGCCCTCAGGCTGTGACCCCTTGCTCCTCCAGACCAAGACCACTACAGGGCACTCTTCCTGTGCCTTACCTGTGGCCACAGCTAGCTGTACCCCATGGGCTCTTCTTGCCTGGCTGTGGAAGCTTGGAGCTGGGAAGGACAATACTCGTTTTAGGAAGTAGGCTCAGACCCAGTACTTCTCCTGGACTCATCCATAGTCCTGCTGGGAGTGTACCTTCCTCCCAGCTAGGTCCAGGTCAGAAATCTGGGCCTGAGTGAGGGAGGGCTATGCCTAGAATACTATCTTTCCCTGTAGGGTCCTGCCCTCCCAGAGCTCAGAAGGCCAGGGTGTGACTTCGTTGAGCTGTCACAGTGACCTTTTGTCCCAAGATGTTGCCTCAGAGACTGGTAATCACTTCTGAGGAGGATCTGGAGGCCTGATGGGAAAGGCTGGCTCTACTGACTCTCCATCCCTAGTTCCCAGCCCTGGGCATGAGGGAATGCAGAGCCTCCCGGGAAACCTCAGTGGACCGAAAGTGCCCCAGGGCCTCCTGTAGCAGACCATGTGTCACAGGGGTTTGTGATGATGGGGCTGCCTCACGCTGAGAGTGGTCAGTGTTGGGGGGAGCTTGAAGGACATGCAACGTTGGGCTGTACTGTATCCCATTGCCAAAGCCTGCTCAGAGTGGCTTCCTTACAGTGACCCTTGTCCCACAGCAGGAGGAAACTGCCCAGAGTCTGAGGCAGTTCCCTTCTGCTCCCTTCCTCTTTCCCTTTTCCAGGCAGTCCCAGAAGCTCTAGCTTGGCTCTTGTGAGCTGTCTGGCTGCTCTTCCCACTGCCTGTGGCCTGCCTGCCTGTCTCCTTCCTGCTTCTTGACTCTCTCTGACCCTTGGAAAATTTTCTCGTTTGTGCTCATCATCAGAAGTCCAGGGCTTTCGTGCCCTTTCGGAGAGCTTCCAGCGGGACTGTTTGAGGGGCTTTCCAGGTGAGGGGAGGTTAGGCAGGAGCTGAGGCCCTGGGGCTTCTGTGACAAGCATCTTTCTGGGATGGAGGGTGGAGAGGAAACTGTCATTTATTAAACACAGATTATGTGTCACTGTGGAGCACCCTTTTCCCCTTCTAATGAAATCCTTTTAGTAGCTCTTTAAAGTACCATAGTAGGTACCATCATTCTGATCGTAAAGTTGATGAGCAGTGATTGGTCCCAGGTTTGCACAAGGTTTAAACCCATATCAGCTGTTCTTCTGGTGTCCTGGGTGCCCATCTCCTTGATCCCAGGCTAACCTGCTTAGGGCAGGGGCTGAGGGAGTCTCATTGCCTACCAACCCCCTCTGCTAATATTCCATAGACTCAGTGCCTCTACCTCCACCTTCCTTGATGGGTCACGGCAGCTGCCTTGAGAGGCTCAGTCTGGGCTTAAGCCCTGGGGAAGCCAGCCTTGTCCATCTGTGAGAGGCCAGTGAAGGAGAAAGTGCACAGGGCTGGATCCCTCCAGCCTGTGTGGTGCAGGTGAGGAGGTGGTAGGGTCTCTGAATGTGGAATCATAATTTTACCTACTATAGAGAAAACTTTTCAATTTTCCCTTTTTTTTTAAGTACTGGGGATTGAGCCAGGGCCTTCACACCAAACTACATCCCCAGACCTTTTTTATATTTTGAGACAGGGTCTCGCTAAGTCACTAAGTTACCTAGTCTGGGCTTGAACTTGCCATCCTCTTGCCTCAGTTTCCCAAGTGCTGGGATTACAGGCATGTGCCACCATGTCTGGCTCACAGTGTAATGACTATTTATACAGTATTTGCATTGTATTTGGTATTATAAACAACCTATAGGTAGTTTAAAGCCATAATGGTGAACCTATGGCACGCATGCAACAGCCGGCTGTTTGTATAATTGAAAGCTCTAAAAGGTTCGCCATTACTGGTTTAAAGGTTGTGTATAGGTTATATGCAAATACCACTCCCTCTCTATATAAAAGACTTAAGTATTAGCAGATCTTGATGTCTGCAGGGGACTGTGGAACCAATCCTTGTGGATGCTGAGGGATGATTGTAGTTATGGGGATCCAGAATTCTATGGCATATTTCAGGAATGTGTGAGTTGTCATTGGACCAGGGGATGTGTACTCTGCCATCACCTGGTGGTAACATGTCTAATTGCAGGACCCTGTCATCACCACAGGATCTGCATTATACAAACAGTAGGAAAGTCCTCTTTTTTCCCCCTTCTGCTCTTGCAGATATGCTCACTGGAGGCCTGCCAAGCCCTGGCAGAGGGGCTGGTCTCAAGGACCTACCAGGGGCAGGGGGTGGAGATACATAGGTGCAGCTTTTCTTTTGACTTTCAGATCCGTCTGCGATGCCAGAAGGGAATCCCGCCTTCTCTACGAGGCCGTGCTTGGCAGTACCTGTCAGGAGGCAAGGTGAAGCTACAGCAGAACCCCGGAAAGTTTGACGTGAGTTTCCCTCCTTCATCTCACCTTCCTTCCATGTCTTTGGGCTGGGTGTCTTCCCATGGCAGTCATCTCTCATGCTCTTACCTGGACCTCAGCAAGATGAGGGAACCTCCAGTCAGGCCAGATTGGCATAGACCTGGGGACCCATGACTATTGGCAGCTTTGTTTACACAAAGCTTTATTCCTGAGCAGACCTCAATGAGATGGACAGATTTTCCACCCCTTATGCCAGCTCTTTCTTTTTACAACCACTCAGGTTTGCTTTCTCGGGTTCAGTGCACTGTCTCCCAGATCTTAGTTGTCAGGAGGGGACACAACTCAGACCTTTTGGGCCTGTGCTCTGAGTCTTTGGGAATTTACCAGCAAAACCATGGGACCCTCCACATTGCCTGGCCTATCATCTTCTGCTCTTTCTCCTGCCTTCAAGTCTGCCAGACACAGCCTACTTGTATTGCTTGAAGGGTTATCAGCCCTGGAGTGGCAAGTCATACTCTCCTCAGGGGGTCACAGGCCAGTCAGTAGCCAGAGAGGGCCCCCCTGCCTCCTGCTGCCTCAGGCCCATGGCTAGCCAGCATACAACCCCCTTCTACTCACTGAGTTGGGCAGCTCCTCCAGCCTGCTTCCCTTGGAGAACTATGGGGAGGCAGCTGGCTTGCCTGACTTACTTGCCAGACCTGGCCCCAGGCATCAGAGTTTCCTCCAGGCTCTTGGGACTGATGATAGGCAGTGAGACTGCACTGCCAGCCACCAGCTTTTTGTATATCCCTCATGCTTCAGTGAACATTCCTGTCTGGCCAGAGTTGTTCTCAGAGAAGGGTGGGCAGGAGCAGAGCACCGCTGCCTAGAGTTTCTGCTGTTGACCTGGTGGGGGTGAGAGCTCTTTGCTGGAGGGAAAGGGGCCTGGTAGGGTATTCACTGGGGGCAACACTGAATCAGGATGATCGGATTATCCCACAGAGCACTCATAGCAGACCCCACTAGAGCCGCCCCTAAACTTCAGAGTCTTCCAGCTACATCTCCTCCATAGCAAGGGGCCACATCCTGGCCAGAGTGGGAGGCTCAGGGATTGGAGCCCCACCCCAAGTCTGTAGCTTATGTCAGGCTGCTAGAGCCCAGGCAGGAGAGCCAAGAACATGGGTGGCCTGGCCAGTCTCCTGGTTATGCAGATCAGCAGGTGTGTCCACAGCATGTCACAAAGCGTGGAGCGCCATGCATGTATGTGTGGAGTGGCATGTCCACAGAGGAATTGGCCACTCCCATGATACCTGGAAGGTTGCTGTGAGGAGGTAGATTTGCCTAGAAGGCCTTCTCCATGCCCTGCAGCAGTTCTGGGGCCTGAAGGGTGGTTTACCAGCACATGTGGAAGGATTGCCTGAGGCTAGAGGAAGCAGACAGGGATGGGATACCGCCCTGCGGGGATACTGTGAAGGGGCTGTGGTGGTAGCCGGTACTTGTTCCTGTGCTGCAGAGCCCTCTCGTCAACATCTTGGTCCAGGCCGCTGACCCCACCTCAGCATCAGGGCAGGTTGTACAGGCCTTAGTGACTCTGTTTTCCCTGCATTTGCTATTTCTTCCTTCTTCCTTAGGCATACAGGACCTTTGTACCTGATTTTCTTCTCTGGCCCCATCTCATGGCAGCAGCACTGCTCAGGCTCACAGAGGCTACTGGCCTGGTGATTGTAGCCTCAGTCTGAGAGCAGTGCACCTGCCTTTGGTTCCTGGTACCTTTTCACCTTTAGGCCATGCAGCTACCCCTTTTCTTTTCTCACTAGCCCATTTGTGTCCAGATGCTTTGGGCTACTGAGGTACCAGATAAACATTCCAGGAACTGACTTCCTAGGGGGTTCTGAGGTCCTGTACTTCGTAATCACCAGGAGAATTTGTGGGGACCTGTTTCCCTTCTGACTGAAGCAACCCTGCATTGTGCTCAGATAGTACCTGAAAGTACACAGGACACACATACAGGCTCTATCTTGAGGGTTCACAGGGCTGCAGAGTGTAACACCCACTGCCTCCACTGTGAAACCCCAGCCCTTCCTCCATTCTCCAGCCTTGAATACTCCTTTTGCAGTACTTACGCTCTAGTTGAGTTCCAGGTATCCTAGATCCCTTAGTTCAGTGCTGTGACACCCCACTGAGGGACATGAGAGGGAAAGGGGCTTATATGAGGTCACTTGCCAGCCAGAGCTGGTGCCTGGTCTGTGCCTAGTTGGTGGGTTTGTTGAGGCCTGCTCCCAGGACCCTCTCCGATGTTGCTCTTGCCCTGCAGGCAACTTGTATTTGCTCAGTCTCTCTGCTCAATCCTCTATATTCCCTTCATGTTTACTTTTACTACTTTTCTAAAAATTCAGACATGAATTTACATAGAGTAAAATACATAGATCTTTTCTTTTTTTTTTTTTTTGTGGGTACCGGGGGGTCGACCTCAGGACCTCACGCGCCAACAGGCACCCATGCCGCTGAGCGATATCACCGGCCCCTTTTTCGTATGTGGGATCTGGGAGTCGAACTCGGGCCCTCGCGCTTGCAAGGCAGGCGCTTACGCCGCTGAGCCATCTCACCGGCCCAAATACATAGATCTTGAGTGTACAGTTTAGTGAGCTTTGACAAATAATACAAATCCATGTAATGACATGCAAATCAAGATAGAGAACATTTCAAATGATTGAGACAGGATTTTTCTTTTCTTTCTTTTTTTCTTTTTTTTGTTTTTGTTTTTTGAGACAGGGTCTTGCTATGTAGTTCAGGCTGGTCTTGAACTCACTATATAGCCCAGGCCGGCCTCAAACTCATGGCAATCCTCCTGCCTCAGCCTCCCCAGTGCTGAGATTACAGGTGTGTGCTATCATGCCCAACTCGAAAGGATTTTTCTTATGGTTTTGTTGTTTTTATAAAGGTACACATGCTTAAAATGTTCATGGAAGTTCAAAGAAGAGAGTAAAATATTGTAGAAACACCAGGACCCAGAGAGGCCACCGAAGCTAATGGTTTGCCATTCTTTTGTCCTCTTAGACAGTGCTCTGTGCAGATCACACACGCACCTTCCTAATAGGTGATGCACCAGCATGGGGAGTTGAGCAGCTGAGCAGCTGGGGTTGACGGCTCTGAATTTATACACACTTGTAGTCCCAGTTCCACCATTTTTCTAGCCACAAGGCCTTAGGCAAGTGACATTTTTTTTTGTGTGGGTACCGGGGGTCGAACTCAGGACCTCATGAGCCAGCAGGTGCCCGTGCCACTGAGCGATATCACCGGCCCTTTTTTTTCGTATGTGGGTACCAGGAGTCGAACTCAGGACCTCACACTTGCCAGGCAGGCGCTTATGCCGCTGAGCCATCTCACCAGCCCCAGGCAAGTGACTTTTATTTGACTCTCAGTTTCCTCACCTGTGAACAGGGTGAAATGATAGGACCTGTCTTTGGGGTTGAAGACTCAGTGAGGCCTACAGGTACTCAGCTCAGTACCTAGCACTGAGCTTTGGAAACAGGTGGTAGCTATTGCTTGAATAATTAGGACTAACATCATCTTTAAATACACTGAGTCCCGACTAAAGGGCTGAGAAGAGTGGTGAACCTTTTAGAGCTTTCAGTAACAAACAGCCGGTTGTGGCATATGGGCCATAGGTTCATCACCTCCGGCCTAAAAATTATCCAGCCACAACCAGGATGGATATTTTTGGCCACATAAGCCTTCCTGGATCTAGAATCACCTCACAGGCTTTCCAGGGCCCTGTTCCCTTTGCTCCTTTGCCCCTGTCCAAGCTTCCTCACTTGTTTCTCTGGTCCTATGATGGGATTAGGTGAACACTGCCCCTGGTAGAGGGCTTCTCTGATACCTGGGACAGCCACATCCTGCCAGGAGTGCTGCCCTGATGCGTGCCCTTGCCCATGTTTCAGGAACTGGACATGTCTCCTGGGGACCCGAAGTGGCTGGATGTGATTGAGCGTGACCTGCACCGGCAGTTCCCTTTCCACGAGATGTTTGTGTCCCGGGGTGGGCATGGGTGAGTAGGCTGGACCTATGGGGCGGAAGGTAGATATAGGCCCTATGCCTCAGGGAAGAAAGCAGGTGCAGTGAATTTAGGGTATCTTAGGAGCCCAGGAGCAGCTGGGTGCCCCACACTCCACTGTTAACATTTCTCTTCTTTGGTTTGCAATCGATAGTGCTATTAGCATCTCTTTCGGCCCTTGGGTGAGCTTTCATCATTTACTCCCCAGACTGCTAGAGCTAGCCTGGCATAGCCTTCTTTGGAAACAGGTCTTTGTCAGGGAGAAAGAGAACTAGAGGTTGGGTAAGCAGAGTCTATGCAGAAAGGGAAAGACGAGGTGGGCAAGGGGACCAAGACAAATGCCTGGGACAAAGTTGCTCAGTGAGAGATCCCTGCCTCCAGCTCCCAGTATCTTCTTGCCCCATGTCTGTCTGGTGTCCTGCCCTGGTCCTACCTCTGCCCTCACCTTTGGTGGGGGAGCCCCTCCCATCTGCCTTCTGATCATGTGAGAGTCTCTGTGCTACAGTGGGAAACTGACCCCTGATGACCACAAGCAGGTCACCTCCCCTCTCCAGGGAAGTACAGATTCTGAGGCAGGTCTGGTCTGGTGGGGACAGGACAGGTGGTAGACAACAGAGTCACACACCTGTCATCACTGCCCTGCCTCGTCTCTCCACAGCCAGCAGGACCTGTTCCGTGTGCTGAAGGCCTACACACTGTATCGACCGGAGGAGGGCTACTGCCAGGCCCAGGCACCCATTGCTGCCGTTCTGCTCATGCACATGCCTGCCGAGGTACCTCCAGCCCTGGGAATGGGTGGGTGGAGGGCCAACCCCTGTGGCAAGGCCTCATGTCTCTGTCACCCACAGCAAGCCTTCTGGTGTCTGGTACAGATCTGTGAGAAGTACCTGCCTGGCTACTACAGTGAGAAACTGGTGAGTGCTCAGCTGGCATGGGACCTGCCCCAGGCTGGATGTCCTCTGTGGCCCTTCTCTCTATAGTCCTCCTGGCCTGCCAGGGTCAAGCCTCTTGGCCACTGGCATCATTGGTTCCACATTCACTTTTATTTATGTCCCCAGCCACTCTGGCCACTTGGCAGGGTTGAAATTCCTTCCAGACACCAGTTTCTCCTTGCCTCTGCCTTGGCCTAAACCTCTGCCTGGGGCTCCAGTTCCTTCTCCTTCCCCTGAAAACTCCTGTTTTTCTTCAGCTTTTGGCCCAGGGTAGCTGTCCTCAATGCTGCCAGCTGGGAGCCTTCGTAGCATGTGCTTGCCGAGTGTTCTTGTAACTGCCATGCATGGGGCACTCACCCCTTCACCTCTACCCAGTGCCCATGTGCAAGGCCCCTTTGCATTGTAAGCCTGTGAGGGGGACCAGCCGTGTCTAATTGGCTCGTGGCTGTATCTCAGCACCTTGCAGGCAATACCCACCTGATGAATGAATAAATGTCTATCTGGTGCTAGGAGCCCCTGCAGGGGTTCATGGCCGTGTGGACTCTATGTCCCCCCAGGAGGCGATCCAGCTGGATGGTGAGATCCTCTTCTCACTGCTGCAGAAGGTGTCACCTGTGGCCCATAAGCACCTCAGTCGGCAGAAGATCGACCCACTACTGTACATGACAGAGTGGTTCATGTGTGCCTTTGCACGCACCCTGCCCTGGAGCTCTGTGCTGCGCGTCTGGGACATGTTTTTCTGTGAAGGTACCAGGCTGGACTGGGGAAATGCCAGAGAACCCCCCAACAGGCCCGCTTGCACTCATCACCTGCCCCCCATGCAGGAGTCAAGATCATCTTCCGGGTGGGACTGGTGCTGCTGAAGCACGCGCTGGGCTCTCCTGAGAAGCTCAAAGCCTGCCAGGGCCAGTATGAGACCATCGAGCAACTGCGGAGCCTCAGCCCCAAGATAATGCAGGAAGCATTTCTGGTCCAGGAGGTGCGGCCCACACCTGCCTCTTATCATGGTTGGGGGGAGGCCTGGTAACCCCTTGCCTGCAAAGGTGAGTCATCCGTGCCAGACCCACTGCTTGGCAGTCCAGGACAGCAGGTGGACCTCATCCTCTTGTCTGGGTGAGGAGGGTGGGGCACAGAGAGGCCACAGTTTACAGGCCTTCCTTATCTAAGCCATTTGGGGGCTCGGACCGGTAACTCTCTTCCTCCCTGGTCCTGCAGTCATTGCCTTAGCTTTTTCTGTTGTGGATACGACTCTCCAACTGTAAGGAGGTAACACATGAATGGGCAGCTTCTCTGGAAAGCCAGGCTGGGGCAGGGATGATGCCAGTGTGCAAGGCAGAAGCAGGTGGCCATTTGTGCACCTGCTTCTCCAACAGCTGCTGAGAGCTGTGGCATTATGCCCACTTTACACATGAGGAAATGGAGGCTCCCAGAGCCAGGAGCACACAGGTACCTCCCCCTAGTCAGTAGTCAGAAAGTGGTGGAACTAGAGTCTGAGTGGCTGCCCTGGGCAGTGGGACATATTGGCTGAGAGTGGTGTTGCCCTGTCAGTCTCACACCTTCGCCCAATAAGTAAGGCGAGTGGACCTGTGAGTTGTGGGCAGTTTTCTCCTCAGAGGCAGTGGGTCTCTTGTGGCCAGCTCTGGTCCCAGGCACTCTGCTCTGGGACCTGTGGCCACAGCTTAGGAGCAGACCCCCATCCTTCCTGAGGCCAGGGAAAGTAGGGGCCCAGGTTGGGGGTGTGGAGAAGGGAAAGGTCATTCTTCCTCATGCTCATCTCCCTCGAACTGCCCCTGCAGGTGGTGGAGTTGCCCGTAACAGAGCGCCAGATTGAACGTGAGCATCTCATCCAGCTGCGCCGCTGGCAGGAGACCCGGGGTGAACTGCAGTGTCGTTCCCCGCCCAGGCTGCATGGTGCCAAGGCCATCCTGGATGCAGAGCCCAGCCCCCGGGGTGCCCTGCAACCTTCACCGTCCATCCGTCTGCCCCCAGATGTACCTCTCCCCAGCTCCAAAACCAAGCCCAAACCACCCAAGCAGACTCAGAAAGAGCAGAAGTGGACAAAAGCAAGTGGGCATCTGGACAAGCTCCCAGCCCCCAATCAAGCCACAGCAGTGACCGCTGGAGGAGATGCATGTGCCCCACAGGATGTGACCCTGAAAGACCCAGCTTCCCAGAATCCAGTCCCCCAGGACTCAGCTCCTCAGGACTTAGTCCATCACCGCTCCCAAGAGAGCCTGACCTCCCAAGAGAGTGAGGACACCTACTTGTAACCCCAGCAGTGTGGCCCTCCGGGGCAGGGTCTCTACATACCTACCTGGTTTGAAGACTGACACTCCAGGGCCTGCTCACCTGAGGGCCCAATCGCTTGGCCACTAAGCTGGGACAGAGTCTGGCTGGCCCAGCACAGATTCTGCCTGAGCCTCTTTATTTATTTTCTCTAGAGTGGAGCTCAGGCTGGCCCGGCCAGCACAGGCAGAAGCTAGGGCCAAGAGGGTGGGGCCTCACTCAGTGCCCTTCTCCTGGGGATGCTTCCTAGGGATAGGATGCTGGCATGAGGGGAGCATGTGGGGTGCTCTTTATGTAAAATAGAAACTTGGTTTTGTACAGAAATAAACAGGCTTGTATAGAGAGCTGGTGTGCAGCTAGGGTCTGGGAAGGGCTGCTGCCCTGGTGCTCAGCGTCTCTACTCCACAACCTATAGAGCTCCTCCTGGGCCTGGCCCAGCATGAGCCCCTCTGACAAGTGCCAGGGCCAGCCCATCTTGGCTCCCATTTTTCCTCACCCCATCCCTGCTGCTCCATATCTACTTTCTGCTATGGATTAGGGATACTAGGGCTGGAGCCCACTGTCCAGGCCTTGCTCCTTACTCATCCCTAAGGGGGAAGGGGTTGCTGAGGAGGTGGCTTCAGGCTCTTTCCCCTCCAAGGCCACAATTAGCTTCTAAGTACTCATTCTGGATCAGGAGCTGGCACAAGGAATGAGGCTCCATGAATGTCCTCACGTGCTTGGGGTAGGCAGATGGGTGAGGGGAGGGAGTCTGGGTCCTTGATAAAATGCTGCCTTCCATTTACTGAACACTTACCATGTGCCATGCTGGGCTGGTTGTGTGATGTACCTGACAGGTAAGAACAGGAGCTGAGTGGGAAGCCACCCCTACAAGCTGAGCCACACTTTCACCCAGAGCCCTCATTCAGCTTCCTCTCCTGACCAGGTGACCTGACTCTTCCACTGCGGGGCCAGGCAGATGCTTGGTCACAACCTGATGACTAGCAAGGGTGAGGACAGGGTGTCCCTGGGAGAGGCCCCCCTTCTGCTGAGGAAGCAGCTTTTCCAGTCAAACAATAGCTGCTGTTCCTGGCAGGAGACCAAGCTGGGCCTAGGCCACAGGGGGAGGGGGCGGGGGAGCGAGAGGGAGAAACAGAGCCTCCCTGTGAGCTTTCAGGCATCCCCTGGGCCTAGAGCACTGTGTTCTGATACAGCTGGGGACACTGAGGCCTAAGAAAGTAAATGGTCACAGGAGACTCAGGACAGACCACCCACTTCCTGCCTCCTGCCCCTCCTGTGGCTTCCCATCCTAAGCTGCGCCTGCCATGGAGAAGGGCAGAGTCTCTGAGGAACACTCCTCCTTCCCCCAGTCCTCCAAGGGACAGGCCAGGATGTGGCAGCTGCACAGTGTTCACGGGAATCGCAACAGGTCAGGGATGAGGCTTAGCCAGGCTTCCATCTGTTTGTGGTGGAGGCGCCACAGCAGGCAGGCCCAAGCACGCCTGAGGCCTGCCTACCCTACTTGGTTCAGAGCCTTGGATCTGAAGCCTAAGGATGCTTGGGCCAGATCAGGGCCCCCTGGAGCATGCTTCATCCTGCCATGGGGTCAACCTGAGCTTGCTGATGCCTGCTCAGTCTTGGAGTCTTCTTAGACCTGCGGGAGGCTGGATTAGATCTTGGTGTCTGCCAGCTGGGGGACTCCCAGGGCCTGAAGCCACTTCAGATATGCTGAGGCCAGTTGGATTCTGCTAACCACCACAGGCTTTGGGGCAGCCTCCGAGGAGCTCAAGTCTCTGGCTTGTGGTCTGAGTACCCAGTAAGGCTGACTGCATGGTCCTGTTCCTCAAAGCCTGGGTGGGTTCTGAGCATTCCTAGCCCAAGGGCTTGTCGGGTAGGTTTGTATTGCGGGACCTCAAGCCAGAGGCCCAGGCCACCTTCAGTGCCCTACCTCTCAGCGTGTTGCTCAGAAAGAGGCTGCTAGGACTCGCATCTCTGTGAGGTTAGGAGCCTTCTACTCTGGAATTTGAGAAAAACAGGGCCACCCAGGCCTAGTCAGCGCCCACTCGCAAAGTGGGGAGGGGTATTATTAATACCAATCCTGGGCACCCCTTGCTTTGGGGATGCCACCTCAGTCAGCTCTGGCGGCCCTGCCCCCGCAGAGCCATTACAGCAAGGACAGAGAAAGGCACCCGGACACTGGGGAGCAAAACAGGGTCACTGGGGCTGCATTGCCGGCTTCTGCCCCTCCCCGCTCCAGGGGCTCGGGCCAGCGTTCCGGTCCCAGCCAAGCTCCGGTTCTTCTCTAGGCCCTTCTCAGTCTTAAGGACTTCAGTCTATCCACGTGTGTACCTGAACGACGAACGTGACCCCTGCTTCCGGTACGCTCCCGTACCCAGGGCAGCTAGAGTCCTGCGGAAGGGCGGAGCCGGGGAGGGGGTGTGGCACGGGCGGAGCCTGGAGAACTCGAGAGGGTTAGGGTCTGGCGGTAGTTCCTGACCCAGGGCTAGTGGGGTGGAGCCTTCCGGGGTGGGGCTAAGCGGGCTGGTAGGAGCCGGGTGAATTCCTGGCGTTGGAAGGAGGCGTGGCTACCTTGCATTGGTCGTAGGCCTACGGGGCGTGGCCGTCAAGGAGCCAGATATCTGACTGGGCCACGGGTGGACCGGTCCGCGGCGGAGCGGGCGGCGTGGATACAGCTGCACGGCGGCTCCTTTAAATCCCGGGCGCCACCCCGCCGCCCCGCCTCCGGCCTGGGTCTAGCAAGCCGCCGGGCCCCAGCCGCGCGAGCCACGATGGAGCTGCACATCTTAGAGCACCGGGTGCGGGTGCTGAGTCTCGCCCGCCAGGGTCTCTGGCTCTACACCCACCCGCTCATCAAGCTGCTTTTCCTGCCCCGCCGCAGCCGGTGCGCGCCCGGGTTCGGGAGCGCAGATGAGGGTGGGGGCTTTGCTGTGTCTCAGGCCCGGGTCAGAGGATTAGGACCCCTAGGAGGGTGGAGCGAGTTGGGGAGGTTGGCTGTCATTCGGCCTGGGCATATCCTCCCTGGGACCGGCACCTATCCGGCCCAGGGAGGCCCCCTCCCAAGGACCAGTCTAGGCGCAAACAGCGTGGAGTGAGCAATGCTTAACTGCGAGCCGCGTGAAGTGGGGCATTCCTACCTGGCTGCTGCGGCGAGCTCCTTCCAGATGCCTCCCATCAGGTCAGAGGGTCCGGCCGAGGGGGCCCACAGTCTGACGCTCCTAGGGCTGCCACCTCGGGTGTGAACCTCTCCTCCCTCCTGGAGGAGGGGCGGGAGGCTCCTGGGGAGGTCTGGAGGTGGAAAATAGTCCTAGATCCCGGAGACGGGACGGGGGAGCACCCCATTGCCCGGGTGAGGAAATAGAGGCGGGGATCTAGGGGGCAGGAAGGCGCCCAGCAGGGGGTCCTTCGGGACGGACGGAACGTAGTTAGTTCACCCACCCTCTTCCCCAACCCCTGCCCGTTCTTCGTCCAAGCTGAAGATCCACCCTGTCCCCCACCAGGTGCAAGTTCTTCAGCCTGACCGAGACCCCTGAGGATTACACGCTCATGGTGGACGAGGAGGGCTTTAAAGGTGGGAGTTGGTCTCTTGTGCTCCCCTCTTCACAGGATTGTTATCAGATGCTGGAATCCAGTGTCCCAAGAGCTTGGGTCTGAAAGACATAATCTGGGTTCGAATCCTGTTCCACCACTCACACTGGCTGTGTGGCCTTGAGCAAATCACTTCCCCTCTCTGAGCTTCTTCCTCTTAGGTAAAATGAATATAATTATGGTGGTGATCTAACAGGGTCCTGTGAGGGGGTCTTTAAAGCCAGGGCCGGTGAGATGGCTCATCGGCGTAAGCGCCTGCCTGGCAAGCGCGAGGGCCTGAGTTCGACTCCCGGTACCCACATAGGAAAAAGGGACCGGTGATATCGCTCAGCGGCACGGGCGCCTACTGGCGCGCGAGGTCCTGAGGTCGACCCCCGGTACCCACGCACACACACACACATAAATAATAATAATAATAAATTTAAAGCCCATGAGACGCTGTGTGAGGAAGGGGCACTTGGCCATCTTTGGCCGGTAGGGATGCTCAGTTACAGTTTCAGGCAAGAGTCAGGGTTCTTGCCGCTGTTTCACGCCCCACCCCGGCGGGGGGGGGGGTTACTTTCCCCTTGTAAGTAATTTCTCCAGTGCGGGTCAGTTCCTCCTCTGCTGGTTTGGGAACTCCAGGAGTCTGAGGGTTGGGGAAGGAATGCAGGAGCAGGCAGCCATCCCAGGGCAGGGTCCTGGGGGCCTCCTGCCTGTGGTTGAACAGCAGCCGCCCTGGCCCCTGCCGAGGACTGGACGCCAGCCTGGTCCTGCCCAGGGCCCTGGAGCTGATATCTGGCTCCCACTTCTGCCAGCCTCACAGGCCTAGAGTTTCAGGCTAGCCAGCTGGAGCTTGGCCTCTTCCCCCACTGCTCCACTCTGGCCTTAGTTTCCCCGTTTGTACTTAACCACAGGGAAGTCTAAGGCCGCAAAAGGGGAAGCGCATCCGCAGAGGCAAACCTGAGCTGCTGGCGCCCCCTGGTGGTGCCAGGTGATGCAGTGTCTGTTACCCCGCAGAACAGTCGTGAGGAATAATGTATCCCATTTTACAGATAAGGAAACTGAGAGTCAGATGAGGAAACTGGCTTGAATCACTTTCCCCACATCACACAGCAAGTAAATTGCAAGGCAAGAATTTGAATCCAGTTCTGGGTCTGGAGCTCCGATTTGCTGCTTCATCTCTAACTGACCAGCACTGAAGCACTTCTGTCTTTGCATACACGTAGACTTCAGGAGCAGAGCTGGGGAAGACGGTCCCAGTCTCCAGACCTGCCCTTTGCTAGAACCCTCCATGAAACAGGCAGGGAAATTCAGAATCAGAGAGGGTCAGGCCCTGACTAGGCATGTGCCCCCTGCCCACAGAGCTGCCCCCATCCGAGTTCCTGCAGGTGGCTGATGCCACATGGCTGGTGATGAACGTGTCCTCTCACAGCGGTGGGGCAGTGCAGGCCGCTGGGGTCACCAAGATCGCGCGCTCTGTCATCACGCCACTGGCGGAGCACCATGTGTCGGTGCTGATGCTGTCCACTTACCAGACTGACTTCATCCTGGTGAGTTCCACACAATCACTGGCTCGATGCAGGGTGGGCATGGCTGCTAGAGGGAGCCACGTGGTTTGCCATCTGCCTCTGGCCCAGGTGCGGGAGCAGGACCTGTCCGTGGTGATCCATACTCTGGCCCAGGAGTTCGACATTTACCGTGAGGTGGGGGGGGAGCCTGTGCCTGTTGCTAGGGATGATTCTAGCAACGGCTTTCCCCGCACCCAGCATGGTGAGGTCTGCCCCCTGCCACTCAAACTTGGGCGGGTCTTCCTCTTCCCACGGGGCCCCTTCCCTTGTGTAGGTACGATTGTGGGCATTGGGAGACCAGAAGACACCTCTCAGGATGGGAGGTGGGGCTGTCGGGAAGGGCCCAGGCTGGTTCCTAGAGAACAGGACCCCTGCCTGGCCCAGGTTTTCCCCTAACTGGCCACTAGGGGTCGCCCCAGCCCATGAATGCCTTTCACTTGGAGCCATCTACCCTAGGAGGGCCCGGTCCCACGGTGCATCCCATTCAGAGCCCGCAGAACCGCTTCTGTGTCCTCACAGTGGACCCTGAGACGCTGCCAGCCATTGCCACCACCCTCATCGATGTCCTCTTCTACTCACACAGGTGTGTGTGCTTAGTCTCTATACTCACTACCATCTCCACACTCTCTTGCCACCTCTGTTCTGTCTCTTCTGTCTCTTCTGCCACTCTGTGCCCTGCCATGTGTCTCAGGGTTCCTGGCCCATGATGCCCATGTGCCCTTCACTGATGTCCAGGGATGGTCCCGATCCTGAAGCTAGGGCCATTCCTGTGGTGTTGGCAGAGCCACCCCTGAGCCAGGCTCTGGTCAGGCCCTCTGCCCCTGTGGCCCTTCATCTTTGGCATGAGCAGGGCTCAAGCCCCATTTTCATCAGCACCTTCAGTAGGTCAGGGCCTTGGACATAGGGGCTTGCCCACGGCCCCCAGTGCCAGCCTCTTCCCCGGCGTCTGGAGGCTGGCAGTGAGGAGATTGAATGGGCAGGGTACCCTGTAGAGCTTCTGACCCTGCTGTGCTTCCCCAGTCCCCCCAAAGAGGCAGCCTTGGCCAGCCCTGAACCCAGCTCCATCCCATTCTTCGCCTTCTCCCTTATTGAGGGCTACATCTCCATCGTCATGGACGCCGAGACACAGAAAAAGTATGTGACCCCTGACCCTGGGTGGGCTACAGACCCCAGGCCAACCGTGGGAAGGGAAAAGGCAGGGTGCAGACTCTGAGGCCAGTAGGTGGACCTTCCCCAGGGGCTCCCAGTGGGATGGGGACAGGTGGGGCTGCTCTGCCTACCCACCATCTGCCTATCCAGGTTCCCCAGTAACCTCCTGCTGACCAGTTCTTCTGGGGAGCTGTGGAGGATGGTGCGCATCGGTGGACAGCCCCTGGGTTTTGGTGAGGGCCGCTCCCTGAGTTGGGGGGGTACAGAAGACCTTTGAGGTAACCAGATGGTCAGCATGAGTCACATGTGTCCCTCCTCAACCCTCAGATGAATGTGGGATTGTTGCCCAGATTGCTGGTCCCCTGGCTGCCGCTGACATCTCCGCCTACTACATCAGCACTTTCAACTTTGATCATGCTCTGGTGAGCACTGGGGGCTGGAGTAAGGGCTCCTGGAGGGAAACCAAGGCCCAGAAGGGTGAGTGGGCAGGAGGTAGTACCAGCTGGGCCAGGAAGTTGGGGCAGTCCTGGCCAGATTCAGCCTTGATCCTCCCTTCTGCCCACTTACCCACTCCTAGGTGCCTGAGGATGGCATCAGCAGTGTCATCGCTGTCCTCCAGCGAAGGCAGGAAGGCTTGGGCTCCTAAGGCTTGGAGGGAGCAGAGCTGGTGCCTGACTCTCTGTCACCCTTGGACTTCCAGAGACTTCTTCAAGCTATTTCCTCGATCTCTGGTTCCTGCCTGGGGACCCCTCGTTCTGCTCTCCGTATGTAAGCTGCATTCAGGCACCACTCTCTTGTAGACATGTATGTGCACCTCCAGCTGGAGTGGGCAGGTGCTGGCCCATGCACGTCTGCCCATGCAGGGGAACACGGTGCTCAGGGCCTAAGCCCCAAACCCATCACTCCCTGCGCGGCCTCAGCATTTGCACAGTCCCTGCTTGAGGCCCAAGCCATTCCTCTCTTGCTCCCTGGGGCCTGCTGCCCCCCAGGAGGGCTCCAATCCTCCTGTCTGGCTGGGGTGCCTACCTGGCCAGGGGAGTTCTGACAGTGCCTCCCCGTCCTGGGGCCTCCAAGAAAAGTATTTTTACATCTCTCTTCTAATTAAGTATTAATAAAGGACTTTATATTGACCCAGCTGGGTTGTGGTCTTTGGGGTTCATCTGAATCTGAGTCTCAGCCATGGCTCTCTCTGAGGTCCCAGTCTCTCCCCGTATAGCTAGCTCAGAGCCTGGCTCACCTCATCTCACTCGCCTCTCACGACAGTGCCCTGAGCCATCCGTGAACCATCATCTCCATGTTCCAGATGAGGAAATGAAGCTGGGAGATGTGACATGACTTGGCCAAGGAGTGGGCCACCCAGGACTGTCATCCTAGGAAATCTGGCTCCTTTCTGTATTCCTTGCTGCTTCCAGAGTAGCCCAGAAGCTACTGCACAAGAGCAAGACCCTCCTGCCTAGGGCTTTCCTGCCCTATGGGTGTGGCTGGATGGCTGTAAAACATGAAGGAGGGCCTGAGGGTTCTTTTCTTCCAGCCTGCTTTCTTTTGGGTCTCGCCTGCATTCTGTCTGTTTTGATGGCAGATCGGTCAGTTCTTGCCACCAGGGCTTTCCTAGAGCAGTGGCAGCAGGGGGCCCTGCCCACTGGGCTTTTCTCTGTGCTGAGACATGAGACCAGAAGGACAGAATGGGGGCCTGGAGGCCACCTGGAGCCCACTCTGTCTTTGAGGGCTTTGCCCCTGGGCACATCTGGGTCAGAGTCTTCCTGCCATAGGGGCTGCCTCCCCGTGAAGCCAGGATTCCCCTTAGTCCAAGAGGGCCCCTGCAGATGCACTGGGGTGGGGGTGGGGTTATCATGTGCCCTCAGTCCAGAACCACCCTGCTTGGGAACAAAGAAGGGTGTGACTTCTGTGTACTCAGAGGTTGTGGTGGCTCCCCAGAAAAGCCTGGACAGAGGCCAGGCCTTTGGCAGTGTGCCCGCCCTGCTCCTTGGGGACCCTGGAGCTGGGTCCTCAGGCTACAGATCAGATGAGCCAAGAGCACAGCTTCAGCCCGGTGAGTGAGTGGTGGGGGACCTGGGCCTCCCCCTTCCCTTCAGCCTCATTTACCCAGTGTGTGTGGAGACCTAGGAAGTAGCTCTTTCAGGAGCCCTGGGAGGGGGCTTTTCCTTGGCATTTGTCTGTGATGAGCATAGGATGGGTAAAGCCCTGGTCCTTCTCACTTCAGCGCCAGTGTGTGGCTGGCTTGGAAGCATCCTGAACTGGAGGTGGAGGCTGCCTAACCTGCAGCTAGAGTGCTCCTGGCCCCATGTCCTACTTGGGATGTTTGATCACCTGTGTCAGTCACTGTCTGGTTTGGGTGTTTCTGTCACTGTGGCTACTGAAGGACCTCAGGCCTCACCTAGTCCCTTAAATCAGGCTCCAGCCTGTCCGTGGCTAGTTCCTGGGGCTGCTCACAGGCCTGGCCTGAGTGAGGACCACAGGCAAATCCAAGAGGCTAGTCTGACTCACACCCAGGCCTCGATGTCAGTGTACCCACCTGTGCCCTGGCCATGTATCTGAGTGTGTCTATGTGGAGGGTTTTTAGCTCTTGGAATTAATGTCCTTGGGGGTCTCAAGGCCAGGCCACAGGGTCAGACCTCACCATGCAGCTCATCACAGGTAGAGAGGTCCACTCTGGGTGTGCTGAGATGGAAACCCGTGGAGGTCAGAGGCACAGGATTTGGGAGGTATCCCAGGGACGTGACTGAGAAGGGACACACCTTTCAGGGATATGACCCTGGGCCTCACGATGGGCCTTGAGCTCTCCCAGGCTGTAGTGGGGGTTCAAAACCCCATGCTCGTCTCACTCAGTCCTCCAGGGGGTCCTGTGGCAAAGGAAACTAGAGGTCAGCCTGGGCCTGGGGTTGGGCTCAGTGTGGGTCATTTATCACTAGGACTGGGGGCGCCCTGCCGGGACACAGCCCATGTTCCTCACTTCCCAGCTCTGCCAGTCCCTAACTGCCTGTCCACATCAGCATTGTAGAGAGCCTACGTGCTTGTCCTTGTGATGACGGCAGCTGCTGTCCAAGTGAGCCCTGCCACCATCCCTCATGTAGCAGGAAGTTACTCTCAGGCCTCTGCAGCCAGCCCAAGCTCCAGCTTCTGCTGGGAGGAGGTGGCCTGGGTGGGTGTGGGTGGGAGATGAGGAACCCTCAGCCAGGGAGAGGCAGCAGCCCATTTCCACTCTTTCAGATCTTCCTGCCCATACAGAAGAAGTGACCTCTTCCATCTTCCTCAAAGATAAAGGAGCAGAAATTCAGAGTTTCAACTCTTCATTTCCTTCCTTGCTGGGAGGGATGGGAACTGCACAGCCACATCTTGGTCATTGGTGGAGGAGAGAGAAGAAACTGCATGTTCCCTAGATGTTCTTTCAGACCCCAGGATCCTGCCTGGGGGATCCTGCCTGAGCAGGAGGCAGGAGAAAGGGATGGGGGAGAGGAGCCCATCCGCAGGTGGCTGACTGCATGAAGACAAACTGCTTCCCCCATTCCCCTCAGTGCCCTCCTCTGAGCAGAGGCAGCACGTGCCCTCTTAATTCAAATATTTGGTGTGATTGAAAAATAATGGTGAATGTTAAAAATTTTTAGTTTTATTATAGTAAAAGACACATTGCCATTAATCCCCCTCAGAATACTCCTCCTCACTTCAAATACACTTATCCCATCTTTTTGGCCTTGAACTCGTGGCAATCCTTTGTCTCAGTCTCTCAAGTGCAAGGATTACAAACATGAGCACCACGCCTGGCTTATCCAATCATTCTTGCACTTTCCGAAGTAGTTCTAGAAGTCCTCCGTTGTGTCTTTAGTTGCGCTGCTATGGCTGATGTGATGTTCTGAATCAATTAAAAACTTTTACCGGGCCGGTGAGATGGCTCAGCGGCGTAAGCGCCTGCCTTGCAAGCGCGAGGGCCCGAGTTCGACTCCCGGAACCCACATACGAAAAAGGGGCCGGTGATATCGCTCAGTGGCACGGGTGCCTGTTGGCGCGCGAGGTCCTGAGGTCGTCCCCCTGGTACCCACAAAAAAAAAAAAAAAAAACTTTTACCTTTCATGGTCATTTTGGCTTTGGGGAAGAGCCAGAAGTCGCATGGTGTCAGAAAGGTGAATGAGGACATACCGTAATATGTTCATAAGCCTGTCTTTCTGTTGTATAACACTCAGCAGCAGCATTCACCATGTTTTTGATCACATTTCATAAAGACACGAAAGAGGACTTCCAGAACTGCTTCAGAAAAGGGCAAGAATGATGGGATAAGTGTGTTCGAAGTGAAAGCGAGTATTTTGAGGGGATTAATGGCAAAGACTGTAATGAATTTTTAAAAATGTAAACATTCACTGTATATTTTGATTACCATATATATATATACTTATATATATATTTATATATACATATATATTTACATATATGTTTATATATATTTATATATACTTATATATATGTTTATGTATATTTATATATACTTATATATGTGTGTTTATGTATATTTATATATACTTATATATTTTTATATACATATTTATGTATATATTCAATGCAGGCTTTTGTTATTCTCATTTTACACTGCTAAGAATGAAAGGCAGAGAGCTGAAGTGACTTGTCCAAGGTCACAAGCCAGGCACAGCAGAACTGGCGTTCTGAAAGAAGGTTAAATATGCCTGTAGAAGCCTGGGGAATTTCCCTGGGGGAAGAGCCACTTTAGCTGAACCCTGAGGGATGGGGAAGTTTTTGCAAGATCTCTTGCAACCCCAGCTGTCTGTCGGTGGCAGTGGCGGGGTGTCTGCTGCTGGTGGCAACGGATGCGTGGGCAGGCACGTGAGGCCTTGCCCTGGCTCCTCCCTGACCTCGGGCTAGGCAGGGTGGGTATGCTGGCCAGTGGCTGCGGTTTGTGTCTCACTTTCCCCGGCGGGCCCCCAGGCTGGGGCTCCAGAGCTGATGCTGCCTCTTATACAGTGCTCAGAGATTCCTCCCACAGGGTTAGTTGCGGCGTCCTATGGCTGTGTGTTCTGTCTGGGTGTGTGCACGCTCCGCGCGCGCGTGTGTGTGTCTGCTCTAAGGGTACATGCTGCATGAGTGTGAGTGAGCAGAGCTACGCTTGCAGTGAATGTCACCACAGATGAGCCTGTGTAAGCCAGGTACAGTGGTGCACACCCTGTAGTTTCACCTGTAGTCGCAGGCACTGGGGCTGAGGCGGGAGGATCATTTGAGGCCAGGAGTTCAAAGCCAACCTGGGCAACAGAGCAAGGCCCTATTGTCTCTTTAAAAAAAAAAACACTAAAAAAGAAAAGATGAGCCAGCAAAGTGTGTGTGTGTGATGACCTACATGTGTGTAGAAGGGACGGGGTGTCCCCATGTGGCTGTTACTTGGACCTCTGTGGTGGACATCTGGATGTCTATGGCTCTATGTGCATCTGTGTTGTATGAACGTCAGCTGTGACCCTGGCTCTGTCTCTGCACATGTGTCTGCATGTGTGTCATAACATGTATGTGCATCTGTACATGTGCATCTGTGTGTGTGCATGCGCAAGCACATGTTAGCACAAGGGGCTGTATTTCTATATGCTTGTGTTTGTATGTGGCTGGGGCATTTTTATTTTGTTTTGTTTTTGTGGTACTAGAGATGAAACTAGAGTGTACCACTGAGCTACACCCCCAGCCCTATTTTGAGACAGGATCTTGCTAAGTTGCCCAGGCTGGCCTTGAACTTGTAATTCTCTTACTTCAGCCTTCTAAGTAGCTGGGATTATAGGTGTGCTCCACTACACCTGGTTTGGGCTGGTTTTTTTTATTAGAGTGAATGTGCGTGCATGTATAGGTATCTTTCATGTTTGTGTGTTCCCGTGTGTCCCTCCTGTCCAATTCTTTCTTCCAGACTCCCACCCCCTTGTCTTCCCTGCCTCTCCCTAATGGAAGACGGGCACTGCTGTACCAGCTGCCTCCCCTGGATGGCAGAAAGCCCTGCCCCGCTGTGCTCACCAGGACAGTGGAGGCTGAGCTGGTGCCTCTGCATCTCCACCCCCGGCCTCCCACGCTGGCCTCAGCCTGGCCAATTTCCCTCTTCCCTCTGCCCGCGTCCTGCTCCTCTCCTATCTGCAGTCCCAAGCAAGCCTGCCTCTGTCCCCGGCCCACTGTGCCAGACCCCAGGCAGCCCACCCCTTGCCCTCCAGCCCCATGCTCCCACCAGGCTGACACCCCACCTTTTCCAGGGCCCCAGTTCAGCCTACAGTTGTCCTCACCTGTGTTGCTGCCCTCAGCTCCCTGTTGCTTACCCTGCCTCCACTTCCATTTTCATCTGGCTGCTAGGGCAAATTTTCCCCAGTACAATCCTGTAAGTACAACCCCTCCCTCCCTGATGACAGCCACCTGCTTGTGAGGTCATCCTCGGAGACCTCCCACCTTGCACCAACTTCCGGCTCCTACCTCTCGGGTGCCTCATGGTGCACTTGCCTCTCTCTCCCAGCAGAGAGCGCCCCCTGCAGGCTGCCCTCATGCCCAGTCCAGGTGCTACCTGGCCTTTGAAATTAAGTTGGCTTTGTCTCAGTCTGCAAGAGTCTGTGGACCAGCGATCACCGGGCAGCTCAGCAGAAAGTGGCGGGGCACTCTGACTTGCTCTTGCGCTCTGCAGCCTGACTTACTACTTTCTGGTCCCCTTGTTGTCCTGGGGTAGCTGATTTTGTTGTTGGTTTTTTCTGTTTTGTTTTTGCAGTGCTGGGGATTGAACCCAGGACCTTACCCATGCTAGGGAAGCGCTCTACCACTGAGTTACACCTCTAGCCCTTGCTGTGTTTTTAAGCTCTACCTTTAATTTTTTTTTATTTAGAAGCAATTCACATAATATAAAATTAACCATTTTAAGCCAGGCAGGTGGTACATGCTTGTAATCCCACCACTCCGGGAGGCAGGAGGATCACAAGTTTGAGTACAGCCTATGCAACTTAGCAACTTAGTGGGATCTTGTCTCAAATGAAAAAAAAAATATTATTATTATTATTTTTTTTTAAAGAGGGCTGGAGACGTAGCTTAGTGTGAAAGGTCTGGATTCAATCCCTAGTACTGAAGGGGAAATTAACCATTTTACAGTGAATAATTCAGTGGCTTTTAGCACATTCACAATGTTGTACAACATCAACTCTGTCTAGTCCCAAGGCATTTTTATCACCCCCAAAGGAGACCCTGTATCCATTAAGCAGTCACTCCAGCCCCTGGCCACCATCCATCTGGGTTCTGCCTCCATGGATTTACCGCTTCTGGATATTTCATATACACAAATCATACAATATATGACTTTGCATCTATCTTCTTTCACTTCATGTTTTTGAGGTTTGTCTACATTGTAGCATATGTCAATATGTCATTTCTTTTCATGGCTGAATAATACTCCATTGTACTGGTAGATTACATTTTGTCAATTTATTACCTTTCAAAGGACATTTGGGTTGCTCGTACCTTTCTGCTGTTAAGCTCTGCTTTATAGACTTGGAGATGCCCAGCCTTTGGGTAATGCCGTAGTGTTATGCCTTCCTTTCAGGCTCATTCTATGGACTGGGTGACCTCTTCCTGGCAGGTCATACCCCAGCACCCTTGCATGGCCACCAGGAGGTCCTTGGACACAGCACACATTTATGACCTTCTCTCTCCTTGGAATTGCAGGATTTCTTTCTCTCTCTCTCTTTTTTTTTTAATGTGGGTACCGGGAGTCAAACTCAGGACCTCGCGCTTGCCAGGCAGGCGCTTATGCCGCTGAGCCATATCACTGGCCCAGGATTTCTCTTTTTGGTAGCAAGCGAAATGCCAGGGATTGCTCATGGTCTCCCCAAGAACAAGAGGGGCAAGAAGGCAACTCTTTCCACAGCACTTGCTCCAGGTCTTTTCCTTGGGGCGGTGATTGGCAGTCTGTGAGTCCCGCCTCAGTGTCCTAGCCCTGTGGGGACCTGGCCTCTTCCCACCATCTCTCTCCAGTTGCTGCTCCATGGAGCAAAGCTGTGACCTTGGCTGCACTGTTGTGCCCAGGTGGCTGGCACCAAGAGAAAGTTCCTGCTTGACCCACTTCCTCCCTCCTCCTCCTCCACCCCTCCCACCCATCCTCAGCCTTGTGCAGGAGGAGGGGCTCCCAGCTCCAAGTGCCAGAAAACCAACTCAGCCAGCAGAGAGGAGGCTGCATCTTGCCCTGTGTGGCTGGGACACACGGGGTGTTGAACCTGGCTTCAACAGGGACAGGGCTCAGGGAGATGGCTCAGACCCCAGCTGCACTGGCTGCCTTCTGAGCCTCTCGGCAGGACTCCACTCCGGCACTGTGGGGCCAGGGAAGGTTGGCTTCCTGTGAGGATTGTTTCATGGTGTCAGGACTCTGAACTCCCAGCCACATGGCAGAGATGTGCTTCCTGCGTGTGATGTCAGTCCCAGGGAAGGATTCTGATTGGTCCTGCTCAGGATGTGCAGCCTTATTGCAGACCTTGGAGTACTGCTAAGGCCAGGCTGGGTCAGGTGCCACCTCCCGAGGCACTGAGGCCATGGCATCTCACTGAGGAGAGAGACAGGTATCTGACAAGTGAGTCTTCCAGCCCCTCGCACACGGGGTATTGGTTCATGTATGTGCATGTGTGTGCACACTTGCTCACTGTTCCTAAACTGGCTGGAATAAAGCATTCATGCAAACTCACTTGACCAGAAGCCTTCTCTTTCTTGCTGATTTATCCCTGGCTGGTGCTCAGTTTATAGGTTAAATGAAGGACTGAAAAGCCACTGAGATCTGTCTTTCATTTTTACAAAACAGAGGCTGGTCCCCTGTGGTGGAAGACTAGTCTCCTTCCGTGAGGCTGTCTGTGCCTCACATGTGGAGTTTGTTCTGAAATGAATTCTTTAAAGGAAACAGGAAAAATGCTTTGGCTTTTTCTTTTTTAGTTTGTTTTCCAGGAAAGTGTTGCAATCTGCAGCGGGTGAAAAAGCAGATTCTGAATTTGTTTTTAAAAGAAGTTATTATAAAGGAAAAAGTCAGCGTCTTTCAAATGGGGGCTGCCCAGAATTGGGATCACATGCTGTGGTGCATTGAGAATGGTAGAAATCAGATTTCTTTGGGAAAGGAACCAGGAACACCGAGGCAAATGGCTGTGGAAGAAGCCAATCCGCCCAGTAGGCAGCAGCTCTGCGCTTCTGGAGACATTGGTGCAGGTGCACCAAATGTGGGACAGGGATGCATCTCCGTCCTGCAGGCTGGAGCCATTGCTCACCTTTCCTGGGGCATCTGCAGATAGCCACATCTGGTGACTATGGATTCAGCTGTTCACTAAGGATTTCTTCAGCACCTACTACATTTTGTGGCCCTAACCACACACCAGAGAGACAAAGAGGAGCCAGACCACAGTGTACACCCTCCTTGGAATTTACAGTCCAGCTGGAGAGAAAACCCATACTTGTAAAAATGCACACTTTTTTTTTTTTTGGCAGTGAGACGGGATCTTGCTAGCCTTGAACTCGAGGCAATCCTCCTGCCCCTGCCTCAGTCTCCCGAGTGCTGGGTTTGCAGGTGTGTGCCACCATTCCCTGCTTAAAGAATGCACACTTCTGAAGAGTGCTACACAGAGGGATGCTTGGTGCTGGGAGCCTCACAGGAGCTGAGGATATAGGTAGAAGAAGGTCAGGGAGGGCTTCCCTGTAGAGGCAAAACTTGGGCTGGACTTTGATGTCTGGGTGGCAGGTCAGTAGGTAGAATGTTCAGGATGTGGAACAGCACGTGCTAAGGCCCTGAGGTGTGAACTCACCTCCCCTGAGGCACCGAGGAAGGTAAAGAAGGGGGTGAGTGGAAGGGGTACAAGTAAATTGGGAGGTGGCAGGGCCTGGTGGCATGGTCACGACTTTAACAACAGGAAACCAGGAAAGTGTTTTAGGCAAGGGGGTGTGACAGGCTGTGGGATATAAGCCCCTCCCAGGGACTGCAATGGCAGCAAAGCCCAGCAAGTGTGAATGACCTCCCTGCCAGTTTTCCTCTGTCCTTGTCAGGCTTCCAGCCACACCCACCACATCTCATCTGGTTCTGGGCTACCTGGCTTCAGGCTGGCCTCCCTCGGTGAGCTCTCTTCTTCAATCCCCTTATGAGAACAAGTATTTTCACTTCCCTTGAGTCACTTGTCAACATCAGTCCTGCACGAAACCCTGGGCTTGTGGATAGATCTTTTGGCTCTGGAGGGCTGGGATTTCTCTCAGGACTCTGCCTCTTAGGCCTCAGTTTCCCCATTTTCAGGACAGAAACAATGATCCTGGTGCATAAGGGGCATCCTACCTGAAATGCGTAGGACCAGGTCCCGCACACTCAGGGGCTCCAGAAATATGCTGGTGGCACCCAAACATTTTGGGCAAGAATCAGATGTTTAGGGCCAGTGAGATAGCTCAGTGGCATAAGCGCCTGCCTGGTAAGTGTGAAATCCTGAGTTCGACTCCCAGAACCCACATAAAGGAAAAAATGGGCTGGTGATATCGCTCAGCGGCACAAGTGCTTGCTGGCAAGCGCAAGGTCCTGAGGTCGACACCTGGTACCCACATAAAAAAAAAAAAAAAAAAAAAAAAGAATCAGATGTTTCAAAAAAGGTATTGTAGCTGGGCATGGTGTCACATGCCTATAATCCCAGCAGTTGGAAGGCTGAGGTAGGAGACCAGCCTGGGCTACATAGTGAGTTCAAGGCCAACCTGAATTACAGAGTGAGACCTTGTCTCAAAAACAAAGCAAAATAAAACAAAACAACAAAAACAAAAACATTGTATGTTGTCATTGTGAGAAAATCAGGACACAGTTGGACTTGATTATCCCATTTAATGGTTAGAGTTGTTTTTACATAGCATGATATTTCAGTGTTGAGAGCCACTCAAGGGACTCTGTTTAGCTCTCTAGAGCTGTTGGTCCTTTTGAGGTCATCTACCTGTCACCCAGACAGGACCTGGGCTCAGAGAGCATGGCAGTGGTGGAGAGTGGGAGGGTGGGCCCCATGCCAGCAAGAGAGTGGACAGTAGGGGAGCACCTTGTCTCCTGCCGCCCAGCCCGCGTGCTTATGGTCATCGCACCTGGCCAGTGCCCCTCCACCTGGGGGCTCCTTGTGGCAGGGCCAGGTCTGAGGAGCTATGGACCCTGGTCAGTAAGAGGTTAGGGAGCAGAAGGGAGTTTCTCTCTCTTTGTCGTACTTCCTGAATAGGCTCTTGGAAGGGGGGGGGGTCAGTTACCCAATTAGTGGAGTCACCACCCTGCACGGGGGACACGGTTTCCTGCACCTGTGGGCAGGCCAGGCCCCAGAAGGACTCAGTGGCAGACTGTGAGTCAGGGGATCCCTGCGCCCAGGGTGACCTCTTTGAACTGGTCGATCCTTGCCTCACTCCAGAGTTTATGTAACACGGCCTTTCCCAACTGCCCTCAAAGCCAGCCTGTGACATAAGCAGATGTGTGCCTTCGTCTGCCCCAGTGGCTGCCGGGTAGATATTTACCAGACACCAACTGTGAGAGGATCAACCCACTGAACTGCACTGTGCTAAGAAGTAGCATTTGCCCCTGTATCTTTAAAAATTCAGATGCAATTTATGTACCATTGCATTTATATAATTTGGTGGTTTTTAGTATATTTAAAGTTGTGCAATCATCACTGCTATCTAATTCTAGCATTTTTAAATTAAAAAAAATTTTTTTTGAGACAGAGTCTTGCTATGTATTCCAGGCTGGACTTGAACTCACAGCAATCTTCCTGCCACAGCATCCTGAGTGCTGGGATTCTTGGCAAATTCTAGAATATTTTTATCACCCCTCCACACCCCCAAAAACCACATGCCCTTTAGCTGTCACTCCCCATCCCTGGATCCCCAGTCCCAGCAACCACTAATTGACTTTCTTTCTCTGCATCTGCTCATTCAGGATATTGTATATAAATGACACCATACAACATGTGGCCTTTTGCGTCTGGCTGCTTTAACCTTTTATTGTTTTCAAGGTTCATCCATGTTGTAGGAAATGTCAGTACTTCATTCCTGTTTGTGACTCAGTAATATTCCATTGTATTATTGGGTAGGCCACAGTTTGTTTTTCCATCTGCTATTGACAGACACTTGGGTTGTTTGTGCTTTTTGGAGATTGTAATTAATTACTCCTATGACCATTTGCAAACTTGTGTGTGGATATATGTTTTCTTCTTATTAAATTTTTTTGGATGTATATTTTCAGTTCTCTTGGGTATTAATCTAGGAGTGGAATTATTGGTTATATAATATCTCCATGTACAGCCATTTAAGGAATTGCCAAACTGCTTTCCAGGGAATGTTTTACATTCTCACCAGCAATGTACAAGAGTTTCAATTTTTTCACATCCTCATCGACACTTTTTATTATCTGTCTTTGATTACGGTCACACTAGTGGGTGTGACATATTATCTCATCTTAGTTTGAATTTTCATTTCCCTGATAGTTAATGATGTCAAGTATTTTTTTTTTCCACTACTGGGGATTAAACCCAGGGACTTTGCACTCAGCTACATCCCCAGACATTTTTTATTTTTTATTTTGAGACAGGGTCTCACTAAGTTGCTGAATTCCCCAGGTGGTGCTCAAATTTAGATCCTCCTATCTCAGTCTCCCAGAGTACTGGGATTATAGGTATGCAGCATCATGCCCGGCCTGCCTCTCCCTTCCTTTCTTTCTTTCTTTCTTTCTTTCTTTCTTTCTTTCTTTCTTTCTTTCTTTCTTTCTTTCTCTTTCTTTCTTTTCTTAGGTGGTGCTGGAGTTTGAACCCAGAGAGCCTTGTGCATGCTAGGCAAGTGCTCCACCACTGAACTACATCCCCAGTATTTTTTTAACTTTATTTTGAGATAGGATCTCTAAGTTGCTCATGCTGGACTTGAACTTGTGATCCTCTGTGCTCAGCTTCCTGAGTAGCTGGGATTACAGGTATGTGCTACTGAGTTTGGCTCCTAAGATCTTTTCATGTGGTTTTTGGCCATTTGTCTGTTTTTATTTTGGAGAAATGTCTATTCTAATCCTTTGCCTTTATTTATTTATTTATTTATTTATTTATTTATTTATTTATTGAGACAGGGTCTTGCATGCAGTTCAGGCTGGCCTTGAACTCACTATGTAGCCCAGGCTGGCCTCAAATTCATGGCAATCCTCCTGCCTCAGCCTCCTGAGTGCTGGGATTATAGTCATGCACCACTGTGAATAAGGCTTGGATTATTTTTTATTGTTGTATCACTCCAGTTTATGCAGGGGAAACTGAGGCTCAGAAAGGGGATATGACTGGGTCAAAGACACTGGCTTCCAAGCAGATCGAGACTGGAACTTGACTCTGTGCCCACCCTGGGGAAGGGCACTTTCTGTCCACCCAGTGGATTAGGCCTCCTACCCCAAGCCATCACAGGTCCTGTCCTTGAATTTAAAGGAGCAGGACTCCCACTTCCAGAGGGTGGTGGGCCAGAGAGGCTGAGGAACAGCAGTTCTGAGGAACCAAGCCCGTCCTCTTCCTCTCCAAATCACGCGGAGCTGGCTGACGTGGCTCAGAAAGGGGGACAGCCCGGGCCCTGTGGTTGGGTCCTATTTATACTGGCTGGGCCGTGTTGCAAGCTTTTCCTGCTGGCGAGAGAGACGTCACTGGGCACTGACCTCACCAGAAACGCTGACGCATCTTCCTTCACCCTCCGCTCTAATGGTGGAGAAGCCAGGCCTTGGCACCTTCAGCCACCGGCCACTCGCTGTCCTATGCATCCCCTGGACCCTCCACCAACGTCCCCACTTCCTACAGCCCTCCAACCATGCTGCCTCTTGCAAGCTGTTGTGGGTTGATTCACGTCTTTCCCAAAGCCCTGTGTGTAATTCCTGATCCCTAGCGTCCGTGCATGCAACTGCATTTGGAGATAGGGCCTTTCAAGAAGAAATGATGAAGGTAAAACAAGGTCTTTGGGTGCAGCATAATCCTTGTGACTGGCGTCCTCATCCAAAGAGATGGCATGGACAGCTCAGAGACCAGTGATGCTCCTGTGAAGACACAGCAAGCCAAGGCCATCTACACGCCAAGGAGCGAGGTCTCAGGAGGGATCAAGCCCACTGCCACCTCCATCTCAGACTTCTGGCCTCCAAAACTGTGAGAAAATAAATTTTGTTGCTGAATCCTCCCAGCCTGTGGCATGGGCAGCCCTCAGTATCTGTGGACTCTGCACCTGCAGATTCAGCCTCCTGGAAGCTGGAAATATAGTTAGGCCTCTGATGGTTTCACCTGTACCGGACGTGTACACACTTTTTTCCCCTTGCCATTATTCCCTAAACAATACTGTATAACAACCACTTATATAGCACTGGCATTGTGTTAGGCATTATAAGCAATCTAGAGGCGAGTTAGTATCATGGCTGTCAAACTTTTCAGCTCACCTGGGCTACACCAAATGAAGAGGAATTGTCTTGGACCATATATAAAATATATAATACATTTAATAATAGCAAAACATCCTATCTAACTACAGTATTTATTTTTTGTGGTACTGGGGTTGGACCCAAGGTCTTCTCACTTACATCCACAGCACTTTAATTTTTTACCTTTCAACAGGCTCTCAATAAGTCAATAAGTTGTCCCGGCTGGGCACAAACTTGTGACCTTCCTGCCCCAGCCTCCCAGAGTGCTGGGATTACAGAAATGCACCACCACACCTGGCTATTTTAAAATATTTTATATTTTATAATATTAAAAAGCAGAGAGTAAGCTGGGTGTGGTGGCACACGCCTGTAATCCCAGCACTCGGGAGGCTGAGGCAGGAGGATTGCCGTTTGAGGCCAGCCCGGTTACGTAGAGTTCAAGGCCCACCTGGACTACAGAGCAAGAACTTGTCTCAAAAAACTAAAAGAACTAAAAATAAAAAAATAAAAAACAGAGGGTAAATGTTCTGAGGGCAGCAGATTGGACAAATCTATGCAAATGCTACATCATTTTGTGTAAGAGACGCATCTCTTGGGGGGTGGCTAAACCCAACCCTTGTGTTGTCATGGGACAACTGTAGCTGCGTTATTCCAGCTCCAGCAAATGAATGTGCAAACTATGCTTGCCTTCATTGACGCTGGTCTGGGGGCCCACACTCAGCACTCTGATTAGCCCTGTGGTCCTTCAAATTAGACAAGTTCAGTTTGAATGCTGTCTTAACTGCTGTGCAGCCTGAGGTAGGGCAACCTCCCCTCTCTGTGCCTCTGACGCCTTTTCAACCCAGGAGACAATACAGCCAGCTTGGACTAGGGGAGGACAGAACAAGGTGAAGATGTGTGACAGTCCCAAAGTGTCATGACCTGGCAGCAATAGTCAAGAGGGGCAGGAGCTCTGTGGCTGGATCCGGCTCTCCTACCCTGAGCCAGCTCTGGACTTCTGGGGGCTTCACCTCCTCATCAAAGTGAGACGAGACATCTCTCTCCCAAGCTGCTGTAAGATGAGATCAGGGATGTGAAATGGAGAAGGACTCCCACTTGGCCAGGGCCCCAGAAAACAGCATTGTGGGGGTGAGCAGAGGTGAGGAATTTAGTGGAAGTGACATTCTTAGGATGAGAATCCAGAACTGGCCCAGGGGGGTGGGGAAGGTGTGGTATTGGGCTTCGTGCAGTGGGCGACACACTGGATGCAGGAGAAGGCGGAGGTGTGGATTAGCCGCCTGGGTCTGGAGCTTGTCCGGTTTTGCCTACTGTGGGAACCTTAGCACCTGGGAGTGGCTGGGGCCTTTACTGGTTTGTTGAATGACTACATGAATGGGGGGGCAGGTCTGCAGAGCAGGTGGGAGCAGCTCTGGTCTGGCTGCATCTGAGTTCCCTTTCAGCTCTTCAGGCTCAATGCTCCCCCAGTTGCAGCAGCCCCTGAGGCTCCGCCCTGGCTCTCCAGCCTTCTGAGGGCACAGGCCAGGGATCCTCTTCCGGTCCTGGCAGATGTGCTGGGGCTGTAAGGCAGCTCCTGCAGGCCTCAGCCAGCCCCCACACCTCCTTGTCCACTTGTCCCCATGCCTCAGTTTACCCCAGTGAAGTAGCAGAGAGGCGCTGTTTCCAAGGCCTCTTCTGATGCCTTTGGCTTTGAGAAGCAGGGACCAACCCATGATTGCTATCTTTCAGAGAAAGTGAAACCTTGTCTCCAACCGCCAGGGCAGCAGCTCCCCCTCCCAGGCTTCCCCTCTGAGCTCATAGCTTCCCCATCTCCTCTGCCCCCTATCCCACCCTCGACGGCTGGAATTAGAGTACTTGGAATTAGAGTTTTGTCTTGTATTTTCCCTTCTCAGGACTTTTACCTTTTATGTCCATGATGGCACCAGCCCTATGAGGTGGCCTAGGAAATGCTTTTCTCTTCCTTTTTTTTCAGTGGGGGCTTCTCAGGCCCAGAGAGGTAAAGTGACTTGCCTCAGGCCACACAGCATGTCAGAAGGCATGTGAACCCATCTCTTGCTTCTTTTGCTCATGTTCCCAGTTATCCTCAGAGGGTCCTGACTGCAGAAAAGAGACATGGCTGTGGGCAGCAGGCCTGGGATGGGAGGCTGGTGGGTGGCTGATGAGGGAGTGGAGATGGGGCAGTCTGGCTGGGGGATGCTGGTCCCGGGGCTAGAACCACAATCTCGGGGCTGCCAGCCTGGGTCTGGTTCTGGCTCTGTGCCCAGGGCCCGGTGGTTTCCGCTCACAGATGTACCAACAGCCCCAGCGAGAGGGCAGGAAGGGCACTCAACAAGGAAGATGTCCTGCTCCCCTCGGCCCAAACCTCACCAGTGTCCTGCCAGGCCAAAGGCTCCTGGACCATGACTGGCTTGGGGCCTCCAGACGCCTGGATCTCAGTCCCTGCCTCCTATCCTGGGAATGGCCCCCTGAAGATGGCACAGAACCCCTGCTCCCCACTCACCCCAAGAAGCCTGAGGCTGCGGTTTGCATCATCCTTGGGCGTGGGGCTGACCTCGAAGAACGAATTCGAAGAAAACAGGAGGAGGAGCAGGCATGCCCATTGGCCGCCCGTGGAAACTTTGGTTTTTGGGGTCATGTTCCCAGAAGGCCTGCCCTCCCCCCTCCCCACCCACCTCACGAGGTGTTGGCCAATCGCCCCAGCGGGCATAAAGTGGCTGCCAGCCCGCAGGACTCCCAGCTTGGAGGTATCACCCCCAGCAGGCACGGGCCAGAGCGCGGGCACCCAGCATGCGGACGCAGCTCACACAGAGGACACTGTTCAGTAAGTACTTCCTTCCTCTGAGCCAGCACCCTTGTGCTGTGCCCAGGGCACCCTCCCCTCCAGGACCTTGGTCAGCCAGGCACTGGGCAGAAGGATGCTGAGGAAGGGAGAAACCTGGGAGTCGGGCGAGGGGAGGGATCTGCTGAGAACCCAGCCTCCCCACAGGTGCAGACAGGGGCTACCCAGAAGGCTTCTGTGGGGAGGGGAAGTAGAGACAACTCTGGGATCCCAGAGCAAGGGAGAGGATGGGTGGGAAGGGGCCGGCAGGCAGGAGGCAGGTGGAAGAAGTGTGGGGCGGGGCAGGAAGTTGCCAGGCTAAGCAGGGAAGTGAGGCAATGTGCGTGCAGACGGGGGGCTCCTTCTTAGCTTGATTTGATTCTCGGAGTCTGGGACGGAAAGAAAGTCAGCCAGGCCTAGGAGCCATGGAGCCCACACAATCACACATAGCCACACCCACATGGAGACAGGCACACAGAGCCCTGTGACATCATCCAGAGCCCTCACTCTCACCAACCTGGGAAGCCTCACCTGGAAGCCAGGCCCCAGGTGATCAGGCCAGGGGCTCCCCAGTGGCTCCTGTGGGTCTGGTCACACACATCTGCCAACTCTTGGTGCCTTGTAATTGCTGTCACACACATGCTGTGGGTCCCCCTCCCAGAGCCTGACCGAAGACACCTGGGGAAGTAGCAAGGGTGCCTGTGGTTGGCACGCCTGGGTGCCCTGCCCCTCCGCTCTTCCCAGCAGCTGGTCCTCCCCTAGGGGCCGCGCAGTTGGTAGGAAGGGAAGGATGGTGTCACTGCCTTCCGGGCCATTGCGCCACAGGCCCCTTCCGACCACGTGGCTGCTGGAGCCTGTGGGGGTGGGGGACAGCGCGCTGTAACCGCGCTAGCCCCCTGAAACTTTCCCGTAGGATCATGGCAACCCCGGTGGCCCTGACAGAAGGAGCCACTTATACAGACAGGAGGAAGGCTGGAGAGTGGGGAGGGCTGACTTCTTGTGATCTGGGCAAGCCATTCTCCTGTGACTTGGCTTATCTGTCAGCAAAATGGGCACATGTGCTGGATGAGCTCCCATGTCCTCACCATACTGACCCTTTGGGAGGAAAAGTGGACCCTCTTGGCTCTTCCTGGCTTGGTGCACAGAGCTCAGGGCTGCCACCCCAAATCCCTCTGAAGTACACTTACGTGGGGGCCCAGGGTCTGTTATAGGGGACCCAGGGTGGCTCATAAGTCCTGAGGCCATGGTCGCCCCTTAGCCCAGAGGTCTTGCAGATAGTCCCTTCCCCCAAGCCACCTGCTGTCAGCACCTGAGGTTAGGACTGGGATTATGGGCAAGACTGAGACCTGGCTGGCTACCTGCTACAGCCTCCCTTCAAAGACCTGAGTGTTAAATTACAGCTACCTGACCCTTGAACCCTGTTTTGGGTCCTGGGCAATGACTCCCTGGGAAGGAGGTGGTGGCCCCAGGGGTGTTCCTGTGCTCGCTGCCCTTTGCCCAGCCCCTGCCCTGGACTGCACTAAGCCCAGGACAAGGGGAGGCACCCACCAAGGCCCTCTTGAGCCCCTCTCCAGGGGTCCCACCTGTAGCTGCTTCACCACATCAGGTGACTCTGTCCTTCTGTGCCCCAGGTCTGGTCCTTGGACTCCTGCTCCTGAGCCCAGCGGTGGAGGCAGCAGTGGCCATGGGCAGATGCTCCAGCTCTTACACACAGCTCCTTGGCCAGCTCCGGAGCCAGGCGTACCTCATGAAGGACACCAGCTGCCTCCTGGAGCCTTATGTGAGCACCAGGCCCCTTGTGGCATCTGAGTCTCAGAGAATGGCAGGGGGTTAGCAAGGGAGTGAGTGCAGGGAGGACCAGGCCCAGGCCCTGCTCAATATGGAGAGCATGGGAAAACTGAGTCCCTGAGAAGCTGAGGGGACAGCACAGGTTCCCTAGCTTCCAACTCCATCCCATGGCCACTTGCTTGTCTGCATGTTTATTGGCCCCTTCCCTGGGCCTTGTGCTAGGCACCCAATGTACCAGTGAGCAGGGTCCAACCCTCTCCAAGCCCCTGTCCACTGACATCCCCCATGCCAGTTACTGCCTATGCAGTCACTGCACAGGCCCCTGACAGCCCTCCTACCCCGTCCTCGGTGATCTGAGTGTTGTCATCTCTCAGGTCTCTGTCTGATGGGAAGAGCACATAGGGATGTCAGGTCTCGTATTTCAAAGGCAGCTGGGGCAGGCTCATCTGTGTGTGGTTAGGGCTCCAGCATGCACCCCCTGAGTCTCTTGTTTCCCCAGATCCGCCTCCAAGGCCTGGACACACCTGTCTTGAGAGGGTCCTGCATGGAGTGCTCTGGGGCCTTCCCCAGTGAGGACGCCCTGGGGGCGCTGAGCAGACGCGGCTTCCTGCAGACTGTCAGTGCCACGCTGGACGGCGTCCTGCAGGAACTGGCTGCTCTACAGCAGAAGCTCTTGAAGGCCAAGGACTTGCCAGAGTTGCGTATGGCCAGGCAGAACATCCAGGGTGTCAGGAACAACATCTACTGCATGTCTGAACTGCTCACCAATGGCTCGGAGACGCCTGAGGCCCCGCTGCCTGGCACAGAGGCTACACTGATGCCCCCTGCCCAGGACACCTTCCAAGCCAAGGTGGCGGGCTGCCAGTTCCTGTGTGGCTATCACCACTTCATGGGCTCCGTGGAGCAGGTCTTCGGGAAGTGGGGGGATAGCCCGAGTCGTAACCGGAGACACAGCCCCCACCGGGCCCTGCACAAGGGGGCACGCAGGGCCAGGCCCTCCAGAAGGGTCAAGAGGCCTGTGCCCAGGAGGCAGCTGTCCTGGTAGTCTGAGCAGCACCCCCTGCAGGCAAAGAACCCAGCAGGTCCTCTATGGATGTGAGGAGTTTGTGTAGGATGTTGTGTCCCCTCCCGGGTTTCCAAATCTGCTCCCTCTGTCCCCCACCACTCAGAAGTGCACTTTAAAAAGTGGAGCTGCTAGGGCCCTTTCTACCTCTGCTGGGCTTGGGGGAAAGCCAGGCTGCAGCGCCCCCAGCCCGAGTTTCCCAGTCCTGGTGGGGTGGCCAGGTCAGGCCATGAGGGGACGACTTTCCATTGATTCAGGGGTCTGATGACACAAGCTGACTCATGGCTGGGCTGACTGCCCCCTCAGACTCCCCAGAGGCCCTTCCCTCTCATGACTTGTGGGGCTCTTGCCCCCAGACTTCCTCCTTTCTGTGGTGGCAGAGTTCCAAGGGGAGGTCAGGGCCTGAGCTGGCCTCCTGTGCCTCACTGCTGCTCAGGCTAGACACCTGGACATCTGGGACCTCACTTTAGGCAGCTATGGCAAAGGCACTGTGTCCTAGAAGAAGCACTGATCTGCAGGTCTAGGGGAATGAGGCTCAGATCCCAATTCTGTCCCTAATTCGCTGAGTGACCTTAGGCAGATCGCTTTACCTCTCTTGACCTCAGTTTTCTCTTTGGGAAGCCAGGAATTTGGACACTGCGTTAAGGCTCCCTCTGCCTGGCAGTTTCTGGGACTCTGTGATATAAGGTGGACATCAAATTCTCTGAAAATTGGAACACACGGTGCAAATAGCCGTGGGGTGGGTGCATGCGTGAATTTTCTTTGCAGGAGATGCCCCCAGGCCCCAGACGCACCGGTCTTGGTTCTGCACAGCTGGCTGCTCCCTCTGGCGGCAGTTCATGGAATGTTCTCATGCTGAAGCCGGCCTCCGGGAGGGGGGGTCCCAGAAGCCCCTGGGCCGATTCCTTGGAGCAGCGTGACTAATTTATTGATTTTTTTTATCAGTTTATAATCAGTTTCATATTTATAAGGCTTATTTATGATCTATATTTAATGTTAATAATATTGTGCTAACATATTTAAAACTTGCCTGGTTTCTAAAGATGCTATCTCTCTGTTGCCTTGTGGGAGAGGATCCGGGGGGCTGGGGGCTCTCTAGGTGGCAAGGCCAAAAGAGTTCACCCTGGGGTTGGACTGGATGCCCACACTCTGTCCAGGAAGGTAAGTCACGTGATCTAGCCAGCTGGGGGCTCTGGCCATGGGGACAGTTCTTATTTATTTATTTATTTATTTATTTTTCCAGTACTGAGGATTGAACCAAGGGGCCATTTACCACTGAGCTACATGCCCAGCCCTTTTTATTTCAAGACAGGCTCTTGCTAAATAGCTCAGGGTGGACTGGAATACTCCTGGCTATATATATAGAGAGAGAGAGAGAGAAAGAGAGCCCCCTATGGCTGCATGAGTCTCCCTTAAAATGTTGGGGATGAGGGGTGTGGGGTAGGAGAGCAAGAGAGGATGGAGGAAGGCTTGAGTCTGTGAGTTGCTTGTGGGCTACCATGGGTATGTGCATTGAGTGCGATGTGTGCTAATGTGTGTTGTCTTTTTTTCACCTCATTTTGAAGCTTGGATGTTGATGTGTGAATAAATACTTGTGTGTATGCGTGTTTGCATGTGTAGCTACATCTGCATACATCTGTGCGTATGCAAGCACACATGTGTGCCAACATCTCATCACCTATGGGACATAGACATGTCCTGTGCCCGGAACACATTACGTACTTTTAAGTATTTGTGGAGTGAATCAGTGTGTGAATTTACAGCCATGCCCCTGCCAACAACTCCCCTTGCCCATATGTGACACAGATACTCATGAAGGAATGGCTGTGTGCACACGGCAACAGCTCAGGGTGGGGGGAAGCACGGCATGAGTCAGACAGACCTGCTAGGCTCAGCGTCTCATCCCACCTCTCTCCTGCCTGTCTGGGTAACCCTGGGTAAATGGATAAAGCTCAGCACCTTTGTTTCTTCATCTGTGAAATGGGCAAGATCCCAGTAGAGACAGAGCCTGTGACTTGGTGTGTGCTTAAACTGCTCCTGGAAGGACTCCAAGGGGTTAGAGTTTCCATCTGATGCCGGAGCCCCTCCTGAGGAGAGACCAATGATGCATGGAGGCAGCAGCTACAGGAGAAGGGCCAACAGAGGCAGACAAACTCGGAGTTTAATATGCTTCAGGCATGTAACAAATTCTGTGCGTTCTTTTCACTGTTAAAAAACAAAACCAAACCAGAAAGGATGGGGGACTGGGGATATGGCTCAGTGGTAGAACGTTTCCCTAAAATGTGTAATGGCTTGACCTTGACCTGGATCAATTCCTGCCCACCCCCACTTCCTGGAATTGGGAGCCAACTCTTGCATCAGGGGTGGAAGATGCTGCATCAGGTATGATCCACTCTGCAGATGGAAAGACCAGGCCTCCGAGAGTCTGATCAGCCTGCCCAGGTCCTCAGAACAAAGTAACTGGGCTGGGCGCAGTTTGATTTCAGGCCTGTTGCACTCCAGGGTGGGGGCATCTTCCTGGTCTCCCCCACTGAACCCCGCCTCTGCAACTTGGCTGACAATTGCAAGAGTCCCTAAAGACACTGAGCTCCGGGGCAAGGGTCAGACAGACAATAGACAGCAAAAGGACCAACAGGAGCATCTGAGATTGCATATGAGTTTGACAAAAATAAAGTTGGGTGATGTAATACAGAGAGCGAGAATGGAGCGATGTGGGTGGTCAGAACTGTGTCTGGAGAGATGACGTTCACCCTGTGGTCTGAATGACATGCAGAATGGGTGATCAGAACAGCTAGGGCAAAGGCTCCCGACATTCAAGGATCAGAGTATGAGTGAGGGCATCGTGATTTATCAAAAAGGCCCAGAGAGGGGCAAAATTTTGCCCAAGGTGACAGAGCATTAGTGCAAGGCTGGGGTAGAACTCTGGCCCCCAGATTTCCAACTGGCAGTCATTGTGGGAAGCTGTCCAATATAGTGCAGGCTTTTTGCTAAGTACTAATAAAGGCCCTCTACTGCCCTCCACTGGGCACCCCTTTCCCCCTTAGCCCTCCCCCCACCACAAAGTCTCCGCCTATGCTGTAGGAGGGGCTCCCTGGTGCACACAGTGCCTCAGTTTTCCCTTTTGACACACTTACCTCTCTCTTCTCCTTTGGCCTGGGTGGCTCCTCACCGAGTTCCTCTGAGTGACTCTCATCCTACCTCTTCCTGCTCTGTCAAACGTGCAGTTCCCTGTCTTTTTTTTTTTTCATCATGTCGACTCCACTCTTTGTCAGCCGTCAGCTCAAGGGTGCATACTGAGCAGCTCTTCTCCCCGCCCGTGTCTGAGTCCAGCAACTTGGTTACACCCACCCTGTTTCTATTCCTGACTGCCTCCCATACTGGCCCAGAGCTGCCATGGGCAGAGCCACCTTCTGCTTGCTCCATTTGGCCCCGGTGCCCAGCAGTGCCTGGTACATAGTAGGAGCTCAGTAAGGAGCCATGCAGGTCAAAGGAGAAGAGAGAGGCAAGTGTGTCAATAGGGAAAACTGGGGCACTGTGTGCAGTGGGGAGCCCATCCTACAGATGCCACCCTGATGCCCTGCCTGTCCCCAGCTCCAGGTCTTTCCAGCAGCAGGAGGCTGGACTCATTTGCAGCTGCCCTGTCCCAGCAAGGAATGAGGGGCTTCCTCAGTGCTCACACGTGCCCGCAGCTCACACCTCCTTTTCTCCCTATCACCAAGCCAGCCAGGGTCTGGCTCCTGGTTTAGAAATCTCACTCTCATCATACCTCTTCCTGCTCACAAACCTTCCGTGACACCCTCCAGCCCTTCTCCATGAAGCTTCTATTCCAAATTCCTTGTCACAGCACTGGGGCCCACAGATCTCAGCCCGGCCAGCTTCGTCAGCTCATTCCTGCATTGGCTCCAAGCTCAGTTGGTCCCCAGCCCATCCCGACAGTCCCCCCACCAACCCCGTAGTTCAAATCCTCCGTCCCCCTGCCCCACCAAGGGTTTCCTTGGGCCTTCGGGCAGCTTGCAGGGGCCACTTGTGGAGTCTCAGCAGCCCTGGGCAGAAGAAGCCCTCCTCTGATTACCTCCATCCCTTACAGTGTGAGCTGGTTGCATGACCAGGTCCCCATGGCCATCTGTTGCGAAAGGCACAAGGTCAGGGCTCTGAAAGCAACTGCTTTTTGGCCACAAGGTGAGCTGACTCCCCATAAAGCACTTTTCCCCCCTGGAAGATCTATGCAAATAAATATGTTCCTTGCGTGAAGGGACAAAGTGGTCACACAGGTAAAGCACTGAGCTGGCACCAAACTCAGGAAGACAAAGTGATCTGGTGTGGTCCTGTGCCTGGACCCACTCAGAGCTTGTTTTTTTGTTTCTTTTTCAAGGTTTTTTAGGGTTACTGTTACAGACTCTCAGTCAACCCTGCATGTCATACACATGCATTAAAAGTTCCCCAGGGTCCAGGCATGGTGGTGCATGGCTGTAATTCCAGCACTCCAGAAGCTGAGGCAGGAGGACAAGTTCAAGGCCGGTGTGGGCAATTGAGCCAGATCCTGTCTCAAAATAAAAATTTAAAAAGGGCTGGAGATGTAGCTCAGTGGTAGAGAGGCCCTGAATTCAGTCCCCAGTAACACCACACACACAAAGTGTTCCCTGAGACAGAGGGCCTAGAGGGCAGGGAACTGCAGGAAAAAGGCAGAGAAGGTGTCCTGGCATTTGTTGTTTATCTACAGAACAAACTCACAGCTTGAAATGGCAGACGCGGGATGCACATTTGTGTCTCCATGTCCTTACATCTTTTGCTGTCCCAGGTTTTTATTCCCCATTGCTGGTGATTGAACCCAGGGCCTGAAGCATGCTAGGCAAGAGCTCTACTAGCCCTGTTCCAGCTTTAATGTGACATTTCTTTCTGAAGAAGCAAGGAATGAGAAAGTAATTTAGACTTAAGAAAAATGGGTGCACCCCCAAACCCCTAGTCCTCCCCAGTAACCTGCCTGGGGCTGAGCCTCAATTTCCCTCTTTGTACAATGAGGCTATGTTGGGTCACCTCCCAGCTATAATAAAGATGTACTAGGAGATAACGCAGCCAGGATGCTGATGATAGCACTGTCCCTAAGTAGGTATGTGAACAATGTTTCTTATTTTCTTTTTCCCTCCTTATTGGTTTTCCTTCTTTATAGCTCTTCTCTTTGTCCCTGTCCCCATCATAACCTCCCACTCACCACACCGGGCCTGGGACCCAGGATGTCTCCAGAACCCCTATTCCAGCATCGAGGAAGGGTCACAGTCCATGGTCAGAGCGGGAGGCCCTGGCACGGCCAGCTAGCTCGCTGCTTCCCGGGGCGGACGTCCCCAGGGCTGGGCTGCCTCGGGGCGGGGCGAAGGTCTCTGAGGGACAGGGGTTGGGTAGGTGGGGCCCTGTAGCCTGGGCTGGAGGGCAGATCAGAAAGGCCAGTTGGCTCCCCGGTTTTCAGGTGGGTGCTGGGGCAGGGAGTGATGGTGTGGAGGCCACCGTGTCCAGGGGGGCAGCTACAGTCCTGTGACTCTTCTGGGGACAGGGACAAGGGGAGGATGGCCATGGTGCACACGGCCTGTGGCAGGTCTGAGTCAAAACACCTAAGGCCGACCCCAGCCGGTCATGTGGAGAGTGGCCCAGTCATCGCCTTATGCCAGCCCGGGTCACCCAGGCAGGCTGGGCGCGGCCCAGTCAGCCGTGACTCAGGCCACAGTGGCCTCGCCACGCAGCCGGGGCAGGGGCATCGGGCAGAGGGACGCCCCCACCCCACGCCTGGACTCTTCCTTTGGCCATCCAGGCGACCCTAACCTCCCACCTGTGCCAGGCAGTCTGGGGGAAGTGTGTGTATGACTGGGGTTCTCTGCCCCTGTCCTCCCTGGCCCTCAGCTTGGGGGTGGGGTAGAAGTGGGGGGAGCTTCGGGGCCACCAGCCCTGGACGGGAAGTCATGCGGGGGGCGGGGTGAGGAGCTGACACCAGAGAAGGTTCAGCTGTAGAGGGAAGCAGAGGGGGCCTGCCCCCGAAGATGATGGTGTCCCCCTGAAGACGTGGCGAATATCCTTCCCGATTCCGAGGGCCAAGTGCAGGCGCAGAGAACAAGGTAGGATTCCCTGGCTGGGCAGGACTGTGGGGTGGACACCAAAATGATCCTCAGCATGGGCAAACACCACTCACTCTCTCATGCATCAGAGGGCACCTGAGGGCCCATGTACCTCTCTGGGCCTCAGTTTCCCCATTTGTGTAATGGCATCATAAGACATGCCCTGAACCTCTTAAAGGATGTTGAGGCAAAACAGATGGGACCAGTCCTGAAAGCGTCTCACAGCCACGTGAAGGGTTAGAGATCATCAATGGGTTAAAGCACTGGACAGGGAGGATGGAGCAAGGCCTGGGTTCAAATCTTGGCTTTGTATGTTTACTGAACAGTCGCCTCTCTGGGAGTCTTGATTTCTGGATTCCCAATGGACTCTCCAGTTCCCTTTTCTCCAGTGGAAAGTTCTTAGCCCGTGGAGGGCTTTACCTCAGGTGGGGTTGTGGGATCAGAGGGTCCCTCTCCCTCCAGGAGAGGCTGCAGTGGGTCATGGGGCCCCTCGTGAGACGCTCCCGAGTGTGCAATCTGTCAAGTCATGGCCCCTTTGCTTTTGACCTGGGCTAGTGCAGGGCCTGACTGCTCTGTACCTAATTCGTTCTATAAAGGGGGCCAACTGAGGAAGGACCAGCCCCGAGGGGCGTGGTGGAAAGTGAGGAAACCTGTAAGGAAAGTCCACATAGAACTCTGCAAGGGGCTTGGCCCCTACACCCGGAGAAGGGGCTCCTCCTCAGTCTTCCGGCAGCAGGTCTCAACTGGGAGGGATTACAGGAGGATGGGAGACTGTCCCTGGGCCTGTTGTGGTTCCGGACGCTGCGGCCACCTGAGTGCTGGGCTACGCAGGGCTGTGGCAGGTCAGCAAGGAGCCTACCAGTCTTGGCTCTGCAGTGGATACCCGTGGGTTCACTTCAGTTCCTGCTTCTTGCTGTTTGACCTTGAGCAGCTCATATCACCTCTGTGGGTCTCGGTTTGCCTCCCTATAAAACGAAGGGCATAATTCCCATCTGGAGGAGTTGTGTTGAGTGGGTGGGAAGCTGTCCCCTCCTCCTCCCGCTAGAGCTACGCTGCGCCCTCTGCCCCCAGCGCACAGTCTTAGCGCCCCCTCGTGGCCGTTCCTCCCCTCCCCCGCCAGGTGCTGGGCAGGGCACAGCCATGTCCCCCACACCTCGGCCAAGGCCTCTGACCACCCCCATTCCCAGACTCAGGCAGTCCCGCTCACTTCCTCAAATCCCCAAAGCCAGTCCTTCCCTCCCCTCCCGCCGTAGGGGAGGCACCCGCTGAGCAGGCCCGGGGCTCTTAACTGTGGGCTCAGTGTCTGCCGCCCACTGGGCAGTGGGGGGCGCTGCTGCCTGTGGCTTGGAGCCGCTCAGAGGACTCAGCAGGGATCCCCAGCCGAGCCCAGCTTTCCAGGGAACCTGGGAGGCCCTCTTTACCTCCACCTCACGCCACCCCACTCCAGTCTATGCCTTCTAGAATCTTTCCTAGATCCTTCAAGGCTGATCTGTGCAGGACAACTAGACCCCAAGAAGCTTCCTTCTGGAATTCTCACCAGCAAGTCAGGACTGCAACTCAGGCGTCCCATCTGTCTGGGAGTCCAGGAGAAGCAAGCTGCCCGCTGAGGATGCCCACCAATATGCTGTGTGGTTTTGGAAAAGTGACACTTTTGAAATTGTACTAGTGACTAGAATAATATCAATAATAAAGGCACAGCTTCAGGGCCTGCCAGGCTTCCCAGAGGGGTCGACGCCAACCTCAAAGGTTGACAGCGCTCTTTCCCCCCATTTGCAGATGTTAGAACTGAGGTCTGGGCGGTAAGGCCACCTGCGTGAGGTGGCGCCGTCTGTTAGTGGCGGAGCTGGGGTTGGACCTAATGTCTGGCTGCCCCCTTTGCCTCCACCATGCTGCCTTATCACCTCCAGTCATTTCCCTTCACAAGCAGCGACACTAAGGTCAGCAGAGACCATGACGAGTTTTGAGTTCCCTCCCAGCTGAGTTGCTTGGAAAGGCAGGTGCGCTTTGCGAGGACAGGGAGGCTGAAAGCCACAGTCCACTGTCCTCCCTCTACACTGCCATCAGCCTGCTGGCCCGAGTGGAGGCAGGGAGGCCTCAATAGTTAAGGGGCTGGCGGACGCCTGCTCTCTGGACGGCCCACTGTGACGCCAGGGCGAGGCATGGGTCCCACCCAGAGGGGAGGAAACGGAAATGGGGTCCAGGGGTGGGGTGGGGGTGGAGGCCTGGCTGGGCAGGAGATCAGAGCAGGATTGTGTCATGGAGCCCTGAAGCTGATAAGCAGCTGAGCGGCCTAGCCAGGCAGAAGAAGGGACTCCCTGGTAGTGACTCGTCCCAGCGACCCCCACGGGGCCTCTGCTGCTGTGAGCATCCCCAGCTGCCCAGACCACACCTGGACCTCCCTAGATGTGTGTCAGGGGCTGTGTGGGGCAGGGAGCTGTATGACCCTGGACAAATCATTCAATTCACTGGGCCTCAGCTTCCATGTCTGTCAAAGGAGGATTCAAATAACTCCCACAGATCATGGGGGGATAGGACTCAAGATCATCTGGAGTCTGGTAAACACTGCAATAATTGGCTTTTGTGGGAGCAGGAGAGCAGTTCATGAGGTCTTTGGGGCTTGTGGCATGCCAGCCATGTGCCCCAGAAAGAATGTGAAGCTGGGTGGAAGGCTCCTCAAGGTCTACATTGGTCCAAGTGTGCAGGGGTGGTGGGAGACAGGTGTCACAAGTGGGTTGCCCAAGAGGTGCAGGGAACACCTGGGTTCTCTCCTCTCAGCTCCCACTAGGGGGGTCTCCCTATCTGCTCCTGTCCCTGCCCTGACTTCAGGGAGTTTGTTTTCCCCTCTCTTCTCAGGGAAGAAGACTACCAGGTCTCATCCCTCCACCTTCCTACCCTTTGGGATGGGACCACTTTATTCTTTCTATCTTATTAACACTGCCAGGCTTGAGGCTCAGTATCATCCTCTTCAGAGCATCCTCGAACATTTCTGGGCAGTTTGGGGAGACATCCCAGCTACCTCCCTGACGTCATCTCTTGGTCCAGTCAAGGTGGCCCCAGTGAGCTTGGCTGGGGGAGGAGGAAGAGAAGGGACCAGGGCCCTACCTCTGTGGCCAGCTCCAAGCCAAGTGTGTCCATGGCTGCTTCCTGTTCTGTTTATTGCCTCCTGTTCAGGAAATCATTGAGTGACACATCCCCCACCCCCAGTGAGATTATTTAATAGGCGCTGTGCTGTGGTCTCTCTTTTGGAAAATCCAGTGGGAGAAGGAAGCTGTCAGCTCAGCTCTGACATCAGCGTTGTCCCTGAGCCAAGAGTCAGGGTGGCCAGGGCGAGGTGGGGGGGCTGGGTCGGGTGGGGAGGAAACGAGTTGTTGGTGGCCCCTGTGACGTGAGGCTGCCGCATGGTTCCCAGGGGCGGGGGCTCGACAGTGAGGAGCAGGGATTTCTGGGATGCATGCTGAAGCACACAGAGGGACACACGAACACACACACATGTGCACAGGGTCACGTCTTTTCACCATCTAGACCTTGTGCCCAGAGACCGCTGTTCTGCACGGACTCACTCAGGCATGAGCCTCTCTCTCTCTCTCTCTCTCTCTCTTCTCTCCCTCTCTCTCCAACAACCACACAGAGGACTCACAACGTCATCCAGGGTGTGTACAGCTTGGCTCTCTCCCAGTCACACACAGGCAGTGCAAACAAATACACCCACACGTGCACATACAGAGGGCTGGGCAGAGACGTGCAAAGACACACCTAGGTGCTCACTACACACTAAAATACAAAGTGATGTCCACTCAGACCCAGTCAGATGGACAGACAGACCCAGGCCTGCCACCAGCCCCGTGGGACTCCCAAGGGTGCTCTGGACCTGGGCTGGGCCTCTGGGAAGGTGGGCTGAGGCCACTTCCTCCACCCACGCCTACCCTTCAGTGGGGATGAAGAGCTCTGGCTGCAGAGTGAGGAAAGGCCTGCGACTGTCCCGGGCCCTGCCCAGGTGGGACAGGGGAAGGCAGGGAGCCCAGGGGTCTGAGGCTGGGAAGGGAGTGGATGGTGAGAGGCTGGGCTCTGGGAGGGCCTTTGTTATGGCACAGGCCTCTGTCCCCACTGTGGGTACCTGCTCCGCACCATCCTGTCTTGGCCTGTGGCACCTCTGGCCCATTCCTGAGTTAGAATAGGTGGCACCTGAGGTGACAGGAGCACCATACTACCAAGTGCTGAGTGACCTTGGGCAAGTCACTCAGCCCCACTGGTTTTTATCACTGATACCAGTGGCTCACAGTTTTGACTGCGACTCACAGCAGGAAACATATTGCGCCTTGCTACCGGAAGATGAACACAGTGACAGAGACACGGGCAGGGGGTGCTTCACAGAACAATGCCTGCCCTCTCTCTGGGTGATGCCAAGTGATTTTGCTGTTCCATTTCCTTTTTGAAAGTGCTGGTTCAAACTCTCTAAACTGAACCCGCGATCCACTAGAAGGTAGAGACCTATAGTGTGAAAACACTGCTCTCCACCTCTGCCTGTGATGATCTCAAGCTAGAGATTCAGAGGCTGGAGGATGCAAAAGTGCTCACAGATAGCTCAGCAGCATAAGCGCCTGCCCGGCAAGTGCAAGGTCCTGAGTTTGACTCCTGGAACCCATATAAAGGAAAAAAAAAAAAAAAAAAAAAGGGCTCACAGAGTCCAAATGCCACCACCTCGAGGCGCTGTGCTCAAGGAAGACAGCGACCCATCCTACAGGTGGAGATGCCCAGGGCAGAGCCCAGGCTGGGTGAGACCTGGCCCTACGCAGTGCCATGATCAGCTGTCTGCCCTGCTGATGAGCAGGGCTCTGTGGGTTGCTGCTTCCCTTGCAATTTCTATCAGAAATGAAGAAAAAAAAAATGTAGTCACTCTGATTCACCTCCAAGGGGTTGATTCCTGACGCAGAACCAGTCGGGAAATGTCAGGGTGATGCTGGGGGCAGCTGGCAGGAGGCCAAAGTGGCTTCTGGCTCCTCTGTTGCCCTAGGGAGCGTTGCCGGTCACTGCCAGAGCCTTGGTGGGGTGAGGGCAGGAAGGGGCAGATTACAGGCCCAGCGTGTCTGGGCTTCCAGGGCCGTGGCAGGGTGGGGTGGGGGAGGCACTGTGTATATCTCTGCAGAGGTTGGGAGGCTCCCCAATGCTCCAGGACCCACACCAAGCTCCATGTGCTGGGAGGACCCTGAGGCCACTTCCTGCCCTGACTCTCAGCCCACTCTGCACCAACCTCTGCACCCAGGCCTGCCACAAGCCCCTGACTTGGGATGGGGTTTGAGTCTAAATGTCCAGCACTTTATCTGCATTTTCCAGTTAATGTCCCCAGGGCAACCTCATTTGGTGCTGAGGCATCCTCATTATCAGAGATCAAATAGGGGCTCAGAGAGAAGTGAGTTGCCCAGGGCCAGAGAACTGGTTTGTGGTGTGAGCAGGATTTGAACCCAGGTCTGCCTGGGTGTAAGGCTATACTCTTACCCACCTGGCACTACCGCCAGCCCAGCCCCACTCTGCTCAAAGCTGACCTGCCAACTCCAGGTGTCCAGATGGCTCCATGGAGCTGTAGGGAGGAGGCAGGGGCCACAGGTGGTTACACCCTCATTTCTCAAGTATCAAATAATGAGGTATTTTTGCCTTTTTGGACATGACACCAAACTGCCAGGGCTTGCCAGGAATTCCTGGGTTTCTCCTGTCTCCTCTGGCTACCTGTCCCCAGCCTTGATCTTGGGAAACCCTCTCTGGCTACTAACTCCCCAACCCCTCAGGCCCATCTGGGAACTCTGTGCTCCTTTCCTAGGTAGAAACATCCGGGCCAGGGGTTAAGGTTGGTCTAGTTTTCAGAGAACTGAGATCAGAGCTGGGAGGGGGAGGGGGAGGGGGAGGGGGAGGGGAGGGGGAGGGGCTGGCCTGGGCAGTGGGGGTTACTCTGTATCTGGGTCACTGGTCTTGGGGAATTCCCGATGCCCAGAGAACTGCTTACCTGCTGAGTAACGGCTGCTGGCTGCCCACACAGGATGCCTGGTTGAGAAGACAACTCCCTGCCACCCCCTGTCAGTAGCCACTGCCGTGCAGCCCTCTCTTGAGTGCCCTGGGGGCCCAGGAAAGAGACAGACAAGCAAGCAGGGGGCTGGCCCCCACCCCCACATCCTGAGGGGGGACTCTGCAGGGGGCGGCTGGTGATTCAAGCCCCTCTGAGCTGAGCTATGTCCCCATCCTTCTCAGATGGGGCCTGGGGGTGAATCAGCTCCTGGGGGCGGTGAGGCGGGGTCAGCAGCTGCCCCAGCTCAGAGCTTGTGGGGGAGCTCAAGGACGGCAAGCACACTGCCGTGCCAACCCCACCTGATCCTTCTGCTGCTCTCCTGAAGCTGGAGGTTGTGGAGTAGAGGTGTCCCTTCGCTCTCCCATTTTCGCACTTAGCCCTGGAGTGTGCCAAAGTTTCCTCATCTGTAAAATGGTGACAAGAATACTTCCTTCCCAGGGAAATCAACGCAATCCATGCTGGGATGTAGAAGACTTGCTGGGTGCCTGGAACCACACTATACCCCGGGCCCTCCCAGCAAACCCACTGTGTAGCTACCATTCTTCCCATCTTACACATGAAGAAACAGGCCAGCAGCTGGCCATTTCCCCCAAAGATACACAGCTCACAACCGGTAGAGCCAAACCTCCAACGTGGTTATGAATGAGGCCAAAGTCCACGCTTCAAACCACCAGCCTTCCACACCTCCCTTCCAGGGGAGACTTGGCGTGCACAGCTTTTGGAAAGTATAAAATGCTTTCAAAAAATACTTAGTATCTGCTCTGGATATCACCCCAAACAGTTGCTGCTAAGAGTCCAGATGACTAGCAGAGCCCATCCAAGCACACAAAGATTGAGGAATAAGGTAGTTATGGTGACCAGCAGCCAGCAGCATAAGGCCATCAGAGCAGGTGGAGGCTGAAGGGACTTCTAGAAGAGCCTACCCCACCCTCAAAGAGTGATGTGTTGCTGAAATTGCTGCGGGTTTTGCAAGCCAGACACCTGGGTTCCAGGTCTGCCTTTACTGCCAACTCTTTGTGTGGTCTTAAGTGCCTTTGCCTCCTGAACCTCAATTTCCCCATGTCAAAAATAAGCAGCTGTGACATTCTAGGAGAGACTTGGGTATATTGGGTAAAAGTCAGCAGAAAGGGGCCAGTGAGATAGCTCAGCGGTGTAAGCGCCTGCCTGGCAAGCACGAGGGCCCGAGTTCAACTCCCGGAACCCACATACGAAAAAAGGGCTGGTGATATCGCTCAGCGGCACGGGCGCCTGCTGGCGCGCGAGGTCCTGAGGTGCCCCGGTACCCACAAAAAAAAAAAAAAAAAAAGTCAGCAGAAAAAGACAGCTGGTTGGCTACATGTCCCAAAGGGCAGATGAGAGAAGCCGACCTGCTCGCTGCTTGGAGACAGGACAGTACCCCAGGCCCTGCCCAGACTGAGCGGGTCCCCATGTGGGCCCTGACTATCCCCCTCACCCAGAGGCTGATCAAATCCATAGCAGGCCCAGTCTGCAGGAGCAGGACTGGCCGCGGATGAAGTCACAGCTGGAAGGGGCCAGGCTGGGGCTGCCACTCCAGGGTGGGGTCCAGGTCATGACCCTGGAAGCAAGCAGCCAATAAGGGAGGATGCCTTCCGTGAGGGAGCAGGGGGAAAACACATGTGTACACACACACACACACACACACACACACACACACACACACACACCCCAGCAGCAGCAGCAGAAAAGAGGGAGGGAAGAAAACAAACTCCGGCTGCAGCCACGTTGCAGGCTCTTCACGGACATTCGACTCCAAGACCTTGTCCAGCTTCTCCCCAAAGGCCCAGCGCAGGTGGTCCCCAGACATGGACAGGAGGGGGAGGCTGGGCCTGGGGTGCCGAGGAGCCCAGAGCACTTGGGGAGCATGGACTAAGTCAGGTATTGTGAAAGGGAAAACTGAGGCACGGGAGAGAGCCAGTCAGGGCTGGGGTTAATGGCCTTGGCGTTAGAATCTTTTAGACCCTGTTCCCACCTCCTGTGGGGTAGGGCTGAGATTAAATGGCGACTGGTGGTGAACTGTAGGGCTAAAGTGTGGTCTGAGGAGCCACGGGGCAGTGTAAGACTTGGAAGTGCCCTGAGAAGGATTGCAGGGCTGACCCTCGGCACAAGAGGGACAGGTGGTGGCTTCTAGGCGTGTGGGAGCGCCCACTGCGAGGCCCAGGTTAGGGGGACAGGTGATTGACAGACACATGGTGGCCATGATGCAGCTCTGGTCAGGTGGATGTGGCATCCAGGTTTAAGTGAGCCGGGCTGGGAGCGTAGGGGTGGGACTACCGGCTGATCCAGAGTTCACGCACTCTGAGTGGTCACCTCAGGTCATGGTGGGGGTGAGCTGGAGTGTGCTAGGATGTGGGGCTGCTGAGCCTGGGGGTGCACACTGACCCCAGGGCAGGGGGACAGGAAGAGTAAGTAGCAGATGGGGCCCTCCATGGCACCCCAAGAAAGAGACAAAGTGTGTTGGGAGAGTGCCAGACTGGCTCTCCTTCCTCCTCCTGCTGGGAAGTACCAGCTGGGAAGGGCAATTTTATCACTCCACATGAGAGGCTGTGCCAGGAGGCCATGGAGGAGCCTGGCTAGGGCACGGAGTGTGTGAAGGAGGGGACAGCAGCAGCACAAGGGCTCATCTTGGCAGGACTGGGGGAGGAGTTGGGCAGGTCCAGGATATGGTAAGAGCTGGGAGCTGGGGGCACAGAGAATGGGTAAGAGGGTGGGCAAGGGTCAGGCAAGGCTGCAGGAGTTCCCTGGACTTGAAAAACCAATTCTCCATCCTGCATCTTGGGCCAGGGTCAGGCAGGAGGGTTGGGGTGGTATCCACGAGGTAATGAGACAGCTGTTGGTATAGAGGGACCTGGTAGCTTTAGGGACAGCATGGCCCCAAATGTATTATGTTGCCTTAGTTTTCTTATTCTGCTTTTTATTGAGGAGGAGTCCCTGTGCTCATTTTGCTTTGGTCCCCAACATTCCTTACTGCCCCTCAAGTATTCAGCATTCTACTTGTCCATGGTGGACACCAGAACTGTCTCAGAGACTCCAGAAGCACATTTTGGAAGCCACCATCATTTTCTGAAAACCTCCAAGGGGTTTTCAAGGAGGTTCTGAGGTGCCCGCTATTTCTGTTTCCCCAGCCACCCTTTGCCATCCCAAGGAAGAAGCCTGGGTGTGATTTTGCCAAACATCCCTTGGTCTCTGCTTCAGGTGACCCTCTTAGAATGGTAATGCTGAACCGCCTTTCTCAGAGCTCCTCCCCAGACGATCCCCCAAAAGCAGGTCACAGTCCTCCCCATATCCTCCTAGCCCCTTCCCCAGACTCACAGATATGGGTGGTCAGCAGAGCAGGTGTAGTGATGGCTGTCAGGGGCCTGACTTTCTGGGACCCCGGGTGATATGTTCCTTTTGGAGCCCCTCTTTGGCCCGTGGCAAGGATCAGGTTGGAGAAGGCAACCTCTTAGGTGGCTTCCAGCACCCATGCTCAGTTCTGCTTTATTACTGTCTAAAGTCCAAGACAGGCCCCAGCCCCTCTTCCTGGAACCTTCTCAGCCAAGCCCCAGCCTGTGTCCTCCCACTGACCCCTAGAGCCCCCCATCAGGGACCACAGGCATCAGCCTCCACCTGCCTGTCCAGTCTTGCCACCTGCCCAAATCCAGGTGAGTCAGGGCCATCTGGGCTGCCCTTGGTTGGAGGGACCCCCACTGAGGGCCTGGGGCCCCATCCCCACCAGGCCCATCTTCAAGCAACGCCCAGGGCAAGCCTCTCAGGAAAACCACAGGGCGTTCGTTCTTTTGACGACTTCATTATAATTTTATCAATCAAATTCTTAGAAGAGGGAAAAAATCTGCCCTCTCCACCCTCCTCCCTCACTTGTCCCACCCCCCTTCACTCTCACTTTCTTCCATTCATAATTTCCTATGATGCACCTCAAACAACTTCCTGGACCGGGGATCCCGGCTAAATATAGCTGTTTCTCTGTCTTACAACACAGGCTCCAGTATATAAATCAGGCAAATTCCCCATTTGAGCATGAACCTCTGAAAACGGCCGGCATCTCAGGTCTCCTCCAAGGCCCTCTGGAGTCCAGTCCATAATGAAGGTCTTGGCAGCAGGTAAATCCACCCGGCCCGCGCCAGCTTCCGCGTCCCAGCGGCGGGCACGGCAGAGCTTGGGGCGCTGGGCGAGCACCCGCGGGACGCCTCCCGCCGCAGACGCTCGGACACTTGGGGCGCCCGCGCAGCCCGCCCGGCCCGCCGGAGGCGCTGGGAGGCGACACATGGTCCGGGCTGCGCGCCCCAGCCCGCCGGGCTGCAGGTTGGCGGTGAGGGAGGGGGCCGGAACAGCCTTCCTCCTCCTCGCTCCACCGCTGTCCCGCGCTGCTCTTGCCTCTTTGCTTTCTCCAGGATTCACTCTCCCTCTTTTTCTTTCTTTCTTTCCGCTTTCTCTTTTCCGACTGCGTCCCGGGCTGCTCCCTGGGAGGGGCGCGGGCGGCCGAGCAGCTTGCAAACTCCGGCTCGGGACGGGAGCAGGTGCTGCCTCCAGTTGCTAGTGCCTGGAAAGCGTGAGGTCTGCGCTAGGTGAGATGGGGGTGTGGGCCCTCTCCCCCGAGCCATCCTGGCACCTCCACACGGCCTAGGGATGCTGGGAAGAAAAGGGGACCCAGGAGAAGTGAACTTGAGGCTCCTGTCCCCGTAGGGGCATTTTGCCGGAGGCCTCCAACCTCTCTGGTAGGCTGATCTCAGTCCCTAGGACCCTCAGGCGCCTTCTGCTAGGGCCTGGAGAGGCCCGTCTGGGGTGCAGGATGGTGAAGGGGGTTCAGGCGCCTGCGGGGGGAGGGGTGATCGGGACAGGCCCGGACAGCTCCCCGTTCTCCTGGCACCTTTCACTTTCCTCCCTCCCGGGCCCGGCTGCCTGCGACCTTTTTCCTTTTCTCTTTCCTGGTTGCACCACTTCCTCTCCGTTCCCAAAGCCAGGTGGTCCTTGCCCTAACCCAGGGCCTGGGACAAGAGACAGTAGAAAAGAGGGGAAAGTCAATGGATTCCGGAGAGGGAGGTGGGGCATTGGAAGTGAATGATGATTTGGGGCTGGAAACTGGGACTTGCAGAATTGGGGTGGAGTTGAGGGTCCTGGATAGGGAAGTGGCCACACTGGGAGAACAGAGATGAAGGAGATGGGGTGAGGATAGCAGAATTAGGGGCAATTGGCTCCAGAAGCCAGAATTAAGTGGCAGGTTAGAGAAGAGTGTCAACAGAAGCTCCCAAGCCTTGTCCCCAGGGGGTCATTTGGGAGGTTTGGGCTGAAATGGGCCGGTGAGTATGAGGCAAGGTTTAGGCATGTGGACCATCCCTGGAGGTGGGAAGATAGGGATCTCCTTTCTCCTGGGAAATGATGCCTCCCAGCCAGAGGGCAGGAAGCTTGCAGGTTTCACCTTCCTGAAGGAAGGGGCAGGACAGTTGTTCTGGGCCCAGCTTCCAGCTGGTGGAAGGGCTCCTTCCTGCATCCTTGCCCAGTCACTCAACCCAGGAGAGAGTAGGGACAGATAAGAAGGCAGAGAGAAGTATAGCTAGAGATCTGGAGACAGGGAGACAAAGAAAAAGATGCAGGGAAAACTACAAATGGCCAGAGAAGCCAGAGCAGGAGGTAGAGGGCAGAATGGGAATCCTCTCTGGTGAGCCCCTTGCCCACTTCCATCCAGCCTGTCGCGCACCCCAAGCCACCCTTCCTGCTCATCGCTCCTTCTTTCCTGTTCCCAGGAGTCATGCCCCTGCTGCTGGTTCTGCACTGGAAACACGGGGCAGGAAGCCCTCTTCCCATCACCCCTGTCAATGCCACCTGTACCACACGCCACCCATGTCACAGCAACGTCATGAGCCAGATCAGGAACCAACTGGCGCAGCTCAATGGCAGCGCCAATGCCCTCTTTATTCTCTATGTAAGTTACCCTGCAGGATATCTAGGAAGGAGGGGCTTGCAAATGAGTAGCTGATCTTGGCTGGAAGTGACCCCTTTGGAGCTGGAAGGAGGCAGTGAGAATAGGTTTGGCAAACCCACATCCAGAGTCCCACCCCTTCCTCCCCACACTCCAGGCATTGGGACTGGAAGCCACTTCCTGAAGGTGGCTGGCCAGTGAGGGGCAGCACTGGGATGAGGAGGGGGCCCGGCACTTCTAGTCTTGTGAGAGATCAAGGGGATTAAGGCAGTGAGTGGACCAGGAGAAAAGGGGGGCCGTGGGTGTCTGGAGGGACGCCCAGGGAGAGGGAGAGTGTGGTGGGTGAAAGTGCAAGTGTGTGTGGTGTACCCGCTGAGGTGTCACCAGTGAGATGCTACATTTTCCTTTCCTCCCTATATGGTCATGGTGATGATGATGACAACTGCTTACATGGTCTAAGCCAGTCGTGGTGAACCTATGGCACACGTGCTGCAGTGGGCTGTTTGTTATCATTGAAATCTTTAAAAGGTTCACCATTGCTGGTCTAGCGATGTTTGGTCACACTTGTGATTACTTCCAGCTCTCAGACAATTCTGGATGCCTATAGGGCAGGGAGTTGAGTCCTCATGCTTTAGGTGGGGAAACAGAAGCTTGAGAGATTGCCCCGAGGCTGGTAGCAGGACTGGAATGTCAACCCTTGACTCCCTTGTCACCTCCCCTCTGCCCTTTTGCTCCTCAGTACACAGCCCAGGGGGAACCATTCCCCAACAACCTGGACAAGTTGTGCGCTCCCAATGTGACGGACTTCCCGCCTTTCCACACCAATGGCACAGAGAAGGCCAAGCTGGTGGAGCTGTACCGCATCGTCGCCTACCTTGGCGCTGCCTTGGGCAACATCACTCAGGACCAGAAGCTCCTGAACCCCAATGCACTCAGCCTTCATAGCAAGCTCAGCGTCACTGCAGATGTTATGCGGGGGCTCCTCAGCAACGTGCACTGCCGTCTGTGCAACAAGTACCACGTGGCACATGTGGACGTGGCCTATGGCCCCGACACTTCAGACAAGGATGTCTTCCAGAAGAAGAAGTTGGGATGTCAGCTCCTAGGGAAGTACAAGCAGGTCATTGGCGTAGTGACTCAGGCCTTCTAGACAGGAGGTCTTGAAGTGTGTCACAGACTGAGGGATCTCAGGAGCAGGATCCAGATGTGGAGGGTTCTCAAAGTGTGGCTGGGGCTCAGGGCATCATTATCCCAAATAGGGGCTGCTGGCAGGCCCCAAGGGGTTTGCAGCATGTGAGGGCCTCTGTACAGCACTGACCAGAAGAGGTGCCCTTCCGGTAACCAGGGTGTCACACTGGGGAGGGAAGCAGCATTTCTGCTCCCACTTGTCCCCTCAGCCCTTGCTCAAACCGCACAAGTTGTTTATAGCAGCCCTGATCACAGGGCAATACAGTGAGGGCCGGGGGGGGGGCAGGTGTCACCGGCTCCCAGTGGAATGACTGCCATTCATGCCTTTGCTTTTCTTCGACTTCGGAAGGCTTAGCTGGGACATGGGCAGGCCAGAGGGGTTGGAGTCCAGAAGGACTCCTTGTCCCTTAGAAAATTTAGTGGGTAAGAGATAGAGAAGGGGTGAGATGCTATCTTCTCTTGAATGTGATCAGAAAGCTTAGGTCCAGGTATTGTTGGGTAGAAGGTTCCAGAAGGTCACTGGCGTTTAGGTTCTTGGGGAGGCAGAGAGGCCACCTTCAAGCCTGGGGAAGAAAATGCTAGAAGGAAGAGAGGCCCCCCCCCCAAAGCCTTGCTCCTCTTCCTCTTCTCTGCACTCTTTTCCTACGGCCTAGCATGGCCAGGATCCGGTGGCTGGATCTGGAATAAGGTACATGGAGGTGGGCAGGGGCAGGTTGCAGAGAGAGGTGAGGAGCTTCAGAGGGGACCCAGAATCTTAGCTCAGAGTAGCAGCTCACATTGGAGGCCTGTAGAGGCCCTGTGAAGTCACACAAAGGTACTTGAGGGGGACCGGAGCCCGTCTTGGGTCCCTAGAGCAAGGGGCCACAGAACTTGAGGTCAGGGTCTCAGAGAAGCCTGAGATCCAAGAGTGCTGTGTGTCTGGCCCAGCACGATTATCTATTTATTATGATGTCCTATTTATGTTAACTTATTGGTGCTTTAAATGGTAAAGTTAATCCCTTCCCCTGCTCCCTACCCAGCAGGGAACCAGAGCTGAGCCTCTTGGCAGGGCCTGGTCTAGAAGCTGACATGTTACAAGTGGAATTAGCCTTACGGGTGAAGCTCAGAGAAGGGTCAGGGTCTGAGAGATCCAGCTAGCGTCCCTGTTCGCCTCACTCTAGCCTTGTTTTGGGGGTGTCAGGGACAGGCAGCAGGGGCTGGACCAGTTTGTGTGTGGGGGGGCTTTTTCTTCTTGGCTCCAGGACACTCTTTCCCACTGTGCTCTCTAGCACCCCCTGGAATTGTGCTGTGTTGGCCCCATTCACTGTGGAAATGAATGGCCCTGGGGCGGTGGGCAAGGCTGCTCCCTTGTCTTCATCAGTGAAGGGTCTGTGCACACAATGGGAAGGAGCCTGACCCAGCACCCAGCACACTCCTGCATGGTGGGGAAGCTCCTCGGGTGGCTCGAACACCCACCAAGCGAGTGCACAGGATGTTGGGGCCGTGCATGGACTGAGCAGCTGCCCCTGTGCTCTGGAGTGGGGAAAGTGAGACCTGAGATGCTTGGGACGAAGACCAGGAAGCTGTGGTTCCTGCTACCCCGCCTCTTCCCACTCCCACCCATGTCTGGGTTCCCAGGCATGGAACCCGATCTGCTCTCTTCCTGTATGTTGGGGCCAGGTGATCAGAGAAACGCCCTTGGGTCTGGGAGCAAGAGAGGGAGGGAGGCGGCCAAGCTGGGGCAGCTGCTGAGAGCAGCATTCTGGCTGCTTCTCAAGCCCTGAGCAGGCGGCAGTCCTAGCAGTCCAGCCACAAGATTATGGTACTGATGATGGTTCTTCACACTCACTTTGCACCTTTCTCTCTTATTCGCTAAGCACTTTACCTGGATGGCAGGTGGGCAGCCAGTGGGGTGCCCCGAGGTCTGGGATAGGGAAGGTTAGGAGTTGTGCATCCCAACGGTGTGCACCCCAATGCTAACATGTGGCATGTGTGGCAGAGGGGGCCACAGCAGTTGTGCCTTTTCCAATGCAGTTTCAATTTGGGTCACATCCTTGTCCAGGATCACAGCTTGCCACCGTCCTATTCCTCTGCTCCTTTGGGCATGGCTTGGGAATGGCTGCACTTTCCAAGCTGAGCAGCAAGAAAGACAGCTTGTCTAGAAGCCAGGATGGAGGATTCTGTAGCCCGGGGCCAGCTCAGCTTGCCATCATCTCATCTCCCTGTGGACACGGATTCCCTGGGCTGGACCTACCTGGCAGCCTCGGAGGGCTCAGGAACCAATAGACTCTCCTCTTCCCTGCCTGCACAACCCCTGGCTCCCTGACACTCTCTGCCCAGCCTGGACTTTGCCTGAAGGACTCAATCCTCAGTGTTCTTTCTAGATCTAATTCCAGCAGGTCAGCACCCACTTTGCACAGTATCACTGAATTATGGAGCCTTTGTGTGAACAGCTTTGGGGGGAATAAGTTATACATTTCCGTGTTTTTGCCTACTGGTATTGACCCTCACCTGGCATGATAAGTTGTGTTCCTGGGCCAGAAGATGAAGGATGGGTCTTCTGCAGAGGATGGGGTAGACAGTCATTTTGCAGTTTATCAAGAAAGAGGTATAGGGGACCTTATTTATTATTTAAAATTTTAAACCACAAAAGCACTGCTAGTTTACTTGTCTCTCCTCATCCTCCTTCTTATCCCCAACCCTGATTAAGTCAGTCCAGCCCTGCTTTGCTGGGTCTCCAGAGCAGACTTAGCGAGTGGGGTTGGAGCCTCAGAATCAATCAAGGTAGCAATTTCCTTTCAGACAGTACAGATGTGCCCATGTCAGATTAATCTCTAGCCCCCATACCCAGCCCCGGTACCTGGGCTGTATCTCATTCGCACTGCTAGCTCAGTGGGCCACTGTGGGGCCTGAGATGTCTCCCTCCTTCCTTTCCACTGGAAAGGACTTGGCCTTGGGTGATAAATTCCTCTTTGATGAATGTACCCTGTGGGAATGTTTCATAAAGACAGATTATTTTAATTTATTCAATGTCATATTTAAAATATTTATTTTTTATACTGAAGGAATACTTTTTTAAGAAAAAAAGAGAAATTAATAAAGAATCTGCTCTTGGCAAGTACTCTGGAGTGTATTGTTGTGGGGACACAGGAGGGGTGGGGATCAGCTTGGTCCTTGTTGTCCAGCTGGGTGGGACTCCGCTGAATAAAGGGCAGGAGGGTGGAAGAGTGGGGTGCCTCCATTGGCCAAGGGTTCTGGCACTGACAGGGGTGAGTGAGTGGGATTTTGGCCCAGGCAGAAAGTGGATGATGTCCAGGTCATGGGATGCCACCAAGGAAGGGGATGAATTGCTCATCTGTGGGGAGGGGTGTTCTTTGGCTACTCACTAAACTCTCACAGTAACCCCATTGATTTATTCCCATTTAACAGAGGAGGAAACAGGCTCAGAGAGATGAAACCAAATGCCCAGAGCCATCTGAAGTATTTAGGAACAATTAGGCTCACCTCTTCAACTCCAAATCTCATGTTCTTTCCCCTACATGAATTTTAGGGACTTAGAAAATACCCGCTGTAGAGGTCTCTATCATCAAGGAATGGTCATTGACCATCCAGAGGGACTTAAGCATAGACCTAAAAGACTCCAGGGCAAGAAGGAGAAGGGTCCTTCCTGGACTCACACAGGCCAGAGTCACAGTTGACTTGTTACCCTGATGACTTCTCAGTTGGTCTTTCCTGGGCCCGAGCAGCTCTCACGGTGGCCCTGCTGCACTCCTCCTGCCTTACATTTGGGGATGTAATTTTCATAGCAACCTTCTTCCCAGCCTCCTAGGACCCTTTCGTTGGAGGAGTAAATAAGGTTCAAACTGGGCAGTCACAGACACAGAGGCCTGGAGTATCTCCAAATGTCTCTTCAGGGTTCTCTCTGGGATTGGGATCTGGGCTTCCCAGATTTTGGAGATCTGAGCAAGGTTTCTGAGAATCATCTACTTGTTCATGCATTTATGGTTACTGGCATCAGTCATTGCCTTCTAGAAGCTCAAAGCTGAAATTGCTAGTGGAGACAATGAATACCCCCTCTAGGAAGATGTGGGTGATGGAAGAAGTTTCTAAGAAGCAGGGAGGTCAAGATAGGGAGATTACTCACTCTGGAATCAACTGGGGACTTCAGTAGGCTGCTCTCTATGCAGTGAAGGGGCTGGCCTGTGACATGGTGCAACATTGGCCTCACCTGAGAGCAGGTTAAAACTGCAGTCTTGGCTTCACCTACCACCCTATCCCCAGTCGTTTGGAATCTGGCCTTAAGCAAGATCCCAAGCTATTTGTATGCATGATGAGACAGAGAGAGGCTACCCTGCTCTCTTGTCTCATGCTCCTCCAGAGGCCACCGGGCCAAGTGCAAATCTCCCAGGACAGTGCAGTCAATGGTGGGAAGGAAGACTTGAGGATCTAGAGCTATTTCTGGATCTTCTCCCTGAAGGCAACCCCAGGTCTCCTTGCCCTCCTGCTGGCTGAGTCCTTCGGGCAGCCCACATCTGCCAATATATCCTTGTAGTACACAGGGGTGGAGATATCCTTTCCATTGCCCAGGGTAAACAAGGTTACAGCTTTTCTAAAGAAACCTTCACTAGGAGACTACAGGAAAACAAAACAAATGCCAAAGTGCAGAAAGGGAGGGAAGGACAGGGATGGTGGTGGATAGATGGCCCAGGTGTCTGGAATTCTCCACAGGGAGAGGGTCCCTGGCCAGAAAGAACAATAGGCCATTAATTGATTAGTGGGCCACCCTCCAAATGAGAGGCAAAATAATCAGTGGAGGAAGGGAGATGGTCTGCTGGCTGGGAAGGGCCAGCCAGGGCTCTCGCCTGGCTCTATCACTGCTCAGTCCAGCCTGGGACGGGTTCTATGAGCTCAGCTCACTTTTCTGTGAAATTGCAAGAACAGTCAGTGGTGAATGTCATTCTATCTACCAAAATAGCCAGAGAGTAGGGATAGAAATGCTGGGTGAATTTTATGTCTCTTGGGACCCAGCCTGTCCATTCTCGGGTGGAGGGTGATGTGAAGCAGAAGGAATCTCAGATACCTGGTGCCCTTTTTGCAGGTGAGAGGGGGTCGCTCTCCCCAGAGAATGCAGAAGGGAGGATTTGGACAGTTGAATCCAAAGCCACAGGTAGGCTGATGATGGGGATGGGGTGAGCAGAGTGGACAAACATTCCAGCAGATTGCTCCCTTGTGGGCAACCTGAGTCCCAGGCCCATAGGACACTTAGGTACTGAGGCCCTGTGACCTTAGGTATGAGGTGGAGCATATGGGCTGCCCAGATTCCCAGCTAAGCCTTCACCCATCCCTGTTCTCAGGAAATCAACAGAACACAGGGCCCACCAGTCTAGGAGGATAATTGCCAATAGCTATCCTACTGCATACACAAGTCCGTGGGCTCAGTGAGGTGCTGCACTTTACAGTTTACAAAGCATTTCATCACCCATCGTTAGATCCTCCCTACCACTCTGTGAAGATAGGGTCATGTATTCACTCTACTTTACCGAAGAAGAAACTGAGGGTGGAGTGGGACTAAGTGTGTGTGTGCATACATGTGTGTGTATGGGCTGGGAAGGGAACCCAGGGTCTTGCTCATGCTAAGTACATGCTGACACGCCAAGCTATGCCCCAGCCGTGGGACGCTTTTTTTTTTTTCTTTTGTACTGGGAATCGAACTCAGGACCTTGTGCTTGCCAGGCAGGCGCTGTGCCGCTGAGCGATATCCCCGGCCCCCATGCGATGCTCTTGGTGTTTACGTTTATGGTCCTCATCTGTTCATGTACCTGGTCAAGACTGATAAGGGCTTCTCTGCAGCAGACTTTATACTCAAGGGGCTCAAGTAGAAGAAAGGGAACCTCCCAGGTCAATTCCTAAATTCGAAGGTGATACAGAAGGGAAAATTATTTACTACACCAAAGCAACCATGTCTGCAATACACATGAATGTCACAAAGGAAACAAGGTGTATTTATTTCCTAATTTAAAGTCGTCTTTGTTCTCAATAGCATCTAAGACAGCCTATAACAGAAGGTACATAGTAAAAATACCAATAAAAGAGATAATCAGCATCAGAGAAGATATAAACAGACTGAGAAAATAAGACCACAGAAAGAAAAATAAATAAATATTTCAGATCACAAGAGGCCATGTAATTACCATGGCTGAACTTCAGAGTTGGCTCTGAGATTCCTGGCAGCTAAAGGAAAAAGGGAAATGTTATCTTATTATGTGATTCTCATAATTAGAAAGGAGGAGGCTCAGGGAAAGTAGAGCCTGGGACTGGGACTGGGTCCCAAAGGGAATTTTTCTCTGAAACCATGGTACATAGTAAGTGACAGGATGGGCCCCACTTTTAGCAGTGTGTGGATTCCTGGGGGTGGGGGCTGTTTCTGCAGCAGTCTTTGCAAAAGCCAGAGTCCAACCCAGTGAAGTGCAGCCCAGTGAAGGGAGTCTACCAGCAGCCAGTCTGACACAGGCACAAACTGGGGCTTTGGCCGACCTAGGGCTGGACGGTTGAGTCTTGAAAGTGTGGTAGGAGCTGCGTGTGACTCAGAAGAGTCTAATTACACCTTTTAAAAATGGTACCAAGGATTGAACCCAGGGCCTTTTCATTGAGCTACATCCCCAGTCCCCCTTTTTTATTTTTTTATTTTGAGACAGGGTTTTGGTAAGTCATTAAGTTGCTCAGGCTGGACTCAAACTTGGGATCCTCCTGCGTCAGCCTCCCAGAGTGCTGGGATTACAGGTGTATACCACAATGCCCAGCTTCGAACACCTTTTTATTGACATATAGTGTACCCACAAAAGGGACATCAGATGACTTCTTCCCTCCTAGAAGAATCTGTGAAAGCTGAAAGAGGGATGCCAGGTGGTCCTGAGGGATGCTGGGAAGAGAGTTAGGAAGCATGTATCACATCTGGTGAGGGATTTGGGGCTGATGACTTTGAGTCTCTGCTCCTGCCTCCCTCCAGGGTCTTTTGGGTCCTGTTGGATCTAGGTGGAAAGTCTTCAGTGGGCCACTGATTACAGCATCCAGGACACTTCCGGCATCTCTTCCTGCCCTTGCGGAGGCCCTGGCTTGAATCTGTCCCTTTGACTTGGTGGTGAGCCCCACCCTGCTTTGGCCTCACTTCAAGAGGCAAATATTTCAATTATGAGGACGTGGCCAAGCACCGCCCACTTGAGGCAGCCTCAATGACCAGGCGTCCGGTGGGATGCAGGGGGAGAGCCGCAGACGGCCATGGGATGGGGACTGAGCAAGGGTTAAGTGAGCAGACTGGCTTACTCTGCTAGCTGAGAGCAAAACCACTGGTAGAGAGGAAACTATGTGAGACATTTTTATAATTCCAGGCAGCTTGGTCCAGCTCTTGCCCAGACGGTCAATGAATCAAAGCCGGGAAGGCTCTACCTGTCAGCAGGCGCTCGTCTGGCTCTGTCCCCCAGGCTCCACGCCTCTGTGCCCAGTAGGACAGCTGGAACCCTCTCAGCTCCCCAGAGTGAGAATGTGTCACAGGCAAGAGCCAGACGTGGGGAGCCCATGGGCTTAGAATATTCTGTGTGCCCTGTGTGCTCTTGCTCTCACCCCGTCTCACTCAGCTATGTCTCCGGCATCCCTGCTGTAGTGGCTTGAATGGTGACCTCCAAAAGATATGGTGGGTCCTAATCCCTAGAACTTGTGAACGTGACCTTATTTTGGAAAAGGAATCTTCGCAGATGTCATGAAGTTAAGTATCTCAAAATGAGATCATCTTGGATTATCCAGGTGAGCCCTAAGTCCAAGGATAAATGTCCTTATGAGAGCCCACAAAGGAGAGGAGAAAGGTCACGTGCAGGCGGAGATGGCCGAAGCAGCCACAATCCAAAGAACACCTGGGCCATCAGAAGCTGGAACAGGCCAGGAAGGACTCGCCTCTAGAGCCTTTGGGGAGAGCCTGGTTTTGCCAACACCATCATTTTAGACTGCTGCCCTCCAGAGCAGTGGTACTCTATGAGCAGTGGCCTCCAGAGCAGTACCCCATTCGTGGCACTGTGTTACGACAGCCTGAGAATGCTGCTATGGTTTGGATAGCCGTCCCCCAAATGCCCAGATGTTAAAGGCTTGGTTGCTGGCCTATGGTGCTACTAGGAGGTGGTGGCACCTTTAAAAGATGAGACCTAGTGAGAGGTCTAAGGTCACTGGGGTGCCCTCAAAGGGAATTGTGAGAATCCAGTTCGGTTCTACCTCTCTTTTTTTGTTCATAGGTCGCCATGAGGTGAACAGCTTGCACCACCATGGAGCAATGACATGCTGCCTTACCACAGGCCCAGAAGTAACAAGGTCAACTGACCATGGGCTTTAAGTTCCAAATCCGTGAGCCAAATAAGACTTTCCTCTCTTTAAGTGGATTGTCTCAGGTATTTTGCTATAGTAACTAAAAATAGACTAACACAGGCACTAATATACCCACTCAGAACTTTCCAACACTTCAGTACCACCTGCATCTGGCTTCCACTTGGCCTGAGGTCCTCCCTTCCACTCTATGTCCCTGACACAGTCCTATATTTCCCTCTGTAACAAAAGCTTTTGTGGTTATCTCCAAGTTTCCAGGGCTGGTCAAACTACCTCCTCACTTCAAAAGCCTTCAAAATTCCTGTACAAACTCTCAACAGTGTAAAGTCAGCTTCTTTTTGTAGACTAAAACCTAGGTCCTAACTTCAGGGCTGGCTTTGTGTGTGTGCAACCTGGGTCACTGCGCAGGGCCCTCAGACAGAAGGGTTCTGAGCTTGTTCATGCTCATTGTTGTCGACTTGAAATGCTTGTTTTTGAACAAGGGGCCTGGCGTTTCCATTCTGCTAATCATGTGGCTTGTCCTGGTCAACTTAACCTTCTGGGCTCACCTCTTTCTCCATGTAGCTTCCCTCTGGCCATTACAGTGGTTTGGGAATCTGTTAAATGTCATGTCCTTTCACCTCTCCACAGCTTTGCTCTGGCTCCTCCCTTTGTCTAGAATGTCACTTCTCCCCTGCTATGTGGAAAATGCTTTCTGGCTCTTCTAGGGCCTGCTCAGATGTTACCTCATCCACAGAATGTCCCTTGACCCCTTTAGGTTGAGTCTCCTAAGCTCATTTTAGCTACAATTGTATGTTTTTTCAGGGTCTTAGAACTTACCAAGCTCTTCCTTCACATGATCATGGTTCACAAGGACCTACTGTTTATTGAGCACCTACTGTGCACAGAGCACATTGTAAGTACATGACATAGGTCATAGCAATAATAACTTCTATTTACTAGTGGCCTGTGGCAGACACTTAACTGTATTGCACTATATCTAATGACTAGAGCACAGATCAGCCAGGTCCACACCCCTGGGAGATTAGAAATACAGACTCTTGGCCCCACCTCAAACCAACTCAAATGGAATTTGCATTTCAATGCGATTCTCAGGGGCTCTGTTCATTGTTCATGTCATCATCAGGCAAGAGCTGAGGCTCATTGCCCAGCGTAGCGCCAGGACTCTGACATGACTGGATTTGTATCCTGGTTTTGCTCTTTTCAGCCGTGTGAGCTTAGGTCAATTTCCTAAATTCCTCTATGTCTCAGTTTCCTCATTTGTCAGTGACCCTACTGTGGTCATTAAGAGAAGAAGATGGGATAAGACTTGCCACACAAGGCAAGTAGGCCAGGCAGCACTTTAATTTAATGTCCTTGTCTGCTCTGCCTGCTTGTCCCTGTCCCTGCCTTCACCTTGATTCATTTCTGGAACTCTCACAGCCCCCCCCCCCCATGGCAACCATCCTAAGGGAAACCTCTGATCTTCTATTGGCACAGCAGAGGAGGTTTTGGGGTGGGAAGCCTTTTCCATCTCCCTCACCCAGTCCAGCCTGCTGAATCTTCTGCTTGCCTCCCCTTCTCCTGGTCCCACTTCCTGGCTGCAGAAAAGGCCTAGGGAGACGCTGGAGGAGGGGGAGATGGGCATGAGGTCAGCTCCACATCAACCCCTCTCCCTTTCCCCACCGTGGCTGGGAAGAGGCCGCTGAGAGGGTGCCAGCCACAGTGGAGGTCTGTCCCCTGCTCTGGGGCCAGACCACAGGCAGCTGAGCTGGGCTGCAGCCAGGCAGGGGGGAGGTGTTCTCAGCCCCGAAGCTCCTCTCTGTCTGGCCCTCGGGACCCCTCCCCAACCCCAGATTCAAGCAGCCGCCAAGGGCTCTTCCAAGCAGGTGAGGTCATTGTCTCCACCAGACCAGCCTGACGCAAAGCAGCCAGCCACCCACGTGGCAAGATACATGCACCCTGTGCCCTCCCCACTCCATCTCCCCTGATGGCAGCCCTGGGCCCAACTCTGTCCACTTCATTCCCTCTGGGGGGGCCTTTGGGAATCGACTCCAGATACCTGCTGGTGGGCAGGGTGGGCCAAGAAAAAACACTAAAAAGAGATTCTGGGATCACCCTCTGGGTCTGTTTTGGTCCATGAATACTGGTCCCAGGGCAAACTCAGTGGTGACTTGGTGCATAGACAGGATTGGGGACCCCTGGGACATAAGGCTGTTCTTATGAGATACAAGGCTGCGTCTGACAGCTGGTATTTTTTTCTATGCTCACCCTGATTTTTTCAGAGCTTGGTCAAGACAAACCATTATTTCTGCATTTTGGTGTTTCCCATTAGCTCCTGATACACTTCTGAAGGTCCAGAGAGTTTCTGGAAAAGGCGTGGGGAGGTTCGTGGACCTCTGGAGGGTCTAGTGAGTGTGGGTCCCCATTGTGAGCCCCTTGAGAGGGTTCACACCTCAGGAAGTGGAAGTTTGAGATGGTTTTGCCTCCCAGGGACATTTGGCTATGTCTGGAGACACTTCTGGTTGTCACACACTATTGATTGGTCACCTCTGGCATCTAAGAGACAGCCCCCCACCCCAGCCAAGAATCACCTGATGCAAACTGTCAACAGTGGCATGGTTGAGAAGACTTGATCAAAACGAATCTACCAACCAACTGACTGTCTCTCAGCATCTAATCTGCTCCCATATTATGGTGACATCCAAGACATGCCTCCAGCCCCACTGAAGAAGATTTCACTGCCTGGCTCCTCCACATCAAATCCTGTTTGTGTGTACACAGACACACATGCACGCACACACACACACACACACACACACACACACACAGAGGCATGGTGTGGCCCCTGGAAAGCTGAAAAGGCAGGAAGGGGCAGGGAACTAGGAGACTTTCACCCTGGTCCTCGGCAGGCCTCCCTACCGCTGTGTGACCCAGACCCATCTCATTATCTCTCTGAGCCTTGGTTTCCACATTGTAGAGTGAAGTTGGTGTAAGAGAGTGTAGGGTTCAGAGCCTGAGTGCCCTGGGTTGGGATTCAGCTCTGGAAACTGAAACTCCTGACATTTTTTCCCTGAGTCCCCAATTTCCTCATAGGTAAAATGGGGACCTTACACTTTCGCTTCACTGGCTGCGGGAAGATAAATGAAATAACATGTGGAAGGTACCCAGCCCAGTGCCACCGCTGCAGTAAGCATTTCATGATGGCCCCCTCATTGTCATTTTGAGTTATAAGCCAACCCAGAGTCTATGCCAAAGCATCAATAAACTGCCCCACCAGGCTGGGGTTGTAGATAAAATACAGGACATTAAAATTATCTGGCTGTCCTGAAGTTTGATTTGCTCAATTTGGCCTACTGTTCATTTTTGTAAATAAAGCTTTATTGGAACATAGTCACACACATTTGTTACGCACTGCCTCTGGCTATGTTTTTGTGCTATAACAGAATTGAGCGGTTGTGATACAGACCTTAATGCCCATGGAACCTAAGAGTTAGCATCTAACCCTCAAAAACATGTCTGCTGAGCCTTGGTCTGTGCTTGGAAATAACTGCCTGAGGGTGGAGGTTGTGTGACTGGAGCCCATGGAGTAACTGTCCCCTGCTGTGGGCAGGAGACAGATACACAGAGAAGATGGTGATCAGAGACTCTCAGTCACCCTAGGGACACATTCGGGAAGAAATCAGAAAGAGCCCTGGCCTGGGGAGACAGGGCCCTAGGTTCTAGAGCTGGCCCTTCACTAACTTCCAAATGACCTTGGCAAAGTCTTTTCCCTTCTCTAGGTCCCAATTAATTTTTTTTTTTTTTTGAGTCAGGGTCTTGCTATGTAGTCCTGGCTGGCCTTGAACTCATGGTGTTCCTTCTGCCTCAGTCTCCTGAGTGCTGGGATTACAGGTGTGTGTCACCATGCCTGGCTAGTCCCAATTCTTATATTCTCCATTTGTTCAGCAAATATTTACAAAATACCTACTATGTGCCAGATGCCAGCTGAACACAGGGTCCTGCTCTTATGGCTCTTCAATTCAAATTGGAGTAAGAGATGATAAACAAGTCTGTAGATACACAGTATGGGGTCAGCTAGTGACAGAACGCTCTGGAAGTACTTGGATGGTACTGTGGTAGAGCCTGAGGAGGGACTGAGACCTGATGAAAGAGCGAATGCCTCACTTTCCCCATCTGCTGCTTGTGTGGCCTTCCCAGGGGCACTTACAGGAAGAATGGGTTCACTTTGGTCAAGGGGCAGTGTGTTTCCTAAACCTTGCTGGCGAAGACCCTTAAGAGTAATGTCTTCCATCTCACCCTCTGGTGGGAGAGGACGGGCCACTGGCCAGCAGGACTGCCACTTGGTGGGGGTGAGAGTAGGAAGGAGGAGGAGAAAGGCCCAGTACTGCCGTGGCCAGCAGCTACATCCTTTCCGGGCAGCATCCTGCCCCCAGCCCACAGCTCCCAGGCTGGCCTGACCCGGGTGAGGGCTGTGCCTCGTGGGCTTCCCGCGGAGTCTAGATCAGATCCCCTGCACCAGAGAATACTCCTGGCCTTATGGGATAACCTTGGCTGTCCCCTCCAAGCCCCCAGACACAGGTGTCCTTGGAGGTAGGTAACACAGCCCAATCCTGTCTGATTGAGGGCAGTGGCGTGACCGTGGTCCAGCCAAGCTCTCCCAGGCCCCAGAACACCCAGCAGCATGATCTTACGCTCTACGTCCCCTCTGGCTCAGAATCCTTCTATCTGGACCGGTTTCTGTCTGGATTACGAATTGCCAGTGATGGTGACATGAGGTTGTGTAGAGTGCTGTTGGCTCAACAGAGACACTAAGACACACAGTTGCATTTTCATTGAGGCCCTCAGTGCCCTAAGGCAAGTGGATGACTAATGGTGGAATTTTAGGCACATGGCAAATCCATAGGGGGTAGAGTCCCTTGGAAAACATATATAAAACCTTTGTTCCTTCCAAGCATGCAGGGTCTTAAAATCTACTGCATAAGACTCACCTCATAGGCAGGCATGCATTTAAGTCCCTGGTAACTCTGTTGGAGAGGCGGACCTCACTGCAGACTCTCACTGCGGTACCTACCCTGTACCTGGCGCTTGGCCAGCCACTAGAACGCCCAGTGGAAGCACAAAGTCTCCCTTACAGCTTGGTCATGTGGTCATTGCAGTCCTAGGACTGCCGTCCAGGAGGAGCAAGGAGAAAATAGAAGTCCAGAGAAGTGTTCGGTGTTCTGGCAAAGATCAGATCACCCGAGCCATCTCACTCCTCATCTGGTAACTTCTTCTATACTAGGGTTGCCCTAAGTGGATTCTATTGCTTTCTGTTCCCAGGGGAGTTCACTGGTATTCAAAGAATAAAAAGATTTTGTATTTAAAAAAAAGTTTAGGGCACACTAGGTTTAACAAAATTGTTTGTGGGATTTCTCAGAGCCTTTAGAACTACGAGGGAGGGCCGAGTGTGCAGCGTATCTGTGCACTCTTCCCGAGTGATTCTTCCAGGACCACATTCCATGGACACCATCCGGGAAATGCTCATCTGACCACCTCCTCTAAGTCCCTGTTAGCATCTTTCCCACAGTTCCCATCTGCCTAGCCATGTAAAGACTGGCCTTGTGCTAAAATGGCCTCAAATCTTTTCTCCTCTGAGCCCTGAGACTTCCTGCCATGGCCTGGGGTTTTTTAGACAGCAAGAGAGGAGAAGGCGAGTTCATCAGGCACTGTTCCTCTTGTCGCAAATTGCAGCTTCATTTCAGACCTACAAGTAAGAGGCTGGTGCTGAGCTCCGAGTGTCAACCCTCTGGAGGGTCCCTGCAGAGATGTCCTCTCTTCTGGCCTCATCAGGCTCGTCCCAGGGGCCAAGTCAAAGCTAGGACCAAGGTGATCTTCCTAAAATACAAACTCAGTGAGGTATCTCTTGTTTAAACCCTCGGTAGCTCAAGTACCCTCAGGATCAAGTCCAAAGCCTCAGCCAGAGCTCTGCCTACCTCTCAGCTTCATTCTTTGCCACTTCCTAGCTTGTGCTCCTGCAAAACTGATCTGTGTGTGGCCCCCAGGATACCCATGCTCTTTCCCGCTGCTTTCACTCCTACTTTTGTTCATCCAGGCCTGTGGTCTGGGGTTCCTTCCCAGACTTCTTCCTCTGGATGTTTTTCTTTCCTCCGTAGGGATGATTAACCTTAGCCTCTGCCCAGAGTGAATTCTTCCTACACTCCGAGGCAGACTTCTGCCACCAATCTATGAAATTCCCTCGGACGTGTCTGTCTCCCCAGCTAGACCAGACTCCTGCTCTACCCGCCAAAGCTTCTGAGCCACCCAGAGGAGTACCACCCAGCAAAGTCACGCTGGTACCCACGAATGTGTGCTTGACTCCTATGGGTCAGGACTATTCGGCACACTAGGAGCCACATGGGACTCCCAAAGGACAGTACAGGTCACAGACAAGCAGTATGATCTTGGGCACGTTCCTTGACCTCTCTGTATCTCCCTTCCCCCTCTATAGAATGGGGCTCCTCTGAGATGATAGATGTTGAACCCAGAACAAGTGCTCCTGAGGTACCTGAGGCACTCTGTGTCACAGAGTGGTTGCCTTGGGCAGGAGGCTTTTCCTGCCTAAGCCTCAGCATCCTCAGCTGCAAAACAAGGCTGATGAATGGATCCCAAGATACATCCACATTCCAGAACATGAAAATATGACTTAACTTGGCAAAGTGGCCTTTGTGTATGGAATCAAGTTAAAGATCTCTAAGTAAGATAGTCCCAGATTATCCAGGAAAGGCCCCAAACTCAATGACGTATGTCCTTACAAAACAAAGTGAGAGGGTGATTTGGGACACACAGAGAAGGCTATGTGAGGTCACAGGCAGAGATCCAACTCTGCCACAAACTAAGGAACACCTGGAGCCATCTTCTAGAAGCTACCTGCAAGAGAGAAGGAAGGATTCCCCCTAGAGCCATCAGACAGGTGTGGCCCTGCTGACATCTGGCCTCCAGGACTGAGTGAATAAACGTCTGTTGTTTGAAGCCACCTGGCTTGTGGTAATTTATTATGGCAGCCAGAGGGAACCAATACAATCCCTCAAGGGTTTCCCCAGCTCCAACAAGAACTGGACTCAGAGATTCTCATAAATATCAGGAATGTTCCCCAGAGGCAAGACTAGGGTCCCTTAAGCCTGGGAATCTGACTCAGGAAGGAGAAACTGAAGTCCTTCACTGAGGTATTGATCCTAGGATCTTTCTTCCTCAGTACCCGAGTCAGTTAGAGATGGAGGAACCCCTGGAGGTGCCTCTGCCCCCTTAGCACAGCCTGTTCCCTCTGTGGGAAATGCTGTTCCTCACTGCCTCCATTCATCACTTGCCCACTCAGCCTGTAGATCAGCACAGGCATCCTCTTCTCAGCAAAACCTTCTCCATCTCCTCCCCCACCAGCTACCTGGCAGAGTTAACTTACTGAACACCCCCAATTTCCAGGTCAGGAGATCCAGTCTGGACATGTGCTGGCCCCTGGTGGCGTGGGAGCCCCTTGATGAAGCTGAGCGTTCTGGCCTCACCCATCGGCCAGGGACTTGACCTCTCTGAGCATATTTCTCAGTCAGTAAAAAGGGGAAAAGACCACAGGGCAAACACCAAAGGGGTAAACAAATGCTCCTATGGCTTTCCAAAGCTCCGACCCTGTGACAGTCAATCTTTGTGGGCTGTGCCAGCTGTTATCCGGCTCGAATCAAAACTAGGATATTCTCCATTCTGGTCTGTGTCATTGATAACATAGTCCTGCCTGGTGTGCTCAAGCCTTTGACCTGTAACCTTTTCTGGGGTAATGAGTTCGGTAAGTTTATCTTTGCTGGGTACTGTGAATTCCTGTTTATCTAGGGACCCACAGAAATAAACAGAATACTTGGATGACCAGAATTTTCCATTTGAGCACGTTTAAGGATAACCCCAGTCATGGTGATCACCCCAGGTCTAGCAAGAGGGGCCTTCAAGTCATCCAATACCCACCCTGTAACATGGGGGTGCATATCACCACCACGCGGGCTCAGCCGTAGAGTCACAAACTACTGCAGTTCTGAGGGCTGTAGAGAAATTCTGTGAGTTCCAACTGGAGCTCTGGGGAGCTCTGTGGGGTTGGGAGTTGACCCACGGCCACTTAAGGATACTGCATGACATTCTTTTCAAGAAGTGGGGGTTATTTTGCTACAGACAAGATAAAAACACCCACAAAAGCTTGGAAACCACCAATTAGTTCAAATCGATTTCACCTTACAAAAGAAATGAACACAGTCCCTCAGAGGGCAGTGGCCTTCCTGACATCTTGAGCTAAGACTTCCACTCAGTCAGAATATTCAGCTGATGGAACACCCACCACCTGACTGTCCCAGGCCAGGCCTCCGACTGAGCTTCCCCTATTTATCCCAAAGTGCCCTCCTTTCAGCTTGGAAGAAAGGGACTGCTTGGGTGTCTGGGGTTTGGTGGACAAGGCTGTGGTCACCTCCCTATCCAGGTCATTTCCTTTTATAGGGGAGGGCTCTGCCCACACGTCCTGCCCCTGGTCCTTCCTGTGGACACCAGGCAATGTCTGGGTCAGAAGCCTATGTACGGAGAAACGGGGGACCTGCCTGGCAGCAGGCTGCCACCTGAAGGAGTGTTTGGGGAGCATGTGGGCAGCACGGGCCATGGTCATGCTACAGTTGCAGGGCGAGGCAGCCACAGCTGACAGGGGCAGGCACATGGATGCACCACTTTCCTGCTGCCTGCATATGGGTCTCTCCTATCTGGGGACTCAGACTTGAGCCAGACACTGGTGGTTCCCAGGGGCCTGCCATCCAGCGGGAAGACGGGCACGGAAGTGCACAGTCACTGTGGCTTGTCGTGTTAGAGCAATGGGTGTTAGAATGCAGTAAATGTGAGCAGAGAGGGCCTGCAGTGAGACTGACACATCATCTGGGATGTAAGAGGGAGCTGGAGGAAGCCTGGCCAGGGGAGTGGAGGAGAGTGACGTAAGAAGAGGGACTACTAAGGCTGTTATGACATTCAACGAGATGACACATCTGAGACTCAGCAACATGCAAGCTACACATGGCTCAAAAAATGACAATGATTCTTGTGGTTCCCTGTTTACAATGATGGCATCCTAGGATCTCAGGGGATTTCAGAGGCCATCTAAACCAGTAGCTCTTGGTTGGGGATGATTTTATCTCTGGGAACACTTGGCAATGTCTGAAATGTTTTGGTTGCCAGAGATGCAGGTACTGCCAATATCTCATGGGTGGAGGAAAGGGATGGTATTGAACACCCTGTGGTAAAAGGATGGTCCACCCCTCAAAGAATGTCACTCGTGCTAAGGCTAAGAAGCCCAGACCTAAGCTAAAACCTCCCTCATAGAATATGCTCCCCTTTGTACTACTTCTTCTAGCTAATCATCAGACCTGCACTTGAGTACACACAGGGATGGGGAGCTCACTACCCTTGAGATATCTATCATCTATCTATCTATCTATCTATCTATCTATCTATCTATCTATCTATATCTATTTATCTATCAATCAATCATCTATTTATCTATCTATGTTCGTGGTTCCTGGCTCATATCTCCGACCTACCTTGTCTGATAGTAGGTTATAAGACCCTCATCATTCCAGAGGGGTCCTGTTCCACATCCTGGAGAGAGGAATGTTTCATTGAGAGGCCAAGGAGAATTGAAAAAGAGAGGGCCTGCTGGGTTTCTCCACTCAGGCTATTCGCATTCTTGCCTATGCAGGAAGTCCACTAAACACACAGAAAGACTGGACTTGGGAACTTCCAGAAAGTCGAACACTTGCAGGCTCCCTGGAGCATGGTGTGCCTGGAGATGGAAGGTTCTTGCCTCTTCCTCCATGCCTCGCCCCTAGGCTTCTCTTCTCCTGTTCCCTTTGTAATATCCTTCACAATGTACTGGTAAACCTAAGTGTTTTCCTGAGTTCTGTGAGCCACTCAAGCAACTTGATTGAAACTGGGGAGGGGTTTGGGGAAATCTTGGTTTCTGTCCAGTAAGTCAGAAGCATAAGTAAAACAACCCCGGGGTTGTGATGGTATCTGAGACACAGTGTGCAGGGGAGACACACGGCAGCCCTGGGAAATGAGCCCAGCATGCGGGACTGGATCCCTCGTCCAGGTAGACCACGATAGAGTAGACTGGATCAGAGGATGCACGGTCAGGGTCATGCTGCGGGGTCACGCTTCCTTGCTGGTGGGGAGAAATCCCTGCACATTTTGAGGTCACAGACGAGCTCTGCACTGTGATTGTACAGCAGGCGAAACTGAGTCTGAGATGGGTTGGTTTTTCCTTCCTTATCCTCAGACTCCCCCCTCAGGCAGACTGTTCCATCTGTCACCAGTTCAGTGTGTTAAGAATCCTTCCCACAACATGTGACACCCCTTCTCCTTGTTCCTCCAAGGGCATTTGTCTTCCATCTGTCCTTGGGAACCTAGAACCAGCCTCGTTCAGCTTCTGCCTACAAGGCCTTTGGTTATTTGAGAACGTGCTTGTGAATCTATCCTGCCAGACAGCACACCTTCCACGTGACCCAGGTCGTTTGACTTGGGGTGTGGGGCCGGTATCTACCCTAGAGGAAACAGAGGGGTCGCATCAACTCCAGCTCAGAGCCTACAAGGCCCAAGGAGAGCAAAACAAGCCCAGGAGATCAACATTCCCATGGCCTCACCTTTACCTCCTGTCAAATGGGTGTAAGGACCCCTGACTGGAGTTCCTTGCTTGGTGCTGTGAGCGCAAGAGGCAACAAATGAAAAGGTGAAAATGCTGCTCAAAACAGTAAAAGAGACGAATGTCATCATGGCCGTGGTCATCAAGCTGCCCTTGCATCTGCATGGTTGACCAAGCATTTTGGGGATTTTTCTCCCCCTCTAGCACTGAAATTGAACCCAGCAGTGCTCTACCATTGTGTTATACCTCCAGCCCTCTTACAATTTTTTTTTTTTTTAATTTTGAGACAGGGCCTTACTAAGTTGCCCAGGTTGGCCTTGAATTTCTTTCTGTTGTTTCTTTTTTGTTTTTGTTTTTTTGAGACAGGGTCTCATTATATAGTTCAGGGCTGTCTTGGAACTCACAGTGTAGCCCAGACTTGTGGCAATCCTCCTGCCTCAGCCCACCAAGTGCTGAGATAACAGCAAGTGGAATAACAGGTATAAACCGCCACCCCTAGCAGTGAACATAGCCTGAACACAGCCTTGAATTTTTGATCTCTTGTCTTAGCCTCCTCAGTAGCTAGGGACCAAGTATTTTCCTATGTTACTTTGTCTTCTTCTGAATTGGCTGATAGCAGCAATGGTGATTCCCCTATTTTACAGATGAGCAAACTGAGGCCATTAAGATATGGCAGGACCAAAGGCTGAACCCAGATCTAGCTCCAAATTCAGGACCTACAAATGCCAGGGCCACAGGAACACAGAAAGGCCACAGAGAAGGACTGGAGAGTAAGGGGCTTAGGAAATGAGGAGCCAATGGAGCAATCGGTGGGCAGCGCCCGTGGGCCATGTGGCTGTGTGCGTGTGTGAGTGTGTGTGTATGTTTGTGTGTGTGCATAGCATGGCCTGTGTGGCCACACCCAGGGCATCTGCTTCTCTCTCACACCTACCCTCGTCTCTCACTTCCTCTGCGGCCTGGGTTTCCTTCCTCCCTTCAAAGTTCGTGGGCTGTCTCTGGAAGCCCGTCTCAGTCCTTTCTTGGAATCTGCCCAGGGAGAGACACCTGCGTTTTTGTTTCGATTTCTCCTCAGGCCCTGCGTTTCCTGGGGAGGCCTAGGGGTGGGGTGGAGGGGACTCTGAGAGGCCTCAGTCCCTCGGTCCCCAGACCCTGACGCCCTCCTGCCTGCCTGTCTGCCATCATTTGCTCTCTTCATCTGACTAATCTTAGCCTCGGAGACTCAAGGTTTCTGAAGTAGAAGGGTTTTTGCTGGAATTTAGGCCCAGGGAGCAACAGGGCCTTGCTCAAGGGAACATGGGGGGTGCAGCAGATGGTGGGGACCCTTCCCTTCCTGCTGTACCAGGCAGGAATCTTTTCTCAGCCTTCCCTGCCTTTTCCCAGCCCCTCAGCTCCTTAGCACCTGAGCAGACTTTACCTTACTTTCCACTTGCGACATAGTTTTCTGCCCCTCATTTTCTTCTTGACTCATTTGTCAAGGCACAGTCCAATATCATCTGGTTCAAAATCACCTGAGTCGCATCTCCTTTGTCCCAGTCTGTGCTTGCTGGTGTCCTTGCCTCCCTCACTTGTGAGTTCCTCAAGGTTGCACCTTAGATATTTTATTTTTTGGAAGTACTGGGGAATGAATCCAGGGTTTTGCACTCTACCACTGACCTATATCCTGAGCCCTTTAAATTTTTTTTTTTTTTTTTTTTTTTTTTTTTGTGGGTACCGGGGGGACGACCTCAGGACCTCGCGCACCAACAGGCACCCGTGCCTCTGAGCGATATCACCGGCCCCTTTTTCGTATGTGGGTTCCGGGAGTCGAACTCGGGCCTTCGCGCTTGCAAGGCAGGCGCTTAAGCCGCTGAGCCGTCTCACCGGCCCTAAATTTTTTTATTTTGAGACAGCATCTTGCTAAGTTGCCCAGGTTGCCTGAACTTGTGATCCCACTGTGTCAGCCTCCCAAGTGCTGGGATGTCAGGAATGTGTCACAACTAGGCATCCTGGCTATCTCTTGCTATCATCTGACTTTTGGATTCTTGCCTTCCTAGTAGGTGTGAAGTGATTTTGTTTGCTGAGCAATGAGACCTAGCAGCAGAGGCCTGGAAGCCAATCCTGGCCTAAGTGTCATTCTTCATGCAGCTGGGGACTTCAGGAAAATTCTCAGAACCTCCCCAAGCCTCCTCATTCTCCTCTGGGAACTGGACTACTAGTAAGTGGTTAAGACATAGTCACTGTAAAGTGCTTAGCGCAGTTGCTGGCATGCCACACATGCTCAATAAATATTAATGCCAACAACAGCTAGGAGGATCCCTTAGAGAGTGTTGTACAAGTTCTGGTAAACAGTGGGTTCTGGGAGGCAGGGGTGGCACGAAGGGCTAGCCGGCATGTCCTGGGGAGGCCTGAGTTGGATGAGGGGTAGCCTGAGGAGCAGCTCCCAGTCTCCAGTTTAGGGCACCCTTGGCCAAAGCCTTAAGGCTGGCTGGTGTCTGTCTCATGAAGCAGTATTCTGCATTTTAAGACTCAGCACATGTAAGCCTCCTCCTGATGGTTTGAATTAGAAAGCAGCTGATGCTTCATAGAAAACCCAGGGAAAAACATTATTGTTGGAGGCCGGTCTCCCTGCTGGCAGAGTGGACGGCCCGGCCTGGCATGCCAGAGCACAAAAGACTATGCTGGCAAAATCGGAGCCTTCCCATCGGGACTCCCCTCCTTCACTCCTCCCTCCCTCTCTCTCACCCAGCTTCCTGTGGGCCTGGGAAATGCTGGCTGCCGGGTGGGAGTCCGGACAAGAATTCTCTGGCTGTCTGGGCTCCTTCGCCCCAGCAGCACGTTGGTGAACTGAGTTCTGATTCGATTCCGAGCCTGGCGAGGGCCTGGGCATCGGACCCAGGGCAAAGGTGCTGCCTGCTGGAGAAAGAGGGAGGCACTGGGGAGGGCAAGGGGCTGGGAGGACAGGTTGGCTGGACACCGATCTTGGCAAAAGAGAGCTGGCATTAGGGTTGTGATTTTACTGCTGAGGTAACAGGCTCAGAGAAGTGATATCACCCACTCACAGTCACATAGCCCGTGAGTGGCAGCCTCAGGACTAGACCCCTTTGTGAACCAAAAGGTGCAGTTTTTGTTTGTTTTCTGGCACGGGGATTGAACCTAAGGCCTTTGCACTGAGCTGCTTCCTCAGCCCTTTAAAATTTCTTTATTTTAAATGTTGAGGCAGGGTCTTGATAAGTCATTAAGTTACCCAGGCTGGGCTTGAACTTGTGATTCCCCTGCCTCAGCCTTCCAGAGTGCCGGGATTGCAGGTATGCATCACCACACTAAGTTGTGAGGGGTTTGAAGTATCATTCTTATTGCTGTTTTCATTACCTGAGCCCACTGCTTAAGCTGTTTTCATTGCTCTTTTTCTCTCACCTGGAAAAAACTGAGGAGGCAGTCAGAAGACACTGGGGAGGCCTCCTAGCTAGACATTGTCCTTGCTGTGGCTTCTGCCTGGCCACAAACAGTCACAGCCCCATGACCAGGGCTACCTTATCTCTGGCCTTGCGATGGGACAGGGGTTGACAGGCAAGAAGCCCAGTTTCAGATGGGCAGCGGAGATTGTCAGGGTCTGCAGTGCCCAATAAGGCCCTGCAACATGGGCCTGGAGCAGATGGAAGACCCCCTCATTCACCTCCCCTTTGCCCTGTCCCAGAACCTGGCTCCTTAGGGTCCTCCTTCCTTAGAAGCACAGGTACCATGAGGGGCCAGTCCCCAACAACCAGTCCCCACTCCAGGGCATCCCCCTTGTCACTGGAGCCATCCCTGGAGGCAAGTGCCTTGGTTTCCTCACCCTCAGATGAAGCCATTCTTGTTTCCACCCCTTGGGGTGTTGGGAAGATGGATTGAGATAACTGCGGTTATACATAGTAGGACAGGCTGGGCCCAGGGCAGGTGCTCCGAAGAGCCACTTGTTCATTTGCCTTCACTGAGCTGACCCCCTTGTCCAGAACTCCTCTTCTTTCATCGTGGCTTTTCCAAAACTCTCTTTTCTTTTAAGGCCAAATCTAAATTCCATTTCCTCCCCAAGGTCATCTGGGAATTCCTTGGGTACCATAAACTTCCCTGGGCTTGCCACTCTTACAGCACTTGGAATTGGCCCTTTCAGGAAATAAACAGAAGATTGGAAGGTTGGCCGGGTATAGTGGTTCATTTGAGTAACCTCAGCACTCTATGCAGGTGAGACAGGAGGAAGAAAGTTAGAGCCCAGCCTGGGCAACTTATTGACTTAGGAAGACCCTGTCTCAAAATAAAAAAATAAAAGGCTAGGGCTGTAGTTCAGTTTGAAGGCCCTGAATTCAACCTCTAGTACATACATACATAAGTACATAAATAAATAATAACAAATAAACAAATAATTTTTAAAGGGGTGGGGATATAGCTCAGCATTCATTGTTCCTTGTGGTTAATTCCTTGTACTACACGCATGCATATGCACGCACGCATACACACACACACACACACACACACACACAGAACTCAAAGTTTAGCCAGGGCTATCTTGGGTGGTGGGCTACCAAAGATTTTGTTTTTTTCTCCTATTATAGGTAAGTGTGTGCATGCATGTACATGAATATTCTACCTTTTCTGCATTGTGCAGAACTTTTATAAATGGGCCATAGCGGTGCATGCCTATAGTCCCAGCTAGTTGGAAGGCTGAGGCAGGAGGATCACTTGAATTCAAGGCCAGCCTGGGCAACATAAAGAGACCCCCATCTCAAAACAATTACTTCTATAATTAGAAAAGATTCAAATAAATGCTATTGTTGGGGCTGGAGATATAGCTCAGTGGCGCAGTGCCTGCCTGGCAAGCGCAAGGTCCTGAGTTCAATTCCCAATACCAAAAAAAAGAAAGAAAGAAAGAGAGAAAGAATAAAACTCAAATAAATGCTATTGTAAAGAAGGCTCTGTCTGCTGCTCAGACACTCCACAGAATGGTACAGCCTTTAATTTTTTATAGCTCTGTTGACTGTGATGGCCCAGGAGGTGGACACATGCTCACTCATGGACATGGAACCACGGTTCCAGGTCATTCAGGTATGACCTTCACTAACTTGCCAGTCTCAGCCCCACCACTGCAACCCTGGGAACACCCACCACAAACCATCTGAGGGGGCCCCTCGAGTCCCCATCCACTTACCCCCATTTCAGACATTCAAAGGGCTTTCAAAGGGCAGCCCAATTCCGTCTCCTGCCACACTTGCCCACGAGAGTCTCCTGACCCTGTGGCACTTTGCTGGCTGCTGTGGGTTGCAGCTGAACTGCCTCCTTGCTAGACTGTAAGTTACTTAAGAGCAGGAAACACGTCCTACACCTCCCTGCCTCCCAGCCCTGGCTCGGTGCTGGCTCACAGCAGGGCAGGTTCTCAGGGTAGGAATCATAAGAGTCATGATTGTGGTTATAATGATAATGACGACAGCCACCATTTACTGACTGCTGGCCTTGAGTCTTTACCGGCTTTCCTCTTTACCTGAATTATGTCACGAGAGCTCCCGCACCGCCCCTGTGAAACAGAGACAAAAAAAAAGTGCTATTAAGTGCATCTTATGGAGAAAAGGCTGCTGGGAAAAGAGGACATGGACCTCAGAAGCTGTTGCCTCTTCCTGCCTCAGTTTCCTCCTCTCTTCAGGGGACTGATATCTGCTTTCCTTCCCTCCCTCTAGATGACTGTGACGGTCAAACAAGACTGAGCATGCTGTCAGTTACGAACAGCCACATGGCATGGTGGAATAAATGCTTATTCCCGAGTCTGGTAACCTAGAAAGGAGTGGGGACTTTAACACTGCCCTTCCCACTTGCTGTCTAGGGATGATAATGTGTGTAAAGACACCAGTAGCCCTAGATCTGCGTGGGAGGACTTGGGCACCGGGCAGGTTGCTACCGGCTCACATCCCCCAGTGCCCCCCACTATCAATTCCTTGCTTCTTCTCTTGCCAGCCTCAGCTCGGCTGACCATCTCTGTGTCATAGTCAGAGTCCAGCTCCTTTTGAGGCTGTGCCCCATTTTGGAAAGTTCTCTGGCTCTCTGCTCCCCAACTCCTACCTGCCTTTTGGTCTCAGCTGCCCTGGTATCTCCGAGGTGCAGTATTCCCCAGCTCCCATCTGGTTGGTGCCATTAAGAGCTATAACTCTTCTTGGTGACACACATCTTTGCTCTAATAAAACAATTAACTATGTAATTAAGTCTTTCACGGCTGCCTCTTCTGCCAGGCCAGAGGCTTTCTGGGGGCAGGGAAGGCTATCCTGCATGGGCTGTATGTCTCCTAAGGCCACTTATAAAGCACATGGTTGGGTCTCAGTGAATGCTCTGTGACCCATGACAGACTGGATAACAGACGGGAAGAAGGGGACCTGAGAATATTTCATTCAGCTTCCTTTCTCACCAATACATAGCCCATGGGTGCTGTGAGTCTCTTTGGGTCCAGCAAAGGATAGTACTTGGGATCAACATTTTTGCAGCATGTGGCCTGTGGGCTGTGGAACCAGAGACAGCCTCAATCCCAGCTGTGCCATTTCTTAGCTATGTGATGCAGAGGAAGTTACTTAACTTCTCTATTTGTAGAATGATCTACTAGAGGTTATCATAGCACCTACTTCATTGGTGCTAAGGATGTGGGATTATATAAATTAAAGATTACAATGAGTTTGACTGTAATTATTATTGCTGGTAATGACTCAAAAGGTTCCTCCTCCCAATTAGTAACTTTGTCCTTTAACAGCAGGAGCCAAGGTCTGGTTGACAGAATTGGAGATGCCTGGGAGGGAAGCCAGAAGCCTGAGACTCCAGCTCAGAGGACCCAGCTGTGTGACCCAAAGGGAGTCATTCCATTTTGACTGCTTACCAGATGACTAACACCAGTGGCAATAGCATTTCCTAATTGCTGCCTCACTGGGTTATGAGAGAAGATCAAACAAAGAAATGAATGAGAATTATTCTCTCCACAAATATTTGCTGAACACCTACTGTGTTCCATGGCTTTGCGAAGACCAAGTAGAGAGCAAGATGGAACAAGCCTTCTCCATGGGAAAGCTGACAGGGAAGCCAGAAATTAAGGGATTACTACAAATCCTGCAAGTGCCCAGAAAGATCCACTGTGTTGAAGGAGGGGAACATGTGGCCAAGTTGTCTCTGTAATTCCAGCAATACAGCCCGATGGTCCATCCTGCTCTGCCTCCTTCCAGCCACGTGATCTGGGCATCTCCTTTGCTTTCAAAGTCTCTGTGTCTTCATTTATGAGGTGGACTTTGAAGTGGGCATAAAATACACCGTCCTCATGACACTGCGGTAAGGATTAAGTGAGTTCATGTGTGTAAAGGGCTTAGCACAGAGCCAGACACGTCTAAGACATCGCTGGATACTGGGTATTATTAATGCCTTGCCATGACCTTGCCATGACCTTGCTGCCTGGCACCCAGAGAGGCAGACATGACTTCGTCCTTCAAAGAGACGGAGACAAGGAACACAGCTAACTCTTGGGGACCATGTTCCCTTCCTACCTCAGAGTTAATTTTTACCCACACATACATGATTATTTAGGAACATTAAAAGGTTTGAAAAGAAATGTTCCAAACTGTTAATAGTAGTTAGGGTGGGATTTTTATTTTTGTGGTGCCTGGGATCAAACCCAGGTAGGATGGGAGAATACTAAGCAAGTGTGAGCTATATCCCCAGCCCCAGTGCCACCACTGTGGACGTACAGTTCAGTGGCATTAAGCACACCCATACCGTTGTACAACCATCACCACCATCCATCTCCAGAACTTTTTTGTCTCCCCAAACTGACCCTCTGTATCCATTAAACATTAACTCCCCATCCCCCTGTCCCAGGCTCTAGTAACTCTTATTCTACTTTCTGTCTTCATGCTTTCAACTACCCTAAGTACCTCGTTCATGTAAGTGGAATCATAGGGTATGTGTCCCTTTGTGTCACACCTATTTCCTTAGCATGATCCCCTCAAGTTCACTCATGTTACAGCATGTGTCAGAAGTTTGTTCTTTTTGAAGGCTAAGTAATAGTCAATAATTACTTTTGCAAATAAAGATTGGGGTGAAACCAGCTGACAGAATGAGTGACTGCATGAATGAGTGGAGCAGGCAGCAATGGAGGGAGGCCAGAGTCTCCCAGATGCAGCAGCTCTGTGGATTGTGATGGGAGCAGCAGGTCTGTGGGTGAGGATTGGGACAGGTGCCCATGAAGCAGCACTGGCTCCCCGCTATCACAGGAGGGAGGAGTCAGACCTCCTGCCAGGGCTCTGGCCCTGTTGTCCTACAGACAGTGGACAATGAAGAAACTCAGCCTAGGGCTGTGACTCACAGGCCACCAAGGCCGGGTAGGGCCCCCGCACTTGGCCCCAAAGGCCCTGGCCATTCAACCTGGGCAGTGAGTGTCTTGGAGTTCCCACTCTTCTCTGATACCAGCCCGGCTTCCCAGGCTTTGGGGACGACCCAGTTGGCCCAGTGAGTAAGGAAGCCCGGACAATCCCTCTTTTCATAAGCATCCCTGCTGACTAATGCCTCCCGATCACGCTGAGCCCTTCTACCTTCTACCCCAAACCAGTCCCTGCCCTGGAGCTGGCCTCTGAGGGTTTTTTCTTTGGGGGGGCCTGTACTTCCCTGATGGTGCCCTCATGCCTTGATGCCACCAGCCTCTGGGTTGCACTCTGGATCCCTCTATCCTTTATTCCTCCCGTCAACCCCATGCTTGCCCAAGCCCTCAGCCTTCTGAGCTTCACTGTCAAGCCTCACTCAGGTCATTCCTGTGAAAATCAAACTTTGCTCAGAGAATTCTTTTTCTTTTCTTTTTTTTTTTTTTTTTGGCAGCACTAGAAATTGAACCCAGGTGCTTTACTCTGAGGTATGTCCTTACCTCTTTTTATTTTTTATTTTTGAGGCAGAGCCCCCCTAAGTTGCTAAGTAGTCTAGGCTGAGCTCAAACTTGCAATCCTCCTACTTCACCCTCCCAGAGTGCTGGGATATCAGGCATGTGCTGCTGTGCCCGGCTAACCCCAGGGCCTTCTCGTATAGCTTCCTCCTTCTTCACCCTAGCCCGCCCCCTTAGGAAGGAGTGCCCAGGCTGGAGTGACTTGAGAGATGACTCCAGCAAGGAGATGATTTCAAGACCTTGAGCAGGCCCGTGGAGGAGCATTAGGGACATCCTGAGATACCTCCAGTTCCTTCAAAGCACATGGAAAGGACCTGCGGAAGAGATGGGCTCTGAAGGGAGATCTAGGTTTGAATTCCAACCCTGCTCCTCACTAGCTGGGTGACTGTGAGCAGATAACTAATCTCTCTGAGCCTCAATATCTACATCTGTTAAAGGTGGAAAAATGGGGAGGTGGTGAGGATCATAACCCCTCCCTCCCAGAATGGATGTGAAGCACCTTCAAGACAGTGCGCCAACTGGCCTGGGTGAAAGGTGACTGTCCAGCAGAGGTACTCAGGCGTCTCTCCGGCTTCTCAGCACTCATGGAGGCTGTGATTCTGCTGATGAGAAGGGGCTTGCTTTCAGGGTTGACGGGAGGGTGACTGATACTCTTCTATGATAGCATGTGTGCAGAGGTGGCTATGCTCCTGGAGGGGAGCCCGTGGCACAGATAGTACAAGACATCAGGTGGCAAGCAAAGCGATCTGTTTGGTTCTGGAGCAGGATCTCTCCTGACTCTTCTGTGCGGCAGGGAGGGAAGAGTCTCAGAGTCAGCTGTGGCCAGCAACTGTCACTTATGATGCTTGACAGGGCAAACCTGAAAATGGCTTGGTGAGATCAGGGAAGCAGCTTGGAAAACCGAGAAAAGCTCTGGGCTGGGAGGTGAAAGCCATGACCTGGCCCCAGCTGGGCCTCCCACCAGCTGGTGGCTACGGCTGAGACACAGACTCTGAGTGACACGTTCCCTATCTACAAAGGAAGAGGTGAGATGAGAGGATCTTGGAGGCCTTTCCCAGCTCTGGGATTCTCTAACTTTGCAGCCATCACTTTAAAGATGAAAAGCAATGATGTTGAGCTAAAACAGATGTGGTGGATAAAGCCAAGATAATCAGCCCAGCGGTTTTTCTCTCTCCAGTGCCCTGCGTCAGCAAGACCTTGGGTGAATTCTGGCATCTGCTCATCTTGATAGGTAATCAAGGCCACAAATGGGGGCCCTGAGCTTCCGGAAGACAGCCTGATCAGACAGTTTTTACCCTCAGCCCTTCCTCCTTCCGAAGCAGCCTGTGTGTGATGTAGACCTCCTGAATCCCTAGGGTGCAGCCTGGCTCCTGGCACTGAGCATTTCCTAAACATGGATCAGATCCCCACTGCTCCCAGACCTTTCACAGTCAGTCGGACTCCAGGATGCCCCTTCCCTAAAGACAGAGCTATTGTGTGTTTTGTCAGTGCCTGGCACCCTAGTGAAAAGTTCTGGGGCACTTGTCGGGCGGAAGTCCTATCAGGCAAGATGCTGGTGCATGAGACAACGATGCTTTTTGTCCTTGAGGGGCTCATGATCCAGGGAGGGAGGTGAAAAGGTGGGCAAGTGGTAAGTGGGGGAGGAAGGTTTCAGTTCAGCGCAGGTCCCAGGAAGGTGGAAGAGGGAACTAGGCAAGGAAGTGACCCCAACTAAGGTGACCAAACAAGGAAATGCAATGTGGTCAGTGAACACAGAGGTGACAAATTTAGGCAGCACACAAATCTAAGGGGTTGATTTCATTCTAAAGGAGCTCCGTCCCCCTGATTCCCATCACAGACCTGGGGTGTTCCTTTGTCACACTGGTTACTGCTCATCACACATTCACTTGTGTACTGTCTGAACCCCTGTCTCGAAGGAAAGCTCCACGTGGGAAAGATCACCACCATGTTATTTACCACTCTGCCTAGTGCTCGACACAGAGAAAGTGCTGGAAAAATCCACATGGATGCATAAAGGCATTTGAGGAGTGACACAATCAAAGTTGTGTTTCAGGATGGCAGAATTACAAGGCTAAATTGGAGTTAAGAAAGGAAGTCAACTGTTTCTGTCTTTTAAAAGAACCAGGACATGTTTTCCCCTTGCTTCCTAATCTGTGGTTTCTCCCCCTTCCCCAGAGCCCAGGGCTCCAAGTATCCAGGCCTGGAACGCGGACATGCGTGGGCGGGACGCGAAACTGTGCCGGCAGCCCCAGAGAAGAATCAGTCTTTGTCCTCATTTGCACATGCACCTGTTGTCCCGAACCTTCGACAAACATTGTGGCATTCACCTCCCAAACCTCTCTGTGGATTTGGCCTGGGAGGAACGAGGTGTGGGGGGGTTCTGCCTGGGCATTCCTCGAATTCTTGCCTCCTGACAGCTCCTGGTACCATAGCCACTTAGCCCGGGACGTCCAAAAATTCCAGCTGACTCATCCCTGGGTGAACAAGGCCAATTGGAGGGGGTGGGTACAACCTCCTAGGGCTCTGTCTCTGTCCAGATCTCCAATTCAAAGGGGAAAGTGGGGCAGGGGAGTGATAGCCAAGATGTGAACCATTCTGCCTGAGGGATGCTCAGGTGTCTTTTGAGGCACTAGGTAGTAGTGACGGGTGCTGTTCAGTGTTGTGGGTAGAAGCCTGGGCTCAGACCTCGAATGCCTGGATCAGGCTCCATCTTTATCACCGTTTTCACCTGATTCAAATTCTCGGGTTTTCCTTTGTAAATGGAGGTGGGTAACACAGTTTCTGCACAGCACAGTGGTGAGGATGAAGCAAGAAAATGAAAACGCTAGGCACATTCTCTGGCACACAGGAGTTGCGTAGTGATGCTGACCTCAATCGGGATGTCACCCGTTTGAGGTAATGATGTGAGACTTACTTCTGAGTCGGCAGGCTAGAATGTGATCATCTCTCGCTTGGTCCCACAGGACAGAAGGCTGCCCAATTGCATGGCGGGAGTGTTCCTGCCCTGCTTGGGGAGGTGGGTAGAATTTCTCTCTGAATTTCTCCATCAGGCTGGATTCCTGCAGTGGCTGAGTCTCCCGTGCACAAAGGGCTGTGACCACATTCAGGGAAAGGGACCAAGCAGAAAGGGCAGCTGCTTTCTGGTGCACAAGCCAGCTCCAGATGGCTTATAACCAGATTCCTGCCAAGTTCTTCTTGCCTCTCCCCAGACCTGCCTGATGCCAAAGTGTTTCTCAAAAGGGGGAAATACAGTCTTTTCATTGTTGCCTCATCACTGGGTCACAAGAGCCCCCAGCTTGTCCCCACCTTCCAGCTGTCTTCCCAAGGGAATGTCTCTGGAGGTTTTTCCCCAGCTTTGTCCTGGGACGTTTGGGGAGCCTGAAATCCGGGAATGAAGAGAAGATACAGGATGCAACGTGACCTTGGGCCAGTCACTAGTTCTCACTTTCCCTGCTGTAAAAGAAGGAGGCTGGCTGAGGTCATGCAGGGAGCAATTTCCGGCAGCTGGGCCCCAAGCATCCTGGCTGCCCCCGTGTGGGGGAAAGCCATGCAGAATAACACTGCTCTTCCTCAGCCAGAGAGCATTTGAGTCACGAGGCAAACAGCGCTGGGTTCGAAACATCTCCCTCCTCCCAGATCCTCACCCCATTCTCTCGCTGGCTGTGTGTTTAGATGAGGCTCACACCCTCTCTGAACTATTCGCTCTTTGAAATGAGTGTAACTTGCCACCTCCACCTCCAGAGTTGTCTTAAGGATTAAGTGAGATGATGCATATACAGAGCTCAGCAGGGTGTCTGACTCTCACAAAATTATATTTCTGTATTGCTCTCAAAGATAAAAGCTTGTTCATCTTCATGGAACTGCCCACCTTACAGCCAGAGAAACCAAGACCCAGAGGCATCTGGTGGGAAGCTAACTCAGACCATGTTTCCGTGTTTCAGCCGCCATGCAGGGCCAGCTCCAGAAGGAAGCTGTGAAGGGGAAAAGTCCCATCGTCTGCTCCAGCCCCCTCAGGCGGCTCTCAGGGCTTGTGCCAGGAGCTGGCTTGGCTGGCAGCTGCACTTTCCCTTCATGCCCATTAGCGTGGTTGCAGATGTCTCATGTAGCAGCCCTAGGAGATTTTTCAGGTCTGACTCTTTCGATATCCTTCCCCTACTTTCTCTTTTTTCTTTTTTCTCCAACTTCCAATTGGTTTTCTCCAATTGTAGATTTGAACATGAAAACTTACATCTTTCCCATCACCTTTGAAAATACTCAAACACAGTGTTTTTTTGTTTTTTTGTTTTTTTTCCTCAGAAGATCCCTGGCCAGCCGGACTTCACAAAGGGGTGAGGGTGCACTGTAGCCAGATACCTTACAAACTGTGCCTTGGGTCAGCAGCAACATGAATTGTGCTTAGTATTTTGTGCTTGGATTTCATTAGATCCCATTTCCAAAGTGATGTGCCCAGGACCCTGGTAAATTGGAGTCTGGAGAGTTCTGGTGGCCCAAGGCAGCGAAATGGAACGAGCTCTCTCCTGAAAACCTGCTGTGTGTGGCCTCCTCACCTGTGTAATCTCAGTCTTCCTGACGCCATGAAGTGGATGTTCTTAGCCCCTGTGCTGGATGAAAAACTGAGTCTCAGAGAGTTCGTGTAACTTATCCACAGTCGCTGAGTTACTGGGAGATCATTTTGGTCCAGCCCCAGATGCAGGATGGATGGATGGTGGGAGTGGGTAGCACAGACCCTCATGGGAACGGTAGATGGAGGGATGTCCAGGCCTTAATCCATGACCAATTATCCACAGAGAGTGAAGCTAGGTCTTCTTCCATTTTCCTCCCTTGCCTCCCTTCCTTGTATGGAATGTGCCCTTACACCCCAGTTTTATCGTAAGGACCAAGCGCGCTGTAACATCAGGGGGCATGGGTGCCCTGATGTCTCAAGGAGGAGAGTAGCTGCTGATCCACATCTTGCACCAGGGAGAAACCCCTTAACATAGAGGGAAAAAATTTGTAAAAAATCCATACTCATGACCCAGTGGAAAATTACCAAACCCTGGACCACCCCAGCAACCACATAAAACTGGCCCCTTTCCTTTGTGAACAGGCTGGCCTGATCTTCTCTGTTACAGCTGTGCCCCCTTCAGCTCCTCTTATCAAGCTGAAGTCCCTTTCCCATTTCCCTTTTCCTTTTAACTAAAGCTTTTACCTGCAAATTCCTGTTCTCACCTCAATTTTAATTTCCATTATCACTGAGACAAGTACCCCAGAGCATGGGGCTCTGGGCCTTTGCTAAGCTGGGTGCCAGCCCAGGTGCCAGGCCATGAGCTTCAGACTGAAACCTGGCCCAGGAAAAAGGTACTGGACTTGTCTTGTTGAGGAGGAGAGAATTGAATAAGCTCTGGGAAAAACATTAACAAGAACAGATATGTGACAACTAGGAGTGTAGCTCAATGGTAGAGTGCTTGCCTAGCATGTTCAAGGCCCTGGGTTCCATCCCCAGCACCACAAAATACAATAAAACAAAACAAAACAAAACAAAATATGTGTGTGTATGAAGTGTACATTTACATGTGAAGATGTATGTTTGTGTATGAACATGTGCACATGTGTTTGTGTGTGTAGGAGTTTGTGCATGAGGGCATTGTGGTGCATAAGAATGTGTGCACACATCTGTGTTTGTATGTGGAGGTGCATGTATGCATAAGAATGTGGGTGCTTGTGTGTGAGGTAAATGTGTGTACACTAATGTGTGTGGAGGCGTGTATATACGCATGAGTATGTATGTCTGCAAAGGTGGATATATCCATCTGGTGTACACATATATGGGTGCCTGCTGGGTACAGATGTGTCCACATCATAGAGAAGCAGGGTGCAGATGGCCAGTGCGGGAAAAAACACTGTGATCTGGACCAGTTAGATTCTTTTGATTTCTGAGACTTTCTTGATGTGGAGTAACAGGCGCTTCCCAGCATCAGCGACAAATCTTTTAAAACATGCATTTATGTTTTCATATGACCAAAGGGCAGTCCTCAAGCACACAGGAGCTACTTTTCCTGAAGCCCTCGGTGCCCTCACCAGGGCCTCGCAGAGGCCTCCAGCACCTCCTCATGGTGCCCTGGGCCCAAGTCTCCCTCTGCACCTCAGGGAGCGGCTCTGCTCTGTGTCAGGGCAGATTAACTTCCCTGGCACCAGCTTCGTTTTGGCTCATTAAGGAGGAGCAGCCACTGAGAGCAGAAGCCTCTCCCTTCCACCCCAGGGCCTGGTTCTGCTGAAAACACTCGATTTAGTGCTTCTCGCTTTGCTTTCCCTGGCTGGGTGTCCTAGGCGGAAGGGGAAACACCTAGATTCCGGGCTATTTTGTCTGCTGAGATGTGGGAGAAGGATTTGGTTTCCTCGCTGAGGTGGCTCCAGGCCCCAGCAGCCATTATGGGTCTGGGCTATTTGTTTGTTGAGAGTTTGTTACTCAGAGTGGGTGGGGTATGGCGGGGACGCTATAATTGGAAGCAGGAGAGTGGAATCTGAGACTTATGCAGATAAAAATTCTCCTCTGAGGGTCTGACATGTGTGATGATGGAGCTTGCTATTTTGCATGTGTCCTGCCAAAGAAAATCCTGTGTTCACTTAAATTTGGTTTTTAAAAAATTCATCTCACCCATGTTCTCATCTTCCAATCCCCCATCCCCGTCCTCTCAAACCACTGATTCATTTATGTATGGCCTCTCAAGGATTATAAAGACCACCATGTCCTAGCTCTGAAACATCTCATCCCACATGCTCATTCAGCCTACCTGACCCTTTCCAGGCCCAGTAGATTGCAAGCTTCCAGAGGGCAAGTTCTGCATCTCTCATAAGCCTGTCATTGCCCCAAGGCCTGGCTCAGGGCCTTCTGCCTGGCCTGTAATAGGCCTCATACATATTTGTCTGATGAGTGAAGAATGAGGTAACCTGCTATTGCTGCAGGTACATGGCCTTGGTAGACAGCCATAATCCAAAGAGCCTTTGGATCTTTGAGCCAAAGCTATATAGAGCCCAACTCAACTTCCCTCTGAGCACCGTCCCCCGGAACTGTACCTTTTAGGAGTGCCAGGGAAGCCCTGCAACTATGTAAAGGTGGACATTATACTCCTTAAAGGCCTGGAGCCAAGCTGAATATAGTTCCTCTAACCATTTCTCATACCATGTGGGTGCAGAATCCTTCACTGTGTGGTCACCTTCATCACAACACAAGCAATATTTTGAAATGCGGTCCCAAAATTGTAAATGTAGCCTAGTCAGAGACATGAACACTGGATATTATGAGATTGTATCTCCCTAAGATGTATATTGAAGTCCTAACCCCTTCTTCTGGTGACCTTATTTGGAAATAGGGGTTTTGTAGATGTAACCAAGTCAAGATGAGGTCATTCTGGGTTAGGGTGGGCCCCAAATCCAAGAACTGATAACTTGATGAGGAGAGATGTGGATATACACAGACGTAGGGGGAAGAAAGCAATGTGAAGATAGAGGTAGACACTGAAGTAATGTATGTACAAACCAAGGGTTTCCAAGGATTACCAGCAAATTCTGGAAGCCAAGATAGAAGCATGGAACAGATTCTCTCTCTTCAGGGTGTCCAGAAGGGATCAGCCCTGCTGGCACTTTGATTCAGACTTCTGGCCTCCAGAACTGTGAGGAAATACACTTCTGTTGTCTTAAGCTGCCTGGTTTGTGGTACTGTGTCACAGCAGCCCCAGGACACTAATATATTGGACCACTACTCCCCTTGACTTGTACATCAGTATGAAACATCATTCTTTGCAATCATGTGGTTGCACCGTTAAAAATTTAAAGGAACCAGCTAAAAACTACTGGAGTTAATAAAAGGGTTTGGAAAAATGACTGGATACGAGAAACACAAGATAAACAAACTCAAAGCATTCATCTCTACCCGTAGACTACTGAGAACCATAATCGCAGTATTCTATTCACAGTAGCACCTGAAACTATAAGTCACTTAGCAACAAGACTTTGGGGGAATCTTGTGTATTTGTTTGTTGCTGGGGATTGGACCCGGGACCTCCAGCATCTAAATGGGATTTTGGTAAAGAATACTACACAATTTTACTGGGAAATTTTAAGAGATTTAAAGAAAATGGGTATTGTTAAATAGGAAAATTAAATTTAAATTTTTTTAGGCTTAAAATAATTTGCTGATTCATTGTGATTTTAATCAAAACCCCAGCAAGATTTATTATTGTTTAAAAAAATCCATATTTATATGAGAAACACAAGTATAACTACAGTGGTACCTTGGTTCATGAACTTAATTTGTTCCACAATTCTGGAAAAGATGGCTGTGGTCATATTTGTCACCTGATGCAATATTTGCAAACAAAAAAAAATTTGCCAAACAATTCTGTTTGCAAAGCAAAGTGTTTGCAAACAAAAGCGTTCATGAACTGAAGTACCACTGTGATTTAAAGAGCAAAATAAAAGATATGTGATAGGAAACAGGGAGATAGGTCTTTTGGAGATAGGGAAGGGGTTTAGAGGTGGAGGGAGAGACATGAGGAGGGAGGAAAAGGAGAAGTAAAAATGATTAAAATGTGATATGTATAGGTATCAACTCCCCATGATGAATATATTCATTATGTATCGCAAACATGTACTAAAAAATTTTAAAAATGAACTTCAAGCAATAAAGCATTGATTTTCATGGGAAAAAATTTAAAATCTAGATTTAGTGAGTGAGAGAATATGACAAGGACAATTCTGAAACAGAGGGGAGCGATGTTCTCATACCAAGTATGAGAACATATTAACCAAGAATACTAGGAATATAGTGCAAAATAGCACCTCAAACCAACAAATACTGCTTCAGTATCTATTATCTCCTTCCAGAAACAAGCCCGGAGTGAGATGAGATGGGTAATGTTGAGAATTTGGGCCACTTGGATGCTTACATAGATTAAAGAAAATTCCTTTGTCCACCATTTATAAACCACAACACAGAGTGTCAACCCCACCCAGAGGGGCCTTGGTTTATAAATCCATTGACTGAATTAGTTCTGGGTGGAGAGAAAGCCCCCGAGCCTTACATCTGCAATGACAGGAAATGCTGCTCCCAAGGCAGTGTGCGGAAGGGCAAGAGGTAGGCAGTACAGCTGCTAGCTCTGCCACTTGCTGCTGTGTTCCCTGAGGGAGGTTTTGTAATCACTAGGACAACTTTTTCTCAGTCCAGTCATGTGAATTTCCAGAACCACATTAGGTTGGGGAAGCACCTTGGATTTGCAGACTTGATATTGTTTCATCAGAAGTTTGCTGGGGAGCTATGACATGCCAAGCTCTGTGCTGGGCCCTAGAGGTTCCCGAAGGTTCACACCAGGTAGTTACTTATGCCTTGCACAAGATGTACTTGCACTGGCTCTTAGGAAGCTGGCTGTCTGGCTTGCCAAGAAAGGGTCCAGCCAAGTGGTCACATGCCATTGAACACAGCTTGGTTTTTCTCACCTCATTAATGAAAATGAACAGACTCATTACAAATGCAATAATATTTATTGAATATGAAGGCGTTAACTAAAATGCTAAGTTATCCTTGAGGGCCACTTTAGGGAGGAATTTTTTGCCATGGTATAGTCACACAGGAAGCCAAATCCCAGATGCTGAAGTCTGGGGTAAAGCCAGGCTTAGGACTAGGAAGATGAGAGAAATGCCAGTGCCTGAGTAAGGAAAATGTGTCAGGAGCTGGCCTGTGTGGCCTAATTTCATGGCCACTGTAGGGAGTTTGCATTAGGGGATTGGCCTAGTTCAGTGGAAAAGGACTCTAGACACACATTAGAATCACCTGGAGAGTTTAAGGGAAAACAAAAAATCTGTGCCCAGATTCTAGGCCAGCCTAATTAAACCAGAATCTCAGCAGGAGACACTTGGGCACTCAGGCATCCAAGGGTTGTGGATAAAGCTGTGGGGTGATTAGGTGATTCTAATGTAAGCACATACGTACACATGTATAAAACTCGTTCATATTGCAATTTTAAACAAATAAATCTTCAATACATATGCTGGCAGGTATCATAGTGATTCTTGGGAACGTGTGGAAGACAACCATGATGGTAATTTAACCTTAGATTAATCCCTAGGTCTTATGCACAGTGCCTGCCTGCCTTTCTTTCTTTCTTTCTTTCTTTCTTTCTTTCTTTCTTTCTTTCTTTCTTTCTTTCTTTCTCTCTCTCTCTTTCTTTCTTTCTCTTTCTTTCTTTCTTTCTTTCTTTCTTTCTTTCTTTCTTTCTTTCTCTCTTACTTTCTTCTTTCTTTCTCTCTCTTACTTTCTTCTTTCTTTCTTTCTTTCTTTCTTTCTTTCTTTCTTTCTTTCTTTCTTTCTTTCTTTCCTTTCTTCTTTCCTTTCATCCTTCCTTCCTTCCTTCTGTCCTCTCTTACTTGTTTTTCTTTGGAGACAGGATCTCAAACTCAGTCCTCCTGTCTTATTTTTCAAGTGCTGCGATTACAGGTGTGCCCCACCATGCCTGGGCTTCTTCTTTTAAAAAGCATTACTTGACAGGCACGGTGGCACACACCTATATAATCCCGCTACTCAGGAGGCTGAGGCAGGAGGATCATAAGTTTGAGGTCAGCCTGGGCTATTTAGCAAGACCCTGTCTCAAAACCCTGGGCTAAGGGATTGTATCTCAGTGGTAGAGTGCCCAGGGTTTGATTTCTAGTACCACAAAAACAACAAAACAAAAAACATATTATTGATTTATTTTTAGGTATGTGGGAAGAAAGATTCTTGAGGCATATATCCAATAAATTAGGGCTTCCTCATCCTACAAAGTCATTGTCTGTCATTTTCCTCTTCATTGTCTATCTCTGGTTTCCTTTGCTAAAAAGGCAATAAATTTGTGAACTCTTCCTCTTTGAGGATCTCAATCTGTGAACTCTTTTTCTCTGAGTGTCTCTCTCAGCCAGTTTGTTGGCTGGGGGATCAGCAAAAAGTTCAAAGGGTTATTCCTACACATTTTTAAGAGTTTCTCTATGGGGTGTGGAGTGAGATAGAGGAGCCCACATGATTTTTTCTAAAGTTTCTATTACCAGAGACTTGTTCTAATAGAGAGTAGGATCCTAGTTCTGAATCAGGCATCTTGATGATGCTTGTTAGTCTGGCACATTTTGATTTCAGAGTCTTTGCCTGATGTTCCACTTATAAGCTGTTCACCATAGGATATATTCCAAAGGAGGAGAAAAGGCATCAAAAGTTTTGGGGATGGGGCTTCCCTCTGTGTATATGTGTCATAAAGAGACCTCAGATCAAAATGAAGAACTTGAAAATAGAAAAACCAACTGTTGTCACACTATCCAATCCCACCCTGTCCCTGGGTGGCCCTTACTTAACCCATCACCCAGGGTCACCTCCAGAGGAAAGACTGCCTAAAGCTTTTGTCTTAAGAAAACTCCAGCTCTGAGAAAGAAACCAGGCAGCTGCTGCTGGCCACAGCTGCTCTCCTGGAAGGAGCCAGACTAGGGATAAAAAGGCAGACCTCTGTACAAATCTTCCGAGGAGGGAAGGGGGTGGTGGTGGTGGGGAAGATTCCTCATTTACATTGAGAATAAACTTCCTGTCTTATTAAACAATGAGGCATTCAAAATCCACCTGAATAAAAGTCCCCTGATGCAATGAGAGGGTGAGCAATTTCATGTCAGGCTGTTGTTATGGGATTTATACATGTCCTAGCTAGGGCTTGAGGTGAAACTTGGAGCCAAAGACAATAGCCCTAAACCCCATGCACAGCAACCTCATTCCAGTGGAGTTTCCTTAAGAGAGTGCAGCAGACTTTGCACAAACAAAGTGACTTCAAAGGTAGGCTGGCCTCACGGCCCCTCCCCCCAACTTGACACTTCCCTTTAGCCCGGACCTGGTCCCTCTGCTTCTCAGTTTATTTTCTGAGGTTCTCACACACATTGGAGCATAATTATCTGAGACACAAGCCAACAGGAAAGGAATCGTCACCGATTACTTCCTTTGTCAGGTGCTGACCTTACTGCTGCCATGGTGATAGGTGTGCTGGGCAACTTGGCGTCTAGGGACATGATGCCCTCCCACCCTCCACGCACCCAGTGCTCATCCACTGAATTCCCCAGGGAGGAAGGCACCGGTGGGTTGGGGGAATTTTCTTACATCACTTGACGTGTTTGCTTTCACTCACAAAATCCTGAGTCATGAGCGAAGCTGTGTTGCCTCCAGGCTCTGGCTGAAATCGGAGGTTATAGATTTGGAAACCTGACTCCGTGGGCTGACTCTCATCCAGTTCATCAGAGGAAATGTGCATTAGTTTAGTCGCCCCTCTTCAGGCTGAAGTGCCTTCTAATCAGGGGGATTACGTGAGGAAAGTGGCTATGTAGTGGCTTAGTAAGCTGATGCCATGCTAGTGAACAATATTTGACATTCGGTGAGTTTACAAAGAGGGCAGTCTCTCTGTTTGTTTGAACCAAGATTAAGAGAAAGGAAAAGTTTTTCTTTCCCATCCCAAGACAAATGGGAAACACATGTTTTCCCTTTTGACTTTGTAAGCTCAAGGCTCCACACGTTTCTCCCCGCCCCCTTCAGCTATGAGTTTTCAAGGATTGCAGAACGTTTCTTCTCTTTGGTGGCCAAAGCCAATACAGTATGAGTCTTAAGATTTCCAGACAGTGGGCTCATCGTGAGGGCCGAGATGACTCCAGGTCATCGTGTGGGGTGTTCCTGGGCCTGCCATTTTATGGTTAGATAGGAAGGTAAGATCTAGTGTCAGGAACCCCAGGAACTGGGTGCAAGTCATAAACATGCCTTTGTCATGTGACCTTGCTAAGCCTCTCTTTCCTATCAACAGAATGAAGCTGATTGAACCTTAAATGTCTCAGCTAATTTTCAACTCTGGCAAGAATGTTCATTAAGGTTGGCTCTTCTGGTAAGTGGGAGATAGACTTAGTTTCAGGCATGCTTGGGGCAGTGTGCGGGTCAGGCCTGAGGACTGGGAGATCTCACTCAGGGAGCCTGCCCCGCCACTGACTCAACATGACCTTGGATAACACACTTCTCCTCTTTGTGAGCCCTTTCCCTTATCTGAGAAATGAGATCTGACATTCTTGCCCCTTACGTAGCAATTCAGATATGTGACAAGGGTGAGTGAGGCTAGGGTGTACAGTGCTTTGAGTTACTTGGAATGAAAGGATCATTCATCTTGGAAGATACATTTTTTAAAAATGCTAGCCCATAAATGTTTTTTGGATTATCTCAATAATAAAATAATCAATATTCTTTTCTCTTGGCTTCCTTAAATTGCTACTGGTTCAGGTACCAAATGATGAATATGGGATGTAAACATCAGGACTATTTTCCTCCTATGTTGGCCAAAGCAGTGTTCCTAGCAGATTGCTTTAATCTTGTTTGCTACTCTATTCAGAAAACTCCGAGGTTCCTCTTGCCTCCAGAATTCAACCGAAACTGATATTCAGTTCCAATTATGAGCTGGCCTCTGCCTGCATTCTTCACCACTTCTCCTATCTAAGATCCCAGAATTTATTAGCATGTCCACAAAAATTTGAGAATGGCCTTTACACGATCTCTTCACCCCTGTTTGTATGTGGCAGCAAAGAGAAGTCCCTGGTACACAAAGCAATCTGGCTTTTTCCTAGTCACCCCTCATCATTAGAAACCTCTTCCCTACACTGAATCAGAATTTGCTCCATCATAAATGCCAACCATCCATAGGTCCTACAGAGGCCACCCCAGTTCAACTTCATTCATCTTCCTCAATGCTTCATGACAGCCATCGTGCTCCCCTCGAGAAATCTCTTTACCAGACTAAATAGCCATCTTTTTCTTTTTTCATTGCTGGGATTAAATCCAGGTCCTTAAGTGTGCTGGGTGAATATTTTACCACTGAGATACACCCTTAACCCTAAATGACCATCTTTAACAGATTTCCACTGACTTGATTTTCAGACTTCTACATCTCATTATTGTTATCTTTTCCTGGACATGCTCCCAATATTCAACATCCCCTAAAAACAAGGGACCATTTGAACTAAATGCAATGTTCTAAATGTGGACTGGCAGGTGATGTTAGTATCTCCTTCATTTCTATAACATTTAGATGAGGAAGAATCATGACTGTGATTCAGTGGCTTAAAGAATATTTTTTCTCTCTCAAGTAACGCTTTGAGGTGAGTAACAAGGTTAGCAGGTGGTCCTGCTCTCTGCAGTCATTCAGCAACCCAGGCCCCATCCAGTTGGGGCTCTGCTTTTCCATGGAGTGTTCCAGTCCAAGCTGAGTTGCTGCCAAGTCCCAGATGCAGGCAGCAAGAAAAGGGAAGAGCACAAAAAGAGGTTTGCCCTCCTCTGAAGGGCTCCAGTTCCCAACACTGTTCAAGGGTCAGCATTCCTCTCGTTAGAACTCAGGCCCATGGCCATATTCAACTGCAAGGGAGGCCAGGAAACGTAACACAGCCTAAAAGATCTATGTCAGAACCCCTGTCACTACGGAAGATGGAGAAAATAGATGTTGGTGGCCGTAACAGGGGCTAGCTTCACTGGCCTTTCAGTTCTGAGAACACATCAAATTCCTTCCAGACCCAGGGCCAGTGCATTCACTGTCCTGCTTGGCATATTCTGCCTCCCCAATTCTCTTTGCTCTTTATATTCTTCGATATGAATGCCATTTCTCTGAGAGGCTTGCCCTGATCACACTGCTTCCCACCTCAGTTTGTGTTACCCCAGGTTCCTGTCACAATTTAAAGGAGGAAAGATTTATTTTGGCTCATAGTTTGTAGAGGTTTCAGTCCATAGTTGGTTGGCTCCAAGGCAGGACGGCATGGCGGAGGGGCATAGAAGAAGAAAACTACTCATGGCACACATACAGGAAGCAGAGAGGGTCAGGGAAGGAGCTAGGGAAGGAGCTATATCTTTCGAGGCAGTGACCTGCCTCTTCCTACCAGAGCCGATGTCCTAACATCACATTTAGCTACAATGCCCCCATAATCCAATCATCTGCCAAAAGCCCTGCCTATGAACTCATGAGGCTTTGGGGGGACATCGAGATGTAAACAATAACAGGCCAAAAGGAAGCAAGATCTTTTTTTGACAAGTCAGTGAATACATTTATTTATCTCTTCCAGTTCAGATGATATAATCATCTGAAACTCTTGATAGATGTATGCTGTAGGTTTCTTTACGTCACTGGTAAACAGGAATGAGGATGGGGAAAAAAAGCAGGCCGAACATAGAGCCCTGTCACAGCACTGGGTCTGTCCTTTGTCCTGCAGTCAGTCCATCACCAGCTCTGTAGGGATGGATGTTTACTTGCACAGACCACACTCTTACCAAGAGTGTCACAGTTGATGTCAGAATCTCTGCCGAATGACAGACATAAGAGAGGCCTTCCATTTTACTCTTCCACCCACGTGATCATAGAATCTTTACATTAGAAAAGAACAAACCCCAGCCTATCATCAGAATCCCCTCTGCACCTTCTAGTTTACCAGACTAGTAACCTTACAAAAACCAGGAAACAACCTGGTCTTGGTGAACTTATGCTTGACTAAGTGGTTATGCTTTTCTCATAAGTGTTTACTCATAGATGTTATTAATTCATAATTTGTCCTGAAACTTTTCCAGGATCTCTTTTCTCAAAATCCTGCTATCCATTTTCCATCACCGAACTCTCTATCCTCATACCACTGAACCAGTTTTTCCTCTGTTCCTCCTAGTAGGAAATGCTGTTCCTGCTTGACTCTGTGTCCAAACCCTGACCTTCCCTCAAATTCTACCTGCTGTGATACCTGTTACTCCTATTCCCGCTCGGGCCTGGTTGTTGCTGCCTAGGACCCACCGTCTGAGGAGTCCAAGCTTTCCTCTTTGGTGCCCAGCAGTGCCTTTCATGGGACCGTCTCAGAACGAGGTGTGTGCCTCGAGTTGATCGCTGAAAACTCGCATCAGCTGATGGTCAGGGACCAGCCCCTCACTAAAATTCCAGGCAGAACTGTGCTCTAAGTCCTGGTGAAGTACTCTCCCACTGTTTTTAGAAAGTAAACACATTTGTTGTTGTTGTTACTTTTAAAAAAGTATAAAAAATTAAAAAGTCCCAAGGAAGCTGCAGAACTATTAGATTTTTTTTTTTTTTTTACATTAAGGGAACAATCTGTGTGATATCACATTCTGGGGAATCAAGATAAGTAGGGATTGATTAAATTTTTTTTTTTTTTTGTGGGTACCGGGGGTCGACCTCAGGACCTCGCGTGCCAGCAGGCGCCCGTGCCGCTGAGTGATATCACCGGCCCTTTTTGTGTATGTGGGTTCCGGGAGTTGAACTTGGGCTATCGTGCTTGCCAGGCAGGCACTTAAGCCGCTGAGCCATCTCACCGGCCCAGGACTGATTAATTTAAACTACAATATTTATATCCTAAATATTCTAGCAACAAAGAAGACAAAAATTCAGAGCTAGAAGCAAAATGTTTTTGGAAGTGTTTCTCACTTTCAGAAGCATGCAGTCATACCTTGGTACCTGTGGGGGATTAGTTACAGGATCCCCCTCGGATACCAAAATCAGAGGATGCTCAAGTCGCTTATATAAAATGGCACAGTATTTGTCTACATACATCCTCCTGTATACTTCAGAACACCTCTACTTAAACACCTAATACAGTGTAAATGCTATGCAAATAATTGGTATACTGTATTGTTTAGGGAATACTCACAAGGAGAAAAAAGTCTGTACATGTTCAGTACAAATGCAACTATCATAGGCCTAACTATATTTTGATCTGTGGTTAGTTGAATCCAGATGAAGAACCCATTGATATAAGGGCTGAATATATTTAGATTTACAAAAAAAAAAAAAAGTAGGGCTTCCTTAACTACCTTTGCAGGTTTAAAATAATTTAATTTCCATATAAGACATCCAGGTAATAAAGTGAAGTCCACCTGCATTTAAATTTCTCCTGGTAGGATCAGTAACTGGCAGATACACCAAAGCCATGTCACGCCACATTCAGAGGAAAAAGTTAGCTCTATTAGATCATCAAATCCAATTCCTCCTAATTGCATGAAAACTTTGTTCCCTGGGGGAGAGGGCGCTCAGAAAGGAATGAGTGTCTCGCTGCTGGAGTCCCCCAGATCTACCACCAGCTCGCAGAGGAGCCCCCACCTCTACTAAAACTTGGCTGGCTGCCTCCTTCAGCAGTTTTCAGAGAGAAACTTCCCTTTTTATTGAAACGCTGATGACTCTACTTGAGAAAAAAAGAAGTCTCATTACAAAAACCCTCTCTGCTGCTTGCTTTCTGGACTTTAATAAATCCTGGATTAGTATGAAAACCACCCAGGCACTGACTCTCCACATTTCCCGACGAGCTGGCTGGAGCTGGCTGCTGATGCTTCGTGAGTAACTTCCCCAAGTGTTTGGAAAATTGCCTGATGCCAGGAAGTTAGGACCACCAGATCAACTTCTCAGAGCAGGACAGACGAATTTATTTTTATGTCAGTCCTGAAAGCTGGCACTGACCTTCCTCCCTGTGTCTTTTTCACTCTCTCCTCATTCTCCTTCTCACTCATAACAATTCGAGTATGTTCCTTTTTTTCTTTTGCAGTGCTGATGATCAAACCCAGGGCCTTGCGTGTGCTAGGCACTTGAGTGCTCTATCACTGAGGTACATCTCCAGCCCCTGTGTTCTTTTTTTTTCCAGATGAAGAATGGAATCTGTGCCTGTAATTCCAGTACTTCAGAGGCTGAGGCAGGAGGATCACAAGTTCAAGTCTGAGAACTTGTCTCAAAAGAATAAAAAAAAAAAAAGGCTGGGAATGTAGCTCAGTATGAAGGCTCTAAATTCGATCTCCAGTACTACAGATAAACAAACAAATAAATAGAACAGAATCTGGATTCCCACCTAGGGCCTTGAATTTACAACAGGTGGGTTTTGCAGGTAGCTCTTAGCTTTGCTGTTTCTCATGACTTCTTCATGACAGGACCTTCAGAGACAGGAGGAAGCCTCCTTTCCAATTACTTCCATTCAGTGCTGCCACTGTCTTTAAATGTGTCCTCTACAATTTCTAGGAAACTGCAGTGCTGTGCTTTTCTCTCTAAAGAGTCATATTAATGTTTCCAGTCGTAGCATTTTTGCTGGCTGACACCTCATGTGAGCTCACAGTCACTTTCACTGTTTCCAAAATGTCCTTCCAGCCTCCACCACCTTGCCATCCCTAGTTTCCTTCTGCTCTTCTTTCCCACTGGCTCAGCCTCCATGAGCCCAGGGCTCCAGCCTTAACTACACCGCAGCTGCCTGTCACTCTCTTAGCAGGTGTCAGTCTGAAGCAAGAGCAGGTGCTGAAGAGGACTTCATCGAAGTGCAGAAAAGGGGCGTCATGGCAGTGATGCTAGAAATAACCATTCTGGGGTGGCTGAAACCATGCAATTGAAATGTTTAGGTGAATTGAATGTCCAGCAGATTTGGAAATGTCTCTTCCTATTTACAATGTGGTAAATAAAATCTGCTTTAAATGCAGAGAAAAATTTGATTGTTTTAATTGTGGTAAAATATAACATATAATTTACATTTTTATCCATTTTTTAAAAATATAGGATGCCGCATAAATCTGTGTGTCATCCTTGCCCAGGGCCCTGCTAATCTTCTCTTTTTGTCCCAATTTTAGTATACTGTATGTGCTGCTAAAGCAAGCACCATTTTAACCACTTCTAAGTGTACAGTTCAATGGTATTAAATGCATTCATGTGTTGTGCAGCTACCCCCCATCTTCAGAACTCTTTTCTTTTTGTAAAACTGAAACTCTGTACCCCCTGAATACTAACTCCCTATTTTCCCTCGGCCCAGCTCCTGGCAACCACTATTCTACTTTCTGTCTCTGAATTCACCTCTTTGGGTACTTCACATAAATGGAATCATACAATATTTTTCCTTTTGTGTCCAGATCATTTCATTTAGCATTAGGTCCTTAAGGTTCATTAGCGTTGTAGCATGTACCAGAATTTCCTTCCTTTTAAAGGCTGAATCATATTCCATTATATGGATGTACCACAGTTTGTTTTTCTATTTGAAGTGAATTTTGAGAACTTTGTATTTTGACAAGGTGTGGGGCACAGAGTCAGTGGGATGTGGAGAAAACCGCACTGAACTGGACATCAGGAACCTGGGACTTAGTTTGGGCTCTGCCTCCAGTGACCTTAAGCGGATGGCTCCCACCAGAGTGGATTGGAGGAGCCCTACCTTAGAACCCAGTGGGCTGCCTGGGAGGAATGCAGATGTCTCGATTTAATTTCTGGTAGTGGGCCTCAGAACTTGCATTTCTTGTTTTTTTTGTGGGTACCGGGAGTCGACCTCAGGGCCTCGCGCGCCAGCAGGCGCCCATGTCACTGAGCGATATCACCAGCCCTTTTTTCTTATGTGCGTACCGGGAGTCGAACACAGGACCTCGCACTTGCTAGGCAGGCGCTTATGCCACTGAGCTATCTCACTGGCCCCAGAACTTGCATTTCTAAAAGGCTTCCGGGAGTTTTTTATATTCAGGTTTGAGAACCACAGTTCCAGGCCCCATGATCCCCATCTGGATTAGGCCAGAGATTTTCCTAAGAGGGCTGCACCCTTGCTCAGAAGAACACCAGAATTTCAGAGAGGGACAACAGGGACTTCCAGGTAGATGGGGACAAAGCCCAGAGAGAAAAGGAAAATCCAGCAGCAGGGCTTGGGGACCACCCCCTAGACAACTCAGCTTACTCTTTTTTTTGCCTTTACAATTCCACAAAATTCTTTTTTTTTTTTTTGGTATGGGGAATCCAACTCACAACCTCACACTTGCCAGGCACTGCACCGCTGAGCTATATTCCCGGCCCCACAACATTCTTAAAAGTAAATTTAAAACCTATAGGGCCACAAAAGAATAACTATTAAATCTCTAATTTCATTTTTTAATTAAATGAAACAAAATTAATTTTAAATTACTAAATGAGTTTTTCAAATTATCATTGAGTTTTAAACATGATTATTTTATAAACATAATTGGTCAATTCTCTTATTTTGGATTTAACAAGGCAGTCTTAATTTAATTTTAAGCTCTGGTGAAATGGTTCCGATGTCTTTCCTGCAAAGCTGCCAACAGGCCATTTCTATAAATGGACATTTAGTATGCCCAGCAGATGTGCACTACAGAAGTATACTTTGGTCCATATGTCAAAACTATACCCAATTTCAATATTTTTAATTCTTTTTTTTTTTTTTTTTTTGTGGGTACCGGGGGTTGAACTCAGGACCTCGCCCTTGCCAGGCAGGCGCTTATGCCGCTGAGCTATCTCACCAGCCCCAATATTTTTAATTCTTGATTGAAAACTATGATTTTTAGACTCCTCCTTTCGCATTTTGACTCCACCTATGCCTTGTTTGCCTTCAAATGAAACCCTTCAAGTCTTTGAAATTTCTCCCCTGCCCCTTTATTCATCTCCAGCCAAGAACGGGCCCTTATGGTGCAATTCCAAATCCCTGCCCTGGTCATGGAGGACACTTTCCCCCTTGACTCTGCTGGGTGCACAGATCATTTCTGCTGAGGGTCTGTGCTTGTGTCGGAGGCCTATCACTATTGACCTTGGAACTATGTGCTGCTAGTACTATTAGAAACTGCCACTGGCAGAGCCAGCTCTGGCTGAGTTGATTTTTCTGGGTCCTAAAACCTGCCGATAGCTGTCTCCTTCAGGGTTACTTCTCCACTAGTTTTTCTCTCTGCTCTACTCAGTTTTGCTTTCTTTGTGATAACTGTAGCCTCAAGTTTATGTCCCTATCTAAAATGATGTGTAATCTGCATTTACTGACTGAACTTACATAGTGCCTGACTTTTATTTTGATATTTTTTTACTAGGGTGTGTGCTCTGTGGCTTGCTCTAGTGAGACAAGGATTTTTTCTAGGGACGTCTTAGTCCTTGTTCCTAGACTGCTAGATAGTGGGGTATCATCTGTGGAAGTGCCAGTTTCTCAGCCAGAAGGTACCGAAAGCCACATCTGGGGGGGATTGTCTGGGTTTTGGGGTTCTGTTGAGCAAAGTGAATGCTATCCCTCCTTAAACAGGACATTAGATTGTTTTAGAATTGGGTAAGAGGCATCCCAGTCCTGGACTCTGGGTCTGGACTCTTTGTGAAAAAAGGGAAGATTCTAAGGTTCAAAAGGAAAAGTGGTGCCGACACAGGACTAGAGACGTCCAGCCCCCAGGGAGTTCAGCTTTATTAGGGGAGGCTTTGATAAAAGCTGAAATCAGTTATAGGTAATCCAGAGGATGCCCCTTCAGGTTCTCATGTGGGACCTAACTCAGAGAAAGGCTCTGTAAGACTTCTATGACCTAATCCCAAGGAATTCAGCCTTACCAGGTCATGACCCTGGGGCTGAAAGGCTCAGGAACTATTAGGAGATGCACTGTTAGGGACCCACTAATGGATTGGGGACTAACTCAGGTGTAAACCTGTTAGATTTCCCACAACTCCTACCCACAAAACCCATTTTGGGATATGCCTCATCCATCCCACCTGAATCCCTGTTTAAATGCCTTCTTACAAGTCCCTTTTTCAGTTATGGATATTCAGCAGTGCAAGGAAAAACTGGGTAGATTCTCTGAGGATCCTGAAAAATTTGCTGATGGTTTTCATATCATAACAATGACTTTTTTTGGGGGGGGGTGGGCAGAGTCTTGATGTGTAGTTCAGCCCAGTCTTGAGTTCACTATGTAGCCCAGGCTGGCCTTGAAATTGCAGTGATCCTCCTGCCTCAGCCTCCCAAGTGCTGGGATTAGAGGCTAACAATGGCTTTTGACCTGACCTGGTGAGATATCTAGTTCATCCTGGTTTCTTGTTGCACAGAAGTAGAAAGGAAGAGGATTATAAAGGCTGCAAAACAGGCTCATGATGAAGGCTTCATAACTTCACCCTGTGATAAACAGCCAATTGCTGTATTATTTGGGTCCCAAGAGGGGCCATAGTGGAATTATAACAAAGTGAGTGGAGAAGCCAAATGAAAGTTATACATCAAGTCCATTTTAGCAGGTATTCAACAAGAAATGACCAAAACTGTGAATTACAATAATCTCAGGTCTATTAATGAAGGCTTTGATGAGAATCCAGCTCCTTTTCAGCTCTGGCTTAAAAAGGCACTCTGTAAATACACTAATTGAGATTCTGAGAATTTAGATTCTTAGAGAAGGTAAAATTATCCTAAAGCAGTATTTTATTAGTCAGCTCTTGATACTTGGAAAAATCTCTAGAAACTCTAACTGGGCCCACAGATCAAAATAAGTTGATGGTCAATGTAGCTTATTTGGTCTTTAACGACCATGATGAAGTAGAAGACAAATGAGAGTTGAGTAAGGAAAAGAGGCAGGCTAAAAGCATATTCATGCTATTTGATAAGTTTCAGGACAAAGTCCCCAGCACTAGAGGAAAATAAGGTAGTCCAAATAGTGACAAAAACAAATCAGAGTGCTTCAAGTGCAACCGATTGGGGTACTGGGCAAAGGAATGCCTTCAGAGATGGCCTAACCCTTGTTGGACCCATCAGAACATGGAAGAATCTTTGGCATTGGAAGAGGGACTGCCCTCATTCCCAGAGAAAGATGAGATCACCTCTCACCATGGCGGCCAGGGAGGAAGGCCTAGACAGTGAATGATGGTGCCTGAGGCAGCCTGCATGGGACCTGCACCAGAGTATTCCAGTTGATTTATAGGAGCCTTAGGTGACTCAAGAAGTAGCAGACAAACAAATTATATTTCTCTGTGATACTGGGATGACTTATTTAATTCGCTTCCTATTGGGGTGAGCTTTCATTCTGTTCTAAAGTTGTTGTAGGCCTTGAAGAAGTTAACCACACAGCCTTTTTTACCCTTGCTCTGAACTGACATTTGGGAGATTTTCTTTTCCAAATTGCTTTTATGGCGATACTGGAGTGCCCCATATGAGTGATTGGAAGAGATATACTCTTCCTACTCTGGGCCATTCTGATGTTCAGACCTCTGGCAACCCATGTCCTAGTTGCTAAGGACTCAGTCTGAACCTATGGAACCTGGTGTCTTTGTTGGGAATTGATCCCCAAGCATGGTATGATGGCACCCTGGAAAGGGCTGTCAAGGTCACTCCAGTAGTCATTTAGCTACAGGACCCTAACCTATATCCTCACAGAAAACAGTATTACCTTAAGAAAAAAGCTAGGCTAGGGTTAGAGCCCATTATTGATAAGTTTTTGGTTACAGAGTTACTGGTGCCATGCCAGTCCCTGTGTAACATACCCATTTTACCAATAGTTAAACCATTGGGAGACTATTGTCTAGCACAAGATCTCAGCTGGGTGTGGTGGTGCATGCCTACAATCCCAGCACTTGGTTGGCTGAGGCAGGAGGATTGCCATGAATTTGAGGCCAGCCTGGGCTACATAGTGAGTTCAAGTCCACGCTGAACTACATAGTGAGACCCTGTCTCAAACAAACAAACAAACAAAAAATTTAAGATCTCAGAGCCCTCAATGGGGCAGTGGTATCTATTCACTTATTAGTAGACCCATATACCATTTTAGTTCCAATCCCAGGAGACACTAAATTTTTCTCTGTCCTTGGTCTCAAGGATGCCTTTTTTCCTATCCCTGTGGATCCTAACTCCCAATAATTGTTTGCCTTTGGGAAGATCCTTAAACAGGACTTCACCAACAGTACACTTGGACTGTCTTGCCTCAGGGTTTTAGTGATAGCCCCTGCCTGGTTGCATGGGATTTAGCTGAAGACCCGAAAGATTTAAAATTCAAAAAGGAGGCCTATTATAGTACATAGATAACCTCCTCACTTGTAGCCCCACTAAGGAGTTACCTGATAAAAACACCATAAAGACTTTCAATTTTCTAGCAAAAAGGGGTTACAATGTGACCCAACATATGCCTTCTACCTAGGGTGAGACAGCACCACCACTATGGCACATGGGCTCTTTGTAGGGCCTGGAGTCCATAACATTGTTACACAGATGTGTCCTGTCTGTGCTTTCTGTAATCCACAGACTCCTCCTCCCCCATTTCCTGAGCCAGTGCAAAGGCAAGGTTCCTCCCTTAGAGAAGATTAGCAAATAGACTTCACCCACATACCTGCATGTAAGGGGTACACACACCTTTTGGTGTGTATTGATATGTTTACTAGAGGGATAGAGGTCTTCTGTACTAGGTCAGAACAGGTCTTGGAGGGATAAAAGTCCTTACCGGAAAGAAGTGATCCCTAGGTTTGGACTGCCTAGGTCTATCCGGAGCAATAATGGAGCCTCTTTCACATCCCCGAATCACACAGGGAGTTGCCAAAGCACTGGGAATCAAGTACAATTTCCACATGGCACAGAGACCCCAGTCATCAAGGAAAAGTTGAGAGAGCCAGTCAGACTCTCAAGCGAACCATAGCCAAGCTGTGTCAAGAAATCCACTGTAAGTGGGTAGATCTCTTTATCCAATTGCCTTAATGAGGCTTCAGGTGCCCTCCCCCCCACAATCCAAAGTTAATTTCGGCCCATTTGAGATGTTTGGGAGGCCCTTTCTGACACCTGATTTACTGACACTGAAACTTCTCAGCTCCTTCACCATGTGACCCATCTGGGAACTTTACAACAGGCCCTCCGGGAATATGGAAGTAAAATTCTTCCACTCCCAGGCATTGACAATAATTGTCAGCCTAACATCCACCATGGTGACCAGGTCCTAATCAAGACCTGGAAGGAGGGTAGACCCTAGGGCCAACTCACACCCAAATGGAAAGGCCCTTCCACAACTCTTCCAACCACTCTTTCTGCCATTAAGGTATAGGATCCACTGCTGCAGGGTAAAACCCAAGCTGCCTGAGACCCGTGAACCAGTAGATAACCTCAAGCTTCTTTTCAGAAAAGAAAACACAAACCACCCTTGAACCAGATAAATAAAACTTTTGTTCTAAGTAAATTATGTGGCTAGTCTTGCTACTCTCTTGTTTACTGCACTTGAGGTCCCTGTCCAAAGTTATATCATGACTTCTTTTGGGCTTTTTCTGTTTTAGGATCTTCTTGGATGATTCAAAAACTGTCTCTACAGTTTGTATCTAATACAGATAATAAATGGTGATTATTTACATAAGGTCTTAAAGCCAGTCACATCTTTCTCCTATCGTCAACAGCTACCTAAGAACTTGAAAGACAGCCTAGACTAGTGGTGGGAAACCTGGAGCATGTGTGCAACAGTGGGCTGTTTGTTACCCTTGAAAGCTCTAAAAGGTTTGCCATCACTGGCTTAGATGAATTTGCCCAGAGTATTGCCATCCTTCAAGATCAAATGGACTCACTAGCAGTGATGGCCATAGAACACTGTAAGGAACTAGATCTCCTAACTGCTGAAACAGAGGGGTTATGTCTGTTTCTAAAAGAAAAATATAGTTCCTATGTCAGTCAGTCTGAAATAATGAATGATACAGCACAGAAACTGGCTGACCATGCTTCTAAGACAGTGGTGGTGAACCTATGGGACAAGTGCCACCATGGGCTCTTTGTATCACTGAAAGCTCTAAAAAGTTCGCCATCACTATTCTAAGATCTGGGAAGAACAATCTGAGTCATGAATGTCCTGGCCAAATATCAGGAAATGGGGATTTTGGTTACTGTCCTGGACATGACCTTTATTAATGCTTCTCATAAACTTAATATTTAGATCTTACATACTTAATCCCTTAGTCAAATTTGTTTCTTCTTGCTTGATAGCTGTTGAACTACTGGTTGTGGCCCTAGCCCAAGATCAGAACCTGCTTCCACATCCACGGTTCATCAAGAAATCCTTGGAGAAAGAATTCAGCTCCCTTGACCTCATAGGTTAGAACATAGTCAGAACAAGGGTTCCTTTGTCTCTGCATAGGTGGGGCCAATGCCCCTTTTCAGCTGGAAGTGGCCATAGAAGATGGAACTTCCTACTTCAACACCCCTTAAAGATTTTCAGGGACAGGGTTCTCAGAGGGGAATAGTACAGTTAGAAACAATGGAGTTGAGGAAGTCACTCCCTTCCATCCATTTAATTCTAAACAGTATCTTATGGCCATTCTTCCTCCCAGTGTCCTAAGAGAGGTAGAAAATAAAATAACAAAAACTCAGGAGATCGCTGATGCTCTGGGCAAGAGCACATGCATGTTGGATCTCCTAGCCTGACTTTCAGTCACCTTCCCCCTACCCATCTCATTATGGGTTCATAAATATGTACTATATCTCATGAATATAATTAAGATCAGATTGAATTCTGGGACAAGCGTATGTGTTGAGAGCCTGTAAGGTGACTCAGCACACTGTTGATCATTCCCGTCAATCACACCTAGAGATTCGGGGAGAATCACCTGAGCTGAGGTGCATATCCTTTAAATTCTGAAAGCCTGACTTCTCAGGGGCTGCTGTTGCTGTTTCCATGTGCTATGATTTGTGTGCAGCGCTTCTACTTTTTTGTTCCCTGGCACCATTTTTCTGTGTGTGCCATATCTTTTATTGGGACAGACTTGCCCTGAGCACAACTTCCATGGTCTTCAATAAATGTAGCTGCTTGCCACTTGCTACTGAGTGTACATTTGGCAATTCTTTGCTCATCATACACAAGAGCCTGGACTATCCTTGCCCATTATGCAGTAACACTGCCATCTTTGGTCAAAGGACTGCATATCAGAAGAAGCCATTATAAAGGAAAAAAAAAAAAAAAAAAAAAAAAGCGTTATATGTGTGGAGGGAACAGAAACAAACTCCAAAAATCTTCAATTTCTAAACACTTTGCAGTTTCTAACTTCAGTCCCTGTCAAAGACCAGGTAGTTGTTGGATTCCAAGAGATGCCTCTGTGCAGTTGTAACAAAGTCTCCATCTCCTTTTCTTTCACTTAAGATGGTTTCTCTTGCTTGCAGCTATAGAGTAGTAACTAATATACTCTGTAAAATGAGTCCACTGCACTTCGTAGGAGTATTATAAGAGTCAAATGAGATATCTGCATATCTGCTGTATAAGTATTAATGCTAATTTATTTTATGGTATTATTGTTATTATCTGAATCTCCCTTTTCTCCTTTGGATTCAAAGATACTGTATTTCTTGGTTAGGCTTCATATTCCAGTTACTTTCATTTGGAATAAGGCATTGACTGGAGGTATTCTGAAATGCAGCAAAAAGGGTAGTGATTTTGAAACGCAAATACTTTCAAATAAGAGTAACATACTTAAAAGATAATTGAGCACTTTCTATGTTCCAAGAAAGTGCCAGGAATATTCATTCACTCCATCTTCCTTGCTTTCTCTGTGTCAATAAGGGGGTTAGGGCTCCCCTACCCCACCCTCTCAGAGCTTTCTTTGGTATCTATGGTGAGAGGAGTAGGCAGCCCAGCAGTTACTGGGCACAGGATGAGAACAGGAGGGGCCACAAAGGAAGGCATGTGATCCAACACATAAAGACTTGCTAGAGGAAATGATACTATGCTGCAATCTGAAGCATGAATAGAAGTTGGAAAGTCCAGTGAGAGAGAAGAACACTGTAGGATGAGAGAACAGCTTGCTCAAAGCCATAGAAGTGGAAGACAGCATGGTACAAGCAGGAGCTTGGCACAGGGGGCACTGGTGAGTAGAGCAAGGGTCACGGCTCTACTTCTGGACTTGACCCTGGGGCCCTGGGTGTTGCTGGAGGTTTTAAGAAGGAGATGAACTTGGTCATGCTTATACGCCAGAAAGATCCCATCTCCTTGGCCAGAATGGAGAAGATGTGCTAACCATGCGTGGTGGAGTGACAACTGGTGGTCAACTTGTAACGCCCAGCTGCACTGAATCAGCATGGAGCTGGGTGTGGAGGGCCCACCTGAGGACTGTTGCCAACAACATAAAAAAGAACTGGAGAGGAAGAGTTGTTGCTGTTGGATCTCCTCAAGGAGCTTGTTGTGCTGGCTTTCCTGATAGGAACTCCACTGTTCTCATCAGTGGAGGAGTTCGGGACCTCATTGTCGCTGAGGATGGCTGTGGTATTTTCGGGGGAGCTCTGGTCCTTACTTTGAGCATTGCTTCCTGGCTCCGGTGCAGATCTCTCAGCCTGCTGGCACAGACCCTTCATCCCACTGGCACAGACTTTCTAGTTTCCACCACTCACTTTTGGTCCTTCCCAGCGCAGACCCGTGAAACAGACTTGCATGAGACTTTGTCGTGGGCCCTAGGCCTTTAGATGAACTTGTGATGGCGTTGCCATGGGCTCTAGGTCTTCAGCTGGACTCACGCAGGACATTGCTGTAGAATCCAGGCCCTCAGGTGGATTCTTTGGATCTTTAGTGTGTGGACAGATTTCCTGCACTCTTTTGTATATGACTCTTTGGGTGACTATTATAAAATAATCCTATAAATTATGTGTCCTGTATTGTATTATTTCCCTTGCAAACCCTGACTACAACACCATGGATAGAGGCAGGAAGGCTGGTCAGGAGGAGGTTAGTGCAGCACTCTGGGCAAGAGAGGTCAGTGCCCTGAAATCTGCTGTAGGAGAGAAAAAGTTAGTTCATGTGTATAGCATTCCAAATGATTTCACTTGCCCTCATTTGTAAAGAATTATGATGCCATTTTACAGGTAACACTCAGGAGGTGATGGATTATTCACCCAAGCTCACACAGCTAGTAAATAATCCTGAAGGCCTTGGGATTTTAAAATATGTCACTGCGTACTACAAATTGGCCCGCTAGTAGGACTTAGAGAGATGAGGTGTGGGGCAAGTGAGTTTGTGGAAGAAAAGGTCTAGATTCAAGTCACACATAGTTTTCCAGGACAGCAACCCTGGTAGAGAATGGGAGATACATGGTGAGAGGGTGTGGAAAGAAATCAGCAGAGAGCTCAGGGGAAGGATCCTCAGGACAGGGTAGAGGAACAGCAAAAGCAAACGTTGAGTATTTAGCAGGCTCATTTACTGGCCATTAGGTATTGGAGAAAGCCTTTTCTGCACTTTAAAAAGGCTACCGTAGATCTGGACAAGGAGTAGGGGAGGAAGACTCAGAGTGAGGGGAGAGCCAGGGCACAGGGTACATGCCACAGCACTTGGATCCAGCTCCCCCATAAACTATGCCAGGGCAGGTGGCTCAGCCTCTCTGGGGTCCAGAGTGCGATCTACAGTTTGAGTCACGAAAAGACAGGAACGCAGTTGGGAAAATCTGTTGTTAGATGATTTCATAATTATACTAATGTGTGCTTGTGCAAACTAAGATGGCCATAACAAACCAGGGGATAAAATCTTATGGGGCCACTGTCCTACACTACAATCTATTGTTGACCAAAATGTTGCTATGTGGTACATGGCTATATATTAATCCTGATATATTAGTGTTATTATCTACTTAAGTCTTCCCTGCAGAAAGACTGTCCTGGCACTCACTGTTTCCCTTCTCCTGGAAGATTATCTTCGGAATCTGAAGCCTGCTGAATGAAGTGGTGACCTTCAACAGCTAACAGGCTGTTAGTTGGAATTGCTGACTAGTTCCCTGTCCCAGTGGCATCTCCTCCCCCCAAGATTAGAAGGAAAACTCAGAGTTGAACTAGTTTACAAAAACACTGGAAACACAGAAATTTGACCTTGGTTTTAGACTTGAAGAAAAATTTTATTTTATCCATTTGGCAGCTTGGTATGACATCTTCAATCTCAAATGGCTCAAAAGGTCTAGGTTCAAGTCACAAGGGTTCTGCCTTCAAGGGTTCTGAGGGCACCTAGGACCAGGGAGTGAGGAAAGCAGGGGTGGGGGTGTGCATTAAAGGGAAAATAGAAGAGGGATTTGAGGACTCAAGCAGAGAGTTTTGGTTTCCAAAAATTCCAAGTTTGACTTAGCAATTGAAATGCACCTGATCTTCTGGCGCAGTTCAAGTTAGAACATTGGACAGGAAGCCCGAAAGAGTAATTTGCATGCATGCTCTTAAAGGTACTTATTGTGGGAATTTATGTGCATATGAAAGTAATTCCCAGAGAAGGCCCTTTGAGGTTGGCCCTTATCCCTCCTCTCCACTTCCTCACAGGAAAGTGGGTAAAATTGCTCAGGGACAGAGAAGGGTCAGTGTAGCCACATCTTCTAGTAACTTCATGAGACTTGAGGGTTTTTTTTTCCTCAGAGTTGGGTGTCATTCTTTGACTTTCTCTTTTGAATGTGTTTTGTGTCTCTGCCTCTTTAATTAAAGCTAGAAATTCAATTAACAAGAAGGAAAAATGAGAAAGTCTTTTCAAGCCAATTTCCTTGTGCTACAGGAGCTTTTCAGGTTAGGTCAGTGCTTACCTGAGCTGTTTACCTCTCTGGCTGTTGACAAGATGACATGTGACTTGGCCGAAAGCTATAACTGGTCATGGCCATGATCACTACTGTCTTGGCTTTAGAGACTGCTCTTGAATGTCTTGGCATAAAATAACAGTTTTATTTAATTAGGCAAATGTTTTCCCAAACATTTAATTTATTTGTTTGTTTGACAACACCTATCAAAGAAAGAAAACACAACTATGCCGAGGTACAATTAGAGGCCACAGTGCTGTATCAAGGACTTTGGGTTTCCTGTTGACTAGCCTACATTTGTCTTCACACCATAACTCACCACCCCCATCTCTTCCCTAAGAAAACTGACACTATGAAGTGGAAACATCACACTGTGTTTTTAGGCTACCACACTTTTTTCAGATTGTTGAAAATAAATTATATGTAGTCCATTTTCAGGGCAACTCTTTGAGTTTGGGGAAATGAGGCATCTGCTAAATCAGCAGCCCCCTGTTTCACCCCACCAACCATAAGTGCTTCCAAACTTGACTAGACTGGTATTTAGAAAGTAGACTGAGAAAATGGTTTGAACATTCAATCAAATTAATCTCTTTGCATGGGAGAATGTTCAGAAGGTATAATTAACTGAAAAAAAAATCAGGAAATTGATAGAGATATAGTTCACTAAATTAAGTGCTTATATACACATATAGGAAATATGCTAAAACGGGTCATGGGACTATGGATATTCTTCTCTAGGTAGTACTGGGGATTGAATCCAAGGGTGCTGTACTACTGAGCCACACACACACACCCCTTTTTATTTTTTATTTTGACACAGGCTCTCAATAAGTTGCCCAAGCTGGCCTCAAACTTAGCAATCTTCCTGCCTGAGCCTTCCCAATGGATGGATTATAGGCATGTGCCATTATGCTTGGCAATTTTTTCTGCTTTGTGCTTTTCTTATTTCTCCAAACTTTCTATGTGGTTAAAAGTACAGATTTTGAAGCCAGACTCCCTGGTTCACATCCTGGTTTTTCCACTTCTTATGGTGACATTAAGCAAATTATTCAATTTCTCTGTGCCTCAGTTTCATCTGTAAAGTGAGGATAAAGATTGTACCTATCTCAAAGGGTTATTAAGAGAATTAAAGAATTAATTTATATAGTGCTTAGAACACATCCAGCACATAGTAAGTATTAAGTGCTTATTAAGTAAAGAAAATGTTAATTTTTAACTTAGTCAAATTATGGTTAATTTTCTCTGTCATGCTACTTGCCATATTTTCTACGACATTCATATTTTTTTGATATGTGTTGCTGAATGGATATATATATATATACTTGTGCCTATGTTTGTCTTTAACTAACACAGTTAGGGTGGATGCATGACTTTTGGTGGGTGGCTACAATTCTTAGATATTTGCCAGGCCATGACAAAGAGCAGAGATTTCCCAAGGATATACTATAACCCCTCCTCATTTTGGCATAGGTGAGTTGCAGAAAGGCTAATTCTTTCCTAAACCACTTGATATACTATCACAACTTGGTTAATGACGTTCAAAGACCTAGAAGGATCCTTGACCTTTGGTAAATTCTGCCCCCTCACCCAGAAGTTGAAATGCCTTGGGTAAACCTGTGCTAGGTAATACGTGCTTCACTCCCTCACGTAGGCCTGGAAGGAGCAGAGAGAAATGAAAACCGACTTTGTGGTAAATATTCAAATAATTGTGAAATTGTTAATGACTGACAGCAAAAGATAAAGGATATAATGACAAGGCAGAATGAACTTGGAAGGATCTTTTCCTATCATCAAGAGCGTTTCCACATGAAAACAAATCCACAGTTTAAAAAAATTCTAATGTGTGAAAAATGAGAAATGTATACTCTATGTTGTCTTGCAGACTACAGAACTAAATAACTGAGATAACTTTTTATTCCGTAATACAAAATGTTATCTTGGTAAGTTGCAGCCCAAGAACTGACAGAAAGAGGTAAACTGAAAAAAAAAAAAAAAAAAAAAAAAAATCACAAGGGTGGGGAAATCCTGCCCTGGGGAAAGAGTCCACGATGGCACTGAAAATCATATAAAACAACTACCAGTGCCATTTCCTTTCAGCCAATGAAAAAAATCTAGAAAAAAGAAACTCCAAATAGCTTGTTTACCCAGCTGTCTGTACAAAGTGAATTATTCATGATTAAATGTGAATAATAAACCTATGCAAATATTTGTTGTAGTCTCAATTTTGAAGAGGTTAGGGGAGCAGCAGGAAATGAAGTCACTTTAAAGTGATTTAGTTAACTCTTGCCTTTAGAAATAAATTGAAAAAAGTAGATCTTGATTGTTATTTTATATAACCTCCTCTAAAAGAAAGAAATCAGTTTTTTCCTTAGGAGTATTATTATCATGTCCTATTGGAAATAACAATTAAAAGTTCCTCTTAGTATCATGACTTTTATATAATTTCCTTAGAAACTAATTATGAAATTTTTTTTTTTTTTAATTCTCTGGCTTTGGAGGGTTAAAAAGCTTACAGCAGAAATTCTTCTATAATGGGAAACCTTAACTGACAAGTTTCCAAGTAGTTGGTGCTTACTGAAAATTCTTACCTATAAATTTCAGTTACAGGTTTTTGATAAAGGGACTATTACAATAATACTGATACTTGGCAGCTTTAAGCTGTTTGTCTTTTTGGTTGCAGAATTGGTTGAACAGTTTCCATCATAACTGTTAGACTAATGACTTTTAGCTAGACCTATGCTAGATTTTATTTAGCCTATCCATTCCAAGAAGCACTTACAATTTAAGCAGTAACAAGATACTGAAAGGTGTTTCATCATCTTGCAACCTCTACAACTTTTCTAAATCACTTTACACAGTGTGTCATCACCATAATCTCCTAAAGAATATATAGCACATTAATGAGTGTTTCCTATTATAATTGTAAATGAATTTCATTAATAAAACCAGCTCCCCCTTGAGCCTCATCGTGAAGGCAGAGCTGATTCTGCCTGGAGCCCATGTTTCAGTCAATCATAGACCAGGATCAGTTGAATCTCACTTTTGCTCAGTAGTAACCCAATGCTTGGAGTGGGGACAGAGGTCTGGTCTCCTGTGGCTCCTGGGGATCAGACATTTTCTAGAATCACTGATGCATGGTGGGCTGTATCCCCCACCCTTGGAATCTTCCATCCTTCCTCTAAGCCAGTGGCACACGTGCTGCAGTGGGCCGTTTGTTAGCACTGAAAGCTCTAAAAGTTTCGCCATCACTGCAGCTATCCTGGAGCCCAAGCACGGGGACCACAGGCACTGCACCAGATTTAGAGTAGACCATCATAATGCACTGCTTCTGCTACCTGGTTGGGAAAACCTCTGGATGGGAGGGAGGCTCACCACCTACATTTTGCAGCTAAAGAAACAGAGGAAAGATAGTTAAACAAATAAAAGGAAAACCAAGATTAATACTAAAATCCACACTTTGACAAATCTCTAGTAAATTTTCTGTGTTATATTGCACTGCAGCATCTCCCAATCTACTGAGAAACCAATGTATTGGTGGTTTGCCAGTTACCAGCACAGTCCCTAGCACTACACTTAATCTGCCATTATCCCTTTATTCTGTTACTGACATTTCTGGAGATTTTCACAGTATGAAAAATGGAACATGCAGAGGAATAAGTGAGTAAAAAGTGATTTAATCTATTTCCAGGAATTAGGTAGCACTATGTTGAAAACAATCTAAACTTTTAGAGAAGATAATTCTATCATCATCTAGAATTTGAATGCAATGCAATGCATCCTGAGTCAACTTCTTTTATTCTCTGTTGATTAGAAAGAACTACTTCCTTATTTAAAAGTTAAAACAAAACCTTAATATCGTATCTCAAAGTTAATTGGCAATATTAATAATTGGGAAATTTAGGTCTCAAATGAAAGGTGATAATAAAGAACCTCAAATGTTCAGGAAAATGTGGTCTATATTTAATAAAACCTCATCAGTGAGTAAAAATTGGTTCCATTAATAACATTTTCACTATTTTGTTTCTGGTAGAGTCTGTAGTTATCTTAGCAAACTTTCATTTCACTCGATAGGTAGTTGTCTGCACTATGATTTAGTTCAGTGATTTCCATCTCATATGGTTATAGCTGGGGAGCCATTTCAATATGCTTGGAAATTTCTGAACATGCAATGTAATTAATTCCTTTAATAGGCTATTTTTGGGGAAGGCCCATTAGTAGACATCACTCTGAATTAACATCTTAGTCCAAGAAAAAGCTCTTTGGAGGGAACAGTGAAACAGATAAATCTTTGTTGAGAGATGTGACTAGGGGACTTAACCACATTCCTTGTGGTTTCAGAATGACATGCATATTCTGGGACCCATAGATAGGCAGAGATAGTTGTCATTCTTGGTAATGCCCTGACCACACCAGTTCTTAAACATAAAGAAATAGTTCCAAATGTTATAATTTCTTAGAAGAAAACAGTGTGGTGGGTGTGCACAGTAAAGGCAAGGGAATGAAGTCAATGCTGCTTAATAACACCTATAAAGAATGGTTGCTGGCTGTTTTAGGCACACTTGAAGCCTGGGAAAAAGTTCTTTCTGTATTAACCTATTAAGGATTTTCCCCTGTCAATCTTGCTGAATATTAATGAAGTCTTTCTGTAGGATCCCAAGTACCTTCTTTACCATTTTCATATATGGTTTCTGGAAGCAGACTGTTTTGGTTTCAAAATTTGAAGTCTGCTATTTACCAGCTGTGTGGCCTTGGGCAAGTGATTTAACTTCCCTCTCTCTTAGCTATCTCATCTGAAATTGAGATAACAACAGTCCCTGGTTGATTTTTCTGCCTCTGAGCTCTTTCTTCTGTAATTCCTCGTTTGCATGACCACACTCACCCCTACATTTGGGGCCACTTTAATAATCGTGTCTAGAGTAGTACAGTACTATTTGTTTAAAAAGACAGAAAGAAACGAATGTGCGTAAGCAAGCATGTTTGCTTGTTTATGCCTAAAATAGCTCTGGAAAGATATATGAGAAAGTGGTTATGTTAGTTACCTATAGGGAAGGGAACTGGATGGCTGGGGGGGCAGGAGGAGGAATGTTTTTCTCTCTATATTCTTTTGTTCCTTTTGAATTTTAAATCATGTGAGTGTATTACCTAATCAAAAATAAATAAATAAAATGTAGGAAATAATAAGAACCCTGCCAAGTTCATCTATCATTAAACAAATATTTACTGGGGATATACTACTTGCCAGGCACATAGCAGGGCGAGGGGGTCCACAGCTGTGATTGTGTTTCATCAGCAGGATCCTTCATAAACTGCCTATCACAGGCCCTGCTTGCTTGTTTAGCTTTAAAGCTTGCTTGCAGGACAGTGAAAGTGCACTCGCTAATAACAGTGGCCAAGGCTGGCATCTGATTTAGGAAAAATCTAGGTCAGGGTCAATTATGCTACAGAGGATGTCCCTGTACATGCTGAAAAGACATAAAAAAGCATAGAAAAGATGAGGATATCAGATAATACCTCATAACTAATGTTTACTAAGCATTAACTTTCTGTGTGCCAGACAGTCTTCTAAGCACTTTACCTGTACTACAGTAACTCATATAGCCCCCACAATAACTCTGTGAGAAAGATGCTGCTATTGCCCTCGTTTTACAGATGAGGAAATTAAGGTACAGGGAGAGCAGATGACTTGCCCAGAGTCACACACCTAGTAAGTAGTAGGATGACCAGGGTTTGAACTCCAGAACCTCAGTTTGAACCACTTTACTTTTGGAAAAAAGACTATGAGATATTCCTTTGCTCCAAAATCTCTCTGTTGAAATTCTATCATTAATAAAAACATCTAAAAACTTTATAGCTGGAAGAGTCTTCATTATTAAGTCATTTCAATTCTTAGCCAAAAGGACAATATCCTATACACTAGGCTTGAACACTTGCAGTGACAAGGAATTCATTGCAGCCAGAAGCAGTAACCAGCTGGCAGTTCTAACTGCTAATAAAAACAGGAATATGTTGGTTGCCTTCCATGTGCCAGGCACTTTACTAGGGGATGTAAGAGAAATTCTTTAATATGTTGAGGTCAAATCTGCCTCTCCTTGACTTCCTCTGTGGGCTCTGTGTTCTGCTGTTTTGAACAACACAGAATGTGTCTATGGTTTCTTGTAACTCGTGTCAGCCCTTCATGTATTTGAGGACAGCTATAAATTCTCTTTAAATTTTCTTCTTCCCTATTTATTCGATCTCTTGTCATGTTGTAGTCTCTAGGGGAGATTCATTTTTCTTATTAACAAGCTTCTGTTTTAAAAAACAAATGTGGGAGGGCAGCATGGTAATCATAATTTGGTGTTTCCCTTCCATGATCTGTCCTGAGGGAAAGGGAGTTTGGATTTGGGGAAGGGTGTGGGAAGGTGCTGAGAACAAAGGTAACTGGGAACATGGTCAACTGCCAACCCCAGGCTTGGAGAGGATGTTGATGTAGGAGTTCTGGGTAGACAAAAAGCAGCACAGGGATCCTAAGCTCCTGTAGACTACAGAAAAGGACATGCTAAGAGTTTAAAAATAGGAATAATGATGAACATCTGTGGAGCACTGACTATACACAAGCTGGGCTGTTTGCTTGAGCCACATTGGTTAATCCTCACAAGAGTTATAAGGCATGTACCCTTATTAGCCACATCTTACAGACTGAGTACACTCAGGGCCAGAGAGGTGAAATAACTTGTCTAGAAAATGGCAGTCAGGTTTTGAACCCAGCATCCCAGGCTTTTCCTTAATCATTTTGCTAAAAGGAAGATGGGAAACAAACTTGCCTTTTATCCTAGAGCCAATTAATAATTATTCTAATTAAACCTAGATGCCCCAGACTTCTCTAGCCTTCAGGAGTACTGAAACAGTCAAACAACTACTCTCTGAAGCAACTTTTATAGTAGGTTTTTGTCCCTAAATATTTGAGATCCCAAGGAATGCTCACGTGCTCCATAAGTGCCTCCCAGATGTTTCTGGCTGTCTTAACCAGCTTGCCTCACCACTCTTGTGCTGCAGAACCCCATGGCACAATTAAGACCAGACTAAAATATTTTTATGTTTGTTTGTTTGTCTTTTGGTTTTGAGACAGGGTCTCACTATGTAGTTCAGGCTGGCCTTAAATTTACTAAGTAGCCCAGGCTGGCCTCAAACTTACAGCAATCTTCCTGCCTTAGCCTCCTGAGTGCTGGATTACAGGTGTATGCTCCTACACTTGGCTCAAGACCAGACTAAAATGTTTAGTGAGACTTTACTGCAGGCTCAGAGATAACATAATGAAATTATAATGCAGAAAAACCCTGACCCTGAGTAAATCAGCCTATTCTCAGAATTGCTGGCTGAGCCTTATTCCAGGGTCCCCTGTTGAGCAAATCTAAGGTGAAACTTCCAACAGGGGGCAGGGACCACCCACCCTACACAGAGTCAGCCAAGGGTACCTGTGAGCTACCACTTCCTCCTAGAAGACTATGTCTCAACAACTTGACCATGGCAGAATGTGAAACCCTATTTGCAGAGACGCAGTGCACCAAAGAGGACATTATAGGAGCAGAATAGCTCTTTAGACCCTCAAATCTGGTCATTTCTGAATAGGGGCTTGACTTTAACATTGCGTAATCAAAAAGCCCATTAATAAAAGTTTGCTTTTATTTTTAACCAAAATAATGGTGCACTCAGTGATAACCTTGTTCTTTTTTTTTTTTTTTTTTTTTTTTGTGGGTACCAGGGGTCGAACTCAGGACCTCATGCACCAGCAGGCGCCCATGCCGTTGAGCAATATCACCGGCCCTTTTTTCGTATGTGGGTTCTGGGAGTTGAACTCAGGACCTCGCGCTTGCCAGGCAGGCGCTTACGCCGCTGAGCCATCTCACCGGCCCGATAACCTTGTTCTATACAGAAACTGAAAATTACATATTAACTCTCAGCCAGCACCTCAGTACACAAATCATACTTAAAATATTACATAAAAAAATGATAGTTTGTAAAGAGGATGCAATTAGACATTTTCTTGCTCATATAGAATCTTAACTCACAGTGTGGAAGACCTAGCTTTAACTCTTGCAAGCACAGTTTGTTAAGTTTCATTTATTATTTAGGATCTCCTTCTAAAGGATGTTGATTAGAACTGAGAATTAGTCTTACTGTAAGATCTTTGGAAGTCCCTAAAAATCCAATACCGTTGGTTCGGAGACCATACATTGATAATTTAAAGTTACTTTGAAAATTGGCTCTCATGGTGAGTGGAATTTTAAAAACACATACACAACTTTGAACTTATGTGAATGCAATTTTGACACTGATCAGTATTTCCAGCCACTTTCTGGCAGAAGTGAGCTGGAGATTCAAAGAACCCAGACACCAGAGGGACCTGCAAGAAGGGAAATGAAGGTGCGGTTTCGGTGCCTGGCTTCAAAGGCTGGCGGCAATCACGAGCCTAACCCATTTCTTTCCAGCTAGACTAACTTTCTGTAAAGACAGAAAAACCGCAAACAGCCAAATTCAAACTACCCCCGCATAATTTTTTAATTTAACAATGTCCTGGTTTCCAAGCTATCGTCATCTAATCTTTGTAATTACGCTGAAGAAGCAAGCACAGTCAGGGTGAGGGAAGGGCTAGTCTCGTATAGCTCAGGGGCGAGGTTTTCTTCCTTTTCTCTGAAGTTCCAGCTCCTTGATGCAGTTGTGTATACTCATTCCATTACAGACAGAGATAGAAATGAATAAAGATTTCTTTCCTTCTAATAAATCATCCAGTAATTGGAATTGAATACTCTCCAATCTTGATAGTAAGTTGCATATATAAGCTATGCTGTGTAAAATCAGGAGTTTTCATGTTTCTTAGATCTTCCTGATAAAGATATCCTTCCCTGTGTGCCCAGCCAAGGGCAGAGGCCCAACAACTTCTCTCAGCTGCCTCATACACATCTGTATCAGAAATACACATTCCAGGGCCGGTGAGATAGCTCAGCGGCATAAGTGCCTGCCTGGCAAGCATGAGGTCCTGAGTTCGACTCCTGGTGCCCACATATGAAAAAAGGGCTGGTAATATCGCTCAGTGGCACAGGCGCCTGCTGGTACGCGAGGTCCTGAGGTCGACCTCCGGTACCCACAAAAAAAAAAAAAAGAAATGCACATTCCCCCCTCTGGCAGTGATAAAACTATTTCACTGGGGCAAGGAATGTTAAAAAAAGATAATAAAACCACTATGGAAATTTTCTAGACAGATTTTGATTCTAAACTTTAAGGATCTGTCAATCTTAGCTAAATTTATGACAACTATAAACATAGATTGAGAGCTAAATTCACCATTTACTAACAAAATGGGCCAGGTCTTGTGGCACATGACTGTAGGTCTAGCCTTTAGGGGCTGAGGCAGGAGGATCCTGACTTCAAGGTCAGCCTGGGCTACATAGCAAGACCTTGTCTCAGAAAAACCAAACAAAAGAATCCAAAATGGTTCCTTCTGCAATCCAGATTGACTAATTTTTCTGTAAATTAATTTGCTTTGTGAGTCAAAAACTCCTAGAGACATAAGTGCCTACCTGGCAAGCGCGAGGCCCTGAGTTTGACTCCCGGTACCCACATAATGGAAAAAAAAGGGCTGGTGATATCGCTCAGTGGCACAAGCGCCTGCTGGCAAGCACAAGGTCCTGAGTTCGACTCCCGGTACCCACATTAAAAAAAAAAACCAAACCAAACCAAAACAAAACAAAACAACTCCTAGAGTGTTTGTAAAGCACCTTTGTGTTCAAATGTTCGTAGTGCAGGCAAGCTCACTAACTCATTAGGTAGCCTCTTTCAAAATTCTGACAACCTGTGGAGTTAAATATCTCCTTATACTGAGCCAAATTGACCTCCTATAGCTTTCACCAATTTGGTCTTAGATCTGCCCTCTGGAGAGACACAAAATAAATCTAATCCCTTTACTAGACAGCTAATCTCTTTATGTGATTCTTTTAGAAGAAATTGTGGTGACTCAGGCTACAATTCTATCAAGGATATAATAAAGTCAATACCTTTCTACTCCTTTTCCTTTTAGTGGCAGAGCAGGCTTACATGAATCCACTAAATATGCTGGGCAGGGAAAATGCTCCCCCTGGCAGGAGTTGATGCTTCAACCCAGCCCTGTAAAGTCAAAAATGGATCAGTCCAGCAAGGGATGGTGCTAGACAGATGGGCTCCCTTGAATTTTCCTCTCTGATACTGTAACACAGAGCCTTCTGCTGGCTAACATGCACATCTAGCCTAGAGATTCTCCATAGTCTGGGCCAGATGTCACAAGTCCTCAATTTTTTGTGTGCATTAAAATCCTGAATTTTTCACAGAGCCTACCTCTGAGGGCTTGATTTGGTAGAAACGAGGCAGGCCCAATAATCCACATCTTAATAGCATTCCAGCTACTGATAGCCTCACTACATTTTACATTTGAAGAAACACTGATCTAAGTGAAGAAACTACCCAGTGTAAAAAAAGATATGAAAAACAAAACAAAACCGACTTGTGTTTTTGTTTTATTTAACCATGAAGCACATACAATTACATTTAACTTATTGATTCTATTCAAAGTTTTAAATTCCATGCTATATAAATAAAAATAATACTTGTCATTATTCACTCATACTAATCATTAAATCTATTAAAAAAAATTCCAGAATGAGGAGATGAATAACACCATCTACAGGTTATAAACTAATATACTGAAGTATTTATCGGGAAATATTCAACGTAGGACTTAAAAAGGGAACCAGGTTCCTGAATTAAAGCATGTCTCCTTTAGGGTTGCCCATCAGGACATGGCCTGGGGCTCAAGTTGAGGAACTCTACAAGGAGAGGATGTATTGGCCCTACACTTAGCTGATACATTATAGAGCACATTTTGTTCCACACTTAGCTAATCTACCTCATGACTAAAGTTAACACACAAATCATACCTAACTAAGCACCTCCACACATACCCTATGCAGTTCTGTGGGAATTTTAATAAAGCTATAGAGAGATTCCAGGACATAAGTTATAACAAGTTCAAATATTTTATAGTACTCTAAATACTTTGAGACTTTTATTATGAGAACAACAGCTTATAGGTGCTGTGGTTCTTTTATAAACATAAAGCGTGTCTCATCTCTAACTCAGACTTGAAATAACGCTATCCCAAAGCAGCCCTATCCACCTTTATTCCTTGCGGCAAAGTGAACCTAAGCCCTGCTCAGTAGTTTAACACTCAGTAGACCGACTAAAAAAACTCAGAAACAAATTAGAAAAAGGTTTTGGTTATAAGAATTTACTCTCCTGGGCCGGTGAGATGGCTCAGCGGCTTAAGCGCCTGCCCGGCAAGCGCGAGGGCCCAAGTTCAACTCCCGGAACCCACATACGAAAAAGGGGCCGGTGATATCGCTCAGCGGCACGGGTGCCTGCTGGCGCACGAGGTCCTGAGGTCGACCCCCCGGTACCCACCAAAAAAAAAAAAAAAAAAAAAAAAAAGAATTTACTCTCCTGCTTACATACTTCATACATGTTTTTGCAAAATACAATTATTTTAAAATAGACAAAGCATCTAACTTTCATTTTCTGTTATGGGTGAAGCTTTTCACTGGTTCGCTGACCTTCCTCTTCTTCTTGGAACTCTCAGAACTTTGCTGACTGTACACAAAATTCATTCTTTGCATCTGTGAGAATTACCAGAGAAAGGCACAATTTAGCAGAGACTTTGACATCTGCACAAGATATATATAAGACAGGTAGACCAAGCATTAATCTCTCAAGCTCATAACCCATCCAAACCTGCTTTTCTGTGGGTTGGTTTGGCTCTATACCAAGGTCCTGCTGCCAGTATTAGCTTCTGGTATTCCAAGTTTCAGGAGCTGAGGTCCCCTGAAGGCAGCCAGTTCTGGGACACTTTCTTCGCTCTCTCTAGTGAATTCAGCACATTCGACTCTTAAGGGAAGGGTTGTCAAGGTGTGGGGCCAACAAGGAGCAATTATGGGTCAGAAGAGATCTAGATCACTGATTGCTTTAAAGGCAAACATAATTTAAATCCCAATTTTAGTTAGCAGAGATATAGAGCCTTGTCTTTCCTTTATGTTCATATTAACAAATTAAGAAGAACCATGACCTTTCTACTAAAGAGAAGTATGTTACTGATTAAAGTGAAGTTGATTAATGAGTTATCACTAAACAGCATCATCTCCATTGTGCTCAGCTTTGGTAAAGATTTTAGGACTTATTTTTTGCTTAACTATCAACTGGATACGTTATAACCAGTTAGGCAAAACCTAGATGCCCAGAAGTCCAAGAAACACATAGAGGACATTTATATTTTTCCAGCCACTAGATGGGAGAAAAGGTTTTTCATGTCCTCTGTTCTTTCCTTGGAAGGAAAATAGAATACAATATATTTTAAGGCAAGACTTGTCAGAATATCTAGCAGAGGCTCCAATACTATTCCTTATTTCTTTTATAGTGCATTCATGTTATTATAATTACTGATGTAATATTACTACAAAATAGTAGGGATGTCAGTAAAGCATTTAAGCACCATGTAACATGATTTGTTCTAAAAATGGGTAGTTTAAACAATATTTTGTCCTCTAGTTTTATTTATTTTTTTTAAGAGTAGGAAAATTTATTGGAGAAAAGGAATGGGGAATAGGAATAGCTCCTGAGAGACAAGAGGGGTCCTGAATGGGTTGTCCTAGTTTTAAAAAGCAGTTGAATTCCTGATCACAGAGACCACAAATTCCCTCTAGCTTAAACTATATAAAGTAGTGAAACTCTGAGAAAATAAATAGAGCTGCTTATCAAATACCTGGTTTGCTTATACATGCAAAAGTTTGAAAAGGCCTGCTCTAAAGTAAAGGAAATAGCAACATACAAACCCAAAACACATAAACAACTTCTTTATCTAAGAGATGAATTTGTTATGGTTTGGTTATAAGAAAAAATACTTGGAAAATTCAGCTTGTCTAGAAATGTTGCTTGGGCATGCTCTCCATTGAAACCAAACTATCCTCCCTCTATCAAGTCTGGGAACATGTGAAACAAGAGAAGACGGTGTACAAATTCTCAAATGACAAGTTGGCTTGATGGTTTAATAGTTTTCTTCTATTTTTCTTCTATTGTTCAAATAAACCAGGGTTTTATTACAAGTTGCAGAACTACAATTTTATTGCAGTGAGTTAGTCAAAACATCTTCAATATTGTATACAATCTCAAGACAACCAGGGAGGCCTGGGAATTCTCAATGGTTTCTAGAAAACTAGGGGGTTCAAATGTTATTAGGGGACACTTCCTAACATAGATGAATGATCTATATGAACTATATAAAACAACACATTTATCCAAAAAAGGAACATTCAAGATACATTTTTCAGGTGTATGCTAACTGGCTGAGTTTGAATATTTGATTCCAAAGCCCACTGGCCAAAACAAAAAGATAGCAATCAGGTAGGCTAGAAAGATTATCTGGGTGACATGAACAACATTAGATGAGCATCAAATGATTCCAAGTGCATTTCATATTATATTTCAAACATAGCTTTTAAGGAGTTTCTTGCATGCAGAGTAATAAGAGGATACTGTGATTCAATTACCAATATAGCCTGTGGAGTAGAGTATTCACAGATGTGTCTGAAAAAGTCCTGAAGAGTTGCTTTCTTCTGTGCAACTCTTTTCTATCTTCCATTTTTGGTCTAATAACATATTCTCCTTTGAGAAGCTCAAGAACAGGATTTTCCTTAAGCACAGACAGGATAGTTGGTTGATTCAGTAGCAATGTTTAGATAGCGCTAGAAAGTGTCCTTTCTCTATGTGCCTATTTGTCATTTATTTCTTTATTTGTTCCCTTAAAAAATGCTTTTACTTGCATATTCTCCCAGAGTTCTCTTTCTGGCTATCTTTTCATCCTTTTCCTCCATTCTTTCTGAGTGATCTCATCCATTCCTAGGAATCAATTACCATTCATAAGCAAAGACTCCCATATTTACATATTCAATCTAGGTCTGAATTCCACATCCATGTGTATACCCAACTGCCCACTAATAGTCTCCACATGGAAGTTCTAAAGAACTCCAGTATGTCTTAATTGGAATTCATCATCTGCCTCTCTAAGCCTGCTCCTAATCTTTGTTCTCACTCATCCAATGTGTCCAAGTTAGAAACATGAGAATCATCTATGACCACTCCATCATTCTCATCCTAACATCCAATTAGGTGCTAAATCCTATTGATCTAAATTCCTTAATATCTCTCAAATCTGTCCATTATTCCCTTTTCCCACTACCTGTACTTTAGTGCAGGCCAACACCGTCTTTTGCAATTCCTATTATTGTTTTTCCAATTAATTCTCCAGTCTAGAGCATGAGTAGTCTTATACGCTTATTTGACCACATTATTCTTCTGCCTCATCATTCACCCATTAATGACTCCCCATTGTCTTCAGGATAAAGTTCAGATGCTTTATGGCCCTGGCCCATCTCTACAGCTTCATCTCACCCCCACATTACTTAACTAATTGGAGATTTCCATAAGGCTCTATTCTCTCCCCTTTGGACATTGCCTGTAATGCTCACTCCCACACTCTCTTCTCTTCTTCATCTGGCTCAAGAGAATCCCACAGTTTCTTTTGCCTGCTGACCTTCCCTGACACTCCTAAGGCTATGTTCTGTTCTTACCTTTCTTGTAGCACTTACTACTAAACACTGTTATCAGGCCTACTTATCAGTCTTTTATCATTAGGGTAAATTCCTTGAGGTTAGTGACAATATTTTATTATTTTTTTTTTCTTTTTGCAGCACTGGGGATCAAATCCAGGGTCTTGCACATACTAAGCAAGAGCTCCACTGCTGAGCTACACCCCCTAGCCCCTAGTAAAAATATTTTAATCATCTTTGTAGTCTCAGTTTCCAGCTCTTTAATTATTGGCTGAATGAATGAATGCATAATTTTTAGCCAGGTACTGCATGCTGGGCACTAGGACCATGTCTTTAGTAATATAAAGATGAATAGATATAGTTTTCCAGGATTGAGACATGTATAGAAGAGGAATCACGCACAGGATTACAATACAGTGTAAAACCAAAATAGACATGGATTCCTTCAGCAATTACGATTGAGTGCCAGCTATATGCATGATGCTGTTCTAGGTACTTGGAATTTATCAGCAGAAAAAAAGATATAAAAGTCCCTGCTCTGTGGACTTTACAATCTGGTCTTGTTACTTTTTTTTTCACGCTTGCAGGGGGTGGGAGAATGTCATAAAATGTAAGACACTGTTAAATCTATGCACTCTTTCGTCAGGAAAATGCTCACACCTGGACTCACATATTCATGCACTTTGGCAGGCCATTTGAGGGGGCTACTGGACCCCCTGTGTATCTCTTATTTAGAATTATGACCTCTCATAGCCTGGTTGTGTGTAGCCTCATGCCTTGCTTCTTCCTGATTCTAGTCTTGCACATGTTTTTCTCTGCCTAAAATTCTTTTCTTTCCACCAGCCCTAGTTAATTCCTACTCATGCTTCAGCTCTCAGATGAAAAATTATTTCCTCAAAGAAATTTTCTCTACCCCTGTGATATTATGATACATATGTATTGGGTTTTGTCCATGGTTCCTGGTTCCTAAGTACCTCTTCAAGGTGGGTTATAGAAACTCTAATCTTCCTGCCTTTTCTCTGGCCTACCTCGTCTGGTATTAGGTGATAAGATCCCCATTTCCGAAAGGGCCTTATCCTATACCCAGGAGGAAAGAACACTGCAAAGAAGAACCATAAAAGAATCTGGACAGGCTTTGCTGTATTAGTCTTATTAGGACTGGGTATGCAGTGAAGTCTCCATTAAAACTCAAAAGGAGCCAGGCATGGTACAAACCTGTAATCCTGGGCACTCTAGGAGGTTGAAGTAGGACAATCACAACTTTGAGCACAGTCTGGGCAATTTAGTGACTGTTATGGTCTTGATCAAGAATTTCCCCCAAAGGCCCCATGCACCCATAGGCAAGGCTTTTGGATGATGACTGAATGATGGGGGCAATATTGCTGATTTGCTGTTACAAGTAGGATATGGTTGGAAGAGGCAGGTCACTGGGGGCATGACCTGGAAAGATATATCTTCCCCTCTCACTCCCTCTTTCTCTCTCTGCTTCCTGGCCACTTTTGTGAGCAACTTTCCTCTGCCAGATCCTTCCACCATACCTTCCTGCCTTGGAGTCCACCAACTATGGACTAAAAAGGTGAGCCAAAATATAAACTCCTCCGTTAAGTTCCAGGTGTCAGATATTGTGTCTCAGCAGTGAGAAAGGTGACTATTGAGACTTTGTCTCAAAATTTAAAATGGGCTGAGGATGTAGCTCAGTAGGAAGGTAGTGTGTTCAATCTCCAGTATCATAAAAACTAAACAAAACTAAATACCAAAAGAACAGGGTGTGGACAGCTTCCCAATAACTGAACCTATGGAGGTCTCAGCTCCAGAGAGAGCATGGCAACTGTGCTCCTTTTTTTATACCTTGCCCTATGCATCACTTCTCTGTATCCTTTGTAATATCTTTTATAAGTAAATGTTTCCCTGAGTTCTGTGAGTTACTTGAGCCAATTAATTAAAATTGAGGAGGAGGTTGTGGGAGCCCTGATTTATAACCATCAGTCAGAAGCACAAGTAAGACAACCTGGGGTTGCACTGAATTGAGGGATGCATCCTCGAAGACTGAGTGTTCAACCTGTGGGCTGACACTATCTCCAAGCTGATAGCATCAGAACTGAACTGGATTAGAGGACACCTAACTTGTTTGTTAGTGGGGAGGAATTCCCATACGGTTTAAAGTCACAGAAGCCTTATATTTTGATTGTGGTATGAGAACAGAGGAAAAATAGTTTGCTTTTTCTACACAATCCTCATCCCAACCGTATACCCCAATCATACACTCTGTATAAAGAGTTCTAGGAGATCAAGAACATGCTGGTCTTCGTCACATTTGCATCACCAATATCGAGGAAGTGCCTTGCACATAGCAAGGGCTCGATAAATAATTTTTGATGAGTAAATGAGTGAATAAATCTTCAAAGAGCATAGAAATACACTGTATTGGAGGCATCAAGTGGTACAGGGTCATAAGTCTGTTGTAGTAGTAGTTGCCAGGTGATAACTTGGGTGGCAGCAGAGAAGAGAAGTCAACACTGAGAGAAATAGAAGGTACAGATAGAAGAATGGCTAATTGAATATGATGGTAAGGAGAGGTAGGTGGGTCAGTAATAACTTCCTACTTTCTAGTTTGGCTAGTGTGTGAATGGGAGTGCTGCTCTCTCAGGTAGAAAAAATGGGAATTTTGAACTTGCTGAGTTTTGAGTACCTGCAAAACTCCTATGGGGACATGTTGAATAGGTGGCTAAATCTCAGGAGAGAAGTCTGGGCTGGAGATGTAAACCTGAGAGCCATCTTCATATGGAGGGTAATTAAGGCCATGGGTGTGGAAGAGTTTGCTTATTGAGACATTAATGTGTGAGATGGGAAAGGAGCCAGGACACACTGTTAAGGAATTCCAACATTTACAGGTTAGGGGGAAGATAAGCCAACAAAGGAGACTGAGAAAAAGAAATGGAGGTAAAAGACTAGAAGACTATCTTATCAAGAAAACCAGAGGAAGAGGGTTTAAAGATGAGGCAGTAGAGAATATAAAAAAGATGATGATCAGTAACATAAAGTATTGTTGACAGGTCAAGGAAGATGAAGACTGAAATATGTCTCCTTGGTTCAGCCTCAGGAAGGCTACTGGGTGCATTGGATTGGTGGGAGTAGAAGTCACCCTAAATCAGTTGAAAAGTACATAAACGATCAAAGGTTTAGGCAAAAAGAGTTTTTTGCTGTAGTTTTCTTTCTTCCTCTTCCTCCTCTCCTCCTTCTCCCTCCTGCGCAGTACAGGGGACTGGATTCAGGGCCTTCACATAGAGCTACAGCCCTAAACTTTTTTGTTTTTTACTTTGAGACAGGATCTCACTAAATTACTAAGTTGCCCTGCCTAGGTTTGAACCTGCAATCCTCTTTCCTCAGCTTCCCAGCATGCTGGGATTACAGGCATATGCCACCATGCCTGGTGAGACAAGAAAGTTTATAAAAGGCAGGAGGGAGCAATGAACTCAGCCTGGGGAATTTAGAGAAGGCTTCTTAAAAGGGGTACATTGAACTGGGTGTTGACGAGTGAGTAGCAGTTCATCAAATAGAGGTGGTGGTAGAGGCAGGGGAGGTCATTCTAACCAGAAGGTTCAGCATGTTTAAAGACTCTGAGTCATGAAAAGACATAGATGATACAGGGGACAGTAAAAAAATATCCCTTTATTAGATTGCTTTTAGTGTTAGGTGTTATGTATCCAATACACTCCTGTTAAAAATATAAGTTCTCCCAGAATCATAACCCACTACGATGTTAGTGTAAATAATTTATCAAATGATCTCTAAGTGGTAGACTGTTGGCAGCAGTCCCTCACAGGGAAGGCCTCACAGGGAAAGAAGACAAATAAGTTTGATATAGAAAGAGCAGTTCAGGTGACAGTACTTGCTTTGCATCAGGACATATACTCATGTGGGAATGAAGGAAGGGGCAGCCCCAGACAACCAGGAAAATGTCATGACTTCTTTATGTGCCTAAGATGAGAGTGCAGTGAATTTTGTTGACCTGAAAAACATTTTTTCAGGTCAGATCTGGCAAAATGTTTCTCTTTAGAAAGCCAATCCTCACCCATATAAATTTATAAGCAAGACTTTAGTTTAAAATCTTTGACTTATGGTAGTTCTCAGATCAAAGAATTCTTTGGTTCAGAGGGTCCAGGACTTTATAAGGAAGTTACAGCACTGGTGTTAATTTTGATTCCTTTCCTGCTTATCTTTCTGGGACAATGAAAGGTAAATAACAGTTATAAAATAAACTATATTAACACAAGAGTAACTTATATCAGCATCATGATAAATAAGCAGCAAGAATGCAAATGCTTAAAGAGAATATTATTTCCAACTCTAGTGGAGCTGTAAGTTGTCTGATGTTTGGGAAAGACCCAGTGTTTTACTGGGACTTATGAAAAGGGTGCCTATTCATTTAATTTCCTTATTTTCTATAGTTTATGATCAGCATTCTGAACCATGACTATATTTAGGAGATAAATGTGTATTCTTCATAGAATCACAGCCAGATATTTCCATTTACTTCCAAAAGTTATTAAATCAATCTTCTATATTTTTTAAGGCACAGAATAACTTAAAAGGTTTTATAATTAGTAGCCAGGTGTGGTGGTGCACGCCTGTAATCCTAGCACTGGGGAGGCTGAGGTGGGAGGATCCCCATGAGTTCAAGGCCAGTCTGGGCTACATAGTGAGTTCAGAGCCAGCCTGAACTACATAGCAAGACCTTGTCTTTAAAAAACAAAAACAAACAAACAAAGACAATAAAAAGAAAGAAAAAACAAAAAGTTTTACAATTAGTTAATTTATTCTACAAATTTTGTTTGAACACTTTTTCATTCCATTGTGTTAAACATTAAAGATACAAGGATGACTAAGACATATTCTGTGTCCTCAAAGGAGGCCTGGTAGAGTGAAACAAGTAAGTAACAGAAGAAATGATAGAGTTGTAAATAGGGCATAGGAGAGGTTTCAAAAGATCTTATCACCTCTTTCTGGGGAGATCTGGCAAGGCTTCAAAGGGAATGTGAAGCTTAAACTGCATAGTAGAGAAGCAGACATTCACCAGGCAAATGGCATTAGGGAAAACATTCAAGACTGCAGGAGCACAGGTACAGGAATACAAAGCAGAACTGTCGCTGGGGAACTGAGGAGTAGTTCCGTGGGACTAACAGAATGAGTGTGGCGGTGACGGAGTGAGAATGTCCTTCTCTAAAATTTCTACTTTGTCCTGTCAAGAAGTGTAACTAAAGGGTTCTAAGAGCAGACCTATTTTAAAAGGATCCCTATCACAGCAGTGTGACAGGTGGCTGGAAAGGAGTGAAATAAAAAGCAATGAGGCTACTCAGAATGGAAATATTCTCAGCAAGAAAAAGCAGCAGTAAGGTTAGGGGGAGAACTCTAAAGGGATAGAGGGCCACAGCAAGAGAGAATGAATACCTGAACCTGAACACTATCCTAACTTGATCATTAGTTGGAATGGGTACAGGGATAAGAAAGGAAAGAAATGAAAAAAAAAGAGTAAAAACAAAACAAAACCAAAAAAACCCTGACAAAATCACCCAAATTTCTGCTAATGCTATTAACAGAGATAAGAAATAGAGGAAGCTGAGGGCATGTGGGGTGACAACACAGTAGGGAGGATGAATGGAAAAGTAATTGACTCCGTTTTCAAGATTCTGAATTGGAGGTGAGATATTTAATAAAAGATGTCCACCGGGATACTGACTACATGACCTGCAGATAAGGATGGAGGAAATTGCCTCAAGAGTACATACAGAAATATTCACTTTGGACAAAAATAAAAACAAACGAACAAACAAAACAACCCAAAACTACTTCTTCTGATTTCTAGAAGGAAAAAGATAATGTGGATATATAGATACTTCTCAACTTGTGTTTTGGTTAAATCTTGACAAATCTACTGTAAGTTGAAAATACCCTAGGTTGAAAACACATTTAATACTGAACAACCTAGCTTAGCAACACAGTACTGCAGTATCAGTTATTTATCCTCATGATCACGTGGCTGAGAGCTGCAGTTCACTGCCACTGCCCAGCATCACAAGAGAATATCTTACAGCATATTGCTAACCTAGGAAAAAATAAAAATTCAAAATTTGAAGTACAGTTTCTGCTGATACGTATACCATTGTAAAAGTAAAAATTCTACTTTGAATCATCATAAGTCAAGGACCAACTAGGTAAATATGAGGGCAGGAAGTTGAATGATTCATGTGTGAAAGCCTTAATTATTCCTGTGAAGTTTAGTTTAGAGATCATTCTCTCAGAAAAGTAAGGAATTGGTCTTGAGTGGCTCTTATGCCATGTAAGTGATGAATATAGAATATGGAGTAGCTATTTGAGCAATGGGCAAGGGAACCGAAAATAGACATAAAAATAATGTTAGCTGGGTGTGGCGGCGCACATCTGTAATCCCAGTACCCAGGAGGCTGAGGCAGGAGGATCACTACAAGTTTGAGGCCAGCCTGGGCTACAAAGTGAGTTCAAGTCCAGCCTGAACTGCATAGTGAGACCTTGTCACAAAAAGACAAACAAAAACAAAAACAAACAAACAAAAAAACAAAAATAATGTTAATATTACTTAGGATCTGGCTTTAAAATGTCATTTTAAAATTAAAATACTTAAGGTTGAAATTAAAATTTTTGTTCTTCTTTTTAAAAACATTTGAAAGCTTACAACAGCCCATAGACTAAGAATATCACAATTTCATGTTATTTGTTCCATACAGATGGGGAAACTGAACTTTGGAGAATGAAATTACTTACCCAGTTCACACATTTAGTAAGTGGAAGTCTTAAACTCAAGTCTCCCGATTTCAAATTTAATGATTCTTACAATTTTCTTCTTCAACCCAAAGGGGAAAACAAGGGTAGAAAATTGTAGGAGAGGTCATCAGAACCCTTGTAGGGCCCTTGGACTTCTATCTGGGGTTGACCCAATTTGGACACAGCCTACTAGGACCTCAAATTAAACAGTCAAAGTGAAATTCATTGTTTTTCCCTTTTAAACCAATTTTTCCTTGTGATTTTTCAATTTTTGTCAGTCATCATTTTTCAGTCATCAAAAGTGGCCTACGCAGTATTCTTGTAATGAGTAAATGAAATAACGTAGATAGGGTACCTGGTACAGTGTTTCACATGTGCAGATCATTCAGTGACTGACAGTTGTCATCATTCCTACTGCCCTAAGAATCCCTGATCCAGGCAAATTGGATCCTTGTGGTAGGCTGAAAACTGCACCATCACCACCCCCAGAACCCCCACCCCCGCCAAAGATGCCATCTCCTATTTCCTGATGATGAATGTTACCTTATACAGGAAAAAAGGGGGAAGGAGTCTTTGAAGACGTGATTTAGGATTTTGAGGTAGACAGATTATTCTTAATTATCCAGGTGGGCCCTAAATATGATCATATGTATCCTTATAAGAAGGCAGTTAGAGATTTGAACATAGAAGAAGACAATATGACTGTAGAGGCAGAGACTGGAGTGATGTGGCCACAAGCCAATGGATGTTAACAGCTAACTAAAAGCTGGAGGAGGCAACGTTCCTCATTTGCATTATCCACATTTCAGGTGTTCAGTAGCCACATGTGATGAGTCATTATCAGACATCACAGACACAGAACATTTTCATTACCACAGAAAGTTCCTTGGACAGTGCTGCTATATGGGGCAATCTAGGTTTAAGTAAACAGAAAATTTCCTAGGACTATGGTGATAATAGGAATATAGCAACTAGTAATAATGTTTCCTCAAAACAAAAAGGACTCGTAAAAGTATCAACTTTCTCAAGATTAATTTATCAAATTAACACAACCCTAACCAAAATTCTAAATAATATGTCTACTAGAACTTAATAAGCTGATTCTAATAATTATGTGGAAGAGAAAATGCACAGAAAAGCCTTTAAGAATTGAAAAAGAGGGCCTGTGAGATGGCTCAGTGGCATAAGCGCCTGCCGGGCAAGCACGAGGGCCCGAGTTCAACTCCCGGAACCCACATACGAGAAAAGGGCCGGTGACATCACTCAGCGGCACAGGCGCCTGCTGGGGCGCGAGGTCCTGAGGTCGACCCCCAGTACCCACAAAAAAAAAAAAAAAGAATTGAAAAAGAAAAATAATGAGAGGAATGAAGTTGCCCTTTCAAAAATCAAAATATACTATCAAGTAATTAAAACATGGTAACAATAGTTCAGTTCAGTGACATAGAATACCAAGTGTAAAAACAAACCTAGGTGTATATGGGAATTCGGTTTATGGTAAAGGTGACATTTCAATTAGAAGGAAAATGGCAGCCTATTCTGGTGGCACCACTTCAATGAAAAAAATTGTTATTAAGGGGGGAAAAAAAATCTCATTTAGCTTAAAGAGCCAAATGTAAAGAGCCAGGCACAGTGGCAGAGCATGTGTACAATCCTAGGACTCTGGGAGGCCAAGGCAGGAGGATCATAAACTCAAACCCAGCATGGGCAACTTAATGAGACCATGTCTCAAAGTAAAAAATAAAGAAAAAGGCCTGGGGATGTAGCTCAGCAGGAAGGCCCTGGCTTTAATTACAAAGTTATTAAAAGTATATATAGAAAAATTTGTTTATAACTTTAGCATTGGGAAGAATTTCTAAAGCAACATAAAATAATGAAACCATGGAAAGACATCCACATTCATAGACGAGAAGACTTACTATTGTTAAGATGTCTACTACCCAAAGCAATCTATGGATTCAATGCAATCCCTGTCAAAATTCCAATAACATGTTTTTGCATAAAATTTTAAAGACTTCTAAAATTCATATGGGGTGCTGAGGTGTAGCTCAGGGGTAGAGTGCTTGCCCAGCATATGTGAGGGCCTGGGGTTGATCTCCAGCACCACAAAAAATAAATAAAACAAAATTCACATGGAACCTGAAGGGGCTCTAAATAGTCCAAACAATCCAATAAGAACGAAGAAGTCTCACACTTTCTGATTTCAGTACTTACTACAATGCTACAGTAACCAAGTCAAGCGGTACTGTCACAACATAGACATAGAGACCAATGCAATAAAATAGAAAGCCTAGAAATAAACCCTTAAGTATTTGTTCCAATGGTTTTCCACAAGTTGCTAAAAATATTCAAGAGGGAAAGGACGGATTTTAAACAAATCGTGTTGAGAAAACCAGATATCCATATCCAAACGTAGGAAGATGAACCTTTATCCTAGATCATATACAAAAAGTAAACTCAAAATTGAGCAATGACTAATATTCAAGAGCCAAAACTATAAAATTCTTAGGCTAAAATGCAGGGAACAGTTTTATAACATTAGATTTGGCAAGGATTTCTTGGATATGACAACAGAAACACAGGCAACAGAAGAAAACACTGGTAAACCGGACTTGATCAAAAATTAAAACTTTTGTGCATCAAAGAATACTTTCAAGACATGGAAAAAGACAACTGTAGAAAGATAAAAGGCTGGGTGTAGTGGTGCATGCCTGCAATCCAAGCACTCAGGAGGCTGAGACAGGAGGATTGCCATGAGTCCAAGGCCAGCCTGAGCTACGTAGTGAGTTCAAGTCCAGCCCAAATTACATAGCAAGAGCCTGTCTCAAAAAACCAAAAACCAAAACCAAAACCAACAACAAAAAAAAAAGGATAAAATCCTTACAAACTATCTGATAAAGGATGAATATCTGGACTATATAAAGAATATCTACAGCTCAACAATAAAACACCCTGATTTTAAAATTAAGAGACATTTTAAATAAAGATATTTCTCTAAAGATATACAAATGGCCAATAAACACATGAAAACATACTCAGCCCTCAGCCTCACTAATTATTAGGGAAATGCAAATCAAAACACAATGATACACCAATTTATACCCATCAGGTATAAAAAAAAAGAAAATGATAAGTACTGGAGATGATGTGGTAATGGTAGGAATGTGAAAAGTGTGGCAGCTATGGTAAACAGTAGAGCAGTTACTCAAAATATTGAAAATAGAACTACCATATGCTCCAGGAATTCCACTTGTGTGTATATACAGTATTCAAAAGTATTGAAAATGGTAATGTGTAAAGATATTTGCACGCCAATGTTTACAGGATTACTCACAATAGTCAAAAAGTGAAAGCAACTCAAATGTCCACCAATAGATGAGTGGATAGACAAAATATGGTATGTACATACAATGTAATATTATTCAATATTAAAAAGGAAGGACATTCTGATACATAACACAACATGGATGAACCTTAAAAACATTATGCTAAGTGAAAATCTTGTCACCAAAGGACAAATATTGTTTGATTATACTTGTGTAAGATATGAAGAATGGTCAAATTCATTGAGACAGAAACTAAAATGATGGTTGCCAGGCACCAAGGGGAGAGAGAGATGGGGAGTTGCTGTTTAATGGGTATGGCATTTAATTTTGGAAAGATAAGAAAGTTCTGGAGATGGGTGATAGTGATGATTGCACAACAATATAAATGTACTTACTACCAATGAACTGTACATTCAAAACTGGTTAAAATGGGCCAGGTGTGGTGGCACACACCTGTAATGCCAGCACTCAGGAAGCTGAGGCAGGAGATTGCCACAAGTTCTAGGCCAGCCTTGGCTATATAGTAAGTTCAAGGGTTGCCTGAACTTCATGGCAAGACCCTGTCTCAAAAAACTAAAAAAAAAAAAAATTTTTTAAATGATAAATTCTAAATTATGTATATGTTACCACAGTAAAAAAATAAAAGCAGCACATGACTTTTCCAAAAGATGAGACCATAAAGGAAAACATATTTCTTATAGAGTAGTATAGTCTTTGAACAGGACAATTTGGGTAATCTACAAAAATTCCAAATGCATGTATCTCCTGATTGCCAGCGATCTACCCTAGAGAAATGCTCTCATATGTGCACATGGAGTCATGTTCGAGGACATTCCCAGAAGCAATGTTCCTAAAGAAAAGCAAAAAAAATTAAATGTTCCAATGAGAGAAATTTGAAACAAACTAGGACTCTTTAATACTAAGGAATAGGTTGCTGCAGATAAAAGGAATAAGGTTCATCTAAATATACTGATAAGGAAAAATTTCCAAGACATATGTTAAGTGAAAAAAGCAAATTTTAGAAAAAAACATTATCCCATTTATACTTTTAAGATGTCCACAAATCAAATATAGGTATATAGAGTATATACACATATATAGTACTCTCCAATAGAAATAGAATACAAGCCACAAACATAATTTCACATTTCATCTATATTTAAAAAAATAAAGAAATAGATGAGGTTTAATAGATAGATAGGGAGATAGATAGGGAGACACAGAGAGAGATTGATTGATTGATTTTGGGGATAGACATCAGGGCCTTGGATATACTAAACATATGCTTTAGCACTGAGCTACCATCACAGTCCAATAATATTTTTTATTTAATTCAATATATCAAAAACTATCATTCCAACATGTGATGCATAAAAATTATTGAGATATTTATATTTTTGGAGATAATATTCATATTTTTGGAAGATAATATATCTTCACAGTTCAGTGTATATTTTATATGTATAACACATCTCAATTCAAACTAGCCATAATTCAAGTTCTCAATAGCCACATGTGGCTAGTGGTTGTGATATTGCACAGCACATCTTGTGTGTGTGTGTTTTGAAAGCAAAGTGAAAGGTATAGAATACCTTTACTGGTAGTTTTTGAGTTATCTATGAGAATATATTCATGTATAACTTGTATTTTTTTTGTGTGTGTGTGGGTACTGTGGGTCGACCTCAGGACCTCGCGCGCCAGCAGGCGCCCATGCCACTGAGTGATATCACCGGCCCCTTTTTTGTATGTGGGTGCTGGGAGTCAAACTCAGGAACTCGCGCTTGCCAGGCAGGAGATTACGCCTCTGAGCCATCTCACCGGCCCCCTAACTTGTATTATTAAAGTTAAATTTTAAATATGACATTGCAGGGGCTGGAGATATAGCCGTCAATGGTACCGTGTGTACTAAGCATGCATGAAGACCTGGGTTCAATCCATAACACCAAAACAAAAAAATAAATATTATATTTCATATTAATTAATTCTGTTAAAATTATTTCTTTTATTACTTGATAGGTTTGTAACCAACATATTCATTTCTTTTATCTCTTTGTTTTCCTGTATTTCAATATGAGAAAAATCTTATCACAGAATTTTTTTATTTGCAAGCTGGAAAGGTAATAAAAGAACATTTTTGAAAAAACCTTGAAGTTTACTTGGCTTACCTCTTAAAATTATAAAATATTATTAGATGGTTTTCGACAAAAAATAGCAGTCACTTCCTTACTTTCAAAGTGCCTGAGTAATTAATTTCAAGTTTTGTGGTAGCCAATAATGGATGCATAGAGCATATAAACATACTCAAGTATGTACTTAAGTAATCATAAAAATAAAAAAGTTGTTCCTTGGTTTGTGGCATGAATGAAGAAATCTACAGGCAATGACATGATAGTGTTATTAGATGTACTAAACTTGATGTAAGTTGATGATTCTTCAAAACAGAGATGAACAGATAATAGATACAGAATTGGAAATGCAACAAACTGCTTCTTACAGACTTGCTATGTAGGTCATTTGCTTCTATCAGAATATCTACAAAGTACTTTAGTAGGTGTTGAAAGCAACAGAATATAACTGTGAGTACAGAAATGATTGTAGAGCTAGGTCCCATGCAACACCAAAGACCACTTCGGTATGAAGGTTGTCTGAGATAGAAAATCACTGTTGGTATAATATCCAAACCTTGGGTCATATAACTGCCTGCTTTTGCTGACAGGAAGGAAAAGCAAAGTAAATGACATTTAGGAGGTTAGACATCTGTTGAAAAATATGTCCATACAAGGTGGAGGCAGAGTTGCAAGTCAAGCTCACTAGGAAGTCAGATTTTCACTTTATTTATTTATTTTTTTTGTGGGTACCGGGGGGTCGACATCAGGACCTCGCGCGCCAGCAGGCGCCCGTGCCGCTGAGCGATATCACCGGCCCCTTTTTCGTATGTGGGTTCCGGGAGTCGAACTCGGGCCCTCGCGCTTGCCAGGCAGGCGCTTAAGCCACTGAGCCATCTCACCGGCCCAGATTTTCACTTTAAATTGGCCCTAAATTCACTTGAGGAGGAAAAGAAAAGCTCTGGAGTAGTTGGGTGTTTAGAGTGAGGATAAATTTTTTATAAGGGGCAGATACCTAAATTTAACTTTCATATTTTTTCCAGCAAACAGTGAAACAACAGATTTTTAAGGTTGCTAACACAAAATGAAAGGAATCATACCTTTCTTCCTGATCTACTTTTATTTTTTAATAAATAAAATTTTATTTGAACTGTTCCCTATAATTAACAGTCTTCCATGTCATCAATCTAGTTCTAGTTATTTAATTGCCTGTTCTCATTTTTAATTATCTATTTCAAAAATATGTACATTCATATAGTATGCAATTCAAAAGGTAATATAAAAGTAGATAGTGAGACTCCCTGCCACCCCAGAGCCACCCAACTCTCCTTCTAGAAGGTGACCACTGTTGTCAGTTTCTTGAACATCCTTACGTGATCCTTACAGAGATCATCTTTCTCTTTTCATTTTTAAATGAACTATACCACTAGTAACTTAAACTGCTATAAAATTCATACTAGCACTCCCTTCAAATTGTTTTATTAAAGCTGGACGAAGCCTTGTCACAACATGAGTAAATGAGGGAGAGGGGGAAAAAAAATGGAGAGAGAAGTTGTGTCTGCAGAGCTACTCTTGGTCTTGTATGGAGGTGAGGTTCCTTCCCATTGCCTCCAGTTTTTTCCCCATCAAGTGACTACATGTTTTCCTTCTGGTTAAAGAAACTATAAAGTGGAAGGGTAAAGGAGCAGGGTCAGGAAAGCAGATTTAAAGTTCCATGCTAACACCAGGAGTGGTGGCGCATGCCTGTGCAGCATTTGGGAGGCTGAGGCGGGGTGATCAGAGTTCAAGGCCAGCCTGAACTACATAGTGAGACCCTGTCTCAAAACAAACAAACAAAGAAACAAACAAAGAAACAAAAAAACTTCCATGCTAAGTGTTGTGGTAGTGGTGGGCTGAGGACACAGTGGCAGCAAGATGACAAAGATTGGCAGTAGAGTGTTTCAAGGTAGTTAAAGACTCACAAATGCTAATCAACATCTAACACAGATAAGATAAAGTAAGGGCTAAATACAGGTACAGGCAATATGCTGTAGGAATGTAGAGAAAGAACAAGAATGGAGGGAGGGACTTCATAAATTAGCCCAGGGCTGGTTGAACATGTCTGACGAGCTTCTCCTAGTGCACACATTTTCCCTGACTCATGAAAGCACAGAGCTGAAAGAATGCCAGAACAGTGTGCCGAAGCTCAGTCAGTAAAGAAGTCTTTTGGAACCAATGTGGAGAGGAAAAAACTGAGAATCTTGCATAAACACACACACAAAAAACAGGAATAATAATAAAAGCAGTACTGTAGTTCACAACTAACTGGTCTTCAATTGCAAGGCAGGGAAAAACATAAGCATTTTCAAAGGCTTTACTATTACAGTACATTAAAATCAGGGTTGCCAGGCATTGTTCAGCTCCTGGGGCCATCAATTACATTTTTGTTTATGTTTTAGGTATCCCTGGAATTGTACAGTGCACAATCAGCATAGCGATGCATGGCAGTCCTGTTCGGGCACACACCAGTTTTTTTGACTAACATTTTCTAAATTTTCCCATCACTAAATTTTTACTTGGAATACAGTGCATTCTTTTTGGCTAATATTTCCTATGACAAGAAGAAACAAATGTTTCAAATGTTAGGAATATATTTTCTTAAAAACCCAACATTGTTGAAAATATACTGTGGTGTAGCTACACTACAGAAGATAGCTAGCTTATATACCTAAAGTATGACATACTATACATATTTTCCAACCTATAAAGATTTTCCATGATGTGGTAGGGCTGCTCAGTTTCAAATTAAACACTATTTATTTAGAAAGTTAGGACTATTTCAAATCTAGAAGGGCCAGATAGCAGAGTAAAACAGTATTACTTCAAGACATATGGCATATTTTTACTCTGAGGCTTTGAGAATTTAATGATTACAAGTTGGAAGTTTCTGCTTTGTTTTAGAAGAAGAGCTTTTCTAATTTTCCCCAGCCTCTCTCATTTCACTGCCATTATCTAATTCAGCAAAGTACAGATATCTACCAAGTTGGAAAACATGACAGGAGGTCATATAGAAGAATTTAAAAATGAGATGTGAACCCAACTTTTGTATTTAAAGTTGTGCAACTATTGTCCATAATTCCTGGTTCTAATAATCCTAATAAGTGATTAGAAAGGCTCAAACCCAGTGAAATCCAGAAATATTTGTTATCCTTTGATATGGCTTTGTTTCCTTCTCCTCTCTGCTCTTTGCATTAATTGCAAAGGAACCAGTCTCTTGAGTTTCTTTTTCTTCATAGATTTTGAGCTAACTCTTTTGCTCACATTTTCCCCATTTGTGAAAATATTTACCCTGGGGATATCCCACTACGGCAATGAGAACTAATTGAGGAAGGGTTTTTAGGGGGTGGGGTTGGGCAGTTATAGCAGCTAAAACCCTATTTCTATTAGTGTCTCTTTTTTTTTTCTTGTCCTAGTCTAGGAGAATATTTACACACAAACAAGATTTAAATCTAATAGATTTCCAGGGAATATTACATATGTTAAATAAAATCACATGTTTGAAAATGTTTGGCACAAAGGTTGGTACATAATAACCACTCAATACAAATTGGTTGTATCTAGTTTAATACTACCTAATTTTGGTGAATATAGGATTGCTATAAAATGAAATATGCATTGAGCTAGCATGGTCACTTCAAAAAAAATCTATCTTATTTTGAAGTATGGAAGTATAAGGGTTCTCTGAGTGGTAAGTGCAACTACATATCTAATAACAAAGTCTTTCACTTCATGTCTCAGCTGCAAACTTCTAGAGTTCCCATGAATGCAACAGGGGAAAGTAAATGACATATGTTTGAACATGCTAAACTTACAATGAGGAAAACTATAAAAGGAGAATGGAAGTTAAAGACACTAAACACTTAAATTCGTATAAACTGAGACATCTTCTCAAATGCCACCCAAGGAGCAATGAATAAGCTTGAAGAGTATCGTCTGGCTCTTTTCATGGTATAGTGTATAGACTAAGAACAAGAGGGCTGGGTTCCATTAGTGACTTGCAAGTTTCCATCACAGTTAAAAAAAAAAAAAAAAAAAAAAAAAAGGAGGGGTATCATATTTGCCATGTACCAAACAGGGATGCTTTGAGTATTAATGACATAATGTCTGTAAAGAGGTTGGAGTTCCTTGGAAAAAAGACACTACATAAATATAAAGTTATAATATTTAGGCTTAGTCCACAATGTGAGACCTGCTTTCTTTGGCTCATGAGGTCATCAGCAGTTTTGTAAAATGTGTTCAGGCACCCACAGAGGAGCCTTGTTAGCTTCCTCATAAGTGGACTGTACAGCTAATTTGACACACCTGGTTGGAAAAGTCACATGGAGTCATGGTCTCCAAGGGGATGCAGATGGGGAGTGCTGACTATCTCACCTGAAGAGTGAGATATAGCCTAGAGAGCATTTCCACAGTGTTTTGGGCTTCCAAAGAATGCAGTGGGAGTTTGGATTGTTTTGGCTTAGAATTAAACAAAAGTCCACACCATATCTTGATTTAAAAGAAAGGCTAAATTTGCAACTCAGATAAGGAAAATTTGGAGTAAGAGTAGACATGAGAAAGCTACTTCTTGAAGGATTAGTTTATATCTTGGAAGGATTTAGAGGCAAACTAGGATATGATAGTTTTGTCCTGGGAAAGCTGTAGTCTCCAGTTTAGTCTCCGATGGCAATGTCCTGCCTACGCATTAGTGTTTTTCTCTGTGAAAAAGTTATCAAGGGCCATCTCACAGAGGTTTTAGTTCTAATGTTTGAAGAGACAATCAACTCAGTGTAGATGTTGTCTTGCAAAATCTTGTGGTATAACTGAATGACAGTAATGTTATTGTGACTATTTGTTTTTCTCAGTTTTTAAGGACAAGATGAATTTTGATCCAAAGGTCTCAGGGCTTCAGAAATCACCCTCTTCAAAATGTAAGGTTCACAAACATATTATTAATCATTATCACACAATCACAATCCAGAGACTATATCCATAATACAAAAACATTTGAATGAAAGGAATATTAAGGAGTCTTCCCCAAAATTTAGTTGTTTTCGTTCAGTTATATGATCTTTGACAAAGGGGCCACAGCCATACACTGGAGGAGAGACAGCCTCTTTAATAAATAGTTTCTCTTATATGAGAAACCCAAATTATAAATAAAGAGCAAAATAAAGGAAGTAGGAAGTAGGGAGATAGATCTTTCTCAAATGGGAAGGGGATCAAGAGATCAAGGGAGGGTAAAGGGAGGAGAGCGAAGGGGGATGAAAACAAGATAATGATGTATTATGTACACGTATCAGCTCCACACAAGGAATGTAAACATTATGTACTGCAAATGTATAGACATAGGCATAGGCAAGGACTTTCTGAACAGAGCCTCAATTACACAAGAAATAACATTAAAAGTCAACAAATGAGATCATATGCAATTAAAAATCTGCATAGCAAAGGAAACAACCAACAATGTAAAGCGACAACCCACAGAATGGGAAAAAAATTTGCCAGTTATTCCTCAGACAGAAGAATAATATCTAGAACATACAAAGAACTCAAAAAATTAGGCTCCCCAAAATAAAAGACCCAATAAAAAATGGGCAACTGAAATGAATAGACACTTCTCAGTTGAAGAAGAACAGATGGCCACTAAGTACGTGAAAAACATTCAACATCTCTGGCCATTAGAGAAATGCAAACTAAAACAACACCAAGATTCCATCTTACTCCAGAAAGAATGGCTATCATCAAGACACCAAATAATAACAAATGCTGTGGGGTAAAAGTAACCCGTCTACATTGTTGGTGAGAAGGTAAACTAGTACAACCATTATGGAAATCAGGATGGAGATTCCTTGAAAAACTAAAACTAGAAATTCCATTCAACTCAGCTATTTCCCTTCTAGGTTTGTTTCTGCAAGAGTTAGACATCATATTACAGTGATACATGCATACCCATATTTATAGCAGCACAATTTATAATAGGTAAATCTTGGAAGTAGCCTATAGATCCATCAACAGATGAATGGGTAAAGAAAATGTATTTATATACAATGGAGAACTATTCTGTCATATAAAAGGATAAACTTGAATCATTTGAAGGAAGTGGATGTACCTTGAAACCATAATATTAAGTGAATAAATCAGACACACAAGCTTAAATATCACATGATTTGTCTTATATGAGAAACCCGAAATACAAATAAAAAGCAAAGTAAAAGACAAATAATAGGAAATAGGGGGATAGACATTTTGCACATTGGAAGGGGACCAAGAGATGGAGGGAAGGAGAGGGTAGAAAGGGGATGAAAAAATAATCGAGATGTATTATGTACATGTACCAACTCTCCACGAGGAATGTAATCATTATGTACTACAAACATGTACTAATAAAAAATAAAAATTGAAAAAAATGTAGTTGTTTTATTCCTACATTGAGTTAGGTTGGCTGTTCTTTCAGAAGTCCTTTTTCCACTGATTGCTATATTTCAGACCAAATAATGGTAATAACAATATGCTTTTTTTAGGGGAAAGGGAACATAAATGTTATGCTCTCCTCAGAACATTGTCACATCAACACTAAATAGAAAGCACTTTCTAAGTAAAATACTGATCTTAGTTCTTCTTCTTCCCAACCCTTCATCACCAGCTCAGTCTCAAAACCTTAGGTATGGCATCTTAGGAATGGCAGAGCAAGACAGGCATCTACAGTAAGTAGATGGAGGTAGCAGAGTCTGAGCAGGCTGAGGAGGGCATCCATGTTGAAGACATGACTGGTGTGAGGATTCAGACCCCTGATGGAGTAGGGAAGGTGTCACAGATGTGAGTAACCTACAGCTGGGTGTTAGAGCCTGAGTAGGGTGGCATGGGCATCTTTGTGAGGAAAAGGTTCAGGGCAAAGTGTCAAAGCTCAAGAAAGTGAGGAGGAAGTCTGGGATACAGAGTCAGAGTCCTAGAGAGGTGAGATGGGTGTTTGGCAAAAGAGGCAACGATGGGAATTTGGTTACATTCCAGGAAACTGATCAAATAAGTAAAGTGTTAAGGATAATAGGAGCCAGGTTTCTCAATAAAGGAGAAATTACAAGCATGAAAATTGAGAAAACTACAATGACCTTATAGTTTTGGACTGGAATTGGCAGTACTGTATTAGATGTGAACTCATGGGCTTCCACATAGAAACATAAATATAAATGTGTGTGTGCGTGCATGTGCATATGTGTCTTTACTTGTATGTATTCTCTAGCTCTGTCCACTGACAGAGCCCATGGTTTGGCTGCTAAAAAACCACGGGTATTCCAAGAAATGGCTGATTCCAGGACTAGCACAGGGAAAGTACAAGAAGACTCTGGAGCAGCTTGTCATGCCAAAATGTAAGGAAGTGTTCAAAGAATTAGGAAGACAAACCTAAGAAGCCTTCTTGACGGGGCTCTCACTGGCAAAATCTTAGCAAATATAAACATCAAAGTAAATAATTATAACCGCTGATAAAATAAGGATCCATGCGTTCATAGTGATGTAAATGAATAAATGGGATGTTTGATGAGGATCAGGATAATTTACACAATTTCAAAGTATTTCTCCATAAACCATTTGTTAATTACAAAGAAAAAAGTAGCTTTACAGTAGAGAAGGCTGGTATACAACACCTTAATATAGTAACCAAATAAATATTAGTTATGGGACAAATCAAAATCATGTGCCATGTGAAGTAACCATTATTCAGCACCACTTTGGTGGTATTTAAAAAGATGCATACCTGAAATCTAACCCTGAGGAAACAGACAAATCCAAATTGAAGATGTTCTACAAAATAAAAGGCCGTATTCAAACAAATCAAGGTCATGAAAGTCAAGGTAAGACTGAGGACCTGTTGCAAGATAAAGAAGGCTTAAGACATTTGACAAGGAAATGAAACATGTGATTCTATGAGGATCCTTTGTTGTAATAGACATTTTTGGGACAACTGGCAAAATCTGAATGGAGTCTGAAGATTAAATGAAAGTAATGTATCAAAGATTAAGCCCCCTTGGCTTTGGTGACCCCATCACTGGGATGTCTATTTGATGACTGATTTTGCTGTACCCTAGTACATACTTGCTTTCCTATTTTCTAATCATTTTGTAACACACGTGCTGCCTCTTTCCTTTAAAAGGCTTATTGGTACTCAAAACAAAAACAAAAATAAGAAAACAAGAAAAGAAAAGAAAGAAAGAAAGGATAGCTGAGCATGTGGTGAACACCTGTAATCCCAGCACTTATGAGGCTGAAGCAGGACGCTCATGAGTTTGAGGCCAGCCTGGACTATAGAGGGAAACCCTGTCTTAAAAAAAGAAGTTAGGGCCGGTGAAATGGCTCAGCGGCGTACGTGCCTGCCTGTCTAGCGCGAGGGCCCGAGTTCGACTCCTGGAACCCACATACAATAAAAGGGCCGGTGATATCGCTCAGCGGCACGGGCGCCTGCTGGCGCGCAAGGTCCTGAGTTCGACTCCCGGTACCCACACACACACAAAAAAAGTTAATTTCCTAGCTTTGGTTGGTGTGGGGAATGTCCTTATTTCTAGGCATTGCATAATACAGTGTTCAGGGGTGATAAAGCAAATAATTCAGGAAAAAGCATGGTTTGTGCTATACTTGTAGCTTCTCTGTAAATTTATTTCAAAATAAAAATAAAAATATTGATTTTAGAAAAAATATTTATTTCATTCTGTTGATATTATACATATTTCGCTGACAAATACTGTGGAAACTGAAGGCACCTATCTATTGACAATTCTGAGATGTGTCTATTTGTGAGGTGTCAATAAGCTTAGCTGCTTCTTCCAGAAACAGAAAGAGAGCCAGAGAAACTGAAGATGAGGGAATGAGGAGAAAATGGACAGAGGTAAAGTCAGATCCTGGGGCTGAATCAGATCAGGTATAGCCACAAAAGGCAACAGTGAAGTAAAATGAACAGATTCATATCTTTTAAATGTCTCTGGTGGCGTGGTGGCATAAGCCTGTAATTCCAGCACTCTGGGAGGCTGAGGGAGAAGGATCACAATGGGCAGGTTAGCAATTTAGCAAAACCCTATCTCAAAAATAAAAAACAAGGGCTGGGGATGTAGTTCAGTGCAAAGCCTCTGGGTTCAATCCCCAGTACCAAAACAAAACAAACCAAAAACAAAGCAAAAGTCTGGATATTTTGTATCAAATAAACTGTGCAAGGGCAAAAATGAAGCAGGCAGGGAGACCACAGCAGAGGTACTGTTTGGTTGGGCTGGAGTGGTAGCAATGACATTAGTGGGAAGTGGTCAGACTTTGATATATTTTGAATGGAAAGCTCACTAGATCTGCTGATGGACTGGATGTGGGTTATAAAGGAGAAGAACCAAGGATGGCTTCTAGGGTTTTTGTTGGAACAACTGGATAAATGATGGTGTCATTTACTGAGATGGGAAAGGCTGAGGAAGTGACTAATGATAGGAAAATAAAAAGAATTGCAGATTACACAGTGGAATGGTGGAGATGAAAGCCTGACTAAAGTGAGCTAAAGAGAACAGAAAGCAAGGAAGTGGAAAACACAGATGATTTTCTTGAAAGATTGATATGATTTGGGTGAATGGAAACATAGGACAAGAGAAAATGTAGACAAGAGAAAATTGTTAAGATAAAGAGGAAGAAATGAACTTGACTCAAGGAAAGGGAACACATTGGGTAATAAGACAGAGAAATAAGACAGGTATGGCAGAGTCAGATTATGAACAGCTCAAAAACCAGGTTTAGACTTGATGTAGTAGGAAACAGGAGTAATGAGGTATTTTTGATAGGGAAGTGTTACGATGAAAATTATACTTAAAGCAGATTGGATGGCAGTGGTATGCAGGGTAGAGGAGGCTGTGGGAGAGCCCGGAGGCAATGGCAGCAAATCAAATGTCAGAGAATGAAAATCTAGGCAAAGGATGAAAATTTTGGCACCATGAACACACTGGAAAAGGAAGGCTTGGGGGAATCCTGACACCTGACTAAATAAGGAGACTGATTTCAAGTTTCTGAACCTAAGACACTGAGATAAACATAATGATGAGAAGGAAACCTGGTAAGGAAACTTGTTCTGGGTGTGGAAGGGGAAGTGCAATGGTGAACAAAATGGTACACATACTGGATTTGACATGATAGTGGGACATCAAAAGAGAAATGTCCAGTAGAATTTTAAAGATAAAGAAGTGGAGATTTGGGCATGGTCAAGGCTTAAGATAAGACATTAAGAAGTCAACAGCATATGTATGTGATGCTTAGATCCCTGAGAATGGATGGACTCTTCAAAAGGAAGCATAAAGAACTAGAAGAGAACATTGTCGAGCACCTTAGAGATGTTTGGAGAAGTCCACAATTAGAGGTGGGAGGAGTAACAAAAACAAGAGAAATTGATGATAGGTCAAACACATGGAAAGAAAATGAGAAAAGAATAATAAATAAATAAGAAGAAATGTTTGTAAAAAAGGATGTACTCGATAGAATAAAATAGATCCAGAAGAATGAAACAGGAGCAAAGACCATAGGATCTTTTAATTAGAAAATCCTGGTTTATTTTGAAAAGACTAGTTAGGAAAGTGAAGGTGGGGGAAGAAGCCAGTTTTCTGCATAGAAGAATAAGGAAGGAGGAATGCAGTAAAAAACAGTATTTTGTTAAAAATTTTGGTAAAGAAAGGAAAGAAACAGGACAGTAACTAAAGGAGAAAGCAGGATCACTTGAAGACTATTTTTTCTTTTTTTTTTTTTGAAAAGGAAGAAACAAAACTTTATTTGCAGACAACATGATCATCCATGTAGAAAATCCTAGCAAATCACAAAAAAAACTCCTAGAACTAATAAATGAGTTTAGCAAGTCACGACCTAAAGTTCAATTTAAAAACATATTTCTATATAGTATTAGCAATAAACAACTGGGATTAAAAATTAAAACCAAGGGCCAGTGATATAGCTCAGCAGCATAAGTGCCTGCCTGGCAAGCGTGAGGTCCTGAGTTCGACTCCTGGTACCCGCATATAAAAAAAAATTAAAACCAAACAGGATTATTTACAATAGCAGCAAAAAAATAACTATTTAATATGTATAAATCTAAGTTTTCAGTATATCGAAAACTAGAAAACATTGGCTTAAGAAATCAAAGAAGGCTTGCTGCTTCGCTGTTTCCTGCTTGCTTGCCATGGACTATTTCTCCTCTATGATGCCCCTCTGCCACCCCACCCTGCCTTGGAACCAGCTAACTATGAACTGAAATCTCTATAAACTTTGAGTTGAAATAAACCTTTCCTTCTTAAAAAAAAAAATAAAAGACCTAAACAAATGCAAAAATATAATATTTTTAAGCCAATTCTAATTGACAGAGACAGGCTCGACATAATCAAATTTCAGCACAGTCACAAAGATCAATGGAACAGAACAGAGTCCAGAAATAGAACCACAAGAACATAGTCTATAATTGATGATTTTTACAAAAATGTAGAATAATTTAATGGAGAAAGGATATTCTTTGTCAACAAATAATGCTGGAACAACTGTATATTCAGACACAAAATAATAAACTTTGAGCAATTCTTTATTCCTTGTAAAAAATAAAGTCGAATGGATCACAAACCTTTATAAAACTACAAGAAAACATAGGCACAAATCTTTGTGACTTAGGCAAAGATTTTTTAAAATCATGTCAAATCAATATTTATTTTTTTAGTGAACACTACAGATACATAACCCAGAGGTTCACAAGTGATTTACTGAAAAACGCATTATATGTTAGGATATTTCCACCTGGAGTACGAGGAAAGATGTAGGAGGAAATAACTGACATCAAACTTTTCATATTACTTATTTATACTGTTCTCCACTACATGAGAAACTGTCACAGGATTTTCTTTTTTTTTTTTTTTTTTTTTTTTGTGGGTACCGGGGGGTCGACCTCAGGACCTCGTGCGCCAACAGGCACCTGTGCCGCTGAGCGATATCACCGGCCCCTTTTTCGTATATGGGATCCGGGAGTCGAACTCGGGCCCTCGCGCTTGCAAGGCAGGCGCTTATACCACTGAGCCATCTCACCGGCCCAGGATTTTCAAAATAGGCTTTCACACATAAGTTTTCTCCCCAGTGTGACTTCTTTCATGTATTTGACATTGTGTCTGAATGCTTCCCCACAGTGCTTACATATATAGGGTTACTCCCCAGTGTGAGTTGCTTATGTTTACAAAATGAGGATTTAGTAGCAAATCCTTTCCCACACTGCTTACATACATAGGGTTTCTCCCCAGTATGAGTTTTGTCATGTGTCTGACAATAAGTGTGTGCACTGAATGCTTTCCCACATTGTTTACATACATAGGGTTTTTTCCCCAGTGTGACTTCTTTCATGTATTTGATATCAACTGTGTCTTCTGAATGTCTTCCCCTACTGTTCACATACATAGGCTTTCTCACTAGTATGACTTCTTTCATGTCTTTGACAATATTGGTGTGTATTGAATCCTTTCCCACATTGCTTACATACATAGGATTTCTCCACAGTGTGAGTTCTTTCATGCATTTGACAATAAACACATGCAGTGAATGTGTTCCCACATTGCATACTTACATAGGGTCTCTCCCCTGTGTGACTTCTTTCATGTATTTGATACTCTGTCTTCTGAATGCTTTCCCATATTTCTTACATACACAACTAGTGCTTTAATGTCTTTGACAATATCTGTGTGTACTGAATGTTTTCCCACATTTTTTATATAGTACATAGGGTTAGGGTTAGGGTTAGGCTTAGGGTTTCTCCTCAGTGTGAGTTTCTTCATGCACTTGACAATAACTGTGTATACTAAAAGCTTTCCCACATTGCTTGCATACAAAGCGTTTCTGCCCAATGTGAATTCTTTTATGTCTACCAATGAAACATTAGAAACAAAATCTTTCCCACATTGCTTACATACATAGGAGTTCTCCCCAGTGTGACTGACTTCTTTCATGTCTTTGACAATGACTGTGTCTCCTGAAGGCTTTCCCACATTGCTTACATATATATGGTTTCTCTCCAGTGTGAATTCTTTCATGTACTTGACAACTACTATGGGTACTGAAATCCTCTCCACATTGCTTACACACATACCTATTTCCCCCACTGTGATTTCTTTCATGAGTTTGAACATCCATTGGCTTTGCTGGAGGCTTTCACACTTTCCTTACATACAGTGGTTTTCTTTCCAGGGTGAGTTCTTTCACTAAAATCAGAGTAGGTTTTCCAACATCGCTCATATTGATAGGGTTTTTCTCCAGCCCATAGTCCTTACATGCTTCTGAAAGGACTGGAAAGCACTACAGTTTCCTCCATATTCATTACATTTATGCAGTGAAGATTTTTTTCCTACATAATGTTTACACCAATTTTATTCAAAGTTTATCTCTTTCTTGATCTCTCTGCACGTCTTTACAAATAAATAGTAAGGTACCTGTCTTGCTTTTGAAACTATCTTTTACCAACATTTTTTTCTTAAATTGAGCCTAGAGATATTCTGGCAATCTCTGAAAAGATTTGTGTGAGTGAGAAATAATTTATATGCACATATTTTCATATAATGTAATGTATTATATTCAGTAAACTTCTATCCTGGTGAGATATTTATTTCTAAGTGGAAGACAATGAGTTAATATTCTCTTATTGAGTTCATTTGCACTTAAATTCTTTAAAAATATTTATAATATTTGTACAATATTAAGAAGTGTTTTTTATGTTAAAATTCTCAAGCAATCTTTACCAATTCTCAGAAATCCTGTGTGAAACAAGTAATAATTTTATTCTTCAGACCACTATGCTTAAAGAAAAAACTGAATTACTTGTCCTATAAACTACCTCTTGACATGTTTATACTTTTAGAAACATACTACTGACTTCTGATAAAGATGGCAAGCTGACACATCATTTATTTAGTTTCTTCCCCAAAACTCACTATAATGACAGTAAGATGATTTATTTAAAAGACAGAAACCCAAAAAGAGAGTGAGAGAGGAGACATTAGCAGTAAAATTTTGGAAGCCAGAAAGCAGATGGAAGATACAGAACTAAGGTAGCAGACCTAAGAAACCTAAACCAATAGTAGACCAAACCAAGGACCAACCAAATGTTTATCATTCTAAGGAATTTCTAGCAGGTACTCTTGGAAGAGGGGATGAAAAAAGGTGGGCAGAGAGGCTAAAATAAGGAAGACCAATAGAAAGATATTTATGAAGCTGTTGGAATCCTTGGGATCCCTTCCTCAACTTTGTAGAAGAAATTACCCCTCTTCCACACAAATGCCTAATCACTAGAGTGTAGAGATGGACAGTAGAGTATAAAGCACATGTGGCATAGTTGGTGCACTCTTGTAATCCCAGTACTCTGGGAAGCTGAGGCAGGAGGATCACAAGTTTGAGCCCAGCGCTGGCAATTTAGCACTTAGTGAGATCTTGCCTCAAAATTTAACACTGAAAAAAAGGGCTGGGGATGTGCAAAGGTTTTTAGTTTAATCTAGTACTGGAAAAAAATAAGAAGGAGGAGGAAGAGGAAAATCAGGAAGAGGAGGAGAAGGAGAAAGAAGAGAGGAAGAAGGAGAAGGAGAGGAATAAGAAGAGGAAGAAAAAATACCATTGAGACAGGGTTATGGCACTGGAATAAGGGAGTTAAGTGAAAGTATACATACTGAATGCAGAGACCCTCAGTTCTCTACCTCTGTTTGGCTCCTAAACACTGGTGGTCAGCCTTGCTGCTTAGGAACTGACCAAGAAGAAATTCTTTCTTTCTTTATTTTTTGTGTGGGTACCAGGGGTTGAACTCAGGACCTTGCACTTGCCAGGCAGGAGCTTATGCCGCTGAGCGAAACTCTTTAAAATATAGACATTGGGGATTTTCCCAAAGGCATGACTAAGTCATTCTGTAATGAAGGCCACAATCAGCAGGACTCCTCTACAAGCTCAGAGCTTAACAGTTTCCTTACTGATAAATGTGAGCAGACAATCAAGGATTACCAACCACTGGAGGACTCCTAAGTGGGGAAACAACGGAGGAAACAAACACAAACAAACAAACAAAAAATTTGTTTGGAGATAATTCTGTAACCATCATCAAGAAAGCTTACCATAAAAGAAAAGCCACCTAAGAATTTTTCAGTATCTAATATAATTTAGAATATGTCAGTAACTAGTGCTTATGTTATAGTAAAGGAATGCCATAAAAAGGAATGTTCAGAGAACAAAAGGCTCTTGGGAATGAAAAGAAAGTAGTGCAAATGAAAAATCAATAGAAAAGTCTAAGGCTATGTTGAGGAGTTCTTCCCAAGAATAGAACAAAGACACAAATGTGGAAAATTGGACAGAAAAAAACAAGAGTACTTCCACAGGAAGTCCAATACCTAAATATTAGGGGATACAGAAAGAAATGACAGAAAAATTAATGGGATATAATTTTCATCAAGGAAATAATTCAAGACAATTTCCCAGAACTAGAGGAGGCTTGAGTTACCAGATTGTAACGGGCCATTGAGCACCTAGCACAAATAATGGATGAAAATAGACCTACATCAAAGCCCGCTGTTATGAAATTTCAGAACCCTACGAAAAAGTTTCCAGACAGGAAAAATCAAATGATACATAGACTCAGAATCAGAATGGCTTAGAAATTCTTGAAAACAACAACACTGGAAGCTAGAAAACAGAGGAACTATGTCTCAAAAATTATCATAGAAAATAACTGTCCTCTCATATTTTTATTTCCAGCTAAACTCTCAATCAAATATAAGAATAATGACATTTTTAGGACATGTAAGATCTCAAAAACTTATTTAGCATTCAGTCCTCTTTAGGGAAGTTACCAGAGAACATGTGCTCCACCAAAATAAGAGAAAAAACCAAGAATAGGAGACAAGATATCTAACATAGGATAGGGCAAAGAATTCCCCAGAAGTTGAAAAGGGAGATACCAGGATGAGAGACCAGCACCAGGACTACCAGCCATCCCAGAGACAGTCATCCAGGTAGAATAACCATACAAATTTGATCGGAGGTGAAACGCTCCAGGAGAAATTTCTCAGTAAAGATGAAATTGCTTCTGAATATCTGAGGGAGATTTAGACCAGCATTGCCTATTCGAACTTCTTGTGATTGTGGAAATGTTTTATATTTGCACCATCCAATACAGTAGCCACTAGCCACAGTACTTAAAAATGGCTGAACTTGCTATTTTATTTAATTAAAATTAAATTTTGTTTTTGTTTTCTTGAGACAGGATCTCGCTATGTAGTGCAGGCTTGTCTTGAACTTACTATATAGGCCAGCCTGGCCTCGAACTTGCGGCGATCCTCCTGCCTCAGCCTTCTGAGTGCTGTGACTACAAGCGTGTGCCACCACACCTGGTCGTAAATTTTATTAGCCATATGTGATTAGTTGCTACCATTTGAAGCAGTGCAGATTTTTTTTTAATCAGATCATCTGTTTATTGAAGTATTTTCTCTTATGCTTCTTAGCTAGGTGGGCATTGCAATGCACCATTGTTGATGTCATCTATGATGTCATGATGGTCATGATGGTGACCATCAACACTGCAGCCCTCAGACTAGGCAGTCTCTAGGATCTCTTTAATGGTTCCAGAAAGGTCTCTGGCTAAAGATTGGTGCCCCATTTGTTGGACAATGTTGACAATCTCGTCAAAAATGAGATTTATACTTTGCTTAATATTTTTCCGATTCTTTCTGTCTCTTGGTGGGTGATGACATCATCAAGGCAGCTGGTGACTGGATGATCAGGACCCTGATGGCTCTGATGATCAGGACAGAGGCAGAAGGCACTACCTTAATGTCTGTTCTGAATGGTTAGTTTCACTGTAATCCTCATACCCTTCCAGTCACTAGTTTCCTTGACAATGTCATCACCCACTTTTTTGGAGACAGATCTTGGGGGCGAGGGCAGACATGGTGCCAACCTCATCACTGGCACACCTTGGGTACACAACTTTGATCTCGTCGGGGTTGAATTTGGGCAGCAATGTAGGAACAGCTGGTGTCAGCTGGATTCAAGACAACCAAATAAAGTTGCACCTTGGCCTCCTCAGAACCAAAACCCGAAAGAGCAGTGCAGATTTAGATAGTAAATAGAAGGTTCGGAGTTGAATTAGAAATAAGTAAACAGGTGGCTAAACAAATGAAAGACAATTATTAACTGTAGAGAAAACAAATACTTGTACAAGAAAGAAAAATCATGGCTTACTACATAACTCAGCTCTGTATAGAATTATATAGTAAAGACTGGGAGTGTAGCTGAGTGGTACAGTATATACCTTGCATGTGTAAGGCCCTGAATTCAATCCCCAGCATACCCTCCTTAAAAGAATTATATAGTTATAAAGCCTGGTGTGGTGGCACTCGGGAGGCTGAGGCAGGAGGATTGCCACAAGTTTGAGGCTAGCCTGGGCTCCATAGTGAGTTCAAGGCCAGGCTGAACTACAGAGCAACACCCTGTCCCCCACCCAAATTAGTTATAATATGATTGACATATCCTAAATTATATTAGATACTGAAAAGTTGTTAGGTGGCTTTTCTTTAAAAAGCGTATTTTCTACAGGACAATAATTTTTTTTCTTCCTCTCATTGTTTTATCAAAATTTATCGAATAAATCCTTCGCTAAGAGACATTTAGATTATTTCCAATTTGGAAACATTCAATCAGACTTTAATGATTAACATGATGGATCATTGCTTTTTAAAATTCAACTGTAGTCTGGGCGTGGTAGCACATGCCTGTAATCCCAGCACTCGAAGGCTGAGGCGGGAGGATCACTGTGAGTTCGAGGCCAGCCTGGGCTACAAAGTGAATTCAAGGCCAGCCTGAACTGCATAGTGAATATTTTATTTGTTTCAAAGTGACAAATAAAATAAGATAAAAATAAATAAAATTCAACTGTAACAGGCAAAATTTACATACAATGAAATGCACAATCAAATGTATCTACTTTAAGTGTATACATTTTGTGCTTAATAAATGTATATATCCTTGTAACCATCACTACAATGAAGATACAAAATATTTCATTATCCTAAAAAGTTCCCTTATGTCCCTTTGCACTAAATACACCCCCACATCCAAACACCAATTTCTTTCTTTTCACTACAGATGTTTGTTTCTTCTAGAGTTTTTACATAAATGAAATTACACAGAATTTATTCTTTCGTTTTTGACTTTTTTCTGAGTTCTAAAAATTCATTCATATGTTCACATATCAGTAGGTTCTTTTTTTATTGCTCATAGTAATTCATTTTCTGAAGATACCTAAAATTTGATTTGCTGATATATTGTTTCTACTTTGGAGCTATTATGAATAAAGCTATTATAAACATTCACACACAAGTCTTTCTGTGATTATATTTTTCATTTGCTCTGCATAAATACCTAGGAGTGAAAATTGGTGCATCATATAGTAAGTGTATGTTTTACTTTATAGGAAACCAATATTTCCCAAAGTGGTTGTGCCACTCTACACACCTACTAGCAGTACACATATGAAAATTCCAAAAACTAATAACCTTGAAATTTGGTGATATTAATCCTTTAGGTTGTTCAAGTGGATATGCACTTGTATCTCATTTTTATTATGTATTTTATTATATATATTATATCATTTTAGTTTATTTTATATTTAAATTTCTCTGATCACTAACAAAATCTAGCTTTTCTATGTGCTTATTTGGCCTTTGAAATATTTTTGTGTCTGTCAAATTCTTGGCCATTTTTTAAAATGGGGTTGTTTGTCTTCTTGCTGAGTTATAAATGTTCTTTACATAGTTTGACTATAAGTTGTTTTGTCAGATATATGTATTAAGAATATTTTCTCTTTCACTTAGCTTGCATTTTCATTTTTCTTTCCCTACTCCTCCCATCCCCATCCTGGAGATGGAATTCAGGGATTGTTAGGCAAGTGCTCTACCACTGAGCTACATCTCTAGCCCCATTTTCTTAACAATGTCTTTGTGAAAGAAATCTTAATTTTGATAAAGTCCAGTTTAGCATTTTTTTCTTTCATGGTTAATATTTGTAGGGAACAGCCTAAGCAATTTTTTGCCGAAAGCTTATATTTAGCTCTTTATATTATTTTGAATCAATCTTATGTACAGTGTAAGGTAATGATTGAGATTAATTTTTCCCATATAGATATCTAGTTATTCCAGTACCAGTCATTGAGAAGACTATTATCTTGATACATTATAAAAAATTGACTATATATTCTACATCCATACAACTCCTCATTCTATTCCATGGATCTATATGTGTAACTTTACCACAGTGTCACACTGTCTTCTTTGCTGTATACATATTTATAGTTTTAAAATGATAGAGTTAAGATCTCCAACTTTGTTCTTTTTCAAAAATTTTATGACATTTCTAGGCCTTTGGTAATTCTGGAATCAACTGATCAATTTCTATATAAAAGAAAAGGTGTGGGGCCGGTGAGATGGCTCAGCGGCTTAAGCGCCTGCCCGGCAAGCGCAAGGGCCCGAGTTCGACTCCCGGAACCCACATACGAAAAAGGGGCCGGTGATATCGCTCAGCGGCACGGGCGCCTGCTGGCGCGCGAGGTCCTGAGGTCGACACCCCGGTACCCACCAAAAAAAAAAAAAAAAAAAAGAAAAGGTGTGAAATTTTGACTGGGATTGCATTGTATACATAGATTAATTTGGGAAGAACTGATTCCCCCCCCCTTTCTTTTGCAGTGCTTTCTTTTGCTTGCATAATAGGCAAGCACTCTACCACTGAGCTACATTTTCAGCCCAAGAACTGACATCTTAATTGAATCTTACAATTCATGAACATAGTTAACATCTATATTTAGGTCTTTAATTTTGCTCAGCAGTATTTTGAGTTTCCATCGTATACATCTTTTTTGGGGGGTTTGATACAGGGTCTTGCTGTGTAGTTCAGGCTGGCCTTGAACTCACTATGTAGTCCAGGCTGGCCTTGAACTTGTGACAATCCTCCTGCCTCAACCTCCCAAGTTCTGGGATTACAGGCATGCACCACCACACGCAGCCATTGTATACATCTTGGTATATGTCTTATTAATTTAGCCTAAGATTTTTCTGTAACATTGTAAATGATACTTTAAAATTTTATGTCCAATCATTAATTGAGAGTATAAAAATATAATAGACTTATGTATTGATCCTGTATCCTGTGACTTTGTCTTCCTTGGAGATTTCTTAGGATTTTCTATTACACAATCATGTCATTTTCAAAAAATTTAGTTTTACTTCTTCCTTTTCAATCCATATGCATTTTATTTTTTATGCTTGCCTTAATATACTGGCTAGGATCTCTAGTAAAATGTTGAATGGAGGTGGTAAGAGTCAATAATCTATTATTCCCTAACTTAGATGCAAAGTGTTTGTTCTTCCACCATTGAATATTATGCTACTTTTAGGTTCTTCAGGTTCTTTTATAAGCTGAAGAAATTCCTTTCTATGCTTTGTTTTCTAGAAGCTTTTAATTTTTTGATTAAAAAAATGGAATTTGAATTTTGTTGAATGCTTTTTCTGCATTCAAGAATATCTACTATAAGATTAAACAATATTATTTCTTCCCTATTTGATAGAGTTCATCAGTTTGTAAAATTTGCAGCCACTATATTTTAAAACCCCATCCAATTTTTGAAATTTGAATTATATCCAGGTTAGACTGCTTGATATTATACCCGAAGTCACTGAGGCACCATTCTTTTCAGTTGTTTTGCTTTCTCATTATGCTTGAATTTGAATAATTTTTATCTTTCTGTCTTCAAATTCACTGAACTAATGTAGCCTCTAATCTGCTGCTAAACATAAACAGTGACACTTTTAAATTCTAGATATGGTAGTTTTTCAAAGCTAGAATCTATTTGCCTTCCCCTCTTTTAACACCTTCCATTTTCTGCTTCATTATATTCATGTTTTCCTTTAAGTTTTTGAGCATATTTATAATAGTTCGTTTTCATTTACTTTATTGAGACATAATTTATACAAAATAAAAATAGAGTTATTAAGTCATTAAGTCGTAAGTCTCTGACTTACAAACGAGTTCTGTTCTGGAAGAATGTTTGTAAGTCGGATTTGGTCATAAGTCCAACAAAGTAAGTCTTTTTTTTTTTTTCCTATCTGGGTATAGGTTTTTATTTATTTATTTTTATTTTTTTTATTTTTTTATTTATTTATTGTATTAACAAACTCAAGCATTAGAGAATGTACAAATACCTTTTGGAGAAAAACATTACTCAGTATAAGATTAAGCCATGTAAAAGCTAGGTAAAAATAGAAGGCTAATGAATGGAATAGTCACAGTGAAATTGCATTTTCATACTAGGGAGACAATACCATGTTTACAAATGTGCCTCCGGTTTATTTCACTTGTGAGTATTTTCTCGAGTTGCATCCATTTACCTATAAAAGTTTCCAGTTTAATCTTCTTTTCAAGGCTGAGTAGTACTCCACTGTATAAAAATACCACATCTTTTTTATCCATTCCTCGGTTAATGGGCATTTGGGTTGTTTCCACGATCTAGCTATTACAAATTGTGTTGCTATAAACATGGATGCACATATATCGCTGTGGTACAATGTTTTTAATTCTTCTGAGAAGATACCCAGAAGGGGAATAGCTGGGTCAAATGGGACCTCCAATCCTAGTTTTTTGAGGAGTCTCCACACTGATTTCCACAGTGGCTGCACCAGTCGACACTCCCAACAACAGTGGAGAAGGGTTCCTTTTTCGCCACAGCCCTTCCAGCATTTGTTATTAGTTGACTTCTTGATAATAGCCATTCTTTCTGGGGTGAGATGGAATCTGTGTTGTTTTAATTTGCATGTCTCAAATGACTAGTGATGTTGAACATTTTTTTTTTTTTTTGTGGGTACCGGGGGGTCGACCTCAGGACCTCGCGCGCCAGCAGGCGCCCGTGCCGCTGAGTGATATCACCGGCCCCTTTTTCGTATGTGGGATCTGGGAGTCGAACTCAGGCCCTTGCGCTTGCCGGGCAGGCGCTTAAGCCACTGAGCCATCTCACCGGCCCAATGTTGAACATTTTTTCATATATTTATTTGCCATTTGTATTTCTTCATCTGAGAAGTGTGTATTCATCTCAGATGCCCATTTTTGGATTGGGTCTTTAAATTTGGAAGGTCTGATTTTTTTGAGTTCTTTGTATGTTCTCGATAGCAATCCTTTGACTGAGGAACAGCTGGCAAACATTTTTTCACACGTTGTGGGTTGTCTCCTAGCTCTGTTGGTGGTTTCTCTTGCTGTGCAAAAGCTTTTTAATAAGATGAGATCCCAGTTGTTGATTCTTTGTGATAGTTCCTGTGCCATTGGGGTTTTATTCATAAAGTCTTTGCCTACATCAATGTCTTCAAGAGTTTTACCTATTCTATTTTCCAGAAGATTTAATGTTTCTGTTTTAATATTTAGTTCTGTGGTGGACTGACAATTGGTGGTCAACTTGTAAAACCCAGCTGAATTGAATCAGCGTGGTGCCTGGTGTGGAGGGCCCACCTGAGGACTGTTGCCAACAACATAAAAAGGAGAACTGGAGAGGAAGAGTTGCTGCTGTCGGTTCTCCTTGAGGAGCTTGTCACGCTGGCTTTCCTGATAGGAACTTGGCTGTTCTCATCATCGGAGGAGCTCGGGACCTCATTGTCGCTGAGGATGGCTGTGGTGCCTTTCGGGGGAGCTCTGGTCCTTACTCTGAGTGTCGCTTCCGGGCTCCAGGACAGATCCCTCAGCCTGCTGGCACAGGTCCTTCATCCCACTGGCACAGACTTTCTAGCTTCCACCACTGACCTTTGGGCCTTCCCAGTGCAGATCCGTGAAATATACTTGCATGAGACATTGTTGTGGGCCCTAGGCCTTCAGTTGGATTCGTGGAGGCACTGCCATGGGCTCTAGGTCTTCAGCTGGACTCATGCAGGACACTGCTGTAGGATCCAGGCCCTCAGCTGGATTCTTTGGGTCTTTAGTGTGTGGACAGATTTCCTGCACTTTTTGTATATGACTCTTTGGGTGACTATTACAAAATAACTCTATAAATTATGTGTCCTGTATTGTATTGTTTCCCTTGCAAACCCTGACTACAAGAAGTTCTTTGATCCATTTTGAATTTAGTTTAGTGCACGGTGAAAGATATGGGTCTAATTTTAATCTTTGGCATGTGTAGAGCCAATTTTTCCAGCACCATTTATTAAAGAGGCTATCTTTCTTCCAGTGAATGTGTTTGGCACCTAACAAAGTAAGTCTTACACACCATCGACACAAACATATAATGTAAAATATAAAAAAAACCACATGCAAGGTCCATTCATATCTGTTAAAGTTTTCAACTCGAATGTTTCTAAGTCGGGGACTTACTATATTTTACACTAATTTTAGCGTAAAATTCTGGAAGTTTTGACAAATATATATACAATAAAAATGTAAGTCCCCTCCAAAACTCCCCAGTAACCCTTTGTAGTTAACCCTCATACCTAGCTTGGTGACTACTGATGTATTTTCTGTCCCTATAGTTCGGTTTATGCAATAATGCTGTGTAGAGATCAACTTCCACTAACTGTGGTAGCAAATGCCTATAATCCCAGTACTGTGAAGACAGGAGACTGAGACAGGATTGTGAGTTTGTGGCCAGTATGGGACACATACTGAGTTCAAGGCTAGCCTGTACTACACAGTGAGAACCCCCCTCCCACACATAAATAGATCAACTTCACACATGACCATGTAAGGAGCTCCACTGATGTACCCTTTAACAAAACTGATTAAAACTATTTCAAAAAATATTCAAGTCTCTTGAATAGTCCTAAGGTACATATCAAACTAAGAAGCCTCTGTTCAAAAATATCTACTCAAATTTGCTAAGAACAATAAAAGTTGATGGTATCTGAACCACCAACTCAGTGAGACTCCACTCCACTACAAACTCGCTTCCTTTCCCCCAAGCTATTGCTCTGAGGGCTATCCTTCACAGGAGCCAAAGGATAACAGCATTTTCATCCTGTCCTCAGCTGCTGCTGAAGTTAAATTCCATGCAAGGATGGCCATAAGGTGGGGGCTCTCTCCTTTCACCCTGCCCCCACTGGTGAAATGAAGACTCTACCTTTGGTGCAGTAAAATTGAGAACTCTAGGCCCCAATTACTTTTGCCTTGGCTTTTAAGACAGAAGTCCCATGCTGGGAGAGGCAAGCTGAAACAAGTGTTTACTGGCCCCCTTCCACCTAGCACTCAGCTCCTAAAGCAGCAGCTCAGAGAAAAGCATGCTATTGTTCCCACACCTAGCTCCAGAGCTGTGACTCAGATTTTCTCAGGGGAGACTAAGAATAAACAGCTCCTAACCTCCTTCTAGAGACAGTGACTCTATTTGCCACCAAGTATGGAGAAATTCAAAACTAAGGACATGCTCAAATACAATGGAGGTTGTGTTGAAAGACAACTGAGAGATTTATAGCTTCACTGGAGATATAAGCTACATTGTAGACTACTTTGTAAGAAAGAACCAGAAAATAGGTAGCTCGAAGTCCTTCTAGGGTCTGAACAAATTTCAAACACTGGAACCTTAGAAATATCCCTTCAAAGGGATATTTGATTAAACTAGTCCATAAAATAATTTATGCCAGGCCGGTGAGACGGCTCAGCGGCTTAAGCGCCTGCCTTGCAAGCGTGAAGGCCCGAGTTCGACTCCCGGAACCCACATACGAAAAAGGGGCCGGTGATATCGCTCAGCGGCACGGGTGCCTGTTGGTGCGCGAGGTCCTGAGGTCGTCCCCCCGGTACCCACAAAAAAAAAAAAAAAAAAAAAAAAAAAATTTATGCCTATAGAACTGTTGGAAACGATACAGCAACTGCTAGCAATTAGTTGAATTTAATACCTGAATATGTTCAGGCCAAGAGATGGACAAAGAGAGCTGTGATAAAGCCACCATCACCCCAGGGTGACTGGATATACCCATGGCGAACCCCTAAGTAGCAATATCAGAGGCTTAATACCGCAAGGGGGGTAGTAAATTTCACCAAAACAATCTACCCAGTTACTAAACAAATAAATAATAAGTGCAGGGAATGAAGGAAAGTGCTACCTCCCAGCCCCCTTTTTTATTTTTTATTTTGAGACAGGATCTTGCTAAGTTGCTAAATTGCCCTGGCTGGGTTTGAATTTGCAATCTGTCTGCCTCAGCCTCCTAGAGTGCTGGGATTATAGGCATGCCCATCATGCCCAGCTTTAAAAGGAAACCTATGATGAAAAAAAGAAGCAAACGACCATGAACATATTTCTGCCAAGGGTGACATGTCCTCAAGAAACACCTCAGGCAGGCCCTCTAGCAGGGATCCAGAGGAAGACACTTTTTCTCTTGGAAAAGTCTCCCTGCAGGAGGACAAGATGTGGAGGTGGAAGACAGTGAAATTGATGATTGTGATTCTTGTAGGCCTGGATTATTGTGTGTTTGTGTCTTTGTTTTTAACAAGCAAATTTATTTTTTTAATAAAACTTTATTCCCATCAGTTACAAGATCTTGTGTGGAAAAAAAGATCACTCTATTTAATTTATTCTATTTTCTTGAAATGGGAGTGTAGTGATAGAATTTAAAATTAAAATTAAAATTAAATTAAGATTAATTAAATAAATTGAATAAATTAATAATTTAAGTAAATAAATAATAATAATTTTAATTTAATTTTTTTAATTTTCCAGAAAATACAAGTAGATTGCATCCTGTGCTCCCAACAAGTTTTCATTTCTTTCCTTCTTTGACGTGCAAATGAAGACCTGTTCCTAAAGGCTTCACTAAAAGCTGCACATGTATCTTGCTGGGACAAATGACTGGATACATAGAACTTGTGACTGAGGTCAAGCAAAGGAGAATTTGCCAAATACAGTAGGATGTCTCTTACTCTTCAACTTTCCAAGTCCCAGGGCGTCTCTGGACCTGCAATAGCTACCTCTGAGATAGAAAAGATCTTGAGTCATATCCTCTCTTCTGATTCCTGGCCCAGATAAACTGTCTGTTGAAGGTGTAGGTGGTAGCAGTTGTTTTGTTAAAATTTTGCTTTTATTCTTTATCTGAAGTGAAGCAGGACCTTTGATTTTGGATTGGACCCAGTCCAAGAAGGTCTTCACCCTGGCAGTCATTCCTGGCTTCCATAGTGGGACACAGCCAGCTCCCAAGCTGATGATGCTACAGAGGACAAATGGACCAGTGTTGTGTTTACAGACTCACGGCCCACCCAAGTCTCTCTGACAGCAATCTTTCCCCCTGGATGCTATAAAGCCAGCACAGAGCATCTTGTCTGTGATCCCTCCCAGATAAGCAGAATGGTGGGTGCGTACACAGACTGCTCTTTCTATCACGGGCACTTGAATCTGCTGTGAGAGACTGGCTGGGCCACCATCTTCAGTAGTGCTTCCCCAGCCAGTCACAGCACAGATCTCAGAGGAAAATAGCAGTTCCATGCTCTCTGGGAGACACACTGGCCTCACTGCTGAGCTGTACTCCACAGGAGAGCTCAGTCATAGGTCACTACATCAAAGTCTTCATGCACTATATGTATGGCCCTTCTTACCTGCTCAGTTGATTTCTTCAATGTTCTGTCATTGTCACCAGCAATGATAGTTCAGAAGAATGGATTGTTGATTTTACACAGTAGGCTGCCATCAGGATCCAGACTGGGTGGATGATGGCTCCTCCACACTGGTGATCACCAAGAAACCTCACCCCTGCCCGGCATGGCCAGCAGTGCGGACAGGCTTCCTGCCCTCCCAAGATTCTGTAGAGCCAGTGGGGACTAAAGGGAGGGCAGACACAGATGCTATATGGAATAGCTTTTGCAGTAGATATAGGATTGGTTTTGGGAAGTGGTGTCAGTCCAATTTTCTTTAAGGAATCTAAATCATGTTCTTCAAAATCATTGTAAATCACAGGAGCATCATTAATACAGTTTTTGTTATAAATTCAAAATCCTCAGATGTCAACTTTATGCTGTGTTTCTCCGCAGCATGAATGAACAAGTGACACCACACATTACTGGTATATAAGCAAGGATAACTGGCTGAGTGAACTGTCCCTTCTCCTACCAGCTCAGCCACACCCCACAACTGGGCCATGCTTCTGACTTCTGGACAGCAGTAAAGGTGAGCTCAAAGTTACTGCCATTGCTTTCTACACCAGAAAAAAATGTAACTGTGGCCTCACTGGTCTCTGTCAGCAATGGGGAGAGCAGTCCATCTCCACAGACCTGACTAATAAGCACTCCACTGCTTGATTGTAAGGCTACGTAGTCATGATCACATTCAACTTGATTTTCTATGCCTAAACTTGTAAATTTTATGAAGATAATTTTATCCTTTTGTACCATAATTTTCCAGATACATAAGCAGTTATGAGAATGGTTGTCCTCTTTGGAATAGGGGTACGGACAGTCCACTGAGGTTTAAAATCTGCGATCATGTCTCGAGTGAAAAATCCATCAACTCACACACCTTGGAAAAAATGCCAGGCAATGTGCTTCTACCATTATTTCTTAGAGGGGTTTCTGGAGTAAGTGGGCACCTCACAAACCCCCAGGTTGCAAGGCTAGTCAGAGATAACAGTACTCAGGGTGCACAAAAGGGCACAAACACCAAAAGCTGCTGGTGTGAATAAAGTCCTGAGGCAGACAACACACCATTGACTGGCCCTGCCTGTGAGAAAGATGGGGAGGACTCAGCATTCATACAGCAAAAAGTGGGTGCAGAAACAAGAGGCCCTAATTTTTTGACTCATCTTCCCCATCTGGCGGATTCCAGTACTGCAGACCCTAGAAGGAAGCTATTCGCCAAAACACCTCAGTGCAGAAGAATGTTTTAGACTCATTTCTTTTCTTCATTTGATTTTTGAATTTGCGTTTCTTCCTTTTTTGCTGTTTTTTTTAACTTTTCTTTTTCTTTGTTGCTGTGTGACTTTTTTACTCTTACCCATTTCTATTTACTTTCATTTATTTATTTATTTATTTATTTATTTATTTTTCTTGGTGCTGGGATCAAGCCCAGAGCTTTGTGCATGCAAGGCAAGAGCTCTACCACTCACTGAGCCACATCCTTTATTCTTTTTTTTTTTTTTAATGCGGGGTACTGGGAGTCGAACTCAGGACCTCACGCTTGCCAAGCAGGTGCTTATACTGCTGAGCCATATCACCGGCCCCTCCTTTATTCTTTAACTAGATTTTTATCTCACTTTTCTCATGTCCCTCTTCCTCATTTTCTTTTTCAAATTTTACTTCTTCCATTTTTCCTTTCCCATCCCCTCCACTATTATTTTTACTAGTAATTTTTATTAATTTTAGCTATATAGTCTAGTCTAGGCTATTATTGCTGATTTCTTTTCTATTGTTAAGCTCCACCAGAAGACTCCTAGAGCTAATAAATTCAGCAAAGTAGCAAGATACAAAGTCAATACACAAAAATCAAGTTTTCCTGTACACCAGTAATGACCCCACCAGGAAAGAAATTAGGAAAACAATCCCTTTCACAATAGCTTCAAAAAAAATTAAATACCTAGATTTTCCATTCCGCATTGGCGCTGTCAGCCTCACTGCTATGGACACACCCCACACCTGCGCTGCTCAAGGTCCTCCCGCGCATTGACATGATTGGCTGGAGGAGAGCCTTTCTCTTTTCCTCCCTGGCTGTCTGAGGATCTGTTACCATTACAGGTAACTATCCCCACTCCGAAGTTCATGACCAACCCACTACTTCAAAGGAGAACAATGGTCACTGATGTCCTTCACCCTCGGAAAGCAACAGTACCTAAGACAGAAATTTGGGAAAAACTCGCCAATATATATAAGACAACACCAGATGTCATTTTTGTGTTTGGATTCAGAACCCATTTTGGTGATGATAAGACAACTGGCTTTGGCATGATTTATGATTCCTTGGATTGTGCAAAGAAAAATGAATTAAAACATAGACTTGCAAGAACAGCCTGTAAGAGAAGAAAAAGACCTCAAGAAAGCAGTGGAAGGAACTCAAGAACAGAATGAAGAAAGTGAGGGGCACTGCAAAGGCCAATGTTGGTGCCGAAGGAGTAAAAAAATGCTGAAGGAGTAAAGATTCTGCAGTGCCTGTCTGAGGTAATTGTGCAAGTTTTTCATGAAAGGATTAATAAACTGTAAAACTTCTTTTAAAAAAATTAAATACCTAGAAATTAACCTAAGAAAGTAAAATGAAAAATTGAAGTAAAATGACATAAAATGAAAGTAAAACTATAATGAAACCTATAGTACTCTGAAAAAAGAGGTTGAAGAGGACATTAGGAAATGGACAGGCAGAACCAATATTGTCAAAATGGCTATATTACCAAAAATGATATATAGACTTAATGCATTCATGACAGAACTAGGAAAAACAACCCTAAAATTTATATGGAACAATAAAAGACCTAGAATACCCAAAGCAATCCTGAGCAACAACAGCCAAAGAAGAGGCATCATGACCTCAGATTTCAAGTTACTTTACAAAGATACAGTGATAAAGACAGCTTGGTACTGACATAAAAACAGGCACATAGTTCAAAGGACAAGAATTGATAACACAGAAACAGGAACATTCAGCCATCTTATCTTTGAGAAAGGGGACACAAACATGCTGGAGAAAAGGTAGTGTCTTTAACAAATGGTGCTGGGAAAACTGTTTATCCATATGCAGAAGAATGAATCTAGACCCATATCTCTCACTCTGTACTAAAATCAAATCAAAATGAATCAAGGACCTAGACATTAAAACAGAAACAACAAATCTGCTGGAAGATAAAACAGGTAAGACATAGGCATAGGCAAAGTCTTTCTGAACAGATCCCCAATAGCAGAAGAAATAAGATCAAGAATCAACAAGTGGGGGCCGGTGAGATGGCTCAGCGGCGTAAGCGCCTGCCCGGCAAGCGCGAAGGCCCGAGTTCGACTCCCAGAACCCACATACGAAAAAGGGGCCAGTGATATCGCTCAGCGGCACGGGCGCCTGCTGGCGCACAAGGTCCTGAGGTCGACCCCCTGGTACCCACAAAAAAAAAAAAAAAAAAAAAAAAAGAATCAACAAGTGGGATTATTTCCAATTGAAAAGCCTCTGTGCAGGGCCGGTGAGATGGCTCAGTGGCATAAGCGCCTGCCTTGCAAGCGCGAGGGCCCGAGTTCGACTCCCGGATCCCACATACGAAAAAGGGGCCGGTGATATCGCTCAGCGGCACGGGCGCCTGTTGGCGCGCGAGGTCCTGAGGTCGACCCCCCGGTACCCACCAAAAAAAAAAAAAAAAAAAAAGCCTCTGTGCAGCAAAGGAAACAACCAACAAAGTTAAAAGACAGCCTATAGACAAGGAAAAAGTTTGCCAGCTACTCCTCAAATATGGAACTAATATCTAGAGTCTACAAAGAACTCAAAACAGTTAGATCCCCCAAAATAAGAGACCCAATCAAAAAAACAGTTGAAATGAATAGACATTTCTCAAAAGAAGTACAAATGGCCAGTAAGTACATGAAAAAATGTTCAACATTTTTGGTCACCAGAGAAATATAAATCAAAACAACACTGAAATTATATCTTGCTCCAAAAAGAACGGCTATCATAAAGAACTCAAAAAACAACAAGTGTTGGTGAGGTTATGGTCCTAAAAGAACCCTTTTACATCAAGAAATCAAGCAACAACAAATGCTGGAGAGGCAACGAGGGGAAAAAAGGAACCGTTCTACGTTGTTGGTGGAACTAACAAACTAGGACAACCACCATGAAAATCAATATGGAGATTCATCAAAAAACTGAAAATAGACATTCCGTTTTACCCAGCTATATCTCTTTGCGTATCTTCCCAAAAGAGTTAATATTATAATGATACATCCATAGCCATGTTTATAGCAGCACAACTCATAAAAGCTAAATCTTGGACGTGGCCTATAGGCTCATCAACAGAAAAATGTGGAGAGAAAATCTGGTTAGTATACACAATGGTGAAATACACCACCATAAAGAAGGATAGTTTTGAGTCATTTGTAGGAAAATGGATCCACCCTGAGACCATAATGCTAAGTCAAATAAATCACAGGCAGAAGATTAAATATTGCACGGTTTCTCTTGAGAAACCCAAAATATAAATTATTTAAAGAGCAAAATAAAAGATTATAGGAAACAGGGAGGTAGAGTTTGTGGAGATGGGAAAGAGATCTGGGGAAAGGGGAAGACGGAAGAGTGGGGATGGAAGGGAAAATAAAAATGATTACAATGTGATACCAATTCCCCAAGATGAATGTAATTATTATGTATCACAAACATATACTAATAAAAAATTTTAAATTTATATGTCAACAAATTGGAGAATCTGAAAGAAATTAATAATCTGCTAGACACATATGACCTACCTAAAGTGAGCCAAGGAGATACATAAAATCTACACAGATCAATAACAAGCAAGGAGACTGAAGCAGTAATTAAACCTCTACCAACTAGGAAAAGCCCAGGACCAGATGAATAATTCAAATTAACAAAAGAAAACAAAGAGTACCACTAAGGCTGCTCTTGTAATACAACTGTAACATGAGATTCAAATGCATATTTCATTCTCTTTTCTTCTTTTAAATGAACTTAAAATAAATTGTAAAAAATAATATGTTTAACTCATAACATGGAGAAATCAAATATATTTGCCAATAACAACACAAAAGAAATAAGTGGGAGCAAAATTGTATTGGACTAAGGAAATGGCTACAGACTGTGAATTAGTAAACTATACAGTGATTGTTGGGCTTACGACATTAATAGATATAATATGCCTAACAATAATGCCACGAAAAGAGAGGAAGGGTACTTAGCAAGGTAAGAGTAACATTGCTATATCTTACTGGAATTAAACTAGTATAAGATTGAAGTTGAGAAATTCATAGACTGAAAGTCAAAGGATGGAAAACAATACTCCATGCCACAGGAACCCAGAAAAAAGCAGGGGTAGCTATTCTTTTTGCAGACAAAGTGAACTTCAAGCCAAGAAGGATTCAGAGAGATAAAGACGGTCATTACATCCTTGTAAAGGGAACAATCCAAGAGGAAGAGATAATGATCATAAATATATATGCGTCAAATACCAATGCACCCAGCTATATAAAACAAGTACTAAAGGACATGAAAAATCAAATAAGCACTAATACAATTATATTGGGAGATCTCAATACTCCACTGTCACAAAAAGATAGATCAACTGGACAGAAAATCAATAATGAAATAGTAGAACTGAACCAAACTTTTGAACAAATGGACTTAGTAGATGTCTACAGAGTGTTCCATCCCACAACATCAGAATACACATTTTTCTCAGCTGCACATGGGACGTTCTCCAAAATAGACCACATACTAGCTCATAAAACCTGCTTAAGTAAATGCAAAGGAATTGAAATTATCCCATGCATATTATCAGACCATAGTGCAATGAAATTGGAAATCAATGGCAAAAGATCCCACAAAAACTCCCTAAACACATGGAAATTAAACAGCATCCTCCTGAACAACCAATGGGTCACAGATGAAATTAAAGAAGAAATTAGTCACTTTCTACAACTGAATGATAATGACAGTACAACATACCAGAACTTATGGGATACAATGAAAGCAGTCCTAAGAGGGAAATTTATAGCATTAAACACTTATATCAGGAAAATAGAGCAAGCGCAAATAAACAACTTAAGGGTGAACCTCGAGCTTCTAGAAAAAGAAGAGCAGGTTAAGCCAAAAGCCCGTACAAGGGAGGAAATTATAAAGATCAGAGCAGAAATTAACGTATTGGAGAATAAAAAAACAATACAAAGAATCAATGAAGCAAAAAGTTGGTTCTTTGAAAGAATAAATAAGATTGACAAACCCTTATCCAACCTTATTAAAAAAAGAAAAGAAAAGACTCAAATCCATGCAATTGAAAATGAAAAGGGTGATATCACGACAGACCCTGCAGAAATCCAGAAGATCATCTATACCTATTTTGAAAATTTATATTCTACTAAGATGGAAAATGCAGAAGAAATGGACAGATTCCTAGATTCGTATGAATTACCAAAGCTGAATCAAGAAGATTTAAAAATCCTAAATAAACCAATATCAGCCAATGAAATTGAAGATGTAATTAAAAACCTCCCAACAAAGAAAAGCCCAGGCCCTGATGGATTCACTGCCGAATTCTACAAGAAATTTAGAGAAGACCTAACACCCCTACTTCTCAAACTTTTCAATGAAATTGAAAGGGAAGCAATACTCCCAAATTCATTCCTGGAAGCAAGCATTACCCTGATACCAAAACCAGAGAAGGACCCAACTAAGAAAGAGAACTACAGGCCAATCTCCCTAATGAACATAGATGCAAAAATCCTTAATAAGATACTGGCAAACAGAATCCAACAAATCATCAAGAAGATTATACACCATGACCAAGTTGGATTCATCCCTGGGATGCAGGGATGGTTCAACATACGTAAATCAATAAATGTAATACAGCATATTAACAGAACCAAAGACAAAAATCACATGATCATCTCAATAGATGCAGAAAAAGCTTTTGACAAAGTCCAGCACCTTTTCATGATAAAAACCCTACAGAAAATTGGAATAGAGGGTCTTTATCTCAATCTGGTAAAAGCTATCTATGACAAACCAACAGCCAATATTATACTAAATGGCCAAAAACTGAAAGCCTTCCCTCTAAAATCAGGAACAAGACAAGGATGTCCACTGTCCCCACTCTTATTCAACATAGTTCTGGAAACTTTAGCCAGAGCGATTAGACAAGAGAAAGAAATAAAAGGAATAATGATTGGAAAGGAAGAAGTTAAATTATCATTATTTGCAGATGACATGATACTCTACACAGAAGACCCCAAAAACTCCACTAAAAAACTGCTAGATTTAATAAGCAAATTCAGTAGTGTAGCTGGATACAAAGTCAATACTCAAAAGTCAATAGCCTTCCTGTACACAAATAACAAACTTACTGAAAGAGAAATTAGGGAAACAATACCTTTCACAATAACATCCAAAAAAATGAAATACCTAGGAATCAACCTCACGAAGGATGTAAAAGACCTCTATACTGAAAACTACAGTACTCTGAAAAAGGAGATTGAAGAGGATATCAGAAAATGGAAAGATATCCCTTGCTCCTGGATAGGAAGAACCAATATAGTGAAAATGGCCATACTTCCAAAATTGTTATACAGATTTAATGCAATTCCAATCAAAATTCCAACAGCATATCTCACAGAATTAGAGAAAACAATCCTAAAATTCATTTGGAATCAGAAGAGACCTAGAATAGCAAAGGCAATTCTGGGCAACAAAGGCAAGGCAGGGGGCATCACTATCCCCGACTTGAAATTATACTATAAAGCTACTGTGATAAAAACAGTGTGGTACTGGCAAAAAAACAGACCTGAAGATCAATGGAACAGATTAGAAGATGCTGAAACAACCCCAGACATACTAAGCCACCTTATCTTTGACAAAGGTGCCAAACACATTTGCTGGAAGAAAGATAGCCTCTTTAACAAATGGTGCTGGAAAAACTGGCTCTACACATGCCGAAGATTAAAACTAGATCCATATCTTTCACCATGCACTAAACTAAATTCAAAATGGATCAGAGATCTAAATATTAAAACAGAAACATTAAATCTGCTGGAAGGTAGGATAGGTAAAACCCTTGGAGACATTGGTGTAGGCAAAGACTTTATGAATAAAAACTCAACCGCACGGGAACTATCCCAAAGAATCAATAACTGGGATCTCATCTTATTAAAAAGCTTTTGCACAGCAAGAGAAACCACCAACAGAGTGAAGAGACAACCCACAATGTGGGAAAAAATGTTTGCCAGCTGTTCCTCAGACAAAGGACTACTATCGAGAACATATAAAGAACTCAAAAAAATCAGACCTCCCAAATTTAAAGACCCACTCCAAAAATGGGCATCTGAGATGAATACACATTTCTCAGATGAAGAAATACTAATGGCAAACAAATATACAAAAAAATGTGCAACATCACTAGTCATTCGAGAGATGCAAATTAAAACAACACTGAGATACCATCTCACCCCAGAAAGAATGGCTACTATTAAGAAATCAACTAATAACAAATGCTGGAGGGGCTGTGGGGAAAAAGGAACCCTTCTTCACTGTTGGTGGGAGTGTCGACTGGTACAGCCACTGTGGAAGTCAGTGTGGAGATTCCTCAGAAAACTAGGGTTGGAGGTCCCATTTGACCCAGCTATTCCCCTTCTGGGCATCTTCCCAGAAGAATTAAAAACATCGTACCACAGCGATATATGTGCACCCATGTTTATAGCAGCACAATTTGTAATAGCCAGATCTTGGAAACAACCCAAATGCCCATCAACTGAGGAATGGATAAGAAAGATGTGGTATTTTTATACAATGGAGTACTATTCAGCCATAAAGAAGGATAAACTGGAGACTTTTATAGGTAAATGGATGCAACTCGAGAAAATACTCATAAGTGAAATAAACCAGAAGCACATGTGTAAGCATCGTATTATCTCTCTAGTATGAGAAACTGAAAGAGTAAATAAGATCCAAAATGTACAATAGACATGGTGAATCAAAAAGAAACTGGTCAAAAGGAAAGAGAGACTGGAATAGGGAAAAGAAAGAAGGGAAAGGGAAAAAAATTGTATATATATATATATATAAGATGGTTAAGATAGATACACTACCATTTTTACTTAGTTCATTGAAGAGTAAGGTTTGTGCCAATAATGTTTGGACAATTGAATGCTAATGTCTGGTGTCCTGAATAACTAACTTAAAGATAGTAATACGTAATGTATTAACCATTGTTACCCTCCTATTATGTTTGTTTGAAAATTTGTTCTTCTTTTGATTTGTTTTGTTTTTTCTTCTCTTTAAAATAAAAAAAAAAAAAAAAAAAAAAAAAAAGAAATTTAGAGAAGACCTAATGACCCTACTTCTCAAACTTTTCAATGAAATTGAAAGGGAAGCAATACTCCCAAATTCATTCCTGGAAGCAAGCATTACCCTGATACCAAAACCAGAGAAGGACCCAACTAAGAAAGAGAACTACAGGCCAATCTCCCTAATGAACATAGATGCAAAAATCCTTAATAAGATACTGGCAAACAGAATCCAACAAATCATCAAGAAGATTATACACCATGACCAAGTTGGATTCATCCCAGGGATGCAGGGATGGTTCAACATACGTAAATCAATAAATGTAATACAGCATATTAACAGAACCAAAGACAAAAATCACATGATCATCTCAATAGATGCAGAAAAAACTTTTGACAAAGACCAGCACCTTTTCATGATAAAAACCCTACAGAAAATTGGAATAGAGGGTCTTTATCTCAATCTGGTAAAAGCTATCTATGACAAACCAACAGCCAATATTATACTAAATGGCCAAAAACTGAAAGCCTTCCCTCTAAAATCAGGAACAAGACAAGGATGTCCACTGTCCCCACTCTTATTCAACATAGTTCTGGAAACTTTAGCCAGAGCGATTAGACAAGAGAAAGAAATAAAAGGAATAATGATTGGAAAGGAAGAAGTTAAATTATCATTATTTGCAGATGACATGATACTCTACACAGAAGACCCCAAAAACTCCACTAAAAAACTGCTAGATTTAATAAGCAAATTCAGTAGTGTAGCTGGATACAAAGTCAATACTCAAAAGTCAATAGCCTTCCTGTACACAAATAACAAACTTACTGAAAGAGAAATTAGGGAAACAATACCTTTCACAATAACATCCAAAAAAATGAAATACCTAGGAATCAACCTCACGAAGGATGTAAAAGACATCTATACTGAAAACTACAGCACTCTGAAAAAGGAGATTGAAGAGGATATCAGAAAATGGAAAGATATCCCTTGCTCCTGGATAGGAAGAACCAATATAGTGAAAATGGCCATACTTCCAAAATTGTTATACAGATTTAATGCAATTCCAATCAAAATTCCAACAGCATATCTCACAGAATTAGAGAAAACAATCCTAAAATTCATTTGGAATCAGAAGAGACCTAGAATAGCAAAGGCAATTCTGGGCAACAAAGGCAAGGCAGGGGGCATCACTATCCCCGACTTGAAATTATACTATAAAGCTACTGTGATAAAAACAGTGTGGTACTGGCAAAAAAACAGACCTGAAGATCAATGGAACAGATTAGAAGATGCTGAAACAACCCCAGACATACTAAGCCACCTTATCTTTGACAAAGGTGCCAAACACATTCGCTGGAAGAAAGATAGCCTCTTTAATAAATGGTGCTGGAAAAACTGGCTCTACACATGCCGAAGATTAAAACTAGACCCATATCTTTCACCATGCACTAAACTAAATTCAAAATGGATCAGAGACCTAAATATTAAAACAGAAACATTAAATCTGCTGGAAGGTAGGATAGGTAAAACCCTTGGAGACATTGGTGTAGGCAAAGACTTTATGAATAAAAACTCAACCGCACGGGAACTATCCCAAAGAATCAATAACTGGGATCTCATCTTATTAAAAAGCTTTTGCACAGCAAGAGAAACCACCAACAGAGTGAAGAGACAACCCACAATGTGGGAAAAAATGTTTGCCAGCTGTTCCTCAGACAAAGGATTACTATCGAGAACATATAAAGAACTCAAATAAATCAGACCTCCCAAATTTAAAGACCCACTCCAAAAATGGGCATCTGAGATGAATACACATTTCTCAGATGAAGAAATACTAATGGCAAACAAATATACAAAAAAATGTGCAACATCACTAGTCATTCGAGAGATGCAAATGAAAACAACACTGAGATACCATCTCACCCCAGAAAGAATGGCTACTATTAAGAAATCAACTAATAACAAATGCTGGAGGGGCTGTGGGGAAAAAGGAACCCTTCTTCACTGTTGGTGGGAGTGTCGACTGGTACAGCCACTGTGGAAGTCAGTGTGGAGATTCCTCAGAAAACTAGGGTTGGAGGTCCCATTTGACCCAGCTATTCCCCTTCTGGGCATCTTCCCAGAAGAATTAAAAACATCGTACCACAGCGATATATGTGCACCCATGTTTATAGCAGCACAATTTGTAATAGCCAGATCTTGGAAACAACCCAAATGCCCATCAACTGAGGAATGGATAAGAAAGATGTGGTATTTTTATACAATGGAGTACTATTCAGCCATAAAGAAGGATAAACTGGAGACTTTTATAGGTAAATGGATGCAACTCGAGAAAATACTCATAAGTGAAATAAACCAGAAGCACATGTGTAAGCATCGTATTATCTCTCTAGTATGAGAAACTGAAAGAGTAAATAAGATCCAAAATGTACAATAGATATGGTGAATCAAAAAGAAACTGGTCAAAAGGAAAGAGAGACTGGAATAGGGAAAAGAAAGAAGGGAAAGGGAAAAAAAATTGTATATATATATATATATATAAGATGGTTAAGATAGATACACTACCATTTTTACTTAGTTCATTGAAGAGTAAGGTTTGTGCCAATAATGTTTGGACAATTGAATGCTAATGTCTGGTGTCCTGAATAACTAACTTAAAGATAGTAATACGTAATGTATTAACCATTGTTACCCTCCTATTATGTTGTTTTGAAAATTTGTTCTTCTTTTGATTTGTTTTGTTTTTTTCTTCTCTTTAAAATAAAAAAAAAACCAAATGGTACACAAATAATTATTATCAGACATAAAAAGAGGAAAATAACTACAGGGACAAGATTTTTTAAATTATGAGCTCTTATGAATAACTTCACACCAAAATACATGAATATTTAAAGGTGAAGGAGAAAAAGGTCAGGTACTTATATTTTTTGGTATGAAGTTATTCATGGAAGTTTTTTTTGTTTTATTTTGTTTTGTTTTTTTATATATGGGTACCGGGAGTCAAACTCAGGCCCTCGCGCTTGCCAGGCAGGCACTTATGCCGCTGAGCTATATCACCAGCCCATCATGGAAGTTTTGTTGTGTTTTGTTTTATTTCCCAGTGCTGAGGAGTGAACCCAGGGCCTCACTATGCTAAGCATGCATTCTACCACTGAGCTACATCCCTAGCCTAGAAGTTTTTCTTATAATTAAAAACAAACAAACACAATACTCATCCATTTCTGTAGTTATCGTCCCCTTTTTAGAGGAAAACATAGAAAATACATCTCTGTAAACTTTGGAGTAAACAAAAATTTCTTAAGTAGTAACCCAAACTGCTGAATATAGCTGAAAAGATTGATAAATTAAACTATATTAGAAATAAGAACTATTGTTCATAAAACATCTTATTAGTAGAGTAAAAGGCAATTTATAAGGTTGAAGCTATGTACTATACATGTATCTAACAAAGGACTTATATGCAGAGTACAAGTGCAAAACTACAAACAGTAAGAATGAAAGATAATTCAGTAGAAAAAAATGGCCAACAATTTGAATAGATAGAAATATCCAACATGACCTGTAACCATATGAAAAGGTGCTCATCTTATTAGTCATCAAGAAAACGCAAATTAAAACTAAAATGACATACTGTACACACACAAGAATGGCTAAAATTTAAAAAGATGAAAAACACCAAGAATTGGTGAGGTAAGGACATGAAGCAACCACAACTCTCATACATTGGTGACAGGAATGTAAATTGGCACAACTGCTTTAGAAACTGTTTTGTGATATCTATTAAAGCTAAATGTACATGTAACGCTTTTACCCAGTAATTCTATTCCTAGTGATCTCATTCCCACCAGAAATATTTCCATATTTCATTAAACACATGTTCCAGAATGTTCAGAGTTGTACTGTTCATAATAGTCAAAAACTGGAAATTATCCAAATGTACATCAACAGTAGAATGGATAAATTGTGAGAATGGTCTACAACAGGTAGAAATATGGAAAAATGTCTTATAATGTTGATTGAAAAGATAGTCTATATTCTATGATTCCACATCTATAAAATGAACAGAAGAAACAAACCAATGCTAGTAGAAGTCGGATCAGCGATACTCTTGTTGAACAGAATAGCTACTGCAAACTAAGATTAGACCTCTGGGGAAGCTGGTAGTATTCTTTGTTTGGATCTGATTGCTAACTTCACATGCTTATCCAGTAGGGTGGGGACAGGGTGTGGAAAGATACCCAGGGAACACAATTTAAGAATGCTCTCATCTTGGTGCGTGAAAGCCTCCTTAAAAGGAGGCTTCTTGGGCTGGTGAGATGGCTCAGTGGCATAAGCGCCTGCCTGGCAAGCGCGAGGTCCTGAGTTCGACTCCTGGTACCCACAAAAAAAAAAAAAGGAGGCTTCTTATTTGCCTCACCCTCCTCCCAGCCCTAGTGTTCAATTTGTGAATATTTATTGAGCTACATCATTATGATACATATATTTTCTTTTTTTCTTTCTTTTTTTTTTTTGTGGGTACCAGGGGGTCGACCTCAGGACCTCGCATGCCAAAAGGTACCCGTGCCGCTGAGCGATATCACTGGCCCCTTTTCCGTATGTGGGATCCGCGAGTCGAACTCGGGCCCTCGCACTTGCAAGGCAGGCGCTTACGCCACTGAGCCATCTCACCGGCCCCGATTTTCTGTATGTATATTATACTTGAATTTAAAAATGTTAAAGGGGTCTGGTCTACCTCATTTTACAAATGAAAACAAACCCTTAAAAATCTAAATGTGAGGGCCGGAGATATAGCTCAGCGGCATAAGCGCCTGCCTGGCAAGCGCGAGGTTCTGAGTTCGACTCCCGATACCCGCATATTAAAAAAAAAATCTAAATGTGAAAAGAAAAGCTTTAAAACTTTTAGAATAAAATATAGGAAATTATTAATGACCTTAGGTAGAAAAGGGTTTCTTAAATATATCCAAAAACATATTAAAGAAAAAGATGAGACTACATTAAAATTAAGAACTTCTCTTTATCAAAAGACCTCTTAAAGAAAGTGAAAAGATAAGCCACAAACCTGGAAAAAATATTGCAACATAAATAAGTGAAAAAGAATGATTATTTAAAACATTTTTTAAAAAATCTATGAGAGAGGCCTGTGATATCGCTCAGCGGCATGGGCGCCTGCTGGTGCGTGAGGTCCTGAGGTCGACCCCTGGTACCCACAAAAAAAAAAAAAAAAAACTATGAGAAAAAAATAAATAACCCAAAAGAAGAATGCATAAAAAAACTTGAACAGCTGTTTTATTTACAAGAAAACCAGAATGCCCAGTGAAAATATTCTCAAACTTCCTACTAATCAAGGAAATTCAAACTAAAATTATGCCATATTACCATTTCATATCCAGCAGACTTGCAAAAAACAAACTTTGACAATAGTAAGTGTTGATAAGAATGTAGGACAATCTCCTACACTGTTGGTGCACTATAAATAGATACAATTACTTTGGAAAACAGTTTTGTGTTGCCTAATAAAGTTGAAAATGTGTACACCTAGAACTCTTTGCTATATTCCCTACAGACACTATTTCACATTCATACCATTAATTGTTGTAAATGTTTCTCACAAAAAGAAAGACTTTTGTCAAGAGTAGAATATTAGTTGGTTATGGTGGCATATGCCTGAAATTTCAGCACTCAGGAGGCTGAGGAAGGAAGTTCACATGTTTGAGGCCAATCTGAACATCTTAGTGAGACCCTATCTCAAAATAAAAAAAGGATGGGGATACAGCTCAGTGGTAGAGTGCCCCTGGATTCTATCTCCGGTACTGGGGAAAAAAAAAGAATACAGCAGTGGAAATGAAAAAACAACAACCACACACAGCGGATGAATCTTGGTTTTAATGATCCAGCAAAAGACTTAGTGATAAAAAGAAGAACAAAGAAAGAATTATCATAAAACTCAGTAGGTGATTACCTTTAAAATAAAGTGGCAGTACAATGAGGAAGGGGGTGGCTTCTAGGTAGAGGCAATGGTCTACTTCTTAGCCTAACTGAAGGGTATATAAATATTTTTATTATTATTTATATTGTACATATTACTTTTATATACTGTATGATACATGATATATTTAAAAATAAAAGAATTTTTAAGGCAATAAGGTAAAGATCCTATATGTGTATACATGTGTATGAATGTATGTTAAGTTCCACGAAGGAATAACAATAGGAATTCTTAGTGGGAAAATGCTACTAACACTTCACTAGATTTACTAAATTCTCCAATATGATTGGATGGCTAGGAGAGGAACTTGAATCAACTATAAGTTTACCATAAAATATAGATATTTATACATACAGTTTCTACTAAATATATGCTTGGGAAGTGTTATCACATGCCTTATTTAATCTATCAATTGAACTATCCCTTCTCAGGCTGTCTTGCTTACATTTCATTCGGCAAAAGAGAAAGAAATTCTTAATCTTTTAAGGATAATAATCCAGTTGAAACATGCTTATTCTTTTCTTAACTTTTATTTTTTAGCCTATCTTAGCTATACCTTCCTTGAGTGGAAACAAAAGAAGAAAATTGTAGCAAAATCTAAAGCCATTTTTATGTCTGACAATGTGAAATACTAAAAATGAAAAAAAACTTGTTTGGTTATACCATTTATATTAACTGAATTAAAACTAGGACCTCTTTTCAATGTGTTTAACATAACACAGAGTTAAAGATCCAGAAGGAACCTCCGGAAATTATCTAGTACAGCCATCTTCAAGTAGGACTCAGACTATCTCAGGCAAATAAGTTATCAACCTAATATTAACATATCTCCTGAAAAAAATTTATAGCATCTTTTCCCACTAAAAAGTCTGAAATTATTTATTTACTTATTTATTTATTTGGTCTCAGAACCCTTTTAATATACAACACTAGCATACAGTAAACATTACTATGCAGAAAAGGCCAGTTAATGGTGAGATTTTCCTAAGCACAAGGGGGACCTAGTAAGTACCCAACTAACTCTTAAGTCTGTACAAACAGCAAAATAAAGAGCTCAGAGTGCTGACTGTTCAGCTCCAATGGTTGCAACCTCACCTACCCACTGGCTTTCCCCAGTGATCTGGTCTCAAAGCTTGTATCTCTTGACATACATGAGAATTGATGATCACTTTGTTTCCACACCGACTTGGGTTAATCTATAAACTTTCTTTCTCAACCCCTTTCCACCCAATTACTCCAGCAATCAAGAGCTGAGTTATATACTTCTATGGAATATGAATAGATACCTAAATATTGCACAGTTCTAAAAATATGTTATTTATAAATTAAAAGTAGAAAACCCTAAATTTTCTAATTTATGGGTAACTTTAATAAAACAAATATATTGGGGAATCTTTTTTTCCCTCTAGTCATGAACAGTTTCATCTGACAACATATATTTCTTTCTTGAAGACTGTACTTTTTTGTTGTTTTTTTTTTTGTGGGTACCGGGGGTTGACCTCAGGACCTCGCCCGTGCCACTGAGCGATATCACCGGCCCTTTTTTTGTATGTGGGTTCCAGAAGTCGAACTTGGACCCTCACACTTGCCGGGCAGGCGCTTACGCTGCTGAGCCATCTCACCGGCCCAAGACTGTACTTTTTTTAGACTAAAAATTCCCTGATATCAGGGACTAGTTCTGTTTCAGTTTTTATACCTGGCATGCTCTGTTGGACTTTGTTACTGTGACATGACCTGTATATGAACAGAAAAATGTCAACTGTATTTAACTAAAGCAATGGAGGATCACTAAAACTTGGCCTTACTTGATTGTTGCATTCCTCCTCTTCCTCCTCACAGTCTAGGCCCTGATGAGCAATCTCAGTAGTGCTGTTCTCCAGGAAAAGATTATTCTCCAAATCAGACACTCTGGAGGCCTCCGTCGTGACTTTCACTTTCATGCTATGAAAGCCAGTGGAGACCAATCCCACTTGCAAGTTGATGGGGTCTCCCTCAAACAGCAGGAAGTGTGAATTCACTCCTTCTTTAAAACCAGGGGGTTGGTAGTCATGTGGGGTCACTGCAAAATGAAAAGGGCAAAAAGCCATGAAAATTGTTTTCAATAGAATAGATCCAATTAATATTTCATATGTAGCAACAGATATCTTTCTAAGGGTTGTTTTTGTTTTTTGGTTTTTTGTTTTGTTTTGTTTTTTTGAGACAGGGTCTCTCTATGTAGTTCAGACTGGCCTTGAACTCAATATGTAGCCTAGGCTGGTCTCTAACGCAGTGCTCCTGCTGCCTCAGCCTCCTGAGAACTGGGATTACAGACATGTGCCACCATGCCTGGCTAAAGAAGGAATTTGACTAAAGGGCACTACTTACCTTCCTTATAGTAATGGAGTTTCATAGTAAGTATAACATCATTAGGAAGGGGTCCAAGGTTTTGCATCAATATGTATAATTTACGAATCAGTAGAACACTGGCTTTCTTAATATCTTCACTGTTTGTCCCACTTTCAAAGCTTGTACTACTACTATAAACACATAGAAAAATAGCATACTTTATAATCATATACAATATTGACAATCTATTTTAAAAAGAATAAAACTTTTAACTACATGATCAAATAAATATAAATTAAATACCAGGATATTTTTGAGACAAGTTTTAGAGTGTAAATTAAGAGTGATTGTACTTTTCCAATTCATACACAAAGGATTTGTAAATAGCAAGTTCCTCTAAAGCATTTAAAAATGACCTTTTAAAAAATTTTTGGTTTACAAATAACTACATGTCATAATAATGAGAACAATGGATTTGCAATTACATGACCCAGCATCTAATATCAGCTCTGCAGTTAACTACCTGAATGACCTCGGTTAAGTCATTTAGACACACTCTAAATTGGTCAGCCCATTTGTGAGATAAACTTACAGACATTTCTACAGCACTCCAAGCATAAAATAACCTTCTAGCTCTGTGTCTATCTACCATCTAGTTATCTCTCAAAAATATCCTCTCCTCACTCTTCTATGGATACCTGCTTTTCTTCTTGTTCACGTGGCAAAACATCCTCCACACCACTACCAAAATAAATTCTTCATAGGAAAATCTATTCATATCACCTTTTTGCTTAAAATTCTCCTATTACATTCATCATCTTTCAAATACAAAGATGGTATGTGTACAATAGTTTTCATGTCCAGCCAATCCCTTACCTCCACCTTCACCTGCAGCTGCCACCCAGTTTCCTCTCAACCATGTGCATTTCTATATGCTGCTCACTTCATTTGTATTGTGCTTTTCCACTTCTCTTCTAGACTCTCCCACTTCAACCTCTAATACCTAACTCATATGCTTCTTCATGGAAACATCCCTATCATCCCTGGACCAGATTTCCCTCTGACTGTGAGTGGCTCTTTTATTTCCACAATACTGAGTTTGGTATCCAGCTACTCAGTAAACCTTTGTTGAATTAACGAATGAACAAAAAAGCTGGACTAAATTACCTTCTAATTCTAAACCATTGTTATTTCTCTCCAGTGTTTTCTTCCCCAATTAGTCTCACATTTGAGTAGTTTTCAGGAAGAGTTTGACTGCAATGTATTTGCACAGTGCATTGTACATAGTAAGCAGTACTGAAAAGTAATCCTAAGTAGTTGAACTGTTGGGTTTTTTTTTTCTAACTAATCTTTGGAGGCAGTGTGAATTCATAAGCCAAATATTTATTAAGTGAACACATTAGTTCCTCTATCAATTTCAAACAACTTAAAGTTTTGTCCACCAGGATTTAACCAATTTCAACATACTTAACCAAAGTGAAGGACTCTAAAGCCATGTAGCTCATGGAATCCTCCAGGATACATTAGTAAAACCATATTCAGGATTCCCATTTAAATAAATGCTTAACTTTGGTTTCTAAGAAATTGGAATATGCATTACCTTCTCCTCTCTTTAGTGTCTAAAAGATGTGGCCATTTCCATTTTACTGAAAACATGTATGAAATGTTCTATATAATCTGTAAAGTGCTATACAAATATTAGTTAATAATGACTAATGTTTTAATTCTCATTTCTGGTACTGACTTTTTCTTCACATTTGAAATAAGAGGAAAAATAAGGAAGTGAGTCTTAGAAAGAAATCCTCAGGCTCCCCAGAGCTAATAGGGAAATGGGAGAATTTTGCCATATTTTTCTTCAGAGCTGTTCTTTTTGAGGGCATCCATCTCCATTCCTTGAAGCCCTCTCCTAACCAGGGCTTTCTATCACCACTGTATCTTCCACTTCTATTCCATCTCATCAGCAATACTTAGCTCTCTATAAGTCCTAGCTAATCTGAAGCCAAAAGCTACTGAGAGAGGAATATATAAATGTTGCTTCTCAACAAACGTCCTGATCTGCACTGGGGCCCTTCTGAAGCACATGTTTTTGTCTTTGCTAATTAACTCATTAGTGTATCTAAAACTTGGAGTTTCAACTTGACAGGAAAATACAGTACTTTCTAGTCTTTTCCATACAGGGACATACATAGAAAATGCTATTTATATGACATTGTGGGGCAAGTAGATGAGAATATTTGTGTATGTAGGCAAGTAGTCCAAAGGCTTTATCTACCCCAGAGCTGATCTGGCTATACTGAAGGAAAGAGAGCTAAGTAGCTCAGCATAGCAATTGAGAAACTTTAAGTTAATGTTTAGACAGAGTTTTATGGAGTTCTTCAATCAAAATGCGTACACAGAATTACTAATACAATTTCTACTACTGTGATACTCATCTTTGCTTCTACTCCCACCAGCTTAATCCATGGATTTCAGAAATTCAAACAATTATCATAGTCCCTTTTTATACGAGTGCAGTTTTGTAGGGTTTATGGATAAATAATAAAAGCCATGTAAGATTTTTCTCTGGTCTACGGAAGCTTATGTTTATCTTACTTCTGTATATTTCTCATGTTCATTAAACAAGTAGATTCTACCTGTCAAAATCCATAGTGGCTCCTTCTTTTGTGTATTTGAATTTGAACTGGTATATCTCAGTAACATTCTAGAAAAACCAAAAGGAATAAAGAAATTAATTCTAAAAAAGAAATCCAGAATTTACCTGATAATAAGGAACACTGGGTAACTACTATGCTTCCTACATATCTGTTTGTCTCACAGCATTAAATAATTCAGAATTAATAATTCCAGATATAAAGATAACTTAATTTCCCACTTTGTGCTAAAAATGAGTTAGATAGCAAATAATACAATTATCATTAAAGCTGGGGAAACTAAGGCACAGAGTCAAGTATCTAACCCAATTAGGTAAACAACAGTATAAACAGTTGAGAAAACATCTATTTATGTAATAAATATTTTATTGACTTTGTATTTGTGCCAGGCACTGACAAGGGTGAACAAAACAGGAAAGGTCCCTGTTTTTCTAGAATTTGTAGTCCGGTCAGGGATAGTCAATAAGTAAGTAAAAAAAATAAGAAAAATTCAGATAGTATGAATGCTGTGAACAATATGAAATAGATGCTGTGATAAAGTACATGAAGGGAAGAAATGATGATTTGGTTTGGAAGGGCCAAGGAAGGCCTCCCTGAAGAAGTGATGCTTGAGCTGAGCCTCAAGAGGGACAAGTCATGTGCAGACCTGGGTGTGCAATGCCCCAGGCAGAGGAAACAGAGGCTCTGAAGTGGTAAGGGATGCCTCTTTTAGGATCCAAGAGGAGGCTAAGTGACTGGAGACAAGCAAGCAAGAGGGAGAATATCAGAGATGAATTTTATAGGGGGTCATAGGGCCAAGTTAAGGGGTTTGGATTTTATACTAAGTAAACTAGAAGTAAACTAGAAGGGTTTTAAACGGGAGTGAGTTGCATTTTTTAAGATCACCCTGACTACCTTGCAGTACTGAGAGAAAACATGGACACCATGAGAGAAGTTAGGAGGCAACTTCAGTAATCCAGAAAGATGACAATGGCAATAGGAAAATTTTAAAAATTAGAAAAAGAACAAGGATATAAGCCTTGTTTTTTACAATCCTGCACTAAAAACTAGATACTGCTGATATCTGCTCTCCTCACTGTTAAGAAAGCTAGAAATAAAGAGGGACAAATTTCCTAATGAGAGACATATTCCATTTAAAATAAAATGCTTATCTACTAGTTGAAGCAAACATTGACCCGGATATATTATACAACCTGTCCACAGAGCTGGAGATGATACTATAGGCAGGTAAAGGGGATGAGTTTTAGTAAGAACACACACGCACACACACCTTGTTCCTCAAGTTCAGTATTTGATCCATGACAGTGTGGGAATGAGGGTGTTATATTTATCAGAAAAAAATCTCACTGTTTCTGTTACTTTAAGACTTTGACCTCCCAGCTCTGCTGATCTTGTGCCTCAACACACAACTTAATCATAGGCGATGAGGTCCTGGAAAAATTGGCTCATGCTTCTTAAACTTAGGAGACTGATTTGTGATGCAGTTAATTTTAAAAGAGAAAAACATTTTTCTAACTTGTCAGTCTATTTGAGAAATCAAATGAAGTTCAGATTTGCTGCTCATAGTTGCTTTGCAAATGCAATATGAAAGATGAGTAAGATCAGAGGTGTCTACAGCTGCCTAACAACAACAGGTTCACTCCAGACCGGCTAGATACATAGTACCCTCTCTTAGCCAATGCTGAGTATAATCAAACAATGCCTATTCTTCCTGCCTGTCCTTGTTTCTCAGTGAATTCTGTTTCTTGATGCTATGAGCACACATTTTTAAAATAAAAGATACTTTTTAGTAGTTGATAATTTTACTTTATTATTTGATCCCCGACATAACTAGTAAAAGTTATATTTACAAATGTTTTACAGAAGATCCTAATTCTTAGTAACTTTAAACTGACTGATTTTATCAAAGAAAGTATATTTATAGAAGACATCAGTGTATTCTTTATAGCTCATATGATGTTCTCTCACTTTTCAGGCTGTGTTACCTAACAAACATGAGCCTTTCAGCTGTACATTAATGGTTTCTATCAACCATGCCAAGCTTATTCACATAGACCAAAGCAACAGAAGCGTGTGCCGCCTTCCCTTTTCCTTCCATATTCCAAAGCACTGACAAAACTTTTCAGATATATCTCCAGAGCAAACTGCAAGTCCATTGGATGTTCACGCTCTATTGTAGAGCCAAGAGTTTTGGAAAATACAAATCAGACCATGTCACCCCTTTGCTTAACACCCCCCTCCATGGCTGCCCTTAGAATAAAACCCAAGAGTCACCGTGGTCCACAAGGCTCTACTCATCTATCCCTTGACACTTTCCCTCCCACTTACTAAGTGCCAGGTTCATAGCACTTCTTCTTTCCATAAATATTCAAAATTCCTGGGCTGGTGAGATGGCTCAGTGGCATAAACGCCTTCCTGGCAAGCATGAGGTCCTCAGTTTGACTCCCAGAACCCACATACGAAGAAAGGGCCAGTGATATTGCTCAGTGGCACAGGCACCTGCTGGCACACAAGGTCCTGAGTTTGACCCCCGGTACCCACAAAAAAAAAAAAATTCCTTCCTGTCTTAGGGCATTTGTACAGCTATACCCTGGAACATACTGTCTCTGGTTGATGATAATAATAACATTGAAGTAATCCTCTAAATGCATTTTATCAATTCATTTCTTGTTTAACCAACACTCCGAAATACTATTATTATTCTCATTATTGTTGAAGCTAGTAAGTGTTAGAGATGAGATTTAAGTCCTATAACTATAGCTATAGTTAACTATAGTGTTATTCTGTCACATGTCATCGCCTTTCCCAGGTCTAAAAGGCTGACTCTTTCTGGTCATTCAGTCTCAGTTCAATCAGTAGCACTGCAGGGAGGGTTTCTATGGACTGCCAATCTAACACAGCCATCTAGTCCCTCCTCCATTCTCTACCTCAGCGCTGACAAGCACACTACCTTTTTAAAGTTTTCTTCATAGCTTGATGACTTTCTAAAATTTGTTTTTGCTATTTTTATTTATTTATTAATATTGTTTATTCTCCCTCATAAGAATGTAAACTTCTAGGGCCAGTGAGATGGCTCAGCGGCATAAGCACCTGCCCAGCAAGCGCGAGGGCCCGAGTTTGACTCCCGGAACCCACATACAAAAAAGGGGCCGGTGATATCGCTCAGCGGCACGGGCGCCTGCTGGCACGCGAGGTCCTGAGGTCGACCCCCCGTACCCACACACACAAAAAAAAAAATGTAAACTTCTAGAGGCCAAGAACCTTGTCTATCCCTAAAATTTACTCTTATACTTTTATACCTTGAACAGTTCTAAGCACATACAAAGAACCTAATTAGCATTTCCTGAGGGAATATCCAGCTAAGCCTTTGTTAAAAAAATGTCTAAAGTCATGTTATGCCTAGAAACAGGGACTCCTATGGTTCAGCTCTTGAAGAAGGCTATAAAAGGTGGGTGTTTACCACCTCCAATAAGCACAAAAGAATAGATGATGAACAGTAAAATTTGTGTCCTCATCATATTCACAGATAAAGTAATTCTTTAAAGTCTATCAAAAATATAAGGTCTTTCTTTAATATATTAACATTTGACTAACACATCTTATTAGTACCCACCACACATTTTGTAGTGTATGCCTGTATATAACTCACTATCACTTGTTACTTTAGCTGCTTTTGTCAGTTCATCTCTTTCAAGAGAGAGCAACCAGAACAAGACTTCAAGTGCAAAAGCGCCACAACTTTGTGCAATGCCCAAGACTCTGTTGGCCTCTGAACTAGGAAAGCAGATGTTCTCAACTGTTGTTCCATAATTTACTCTTTGCAAGAGTGCTGCTGGGGTAGGGGTAAAAGGAATCAAGATGGGTTATGTACATGTACCAATTTCCCACAAAGAATGTAATCATTATGTGCTGTAAACGTGTTCTAATAAAAATAAAAATTTGAAAAAAAAAAAGAGTGCTGCAAAATTTAATCCTAGTGCAAAGTATATTTTTGCTTCAGGTAAATATAAACATTGTTATTGTTTGTGCAATTTTGTTTAGGGAAAGATAAACTTCTAGGGATGTGACTCAAGTGTTTGGTACAGTATCAGATAAATGCCAAAGACTATGTTTATGTGAGAATGTTGTTTTGTGAGTACATAAGAGAATGTGATCAGGGACTAAACAGATATATCAGTGACTTAATGCTAAACAGCAACCATAAAACAGTGTAACCTTGTGGATGCTTTCAGGCACTATAAACATTGATATACCACAGTGGATTTATATTGTAAATATTGCTGAATTTATTGTTCTTTTGAGTTTTTTAATACCCTCAAACATGCTGCCAAATTTTTTGATAATCAAAAGCATGCCATAAACATCAGTGAGTTAGGCTCACTACTGCAAGGAACAATCTAAAACATTCAAAATATTTTTCTCAGATCATAAATGATAGCTCAGAAGTTACCATATAATAAGCTTTTGTTTCCTAACCTCATTATTATATATGCCAGTATCCAGACTCATTTAACAGTTTTCTTCCCACTCTGTAAGATTTTTCTGTAGTTAAGCCTAAACTGCTCAGTATTTCACTACCCCAAAAACCACTTTCAAAGTAGGAGTTTTTCATGTATAAGAAAACCTAATAAACACTGCACCAAGAAAACAGCCAAATTATCAGGAAATTTTAGTTTACAAAATTTGCCCTCCAATCTTTAGGAAAAGAGTATTTTGAAACTAAACATGAGACAAAGATACAGAAAGGTAGAACTAGTTTTGGCATTGAGGGATTGCTGCCTGTCTGTATACAACAGTTTTCTCCCTGCTTGCCTGCACAGCTATTTATAGTCTTGCAGAGAGGATATTAAGGACTAAAAACAATTCAATCTTAAACACCACCAGCTGAAATAAATCCTTTGGCTTAGAGAAGGAAGACTGAAAGGAAAGAGGAAAGAAAGCTAGGAGGAAAACCATGAGAACAGAGGACTTTTTCCAGCTCTGTACCACAGCCACAGAAGCCATTCGAAGTGGCACAAGTAAACTATTAGGTGTCCAGGACTATAATACTAACTTTGGCATATAGAAAACAAGAGAAGACCTTTGTCCTCAAGAATTCACAATCTGCTTGGGGAAATAAAGTAATCTACATGAATCACTTGAGAGTGTTAAGTTGTGGGGGGTCTGCTGGAAAAGGAATTAAAAGAAGGGAGAAGTTTAGTGTAGACAGACTAGCTAAAGAGACATTGTTGATTTAAGTTTTGAAGGTAAGTTGCCCTTGGAGATGAGTAGGATTCACTACACAAGGGAAAAATCTACAGGGAGAAAGAGGAAGAGGGAGAGGGAGGGGGAGGGGAGGGGTGGAGGAGGGGGAGAGAGGAAGAGGGAGAAGGAGAGGAAGAGGAAGGAGAAGGAGAGGGAGAGGGAGAGGAAGAGGGAGAGGGAGAAGAGAAGTAAAGAAATAAAACTCTGAAAAATCTATGAAAAAGTCGAAGTGGGCATGGCTGTCCTCTCCTGTAATCCTAGATACTCGGGAGGCTGAAGTAGGAAGATCTCAAGTTTGAGATCAGCCTGGAGAACTTAGTAAGAACCTGTCTCAAAATAAAAAGTGAAGGAGAGGTAGCTCAATAGCAGAATGCTTGCCTGGCATGTGTGAATCCCTGTGTTCAATCTCCAGAACTACCAAAAAAGGAAAAAGGTCAAAAGTGGAAATTATTTTTAAAAGTTTAGAATTATGCCTTATCTCATTTATTTTTCCAAAAGGTCATAAACAGAAAGAATTCAGAATCAGTTACAATGAATAATAAAATGTACATAAAATACATTTATACCTTAAGAGAGTCTCAATGTTAACACATTAGGTAAATAGGCTCAGTTCTACTCAATACTTTTTTCTAATACCCCTTAGATAGTTTTCGAAAATTTCAAAAGAAAGGGTTGGTCACATTTATAACCAAATATAATGAAAGAACTCACTATGAGTTACTTGTTCATAAGGTAATCTAGTAACAGTCTACAGCATCAACGCAGACAAAGATACTTAAACATAGTATACATATACCACCCACCTATATGTGTGTCTTCTTACCTCAGGTTCCTTAGGATTTGTATAAAGCTGTTAAAGGGAAAAATAAATAGCATTCAATTTCTGAAATTCACTAGATTACTCTTCATGATGTATATTTTCCATATAAAGAGTTTAATTTGTGCTCTATTAATTATTTTGCTGACATATACTTTAAGCTAGAGATAGGATAAGCTCTTATTTTGTGAACATGGAGTTTTTAGAACATTCCATGAACACTGAATGTAAGCAAATTATAAGAAATATAAAGTATGTATAATTATGGTGACTGAGTTACAAATTATAAATAAGTTGTTATGGTTTAATTTTTTTAAATAAATAATTATCTATAATATATCTAAGACACTCAGTATATTTTCATTTTCGTCTATTCTTTTTTTGTGTGCGTGGGTACTGAGGGTCGAACTCAGGACCTCGCGTGCCAGCAGGCACCCATGCCCCTGAGCGATATCACCGGCTCTTTTTTCGTATGTGGGTACCAGGAGTCGAACTCAGGACCTCACGCTTGCCAGGCAGGCGCTTATGCCGCTGAGCTATCTCACCAGCCCTCTTCTATTCTTAACTATATATACCATGTTATATCTAGGGGCATGTAAAACTTCCCAAAAAACTACAAAATTAAAAAAACAAAAACAAAAAACTTTGAGTCTGTAAAGTAACTGAAGAAAGATAAAATACTGAAATCCTGAGAGTCAACAAATGAAGCTGGGTCTAGAGACACAGGCCTATAATTCCAGCACTCTGAGGAGCTGAGGCAGGAGGATTAAAAATTCAAGCTCAGCCTGAGTAATTTAGCAATTCAGTGAGATCCTGTCTCAAAATAAAAAAATAATTAAAAATAGGCTAAGGATGTAACTCAGTGCAAAGGCCTTACGTTCCATCCCTGATATCACAATAAATAAATAAAATTAAAATGAATAAAATCAAATACAGACTTTTTGAGATATTGGGGGAAGCACTCTACCACTGAGCTATGTCCCTAGCTCTAGATTTTTTCTTTTAAACTCCAAATATCATAAGACAGAGAAAGAAAGGGAGGAAGGGAGACGATACTATTTAAATATTTCACTTGCCAAAAGTCAATGCAGTAGAGACAGAGGCTTAGTCTTGGAGTGTATACTTACTATAAGTACTGCCATGTGTAGCTTCAAGAGAAGAGAAAACTATTGTTATTATATATTCCCACTAATCTTATTGTTATTTCCAATAGAGGCTAATTAAAATATTATTTCAGAGAAGTTCCAAAGAATTGAGTAGAAAAAATATTATTCAGGAGGTCAAAAAGAGGGTTACTAATCACTCATTCATTCATTCATTCGTTCGTTCATTCATTTAAATAATTTCTATTACATTAGGGCTCTGTTGGAGAGGAAAAGTATACAAAGCCAAAGAAGATAACTATCCCTACTCTCAACAAGTTATATTCTAATTTTGGAGGCAAAAGATATACAGAATAATTCATTATTGTTTAAAATAAAATATACTACAAGTATGTCCAAAATGTGTTCCTTTTGAAACTAATCCACAAAAGTAAAAATCTAAATCTGATATACATAAAACCTTCTCCTCTACATATACACTACTATAAAGATATTCTCTCTGATTAAAAGAGTAATAGAATATATAGACATAGAAATATAATCAAACCTATGATAAATTTTTCAAAAGCCTAGAATAAAATAAAATTTCAGGCCCATAATTTCATAACAAAGGACTAAAACTTTAGTGACACCATGTGGCTATGTTGGTTACTGCATATAATTGATTTTAAGACCACACAATGAAACCCTAATTTATACTAATTAATAGCTCACAGATTAAAAAAAAAAAAATAGACATGGACCCTGATCTCAGGAAATAGGAAGACTAGCAGGGAAGACCAACAAAACCAAAAATAGCACAGATAACTACATCGTTGCAGTCGTGTTAATGGCTATGAAGAGGCAGATGGGTGCTATGAGAACACCAAATAGAAGAGCAATATAGGCTGGGAAAGGGGGGTGTCAAGGAAGGCCTCCATGAGCTGAGAACCCAAGGATAAACTGAAGTTAGTTATGCAAGGTATATGGGTTAGGAAGAAAATTTTCCAGGCAAAAGGAACGATATGTGCAAATGTTTTTTCTTTTTTTTTTTTTTTTTTTTTTTTTTTTTGTGGGTACCGGGGGTCGACCTCAGGACCTCGCGCACCAGCAGGCGCCCGTGCCGCTGAGCAATATCACCGGCCCTTTTTTGTTATGTGGGTTCCGGGAGTCGAACTCGGGCCCTCGCACTTGCCAGACAGGCGCTTACGCCGCTGAGCCATCTCACCGACCCGATATGTGCAAATGTAAAAGGAATTTTGGTATGTTCTAGAATCTATGTGGCTTGAACACGGGAATGAGAATAATGCCTTGGAAGCCAGATAGGGACCATACAGGCCCAGCAGATCATATGAAGGACTCTAAACTTTATTTTTAAAGCCCTGAAATTTTTTAGGCAAAAGAATGTCATGATCACACTGAAGTTTCTGAAAGAATGGAGTGGGGACAGTGGATTTAGAACGATGAAGGGCTGAGAGTGGAAATAAGGAGATAACTTAAGTAACTATAATAATATAGTATATTTGTGTAATAATTATCTAAAAACTATATTAAATACTTAAAGAAAGGATAATATAAACTACAAGAAAATAAAATAAAAACCAACCAAAATTTCATAACTAGAAATAATCTTCAACGGAACATCTTTCAAGATTTCTAGATGCTCAAACTTGACTTTACTTAAACTACTTTTAAAATATTATTTCCTACTAGCAATTAGATCACCTGAGAAAAGTTATAAAATATTAACAACTCAAAAAGAGTCTAACTCATATATCTAAGGTTTTGTCTTTTGATCTTTCCCAAATAGTTAATTTGAATCAATCACACAGGTAGTCACTTAGTATAAAATAAATTCATCAAACTAGTTAAGACACTCTTTGTTTGTTACACTGCTCTTCTGTACATGTAATACTGTTACATGTATTTATTTGAGAAGTTACTTATTCTGTTAGACTGTGACCTCCTTAAGAGAATCATACCTTTAGGCTCTTTTTTATCTCATCCAGTGACTAGATACAATGTCTGGCACATTAGCTAATGAATAAAGAAGGAATAAATGAATGATGAACATTTACATAGTGTTTATTATAAGCCAGGCATTGTTCTTTCTGAGCATTTCAGATCCGTGGTTCTCAAAATATTGGCCTTAGACCAGCAGTGAGAGCATCACTGGAAATTTGTCTGAAATACAAATTCTCATAACAGAAATTTAAGGATGAGGTTTAGCAGTCTGTGTTTTGACAAGTGCTCCAGGTAATTGAGATATAAGCTAAAGTTTGAGAACCACCACAGTTTTTAATTATTAACTCATTTAATTCTCAAATAATCCTAAAAGGTAGGTTCTATTATTAATCCCCATTTTATATGTAGAGAAATTAAGGTACTAAGAGCTAGATTACTTGCCCAAAATCACACAGGTATTAAGTGACAGAACTAGGATTCACCTCAGGCTGTCTGTGTGACTAAAACTGAGCTCTTAACTATACTGCACTGTCCCTCACTGATCAACATCCAGAAAATGTTGCTCAATGAATGGCTGAAGGAGAATGAATAGCATTGTTTGGTATGCCAGTGATGACCTGCTCCCTTTCTCATCCAGTCTAAATACTCAGGCCCTTCAAAGCTCAAAATCATTTTCTCTCAAAGATTTCCTTCATGTCCCTAATTATAACCCCTCCTTTTCCATACTTCCTATTATACATGACCAGTATTTTTGACATGTATTCCTTCTAATGAGAGTTACAGTTACTTATGTTTGTGATGGGGGTAATAGTAAAAATATATCTGGTACTTTTACATAAAAATATCTACTGATATGAAAAAAAATCAATAAAACTCAATATGACACAGATAATGACCACTCTGAAATTATCCAACTTAGCCCTGTATCTGGGTTCCTGGAAACAGCCCTTGGATTAGGTATTAACCTTTATTTGCTGGGCTTTGGAGATGTCTAAGGATATCTCAAAAGAGACCTTGATGGGGTAAAGGGGAGGATGCTGGTGGGGATTCACACAGGGCCTCAAAAACATCTGCTATTTACCATTAGCACAGAAGGAGCACCAGTATTTTACCAACAGGTAGTTAGGCCAGTGTATAACCACTGATCATCAGCCCTACTTATGAGTATTTATCTTCTACCATGGTCTATAAGTTTTTCCCTTCATCTGATTTATCTTTGTATCCCTTGGTTTCCTAGGTCAGTATTGAATAAATCATAACAGTTCAGTTTACTGTTCTGTGAAGAGAGGAAATGTATGAATGCACTAAATAATACAATGTAAGGCATGCTCACCTCAAGATTTCTTAAAGAAATAGGAATTGAAAAGTAAAAAGAAGACACAGACAGGGAAAATGGGGAAAAGCAGTGATAAAAATTTCATTTATACACGTTTTGTCTCTTCATCTATGACTAGAGCCTCCATTTTTTAAAATTCTTCATAGCTGCTTGGGAAGTGTGAAAGATCAGATGCACTTAAAATTTAAAATGAGTTTTTTAAAAATTCAAAATATAATACTAGCCATTTTGAGAGAACAGGTTATGCACATGAACCAAACGTAGTTACCAAAATAATTAAGGTACAATAAAAATTACTCGTCTTTTTTCCTTTCATATCTTCAAACTGCATTGCCACTATTTCGAACATGTTCAATGTGCTAAATGCCACATTCTCGTCTCCCCTATCCCATATCTTGTGGATCTCTTCCAGCGACTTCAGAGGAAATTCTGTGGTCACATAGATATGAGTATGTAAAACAGAAAAGTGAAGTTTCGTTTCTAATTAATGTAAAGAGGATATCAATGGAACAACAATGACATAAAATAAAAGGAAACTGGTTCATGAATGTAAATGCAGGCAGTGGTACACCATTAAACACAAAAAGAATCTAAACTTTTTTAAGGGATAAAAGATGAATCTTTGATCCTGTTATAAATTTGAAAACATTCTTACGTATTTCTTTTCCAAAGCATGAAAACAACCTTGAATCCTGTCAAAAAATAAATGCTTAATGTCAATTTGGACCACATGCAAAGCAAAAAAATTCCAATACACAGTTTATACTTTTGGCTTTAAAGTATACTAAATTGATAACTTTTAACCTTTCTGTTTATTATTTTTAATAAACCCCCAATATTTTTAGTATATGTATAGAACTTTACAAATAATAAGCAAATTTCAGGGAGGGAACCATTTTTTTCTTTTTTTTTTTTTTCTCCTATAATGTTTAGTATACTGACATACATACAACAAATAGTGAAATTTCGATTTTTTTTTTAAACAATAGTGGGGCTTGAACTTAGGGCCTTGCACATGCTAGGCAAGTGCTCTATTACTGAATTATCCCAGCCCTTTTCTCTCTCTCTCTCTTATTTTTTATTATTTTTGAGAGAGGATAGTGATAAATTGCCTAGGTTGACCTCAAACTTGTGATCTTCCTGCCTCAGCTTTTTGAGTAGGTGGAATTACAGGCATCTGCACCATGCCCTGCTTGACTTTTTTCTTTATATCAGTCCATTTTCTTTTGAAATCAAAACTAAATCAGTATCTTAGAATAATATTAAATAATTGCTGCAAATTTCAAGGACAATGTAAAAAGGGAGTGTGGTTTAAGGAAATGATCTTTCCAAATAAAGTTTTATGAGTGATTTCAGCCATGATAAAAATGTTGTTCAACTTTTGTGGAATTTCAGTTACTTACCATTTGATAATATGCAGTGACCCAGGACATTTTTTGTCTTCTCGGAGGATTTTTAAACTGAGGTCTACAAAAACAGAAACACAGTCTATCTTCATCTACAAAATTACTGCTATACTGAAAATATCCATGCTAAACAGGATATTTCTTTTACCTATTTTATCTATATAATTTAGTTAGTTTTATGGCTTATAAAAACATTTGTAATCTCTACCTACTTTAAAAATAAATCCTATGTTGATAATCATCTTAGTCATGAGCCAGGATAGAAGAAATAAAGATAGGTAGAAAGGAGACAAGGAAACTAGTTTTAAGTCATGTTAAAGTTACTCAAGGTTATCTGTACCTTTACCCCCTAGGTTTGTTTCTTCCAGGCACATCACACCCAAATCCCTTAAAGATACTGTAAGTCCATAAATTAACCTAGTTGATAAAGAAAAGGGCAATAATTTGACCTAATGATAAAGAAACAGATGCAAATGATTCCAAGAATGTTTGTAGGTAAAACATTTTAGGTCTTAACAAAGGGTACTTCCAAGACCACATATATATCCCCAACCCTAGACAAGGTATCTTATTTTTGAGCACCTGTACTCTATTTTGTCTCTCAGTATGTACCTCAATTCTGCTTAATGAATCTGCCTATGCCTCTTACTGACATGTCCTGAGATTTTATTTTCTTTGCAACAAGAGTATGTCTGGGTGAGCTGAGGTTCCCATCTTCCCTTTGAGGAGCCTCCTTGGACCTTGTCCAGTAACAACTCCAATTTCAAAGACAGTTTGTCAGTCTTCTCTATATACAGTGTAGCACAACTGAGTTCCATGCAAAATCAGTTTGTGTTACTTTGCCTCTTTTCACTTCTAAGCAATCATAAAGTAGCATTGAGGCTCCACTGACCAATTTATTTTTTTTAATTTTATTTATTTATTTATTTATTTATTTATTTATTTTTATATGCGGGTACCGGGAGTCAAACTCAGGACCTCAAACTTGCCAGGCAGGTGCTTATGCCGCTGAGCTATATTACCGGCCCTTTTTTTAATTTTAAAGAGAAAAAAATAAAAACAACAAAAAAACAGAGTTTCAAAACATGCTAGTAGGAGAGTAACAATAGTTAATACATTGTTATATTCATAATAGTTGTTCAGAGCACAAGATAGAGGCATGAAATATTGTCCAAACAATATTAGCACAAACCTTACTTTTCCATGAGCTAAGAATACAAGCTGTATAACTATCTTAACTATCTTGTGTATATATATATTTATATTTTTTCCTTTTCCCTTCCTTCCTTTCCCCATTCTCCCATCACTGTTTTTCTTTTCTTTTGGACAGTTTCTTCCTTATTCCCAGAACCTATTGTACATTTTGGATCTTATTTACTTGTTCAGTTTCTCACACTAGTGAGACAATACAGTGTTTACACATGTGGGTCTGATTTATTTCACTTATAAGTATGGTCTCTAGTTGCATCAATTTACCTATAAACGTCTCCAGTTTATCCTTCTTTATGGCTGAGTAGTATTCCATTGTATAAAAAAACCATATATTTTTTACCCGTTCCTCAGTTGATGGGCATTTGGGTTGTTTCCAAGATTTAGCTACTACAAATTGTGCTGTTATAAACACAGATGCACATATATCACTGTGGTATGATGTTTTTAATTCTTCTGGGAAGATACTCATCAGGGGAACAGCTGGGTCAAATGGGACCTCTAATCCTAGTGTTTTGAGGAATCTCCACATGGATTTCCACAGTGGTTGCACCAGTCGACACTCCCACCAACAGTGGAGAAGGGTTCCTTTTTCCCCACAGCCCTTCCAGCATTTGTTATTGGTTGATTTCTTGACAATAGCCATTCTTTCCGAAGTGATGAAATCTCAGTATTGTTTTAATTTGCATCTCTCAAATGACCAGTGATGTTGAACATTTTTCATATATTTATTTGCTATTTGTATTTCTTCATCTGAGAAGTGTGTATTCATCTCAGATGCCCATTTTTGGACTGGGTCTTTGAATTTTGGGGGCCTGATTTTTTTCAATTCTTTGTATGTTCTAAATATAAGTCCTTTGAGGGACAACTGGCTATAATTTTTTCTCACTCTGTAGGTTGTCTTTTCACTCTGTTGGTGATTTCTTTTGTTTCCACTGACCAATTTAAAACATACACTTCAAACTTACTTCTCTGTTACTTCTTTTCCTCCCAATAGGGGAGAAACAGAAAAGAAAAAAATTCGTGTAGTTTATTCTCAAATAGTTATTTCATTTCCATCTGAAATCCAACTACTTGTCTATACTTAGGGAACAAAAGCAAAATCATTAAGAGAGTTTTGGAGCTAGGCCTGGTAACACATGCCTATAATCCTAGCACTCAGAAATCTTGGGCAAGAGAATCATGAATTCGAGGCCAGCCTGGGCTTCATAGCAAATTAAAGGCAAGCCTGAACTATACAGAGAGACCCTGTCTCAAAAAAAAAAAAAAAGAGAAAGAAAAAAAAGCAAATTGAAAATAAATGTTTTGGTTTAGAATAACCCAAAATCAATTACTAATTCATGGATGACTTACTTTTTCATATTGCTTTCCTATCCTAAAACTGATATCATCTCTCCTCTATAAAGGAATATGAAAATTATTTCATGTTAGCATAACATTTAGAGATTATCAGAAAGAGTGACGTACTATGCTTGCAATTTGGTTGCAACCAGAATCATAGAACGAATTCTGCAACCAGAATCATGAAAGGAAATAAGTTCATGAACCAAGATACCACTGTATTTTGCATTTTTTATGATGTATTTTAAAGTACAGACTTTGAGAAAGACATATCTTCCATTCTGTCACAAAAAAATAAGGCTATAAGGAATGGTTTTACCCCTACGCTTAGGATAGTGACTGACATACAATAAGTACTTAGTTACCCAAAACATCTCTTTTACAATTCCATGTTCCAAACAAAAAGGAAATAACATGAAACAGAGGTGAGAAATTAAAATTAGATTTGAAAAATAATATATTACAAGGAACCCTGTGGCTCTTTATACTTTCCAAGTGAAGTTTGCCATTACAATGACAAATCAATACTCTGGTTTCTCTTCAGATCGTATAAATCTTTTGCCTTTTACAATGACAAATCAACAATAGTCACAATGTAGCTTTTCAAACAAATAGTAAAATTTTGAAAAATTGAAGAATCCCCAGTAATTATTTTTAATACAAAGGAAAAAAAGGAGCATAAAACAGCTTCTAATATAAAATGGTACATTTAAGGGCACAAGAAACCAAAAAAGTTAAAGTACAATATCTGGTAATAGAGAAAAGAACCAAACTGCTTAGAATAATACTAGAGTTGTTAAAATATACATACTAATTAACAAACGGGTTTGCCTTTTGGCCTCCAACATATTTACATAAGTTAATAGAAGAGTTTCATACCTGGTTCCTTTGAGCTTCTTCAATGCCAAAAAAACAAAACAAAACAAAAAAAAAACTTCAAAGAGCAAATTCAGTTGAGGCACAAAATAGTGTAAATCTTCAACTTTTAAATAGATTTTGTTCTAGGTATCACTTTTATAAGGATACCTTAGAATTACTAGTCTTGCCCCTACAGATTTCTTTTCTCATTTGGTATCTAGCCAGAAGTTAATGGTTTCTATAAGTAAAATCACTAAATATACTGAAATTAAAATGGAAAATGGATTAGCACATTGGTCTTGAAGAACTGGTCCATCAATTAGAATTAGCATACTCTAAGAAATGAAAGATTTATTCCTGTTAAATAAAGAAAAGGGCTACAACAGCTAAAGCAACCATTTAAGGGCCGGTGAGATGGCTCAGTGGCGTAAGCGCCTGCCTTGCAAGCGCGAGGGCCCGAGTTCGACTCCCGGAACCCACATACGAAAAAGGGGCCGGTGATATCGCTCAGCGGCACGGGTGCCTGTTGGCGCGCGAGGTCCTGAGGTCGTCCCCCCGGTACCCACAAAAAAAAAAAAAAAAAAAGCAACCATTTAATTAAACTTTACCATCCAAATGACGTTCTCCATAAGAGCTCTCTGGAAATAGGCCCCTTAGATATGTTATACATGAGATAGAAGTAGCAAAAAGTTTCTTCACCATTATCAATGATTCATGTTCATTAGTGATTTGGGATGGGAAAACTGTTCCCTGGTGGAAAAAAAAACAAGGCAAAAAGATTAGTATTTTTTAATATATTTATCATATCACACTATCACCACAGCTAAAAAGGAAAGATTTTTCAATACTTCAAATTTGATACCTTTACAGGTAATCAAAAGGAAACAGAGCTTTAAATGCTACATTAAAGTATATCTTCACAGGCAAGGCAGAGCAGAAAGGCAGAGACAATTACTCAGTTAATTAAAGACTAAAATAATTTATTTCACAATGACCTATGGATTTGAGGCAAAACTAAAGGCCTACTATGATTATATAATCCCTTCCTTCTCATACACTCCTCAGATTTCACACAATGTGGCTTTTACACACCTCTGTTTTAAATTGTTCTCTCTAGTTACCAAGTACACACTATCATTGCCTCTTCTTCTTCATTAATGTGTAACTTCTTTTCAGCATTTTACACTGTTGTGTACATAATCTTTTTTCTTCTCCCTCAAACTGTTATAACACTATTGTCTTAATAACTTTACTCATTGCTGGGACAAACACCAATACCCAAAACGTAAAGGAGAGGTTTTGTGGAGGAAGCACGGCTCATGTCATGGTGGTTGGGATGCAGAAAGTGAAGGTACAGGCTTGGGAGACAGATATGCCCTTCCAGGTTATGCCCCAGTGACCCACCTCTTCAGAGCAGGCCCTACTTCCCTACACCAAGCCAGCTGTAGTGCCCCCAGAACCCAATCACTGTCCAAAAGCTCTGCCTATGACCACATAAGGCTCTGAGGGTATGTCTAGATATAAACCATAACAAGTATTTGTTTTATTGTTGTTTTGGTGTATTTTGTTTTATTGTTTTGGTGGTGCTGGGGATCAAATCCAAGACCTGAAACATAGTAGGCCACTGAGCTACACCCCCAGTCCACTATTTGGTTTCCACTATCCCTACATGCCTAGCTCAATCTCCTATTTTTTTCCAGTTGTTCTGCCCTTTAAATATTGGTTTTTCCCCAGGATTCTGCCTTCAGTCCTTTTCTCATAGTTCTGTGACACCTCACAGAAAAAGCATACCCTAGTGGCCAATAAACACATAAGAAAGTGCTTGAACTTCATCAGGGGAATGCATATTAAAATCACAGTGAGAAGCCCAGCATGGTGGCACATGACTATAATCCCAGCACTCAGGAGGCTGAGACAGGAAGATCACTGTGAGTTCGAGGCCAGCCTGGGCTACATAGTGAGTTCAAGGCCAGCTTGAAATACACAATGAGTCCCTGTCTCATAAATAAATAAATATATAACCACAGTGAGAAGCTGGATGTCATGGCACATGCCCATAACACAGCACTCTGAGAGGGTGAGGCAGGAGGATTGTAAATTTGAGCCCAGCAGGTGTACCTTAGCAATTTAGTGAGGGCTTGTCTCAAAATAGGAAATAAAGAAAGGGCTGAGGATGTAGCTCAATATGAAGGCCCTGGGTTCAACCTTCAGTACCACACACAAAAATTAAATACAATTTATTTTAAATCACAGTGAAAAAGCACTACACAACCACCAAAATGGCTAAAACCAGAAAATGCCAGATGTTAACAAGGATAAAAACTATTAACAATTTATTATAGGAATGTAAATGAGTCATCCTCTTTTGAAAACTGCTTGGCAGTTTTTATAAAGTTAAATATATATATATCCTCTGTCCCATATTCTATTCATAAGTATACATCTAACATTTATGCTTATATATGTTAAGTGATGTACATTAGTATGTTCATAACAGCATTATTTGTAATACTGTATTTCCTAATTAGAAACTACTCAAATGTTAATCAGTAGTAGAATAGATAAACAAACTAGGTATACTCCCCCAGTGGAATACTATAGGGTAGTAAGAATAAATGATCTATAACTATACCTAAAAATATAAATGACTTTCACACATAATGTTGAACGACAACAACAACAACAAAAAAAAAACAGATATAAATGAACACTAACATATTGTTTCACTCATATAAAATACAAAAGCTGGTGAAACTAATATACATGTTAGCAATCAAGATGGTGATTTCTCTTGGTGGGGGAAGGGGATAATGACTAGAAGGGAACATGAGAGGGGGTGTTGGTATAGCTCTGTTTCTTGATCTGGCTTCTGGTTACAAGAATGTATTCCGGTAATAAAAATTCATTTAGGTGTACACTTATATGCATTTTATAAACATAGAGTCTTATGAAAAAAATGTAAGGGTTGGTCAAATAAGTTTGGAAAATGTTGTGTCATGTAGTTCTTTTGGTCAGGAGTACTCTCATTCCATTTCCCAAATACGGAAATCTTAATTCAAATATGTATTTAATCTCATTATATTCCAGGTGCTGTTTTAGGTTCAGAGATACCAGAGAAATTGTAACAGATAAAAACCTCTCCCTCAAAGAGCTTACATTTAAGTGTCATCTCTAGTATAACACTTCTCCAGTCTCCTCAAGGCAGAAATAATAACTCCCTCTTCTGTTCCACTGTCAGTACCTACTACACCAATGACGCTTACTACCAGGTAGCATAATCTTTAAAGGCAAAGTGCTATCTCTTATTAAAATAAATAAGCATAAATTCACTATATAACTCAGTCTTTGGCATATAAAATTCAATAAATAAATGTTTTCTGAACTAAACAAGTACTTACTGGCTGCCAATGTGTTTTAGCATGTTGAGAATGCAAAGAAATCAAAAGATCAGCCACATAGGCAATGAATCCCACTAAAGCATGTGTAGAAAAAAGAAAAGTTTATGTCTACTAAGTTTTGTAAATATTTATGATTTGTTCATTTGGTTTATTCTTGTGTTGGCGGTACTAGGGATTGAACCCAGGGCCTTTTCTCTGCATTATACCCCCAGCCTTTTTTTTTTTTTAAGTTGCTATAGTGGGTTTGAACTCACAATCCTCCTGCTTCAGCCTCCCAAAGTTCTGGGATTACAGATGTGCACCACCACACCCAGCCTAATTTCTTCTTTTCTAATATATTTATTTTTAATTGATACATAGTAATTATACATGTTAATGAGGCAAAAGGTGTCTTCTGTTATTCTAGTGCTAGGGATTGAACCTAGGGCTCCACACATGCCTCAACTACTGAGCTATACCCCTAGACCAAAGTGTGACATTTCAATCCATGAACGTGATGTGTAATGATTAGATCAGGGTAACTGGTATATCCATCACATCAGACATTTACCATTTCTTTGTGGTAGAGACATTCAAAAATCCTCTCTACTAGCTCTTCTGTAATTATCAAATAATTTTTGTCAACTAGAGTCGTCCCATATGCCATAGAACAATTAGAAGTTATCCCTCCTATCCAACAACAATCCTGTACCCATCAGCCATCCGTTCTCCATCCTTTCCTTCCCCATTCTCCATCCTTCCCTCCCCCACACCCTTCCCAGAATATTTGATTTGTTAAGAGGAAAAAAAGCAACTTTCTCAGAAAAGTGAATAGAATGACTTTATTTTGTAAAGCAAGTCAACTGATGAATTGATTTTTTAGGTAAATACAGTTAATCTTCATTGTTACTAGATTCTACATTTGTGAATTTGCTTTCTCACTAAAGTTTATTTGTAATCCCCAAATTAACATTCTTCTGTTTTTGCAATCACTCACAGATATGTATAGAACAGTAACACTCTGGAGTCACCTGAAACATAGTCCCATGTTTACAGCATGATAGCTGAAAGACATGTGACGAGGAAGAGGAATGTCATTATTTTCAACTATTATACTGTAAACATGTGTCCTTCTTTTAGTCTATTCAGTGCCAATTTTTTTACACTTGTGTGCTTTCCTTTGTGGTTTTGTTATTTAAAATGGCAGTGAGTACAGTGATGAAATGCTGGTGAGTGTTCCTAAGTTCAAGAAGACTATGATATACTTTAGAAAGAAAATGCATGTTAGATAATTTTCATTTAGGCATGAGCTATAGTGCTGTTGGCTTTTAGTTTAATGTTAATTAAACAAAAGTATGTATTAAGTAAGGTGTATGTAAACAGAAGCAGACACAAAACAAATTATGCAATGACTGACAAAATTGTTGTGATGAGAGGCTCACAGCAACTTAACCCTGTATTCCTTCTAAGAGAAGCAGTTCAGTATTCAATAATTCAGTATTCATGGCAACTTTATAGAACATGACTATTGTGTGTTTATCTCTATCCATAAACACATACACAATAGTCATGTTCTATGAGCAAGGAAAAAGATGTGGAGAGAGGCATGTGAAGTTCTTAAAACTAGTCACCTCGGATGGTGGCTTGAGGGTAGAAGGGTACGATGGAGACGGTGTGGTGGAGCGGTTAAGACCATGGACTCTGCAACCAAATGAGCAGGTTCAGATTCATAATCTTGAGCAGGAGTCAGCAAGCTTTTCCAGTAAAGAGCCAGGTAGTAAATATTTTAGGTTTCACAGTTAATTTTGCCACTGTAGCATGAAAGAAACCATAGATACTCTGTAACTGAATGTATATACAGCTATATATGTATATGTTCCAATAAAACTCTATTTACATTAACTGGTAGCAAGCTCCTTGCATAAATTATTTAACCTCTCTGCATCTAAATTCCTTCAGCTGCAAAATATGGGTAAGAGTGATACCTACTTTATTGAACTATTGTGAAGATTAAATGAATTGATATTTATAAAGTGCTTAGAACAGTGCCTGGTTCAACAATTTATTTTTTTATATGTAGTTCTCTTGTTATACACACATATTACTTTGGTAATTTGTAAAACATCAAATAAAGAAACCCAAAAATAAAATAGAGACTACCTCATGGAATTTACAATCCAGTTAGAAAAAAAAAGACTTGGATATAAAAGAAGAGTTAGCACATGAGACAGCAAAGACTATGTACCAAATGAGCAGAACAATAAGGAACAAGATAAGTTTTGCTACCTGAGGCCAGGGCTGAATAGGATGGCTTTATGGGAAAGTGAGACTTAGCTGGGTTCTGAAGAAAAGGTAGGATTCAGACAAATGGCAAGGAGGAATGTCATTAGTACAGGCAAGAGGGCAAGAACGCTGTGACATACCTGGGGCACAAGGATTAGACCAGTATGGCTGAGGCTGAAAGTTCAAGCAGAGTAGAGTGGGAGAGAAGATAAGAAGTAGGTTAGAAGCCAAGATGTAATAAATCTAGAATGCCACGTTAAAGAAACTGTATGTAATCTATAAAGCTATGGGAAACCCCTAAAACTTGGATAATGAAGATTTTCTTCTATAATTAAATGCTTGAGTTAAAAAAAAATCTCCACAACAGGCACAGTAGCACATGCCTATAATGCAGCTAGTCAGGAGGCTGAGGCAGGAAGCTCAGATGGGAGAATTACAAATTTGAGGTTAGCCTGGGCAAATTAATAAGACCCTGTCTCAAAATTTAAAAACAAAAAGGGCTGGAAATGTAGCTCAGCACTCCATGGGTTCAATCCTGTGGGGGGAGGAGAAGAGAGAACGCTGGGCATGGTGGCACTCAGGAGGCTGAGGCAGGAGGATCTCTGTGAGTTCGAGGCCAGCCTGAGCTACATAGTGAGCTCAAGGGCAGCCTGAACTACATAATAAGGCCCTATCTCAAAAAAAAGGAAGGAAGGAAGGAAGGAAGGAAGGAAGGAAGGAAGGAAGGAAGGAAGGAAGGAAGGAAGGGAAGAGAAAGAAAAAAACCTCCAGGTCTAGACCAGGTCTAGGAAGTATTTTGTATGTGCAACTAAGTATTACCCTTCAAAAGCTGATAAAGTTCTTTTTAGACCAAGTAATACTTACAAACTTTTATTTCTAGTAAACCACCAAATGATGAAATAAATTTTGTTAGGTTCTGGGTATTTCAAACCTTAGCAAAAGAATAAGATTTAGCTGTTACAATTGCATTGAGACTATACTAAGTGAGTGGAATTATTTTAATATTCATAGTCAGAGCCTTAATAACAAACAGAACCCTTTCTCTTCAGATTAAAGTTGAGACAATTACCTGGTTTGATTCAGATCAAATCTAAGTTCCTTTTTCAGGTTTGTACAGTATTTTTAAATTGGAAGGACTTTAGAACTTATCTAAAATGATAAACTTCTATCACAGGTACCAAAAAGAAAGGTAAGTGATTTAGCAGATCACAGAGACAGCAAGTGACACGGGTCTTTTACTATGCTACACAGTTCAACTGCTGAAGTTTTAATAATTCTGCTATTTAGAGGCAAGTACTAACCACAAATGTGTCTTTAAATGAAAAATAACTTCCAAAAAGTGCTTCTATATCTATAGATCTAGTTCTAGAATGTCTTTTAGACATTCTGGGCATGATTATGCTATATACGAATGCCTCTTCTTTGGTACACTATACAGTAGCAATGAATTATCACTTTATCCTTTTGTTAAATCTTTTTTTTTTTTTTGTATCGGGAATCAAACTCAGGACCTTCTGGTTGCCAGGCAGGCACTTGTGCCGCTGAGCTATATCCCCGGCCCTTTTGTTAAATCTTATACTCAGAGTTTTTGTTTGTTTGTTTGTTGTGTGTGTGTGTGTTTGAGAAAGGGTCTTCCTGTGTAGTTCAGGTTGGCCTCAAACTCACAGTGATCCACCTGCCTCAGGCTCCCGAGTGCTGGGATTACAGGCGTGCACCACCACACCCGGCTTATACTCAGTTCTTGAAAAGGTATATAATAATTGTATTACTTTTGCACATATGATGTATTGGGGTGTGTGCATGTAAATTTTTGAAAAAAAATTGCTTTTTGAGCTGGGCATGGTGGCACACACCTATAATCTCAGCACTTTAGAGGCTGAGGAAGGAGGATCTGCTCGAGTTCAGGGCCAGTCTAGGCTATACAGTGAGTTCAAGGCCAGTTTGAAATACATAGCGAGACCCTGTTTCCAAAAGAAATTGCTTTTTGAAAAAATTACTATAAATCCTAAGAAATTAAGGTTATTTGGGGTAATTGGGAAATAGCTGGCATGGCATGCATGTAAGTTTCTTATTGAAAACATTTCAAAACATAGAGGCAACACTTGCATAGCCCATTTGTAAAACTAAATAATTTGAAAGTATAAAGACATTTACTTTAAATATAGTATCCAAATGGCCATTTACAGTAATGAAGTTGGGAAAGGCCTCTATAGTTTTGTTATTTTGGGGATTTTTTCCCTCAGCTCAGCTGGTCTAACATGTTAAGGGTTATTATTAATGTTTTATAAATGTCTAATACATAAAAATACTATAGCTTGAAAATAGAAAGCAGTATTATAAAATTATTTCAATAATATATTTTGCTAGTGCCTTCGTGATGTTTAACAGTTTAACTGTCAAGTTACGTGGCCTTGAGTAAGTTATTTTACTTCTCTGAGCTTTGATCTCTTCCTTATTGCAAGGTTTAATTGAAATAATAACATAAAGCCCTTGGCACAATGCCTGGAACATAGCTAAGTGCTGAACAAATGTTGGCTTCCATAATTACTATTGTTGTTTTTAGTACTAAATAACAGAATCACAGAGTCACTTAAAATTTACTGGGAGAGGTAGGTCATACAGTCCAAACAACAAAGATTTGGTTGCATCAAAAGATCAGTTTGTTAATTTATGAGAAAAATAACTGCCAAGCTGATTGGAATTCATATACCCAGCTCATCATTTTCTCCCAGGAAGGAAGCACACTTAGGAAACCAAATGAGATCAAGAGTCTGCTTTGTGGGGCCGGTGAGGTAGCTCAGCGGCATAAGCGCCTGCCTGGCAAATGTGAGGTCCTGAGTTCGACTCCTCGGTACCCACATAAAGGAAAAAAAGAGCCAGTGATATCACTCAGCAGCACAAGCGCTTGCTGGCAAGTGCGAGGTCCTGAGGTCAACTCCCGGTACCCACAAAAAATAAATAAATAAATAAATAAAAAGAGTCTGCTTTGTGAGTACAGTTTACTGAAATCAAGCCAGAAAGATGACTGCTTTCTCTCTGCCCTATTTCTCCTTCAACTTCAATCTTTACTATCTGGGATAATTTAATATTCCTAAAACAATTATTTTACCTACTGTTCTGATCAAACCCTCTAACTTTTCATTAACTACACAATAAAGCATAAATTCCTTAGCTTAGCTCTTAAGGTCCACAGTAATCTGTTCCCAAAGTTCTTATCCAATTTTATTTCCAACACATGAGCTCTCCACTCTACAAAGGAGGAGTTCCTTGTTATTCTCTGAAATATGCCTTCCTTATTTCTTTTTTTCTTTTTTTTTTTTTTTCTTGTGGGTACCGGGGGGTCGACCTCAGGACCTCACGCACCAACAGGTGCCCGTGCTGCTGAGCGATATCACCGGCCCCTTTTTCGTATGTGGGATCCGGGAGTCGAACTCGGGCCCTCGCGCTTGCAAGGCAGGCGCTTACGCCGCTGAGCCATCTCACCGGCCCCCTTCCTTATTTCTTATCTGAGCTAAGGTATAGGCTAGGCTGCCCTCATGAAGTCCTCTTTCCTCTATCCAGAACTTGCCTTCTAGACAAAGGAGAGAGAATTTCATCATTTTTTACTCTTTCATCTTTCAAGATCCAGCTTGAGTCCACCTTCTTCATGAGAAATATACAAATCATTGTGGTATATACTAAAACTCTAAATCCCTACAATTTGAGTGGTCATACTCTTTTTCACATATATGTAAATATAGGCATAGTGATTTAACTCCTATAAATCTTGTTTTTGTTTTGTTTTGTTTGATTTGGTATTTTGAGACAGGGTCTCACCGTGTAGCCCAGGGTGGCCTCAAACTCATGGTGATCCTCCTGCCTCAGCCTCCTGAGTGCTGGTATGACAGGCGTGCACCACCACACCTGGCTAGCTCCTATAAATCTTATTTCCCTAACTACATTATAAATGTCTAGAAGATGAAGGTCTTTTTAAACATTATCACAGAAAATGACACAGTATTATATACTGTTATGGTTTGTGTCTAGATGTCCCCACAAAGCTTCATGCAGTCATGGAGGGGGCAGGTTTTTCAGAGGTGGCTGAATCTAGAGTTTGTGATTGATTCATGGTCCAATATTGAGATTAAGGATGTGAATGCTACACCTGCCCTAGGGTGGGTAGCTTGCATACAATATAAGGGACAGAAAGAGGCTTATCCCTTCTTTTTCTTGTTGCATCTGCTGTCTTCCACCGCTGTGAACAGTTGCCCCTCTGCCATGTGCCACCCTGCCTTGGAGCTAACAGACTATTGACTAAAACATCTACAAATTGTGTGCTAAATAAACCTTTCCTTCCTTAACTTTGGGTGTCGGGTATTTTGTCTCAGCGATGAGAAAAGTAACTAAGATACATACATATTATATAATATTGTATCTTGATGAATAAACAAAATGATGCATAAATGTCCTGGGACAAGCTAAACTTACCTGGGTGAATCCAACAAGATTGCCTGGCTCTGGCATGTTCCCTGTTATGGTTTGGATCTTAAATGTCCTCCAAAAGCCATATATCAAAGGCTTGATCATCATGGCACTATTGGGAGGTGATGCAACTTTTAGGAGGTGGGGTCTACTAGAAGGAAATAAGGTTACTGGGGGAGTGTGGTTAAAGAGGATATTGAGACCCTGTCCCCTTCTCTCTCTCTTCCTGCTTCCCAGCTGAAGTGATCATCTTTCCTCCACTGCACATTCCCTGTGTTATGGGTTATATCTAGATGTCCCCCCAAGGCCTCATGTGCTCATATCTGGGGCTTTTCAAAGGTGACTGGATTGCTATTAGGAGGTGGGGTCTGGTTGGAAGAGGTGAGTTGCTGTGGGCATGACCTGGGAGAGTATATCTTCCTTCCTGACTCCTCTCTTAAACTCTCTGCCTCCCAGTCACCATGAGGTGAGCAGCCTTCCTCTTTGGCAGGCCCTTCCAACTGTGAGTCAAAATAAACCTCTTCTCCTTTAAATGGGGGGTGTTGGGTATTGTGTCTCAACAAGGAGAAAAGTGACTAAGACACCCTGCCATGATGTTCTGTTCAGCAATAGGCCTCAATACAATGGAGCCAACCAACAATGGACTGAACCTCTGAAACTATAAGCCAGAATAAATTCTTCCTCCTTTTAAGTTGATTATCTCAAGAATTTTGTCACAGCCCCAGGCTCCTAGCCAAGTTTCTCAGTGCTTTCCCCTTGTGTTAGTTAACTTTTCTTGTTGCTGAGACAAAATACCCAACACCCACAAGTTAAGGGAGGAGAGGTTTATTTAGCTTACAGTTTGTAGAGGTTTCAGTCCATAATCAGCTGGCTCCAAGGGAGGGTGAAATGGCAGACAGGAATAGCAGAGAAGAAACAGTTTGTGACAGGCAGAAGATAGCAAAGCAAGCAAGCAAGCAAGGGACCTTAGTAGCTTTTTTCTGCCCCTTTTATAGTCTATCTAGGTTACAAGGATTACAGTAGTGCCAAACCAATCAGTAGACTGATTAGTAGTCACCCACCCTTAATCCTAGCATTGCACCATGAATCAATCACACACCCTAGATCCAGCCACCTCTGAAAAAGCCCCACCTATGACCACATGAGGCTTTGGGGGGGACGTCTAAACACAAGCCCTAACACCTTTAGTTCCTGTAATTACATCACCATGTATACACAAGTTTTCTAATTGCTTCAGAACAGAAAGATATAACAGAGAACCATTCTCTTTGCCTTTTTATTTCTAATTTCTTTTACTCTAGAAGGTCTAAATATATAGACATGAAACAAGTAACTTTATAATTTATTTTAATTTTCTGAATATCCTCATTCCATTAGGCAATTAAATTGTAGAAGCATACTCTCCAAGAATATTATGTGCCAATTAACTGATAAGACTGCTGCTAAAAAAATTAAAGTCATGATTCTGAAGTAACTCATTAAACAGTCATTGATTTTCTTTTAATTCTTAACAAATACCTTAGATGCCTTTTGTATTTTGATGGAGCGAGAGAGCTGAGAAGTAGACATTGTGGGAATGGTTCAGGATTCTTTCAACAAATATAACCTGTTAAAAAAAAATTAATTAGAGATCTTGCCTAACACAGTACTTCCTATCTGGCTCTGCCCAAAGATGAGACTAAAATCATCTAAAAACAAAAGAGAAACTAAAATCAAAGGCAATTAAGTATGAATTGTTCCCCAGATTGTTCAATTTAGAGAGAAATTTACCAAGCTAAATTTTGAAGACACAATGGAAGAATGAACACTGAAATAGTCCTATCAGGTCCTATCTAAACTATAAAATGAGTCTGAGTTGGAAAAATCCTTGATGTGGATTTTCCAAAAGAGAACAATGTAAGCTGACTGTATGTTTTGGTAAATAAGTTTAATAAACATTTTAATTTCCACTACCAATTTTCTATATATCTGGCATAAGGTCTCTGGATTTATTTTTTTAACCACCCAATGAAAACTGTAAGATCATTTGCTCATTCATAAATACATTAGGGAGAGAAAAATAAATTATAAGTCACCTAAAGACTCAACATTATATCTTACTCATCTTTGTTATTCTCCCAGAGTGTAACAGTGCTCTGTATATAACCGGGGCTCAAAAACACTTCCTGAATTCAGTTCAGGTGTAAATTATTTGCAAATTCAAAAACTCAAAAGTTAATGTATACAGTTCATACTCTAGGATGACCATTCCAAAAAATGCAAAAGAATAAGTGTTAAAGAGATGTGGAAGCTGGGCGTGGTGGCACACGCCTGTAATCCTAGCACTCTGGAGGCTGAGGCAGGAGGATCGCCATGAGTTCAAGGCCAGCCTGGGCTACATAGTGAGTTCAAGGCCAGTCTGAACTGTACAGCAAGACCCTGTCTCAAACAAACAAACAAACAAACAAAGAAGATGTGGAGAAATTAAAACCATTATCCATTATGCTGGAGGGAATATAAAATAATCCAGCCATTGTGGAAAACAGTATGACACTTCTTCAAAAAGCTAAACAGAATTACCATGCTACCCAGCAATTCTAATTCTAGGTATATAGCCCCCCCAAAAAAAAATTGACAACAAGAACTCAGATACTTGTACACTAATGTTTATCGCAGCCTTATTCACAGTAGCCAAAAGATGGAAGCATCCCAAATGTCTATCAACAGATGAGTGGATAAACAGCTGGGTATTGTGGCAGTGGTCCCAGCTACTAGGGAGGCAGAGGCAAAAGAATCACTTGAGTCTAGGAGTTAAAGGGCAGCCTGGGTCTCAAAAAAAAAAAAAAAATGTAGATGAATCAGTAAACAACATGTGGTATGTACAAGGGAATATTATCCAATTTTTAGAATGAAATTTTGATAGATGTTACAATGGAAATTAACCTTGAAAACATTGTGCTAAATGAAAAAGCCAAACATAAAAGAATAAATGTAGGATTTGACATCTGAGGTACCTACAGTAGGCAAATTCATAGAGACAGGAAATAGCATAAAAGTTATCAGGGGATGGAGGGGTGGAAGGAATGGGGAATTTAATGGGCACAGTTTCTGTTGAAATTATGAAAAAGTTTTGAAAAATGTATAATAGTGATGGTTGCACAACATTGTGAATGTGCTTGGAACTACTAAATTAAATTTTATACTTGAGAACGGCTGCAGTGATGAGTTTTATATTACATAGAGTTTGCCACAGTTAAGAAAGTAACAAAACAAGGCATGATGGCCTTGTAATCCCAGCACTCAGGAGGCTGAGGCAAGAGGATCACCATGAGTTCAAAGCTAGCCGGGGCTACACAGTGAGTTCAAGTCTAGTCTGAACTACATAGTGAGACCCTTTCTCAATTAAAAAAATAAAGAAAGAAAGAAGCAAATCTTCCTTTTTCTTTTTAAAGGCCTTAATTTCAGTTGGGGCTTCTTTTCAAGGTTTTATGGAATTCTGACCAAAATACTTGTAAAAGAACCTATTTAAAGAAATTCCATTGTTAATGGAATTTGCAGGATAGCCTGTGACCTGCTCTGTTAACTATTAATGCAAATTTCTGGAAGATTTTTGTCAATAAAAGAGGGTAAAATTACTTGAGGACACTGCCACAAGGTGGTGATAGAGATTATAAACAAGTAATATTTAATTTCTCTCAAATTATTCTTCAGAGCAGCACTAGGGGACACTCTAACAATATTTTATATGAGACTGAAAAACTACTTAATTGTCCTCTAGTACTTAAAGATTCCTAAGTATCTTTTTTGATTTCAGAGTATAACCTTCAAATCTGACTCAACAATTCTCTTGCCTCCTTTGAATTTCAAGGATAAAATGAGGAAGGGGGAGAAATAGCTGTAAGAGTTCAAACTCCAGTTCTAGACCATTAAACCATGACCTCCCACTGGGGTAGTTATTAGTTTTGGAGACAATAAATAGGGAAATAATGATTTTTAAATAGCTTTCTATGTTAGTGGGGTTTTGTTGTTGTTTCTCTATGTTCATAAGATATCCTGACGGCATGTCTAGGGAATCAAGCCCTGAAAATAGCATAAGTCAATTAGAACACAATGCATTACTACACTTATATTTTTAGAATGTATGGATGGCCTGGATTAAGTTGATATTATCACTGAAAACTCTGAGACATCCAAGGCATTTGCTTTTGAAAAAGGATTCAAGGTAGGCTATATTAGTATTTGGTAAATCCTCTAGGAATTAATATTTGTAAAATAAGTAAAATTAAATTTATGCACACAAATGTATTCAGAGAAAAATAATCACAATATAATCTAGTAGAAAGAGACTTTGTAATCAAGGTAACTGGGTTCAAATTCTGACACCACTACCTAGCAGTTGTGTGACGTTGGCCAAATTACTTAATTTCTCTGGGACTTAGTTTCCTTGCGGCAAAATGAAGGCAGATCCAGCTTTGAACCACTTTTCAGGACTTGTTCAGTGTTTATCTAAGCATGTGTTTATCTGGAGAGGTAGCATAGCATAGTAGTTTAAAATTGGACTCTTCGGGCCAGTGAGATGGCTCAGTGGCATAAGCGCCTGCCTGGCAAGCGCGAGGTCCTGAGTTCGACTCCCAGTACCCACAATTAAAAAAAAAAAAAGACTCTTCTGAAGCTAAACTGCCTAGGATCACATGACAGTCTGTAGTTCACTTGTCATATGACTTTGTGCAAATTGTGTGCTTTACTTTCCCCATTTATAAAATAGAGATGATAATTGTACCTACTTCCTAGGGTTATTTCAAGGATTAAATGAGTCATCTCTGTACGGTACTTGGAACATTTTCTAATACATGTTTCATTATATGTAATAAAGCATGTTTGCTTTTTAAAAATATTAGTTGAGTGTGGTGCTGCACATCTGTAATTCTAGCACTCTGAGAGGCTGAGGCAGGAGGATTGCAGGTTCAAGCCCAGTCTAGACAATTTATCAACTTAGTGAGACACTGTCTCAAAATTTAAAAAAAATTTAAAGGCTGAGAATATAGTTCAATGCAAAAGCCTTGGTTCAATTTGCAGTACCACATAAACAAACAAACAAATAAATAGAAATAAAAATCTTATATTAATGTTCAATCTCCTCATTTTCCTCCTGTCTCCCAGTTGCTTTTTCACACAGTCCTCTTCAGACTTCTTTTCCTCTGTCATTTTTTTGCCCCTGCCATTTTGGTGTTATTCAGGATTCTGTCCTAGGAGCTCTTTATTTTTTTTATTTTTTATGTTTAAACACACTTCCTAGACTAAAAATACACTCCCACTGTTTCAACTATTATTTCTATTCTAGAGATAACTATCTATCTTTCTGTCTGTCTATCTCTCTACCTATCTATCTCTCTCTCCAGCCCAAGTTACTCTTGGGAGTTGCTGATACATACCGCAAACTGTCCATTAGACAGATCCAGTTTCATGTCCTCAGTACATCCAAATGTGAATTTTTTTCCCAAAATTACCTATGTCTGGTCACTAAATAAGTGAGTGACATCATCAAATACCTAATTGCTCAAGCCTAAGACATATGACTTAACCCTGACCTCTCCTTTATTTCCCTGTCCAATTAACTTTTGCTTGGACTACTGCAACCACCAATCTGCTTGTCACTGGTCTTACCTTTCTCCATTTGTTCTTTGTGCTGCAGCCAGAGCTTTCTTTTTAAATTATGTATTATTCCCCAGACTGAAATACTTCAATGACTCCCCACTGCCCTCAGAATAAAATCCAGTTTCCTTACTATGGCTTCAAGAGTTGGCTCATGTCTCCCTAGCCTCATTTCTAATCATTTTCCTTTGCAATTTTATGCACTAGCTATTCTCATCTAGTTTAATTACCCCAAAAGACTATATTCCCCCTGGCTTGCAGATTTTGGCAATATTCCCTCTGTCTGAAACACCCTCTTTTATTCCTTATTCCTACTTATCTCCTGGACATGGCTTCATATGATTTTCTTAAGGAATGATTTCCCAGTTTCCACTATCACCACTACCAATTCCAGATTATGTGCCCATTTTAATATATACTATATCAGAGTTGCCTTTATGTGTCCAACAACCCACTATGAGCTAACCTGAAGGCAAAGGTGTAACTGGCTAGCAAAGGTTTCTTTTATGTGTAACTCAGGTTTTAGTATATTCACAAAGTCATGTAACTATTCCCACTCTCTAATTGCAGAGCATTTTTATCACCCCTAAAAAACAAAACAAAGCAAAAAAAACCTATGCCCGTTAGCATTCACTCCCATTCTCTCCTTCTCTCAGCCCTTGGCAACTACTAATCTACTTTTCATATCTATGGATTTGCTTATTTTGGATGCTTATAGAAATTGAATCATATAATATATGCCTTTTTATTTCTTGTTTAGCTCATTCTTGAACCCTCAGCATCATCACAGTACTGGAATAAAGTAGGTGCTCAATAACTATTTGCTGAATCAATGGAGAAGTACTGTAGAAACAAAGAAGAATTAAGGGTCAAGAAAAGAATCACAAATTTTAGAGGAAAGAGGAACTTTAAATGTCATCTAGTTCAAATATCTAATTTACTAGATGAGGAAATAAAAGTCCAGAGAAAGCGCTGATTTACCCAGGGTCAGCTAACCATTTAGCAGCAGAATTGAGACTCAAAAATGCAAAAAGTTTAACTCACAGTGCAACAGTTTTTCTAGACTGACTTTCCAAAATAAAATGCCCTTTTGATTCATCTGATGATGCACTACAAGTGCCTCTCTAGTTGTTGGGCTGTTGCTTGTTCCTAACCGTGATGGGATCTTTTTCTGGTGTTCTAGACTGAGCTTGCTTTTGGAAGGTAAAAAGACACAAATCGTTTTTTTGAAATAACAAGACTCATTTCAACCTCTAACTATTCTGTTGCTACTGTTGTTTTCCCTTTTGAGCAAGTGTTTTGAGGAGGTCTCCTATTCAAGTACAAACCCCACTTAATTTTGAAAACTCACCAGCAGACAGCCCCAGGAGATATGACTCCAGAGATCATGCACTCTCCGAGAATAGCTTTGATTGTTTTTTTCCTATCAGTTTGTCCTGATTCAAAATCTAAAACCTAGAGGAGCTTTCATAACTATACATTTTAAGAATAGAACTGTCACTTTCAAATGTCTTTTGCTTATACATTTACTTGCATATTGAACCCACAAACACCTGAAATTTCAGAGGGCATCAGTATCATTCACTCTTATGTTTGATAAGCCCTCTCTCTGTGTCGCTGTGACAAGGATTATGAAAAGAGACAAGATTTCCATGTTCTTTCTGAAAAAAAATTCACTCCAGGCTTACCTTTGACTTACATCTCAAATGTTCTATTTTAAGTGGTGACACAATTACCTTTAAAAAAACAAAACAAAACAAAAAAAACACCTTGTACGTATGAATCCAAGATTCAGATAAAGATTAACTGGATGCTGTTTTCTTAAGACCTAAACCTCCTTTTCTACCAGCGGGGGGGGGGGGGGGCATGCCAAGTGAAGCAAGAGCCAAAGTCTATGTTTGTCCAAAGATAATAGTTTTTTAATTGCTATGGCTTTCTACCCATCTTTCCCAATCTTCCAAAACCATATTTTTTACAAGAAAATTTCATTTCTATCAAGTGAATAATATCTAACAGCTGGATTCTAAAATGCAACTAGATGACCTTCCTTACATATGTATGATAAGAAAAGTGACTAATCAAAGACAGTGCATGTCAGCATAAGTGGGTTCAAAAGATTCAGAAAGCTGGAAGGGGTCAGAGATATCCTCTAGTACTAATCCAACCCCTTCATTTAAAAAAAAAAAAAAAAAAAGGAAAGCCAATTCAGGGGGCAAATAGTCTTTTCCAACAAGTGGTGCTGGAATGAGAAAAAGGAGGAGGGGAAAGGAGGGAGAGATAAAGGAAAAGAGAAAGAAAAGAATCTCAACCTACGTGTCATGCCACATAAATATTAAGTCATAATGGATCACAGATTTAAATGTAAAACATAAAACTATAAAGAAAAGGAAAGTGAAGCTCAGCAAGGAATTTCATTTACCAAAGTTCCCCTGTTACTTAAACCTTTCACAGAGCTTGTTTCAATAAATTATTATTCACTACTTTAACAAATTCCATTTGGCCCTTATAATTCTATTCTGTGCTCACTCAGGGTAAGTGGTTTCCAGTGTATTAATTAGGTATTTGTTCATGCTCTTTTGATTTTTAAATATCTTTTTCATGTTAATTCAGTGATTCATTCATTCAACATTTACCAGGCAACTACAATGTGCCAGGCATTGTGCAGGATTATAAAATGTAAAATATGGTTCCCATCTCAAGAGATTTATGGTCCAATGGAGAAGAAATTAGATTATCATCCCAATGAGATTTAAAACCCATGTAGGGGCAAGAACCATGCTTTTACTTCATTTTCACCAAGTGAGCAAAAATATATGGCACAGCCCGTCCAGTGGTTGAACACATTATGGTGATTGGCTAATCTTGAGTTTCAAGACACTCCCTGCCCTGTAATATTTGGAGAACTAAAGTCCACAGAGATTAAATGGCAAATCCTTAATAAGGTAGAAGAGGAGCCCATGTCATCCAAGGGGGACCCAGGACCACCTCTCGTCTCTTGGTCTGTACCAGGCATTGATTATGGCAGAATATGTCAGTGGCTGGAGAAAACCCAACCCAGGTAATATAAACCCCAAAAGCTCTACATACAACTCTTTCCAGCACACAGATGTCCGCCTGACAAACCGCCTGGCAGCTAGTTATGGCTGCTGCTATCTCATCAAGACTCATTCCTCCACTTCCTCAAAACTAAATCTTAAAGCTACCTAGCTTTTGTTCTGTTTCGTTGGCTGGTTTGTATGTGTAAAATTGGAAGAGGGGGTAATATATCTAAAGCCTCCCCCTGGCCTTCCTCAGCCTCGGGGTTTTCCCTTTTCCTCAAAATACTTTTGACCCTGGCAAAAATACTTACAAACCAATTCTAAAGTATCAAGTAAAAAGAAAAGAAAAACTAACTTTTAACCTGAAGATCAAAGAACGAACACCCTAGTGCCCTTTCCTCCAGAGATCTCGCCTCTGGACAGCGCTCACCTCGGCTGGTCGAGGCCTGGCTCTCACCGGGTCCCAACGGACTTTCCAGCAGCAACGCACTCCCGCGGGTTTATGAATAATCAACGAGCCCTTCCTGGGCGGGGCCAGATACTTCCCTATGAATAATTCATTATATCTCCAAGGCTAGCCCGGGCAGCTGGCCTCGCTCAGACTTATGAATATGCAAAGGGCGAGCAGCAGTTGGGAGGCCCCCGGCCTGCCCGGCTTCCAGTCCGCCTCCCTCATACCTCCGGCTCTGCCTCTCTCCCGCCCTTGCGAGGGTTCCCGCGGCGCCCCGGGGCCTGAGGGACCCGCGTGAGGGCTCGCGGCGCCTTGGGAACCGGGGAACGCAAAGCTGCACACCGACCCAGATGGGGCCTTCTGCCAGGAGCGGCCCTGCCTGGGCAGCTTGTAGGATGAGGACAGGCTGCTCGTGGGCGTCCTCAGGAGGCTCTTGCCGGCCGAGGTGAGCCCCGGAAGACCTGTGGGGCTAAGGCGGACCAGGTGGTCCCAGGGAGGCCCGAGGCCAGTGCGGGGCAGCGTGGGGGAGGGGAGGCTAGAACCTGACGGCCCCGGGGTCAACCAGAAGGGCGAGTTCTCGGTCCAGAGGGCAGAGCTTTCCAGGCCTGCAGGGCAGCTCCCACCTCTCCCCTACTAGTGGGCCCACTTTGTATTCTTTCTGACATTAACGTGTCATTGTACATTGAAAACGTGAATATATTCTCGTTCCCCTTCCCCGTCTCAATCCCTTCGTAGAGATAAACCCAGGGAGTAGCCCGGTGGTATCCTCAGATTCTTTCCCATGTGTCTGAGTACTGATTTAGTGCCTTGTGAAGCCTTTCAAAGATTCCTGAAGTCCCCTGAACCTCGCCAATGGGATTTCAGGAGAGTGGATGAAAGAATGGGCCGCTTGACACCTGTTCTTTAGTTCCTGCAGGAAAAGAAAAAGAAAAAAGAAAAAAAAAAAATATATATATATATATATATATATTCAAAGTAGTGAGAACATGAGTTTAGAATATAATGACTAAAACCACGATTTGGGCTGAAAAACTCCTTTAGTGCAGGTTTTCTCAGCCTCAGCAATAATACTGTACACCCACCCACCCCACCCTCGCCCAGGTCGGGACAATCAAAACTGTCTCTGAGGATTGCGGGTGTAGCTCAGAGGTACAGTGCTTGCCTAGCACATGTAGGGCTCCGGGTTCTTTCTCCAGTACTGTCAACTGTCCAAAAAACAAAACAAACAAAAAAACCTGTCTCCATACTTCGCCAAATATCCCCTGAGGGGCAAAATCACTTCCAGTTGAATGCTATTTTGATCCTATACTTTCCAAAAGTAACTGCTTTTTAAGTTTTAACCACACAGATGGTCTTTCGCACCAGCTCTTTCCAGCCTCAGCATTAACCTGCTGCCCTGTCTGGACCATTAGCCTCTCTATACTGGCTGTCCTAATTGTCACCTGCCACTGGTCTGACTTCTGTCAACTGTCCCTGGATCCAAAGACCTTCCTCTTCTGCCCTCTACTAATGGCAAGTCCATCCCACTCACAAGCACTTATTCTGTCTTACTTTTTATTATTCTCTTTCCTTCACAGAATTTCCTCAATCTGGATTTCATTTCTCTGTTCACCTGTTCTTTCTCACCACCAGAATGTAAATAAGCTTCATCAGATGCCTAGCCTGGCTGAGTTACAAATCCAAGATCCCCAGTACTCATCACGATGCCTGGCACACAGTGGGCACTCAATAAACATTTGTGGACTGAATAAATTACCCTCTCTTTCTCCTAATTGCTTCTTGGGAGTTTCTTGTACTATTTTCCCTGCTCCTTTCTTTCTAGGCTCCTTGTGACTTTTGTTCAGAACCTGAATGGACAAATGAGCATCCCTCCTTGTCTCTACACTACCATATGGATAAACCTCTCCCAGTGGCTTATCAACTCCTTGAGGGAAAAAGCTGTTAATTTTACTTCTTTTATTATGTTCATTGAAGGTATTCAAATAGATAATTAAATGAACTAATCAATGATTTAAGGAAAAATTTAATCAACAATTAAAAATTAGTAGTGCTAGAGGGGGGCTTTAGAAATCATCAAAGACTGTTCCTTTGCAAATGAGAGTTTAAGTAATTTGCTCAAGGTCCCTAAGCTTGTTAAGAGACTGAGTCACAAGCACAATCCATGGTCTCACATCTCTCTTTTCAAGGCTCTTTCTTGTCTCCAGCCAGGCTATTTCCTGATTACTTTTCTGTGAACCCGATTTACAATTCAAACACAGAAATCCCAAACCAAAGACTTGCTTCTTGTCAACTAAAAGGCTTTGAGCTTGTACTCTTTGATTAAATCCAGCACTGGAGATAATGGCCTAATGAACTCAAAGGTGCTATATGAAATCCAAACTATTTTTCTGCTACTGCTGCTGCTTTCTTTCTCCTCTTTTTTCTTCCTCCTCTTCCTGTTCTTCCTCCTCCTCCTTTCCTTCCTCCTCTTCCTTCTCCTTTCTTTTCAGTGATAAGATACCTGGCATTGTCCCTGTCAAAGCAAAGTATCTTGTTTGTTTTGGAAGGGGGAAATGTGCAGTGTGCTAGAAATTGATCATTATTTAGAAATTTCCAACTTTATAAAATCAAAATTGTCTAGTTGTTAAAGTTTTACAAACCTTACACACAGAATTAAAATAACACATGAGACAGGTGAAGAGGAGAGGAGGGGAAAATCGTACTTGAGATGAGTTTCACTGGCCAAATTTAACCTGCTCTTTAGAAATGTCTGTATCATTTGATTCTGTGTGCTTAAAACGTTTTGTCATTCCTCATCAATCAGTCTCTAGTTAGATGCTTATGCTTTGAGTGCTAAGGACCATTTTTCCTTCTCAGTTAAAAGGAATTTCACATTCCTTTGCTTTTTCTTCCGCTAGTAGAGGGGACAGAACCCAGGGCCTTTGCACTGAGCTACACCCCCCAACTCTCCCCTTTACATTTTTTTTATGTTGAGAGGGGTCTTGCTAAGCCACTAAGTTGCCCAAGCTGGGTTTGAAATTGTGATCCTCCTGCCTCAGCCTCCTGGAGCTGAGATTACAGGTACATGTCATTATTCCTGCCCTTCTTTGCTCTTCTTGATTGCTTTGTATAGGCAGCATCTGGTTAGTAGAATCTTGTGGAGTTGCACTCTCAGTTTTTAGAATCTTGGAGATTTTCTGAGGCATCTGGTGGCAATAATACATCACAGAAAGCAGAACTACTGTTGTCTGCTTACACTAACTGGAAGTTTGTCCATCAAATTCAGTTTAACCTTGGAAATCTCCAAAAATGGTATATTTGAAGGTTATCAAAATAGACATATTGAATATAAAATTTATTCTAAGAAGGTCATCTGTAGGGGTATCATGATACCAAATACAGAAAAAAGAGATTGGGGTGTAGAGAGTGGCTAAATAGAAAAGGTGGTATATTTACCCTATTTGCTTTCAACTTTTATTAGAACTCCTAAAGTCCTCATAACTTCCAGCCATCAAGAAGCTGACAATACCATATTTATTCATTCATCATTTATTTTGCACCTACCATTTATAAAGCACTCTACTTGGTAATGTGGGAATCAGAGAGATAATGACTTAATCCCTGAGCTGTGGAAGTTTATGATATAGCAAGAGAGGGAGAACTGTAAACACATTACTAACATAATAGTTTGAAAATATTAATGGAAATAGAAAGTATATGATAGAGGGTGTGAAAGGAAGCTATACATTCTGACTAGGGAACCAAGATAGCTTCACAAAGGAAGTGGCATTTTCAGGAGAAAGCATGTGTATATAATTTCCTTTATGTTCTTTGGCAATGGTTAGGCTACTTCAAACCAATATAAGCAAAACTTCTGCTCAGCACTTTAGAATAGGAAAGAAAAGGAGGTGTAAGAGACTTTCTCTCCACTCCTGGCAGCAACACACTTCTGAAAGCTAAAAGTTGCCATTGCAATTCCAAGCACCTTTCTCATGGTAAAGAATAGATCTAAGTAGAGACTCCCTTTCATCTTTGTTTCCTTGCTCACTAAGGTTGAGTTGAATGTGGCTCTTTCAGCCCAGTTGCATTATTTCAAGTCCTCTCTTCTCTGTTAGAATGGTATTTTGTTCTGGTTGCCATTGGGGCATGTAGTAGTGTGATGATTTGGATCTTAATTGTCTCCCCAAAATGCCTGTATGCTGAACTTGGTTGTCAGCCTGTAATACTATTGGAAATGGTGTGACCTTTAGAAGTAGGACCTAGTGGGAAGAAGTTAGGTCACTGGGGAGGGGGGTGCCCTTTAAGGAGATACTGGGACTCCAGTATCTGTCTTTTTCTTTGCTTCCTGGCTGTGATGAAGTGAGCAGGTTTGCTCCACCACACACACCCTGCCCTAACATTCTGCCTTTCCATGGCCCCCAAAACAATGGAGCCAATCAATAATGGACTGATACCTCTGAAACTGTGAGCTAAAACTAAATCTTTCCTCCTTATAAGTTGTTTCTCTCAGGTATTATGGTCATAGTGATGGGAAACTAACACAAGTAGCCATGTGATTTTTGGGGTAAGTGTGTTTACTGTTTTTGTTTGGTTGTTCATTTTTTTGTTTTTTGTTTTGTTTTTTGAGATAGGGTCTCCCTTTGTAGTTCAGGCTGGCCTCGAACTCACTATGTAGCCCAGGCTGGCCTCGATCTCATGACAATCCTCCTGCCTTATGCTCCCGAGTGCTGGGATTACAGGTATGTGCCACCATGCCTGGCCTGGGGTAAGTGTATTTATGAATGTGATTCTGAAGTCCTAGAATTTTTAAGTACAGTGGTAGCTTGGTTCGTGTATTTAATTCTTTTCATGATTCTGGTTGCAAATCAGAGAAAAAAAGAAGTAAAACTACTTAGAGAACTGAAGTTTTGAATGAGGCCTGTGTATGTAAACTAACTATATTGTTAACTTCTTTAGGGTATATTTAGGAGAAAAAGACAAAGATAAAGAGTTGCCAACTTGATATAGCTTCTGAAATTTATCTATCCTTTGGCAGCCAAAGAGAATCTAGTCCATATGAAATAAGCTCCCAACTAGGAGGTCTGAACATAAACTAGTGCTGCTTCTGCCCACACACTGTCAACCTACAAAATAAAATTCCCTGTGTAGGTGGCAATTTACTGTGGCCTTCCTGCCCCCTCAGAGTTGCATGTCGATTTCTACCTCGTTCAGATTGATCTTCCCTAACTGGCAGAGGCTCTCCATGTGGGTTGTGTGTTTCGGGGAAAGCCTAAGTTTAATGAACTGAAACAGGAAACAACAGCGGCTGTAAGTGACAGGCTGCTGCCTGCCGAAGTGCCCAGACTAAGAAATGATGTCAAGGGAGATATTGAATTCTCAAACATTATAGAAATGTTGTTTGGCTACTCGGTTCTGTGTTCTGCTGAATATGTAGTTTTGGTGACATGTAAAATGATGTTATCCCTCTTAATGATTATCACTTAACAGAAAAAGTTCAAAAGAAATAGATTTTAAACTGGTTTTCCATGATTGCTACTTGGAACATCTGCACAGAAATCTAAGACAAGATGCTCAAAATTCACCACACCACTGACCACCCATATTTTGAGACCTTTACTTTGCGCGTTTTCTTAGTGCTTGGAAAATGACAGTTACCAAAAATGGTTTAGAACTCCTCTGAGACCACACTGCAGCTTCAGCTCCATGAGAAGCATTTTTCTTTCTTTAATTTCTAGTAACCAAATGATTAATTAAATGTGTAAGTATTAATGATCTCTGGGGCCAGTGAGATAGCTCAGCGGCACAAGCACCTGCCTGGCAAGCACGAGGTCCTGAGTTCAACTCCTGGTACACACATACAAAGGAAAAAGGGCTGGTGATATCGCTCAGTGGCACAAGCGCCTGCTCGCAAGCGTGAGGTCCTGAGTTCGACCCCTGGTACCCACAAAAAAAAAAAAGATCTCTGATTGAGAGGGTCCCTAATTTAAGACATAGAATTCTTATCATAAACCGAATACCATAATACAAGAAATATGAAGCAGGGTGTTCTAACATATCTTCTAACAAAACAACCAAACAAAAACCAATTTCCTTCCTAAGAAAAGAAAGGTTAAATAGCTGGAAAGTGTAAGACATCATAGGAAAATTAGCTACATAGCTTTGAAAATGGAAGGGAAAAAGAGAATTGCAAGAAGGCATCATTTAGAGGTTTGCAGGAACTTACACATAAGGAAACTATCCTCTTCCCAGGAAGGCAGCTTTCTGTAGAAGCCACATTCTTAAAGGTATGCAAGTCAATATTTAATTTATTCACAAAGTTGTGCAACCATCACCACTACCTAATTCCATAAAATTTTCACTACCCCCAAAAGAAACCCATGCTTACTAGCAGTTATTTCCCATTTCTGCCTCTCCTAGGTGCTATCAACCATTAATTTACTTTCTGTCTCTATGGACTTGCCTGTTCCAAATATTTCATGTAAACGGAATCATACAATATGGCTTTTTGTGTCTGTTTTCTTGTACTTAGTATAATATTCATGTATGTTGTTATATACTCCTTTTTATAGCTGAATAATATTCCGTTGTATGCTGCAGTTTTTCTATATATCTATCAATCAATGGACATTTGGGTTGCTTCTACCATTTTGATGTTAAGAATAATCCTGCTATGTAGTTTCATGTACAAGTTTTTGTGTGGATAGGTCTTTTCCTTTCTTTTGGAATTGTTGGGTCATATGGTAACTCTTTGTTTAACTTTTTTAGGAACTGCCAAACTGAAAAGCATCACTATGCCTGCTTTTAAACTGGGTAGGTTATCTTTTTCTTGTTGCATTGTAAGAGTTCTTTATATGTTCTGGACACAGTGCCTTATCAGATACATGATTTTCAGATTTTCTCCCATCCTGTGGGTTGTCTTCACTTTCTTGATGGTGTCTTTTTGTCACTGGAAAATGTCACTGGACAGAGTCCAAGGAGATTCCTGAAGCTGAGATAAGTAACCTAACCCACACTAAACATAGAATGGGCTCACAGACTTGCTGACTCCTGTCATGGAAAAAGAATTTTTGAGACACATCAGTAAGGGAATGGTTTTTTAGGCAGAAATTTTAGTACATACTCAAAGAAGTAGGGTGCAAGCCCTCAAGAGAGGGGCACATTATTTCCTGGGAGAGGGAGAATTTATCCTTCTTTGGAAGGGGTGGAAATGCTGGGAAAGTGCCGCCCACTTCCTGAGAAGGGTACTAGCCCATTTTTCAGGTATGGGCCCAGTTTTTTTTTTTTTTTTAAATTAGGTAATTTAAACATTTTTTGGATGCTCTCAGCCAGTTCCTTTATCTTAGGATCAGATTCCTGCTCTTTACTTTCTCAAGCAAATTTACAGACTTTCAGTATTCCTGAGGAATTTTGAGTGTGATGGGTCTAGAGCCTAAATTTAACCAAAGGAAAGCTGATATGGATCGCCTTGGGCAATTGTGGTGGAGTCTCAGAAGTTGCAGTCTTCTTAAAAGTACAATTTTTTATTTTTTTTTTATTTATTTATTTTTTGTGTGTGGGTACCGGGGGGTCGACCTCAGGACCTCGTGCGCCAGCAGGCACCCGTGCCACTGAGCGATATCACCGGCCCCTTTTTCGTATGTGGGTTCCGGGAGTCGAACTCGGGCCCTCGCGCTTGCCAGGCAGGCGCTTAAGCCGCTGAGCCATCTCACCGGCCCAAAAGTACAATTTTTTAGATATGATTTCCTTGTCTCCTTTCTACCTACCTGTTATTTCTTCTGTCCTACTTCACTTTGAAGCACAAAAGGTTTTTTTCATTTGCTTCTCTGTTTTTGTAGTGCTGAGGATCAAACCCAAGGGCTTGTGCATGCTAGGTAAGCACTCTATCATTGAGCTATACTCCCAGCCCAGAAGGTTTTAATTTTGATGAAGTCCTCACAGTGACTTTTTTGGTCTGTAAGGTTTTCTATTGAGAAATCCACTGATACTCTTACAGAACCTTGTATGTAATGAGTTGCTTTTCTCTTGTTGCTTTCAAGATTCTGTCTTTGACTTTCACTTTTGTTTTGTTTTGTTTTGTTTTTTTGAGACAGGGTCTCACTGTGTAGTCCAGGCTGGCTTTAAACTCACTATGTAGCCTAGGCTGGCCTCAAACTCACAGCAATCCTTCTTCCTCAGCCTCCTGAATGCTGGGATTACAGGTGTGCACAGATTTTCACTTTTGACTGATTAAGAGAAGTCTTGTACAGACCTACTTGAAGTCCTTTGGGCTTTTTTTTCCATTTGAATGTCCATTTTGTTTTCAGATTTGGAAAGTTTAGGCCACTGTTTATTTCTCTTCTCCTTCTGGGAGTTCCATAGCACATCTATTCGTCTGATAGTTTTCTATAATTCTCTTAAGGTTTCTTCACTTTTATTCACTCATTTTTCTTTTTTGTTCCTCTGTCTTGATAATTTTAAATTACTTGTCTTTGAATTCACTGAGTCTTCTGCTTAATAAAATCTGCTGTTGAACTCCTCTAGTAAAATTTTCACTTTAATTACTATAGTCTTCGATTCTAAAATTTCTGTTTGGTCCTTTTTTTATAGTTTCTATGTCGATGTTAATATTCTCATTTCATTCATGCACTGTTATTCTGATTTCCTTTAGTTGTCTTTGTCCTCTTATAGCTTGTTTGAGCTCTTTTAAGATAATTCTTTTCAATTCTTTGTCAGGTGACTAAATAGATCTCTGTTTCTTTAGGATCCATTTCTAGAGCTTTATTTGAGTCCTTTGAGCCACATTTTCCTGTTTCTTCACATGCCTTCTCTTTTTTTGCTGGGATGTGGGCATTTGAGAAAACAAACACTTCTTCTGGTGTTAACAGACCTTCACCAATTAGCCCAAATACAGATTGTGTGGGCCTCTCAAATCTTCTCTGGGGTGCATTTCTCTAAGTTTATACATGTAATTTCCCAGTTAGAAAGTTTTTTTCAGGTGCTCCTAATTTTATATTTTCCCTGGTGTTTGTCTGCAATACTGCAGGTTCTCTGGTCTTCTCCAAACCACCACCTGGGCCAGTGGTGGCAAACCTATGGTACATGTGCCACAGCAGGCATGTGGAGCCCTCCCTGTCGACATGGGAGCCAAGTCACCCAGATCTTGAACATGGGCAGCTGAATTATTTTCCAAATCTAAAAATGCATTTAGAAAATTATACAACATTTGCAGACAAGTCATCAGAAAATCTACAAGGAATTTTCTAGTATTGTAGCAGCTGCAAAGGAGAATCTTAGTAACAGATTTTTGCAGTTCTGTAAGATGGAAACAACCCTGTGTTATTTCTCCAGCCGAATTTGAAGAACTTGATCTTTTCTGTCTACACTGGTTAGATTTTGGAAATCTGGAAATGGAGCTATTGGAATTTTAAGAAATCTCTATCTGGAAAAATAAATTCTATCACCTGGATGCAACACTTGTGAAAATAGAGATGATAGAGTGTGAAGGGATGACAAAGGACAGCACAGTTGTTAGTTTGAAAATCCTTGAAGTTTGGAATTCTCTGATAAATAATCTTAAGTCAATGAAAGCACTTGGGATTGCTTTTCTTACTTTGGATCATCGTATGCTTGTGAGCAGCTGTTTTCAGCTTTGAATTATATCAAATTTGATACAAGAAACACTAACAGATGACCTGACCTGTGTATTTCTCTCAAACTAATGAAGTATGAACCAAGGTTTGACAAATTATCAGCATGCATACAACAGCAAAGATCACATTACTTATGCAAAAGCATGCCAAATACAAACTTTTACCTTTCAATAATCGCTGTATGTATCACTTGAAAGCTGTTATTATGTTTTTCTTTTAAGACAAAAGATGTTAATCTATGAGCTTTTTTTCTAAATGAAAACCTCAGTATTGAGGTTTAATTGCAGTGTTGGCACTTCACAATTAATAAGTGGATTTTGGGTTGCAGTTTGGCACTTGGTCTCTAAAAGGTTCGCCATCACTGGCCTAGACTCAGTGTTCTCAGTTATCCAAGGTATGCCAGTTACCTTTCTGCACTCAGAGTCAGACAAGACAGAAACCAGTGCCTTGGAAGTTCCCCCAGAAAGCCAGAATATTGGACATACAGTCCACTCCTGTCTTTCCCTCCCAAAGGAACAGCTAAAAATGAGGCATTTTTTTTCTGATCACACCAAGCTGTTCTGGCTTGTAAGGGAAGAAGAAACCCATAGCTTCTTGGTTTCAATGCAGCAGTTCTTGTCTTTACACTTTCTTGCCTGGCTACTGTGATTTTCTAAAAGGTTTTTGGAGTTCCCTTAAAAGATTTTTAGACTATATATTGTGGTTAAGTCAGCGTCTCTAGGGAGCAAATTCTGTGGCTTCCTGTTCCATCATCTTGTGGCCTAGAAAAAATGCATGCACATACAATATGAATTTTGGGAGTGTTATACACCCCATATACACAGACGAATATATACCTATTCATATACCCATCTTTAAAATCTTGATATAGTCTATTCAACTAAAAATTAATTCATCAAGTTTGAGTTACTCAAAACTTGCACATCAGCCAGCTCTGAAACATAACTTCTGAAGCTTGGAATATCTTGTCTGATAAGTGTGTTTGTGTGCCTGAGGCCTTCAGCTGCATTGTCTCAGTTTGGCCATATAGATTATACAAACAGTGTCATTTAGAGTAAGGACCTGTGTGCCTGAGACCCTGGGCTACACCATCAGTTTGACTTCTATATGGCTGAAGATAGCTAGGTAATTTATATAGAAGGTACATGCCCATGTGTTTGACCTCTAGTAAAAATCCTGGACACCGAGGCTCAAGTGAGCTTCTCTGGTTAGGGGCACTTTACATATCATTGCTGAGAAATTAAGCACTATCTGTGAGATGAGCAGAAGACTACTAGAAGCTTATACCTGATTTCTCCTGGGTTTTGCCCTGCATGTTTTTTCCTCTTGCTGATTCTAATCTGTATTCCTTTTATTATAATAAACCATAACTGAGTACGACAGCCTTTTCCAAGTCCTATGAGTCCTTTTAGTGAATTATGGAATCTTGGGTACACTTGGCCCAAAGTTCAAACCATTCATGTTGAGTTAGCCCATCTGCCAAACCCACTGCAATAATTAGGCTACATGTCTTTCAGTACTTAGAGCATAAGTTCATTTCTAACGAACTTCAGTGAATTCATATCATTTGCTAAGCACTAAGTCATTTGTAGGGACTCAGAGGTAAAAAAGTTCATGCCTTGGGCTACAACCTTAGCAGAGACCTCTCCAGCCCTCTAAATCTAAGTGATAAAAATAATATATATAGGCAGTATTCTTTCTTTTCTTGTTGCTTCTAATTTTTCTCATATAACACATTTTTCTATGACCTCCAGTGGATGCTCAAACAGAAACAGAGGATAGTGCTGAAGCCTATAATGGGATTGAATAAAGGGCCTCATGCATACTAGATAAGTGACCTATCACTGAGCTACCTCCCAGGTGAATCTCATAATTTAACACATTTTCCACCTTAACTAAATACAGTGGTACCTCAGTTCACAAACTTTATTCTTGCCACAATTTTGGTCACAAACTGAGTTTGATGAGAACCTAATCAAATTCAGTGGTTAGGTTCAAGGTTGACCTGATGGGGAAATTATCATACATTATAGTCATTACTTTTTTTTTTTTTTTTTTTTTTTGTGGGTACCGGGGGGTCGACCTCAGGACCTCGCGCACCAGCAGGCGCCCGTGCCGCTGAGCGATATCACCGGCCCCTTTTTCGTATGTGGGTTCCGGGAGTTGAACTTGGGCCCTTGCGCTTGCCGGGCAGGCGCTTAAGCTGCTGAGCCATCTCACCGGCCCTATAGTCATTACTTTTGTAGTACGAGGTACAATAGCAAAACTGACATGAATTTATTTTCCTGACTTCATAATTTCACAGATAAAAGAGTCACACTTACTATAGTTCTTAGCAGTATCAACATTTGATTTTTTCCTTTACTTTTGAAGTCAAGAACTTCTACATTTGTGCTGAAAGGAATCACTTTATGGCTTCCTTTGGCATATCCAAATTGCTGGTATTACTGCTATGCTTTGAGGCTATTAAGTAAAATGAGGATTACTTAAACATAAGCACTATGATATCATGGCAAATTAATCTGATAACTGAGATGCCTATTAAGTGATTAAGAGGTAGGTAGCATGTAAAACATGGTTAACTCTGGACAAAGGGATGATTCATGTCCTCAGAAAGATGGAGCAGATGGTGCAATATTTTATCACACTGCTCAGAATGATGTGTAATTTACAACTTGTGAATTGTTTATTTCTGGAATTTTCCACTTAATAGTTTCAACCCACAGTTGACCATAGAAAATGAAACTGTGGACAAGAGGGACTAGTATAAATCTTATTCTTCTGCATCCTATATGAGGCCATACTTAAAGAGAATAAATTTATAAGGTAATGGCTATCTCTGATTTTTTTGATTTTTGAAATTAGTTTGAGAGGCATAAAGAGGTTTATTAGGCAGAATTTAAAGTATACACTCAAAGAAAATAGAGTGTGGGCCCTCAAGAGAGACATCTTGAATTTAGTTTTTTTTTTTTTTTTTTTTTGTGGGCACCGGGGGGTCGACCTCAGGACCTCACGCGCCAACAGGCACCCGTGCCGCTGAGCGATATCACCGGCCCCTTTTTCGTATGTGGGTTCCGGAAGTCGAACTCGGGCCCTCGCGCTTGCCAGGCAGGCGCTTAAGCAGCTGAGCCATCTCACCGGCCCCTTGAATTTAGTTTTTAAAAGTCAGGTCTATTGAGGTATTTATAAAATGTACCCATTGTAAATACATAGTTATGTTAGTTTTGACAAACTGATGTATTTATGTAACTGCTACCACATCAGAAAGTAGAACATTTCTATCACCCTTAAAAATTCCATTTCTTGGGTCCGGTGAGATGGCTCAGCGGCTTAAGCGCCTGCCCGGCAAGCGCGAGGGCCCGAGTTCGACTCCCGGATCCCACATACGAAAAAGGGGCAGGTGATATCACTCAGCGGCACGGGCGCCTGCTGGCGCGCGAGGCCCTGAGGTCGACCCCCTGGTACCCACAAAAAAAAAAAAAAAAAAAAAAAAATTCCATTTCTTGCCAGACGCATGCCTATAATCCCAGCACTCAGGAGGCTGAGGCAGAAGGATTGCTGCAAGTTCAAAGCCAGCCTGGGCTACAAAGTGAGTTCAAGGCCAGCCTAAACTACATAGTGAAACCCTGTCTCAAAAAGGCAAAAAACAAAAAATTCCATTCCTTTATGGTCAGTTCTCTTCTCGCACCCCCAGTTCCTAGAAGCCTCTGATCTGTTTTATGGCACAATATTTTTGCCTTTTTCAATATGTCATATAAATGGAGTTATATGATATGAATTCTTTTGTGTCTTCCTTTTTTAACTCAATATACTGTGTTTTTTGAGAACCATTCATGTTGTTACATGTTTCAGTAGTTTGTTCCTTTATTGTTGAGTAGTATTCCATTGTATGCATGTGCCACAATTTGTTTGACGTTATGGCTTATCTCTAGATGCCCACCTCCCAGCCTCATAGGTGGGGGTTTTTGGGAGTGACTGGATCATGTTGTGTGACACTGGGTCATGAGTGTGCGATACTGGATTAGTCCACTGATTGGCTTAGCATAGTTCTGGGTGTGGATGATGGATTTATCAAAAAGGGAAGACCCAGCCTTGGGTGTGGGTGGCACCAACCAATAGGCTTGTAACCTGGATGGAATAAAAAGGGAAAGAAGGAAGTCACTCTGTTGGCTGCCTGCCATGAACTGTTTCTCTTCTTCCATGTCCCTCTACCATGCTTCCCTGCCTTGGAGTCAGATGACAATGGACTGAAACCTCTATGAATTGTGAGCTAAAATAAACCTTTTCTCCTTTAACTTGTGGATATCAGGTATTTTGTCCTAGTAATGAGAAAGTAACTAAGACATGTGAGTTGTTTCCAGCTTGGGGCTGTTTTAAATTAAGCTGCTATGAAAATTCACATTTAGGTGCTAAGTGGGTATGTTTTCATTTTTCTTAGATATATGCCTTAAAGTAGGATTGCTGCATCATATGGAAGAGTATATTTATGAGATTTCTAATATTTTTCCAAATGGCCTTACCATTTTATATTCTCACCAGCAATATACCAGATTTCCAGTTGTTATTCATCCTCACGTCTATTTAGTGTTGTATTGTCTAATTTTAGCCATCTACTAAGTATATAGTGATAACTTACTGTGGTTTTAATTGGTATTTGCTTAGTGAATAGTAATGTTGAGCATCTTTTCATGTTTCTTATGCTTTTTTGGTGAGGTGTATGTTCAAATTTCTTATCCATTTTTTATTTGGGCTATTTATTTTATCATGGAACTTTAGGTGTTCGTTACATGTTCTGGATACAAGACCTTGATTTTAAATGTGTTTTACAACTATTATTTCCCAGTCTGTGGCTTATATTTTCTTTTTCTTTTTTTTTTTTTTTTTTATTTTGTGGGTACTGGGGGTTGAACTCAGGACCTCGCGCGCCAGCAGGAGCCCATGCCGCTGAGCGATATCACCGGCCCTTTTTTCCTTTGTACATGGGTACCGGGAGTCAAACTCAGGACCTTGCGCTTGCCAGGCAGTCGTTTATGCCACTAAGCTATCTCACCAGCCCTCATTTTCTTCAGTGTCTCTAATGAATAGTTTCTAATTTTGAGGAAGCCCAATTTATTAATGTTTTTACTGGTTAACATTTTGTTTTGTTTTTGCAGTATTGGGGATTGAACATAAGACCTTGAACATACTAGGCAAGCATTTTACCTACATTCCTAGCCTGATGGTTATTGTTTTATCTCCTAAGAAGTCTTTGCCTAACCCAAGGTTGGAAAATCAGTTTCTCCTTCTGTTTTAGTCACTTTCCTCATCACTGAGACACATTACCCTAAAACCATAACTTAAAGGAGGAAAGATTTATTTTGGCTCCCATTTTAGAAATTGCAGTCCTTGCGTGGTAGGCAGCATGGTGCAAGAGCCTGGGTAGAAATAAACTGCTCATCATGATGCCCAGGAAGCAGATAGAGGGGAGACCCTTGGAGGGAGATATTCCCTTCCTCGTCATGCCCCCAGTGACACACCTCTTCCAACCAGGCCCTACTTCCTGACAGCAAATCACCTACAGTCCCCATGATCCAATCACTTTCCAGAAGCCCCATCTTTGAACACATGAGGTTTTAGGGGAACATTCTAGATCCAAATCATAACAACTTATAAATAATTATACTTTTAGCACTCATATTTTGCTCAGTGACCCACACTGAATTCATTTGTGTCTAGGATACTAGGTAAGCGTTGAGGTTTATCTTCACACTGTATATTCTATTGTTCTAGCACCATTTATTCAAAAGACTTTCCTTTCTTCTATTAAATTATACTGGCACCTTTGTAGAAAACTAATTGACCTTGCATGTGTAAGTCTGTTTCTGGCTTTTAGATCCAGTTCCATTAATCTATATGTCTATCTTTATGCTTTTTCTAATCTTAATTACCATAATTTTATCATAAGTCTTAAAAATCTGGTAGTTTGGTTTCTCCAACTTCATTCTTCTTTTTTTAGATTGTTTTGGTTTTTCTGGGTTCTTTGCTTTTCCATACTAATTTTAGAATCAACTTGTCAATCTCTACAAAATTACCTGCTGGGATTTTGGGATTTTGACTGGGTTTGCATTGAATCTCTAGATCAATTGGGAAGAATTAATGTCTTAACAATTACAGAGTCTTTTAATCTATGAACATGGAGTATCCCTCTGTGCATTTAAATCATCTTTAATTTCTCTCAGCAATGTTTTGTAGTTTTCATTATGCAGGTTTTACACATATTCTATTTAATTAATCTCTAGATATTTCATGTTGATCGATGCTTTGTAAATGTGATTTTTTTATTTCAACTTTCAGTAATTCATTGCTAGTATAGAGAAATACAATGGATTTAGTATATGTATTACTTTGTATATTTTTATTTTTAAATGAAGCTGATACACTGGATTCTGAGTATCCTGAGATTGTCTAAAGCTTCAGTGTTTCCTGTCCAGTTGTTTAAATTCTTTAAATTTTGTGTTCCTCGACAATATTATTTTAAAATATTTGTGCCTGTCTTATTTAACAAATACAGAAACATTTATATAATGCTAAATATTTGACAAGTACAACCCTGATAAATTATAGGTGCTATTATTGTCCCAATTTAGAGATGAGGAAATGGAGTCATGGAAAAATTAAATTTTTGCCAAGGTAATACAGCTAATAAGTGGTTGGAACTGAGATTTGATCCTGGGCTTCTTTTTGAGAAATCAGCAGCTTTCAAATCTTTTTGTCTGCAAATCAGCGGCTTTCAAATCTTTTAGTCTCCAGACCCCTTGATATCCTTTTTTTTTTTTTTTTCAGTACTAGGGATTAAACCTAAGCCCTTTGCATTGAGCTACACCTCCAGCCCTTTTTTAATTTTTATTTTGAGAAAGTGTCTCACTAAATCACTAAGTTGTCCAGGCTGGAATCAAACTTGTAATCCTCCTGCCTCAGCCTCCCGGAGTGTTGGTATTACAAGTGTGTGCCACAATAACCAGCGCCTTTATATTTTTAACAATGACTAAGCCAAAGTACATTATGGGTATACAAAGGGAGTAAAATACAAAAAACGAAGTGGGAGGTCTTAACCACAAGATTTCAGGGTTTATTATAAAGCTAAAAATTAAAATAGAGTACTTTACAAAAAAAAAAAATCAAAATAAAAACCAGGCATGGTGGCACATGCCTACAATCCCAGCATTCTGGAGGCTGAGGCACAAGGATCGCTGTGAGTTCGAGGCCAGCCTGGGCTACATAATGAGTTCAAAGCTAGTCTGAACTATATTGCAAGGGGCCAGGGATATAGCTCGGTGGCACAAGCACCTGCCTGGCAAGCACAAGGTCCTGAGTTCGGTTTCCAGTACAAAAAAAAACCAAACTATAGCAAGACCCTGTCTCAAAAAAAAAAAAAAGAGTACTTTTGAAGCTAAGATAGACAAACAGACCACTGGAACAGAAGAAGGTGTCTAGAACTACATCCTCAAATACAGTTATCTTGTCTTATCCCCAGGAGATATGTTCCAAGACCCCCCCAAACGAATGCCTGAAATTGTATGTAGTCCTCAACCTGATATATACAAACAGACCCCACGTTAATGTTGGTTCAGCCTACAATATTTTGATTATACAATGGTGCAAAATAAGATGCATTCAGTAGAAATCATAGTTTAAATTATAACCTTTTTCTGGAATAGAGATACACATTACAGCTCTCAAGATGCTAGGCGGCAGCAGTGAACCCCAGCTCCCAGCCAGCAACACAAATACAAGGGTAAACAATGATACTATGCAGTATGCTATGTATTAAGCTATGCTGTTTGGTAGGTTAGGTGTATTAAATACATTTTTTACTTTTATCTTATGATGGTTTTATAGAGACATAACCCCATCGTGAATCAAGGAGCATCAGTACTGTTTTTTCCTGTATGCCCTACAATGTTGTCACATCCGCCATTCCATGTTTTATGCTCTGGTACCTTCTTTGCACCATTCCTCTTCTGTTTTGGCCGTTATTAACACCAGTACTTTGACAATGCAACAGTGGTCTGCTGAGACAGCTACTAATGGATGGTAGTGTATACAACATTGATACACTGGACAAAGGTATGATTCTGTTCCAGGCAAGATGGAACAGGATGGTGCAAGATTTCCTCCCACTACTCAGAATGATATTAAAAATTATTAATTGAAAACTTATTGTTTATGTCTGGAATCTTACATTTAATATTTTTAGACTGAAGTTGAGCGTAGATAACTCAAACCAGGGAAATGAAAACCACAGACTTCTTGATTTACCTAAAAAGTGCCTCTGTATTTACCTAGGGAGAGATAATATTTTAATAAACGATGTTGGAACAATGGCATGGGTGTGGAAAATAAGGAACCCTAATCCTTAATTTAAACTACACAAAAAATTGTTTTTAAGTGTATTTAGGACCTACATTCAAAAACTAAAACAATGAAACATCCAAATAAAACATAGGCAAATATTTTCATGATCTTGTGTTGGGGTAGGTAAAAATATCTTAATCTTATCACAAAATTCACTAAACTACAAAAAAAATTGATAAATTGGACCTAATTAAAATTAAGAACATTTGATTATAAAAAATACCGTTAAAAAAGTATGCCAGCTATGGACTGATAAAGAATCCATATACCAAATATACAAAGAATCCCTACAAATCAATGAGCAAAGGATACACAGATTGTAAATTTTTGCTTTATTAAGAGATCCAATTTTTAAAACAGTATAATATTTGAAAAAGCATTTCACAAAAAAGATTAAAATGACAAAAAAGCATATTAAAAGGTACTCAGAATAGTATTTAAAAGTGCAAATATCTTACTTTCTTGTTGCTAAGATGAAATACCCAACACCCACAAGTTAAAAGAGGAAAGGTTTATTTGCCTCACAGTTTGTACAGGTTTCAGTCCATAGTCAGCTGGCTTCAGGCAGGAAGTCATGGCAGAAAGACATGGCAGAGGAGAAACAGTTCATGGCAAGGCAGGTAGGAAGAAAAACAACTTCCTTCTTCTCTCCCTTTTTTATTCCATTTAGGCTACCAGCCTACTGGTTTGTGCCACCTACACCTAGGGTGGGTCTTCCCTCTTCAGTAAATCTATCATCCAGACCCAGAACTATGCCAAATCAATCAGAGCACTAATCCAGTATCACACCCATGATCCAGTCACTTCCAAAAGCCCCACCTATGAGTGCATGAGGCTTTGAGGGGACATTTAGATATAAGCCATAACAGCAAATTAAAACCATAATGAAATACCCTATATGTTCAGCAGAATGGCTAAAGATTTTTGAATGGTCATTATCAAGTGTTACTGAGGACGTGGAGTAAATGAAACTCTTGTATTATTTGGCATTTTCTTATAAAACCAAATATACACTTACTCAAGGTCCTGGGACAGTGATGGCAAACTTTTTAGAGCTTTCAATGATACAAACACCCCACTGTGGCACACATGCCATAGGTACGCCACTGTCCTAGGAATTCCACATCCACAGTGCTCAGAAAAATTAGTTCACTGTCCATTGAAAACTTCTACAGGGATGTTCATAGCAGTTTTACTCCCAATGGCCAAAGACTAGACAAAATCCAAGTATCCATTAGCAGGAAAATAAAACAATTTGTGATATAGTCATAGAATGGGCTACTATCAGCAATAATAATGAATAGATTACTAATATACAAAACAACGTAGATAAATCTTACTTAACTTTTTTTTTGGGGGGGCTGTTTTGAGACAGGGTCTTGCTATATAGTTTAGGCTGGGCTTGAACTCACTATGTAGCCCAGATTGGCCTCAAACTCACAGCAATCCTCCTGCCTCAGCTTGCTGAGTGCTGGGATTATAGGAGTGTGCCACCATGCCCAACCACATACAAATCTCAAAAACATTCTTAGAGAAAAAAGCCAGACATAGGGCTGGGCCTATAGCTCACTGGTAAAGCATGTGTTTAGCATGCACAAGGCCCTCATTCAAACCTCAATGCCAAAAAAACAAAAATAACAACAACAACAACAAATATATATATATATATATACATATATATATATATATATATATATGTATCTACAGGCATAGTTGAATACCTAATATGTGACTCTATTTACATAATGTTCAAGAACAGACAAAAGTAACCTGTGGAGTTGGAATCAGAATAATGGTCACCTCTAGGGAACTGGGTATTGACTGAATGAGACACAAGATGTTTTTCGACAGTGATGTAAATTGTCTGTATTTTGAAATAAGTAGAGATTATATGGTATATACATGTATTTGAGGTATGTGTTTAAAATGTGCATACTCTACTACATATAAATTATACTTCAATTAAAAAAAATTTTTTATGCGGGTACCGGGGGTCGACCTCAGGACTTCGTGCTTGCCAGCAGGTGCTTGTACCACTGAGCGATATCACCAGCCCTTTTTTTCGTATGTGGGTACCAGGAGTTGAACTCAGGACCTCAAGCTTGCCAGGCAGGCGCTTATGCTGCTGAGCTATCCCACCAGCCCTGTTTTTTGTTTTTTGAGACAGGTCTTACTATGTAGCCCAGGCTGACCTGAAACATCATCCTCCTGCCTTGTCTCTGAGTGCTGAGATTACAGGCATGTGCCACCACATCCAGCTTAAAAAATTTAACACAAATTGCTGTGAACTCCCAAAGAGCATTTGTTTGTGTGTTATGTCAATCAAATTTTGCCAAGGGAAAATGTAGGAGAGAAACTGAAATGAGAAATTTTTAAACATTTATTGATTCATTAAAAACAGTTATACGTTTATTATACATTAACATAAATAACATCTGTATGAAAATATATTTCTAAAACAAAAAAATTGTGAGAAGAGTGACATTGACATTCTCCTTAGTGAGAAACGTGACACTATTTTACATCTTTGTTGCTGGGCATGGTGGCACACACCTGTAATCCCAGAATTTAGGAGGCTGAGGCAGGAGGATCACCTTGAGTTCCAGGTCAGTCTGAGCTATATACTGAGCTCAAGGCCAGCCTGAACTACATAGCAAGACCCTGTCTCAAAAAAAAAAAAAAAAAAAAAAAAAAAAAGACAAATAACAGCTTAGAATTATGAGAAAATAGCTTAAACCCCAGGACTCTCTGAAAGTCTCAGAGCAATAGAATTCCACCTCACAGCTAATTGAGAGTCACTGCTCTGATCCACCTCCCTTTGCTGCTTATTTGGTGTGTAGCTTAAAAGAGAAATAAAATGCCCAAGTTTAGAATGTGGTTCATGTTAGCTACTTTTTATTATATAGCTTCCCTAGTATCTTTCTCATTCCACAGTTTTATTCCTGCCTCTCCTACATTTTCACATTCAACAGCTTTGGAGAACAGAACATCTTTTCCTGTCATCTATTCCTCCTCTGTTGGAGGTCACATTCCATCAGGCAGGTAGATGAAAGCAGCAGGACCTGTGACTGCAGCAGGGGCAAGTCCACTTGAAGGTGACCTCTATTTGTACTCTCACAGGCATAATGGTCATCATATTGTGCTGCTAGAATTAGTCTTTGCTTTAACAAATGTATTCTCACGTATGTCTCTTATCTATAAAGTATGACTATGTCCATACATAGAAAGTTCTCCCATATTCTTTCTCAAACACTCTCCCCTCCAGACTCCCAGGGATAATCACTGTTTGTGAATAATTTGTTACCTAATGCCCAGTAAAATTCTTTTGTAAATTATTTGGGAAATCTCTGGGTTACTTGGGCCCACTATTGTTAATTAGACTCTATTAAAAGTCACAAGCATTTTCCAGTCTTTCCTTAGATGATAATAAATGTTTGGGGTTTTTCCCTGTAAGCTTTTAAAATTACAAAACAGGAGAGTAGATCTTCAAATTGTGGAATAGGTGTTCCATAAAAGCTTTTTACTTCCATAGTACAGACTTGCAAGGAACTAAGGAAGGATATATTGAACAGCCAAAACTTTCAAAAGAAAAGAAAAGGCAGGTCACTATCACTCATTCTCACTTATCCATAGTTCGACAAGGGCAAAGCTGTCAATGTATTGTGCAAGGTGAAAAGGAAGCTCTCAGGCTTTAGAGTTGCAGGGTATGATTAAAGCCTCATGACAATAGGGCCTGTTTCCCAGACAGTTCCATCCAACATCGGCACTCCAGGCAGCTCAGGACCTTTCAGAGCCATGGAAAATACATCCTGCGGTGCTTAATCATACACATCTCAAGGCTTATAGATAAACTCTGTCATCAAAAGAAGACTTGAATCTCAAATGAGTATTGAGTGACTCACTTATTCCTTCCTCTGTCCCACTAAAATGGTTTTTTGGTGCAGAGGATAATTCTCCATGAGCTTACGTCCTTGTGTAGACCTATCCCATGGAGCACATGAAGATGAAAAACGTGATTCCCGATGTCAAGGGGTTCGCAGTCTATCCAGCTTTATGGGAAACACCAAGTACAGAAGAATTTGCACTAAGAGGTTAGTCTGGGTGAGGAGGGAACTTGCAAAAGAGGAAAAATGTAACAAGGCCTCAAAAGATTAGTGGAATTTTGATAAATATGGATAAGAAAGAGACACATATTTTTCATACTGCAGCCTGAGTGATCTTTCTGCAGCACAAATCTGATCATTCCATTTCTCTGCTTAAAGCCCTTCAGTGATGAGAATGGATAATGCCCAGCACACAGTGGATGAGGAAACTGAGGCTCAGAGAGGGGCCATGTTGTCCCCAAAGCCAGCTAGTTAATGGCAGAACTAACTAGAACCCCGTGCTCTAGGGGCACTCCTGTTCTTAAGCACCTCAACAGCCATTCTTGGTTTAATTCACCGAGCTAAAAATCAAGCAACCAGCAGGGTTGTGTTCCTTTCTGGAGTCTAAAGATAAATTCATTTTCTTGCTTTTCCCCATTTCTGGAGGCCATGCACATTCTTTGGTTTATAGTTCCTTCTTCCATCTTCAAAGCCAACCGAGTCCTTTGCACATTGCACATGTCACTGTCTTCACTGACTCTTTTGCCCTTTTCTTTCCTGTTTCAGGACCCTTGTGATGACCTTGGACTCAGCCAGATTAGCCAGCATAAATCTCCCATCTCACCTTAGGCACATTTGCAAAGTCTCTTATGGAGTGTAAAATAACATTTGGCTGGCTCCAGGGATTAGGAGGCTGAAACATTTGGAGGGCCACTATTCTGCCTACCTCGGGTACAACCTGACTGGTACCTCCAAGAGTTGCAGTGAGACTCATTCTGGTGTGGCTACAAGAAGCTGGAAATCTGCACCCAGTGCTGCCTTCATGGTAAGGAGTCAATGCTCAGTCAACACCGACAGGAGCATCAAGCAAAACAGGAAAAAGCTACTCCCTCCTCACTCATTTTTCTCTCTTCTAGTCTTTCTCTAGTGCCCCTGTTGGCAGGACTTAGCAAGAAGCCAGCTGACTAAGGATAATTAGTTTTCCAATTTCAGTCCCAGCATTGGAAAGCTGTGTAGAATGGAATGTTTGAGGCTGCAAGACATTAGCTTAGTAACTGACAAAAATACCACTAAAAAAATTAAGTTTTTGTTTGTTTGGTTTGGGGGGGGTTTGGTTTTGGGGATTGAACCCAAGGCTTTCACGCTGAACTACATTCCCAGCCCTTTCTATTATTTTGAGACAGTGCGGGGGAGAGGGTTCTGCTAAATTGCCCAGGCTGGGCTTGAACTTGCAATCCTCCTGCCTCAGCCTCATGGAGCACTGAGATTACAGGTGTGTTCCATTACACCTGGCTTAAAAAAAGTAAGTTTAAATGACAGCCTAGGGCCGGTGAGATGGCTCAGCGGCGTAAGCACCTGCCTGGCAAGCGCGAGGGCCCGAGTTCGACTCCCGGAACCCACATACGAAAAAGGGGCCGGTGATATCGCTCAGCGGCACGGGTGCCTGCTGGTGCGTGAGGTCCTGAGGTCGACCCCTGGTACTCACAAAAAAAAAAAACAAAAAATGACAGCCTAGGATTACATTACAGATGCTCCTTGATTTACAATGGGTATATTCCAATAAACCAACAAATACATTTAAAATATCCAAATATATAAATTGAAAATATCCTAAATTGAAAATGTGTTTAATATACACCTACTAAATATCATACTAAGCAACATAGTACACTGTAGAATCAATTGTTTACCCACTTGATCATAGGGTTGACTGGCAGTTGTGTATTACACCTGAGAGTAGCTGAGAGTGTCATACCATGTATTGTCTTCCAAGAAAAGAGCAAAATTCCAAGTATGGTTTCTACTCAATGCATGTCACTTTCACACTATCATAAAGTTCAAAATTGTGATTTGGGGACTATCTATATATTTAATAAAAGGTTCATAACTCAATATATAATGGTTTTTAGAAACCAATAAGAAAAAGATAACCCAGGAAATATGGGGAAAATCACAGTATGCTGTGTGACTACAGTATAGACCAGCAACACATTCATTTATTATTGTTAAATATTATGTCTTATACATAACTGTATGTACTGTACTTTTATATAACTGTTAAATGTACGGTAGGTTTGGTGACACCAGAATCATAATATAGTGATGAGTTACACTGTGACATTACAGTGGCTACAGTGTCATTCCGCTATAGGAATTTTTCAGTTCCATTATAATCTCACGGAACCAGCAATGTACATGCAATCTGTCCTTGCCCAACATGTCATTATGAGCCAGGAATGGTGGCGTGTGCCTGTAATGCCAGCACTCAGGAGGCTGAGGCAGGAGGATCACATGGAATTTGAAGTCAGCCTGGGCTACATAGTGAGTGCAAGGCCAGCCCAAACTACATAGCGAGACTCTGTCTCAAAAAACAAACAAACAAAAAAGTCTTTATGACGCATATGACTGTATGCAAGCTGAACCTGGGGCATCTCATAGTGCCAAAAGAGAGGAAGTGCTCCAAAAACAAAACAACAGTGCAAACAAAAAGACATGCAAAAGATGGGATCATTCAAAGCGACACAGGTACTAACTGAAAGAATTCCAATAGCCAAAGCTGGACTAATTTGAGCAACAAAAATAAAGTAGGAAGGCTGGGCGCACACCTAATCCTTGGCACTCAGGAGGTTGAGGCAGGAGGATCACAAGTTCAAGGCCAGCCTGGACAATTTAGCAAAACCCTGTCTCAGATTTAAAAAAAAAAAGGGGGCCAGGATGCATCTCAATGTAATACCTTGGGTTCAATCCCCAGTCTTTCTCTCTCTCTCTTTCTCTCTCTCTCTCTCTCTCTCACACACACACACACACACACACATACACACACACACACACAAACAGGGAATTAAACTTACTATTAGAATTAAAAGAGCCGGGTGTGGTGGCGCACACCTGTAATCCCAGCACTCGGGAGGCTGAGGCAGGAGGATCGCTGTGAATTTGAGGCCAGTGAGTTCAAGGCCAGTCTGAACTACATAGCAAGACCCTGTCTCAAAAAAAATTTTTTTTTAATTTATACTACACCAGAGAATATTAAAGAGGCTGTGGAAATGTTTATCTATAGAAATATTATCACCCATTAGGGTAAAAGACTAACAGCACCCAATCATACAAATAAACATATGTCAATCCAAAGTTAGAATCCAAAGTATTAAGTAAATATCCAGATGTTCATACTGACATTAATAAATGATCATATTAATAGAGGAAAATAAAATCTATGCAAAACTCTAAATAACTTATGTCCATAGTTCGCCCTCAGTGAGGTAGTGCATAACTCCCTGCTTCATAAGTGTGGGCTACACAAGGTGATTTCCTTCCAAAGCGTATGGTATGGGCTGGGGGGGTAAGGTTTAGTAGTAGAGTGTTTGCATAGCATAGGTGAGGGCCTCAGTCAATCACCAGCACTATAATAATAATTTTTAAAAAGACTGTAGAAAAATATTCCCAATTGAAAGTTTATTTTTGAGGTGCTGGTTATCAAACTCAGAGCCTCATGAATGCTAGGCAAGTGCTCTGCCCCTCAGCTACACTCCCAGCCCTAAAAGCTTATTTTTTAAAAGACTTGTACTTTAAGACCCCAGAAACTTTTTTTTTTTACAAAAATCTCTGCACATTTAAAAAAATTAAAGTGTGATCATTGTTCAACCCAGAAATGTCACTTTTCATAACTTCCAATTAAAATGGTTACAAAGCATGCAAAATAAATGCAAAGAATAGTAATTGTAGCTATTTGCAGAAACCAAAATATAGGAAATAACTTAGTTGTCCAGATACCAAAAAGTGGTTGTATGGTAACACAGTAGGAGTAACCCTAAAATAACCCTCTTCATGGCCTTTCTCTTGTGTGTGTGTGGGGGGGAGGACTTGTGAACATTACTAATTTCATTTGCACAATTAGGTTGTTAGTGGAAATTTGTTCAAGGTTTGGTTTGGTTTGGTTTGTATTTTTAATGAAAGTTACGTATAAATAATGCCTACCCTATTGCCACCAAAACAAACTTGACTGGCACAGTTATCCTGAATGGGCCTGACCTAATCAGGTGACACTTTAAGAAAAACTGAGCTCTTTCTTAAGAGAGATTAGCTGTGTGAGAGTCATTAGTCATGGAGGAGATCCCTTGTTACTACCTTTGAAGATGGAGGGAACTATATGGAAAAGACTGTAACAAACATGTGGAAGCTAAGAGCAGCTCCCAGCTGACACCCCATATAGGGTCCTCAGTTCTTTTTGTGTGTGTGTGTGGGTACTGGGGGTCGACCTCAGGACCTTGCGTGCCAGCAGGCGCCTGTGCCGCTGAGCAATATCACCGGCCCTTTTTTCGTATGTGGGTTCCAGGAGTCAAACTTGGGTCCTTGTGCTTGCCAGGCAGGCACCTACGCCACTGAACCATCTCACTGGCCTGGGGCCTCAGTTCTACAAGCTGCAGGAATCTGAATTCCGCTAACAACCTGAAAAAGACCAGATGAAGCCCTCAAGCCTCAGATAGGAGGACAGCCCTGGAGATACCTTGATTTTATCCATGGGAAATCCTGAGCCAAGAACCCAGCCACTTTGTGCCAGATTCCTGACCTAGGGAGACTGTGTGGTAACATACATGTGTTCTTATAAGCTGCAAAATTTCTGGTAATTTGTTCCACAGCAATTGATAACTAACACAGGTATGTCTAGGCTGCAAGATGCCATACAGCCAATAACACCAGTGAGACCCACCTGAATGTATCCCCCCAGGAGACCCAAGAAGACCACCAATTGGATAAAAGAAGTTGCAAAAATAAATATAGTGTGATCTCATTTTCACAAAACTCAAAGTTTATGGGTGGCAGACCAAGATCTAGAAAGATAATACCAAAGGGCAAGCTGAGGAGTGGAATTTGGCAGAGAGATCTTTCTGCTTGTTAATACATACATTTCTTTGTAGCTAGAGAGCCTGTTTAGGTGGGGGCAGTGTTTTATTTACAAAAAGTTATATCTCTTGCTTTTGATTAAGGAGGCAAAGCAAACCCAACCCTGAAGAGCTGTGCACTGGCATCCAGGCCCTCTCTGCGTCTGTTCCCACCCAGCCATCTTCCAGCTCCTGGTGCATCTGTGGTTCCTGGAACTCACAGCTCTGGTTTCTGGCTTCTTTCTTTCCTCCCTTCTCTTCCCCGTCTCTTTGTTGGGTTCATTTCTATTTGTCCTTCTTGAAACACTCTCTTCTCTATTCTTTTGACATCATATTCTCCTGGTTTTCCTTTTTCCTTTTTGGTCCCCTTTGCCAGCTCCGTTTTGTAGGGAAAATTTGAACTTTCTGTCTAAATGTTTTATATTTGAGTCTGATGCAATAAATTACCAATAGACAGATTAACAGGATAAAAACTGTAAAAGATTTATTTGATCATAGTTTGACATGACAGGGAAGGCTTCAGATTGAAGATCTAAAGACCCAGAGGTAACTGCCCATTTTTATGCTTAGGTTCAACGAAGCATGCACAGCATGTAGAACTGTGATTGGACAAAAGGCTGTGAGCTAATGGAAATAGACCTTGGGGGAAACCCAGCAAGTACTGCTGTCCAGAATCTTCTTGGCCCCTTAGTTATAGCATTTCTTCCTCTGGGGGGTGGGGCTTTTTCTTATAACCTATAGCCAAACAATATAGGTCAGAGAGTTTCCTTATGGCCAGTTCTTAGAAAGGTAGGGGACATTTAGAGTAATATTTTTAGGTTTTATGGTTGGCTTTGGGGAAGAGGGGCTCTGATTTCTATCTTGCCTAGAGGAAGAGGAACTCTGGTTCTTATGGCTTGCCTTAGGGGAGGATGAGCAGCGAGAGACAGGACAGAGTTCAGAAAGAAACTTTTGTCTCTGAGGTCATTTCTGAGGCCTGCACTTCGGAGCATCATTTTCTGAACCGCAACAACTTTTTCTCCTCCAGCCCTCAGCGTTAGTGCAGTTCTTGGCCTCCTAATCTCACTTGCTGCTGTCAGTCCACCGCTTCAGTTCCACCCACCTCAGGTGTGGGTCTCACAGTCCTGCTTGGCTGCTGGCCAGTAAGGGAAGAAAACACGCGGGGTAAAGAATAACCTAAGAGGCTGGGATGCAGGCCCTGGGGAGAGAGCACTGAAAAGGTCACCTGATGTCAGAATGGGAAGCCAGTCTATGTCAGACTATAGAAATCAGTTGTAGTTGTGAATTAAGGGAAGTCAGTCAAGCTTACAGAAAAGGGCAGCAGTTAAAGGATCAGCTCAGTGGAAGAGAAAGCAGATGAACTGACACGATTGTTTTCAACAGTCTGAATCGATATTGACTCTTTCTCTGGGAACAAGGAATCCTTGGGGTGGGTATATTTTCTGGATAATATGATAATTGATATTGTAAGAAAATAATACTGAGGAGGACTTTCAGGAAGATGGTGGAGTGGTGAGAAGCAGAAAAGGAGCCTCTCCCAGATTTGGTGTCCAGACACTGGAATATACCTATGTGAGCAGAAGAAGGAGGGAGGTGGGAAGCAAGGATTGAATCCCATGGGGAGAGCAGAGAGAGACCTCAACAAAGAAGGAGGAGGTGGCAGGCAGTGCTTTCTCCCTGAGCACGGACTCACTGTGTGGGAGGGGCGACTGGAACCTGCAGACACACAGTGACTACTGGCGACACCAGAGGCCTCCATGGAGAAACACACCAGTGGAACAGAGCAGTGGACACAGCAGACTGCAGCAGTGTCTGGTGAGTTATTTGGGTTCAGATGTCCCCAGGAAAGAGCAATTGACCAGGAGCCATCTTGGAGAGGGGCAAACTGACCTCGGAACTCAGAGCAACTGCTGGCTCCATCTAGCAACTCCCAGTGTCCAGGTAAGGGAGCTGAGTTCAAGTCAGCAGGAAGTTAAGGAGCCTAGTTCAGGCTGGCAGTGGCCAAGTTCAAGCCAGAGGGGGTGCATGGATTGCTATAGGTTGAATGGATCTGGTTCCAGCCTCACTGCCAGAAACCAGCTTGAACTTCAGTGGAACTAAGGGTGCAGGCTCACTGGAATTATCCAATTCCCCACTGTAAAGCTACGCTGGCTTGCTGGGATTAACCAACTCGGATCTGGACTATGTCTGCCCACATTGTCTACCAGTGACAGCAGAGACATGCTTTGAAGAGGTCATTTTTTTTCTTATTTTCTTTTCTTTCTTTCTTTCTCTTTTCTTGTTTTTGTTTTGTTTTGATTTTTCTTATTTGTTATTGTTTTTATATGAGTGTAGGCATGGTTTCTAGTTTTTTGTTGTTTTTCTGTTCTGTTGGGGTTTTTTCTTCCTTCTCTTTCCCTCCTGTCTTCTTCACCAGTTTCCCAAAGTTTGCATAATCTTCCTTTGTCCTCAAGCCTTGCTTCTAATCTCTTCCTCCTCTTCTATTTCTCTATTTTTCCCCAACCCCTATTAAATTTTCCCCCCCGAGGGTAAAATCACTATATTGGGGGCTTATTTACTGCATACAATTTTCTGGTCCATTTTAGATTTTGTCATGTAACCCCAAATCTAGGTCATATGGTTAAAGATGGCAAATTAATAGTTACCTCAGTTTGTCATTTTCTAGGCTGTGTTTGATGCTATTGTTATTGCTGATTTTACCACTTTACCCAAGGTGGCATAATTGTTCTAATCAGTTGTTCTCCCTGGTATGCAAAGACTGAGATTGCCTAAGGGTCATAAACAGTATTGCAGGAACTATATTGAACAGGAGTGGTGATATAAACATCCTTGTCTTGTTTCTGATTTTACAGGAAAAACTTTCAGCTCTTCCCCATTTAATATGATGTTGGCCATTTGTTTGTCATAAATGGTTTTTATCAGATTGAAAGGCCTTCTGTACCTATTTTCTTTAGGGTTTTTTTCTTTTTCATAATGAACGGATGTTGGATTTTGTCAAAGACTTTTTCTGTGCCAGTTGAGGTGATCATATGATTTTTGTTCTTGCTTGTGTTTATGTGATGTATTACATTTATTGATTTGCCTATGTTGAACCCTCTCCACATCCCTTGGATGAATCCTACATGTTGTTGTATCTTTTTTTTTTTTAAAGAGAAGAAAAAAACCAAAAAAGAACAAAATTTCAAAACAACATAATAGGAGGGTAATATTGGTTAATACATTACATATTATTATCTTTAAATTAGTTACTCAGGGTACAAGGTATCAGCATTCAATTGTCTAAACATTACTGGTACAAATGTTTCTCTTCAATGAACTAAGCAAAATTAATAGTGTATCTATCTTAATCATCTTATATATATATATATATATATATATATATATATATATATACAATTTTTTTTCTTTTCCCCATTCCCCTATCCCAGTCTGTCTTTCCTTTTGACCAGTTTCTTTCTGATTCACCATATCTATTGTACATTTTGGATCTTATTTACTCTTTCAGTTTCTCACACTAGGGAGACAATATGATGTTTACACATGTGTGTCCAGTTTATTTCACTTATGAGTATTTTTTCGAGTTGCATCCATTTACCTATAAAAGTCTCCAGTTTATCCTTCTTTATGGCTGAATAGTACTTCATTGTATAAAAATACCACATCTTTTTTATCCATTCCTCAGTTGATGGGCATTTGGGTTGTTTCCAAGATCTGGCTATTCCAAATTGTGCTGCTGTAAACATGGGTGCACATATATCGCTGTGGTACGATGTTTTTAATTCTTCTGGGAAGATACCCAGAAGGGGAATAGCTGGGTCAAATGGGACCTCCAATCCTAGTTTCTTGAGGAATCTCCACACTGATTTCCACAGTGGCTGTACCAGTCGACACTCCCAACAACAGTGGAGAAGGGTTCCTTTTTTTCCACAGCCCCTCCAGCGTTTGTTATTAGTTGATTTCTTGATAATAGCCATTTTTTCTGGGGTGAGATGGTATCTCAGTGTTGTTTTAATTTGCATCTCTCGAATGACTAGTGATGTTGCACATTTTTTTGTATATTTATTTGCCATTTGTATTTCTTCATCTGAGAAATGTGTATTCATCTCAGATGCCCATTTTTGGAGTGGGTCTTTAAATTTGGGAGGTCTGATTTTTTTCAGGTCTTTGTATGTTCTCAATAGTAATCCTTTGTCTGAGGAACAGCTGGCAAACATTTTTTCCCACATTGTGGGTTGTCTCTTCACTCTGTTGGTGGTTTCTCTTGCTGTGCAAAAGCTTTTTAACAAGATGAGATCCCAGTTGTTGATTTTTTGTGATAGTTCCTGTGCAGTTGAGGTTTTATTCATAAAGTCTTTGCCTATACCAATATCTTCAAGGGTTTTACCTATCCTACCTTCCAGCAGATTTAATGTTTCTGTTTTAATATTTAGATCTCTGATCCATTTTGAATTTAGTTTAGTGCATGGTGAAAGATATGGGTCTAGTTTTAATCTTCAGCATGTGCAGAGCCAGTTTTTCCAGCACCATTTATTAAAGAGGCTATCTTTCTTTCAGTGAATGTGTTTGGCACCTTTGTCAAATATAAGGTGGCTTAGTATGTCTGGAGTTGTTTCAGCATCTTCTAATGTGTTCCATTGATCTTTGGGTCTGTTTTTTTGCCATTACCATGCTGTTTTTATCACAGTAGCTTTATAATATAATTTTAAAGTCGGGGATTGTGATGCCCCCTGCCTTGCCTTTGTTGCCAGAATTGCCTTTGGTATTCTAGGTCTCTTCTGATTCCAAATGAATTTTAGGATTGTTTTCTCTAATTCTGTGAGATATGCTGTTGGAATTTTGATTGGAATTGCATTAAATCTGTATAACAATTTTGGAAGTATGGCCATTTTCACTATATTGGTTCTTCCTATCCAGGAGCAAGGGATATCTTTCCATTTTCTGATATCCTCTTCAATCTCATTTTTCAGAGTACTGTAGTTTTCAGTGTATAGGTCTTTTACATCCTTTGTGAGGTTGATTCCTAGGTATTTCATTTTTTTGGATGTTATTGCGAAAGGTATTGTTTCCCTAATTTCTCTTTCAGTAAGTTTGTTATATGTGTACAGAAAGGCTATTGATTTTTGAGTATTGACTTTGTATCCAGCTACACTACTGAATTTGCTTATTAAATCTAGCAGTTTTTTAGTGGAGTTTTTGGGGTCTTCTATGTAGAGTATCATGTCATCTGCAAATAATGATAATTTAACTTCTTCCTTTCCAATCATTATTCTTTTTATTTCTTTCTCTTGTCTAATTGCTCTGGCTAAAGTTTCTAGGACTATGTTGAATAAGAGTGGGGACAGTGGACATCCTTGTCTTGTTCCTGATTTTACAGAGAAAGCTTTCAGTTTTTGTCTATTTAGTATGATATTGGCTGTTGGTTTGTCATAGATAGCTTTTATCAGATTGAGATAAAGACCATCTATTCCAATTTTCTGTAGGGTTTTTATCATGAATAGGTGCTGGACTTTGTCAAAAGCTTTTTCTGCATCTATTGAGATGATCATATGATTTTTGTCTTTGGTTCTATTAATATGGTGTATTACATTTATTGATTTACATATATTGAACCATCCCTGCATCCCTGGGATGAATCCAACTTGGTCATGGTGTATAATCTTCTTGATGATTTGCTGGATTCTGTTTGCCAGTATCTTATTGAGGATTTTTGCATCTATGTTCATTAGGGAGATTGGCCTATAGTTCTCTTTCTTAGTTGGGTCCTTCTCTGGTTTTGATATCAGGGTAATGCTTGCTTCCAGGAATGAATTTGGGAGTATTGCTTCCCTTTCAATTTCATTAAAAAGTTTGAGAAGTAGTGGTGTTAGGTCTTCTCTAAATTTCTTGTAGAATTCAGTAGTGGATCCATCAGAGCCTGGGCTTTTCTTTGTTGGGAGGTTTTTAATTACATCTTTGATTTCATTGGTTGATATTGGTTTATTTAGGATTTTTATATCTTCTTGATTCAGCTTTGGTAATTCATACATATCTAGGAATCTGTCCATTTCTTCTGCATTTTCCATCTTACTAGAATATAAATTTTCAAAATAGGTATGGATGATCTGGATTTCTGCAGGGTCCGTCATGATATCACCCTTTCCATTCTTTTTTTTTTTTTTTTTTGTGAGTACCGGGGGTCGACCTCAGGACCTCACGCACCAGCAGGCACCCATGCCGCTGAGCAATATCACTGGCCCTTTTTTGATATGTGGGTTCCAGGAGTCGACTTGCCAGGCAGATGCTTACACTGCTGAGCCATCTCACCAGCCCACCCTTTTCATTTTTAATTGCATGGATTTGAGTTTTTTCTTTTCTTTTTTTAATAAGGTTGGATAAGGACTTGTCAATCTTATTTATTCTTTCAAAGAACCAACTCTTTGATTCATTGATTCTTTGTATTGTTATTTTAGTCTCCAATACATTAATTTCTGCTCTGATCTTTATAATTTCCTCCCTTGTATGAGCTTTTGGCTTAGCCTGCTCTTCTTTTTCTAAAAGTTTCAGGTTCACCATTAAGTTGTTTATTTGTGCTTGCTCTATTTTCCTGATATAGGTATCTAATGCTGAAAATTTCCCTTTTAGGACTGCTTTCATTGTATCCTTTAAGTTCCGGTATGTTGTACTGTCATTATCATTCAGTTGCAGAAACTGTCTAATTTCTTAATTTCATCTGTGACCCATTGGTTGTTCAGGAGGGTGCTGTTTAATTTCCATGTGGTTAGGAATTTCCTGTGATTTCTTTTGCCATTGAGTTCCAATTTCATTGCACTATGGTCTGATAATATGCATGGGATAATTTCAATTCCTTTGCATTTACTTAAGCAGGTTTTATGAGCTAGTATGTGGTCTGTTTTGAAGAACGTCCCGTGTGCAGCTGAGAAGAATGTGTATTCTGATGTTGTGGGGTGGAACACTCTGGAGACATCTACTAAGTCCATTTGTTTAAAAGTTTGGTTCAGTTCTAATATTTCATTATTGATTTTTTTGTCTAGTTGATCTGTCTTTTTGTGAGAATGGACTTTGCATCCTCAAAATTGCAAAAGTGAAAGGCTTTGATTTGAGAAGAGAGCCTCAGAGCACCATGTTCCAGAATGGCAGCAGCCTAGGGAAGTTGTTCCTCAGGTTTTGATTCATAGGCACTGGACCCCTATAGCCAAGAAAGAAGGAAGCCTGGCTACTGCTCCAGCTGGTGGTAGACCTTGGCATTATCCATGTGGTGCTGGATGCAAGAGTAGAGCCAGATGTGGTGGCACACGCCTGTAATCCCAGCACTTGGGAGGCTGAGGCAGGAGGATCATCTCAAGTTTAAGGCCAGCCTGGGCTACATAGCAAGACCCTGTCTCAAAAAAACAAAACAAAACATAATGCAAGAGTTGTGGGGTCAGGAAGGCTTCCACCCAGATTTCAGAAGACCTGGGAGGTCAGGCAGTGTGTCCCTGAGAGGGCAGTGTGTGAAGCTGTGACTGTGAAGCTGAAGGTGCAGTGGAGACCCTAGAAGGTGGGAGAAGCCAGGAACGTGGATCCTCTAAAGAAAACTGCAAGGAAGGAGCAGAGACGGCCTAAGAGAGAAGCCATGGAGCTACCACCACTGGCAGTACCATAGAGACACAGCCACCCAAGCCCTTTAGAGTTCACAACTTGCCACAGATTGCCCTGGATGATGGACATGGAACTATGGGACTTAATATTTGCCCTACTGGATTTTGGACTTGCTGTGGTCCCATTACTTTATATTCCCCTATTTGTACCTTTTGGAATGGGAACGTCTGTCTTGTGCTTTTGAATGTTGGAAGTGTTTCACTTTCTTTTCATTTGTACAGGGACTCATGGCCAAGAGTTTGCCTCAAATCTCAGAGGAGACTTTGGACTTGGACTTTTCAGCAATGCTGAAACTTTGGCAACTCTTGGAGATGGACTAAATGCCTTTTGAATAAAGGGATGTCCATGAGACTTTGGGGAGCCGGGGTGGAATGTTATGGCTTGTGTCTAGATGCCCCCCCAAAGCCTCATGCAGTCATAGGTGGGGGCTTTTTCAGAGGTGGCTGGATCTAGAGTATGTGATGCTGGGATTAAGTGTGTGATTACTAAATCAGTCCACTGATTGGTCTGCCACCCACCCTAAGCCTGGTAGCCTAGATAGAATATAAGAGGGGCAGAAAGAAGCTGCTAAGGTCACTTGGACTTGCTGCTCGCTGCCTTCTGTCTGCCCTCCTTTGCCATGGACTGTTTCACCTCTGCAACGCCCTTCTCCCATGTCACCCTGCCTTGGAGCCAGCCAACTATAAACTGAAATCTCTACAAACTGAGCTGAAATAAACCTTTCCTCCTTTTACCTTTGGGTGTTGTGTTTTTTGTCTCAGCAATGAAAAAAAAAAAAAAAAACTAATACAAGGAGTACTGGTATTGGATCTTTCCTAAAGTTTTTGTAGAATTCAGCAGTGAATCCCTCATGACCTGGGTTTTTCTTAGTTGGTAGTTTTTATTATTTTTTACTGCTTCAATTACATTGCCTGCTATTGGATTATTCAGGGTTTTACATCTTCTTGGTTCAGGTTTGGTTTGGTAATTCATATGTATCTAGCGTCATGCCTGACCCAGAGGAGACCCTGTCAGCAAACCTGCTGCTCTCAGCAAACAACAGGAATCCACTAACGGGCTGTGCTGTCCCTGGTACACAGAGCACAAGGCCATAAAGATGAGATGAGGACGGGATGCGCAATGTCTCTGGCGCCGAAGTCTGACGTTATCCACACACCTGCACTGAGCGTTCCGTGAACCTCGACCACCGGCATCCCACCCCCAATTCCTTAGGATAACAGTTCCCTTCCCAAACCCTATGAAACTCTGCCTCTCCCCTGGTTGAGGGCTGACATCTTTCTTGATCTCAGCCCCTCTGCACCTGGAGGAAATAAACTAGCCTGGTTGCTAAACACAAAAACCTGTTTGAGTGGTCTCTCACGCATGTCGTTTATCATACCTCGGAATATATCCATTTCTTCTAAATTCTCCAATTTGTTAGAGTACAGGTTGTCAAAGGAGTTACTGATCTGCATTTTGGTGGTGTCCATTGTGATTTGCTTTTTTCTTAGTATTGTTTTCATTGTGTCTCATAAGTTCTGGTGTGTTGTACTGGTATTATTTGATTCTAAAAACTAATTTCTTCCTTGACACAATGAAAGCAGTCGTAAGAGGGAAGTTTATAGTGTGAATGCCCATGGCAGTTTAATTCTTTTAAACAGGTATTTGCTGAAATGAACAAGCATTTGCAGTGCTTTTATACCATACCTGAAGTCCTTTGACATCAGGATGACAATAGAAATTAAAAGCCAGGCCAATCTGGATATGGTAGCACATATCTGTAGCTCCAGCACTTAGAAGACAGAGGCAGGAGGACTGCGAATTCAAGGCCAAAAAATATGAGAACACAGGTAAAATTTTTAATTCAGAAGGAAAAGAAAATTGAGAAGGGACTTCAGCTTGAGGAGAACTGAATGGGGCACAGCTCTGATGGAGAAAATCAGGATGGCCCATTAATAAAGGAAAAGAGCAAGCTTTTGTGGAGTTGCTGGGATGGGCTAGGGTTTAGTGGATCATTAGGTCAGTTCTGGTTTTGTAAGGTGGCTCCGGAGAAGTCCTTATCCCTTGAGGGACCAATCCAGTTCCCATGACATGACTGCTTCTGCGTGGGGGAGGTCCGTCTGTAGAGTCTCTGCTGGGATCCAAGGTGACTGCAGGTTTGGGGCAATGACTGGAGATTTGATGTAGGTGCCACTGCAGGGGTTCTGGAACAGGATATTGTAAAAGCTGGTAGTTCAGTGTCCTTACCAATACTTAAAATGCCTTAGTTACTCTTATCTTGGTGTCTTCAGTCTTGAAAGGTGGTAAGTGAGGTAAGTTTAATTTAGGACTAATACACCTTGTATTACCAGTTTTTACACAAACAGTCCTTAACTGATTAACATGTCTATGTGCAGAGCTGAGCAGGAATCAGACCCACTGTTTTAAGGTAATAAAGGAGATAGATATAAAATGAACGTAGAATCAGATGTCGTGGTGCACACCTGTAATCCCAGCACTCAGGAGGATCCCTGCCAAGTTGGAGGCCAGCCTGGGCTACACAGTGAGTTCAAGAATAGCCTGAACTACATGGTAAGACCCTGCCTCAGAAAATAAAATAAAATAAAATATTTTAAATGAAATGAAGGAAGAGATGCCACGACTTATCCTACTTTGGATAAGTTATTCTGTGGGCATCTGTAGGCACAAGTGAAGAGTCAGTGCTCTTTAGCAAAAGCAGCCTATGAGTATCTTGGTTTGGAGCCTGGGAGGCAGATGAGATCAATTTCTTGGGTAACAAGTATAAGTTGTACCCTAAAGGATGCCCAGGACAGCCAGTTGACCACTTCCACACCTGCAGGGCAGGATGGAGCTGGAGTCACAGGTGAGAGGCCCCTAGTTCCCCATGCTGGTGAGAGATCTAACCCAGTAGGCAAGGCCTGGGTGGCAGTTGAGGCTTCAAGAGCCAGGCTGGCAATATCAAATGTTCCTCCCCTGCCCCCTACCCCTCCTCCCGAGGGCAGCCCTCCTTCCCTCTTTCCCTTCTTCCCTCCCTCCCTCCCTGTAACCAAGTGCCAGAGAGCCTCCACTCCAAGCCATAAAGAAACAATTAGGCACAGTTAATGGCCCATAATTTGTTATTTCTGTATTCCATTCCCAAGGGTTCCCTCCTAAGTTATTATCCAGGAAGAAACATAAAATTGCACATAAAACTGTGTATTTCATAGAAACAAAGGAAGCGAGCTCTTCCCTTTCACTGTGTCTCCGTGATTTAGAGCAGTGAGTCTTCTCAGCTAGAAATGAGGTTGCTTCCCACAGATGGGAGAGGCTGCTGCTTGCTGGCTGTTCCCATCATGTTGGAATATGTATGAGGCCGGCTGCATAAGTTATTTGATCTGGTACAAAATGAACATGTGGGGCCTCTCATTTAAAATATTAGGAATTTCAAGCTGGGAGCAGTGGCACTTGCCTGTAATCCCAGCCCTTTTGGAGGCTGACACAGGAGGATAGCAAGTTCGAGGCTGGCCTGGGCAGCCCTGTCTCAAAAAATAAAAAGGGCTGGGGATGTAACTTAGTGCAGTAACACACACACACACACACACACACACACAGAGTTAGGAATTTAAAGAGTGCAACAAGCTGGATATGGTAGTGCATGCCTGTAATCCCAGCACTCAGAAGGCTGAGGCAGGAGGATCACTGTGAGTTTGAGGCCGGCCTGGGCTACCTACATAGTGAGTTCAAGGTCAGCCTGAACTACGTAGAAAGACCTTGTCCCAAACAAACAAAGAAATAAACAAACCGCAACAGAGGAGCATTAAACTGAAGACCACAGGCAGGCCTTCCAGAGCATGGGGCCCTGTGCAGCTGCAGAGTTGCACACCCACAGGGCACCCCTCATGCATTTTCATGTACTTTCCTACATGTATGTTACTTCACAAAGTTCACAAAAAAGACATCCCCCACACGCATTCTTGGGCCTTGGTCTCCGGGGACTGTCAGAGCAGCCTGAGAACTAGAAGGACTAGGCCCATGACCAGGCTTCTCCCTTTGCTGGGCGGCTTCACGCAGGAAGAATCTGGGAAGAGGAGGAGCACGCACCGTGCTGCTTCTGAGAAAGAATGGGGAGGGCCAAGGACAGCATCCTTTTAGAGACCATATCAGCCCTGATCTGCCTGGGGTTGATATCTGAGGACTTGAGAGTTAGAAAGAGCCAGTATAGCACATGAGGACATTGGACAAAGGGAGGATGAAGGATGTTAAAGAGAACACTGAATGAACTGCCCTCCTTTTCTTTCCCTTTGTCTTTCTGTCTGTGTCTCTTTCTTTTTTCTTCCTTCCTTCCTTCCTTCCTTTCTTTGGCTAAAGTAGGATGTATCAAATTTAGATGAATGATTTTTTTCTCTCCAAACCTGTTCTCCCTTTCTCCACTCTGGTAAATGTGGAATGTTGATCCGGTGGGGAGTGACTCTGACCAGCCCCCCCCCTCCCCGCTGGGTTCCATCGTGTCTACTGGCAGCATCTCTTGAGCCCACATGTGGTAAGGTTTCGCTATCTACCTCACCACCATCGTTCCTGGCCGAGACTGTGACAACAGCCTCCTGTTAACAAGCTTTTGAACCACACAGACTGGAGTTTAAGTCTTCATCTGTAAAATGGGAATGATAAGACAGTAATTAAAAGGGTTGTTGCCAGCACTCAGTGGCTTAGCATCATCCTTCTCTCTTCTTTGCCAGGCCTTGGTTTAAATGTCATTTCTTGAGAGCCCTTTTCTGACTCACTCAGTGCAGGCTCCCACAGGCCCCCGACTGCTGCGTGGAGTTGATAGCACCCGTCTGTCTTCTCTCAGTGGTCCTGCCCGGGAGGTCAAGGATCCTGGCTTTTTTTTTTTTTTTTTTTTAAGAGCAGAAAATATTTTTTGGGGTAAAGAAAGCTTCTAAGAAAGACAGAAGGGGTCCAGAGTGGGCTGCCCGATCCTGGCTTTCTATGCCCAGTGGAGAACCTGACATGAACCCTGAGCTCGTTATGACACAGTGAAAAGTTCCCCCAACTGTAAGTCAGTGAGCCAGGGACCACAATACCAAAATCACGCAGACCAAAAATATCAAACCAGACATGCACTTAACTAAGGGCCCTGGGGTGGTTTATTGTAGCCAAACCCTTCCTAAGCCAGGTAAGGCCACCCAAGACAGGCCGGACAGAGGCAGGAAACCAGGTGCTCCAGGTCAACAGAGCCAAAATCTCTGAAGAAGGTAGGTGGGCTGGAGCGAGGATGTGGTAGTGCTGAGGGCAGGAGGACACCCAGGGGAAGGAATGAAGGTGGGATCCCCCTCCATTCATTGACTGAGGGCCACCTGACTGGTTGAGCTAGGCTCTTTGTCTGAACACTGAGTGGGGACTCAGTGTTCCCACCGAGACTATCTGGATGAGACCCTAGGGGGACAATGCCCTGAGAAGACCAAGGCCCAAGAGTCTGTGTGTGTGTTGGGGGGGGGGGATATCTTTTTTGTGAACTTTGTGAAGTAGCGTACATGTAGGAAGGTACATGAAACTATCTGCAGAGGTTGATGAATTGTACCATGAGCATCCCTAAGACCCACCTCTCCAATCAGGACCTAGAGCATCTCCAGCACTCCAAAAGCCCCACCTAGCCTCCCCAACCTCCTCCACCCCTCAAGACAGCCTTGGCCCTGGCTTTTGTCATTACCACATCCTCACACCCACCCCTAAAGAATACTTTTGTCTTACCTGGTTTTGAACTTAAGGTTGGACAGGACACCACATAATTTTATTCTTTCTGCTTAATATTTTGTGAGAATTATCCATCTGGTCATATATAACTCATTTACTCACTTTTGCTACTAGTCTGTTGATGAATCCTTGTTCTGTTGATGCACAGTTGTGCAGTGTCTGGCTTGTGCATTCTCTGTACTTTAGTGTGAGGCTGTTCTTCTGCATGGCTTGCAGAGGCAGGGGCATTTGGAAGGAAAGGGAGAGGAAAACATGGAAGTTGTTCTGGCACAGAAAACTGAGCAGGTGGGAGGAGCCCTAAGGATAGCACAAGGAAAAGGCACTGGAGGCCCCTTTGGTGTTTGCTCCTGTCCAAGCCTGGAGGGGTACAGTCCCCCAAAAGCCACGGTCAGGAGGTTTGGTACACATGGGCACGACCTGCTACACTCTGGGCTCCCTGATCCCACTTTTCTGTTCCCTCTGCGGTACAGGCCAGCTCCATATGCACAGAGAGGCCAGGCAAGACAGTTTATTATAAAATACTCCCTTTGAGAAACAGAGGAAATGCCACAAATGGGTCAGCAAGTACCTCTCCTTTCCTAGGATGGGTGTGCCATAAGATGTTTGTGTTTGGAAGTTCAGGCATCAGCTGCCTCCAGGAGCTCAAGGTAGCTCCTCATTCTTTTTTTTTTTTTTTTAATGTGGGTACCGGGAGTCGAACTCAGGACCTCGCACTTGCCAGCAGGCTCTTGTGCCGCTGAGCAATATCACTGGCCCTTTTTTTCCTTTATGTGGGTACCGGGCGTCAAACTCAGGACCTCGTGCTTGCCAGCAGGCACTTATGGCGCAGAGCAATCTCACTGGCCCTAGCTCCTCATTCTTACCAGAAAATCTCTCAAGCAACATTCCAACCCTAGTATTTAACCTTGGGGACTGTCCTGGCTGGAGCTGGCCAGGTGTCCCTGTTGCCCCTAGGAAGACTTGACATATGTCCGTCTTCTCTCTGGGTTGGCAGGTACAGTGAAGAGGAAGATCCTGTTGCCTTGGAGCTGGGAGACTGCATGGCAGATAAGCAGGATTCCTGCCACCTCCCACAGGGACTACATAAGCAGGCAGGTAAAGTGTGGGGGCTCAGTCATAGAACAATCTTTGAGATGATGCCACTCCTCATGCTATAGACCAGCTGGACTTTACTAACCATGATCTGTTTCCTCATTGGATTCTAAACGGCTGGATGAATAGACTGGACAAGTATCCTCACACTCCAAGGAGTCGATGCAGCCAGCCATGGTGGCATATGCCTGTGATACCAGCAGAGAGAGAGAGACAGAGACAGAGAGGGAAACTGAAGCAGAGGAGGGTGATCAAGGCTGCCCTCGTGATTAGCACTTCTGGGGGCCAGAACACAGGGCTTACCGCCCTGGGTTGGGCTCATTGGGCATAGAGGTAGCATATATAGGCACCTGGGGAGGCACTGAGCTGCAGCATCACCAGTCTGAGGTTGTCTCAGCCCCTGGTGGAATTGGTGTCTGTGGCAAATTGATCTTAAATGCAGGTTTGTCCCTGTGTTAGACACGGAAATCACAGAGTTGAGGGAGGGAGCTCCTCCTAAGAAGCAAAGTGAATTTAGTGAGTGGCTCATTTCTTGTAATGTTGACTGCTTCATGCATAATTCAATACAGTTCTCAAATTGGGAAAAAATGGGTCTATGCGAATCCAATGTAATAGAGCTAGTTCTTTTAAAATTCATTGTTCCTTTGTAATTTCCCTAGAGCCCTCTCCTGCAGTTTAGGTCTCTTATCATGCACATAGACTCTTAGTGCACTTTCTGGCTCATCTTCCCTGGTCCTCACTGCTTCCTCCCAGCAGCCTGGGCTCAGGAGAAACTAGATGGTGCAGTGGTTGGGAGTGTGACTTCCGGAGGCATGGCCCCAGATGCCAACCATGGCTATGGGGCTTATTCACTGGGTGACTTTGGGCAAAGGGCTTCCTAGCTCTACAGAGTTCAATCACCTTAGTTTTAGATGAGAATATAATAGTACCTACCTGGATGGGGTGGAAGATGAAATGTGTTGATTCATAGAAAGCACTTAAATAGTGCCTAGCCCATAATAGACCTTAACTATTGTCACCAGCTTAATCCCTTCTCTGTTCAGAATCCTCAAATGGCCATAGAAAAGGACCAGTGTTTAGCCTGATATAGGACACTTCTGTGGCCCAGACAATTAACAGGTATTTCCTGCCTTCCCTTGTTCACTAACCCATACACTCGATCTCAGTTTCCCAAACTTGCCCTCCTGCCTTGACACACTTTGACTTCACACGGCTGTCCATGTGAAGTCTGCTTCACTACTGTCCCTAAAGGACAGGCTCCCTGGCCAGCACTGTATAGATTCCCTTTGTCCTTTGAGCTATATTTAACAAGTCAGTCCCTAAGCTCCTGCAGTCAGGGCTGGGGATGTAGATCAGAGGTACAGCATCTGCATGGATGAGGTCCCGGTTTCAATCTCCAATATTACACTCCCCCAATTTAAAAAAAAAGTCTTAATCCAAGTTCTTGCAGCCAGTTGGTTATGAAGGAATGCCGAAGTCACTGGACATGGAATGTATTCTCCATACAACTCTCCATGCAAACATCACTCCCTGTTCAACACTCCACCATCGCCCCATTAGGCCATCTATCATGCACTGCGAGATGGTGGAAACTTTTGACAATGAAAATACAATGAAATAGATGCCGAAGTGCAAGTTAAGTTTTTGCAAAACATGCAGCATTTCATACAGTTGAGGAGAGTGAAACTGCTTAAAAGAGCCACTGACAAAGGAGGATCTGGAAGAATTCATTAGGCCCATCAACAAATGAAGAGGACATAGATGTGTATAGCCAATTAGGTGCTTCACAGGGGGATGATCTGAATATCAAAATGAAGTGTTAAGAAGGGCACTGATTAAGCCCTTGACTAACTTGCAAAAATGATCCGGTTACTGATCATACCATCAAACATGAAATGAGCTCCTACTGTGCAGTCATAATTTGGGTAGGGAAACATACCTTAAATATTCTTTCTAAGCATGAGCCCACAGTTACATTTGGTTGAAAGATACTTGTTTTAACTGAACACTGGGGAGCCAGTGCACAACGGCACACACCTGTAATGCCAGCTACTGTACTTGGGCAGCTGCAGGACAATAGCAAATTCAAGTGTAGCCTGGGCAACTTGTGAGACCCTGTCTTAAAACAAAATTTTAAGGAGGGCTGAGGATGTATCTCATTGATAGGGTTCTTGCCTAGCATGCACAAGGCCCTGGGTTCAATCTCCAGTGCTGTAAAAACAAACAAAAAAAACACTGGGAAGATGTTGGTCAAAGGGTATAAAGTTTCAGTTGGATAGGAAGAATAAATTCAGGAGATGTAGTGTACAACATGCTGACCATAGTTGATAATTATGTATTCTTTTTTCTTTTTTTATGTGGGTACCGGAAGTCGAACTCAGGACCTTGCGCTTGCCACGCAGGCGCTTATGCCACTGAGCTATATCACCAGTCCGATGATTATGTATTCTTTTTTTTTTTTTTTTGTGGGTACCGGGGGGTCGACCTCAGGACTTCGTGCACCAGCAGGCGCCCGTGCCTCTGAGCGATATCACCGGCCCCTTTTTCGTATGTGGGATCCGGGAGTCGAACTCGGGACCTCACGCTTGCAAGGCAGGCGCTTATGCCGCTGAGCCATCTCACCGGCCCCTGATTATGTATTCTTAAAAATCACTGAGAGGTAGGCCAAATGTGGTGGTGCATGCCTGTAATCCCAGCACTCAGGAGGCTGAGGCAGGAGGATCACCACAAGTTAGAGGTCAGCCTGGGCTACATATTGAGTTCAAAGCTAGCCAGAACTACATAGTGAGACCCTGTCTCAAAAACATAAAAATAAAAATCACTGAGAGATTTTAAGTTTTCTCACCACAAAAAGATGAGGTAATGCATATTAATATATTTCAAAATATGTATATGATACATATAATTGTCAATTAAAAATTAATTTTAAATTGATAATTTACATGATTTTGTCAATTAAAATTTAGAAGAGATACTAACTTCATTTCAAGATAAAATTCTGATTATACCTTTTTCTCTATTTTGTATATAAAATGGTCTCTCTCTTTTTTTTTTTTTGTGGGTACCGGGGGGTCGACCTCAGGACCTTGCGCGCCAACAGGCACCCGTGCCGCTGAGCGATATCACCGGCCCCTTTTTCGTATGTGGGATCCGGGAGTCAAACTCGGGCCCTCGCGCTTGCAAGGCAGGCGCTTATGCCGCTGAGCCATCTCACCGGCCCAAAAATGGTCTCTTTTTAAAGTAGTTTTACTTTAAGAGATTTTTCAAGTCCTGTTCATTTTGGGTAATAAATCTTTACAAATATTTATCTACCTGCCTCATCTTCCCTAACAGAGCACATAGTTTAGGGCAAATAGTGCCAGAGACTGACAGAAATGCCATGACATCTCATGGAATGGCGGGGATGCGAATGCATCTGAGTCACCAGTGAAGTTTGGACAGAGCCCAGTCCCTAATTTCTTGTTAAATGAATGAGTCACAAAGCATATCCAGAGCTGCTAGAGGCAATTGCAGTGGTTGGGAGTGCGATTTCTGGAGGCATGGCCCCAGACGCCAACCATGGCTATGCTGCTTATTGGTGGGGTGACTTTGGACATAAGGCTCCCCAGTTCTACAGAGTTCAATCACCTTAGTTTTAGATGAGAATATAAAGGCATTAGCCAGTGTCCCTAGCAATGTGGGGTGCCAGGGTGCTGAGGTGAAATAGGGCCAGGGGCCCAAGCAGCCATCCTGGCTCTTGGTCTCAGCCAGAGCCAGGCACTTCAAATGCTGGGAGTTGGGGGTGGGTCTCTGAGTGCCTCGGAGGGCAGGGCTACCTGCAGGACGTGGGTGCCAAGGATGTCCCAAGAGGCCCTGCTACAGCCTCCTGCCTTCCCCTAGGGCAGCTTACAGAGCCGTGTGCAATGGCTTCGGCTACTCTGGTTCATTCATGCCATGCTATGGGTCAGAACTTCCTACATAGAGCTTCATAAAGGGACTAAATGGCAGTATTCCCAGTCCCAGGAAAGACCCATGGAGGTGTTGGGAGCAATTCAGCTGCAACATGGAAATAGGAGTGAACTTCCTTCCTACTTCAGGTTGGGGGAGAAATCAAACGGGGACCAATGTTCATCCCTGCTCTAGGCACTGCCCACAACCTGCACGCAGAGAACAGCAGAGCCTGTGGCTATGAAAACTAGCCTCCAAATCAAGATCTGTGTGGGGGCAGAATAGAGGGACACACGTGAGGCATGGTCCCATGGACTGGCTGGGGACAGCTGTTGCAGTCTCCCCCAGCACATGGGGAAGGAGCCTCCACTGCAGCTCTGGCAGACTCATATGGAACTGTGGTTAGCAGCAACAGGCTTCTGTTTTGAGAACCTTTTCTTCCCAGTGATGAGCAACCCACGGCAAGTGCCCCACTGACCTGCATCCCCAAGCCTGCTTCCTGAATCTCCTAGGAAGCATGTGGGAAGGAGGGTAGGAGCTGAGCCTCAGAAGCATCCACACCCAGGGAGCAGGAACAGGGGACAGGGCAGCTGCAGGGCAGAAGGCTCAGCGGAGGTGAAACAGCTGCATATCCTCAGGTGGCTGAGAGAGGTGGCTTTGGAGCAGGGGCTGTAGAGCGTGGATGGCACCAGCACAGCATCAGGGACAGCAGGAGTGTGGTGAGGAAGAAGGGATGGTGGAGCAGAGGCCCACTCATTCTAGAAGGCCCACATTGAAGGTAAGGACAGGGACACTTGTTGGACTTGCAACCACTTGCTTTTCAGGTCTGAAAATTTGATGGCTTTAGAGACAGGGAAGAGGCCAAATCAGGTTGAGAGACTAAAGGCATGCGAGAGCACAAAACCCCACACCATGTGGTTGATGCCACTTTTGTGACTTACGTTAGAGCTTTCGCTGGAAGGAAAAATTACCATGGTTTGACTAGTGTGTAACAGGCACCAAAAGAGTAAAGCCTTGATGCATAGTACTTAAAAAAAAAAAAAAAAACCATGACAACCCATCAGGTAAGTTGCCTCCAGGAAACAGGAATTTTACTTGTGATCATATACATTTTTGTATTAAATTTGTGTTAACAACAGTATCATTATTTTCCAGTGCTGGGGATGGAACTCAGAGCGTCCCACATGCTAGGCAAGTGCTCTACCACTAAGCACCTCCCCAATCTCAGTGTAATTATTTTAAAATGCAGAATTATTGGAAGACCCTCCAGAAGAACCTACTGTGCAGTGAGAACAGCCTTCAAAAGGCCTGTGTTACCTGAGATGTTCATATTTTGAGCACCGAATCACTAAATTGCCCAAATTGCTAAGATGCCCAAGCTGGCATCCCAAGCTTTGCAATCCTCCTGCCTCAGCCTCCCATAGTGCTGCGATTATAGGCATGTACCACCATGCCCACTCCCTCCTCTCAACTGAAACAAAGATCCTTCTCCAGGGCTCAGTGGTAAGTATTCTACTATTAACCTTCCATGGCAATCAGATCTCATCTCAGCAACACAGGCTGACATACTGACATCTTGCCTTTATCCTCAGGCCCAGCTGGAGTCTAACCAGCTAACTGGCTTATTATGAAGTCAGATGACAGAGAACAGACTCCTACCACCCCCGAGGTGCCAGGGACATATCCCAAGCCTGTGGGTGTCATGTCCCCAGGGCTAACAGAGAGCCGTGCCAGTACTGAGTGTATGCCAGCTGGTACCAATGCCTTCTGGGGGACGTGAAGGAACCCCTAGTTCTAGGGATTAATCTTCCAACTGGCAGAAAGTAGTGGGGAACCATTTACTATGTACTCACTTCTGTTTTAACTTTAATGACAGTCTTAAATATGGGTTCCTGTGGCACTGAGATGGCAGAGAGGGCCATCTGAATATAAGTTCTTCACTTCCTCTTCCAATCTTGGGCTGAGGGACTCTTACAGGGATGCTGATGGAGGGCAGCGGGGCCTGGGCTTCTACCTCAGGCACCTATGCTACAAGGGGTGGGGGGTGGCTCCAAGTGCCTGCTCCTCAACCAGGGATCTTCAGTCAGGAATTTAAGACTCATTAGTGTTCAGCAAGGTTAGGACATACCAGTCTGGGGCAGGACTCAGGAGTTCTGTCACCTCAACCCCCAAAAGCAGTTTCTCTCAGGACCCTTCCCACTATCTTTATATCATTTTCAAGCATCCATGCAAAGGCAGACTTTCAACTAAAATTATTTCCTTTGATAAAACACATATGTGAACTTTGGCTAGTGATACCTTTGCAATTTAGTGCAAAACTGCGATCAGAATGCCTCAAAGCTAGGCTGGAGCTGGAGCTCAGAACATTTGCCTAGCATGCACAAGGCTCTGGGTTCAATCCCAGCACTGCCAAAAAAAAAAAAAAAAAAAAAAAAAAATCCTTCACAGTACTTCAAAGGAAAAAATTTACCCTTTTGAGGTAGCAGCCGCCAGGCCCCCAACCCACTGATTAAAGATATTATGATTTAAGATGATTCATGCTAATAGTATCATTTGTTTTTATGTATTTGGAAGGGTAAAAAGAAACACCAGAACACACAGTCACTGGTTTTAATATGCAGTGGATCAGAATGTTTGGGGGCAGCCAGGCACAGATGTGCCACCTCATCCCATGGGACAGGGGAAAGAAACACCTGCTTCAGACCCCTCTATGTGCTAGTCCTCTGCTGTAGAGGAGGAAATGGCTGGGTTCCTCACACAGCCACAGGCAGGGCAGCTGGTACCACAGGGCTGGGATTCCAATCTAAGTCCGATTCTTTCCACTTTGATTTGGGTTAGGAGAGCACATAGGACTCACAATTTAAGACTTTTGGGAGAAACTCCTAAGTGCCTCTCCAAGATCTGTGGCTTGGCTAACTCCAAGAGAATCAAAGTATAAAGTTGTCTTTTGGAAGCCCAGAAAAATGAGGGACAGGGAGTCAGGACAATTTTTATTCAGATTTTGCTATAAACTCTTTGGGTAATCTGGATGAATCTTTGTTCCTCCCTTAGCCTGTTTCCTCAATGAAAAAGAGGAAGCTGGATGAAATCAATGGCTTTTGGTTTTTAAGAACCGAAGTCTTTCCTCTTATCAGCACTTCACTGGAAATCTAATAAAGCTTTGAATGGGCCTGGGAGCTCCCTCCCCACAATGGTCCAGCAGGACAGTGTGAAAACTAGGGAAATAGATGATGTAAGGTCCCTCTCCACCTCTATAAACATCCAGTTTTCAGGGTACCTTGCCTCTGGAAGACAAATGCTGACTTGAGCTACCCTCTCCTTCCTGAGCCCCTTTCTCCTAGACTAAGAGGCAGAAGTAATTAATCTTTCACATCTAAGACAATGCATCATAGCACTGAATGGAGAACCAGAGTGACAACCCAAATCCAGGGGCTGAACAACTGTGGGTGACAGTGACATATTTATTCAACTTAAATGGCCAGTGATGCTACAGCAGATTCAATGCTGTCACAATAGGCAAGCATACTGTCAGCAGCAACACACCAATACATTCCAACAGCATCCAAGCTTCATGGGTTATATTCTCATTAAAAAAAAAAAAAAAAAAAAAAAAGGCAGTTGGAAAGCAAAGGCCAATTTAAAATGCTGATGTAAAACTTCACTGAAAATACAATTCAGGTGCAACTGTTATGAACGCTGTAAGAAAAGCTAAGAACTCAGATATAAAAGAACTTAAATGGCAAATAAAATAGCAGCATTTAAAAACATTGTAATTCCCAGTTCAGCGGATGTCCCCCTCCCCTGCCTGCACCCCTCATGCCTGGCCCTGTGGAGGCGGCCTGTTAGAGCAGCATCTGCACAGAATGCGCAGTGGACGACCTCTACCTAGTCCAGAGGGGCAGGGCTTCAGCAAGTTATGTGCTGGGACAGTGGAACTCACGCTTAAGTGTCAGAGCCTTACAGCGGTCATGCCCTACTCCTGACAGGAAGCATCTCACACATTCTGGTCCTGCCCTTGAGAGATCTGGTCAGTAACCTCAACTTTAAACAACTTTCTTGAGAATGTGACTAGAAATTTAACAGCTGGGACTCCTGCCATATTTTCCAACTCTTTCGCCAGAGCCCAGGGTCTATTTTAAACTCTATTAGCCCTATTTTCAGCCAATGCAACTTGGGAGGGTACAGCTGCAACCCAAAACCCCAGAATAGGGCACTTGAACAGGCACCAGACAAATGACATCCTTCAATGGCACCTTCGAATCAGCCCTTTTTTTTTTTTTTGTGGGTACCGGGGGTCGACCTCAGGACCTCACGCGCCAGTAGGCGCCCGTGCCGCTGAATGATATCACCGGCCCCTTTTTTCATATGTGGGATCCAGGAGTCGAACTCAGGCCCTCACGCTTGCCAGGCAGGCGCTTATGCCGCTGAGCCATCTCACCGGCCCCCCTTATTCTTAAAAGATCTAAAATTAACTTTGATATGGATAGGACCTCCTAGCCTCATATGCAAGTAGACAAGCATACCAACTATCTCAAGGTCAGTAGCTCATAATCTTATTCTAGGATATACACTCAATTCGCATTTGACTATATTTTAAGATTAAGAGATTCTATGGCACTGTTTTTGTTCTCTTTTGGATCTGTCACAGTACCACTTCAGTTCTTAGACTATTCTCTGTGACATGGAAAGTTATCAGTAAGCATATAAGCAAAAATACTACAGAAAAGATGCTGAGTACATCCTGACTGGGAAATCCCAGTAGATTAAGGCAGCCATATCATTTTGTGTTTTGAGGGAGAGGGGGACTGGAGTTAAGGAGACCAACGTATCTAAAAACAAGGTTAATGACACAGTGCCAGAACAGGGAAGTCCAGAGATGACAAGGACATCCTGGCAGCTCAAGGTCACTGTTAGTGCCTCAGTGCTTCATACCTAATTCCTGCACAACATGGCTGAACAAAGTTGGCAGTGCCCACAAAGCACTTCTTTTCTCCATGCAGCACCACCTTCCACAGGGCAGTTCTTTGCCTTTGAGCTGTACTGTGCAGGTCTCACCACTATCCTGGCTGTTCATCTTCCTGCCTCCAGCAGTTTTCATCCATAGACCAAGAGATGAGAAGGATGCTCAACAGCTGTGAAGGGAAAGAAAATCCACCCCTTTAAAAGCAAGAAATAGTCCAAAGTGACTAGATGTCATGGCCTTGTTTAAATGGAAGCAGAAGTCAAGGATCTAAAGAGCAGAGATTCCTCCCTGTGTGGAGGGAGGGAGGGAGGGAGGGAGGGGGACCACTAGTTGGGCACAAAATCGAATCCCATCTGATTGTTTCTTCTCCCAGTTCCTCTCTCTCTGCTCATCTAAGAATGATGGGTGGAATTTTCTAACCTTCCTCCACCAATGCCTCCTCCTGCTCCCCACAGCATACAGGCAGCACTAATGCTCCCTGGATAAGGTGGAATTCAGGGCCCAGAGGACTGGATGCCCTGAAATCAGAGTAGCAGGATAAAAATTTAAAAAGCTTAGAGGTCAGAGGTAGTTCTAATTACTACTGATGTATAATTCTTGATTGCTTTGCCCTTTTTCAGCTTGGGAGATCTTAGGGGCAAAATCATTAAGGAAATGTTTTTCAGTGCTTAGGCATCATGGTGAGGCTCCTTGGCAGGGCCTAGAATCCAAAAACAATCTGACATTTTCCTTTGCCAAAGGTCAACTTCCCAACAGCACCTCAAACCACTTCTTTGTGAGCAGGAAAAGGGATGAAGAGGAGTAAATCACTGGGCAAAGAATTAGAACATGTTAGCAAATGCCACCATGCAGAACACTCAACTTTATTCGTTTTATTTATATTTAACAATTCTAAAGTATTTACTTCTTGCTTTGACAAAAAATGAAAAATATAGGAGCACTGACTCCTCTTTAGGAGAAAAGGGTTATATGTACAGCTATGGAGAGTTACAGTTCCTCCTTTACATACAAAGAAAAATATTAATAAAAAAGTGCTTCATTGATCAAAAAAGGGCTAAGAGCTGCAAGCATTTATTCACACTGTACATCAGACCCAAGAAACCCGTATCATAACCTCTTGGCACCTGTCACTAGGAACTGCACAATCGTCAACTACACTGACTTCTCCCTACCTGCACAACAAGACCACGCAGTGTGTGGAGAAGAACTACACCCTGTTTCACTCAACATGGACTCTGAGCAACCTGCTGTTGCAGGAGTCGGGGTCATGCTCAAGATGCTCTGGAATTTGGCTGGACTGACAGTCCCAGAGAAGGTGTCGGGGCCACATGTAACCATACTCAAGGACACGTAGGAGCCACCTTTCTGAGACACAGCTTGCCCTTGCCCAGGGAACTGCTTCCAAAGGGGAAGAGGAGTACCGAGAAGGGTGGAACATCAGTGTTCCCTGACCTCACACCCACCTCCTCAGCATGATCTGCTGTTACCAGTTAGCAGTTTTCAGCAGAGCCAAGTGTGGCCCTTCCCCTTACCCAAGAGGGAGGGCAGGCACAAAACATGGAGCCAACCTTACAGAGCACAAACCTAAACTTCTCTCCACTCTTCCCCATACTCACTTCCACCACAAATATTCTTGATTTAAGGCTCTTTTTGGATCACATTAAATCTCACTGAGGAAAGGTGCCCTGAATCTCCCCCAAGACATGTCACTTCTCTAAGGACCTTGCAAAGTCACCAACTATTCCTTCACTGCCAGCCACCAGCTAGTGGGCATGTGCTCAGTCAGTCAGGAGTAGAGCAGGGGAACTACTGGGTGCTTTGTGCTACCCAAAGAAGGGGAGGAGGAGGAAGGCTGATTGTGTGGGGACCTTTCTAACTCTAAAGGCTGATTCTACCCCTTAAATGGGAGATCCATGATTTGTTTGGTTTGGGAATGGGAATTTTTGGAACCCTGAGTCTGGATTTCCCTGTGCGGGCTGAGGAAAAGAGATTGTTTGTGGGATCAGGCCCTGGAATGGCGCTCTTGGGTATGCCTGGGCTCAGGGGAGGCCTTGGCAAGAGCAGACACCACAGTGTGACCAGACTGCACTCTTACGCCCGAGGAAGCAGTACCCAGCCTACCCAGGGAACAGCCCCTGAAAGTGAAGGGAGCCTTACACAATCTGGGTCAAGTTAAAAACAGAATCCCATGGGGAACAACATGCTGACCACCTATCTCCAGCCCCTCTCATTTGCCTCAAAGAGCACACACCTTCTTTCCCAACAAGAGTTTGGGGGTTCCACACACTACGTGCCCCTCACGCACTACGTGCCCCTCCCTCCAAATGCCTATCCTGCATATCTGTGAGGTGGGATGGGTCCTCTCTCAGGAGGGAGAGACACCTAGGGCAGTGTTCTTGAGAAGATGCTTCCAGCCTCTCCAGTAGCAAAGGTTTCCCAATCAGTCTGATGTGGTGGTGGCATGAGGAATGGTCACAAATATTAGTATTGGCTTTCTTTCCTATTCACTGTCTCAGGCCTCTATTCCTGGCTCTGACCACCTTTCACACCAAGAAGCCTCATGCCATCCCTCAGTGTGCCTGAGAGAAGGCAGCTCAGCAGTTACAGGTGGCCTAGCAACCTCTGGTCTTTCATTAAAAAAAAAAAAAAAAATTAAGACAACCTGGGGACCTTTCTGTTTTTGAAGGCAGAGGGAGGATAGAAAAGGGAAGAAGGGTTAAAAGAAAAATCAATCTACAATCCAGTGGTACATCCCAATTTCTGTCACTCTGTACAGGTGGTTCCATGCCCCATTCCAAAGTGCACGGGCCTCTCAGTCTTCCCAGGCTGCATGGGCCTGTCAGAGAACAGCAGCTTGGCCTCTGCCCACCCCAGGTCACTGAGCTTCAGTTTGAAGTGGCAGCAATGGGCTTATCCAGTTCAAGGTCAATGCTGGAGCTTGTGGGATGTAGGCTGCTATAGCAAGCCTTGCACACTCGACTGGGTTCAAACAGCTGCTGGCTAGGAACTGGAACCTTCTGGTTACAACAACTGGAGCAGAATACGTTCCCACAATTCCTTGAGATGAGAAGAAACAAACAAAAAAGTTAGTTTTGGCTAGCAGATATGCAGTGGGAAAACGAACCTCAGAAGACAGAATTTCTGTTGTATGTAATTCAGATGTACTAGAGACTCCTCTGAGATTAAACGCTGGGCAGGGAAGATATCTCTACCTACCAGAATAATGGGTCACTTTCACTTTGAGGCCACAGACACTTGCCTGCCTTACCATAATGGCTCAAGGTTATCAAGTGAGTAGGATGCACTCAAGAGAAATCTGCAAGAACAAATGGGTCCAGCAGCAGTAGCTGCTAGCTCAATGGGAAAATCCTGATCCAGGAACTTACCCAGTGACCATACCCACCTGGGCAATGGCCTCTGTGTAGCTTGTGACCACTGAGAAGCTCAAGTCAAATCTCTGGGCCCCTCAGAGGAGAGAGATAATCACCCTGCCCTGCTGAGGTAAAAAGGCTTGCCCAAGGGCCACTGCTCTGGAGGCTCAGAGGGAGCAACCTGGGAGGGCAGACTGCTGTCATCTAATACTGTTCTGTAGGAAGCATGCAAAGCCAGGAGTCAAGCAGCCCATGATGCATGCTCAGAGAGTGGAAGAGGAAAGGTGGAAGGATAAGCGTGTAGATAAGCATACGTGCAAACACACCTGCTTATTAGATAGCTGTCAGTCAGTTATGGCTTACTACCCTCCTCTATGCATCTCCAGGGAAACTTAGAGCTCTACCCAAGGGCCTGACTGCACACAGGCCCAGGCTACCCTCTCCTCCTCCACCAAAAGCCCTGCTCTGATGCATCTGTGCAGTACAGGTCCATACATGCTGACCAATACGTGTCATAGCTAAGAGAAAAGAGAAGTGATAGAGGATAAGTTTCTGCCTGCCTTACAACCTACTTTTGCTGGGCCTTAAAGTATAAGCCAATCCCAATGAGCCCAGTATAAGAAATTCCAAGAGGCCTGACACAGCTAGGGGAAGGCATCTACAGGAAAAAACCACCTTTTAATCAGCATCACTCACTACCTTTGCAATCCCACCACTGGATTAAGGGCACTCAGGCACAAGAAGAAAGCTCAGATGGAAGAATACTACAGAAGGAAAAGGTAGGGCGTAGGGCATAGGGCAATGGACAGAGAAGTAAAATGAACACACAAAATTTCATCTTCTAGAATGTAGTAAGTTACCTCATAACTGTTTCTTAAAAACATCAGTAAGAACCTGTGGTCACACAGGAAAATTTCTGAATGAGTTTTCTTTAATGTACATGCCAGAGTTCAGCTCAAAAGCCTGACATGAATTTCAATAGTTAAGCTTTCCTACCTGACTTCTTCCAGGGGACACAGAAAGACCTGAGTGGAGTCTTCCCTTAAAGTCTTCCATGCTAAAACAATTCTCTGGGAAGATCTTCTCTAGTCACATCTCTCTCATTAAAAACAAAACAAGAAGCAGTGGTGTTATCTGACCTGGAAGTTACTAGCATCATCTCAGTGAATGACCAACCCAAAAGAAATAGCTCTGAAAACCTAACTGGCTCCTCACAAGATCAGCCCCTGCAGAAGCATCACTTCTTGTCAAAAGCAAGATGGACATGTTGACCTGAATGGTCAGGAGGGGAACACTTGCTGCAGCTGGAGACTTGCCCTCAAGGGTCTCCTCTATTAGCTGCTGCAGATTCCCCCAGCCCCACCTGCCTGCCTGTGCTCCCCCACCCCAGGCTTCAACCCAGTGAGTGCAAAGAGGGGGAATAACAGCGTTAGTGTGAAGTTACTGTAGATGTGCAGATATCACAGACAGGTTGTTGCAGATGCTCACCACGTTTGATCAACACGGTCAATGTCCCTGCAAGGAGGGGAGAAAGAGCTCAGAGAAGAAGCCAACCAAAGACACTTGGGCTTGGGGTGCAAGATGGGAAAATATATGGTCCTAGAAGCATCGTTAATAGACAAAGAAGTTGATCCATTCTCAATCCAGGCTCACTTGTGTAGGTGAGCCATGGTGTGATTCTGATAAACTTCCTGTTCTAAGAAGACTGAACATCTGCCAGACAGTCACCACCCCAGCTAAGCCAAAGCATCCCTAGTAACTCACTACCCAAACCTAGGAGGAGACAGAAGTTGGGAGCCCTAAGGAATAAAGACTGTCCTCAGCTATTTCTACTACTCCCTCCAGCTATGTCTGCTCATTAATGGCACAAAGGACAAGTTTGGAACCATGGAGCAGAGAAAGAGTAGGAAAATGAAGTTCTCTGACCATAGCCAGAAAACTGTTTTTGTTCACAGTAGCCATGTTGCACTTTATACTGGGAATAAGACACAGTGATGTGAGTGGTGTTGCCCCACCCATCTGGGAGACAAAACAAAAAGGTATCATTTACCAATTTCAAAATTTAATAGTGATCACTCCAAACTAGAACAAAGATACCAAATGCAGTTCTGCAAACACAAAAGAGGAGACCCCAGGGTCTGCCCAGTCAGAACACTTCCAGCAGGAAACCTGCTACATTCCACTCTGCAGGCTCTGTGTAGCCTCCATACCCCGGCCCACCCTACCATACCCCAGTGTACCTGCAGTGGTGCTTCCTGCTGGCGAGCCAGAAGGCACTGTCGCACGCATAGCAGTGGGCAGCCAGGTGGTCAGGGAGCCAACGCGTCATCTGCAAAACAGGTGGGGCCAGTTTAGTGACCGGAAATGGGCCATCCGGCTGGAGCCAACAGAGCCATGCTGGGGGCAGCAAGTGTCACATGACCGCATAGGCTCCTGTGGCACCAGCTCAACAGGTCTGATGTCAACAGTACAAGAAAGGCGTCCACATCATTTCCCTGGAAGTGACTCCAATCTCCCCTGACATAAAGTGGCAGGCAGCAGCACCCTGGTCACTGTGAGAGCTGGCAAGGCTCCAATTCATGGAGACAACGAAGAGAGAAGGCCAGCTTGCTGAGTTTCCCTGGCTTAGAAATGATGGACTTGATGTAGGTTCACAGGAACTGAAATGCCAGAGGCTCAAGACTAACTGAATCATGATGTTCTCTTCCTTGGCCAAGGGCATGGGGCAGGGACGGGGGTAGAGAAGAACTGCAGAACAGTTGCATGGATGGCACTCGGAGCAAGGGTTGAGCCTGTACCTCTGTGTCCTGTTTATCCACCTGCTCCCAGATGGCTTCAGAGAAAATCTCTGTGCTGCAGCGAGACAAACAGTTCTGATCCAGATTGCTTTCCGAGTCAGGTATTGAAGTCTGTTGGCAAACAAACACAGCTGAACAGAATGAACCTGGTCTCCTCCCAAAAGAAGAAAGGGCTTGGTGAAGAAGGGAGCGCTGGGGACCACGGGTGAGCCTGAGTGCTAGGGCTGCCAAATTTGCAGATGCATCAGCCACTGAGCTTTGTGTTGAATAACTGCAGAGACAGGACTGAGGCTGAAAGAGGGACACGAGGGTTGGATGCAGTGACATTAGAATGGAAAGATAGGCCTCAGGGTTCAGGAAGTGAGGAAAGTGACCAGGATGAGTGGGAACTCCCAGTTTCAGCTGCTCTGGTGGGCCTGTTGATCCAACCTTGCCACTTAGTTAAAACTATGCTTTGGCTATACCCTCATTTCTCCGAAGGACTCTTTACAACGAGAAACCATCATTAGTATGAAAGAAAAGCCAAAACGTTACTTTGGATTGAAAATCATCAGATATGCCCGCCTTTAGTGTACGCTGACTGCTTCAGAGCCTGGCTCACACTTGTACTTGACAGACCTATACAGGTCTGTCAAGAAAACCTCCTTGGAAAACCTTCCCTCTGGAGCCCTCATTTTTGGCCACCAAGCACCATCAGTGCTAACTTCTCAACAGTGCTAGAAACGAATCCCTTCTTTCCATTTCTACTTCCAGTATCTGCCACAGAGTGCGTCCAAATATTCATTTAAAAAATAACTAAACTTTCAAAGATACAGCCCATGTCTGGGAAGGGTAACAGTTTACTAGTTACTAAAGTAGGACAAGCACTACAATTTGACAGGAATATTTGGCATTGCCCTACAAATGTCATTCTGGTCAGGAGTTCAAGACCTTCTAAGGACACAGGATAGTCTCTCAAGAGATGTGATCACCACACAGTCCACGCTAACTCTTGCCCTTTCACTACATGTCTGAACAGGACATAGGAAATAAGGAAAGCTGCAAAGAGACAGACTGCCACTCAGGTGGCTGAAGATGATCTCCAACTTCTGTCAACAGGGCTACTTTAGACCTGCCCAATCCTTTTAGAATTCTGTATCTGTCACCACACACTGAGTCCAAAGGGTACCCAGCCTCCGTGGGCCGTCTCCTTGGGCAGCTATGGAGGAACCACAACCTACTCACCACTTCATCTCCGAAGTCCCCGTTGAAGCGCAGGGAGCTGGTCAGATACTGGCTCTCCAGGCGACTCTTTAGCTCCTGGACTTGTTTCTTCAAGGTCTCCACTTCCTGCTGGTGGCCTGACTCAATCTGACGCAGGCGCTGTTGGATTGTGTCTGTGTACACAGGCATGCCATCATCATCCAGGTGGCTGCGGGAAGGCTGGTCGGGGCTGCTAGTTGTGGATGGTCTCCCCGAGTGGTTGTGCAGCCACTTGTGGTGCAAGTTCCTCGAGTGTAAGTGGGCAGAGCTACAGCTTGTGGCAGAGAGCTGGCGGCTCAGTGAGTCCTTGCTCCTCCCAGCCTCCCCATTGGCACAGTGCCCATTGGGCGTGGGGTACTTCTGAAGAGTGCCAAGCATTGGGGGCTGTTCTGAGGCCTTGTTTTCAGTCTCTGGGGCACCATTGCACACAAGCCCCTCTTTACATTCAGCTAAAGCCAAGGCACAAGGGGCTGGTGTTGGGCTGACAGCGTTGCCAGGGGAAGTCCTCTGTACCACAGACATGCCCTGGGGCCTCTCAGCTAGGCTCCTCTCCATAAGCCTGGGCTCCAGCACTAGGGGAAGCATGTCCTTGCCACTGAACCTGCCACTGATTACAGGGCAAGGTCTATGATGGACTCGAGGCTCACTTTCTGATTTTACCTTATCTTCTATTAACATGTTCATGGGATTGTCCACGTTTGGTCCTCTGGTCTCAAATGGGACTTGGGAAGGTAGTAAAGAACTAGACAATGAGGTACCATAGCCAACTTTAACATCTACCGGGATGTGAGGAATTGCGTCCTCTCTATCCTCTGTGATATCCCCTATCTGAGGCTGCTCCACAGAGACCTCCTGGATATCTTCCCTGGGAGAAGCCTGGAGTGAACTGAGAACACTGTGCCCATCCTGCTTCTCAGGAATATCCTGTGAGAACACAGACAGGGTGGTATCTGGGTGGCTCCTCAAAATAGCATCATCCAGCTCTGGTTCTTGGTAAAATACAATGGCTGGGCCCTCAGCCATGGTCATCCTACTCTCCTTCACTAAGGGTGCCTCCTCTTTGACCTCTGGCATCTTGACACTCCCTCTATGGACAGGCTCCTCCACTCCACATTCCTCTTTGGTGGCCTCTTGCAAAATGTTCTCCATCTGCCCTTCAGCCACTCCAGCTGCCACAGACAGCTCAGCACCCCCTGGAACCCTGCCAGGCTTCCCCAGGCTGTCAGCAGCAGCAGGAAGCTCCTCTCCGGGTCCGGCTAGGCTGCTCAGCTCCAGTGAACGCCGGTGCTCCTGCCACTTCTCATTCAGGCTGGGGTCACTGCTACGCCGGCTGGCTAGAGGCACTGTGCTGTCGCAGGCTGTGGTCAGATTGTCAAATGATCTAGTCTTTGGTAGCCTAAAAAAGGGGGGAGGGATTTAGGGAAAATGAGAATCTTTGAGGTAATTCAGAGGGAAGCAGAAGACAGTAAGTTTTAACAAGCTGCTCATTATAGTACACAAGAAACCATGGCATCTTTAAAGGGAGGCTCAGCAGGCTGGAGCGGAAAAGTTCCCCTGTCTGCACTGCCCCCACCCCATGCCCCATCCATACAAATATGCTAACAACCAATGCTCTTTTTAAAAAGGTGTTCTTCATGATGCTATGGCAGAGTAGCACTGATTTTTTGATATTACAGTACTTTAAAAATTCTTACCTATCAACTCTGAATTTAATAAGCTAATTCACAAGTGGCAAAGCCAAAATTTCTATCATTTCACAGCATTTGCCTTTCAAGCCTCAGAAGATAAATCAGAGCAAGGTGAAAGGAGCAGAGAGAACAGTGGGTGAAACACAAACCAGGAGGTCACAAAGAGCCCAGGGGATGTGGTCCATTACTGAAAAACTGCTCAGTGCATGCAGTAGAACTATACAGCAACAGGGCCCAACCCATTTCCAAAAATAAGGCTCTTACTATCTACCCTTAGAAAACTTCAAAGAGCTAAGAAAGATATTGTAGACCCAGACAATATCATGATTTCTGACCATCCCTGGGCATGTCCCCAAACAGGAATATAGCCATACATGAGGTGAGGTCTGTGGCATCACCCCTGATCTCACCGGCTCAGGGGAGGATCATCAGGGCTAGTGCCTGAGGCTGGATATGGTGCACAACTGTCGTCCACGGGAGTAGATGGGGATGGACAGGGCAGATACACTGCACTCCATAGCATCAGGTTACGCACATGGCACACAGGGTACAGCACCTAAAGAAAGGGGGAAGGACACAGGTTTAAACATCTCACAATTAGTCTTTAAGGAAATTTCTGGAAAGCTGGACATGGTGGCACATTCCTATAATTCCAGCTAGTCAGGAGGAAGAGGTAGGAAAATTCCAAGTTCTGCGCAACTTAGTAAGATCCTTTCTTGAAATAAAAAATAATAAGGGCTGGAGATATATAGCTCAGTATTAGAGCACTATTGGATTAATCCCCAGTACCATGTGGGGAGAGGGAGAATGCGTGTGGAAAGACCACGAACAAGTACTCTGGAACACTCAACAGGGCTGAAACACAGATATGCAGGGAGGTAGCATCAATGGATATAGGTGTATCTCCTGAGACCAACACAGGACTAGACATTTTATTTGGCAACATGTGGCCATGAAAAACATCAGAGCATTTTTTAAAAGATCGACTTCTCAATTATTTCTCAGGTCACCTTTACTGAATGACTTTTATCATCTTGACTTGTTGCTTTTACTACATAAGAAAGTGAGTCATTCTGTTAGATGTGATTGTCTGCTCCCCTGATATAAAAGCTTGGCTTCACAGAAACTGTCAGGTCTGTTTTATAGAATGATTTAAATTAATCATGTGAAAAAAGGGAGGAATTTTCTTCCTGTATTATTACTTTCCTAGCAGGCACAGTGAAGGAGAGAATCAGCTTAAATCTTTTCTTAAATGTAATGAGAAACACATTAATAGTTCAGCAAAGCAATTAACCTGATTACCCTGCTTTTGACTTCTTATAGGTTTAAGATGCATGGGGCCGGTAAGATGGCTCAGCAGTGTAAGCACCTGCCTGGCAAGCACGAGGTCCTGAGTTCGACTCCCGGTACCCACATAAAGGGAAAAAAGGGGCTGGTGATATTGCTCAGTGGCACAAGCGCCTGCTGGCAAGCGTGAGGTCCCGAGTTCGACTCCCAGTACCCACATTAAAAAAAAAAATGATGCATTCTGACAAAGGGAGCACTAACACACAGATGAATGTGTCTCCTTTTCTCTGCTTTACAGAAGGTATTCCTTTGGAGAACAATGTCTTAAAGGGCCTGCCAGCTCTCCATGTGAGCAGAATATCACACAGACCCTGATGCCAACGTCAGGCCCAGTTCTGTGCTGAGAGAGAAGCTGTAGTGGGTATCATCACCTGGTATGTGGGGAGAGTGCTGGGGGCGTGGGGCCCACTCCTCCTCTGAACTATCAGAAGCATCCAGGAAACAATGTAAGTGCCTCTTCCACCAGTTAGAACATGCTAGGAATACATTAAGCTCTGGAGGAGATGCCAGAGAAGATTTCTGTCTGGGATGGCAAAGTAGAGACGTGCGTTACACCAAAGCACTGTGAGCACAGAGCGGTCAGAAGCAGGTCAGAACATCACAGGAAACAGGCCTTTTTTAGAATGATGGGGGAAAAAATGGAACCAGCCCACCCAAGACAGAAAGACAGCCTTCACAAGAACAGGAACTCAAACAGACTGAAGTTTCCCACCCCCCCAATTTATTCTGCTGATTAGAAGGCTGAAAGATACATACGGCTTCTGACTGAGAGGAATACAGTAGGTTTTTGAAAGCCTTGTTGCCTGCCCGAAGGAGCGACCAAACAGAACACGTCCGTTCCTGAGTATGCTTTTCTCCTCTCTCCTTGGCGTTGTTGCACAGGAATGTTCCAAAGAGGCAGGAATAGGTATGCTGCACCAGTTTCACCTAGGGGAGTCCAATGAGGCAAAACCATGTAGCAGGGCATATATTCTCTGGTAGAAGCCAGCCCAGCTAAGCCCCTTTACCCTGACATCCCTGAGAGAACTTTAACTCACTCTGCCAGGACTGGGGAGCAAAAGAGGCCATGCAATAGCCTCCTCCAGGGTCTGACCTCAACCACCAGCACTCATCAGCCAAAGACAGACTGGTGTATCCCAATCCTCTTCAGCTTGCCTGTTAAGCAGTCTGAGCTTCTGAAGTAACAGCTATCCTCATCAGTGATAGAACACATAAACTGGATACAGGAGCAGGTCACTGTACAGCTCAAGTCTGAGCTAAAAGCACACTTACAAAACAACTTAGTCTTTCAACAAATCATTATTGAGCATTTCACATGCCCCAGGCATGACTATAGGTCCTGGATATGCAGCAATAATCTGCAAGCTTTTCTGCCCTGATGGAGCTTGCTCTAGCTGTGAGGGAGAAGTGACAAGTGCTGTGGAAAAATAGGCTGGGTAAGAGGGACAGGGCAGGTTCTGGGCAGTGGGAAGGCCTTGCTGGCTGAGACCAGACGGAAGTGAAAGAGCAAGTCACATCGGTATCTGAGGAGAAATGTTCTAGGCAAAGGCAACTGCAAACACAATGGCTTTGAGATGTGTATGCTTATGATTTCTGAGGAACAACAAAGAGGCCAGTGTCACTAAAAGAGACTGCACAAGAGGGAGCAGGTCAGTAGCACACAATTTGAGTCAGAGCTGAAAGCATACTCCTAGGGAAAGAGACAAGGAAGAAAGGACAAGGAAGTAGCCCTGTGGGCCATTTTAAGGACTTTGGTTTTTATTCCATGTGAAAAGTAGTCACTAGAGGTTTCTGAACAGGGGACCGATGTGGTCTGTTTCATGTTTTTCAAAGATCCCTCTGTGCTAAGTTGATGCTCTGGAATTAGGGCAGGAGATAATTGTAGTGTGGACTCGTGGAGCACCAGTAAGGGCAGCAGTAAGTAATTAAGTTTTAGATATATTCTGAAAGCAGAGCTATAGAATCTACAGACTGAATACAGAGAATCAACGAGTTAAAGATGACATAAAGGTTTTGACCTAAATGAATGGAAAGCTGGCGTTACCATATGGTGAAATGAAAGACTCCTCTGAATATCAGGTTCCTAGGGTGAGGAAATGTAGAAATCAAGAATTAAGTTTTAGAAGTATTCAGTTTGAAATGCCACTAAGACATCCAAGAAGAGCGGGGTGTGTAGCTCAGTGACTGAGGGCTTGCCTGCCATGCATGAGGTCCTGGGTTCGATCCCAGCATAACAGGTAGACAAACAGACAGACAGAGCTAGCTAGATAAAAAGACAACCAAGTAGAGATACCATGTATTCATAGTTGGATAATGTGAGGGTGGAGTTGAGTGGACAGGTCTAAGCTAAAGGTATATACATATCAGATTCTTCAGAATATTGATGGCAATTAAAGCACTAAATTGGGTGAGATCTTCAGAGAGGGGGTTTGAGGGAGAATCTGCCTGGAAGCTGAATCCTGGGGCATTCCAATATTCAGAACTGAGGAAACCAAGAAGAATCAGCAAAGGAGACAGAGGATTAGCCAAAGAGCTAAGAGAAGAACTAAGAAGGATGAATGCTAGAATCAACTGAAGAAAGCATTTCAAGAAAGGAGTTCAACTGTCAAATGATAATGATGGACTGGAGATGAAAACTGTGCACTGATCACTCGATTAACAACATGAAAATCTCTGGTCACTTTAACAAGAGCAGCTTTGGTATAACGGCATGGTGAATGCCTGACTTAAGTGGATTTAAGAGAGAATGAGAGGAGAGGTATTTGAAATATCAAGTGTAGAAGACTCAGGAGCTCTGTTACAAAGGAAATCAGAAATGGGATGACAGCTAGAGAGAATGCAGTATGTAGAAAGGCTTTTGAGACAATGTGGGACAAAACGCCATGTTTATATGCTAATCATTGTGCCCTTGTAGGGAAACATGCTGATACAGATGGCAGAGAGGAGAAATGCTGGATCTAGGCAGCAGAGCAGATAAGAAAGGACAAGGACAGTGCATTTTCTATCAAAGGAGAGGGGGCAGAGTGTGTGGCAGAGATGTAGGAAGTTTGGTAAATGGACTGGGAGGGAGGATGGCACATTCTGATCGCCTTATTTCTAACTACTATTTAAGGTTTCTATCATCCCTTTTAAAAGGTAAGTTTAAAACAACTTGAGATTTGCACAAGGCAAACCTAGTACACGTGGATTCACTGAACAAATGCCTATATACTCTTGTTTTAGATAAAAATAGAAAACAATCACTCCTCTATTAAATTCTAAAAAGGCTGCACAGTTTCATGTGAAAATTAGCCCACCAACATTTGTATTGACATCCTCTCAAAACTAGATGGTTCCCAAAATGTAGAATTCACAAGCTCAAACTCACAAGGAATGCTTCATTGAACTCAAAAGAGCAAGGAAATTGCCTCTGAAGCTGATGAACACAGTCAAGCCACTGCAGAAACACTGGGCAACGCTCATTTAGATCGTCCGAGTTCTCCCCATGACCACACCGGTCAGCAAACTTATGACCAAAATCCAGCCACTCCATCTCCACAAGGACCTGGAAACCCTGCAGGGAAGCACCCAGGAGAGACCATTTGTGCTGGACTATCCAAAACTGTAACAGTCCTAAGCCTGGTGTCACCTATAGCAACCCCCTTCACTAGCTTCCCAGTAAGTGCTTCTAGCCCAGACCCATAGCTGAAAAGTTCTCTCCCTGATGAGATACACACTCAGTGAAATTTCCCAATTCCCTGAACTCTGTTCTGTATTCATGGAAGAGGACTAACTGTGCATCCATCTGTCTTTCTTGAGTGTTTTTTTATATTTTTTGCCTCTTCCATTCACTATATAAAAGCTGTATGTTTTCCCCCAACTCTCTTTTATTTTGTAATTTTTACCTTTGGTATTACATGTACAAATTCACGTTTGTAAAATCCTTCCCATCTCAGATTTTACAAATGTTCATATATATTTTGAGTGTGTTATGGTTTTTTCTTACATCTTTAAACTGTTAACCCAACCCAACAGGAGGTTACTGCAGAGCAGGGCTCCCTCCCCACAGAACACTCTGGTAATATCTACACCCATTGCTCTAAGAATGCCAAAATCATTTTATACAAGTCCCATTTTCCCGGGGTAGCCAAAAGTTTTCCAAATAGGCTACAAGAGAAAATGTCTATTTTCAATTCCGTGTTACCTACAATCTGTACCATTTTAAGAGGCTTACAAGAACTGAGGTGGACACCACTACAATGTAGCTCAAGGTAAAGGAAGAATGATTAGGAACAAAGCAATTTTATCTTCTTTAGACCCAATCATCATGCCCCAAACTGACCATAAAACCCTCAGAGAAGTTTCTCCCACTCATCCTGAAGGACCAGCTCCCATTCTTTGGATGCACTCACCTCTATGGTTCGGTAATAAGGGTCTAGTAGGAGCTTAGCCAATGCCACAATCTGGGGGGTGCGGTCCCAGCCGTCTGAACAATGCACTAACACTGGGCGCTGATCACGATTCACAGCATGCACCACCAGAAGTGCCGATTTCAGAAGCACAGACAGATGATGGAGCCATTTTGTACTCTCAAGAGCTGAAAGCCAACTATAAAAACAAATGGATAAGGAAATCCTAGTTTTTTTTTTAATGATTTATTGCATTATGTTCAATAGCTGTCAATTTTTCTCTCCAAATATAATGCTGCCAAAACAACAGAAAATCTCCATTTACAAAGCATAGTCAAAGCTGGGTATGGTGGTACATCCCTGTAATCCCGGAACTCGAGAGGCTGAGGCAGGAGGATTGCTGCAAGTTTGAGGCCAGCTTGGGGTACATAGCAAGACCTTGTCTAAAAAAAAATTTTTTTTTTTAATAAAAGAAACAACAGGACCACCTTTGGTTCTAACATCTTAATGGATAATTTCCCAGGGAAGATTAACATTTAATATTTTTCAGGTCATGGTAGGTAGGTATACACAGTATTCTAAGTAGCCTTTTCTGGAATCTTCTGAGAGCCACGTCTGAGATGTAAAAAAGATATTCAAAGGTCTTAAATAGGTACTAAAACTGGATGGCTCCAACAAAATGAATTAGACTCATACAAATTAGTATAGTGATGGGCACATAGTAATGCTGGAACATAGCCCAGACTGGATTCAGCAAGGATCTAGAGAAACTTTTTTTCCCAAAAAGCCTTTCGAACATCAGATAACAAGAACTGCTGCTTGGAAGTAATCACAACCTGACATACTTGGTTTATTTTCAACTGTGTTGACATTTTGCTTCTTATGTTCCTCCTTGCCCCTATTTCCCAAAAATGAGTTGTGATTTTTTTTCCAAATGCAGTCAGGTGTATAGTTAGGACCTCAGTCAAGTGTGTAGTTAGGACCTTCAAACACTGATTTAGAAGAAGGAATTAATACTTCTCTCAGTGCTTCTGAGGCTTTGCCAAGACTATGCTTATTAGACAAGGCCATAAATCTACTAAACCTTGAGGGAATGGCTGTGAATTTTTGGAAGTCTAAGGGAGAGTGTCTTCCTAGCCAGGCAAACAGACGACAGGATACGGTGCATAATCACTGGTTTTACACAGATTAGTCTGGGATACAAACCAGACTGATGCCTCAAGAGGCTTGACACTAGGTCTCTGCCCTGCACCCTCCAGCTCAGTGCCTAGTACACAAGGAGGAATCCCACTGTTCAATGAATTCGTAAATTCATTAAACATGTGTAGAAGATTTTCTATCTCCTAGTAAGTACCCAAGAAATACATTTTCCTGATGGGTCACTTGTTTATTCTCATTCCTCACATAGTCTTGAAAGAAACCAAAAGATAAGGCTTAAGAGCAAAAATTATTTCCTAGCCCCTCCTCCAAATAGAATGTGGAAATAGCTAACAAGAAAACCAAGGGATGGTTCTCTTGAACTTGACTGACATACCAGTTGGTGTCATCTATGCCTAAGAGAGAAGTCTGCCAGCTGAAAGATGCTGGGAGACTACACTGCACATCCTTATGTTGCTTTCAAGCTGGAGCAGCAGCACATCGCCTCCCTAGCCCTTTACAGCCCTAAATAGACATGAAGGGGAGTACTTACACTCCCTGCAGTTGGAGCCATCCCATCTCTGCTACAGCTTCTTTTTACCCACAAGGTAGGCTTCAATATTGCACTATGATCAGCTGCAAATCAAAGCATTACCTTCTTTAACAAAATCCCCCAGACATTCATTTGGACCTGGTGAGGGCTAATTAACATACTTTTTGACTCTTGAGTTTAAAAAGTTTTATTTTTTAAAAGTTATACAAATATAATTTATTTATTGAGACGGTCTCACTATGCAGTTCAGGCTGGCCTTGAACTCACAGTAATCCTCCTGCCTTAGCCTCCCAAGTGCTAGGATTATAGGCATGTGCCACCACATCCAGGAAAAAATAGTTTTTAAACAAGTTTTAGTACATGGAAGATGTTAGAAATCATGTAGTGTTGATCCTTTTTATTTTACAAACAGAAAAACTGAGACCCACAGTAATTAAGCCACTTGACCAAGGTCACACAGGTTCTTCGCAGGTTTCCTGGGTCCTAAACCAGGCTCTTTCTATGCTCCACCTTAAGAAAGAGGGTGCTGCTCACTGGGCCCTGGAACTGCATATTAGATGCAAATAGCTAATCCCAAATGAAAGTAGCAAACTCATTTCTTGGTCAGGCTCTCTCCCAAAGGACACTGCTTCACCCTCAGGGCTGATTGCAACTGTGATGTATTTTATCGTTTGCAGCCAAGCATCAGTACAAGTGGTTCAGGCAGCATCTGATTTAATAAAAAGAATAAAGAAATGCAGCAAAACTTGATATGCTCGTGATTAGCTGCTATACAGGACCCAGTGAAACAACTACAGGCTTCAGCACAAACACCAGAAAAAAAGAAAATTCTGTCTTCTCTGGCTCTCTCTCATATTTCCTGAAATAGTAAACAGGGGCTTGTAAGTATTTGTCTGTATCTGTTTTACAGAGCATTGCTCCTAATTTATCTTGTATTCAAACGATACCCTTCAGGGGGTATTACTTCACTTTCCTCACTGCAAATGCCATCCATTCATTTTTAATAAGAAATAAAAATCATGATAATGTTTGTGGTAAATAAGAGAGACCAATTCAGAAATCGGAATCAGACACAAAAGGAACTGACCTAATGACAAGTTTAACCCTTTTAGAACAGGATGAGTAAATTGTGACTTCATGGTAAAACACCCTAGAGTTCACAGCAGGTAAATGTCACTACAGGACTTCAGAAACCAAAGAATTAAATTTCTTTGGGATGAAAACAAATGTGGCAGAGAATGAAGAGGTCTCAAGAAAAAAACAAGAAAACAATGTTTCTAATTTCGAAAGTGATGAGATTTGTTCTGCACTGCACATTTTTTTTTTTTTTTTTTTTTTTTTTGTGGGTACCGGGGGGTCGACCTCAGGACCTCACGCGCCAGCAGGCGCCCGTGCCGCTGAGCGATATCACCGGCCCCTTTTTCGTATGTGGGTTCCGGGAGTCGAACTCGGGCCCTCGCGCTTGCAAGGCAGGCGCTTACGCCGCTGAGCCATCTCACCGGCCCTGCACTGCACATTTTAAAACATTTCAGAGGGCTGGATGGTTCACCCAGCTCCTGATCCAGGAAGATGATCTGCAGAAACTGCAAGTATAATTGAAGGTCACCAAGAAACAGAAGGAAAGACACCTTCCAAAGTCATTATTTAAAAAAGAGCAATGCAAAATTAAAGCCAAGGCCAAGTTCTTACTTTCCCGGATCAGGCATCTGTGTACACAGCAACCGCAGAGACTGAAAACTTCTCCGAATAGAATGAATGTTTGCCATCCCCATAAACACAACTTCACAGTTCGGGTAATACTCTGGAGAAAATAACAATAAAGAGAACACAAATATGTTGAATTTAAAGCCCACACAGCCAAATTTAAAAGAAGCAAACTGGCTATAAAGCAAACCCATTGCAGTTGCTGACTAATGAAAGTGCAATGTTGTGATGGTTGACTATTATTCCAGTGCTTTATTCTAAAAGGAAAACAGCCCTTGAATTTTAGCCATCTTTTTGAAAGGAGAGGAAAAGGAAGGTTAGATCTGTAAAGCAGATATTCACACAAAATAAAAGCTGTTATTTTTAAAAAGGCCTGTAAACTTCCATTTTACTCCAGGTTTACTTCCTGGACCTCATCTAACTTGTGGTTCTAGAACAGCTTTGAAAAGAATTTGGCAGAACAACGTCTTCAGGCATTCAAATTTCACCTTGGTACAGCTGCTTTCAATTTCTAGCTTAGATCACATTTGAGTAAGGAACTGTGTGCCTCCATCTGCACCATCAGCACACAACTGTCATTGAGAGAGCCCTGCCTTGGGTAAGCCAGCTTCCAAACAACAGGGGCATTACAGGTTAGGACAGGGGCATCTTACTGGAATTCTGTATTTACTGCTTTGATTTTCATACCAGGTTTTCTAAGGAGAAGCCCTGTGAGGAATTTGCTAGGAAGTCAGGGATGAGCATACCCACTGTCAAAGGCAACAAAAAGCTTTCAGAAGGCTAAGAAATTGAGCCACTAAAGCAGCATCATGGAAGAAGATCTGCTTTATCGCCTTAGAGGCAGGCAGAAGAAGGAAGATTTGGCTTCGCTGTACCTCCTCCTCCATTTCTGCTTGAAAAAGAACACACGCTATTAAGAATTCTGGCTCTCTCAAGACAAGGTAAAGAATATGGCTTGTCATTCATTTCAAATTGAGGGCTAAGGCCAGGTTGAGCATGGGCTGGACTCACAAGGGCAGTGTACTGGAGGATAAAGCACCAAACATCTCACCTGGGCATTCACAGCCTCCTCCTTTGGCTCGGTTTGCTACAGCTGCTGCATAGGAGCGTGCATCTAAGATCAAAAGCTTCTGTGGTTGGACAGACAAACTCTCTGCTCCTGAAGCATTAGACAGAGAAGAATCTAGGGACATCAGAAGAGGAATAAAAGCTAAATGAGCCTGTCTCTCCAAGAACTGTGAAAATTAGAACCAGAGAGTTATTATAGTACCAAAAAAAAAAAAAAAAAAAAGAACAAAACAGACTCAAGTAAAAATCCCTAACCAGATCATTAATATGCAGGACTTCTATATTCTCTTTTGCCTTATTAAAAGTAGATGAGAATTTATTTTCCAAAACCAACTCCTGTAGCACACATGGAGAACTATACAGCTCTATGTCCTACATATCATTTCTGTGCTTATAGTCCTTTCACCAGGTCTGATATTTCCTTCCATGGACTTTAGACAATTCAAGTCCCCACCAAATATGTACTCCATTCTTGTCACAATGGTGAAGAAGAAAAACACTCTAGGCTCTTAAAGGAAGTCTGAAACAAAGGTTCTTGTAGTTCTTTGCCAAGAGCCATGACTCCTCAAACCCATCAAATTCTCTCTCTTCTATAAAACTACTTTTATTTTCAAAGGAAAAGGCCATTTCAAGAAAAGGTCCTCAGATGCTATAAAGACTCATGCCACGGATCCAGGGAGTACCTTACCAAACTCCACATCAGAAAGGTCTCCTCGACTGGGAAAATCCCGAGAACTGTTCCTAGTTGACAGCTTGCTGCCACTCGATCGGGAGTCAGAAGCACATGCTTTAGCTACTGACTGTACCAGGTGCTCATCATCTGCATTTCGCCAGCCCCACCAGCTGACCTCCGGCTGTCCACAGCGGGCAATAACAGCTCCATTGTTCTGGTGTCTGTGTGAGGAACAAGTAACGACAACTGCATCATTCAAGGGGCTCCAATTTAGATATTCTGTACTCACAAGAAAAGGTAGATTTTAAGCACCTTAATGAAAAGCCTGGCTCCAAAATATGAGTTAGCTTCAAGTCTTCTCAGCACTAAAGAAGGCAATAATCTCATATACCAAAAGTAACAACAAATGCTATACACATCTTTCTCGATTATTATACCATCACAGAGGTCTCTATAAAGTTACCAACATGATAAATGCATGCTCTAAGAGAAAATAAGTTAATATTTATAATTTAAATATTTGAACAGTGTGGGGATTAAGGTAAAAAAAATCTAATACCACACTGATTTCACTGCTCAATAATGAAAGACTAATTCCCTCTTCTGACACAGAACCTAAACAACCTGGCATAAAAGATGCTGAAGTAGAGAAAAAGTGTTGCCTCACTGACTTAGGAGGGTCCACTGCAACAATGGCATACTCTTGGCTGGCTTGGGGACTCTTTTCACACAGATCCCACTCTTGGGACTGGAAATATTTATCTGGCCCATAGTGGATTGCTTTACAAAATGTCCTGCGATTTCATGAGTCACAAATTGCTCTTATTATAGGTAGACTGCTCAAAGAGCCAACTACCTTTCCTCAGGCTCTTAGACGGAAAGAAACAGCAATCTCAGTAAGTCATACTCTGATCCTTTTTCAAGAGCAGAAATCATAATCTACTGCAAGGTGTTATTAAAATGCCAAGTGTTTCCTAACTGGGCTATTTTAAGTAATTAAAAAGTTAGAAAATTCAGCAATAAAAAGGAATAAAGTTCCTACACATGCCACAAGACTGATGAATGCTGAATATGTTACACTAAATAAACCACTCACGAAAGGCCACATATTGTACAGTTCCATTTATGTGAAGTGTTCAGAACAGGGAGATCTACAAGGACAGAAAGTAGATTACTGGTTACTGGTTACCTGGGGCTAGGGAGAGAGGTAGTGAGGGACTGCTACTGGATATACAGTTTCTTTTTTAGGTGATCAAAATGTAATAAAATTTATTATAGTGATGGCTACACAACCTGGAATATAGTTTACTAAAAAGTCACTGAACTGTATACTTAAAAGGGGTAAATTATATGTGGCATATCTCAGTAAGTCTTTTTTTAAAATTATAAAAGTAACTGGCTCACTACAAAATTATTTTAAAAACCCAGATAATTAATTGTCCCCCAACTCCATATCTCAGAGGAAAATGTTTATGTCTTCCTTTAAAATTGTTTTAAAACAAACAAACAAGTTTAAATAAAAAATACTACTGAATCAGTGTCTTCTTCAGGGAATAATGTGAGAAAGACTTGTTTTTAATCCTAAAGTTCACAAGCAATAAATTAAATATGGCAATAATCAAATCCCAGTGGACAATCTATTTGATTGTAGTTCTTAAATCCTCCCTCACTGGGAGAGACAAGTAGCTGAAAATACTTTATGCACTGCCAACAAGCTCAAGTGGCTCACATACTGCATGAGGACAATATGGAAATAAAACCTCACTGATTCTTAATATGCCTACTTGCAAACAACAGGTACTAGGTAACCACTGAGCTGAAACACTTCAAGCCTTCCCAGCAGAGGCAGCCAGGACCTTTTCTCAAGCATTTTCTTCCCCTGCAATGCTTTCCAGCATTGTTTAACAGGAACAGTAGATGGCATTCTTTAGCCTGGGTCTTGGGTTTTAAAGACCACTGGCCTTTGTAATTAAGATCTGAACTGGACTACTCTAAATTAGACTGCATGAAAGATAAACACTATACAGTAGTTAAAAGTCATTAAATACCATTTCTATCACTTTAACAGGAGAGTCAGGAAAAGTACAAAACTTAAGATCTTTGCCTAAAGGATAAGCTCACCTACTAAAACAACCAATGCTTCAGTTTTACAAATAAATAATGGTTTTAACAATCCTTACCTTAGAATTAGGCATGCTCCTTATATGACTAGGAATTTCTAATAACCACCATATGCACAAAGGGTATTGTTGCAAACTGCACTACAGATGGGTGCCATTCTCACCATCTTGCCACGTTAGAGAAATCTGTTTTCAATTATAAACCCAATTAAACATTCTCTCATCACGGTGGAAGAAAGCCCTACTCAGGCGCTGGTTCAGCATGGTACTGTCAAGTAACTGCTGCTAGCAACCTCAGGAATCATTACTGTAGTCTACAGTCAAATGAACTCGATAAATTTATGTCAGATTCAGAGGCATCCTGCCACTGAGGCTGGCAAAGCAGAATGGTGGAGTGTTCCAAACATTCTTCAACATACCCCTTACAAAACTCACAAATAACACAGCAACCCAGGCTGGAGCTCAGAAATACAAGACACTTGTTCTGAATCAGAGACCAGTTCCAGGAAGCCTATTCTGTGTAAGTACACGGACTGGAAGAACCTTCAATTTCTGGAAAAAATTGTGAATAAAATTTTTCATTTATGTATATGCTCTAGAATCTCCACAAGAAGAAAAAACTCTAGGGCTAATGCCCGCTAAAATAAATTTTAGAAAAGAAAAAAAAAAAAAAAAAAGGCATCTCATTTGTATTGCATTTTAACAAGTGTTTCTTCAACTAGCACTCTTAGGCTTCTCTGCCAAAAGCAGAATTTGCCAAGCCTCTTACTTGGAAAATGAGAGTATCCTTCCCCCAGTCCCACCCTTATGCTCAAAGCCATCAAGTCCAACAAATACCAGGCTGCTGATCTAACACAGCTGTTGGCCAGAACACCGCCTGCCACCTTTCCTATTCCACTGGGGCTGATCACTGATAAGACTCATAAATCCCATTGGCTTTCACTGCTGTCTAATTCCTATGTCATCCTTACCACCTGAGTGATAGGTAACTCTGGTGCCCTACTTTTCTAGGACTGTCTGAAAATAAGAGTAATGAAAATTGAAATTGCAAACTTAATGGGTTCCACTGGGCCAGAGCAAATATCTTCACAAGGAAAAACATCCCCTCCTACAACCTCAGTATTTCAGTGGAAGGCCGGGCATGGTAAGGCACACCTGTCATCCCAGGATTTGGGAGGCTGAGACAGGAGGATCTCTGCAAGTTCAAGGCCAGCCTGGGCTACAAAGTGAGTTCAAAGCCAGCCTGAACTGTATCGTGAAACCCTATCTCAAAAACACAAAAATTTTTTTTTCAGTGGAATGCCTCCTGGCATCAAAGAATTTCTAACCAAGTCACTGGTTTTGGTCAATTCAAGGAGAATCCAAAAGACTGCACACTAGAAAAATGAAGAATGTTAACATTACAAGGTGATAATAGTGACTAAAACCTAAAAATTTAATATGATTCTGTAAGAACAGAGAGAGTGACTGATACAAGCAATCCTCAGGGATAAAATCTACTCCAAACATTGCTTATTAATGGGCCCTCATTCAGCTGTCATAGCACACCTGCAAAGTGAGAACTATCATTCCCATTCTACTCATTACGTATAGACTGGGATCAGTCTGGAAATGTACTCCATGTGCCACAGCAAGTAGTGTCAGGATAGGTTTGTGTCTCCAAAACCTGTGCTCTGCCACCACTCTACCAATCCCTCCCAGCACTTGTTTCACTTGACATTCATGCTTCAGAGACCTCTGAAATTTTCTACTCAGTCCAGCCCCTGCCCTTTTCTCTACATGTTTCCTCTCAAAACTGAGTTTTTCAACATGTCTAAGTGTCAACCACAAAGACAATCACAGATGATTCAACTCTATTCTCCCAGACCTCATGTTCTAGGACTCCTCTCTCTCAGTCCAAAGGCCTTGGTAACACACAAAACTAAATGCAGTAAGCACATTATCTTCTCACAGAATAAATGTAAGAAGGATCTTGAAATTGTAAGTACAGTCATCTATTAATATTTTCTCAACAGTGTCAACTGAACCACCGACGAGTATTCTGGATACAGTGAATACCAACGTGTACTGGAAGAGCAGCTTCAAGAATTCCTAAAGGAACCACTGACTTGCTTAAAAAGTTCTCTGAACCCTCTTCTCTCTTCCCAAGTTAGCAGCAGCAGTGAACAGGCAGTTGCAGCAGCCCAGATGGTTAAACTTACTTACCTGTAGACGACAGCAGGGATGCGCTTCCATGACCTGAAGCTTGCTACACTTTCTAGTTCTTTGTCAGTGATCCACGCAGGCACTATGAGCTCTTGTGGATAGCTACCACATAACCTAATATAGGGAAAATGAGAAAGGGGGAGAGGGAAAAGAAGAAAGTAAAGAGGAGAGGGAAGAAAAAGAAGAGAAGTGGGAGATACCAGGTGAGCCAGCATAGGGATATTGATCATACTATCACAAAGCCTGTTAAAGAGCAATGGGGGTGGCTGGGGAGGTAGCTCAGTTGGTAGGGCACTTGCCTAGCATATGTGAGGCCCCAGGTTTAATCCCCGGCACTGCAAACCAACAAAAAAGGGAAATGGGAAGCACTATCTGAATTTTGGTCTACTCAAAACCAAAATGGGTTGCTGAAAGTGTTTCAGGTCTCTAAATCTAGTCTATCTCCAAGTGATACTATCTTGGATTGTTCTACTTGATGTTGCCTTTTGGGAATCTGGCAAACTGTCAATGAAAAAGGGGGAAGTAAGGGGCATTCTCTTTATTCTCCATGGCAACTCTGTTATAACAAATATATAGGTCATTTTTAACTACATGAGCACCCAGTACAATTACAGAAGCAAAAACCTGTGCTGTCTCTATCAGACCCCTATTCTTCTAGGCTTTTGCTGAAGGGAAACATGTAAAGAAGGACAAAAACTCACAACTCTAAGTTTCCAGAGACCTCTTAAGATTAAGCCATTCTTCGACCTGAACCAAACAGGTTGTCCTAATTATAGGTAATTGGAGCAGCCATGAGTATACATAAGTTCGACTATGTGCATACATGATCATAGTACTACTGAGCCAAGTTAGTAAGGTGAATAAGTTATTAATCATAATTTCTATAAAATATACAGAACAAACTATACTTGAGAAAGAAGCTCTCTTTTCATTAGGGAAGATGCTAGCTGCATGCTAGTCAAGCTGGAGAACTGCAAAGCTGAACTTCTGGACAGGTTTTTACGTACAGGATAATCTCTCTATGGGTAACTTCATCTTCCTTTTTAATTATGAAGGCATTGGGGCCTTTAATCCAAATCTGTAAACGAACTCAATCACCTTTACCACCACCACCACCATCCTCTGCCCCAGCCTATCTTATGCATTAGACAGAAACAGGCAGAAAAACAAGACACTGAAGCCAGGTGTGATGGTGCACACCTGTAATCCCAGCACTCAGGAGGCTGAGGCAGGAGGTTCACCATGATTTCAAGGCCAGCCTGGGCTACACAGTGCGTTCAAGGCCAGCCTGAACTACATAGTGAGACCCTGTCTCAAAAACAATAAAACAAAACAAAAACAACAAACCAAACCACCATACACTGGCTTAGGAATTAGGGGTTTTGATCACACTGCACTTTCTTTCTGTTTTCCATTTCCAGAAGATGAAGTATCAGGAATTTAAAAGCCACTGATCCAGGAGAATGGCTATGACTGAGAGAAGCTATACAAACTTCCTAACACCTATCCCCAAACTCCTAAAAATAACCCAGGACCCAGTGATCATGGTTAATACCCTAAGTATGAGTCTCAATCCTTTCATTTTGTTTTCAACTCAAGAGTAGGTTTGAATTTGATTCTTCCTTTGTAGTAGGAAGAACTCTTCAATGCCCAAGACCAGTTTTGAAATGGAACTAGTCGGGGGCCGGTGAGATAGCTCAGCGGCATAAGCGTTTGCCTGGCAAGTGCGAGGTCCTGAGTTCAACTCCCAGTACCCACATACGAAAAAAGGGCCGGTGATACCGCTCAGCGGCACAGGCGCCTGCTGGTGCGCGAGGTCCTGAGGTCGACCCCCGGTACCCACAAAAAAAAAAAAAAAAAAAAAAAAAAAAAGAAATGGAACTAGTCAACTCCAAGACAAAAAGCTATTTTTAAATTCCATATCAATCAGGGTTTTTTTTTTTTAAAGCAAACTTGGTTTAATTCAGTTTTTCACTCCAATTTTTTGAATATGTTCACTGTCCCACAGGAGTTGCACTGCCCAGAAGTCAGCCCTTCTGCAAGGATCAGCTGCTCACTTTTGGATAAGCAGTAGCCAGTGCAAGAAAAGTGGGTTGCACTTAGCAAAGCCTGCAGCAGGCTCAAGCTCTCTGAAGCCACTCCCTCCTCCAATATTCACACTTCTCCTTTGCTTTGACTTGTCACTGAGTACAAGGAGTTAGGTCTGCAAATCCTAACTCCTTGCAGCATCCCAGGTTCTTAACTCCCATGTTAAGAGCTGCTGCATACAGTAATAAACTGTAGCTTTTCTAATAAAAATGAAACCCTCTAATGGCCTGCCATAAACAGATCAGGAAGATGGCTGTCATCTGACACAGCTCATAAGACAATAAATGAATAGTGCTGCAAGGAAACTTAAGGATATATTAATTAATTAATTTTTTTTTAATGTGAGTACCAGGGGTCGAACTCAGGACCTCGCACTTGCCAGCAGGCGCTTACGCCGCTGAGCGATATCACCAGCCCTTTTTTCCTTTTTGTGTGGGTTCCAGGAGTCGAACTCAGGACCTCATGCTTGCCAGGCAGGTGCTTATGCCGCTGAGCTATCTCACCGGCCCAAGGATATATTAATTTAAATCTCCTGAACAGTTCTGTTTCATGAAACTTGGATCACCAAACTCATAGTAGTTAACTGCCCCCCCCAAATCTCTTACATGTTTTAAGGACAAGGATGATGCTAAATATTTAATAATGGTTACAATAGTATTTAATGGTTAAGTGTTCCTTACTATGAAATTAGTTTTAGATCAATATATTGAACATATTGAAATACGTATGTCTATTTCATAGTGTCTGGAGCAAAATTAGTCATAAAACCAAGCTCCTAAGTGTTTTGTCACTTCTTATAAGATCACTGATCTTATCACACTAATTTTAATGGCAAGCAGTAATGAGAATAATAGAAACTGCCTGGCTATAGGTAAATACAATATTATCCAAACATATATGTACCAGGAAGAACAGAGGCCTGGAGATGGGTAGAAAGGAAGGCTCCAGGATCCTGTTAAGGATCATTTTCTACTCCAGCAACAGCAATAGGAACAAAAGGTTCAAGAAGTACTCTGAAGATCATACACTTAGACCTAATAAGTAAAACTCTATTTCAAAAACAAAGTCTAGGTTCAAACATTCTACCACATGAGAATTGGTGTTTCTGTAAAAGCACTGGCTATGAAACACAATCTACAAGGACCCATGTAACTCACTTGTATTTCTCATTGATGTTGGAAATCCTCCAGGCATTGTTCATATCAAAACCCATCCGCTCCACTTCGTTCTTAAACCTTGACGTTACATGCTCTCCTAGGGGCCAGAGACAGAAATGAATACTACTTTGCAAAACAGGTGGAATAAAAGCAGGGTTACCTTGCTCCATTACATTTAAAATTCTTAAAATGGCAGGAATTGTATAAATAATAACATGTATTTAGCTCTGGCAGATTAAGACTAAAAAAAGGAAAGAGAAAAAAAATTAACTTTTCATGAAGAACTATGTTATCTCATCTAACCCCTACCATCATTGAACTCCTTTTACAGAGGACAAAACAGATGCAGAGAGGTTATCATTGAATATTTTTCTGCTCCCCAAATTCATGCTCTTTCTTATCACTACACTGGCTAATTTCCTACTTCTACACTCAGATCAACAGTATACATGTGAAGAAATAAAACCAATTAGCCAGATTATCAGGAGTAGTAATGTTATCTATTAATTTGTCTGAAAACTTCTGGGTCAGATTTCAGAATCTGAGAGGTTTTGCCCAGGGATTTTAGAAAAGTAGAATAGTGCTTAAAATATTAGCTCACAAACTTAATTCACACCAAGTGGGATAAATACAGCAAAAAATACATGTCAGCTCAGATCATATCAAGCTACCAAATAGGGTAAGAAAAGCTTTTAGGATTTTTGCAGCTTTTAGATATAGAACTGTAAGAAGGGGTCATGGAAACCTAACTGCCAGTACCTATGAATACCAGGAAATCCAAACTAAGTAAAGTCCTGAACATCTGTAAGAACATCTACCCAAGTGGGTATAATCTGGCTACATTTGGCTGATGAATTTGGTCAAACCTAATTAAATGTCAGTAAATCTGAATTACTTTCTTCCTTAAAAATATACCCAGTCCTAGGCAGTAATTTTATTAAAACAAAAACATTAAACAGAAATATACAACCTCATGTTACAAGCTGTAAAATAAATGCTGGTGGGGGCTGGAAAAAACCACAACATATAAAAGCACAGAACATAGTGCTTTGGTGATCAAAACACAAGGCTTTGCTCTCCCTAGGAGGGAAGCTATAGAATAAGAAACAGTAATTACTTGAATGAAGAACAATTCTGTGAAACTACTTCCCATTTAAACTGCTTTTCCTGAGCTTAAGCTAGGTGTGATATGTTTCCTGAAGGAAAGCTATACAAAGATGAGGTTCAGAGAGGCAAGAAAAAATAATAGCTGATTCTGCCTATTTGGAAAAAAATTATGGAAGCATGTAGCAAGATTCCAAATAGGAAAAGGTATCTGAATTAAAATACCATCTGTCTACAAACTGTCAGGAACATTGACCATCAAGAATACTAAACAGGTAGTCTTTTGCTCAAAATCAAAATCTAAAAGCTGCAAAACTATAGCAACTTCCAAGTTCATTAATGAAAGAGAAGATATTCTTCCCTCCCTATACAGCTTCACAATCTTGTGAAAGTACTTTTATTAACAGTCTTTTACATTAGTAACTATCTTAGAATAAACACATAAAATGTCCTAAAAAGGACCTTTTGATTTAAAAATAATCATTGGTAAAATAATAACATATATAACTACAACTGCCACCAGCAGCAATTTACTATACAGAACCAATACCTAAGGAAAGGCCTAGAACCACCATCCAGAGCACCAAATTCTAACTATACAGAGAAATACATACTGAGTAGCAATCTTAGGAAATCTGTTGTTTCAAGTTCCTTAAGAAGGAGTTTTTAATTATCTTCGTATCCTTTAAAGCAGTGATTGCACATACTTTGAAACTGACCATCATGACCCATAATAAGAATTAAATTTTCCATCACAAATACATGTATTTCTTAATGGGATTCACAAAGCAATACCCACTCTTACTGTGATGCCTTTTGATACTTCCTATTCTAATTCATTTCTTCAAAATTTTATTTCATAACCCACTAATACAGCTAAATGTTCAGTTTAAAAACCACTGCTTCAGGTCGGTGAGATGGCTCAGCAGCATAAGCACCTGCCTGGCAAGCGCGAGGTCCCGAGTTTGACTCCTGGAACCCGCATACGAAAAAAGGGCCGGTGATATCGCTCAGCGGCACGGGCACCTGCTGGCGCACGAGGTCCTGAGGTCGATCCCCAGTACCCACAAAAAAAAAACAAAACACTGCTTCAAAAAAAAAATTGAGCAGGGCCGGTGAGATGGCTCAGCGGCTTAAGCGCCTGTCCGGCAAGCGCGAGGGCCCGAGTTCGACTCCCGGATCCCACATACGAAAAAGGGGCCGGTGATATCGCTCAGTGGCACAGGCGCCTACTGGCACGCGAGGTCCTGAGGTCGACCCCCCGGTACCCACAAAAAAAAAAAAAAAAAAAAAAAATTGAGCAGCACATTTTACTGTATAGTAAATTGCTCCTGGTGGCAGTTGCAGTTATATACATTATTATTTTACCAATGATTATTTTTAAATCAAAAGGTCCTTTTTAGGACATTTTATGTGTTTATTCTAAGATAGTTACTAATGTAAAAGACTGTTAATAAAAGTACTTTCGCAAGATTGTGAAGCTGCATAGGGAGGGAAGAATATCTTCTCTTTCATTAATGAACTTGGAAGTTGCTACAGTTTTGCAGCTTTTAGATTTTGATTTTGAGGACAATTCAACTTGTGCAAACTGTTTTGCAAGTTCACGTATTGTCTACTTAGCCAGAAAAGTGAACACAAAATATACCTACTGCTAAATTTCCCTTCCATCTCAGAATTTCCACGTCTCAGGTAACTCAATATTGGATATGTTGCAATATCCCAACTTAAATACTGGAGGCATACAGTTTCTTTGGCTTTACATTTCCATTTCGATTCTTCCTGTCTGCCTCCTCCACCCCCAAAGTTTTTAACATTTAGCATTTTTTTATGGGGGTGAAGAGAGGGGCTCTGGGAATTTAACCCAGGGCCTTCACACTGAGCTATATTTCTAGCCCTTTTTTGTTTTCAGACAGGGTCTGGTAAGTTGCTAAGTTGTCCAGGCTCACTTGAACTTGTGATTCTCTGGCCTCTCAGAGTACTGGGATTATAGATGCACACTACCTAATGTTTAGTGTTTTTCTTGTACTACAATAACATACAGTCCAACAATTTTCCTTTCAGTGGGGATGAAAACTTTTTAAAGCAGTGAGCTCCTTCTATCATAAACACAAGTCAATCTGCAATCTAAAAACAAAATTCCTCCCAAAAATCCAGTTTCCTGGCTGATTCTGAGTATTGAAACCAACTATACACATCAGCTAAAGGCCAGGGATAGAAGAGATAGATTTATACCCATCAAGGTGAGGAAGCAGACCAGTCAGAGAAAAGAAAGAAGGACCCCTTCCAGATTCTTAAATATGGAGAGAAGAATAATTCTTTCCTATGCACACAGGTGCCAGCGAGTACTGAAGGTTCATACTCCCTGGACTGTATTTGAGCCTAAATAAGATCTAGAGTCACAGGCTGCTTGTGGATAAACATGATGTATTTAAGGAGAGCTAGGCTCAATGCTAAACAAGCAGCTGAACTGCCCAAACTGCCTGTTCATTAGTCAGGACTCTAGATTAATGCTGGAATCCAGATTAATGACTCTAGACAAAGCCATCACCAAGAAGCCAGCTGAAATGAGAAACCTGGAGTTGAGGAAGTTGAGGGCACAGGAGAGAGAAGCTTTTGAGTCTGCTCATTTAGAATGTAAGATGGAGTTCACAGCAGGGTCAAGAGTTTGGCAAGGCTTTTGCAGCAGGTTTCACCAGTCAACTCCAGTAGCAATGTTGAGACTTCTTCCAAAGCAGAATTAAGACCTACAGTGATGGTCACAGTATTGCTGGCTTAACTAAAATTTGTATGAATACCAAGGCAATGAGGTAATTTCCCCATTTTCATCCTCTCTGATACATTCTACTAACAGGGCACATGGAAAAGAACCCATAAAAGGCTATATTAACTGCTAAAGACTAAACTTTTAGTCTTTGGCATGTGGAAAGCTAGTTTTTCCAACACCATTTATTAAAGAGGCTATCCTTCTTCCAGTGAATGTGTTTGGTCCCTTTGTCAAAGATCAAGTGGCTGAGTGTGTTTGGAGTTTCTGCATCTTCTAGTTTGTTCCACTGATTCTCAGGTCTGTTTTGTTGCCAGTACCATGCTGTTTTTATCACAATACCTCTGTAGTATAATTTCAAGTCAGTGATAGTGATGCCCCTTGCCTTGCCTTTGTTGCCCAGAATTGCTTTTGCTATTCTAGGTCTTTTTTGATTCCAAATGAATTTTAGGAATGTTTTCTCTAGTTCTGTGAGGTATGCTAATGGTATTTTGTTTGGGATTGCATTAAATGTGTATAACAGTTTTGGAAGTATGGCTATTTTCACTATGTTGGTTCTTCCTACACAAGAGCAATGGATATCTTTCCATTTTCTGATGTCCTCTTCGATCTCCTTTTTCAGAGGACTGTAGTTTTCAATGCAGAGATCTTTTATTTCCTTTGTCAGATTGATTCCTAAGTATTTCATTTTTTTTTTCTAATGCTATTGTGAAGGGTGTTGTTTCCCTAATTTCTCTCTGAGTTTATTATTTGTGTACAGGAATGCTACTGATTTTTGAGTGCTGACTTTGTAGTCAGCTACTCTACTGAATCTGGTTATTAAATCTAGAAGTCTTTTGGTAGAGCTTTTGGGATCTTCTATGTAGAATATCATGTCATCTGCAAATAATGGTAATTTAACTTCTTCCTTTCCTATCATTATTCCTTTTATTTCTTTCTCATGTCTAATTGCTCTGGCCAATGTTTCCAGAACTCTACTGAATAGGAATGGTGATAGTGGATATCCTTGTCTTGCTCCTGATTTTAATAAATTAAAATCAAAATGGATCAACGATCTATATATTAAAACAGAAACACTCAATCCGCTGGAAGATAGAATAGGGAGAACTCTGGAAGACACAGGTGTAAGCAAAGACTTTAGGAACAAAACCCAGATCACACAGGAACTATCACAAAGAATCAACAACTGGGATCTCCTCTTATTAAAAAGCTTTTGCATAGCAAAAGCAATCAACAGTGAAAGGACAACCCACAGAGTGGGAAAAATATTTATGCCAGCTGTTCTTCAGACAAAGGACTATTATCTAGGACATATAAAGAAATGAAAAAAAACAGACCCTCCAAATTCAAAGACCCAATCCAAAAATGGGTATCTGAGATGAAGAGACATCTCTCAGAAGTACAAACAGCAAATAAATATATGAAAAAATGTTCAATATCCCTGGTCATTTCAGGGATGCAAATTAAAACAATGCTGAAATTTCATCTCACTCCAGAAAAAATGGCTATTAACAAGAAAACAACTAATAACAAATGCTGGCGGGGTTGTGAGGAAAAGGAATTCTTCTCCACTGTTAATGGGAGCGTAGACTGGTGTAACCACTGTGGAAATCTGTGTGGAGACTCCTCAAAAAGTTAGGATTAGTGGTCCCATCTGACCCAGCTATTCCCCTTCTGGGTATCTTCCCAGAAGAATTAAAAGCATCATAGCACAGCAATATATGTGCACCCATGTTTATAACAGCACAGTTTGTAATAGCTTAATCTTGGAAGCAATCCAAATGTCCATCAACCAATGAATGGAGAAAAAAAGATGTGGCTTTTTTATATAATGGAGTATTACTCAGCCATAAAGAAAGATAAAATTGAGACACATAGCTAAATGGATAGGCCTTGAAACCATACTCAAAAATGAAATAAATAGGACACACGTGTAAATATCGCATTATCTCTCTGTTAATGAGAAACTGAAAATGTAAATAAGAACATACGTGTACAACAGATATTGTGAAACAGGAATAAACTGTTCAAAGGGAAATAGGGAAGTGGAGAGAAGGAAGGAGGGAAAGGAAAGAAAAAAGTGAGAAAAGAAGGATAAAATGAAAACTGAGCTTTGTGAATGGGGAGGGGAAGAGGGTTTGAAAAAAGGGGGTGGGAATGGGGGGGGGGAGAGGAATCAAGATGTATCACGTACAGATACAAATTCCCTATAATGAATGTGGTCATTATGTATACCTACACTGTACCAATAAACGAACAAAAATTAATAAACAAAAACAAAATTATCAATAAAGACTAAACTAATTTCTACTCAGAATCTACACTTGTGATCTCATATACTAAGGGCAGAATATACAAGTGCATCATTCTGAAATATTTCAAGGGTTGTCTCACCCTTCAGATGACTTCAAAGAATGTGGCTGTTTGGAATGCTCATATTTGCTGAGTTATACTGTAGCTATCACTAACACTCAACACTACAGGGTAGAGACAGAAGAACCAGGTTAACTGGCTTTAAAAATGACACAATATTTTTTTTTGTTAAAATCAAGTTTTTCCTCTGTGCGCCATAGTGAAAATAAATAACAGAAAAAAGTCACACATACACACACATTCAAACAAAGTCGCTAAAATACAGTTAAGATTCCATGTGAGTAGAGGCAGGTTTCCTTTAGTGTGGACTGTGTATCTTGGGAAGAAACAAAATGTAACCTTTAATCATAGAGAATTTCCAACCAATCAGGTATGGTGACATTTATCTTTAGTTGTATAATTTCCAAAGAGTTTTCATAAGCATGGCACATAGGAGACATTCAAATATTTGCTGAATTGAACTCTGCACTATGTATCAACATATTAGATCATATTTGATCTTCAAGATCTTGGATCAGTTTAGGCAGAAAGAATATGAATGTCCCAGTCTGAAGAACAAAGGAAACCAAGGTGCAGAAAGGACAAATAGCTAGCCTAGTATTATTTTCAATTAAACAGTAGAGTATAGGTTTGAAATCCAAGTTTTTGACATTTTCCATGTCCCCAGGTATCAGAAGCCCTGAAAAAACCATGCATGATGGCTGCACACCTGTAATCTCAGTACTTGGAAGACTGAGGCAAGAGGATCACCTGGAGTTTGAGGCCAGCCTGGGCTATGTAGTGAATTCAATACAGCCACCTGACTCCACAGCAAGACCTTGCCTCAAAAACAAAACAAACAAAAAAAAACTGCCCCTGAAAAGACACTGGACATTGTGGCTATCTCCATGGCTTGATGGCCAAAGAATACCAGATGTCATCAGGCAGAGAAGAACCTCAGGACCCCCCTCCTTAGGACAAAGCCACCCATAAATAAGAGTAAAGCTTTCACATGGTAAATCTTGGTACTATCCTAAGAGTTGGCTTAAATACAAAAGAAACAACTAAAATTATCAAGAAAATAAAGTCCCTTAAAAAGATGAAGACTTTTCATCTTTGGCTGACAACCCAAAATTGGGGAATACGTCTTAGAGTTAAGGAATCTTAAAATAAATTATAGTTCTCATATAACAATGCAACAGGATGCTCTCCTTAAGTTAATTCTTCTAGGAGACGGTAGAAACTAAAAAATACATAAGATGCAAATGTTAAAAACTCAGCAAATATATAAGAGCTGTGCACTTCATAGCCTGTAACTTATTTTAAAAACCCAAAACTTGAAAACAGACATGAACTGAAGAATAAACTCAAAATGTGATGCATGTCAATAAAAGATGAAAAACAGGAAAGAAAAAGGGAGTGGGGCAATGGTTAAGAGAGTAAAGTGAGAGATAGTTTAAGTACCCTTACATAAACTTTCAAGGTTGGTGTGATCTCTAGTGGATGACTATGGGTTTTACCCACTGGGACAGGCTTGGAAGAAGTTTGGATTCTAAGCCTTTTCCTGAGGCTTCACCAAGGCAGATGCCTCTATTCTTCAAGCTCTGTATCCACAGAACCCCACAGACCTGATTCTCAGTAAGTGAGGGCTGGTCTTAAGTCCACTTCTTTTAATGACTAGCATTAGGTCTTGGCAACAGTCTTCACTCCTGAGCCTCTCTTTCTTTTGTTCCTAAAACAAACACACCAGCCTACTGTATTCGATGAGATCATGAAGACCAAACAAAAATATTTATCAAAGCATCTTTTTAAATAATATAATGCTTATGTTCTAAGTATTTTAAATAAACAAAATAATCTGAGCCAAAAGCTTTAATCAGTGATGAGCAGGGAACAAACTGATTATACACACAGCTAGATTACCTTTAAATGTTTAAAATGACTCAGGACTGACTTAGAAGATTGAAGATTCTGGATTAAAATTACAAATTTAAGGAAAAAGTCTGCTGAGGCAGGATGATCACAAGTTCAAGGCCGGCTTGGGCAGTGCAGTGTGACCCTGTCTCAAAAAGGGCTAGGAATTTAGCTCAGTGGTACATGCGCAAGCTCCTGGGTACAATTCTCAGTAACAGACACACGCACGCGCACACACACACACATACACACAGTCTCCAAAGTAAACACTCATAGGAGGCTCACAACTTCTAAGCCTGACATATTGAAGAGCCAGTGATGGACCAGCAAAAATCTATTTAAGGCAGCATAAAGTTTACAGAAAACTATATACAAAGAAATAACGGGCCGGTGAGATAGCTCAGCGGCATAAGCGCCTGCCTGGCAAGTGCGAGGTCCTGAGTTCGACTCCTGGTACCCACATAAAGGAAAAAAAGGGCCCGTGATATCGCTCAGCGGCACAAGCACCTGCTGGCAAGTGCGAGGTCCTGAGTTCGACTCCCGGTACGCACATTAAAAAAAAAAAGAAAGAAATAACATGATCTTGGTCTGTCATTTCAGAGGAAGAGGACAAAGACAACATGAGGAGTTAGGAAACCCGAATTTCAGTGCAGGCTCAGTGTCTCTAATCCAAGTTGAGGAAGACACTTGGCCTCTCTAGATCTGTTTCTTCACCTATAGGCAGAAAGTGGTGACAACAGGTCACCTATGACTTAAAAACAAATGCTATAATAGCAAGAGGCCATTTTGTATTTCACTATTCTCTGTCCTCATACCTGTGCACCTCTGTCAATGCCATCTATTGTCTAATGTTCTTTTCCCCATTCTTCATCAACTTATTCCCATTCAACCTCCAAAATCCACACAAAAGTCACTTTTAATGCAAAGTTTTCCCAAACACGTACACAAAACTCACAGCTCCCTTCCATTCAGGATTCCATAATACCTATGAACCCTTTTACAGTTGCTTTTAGGTCTAAGCAGGATGTTATACCAAATCCAGTATTCTTCCTTTCCTTTAGAAGGCAGAAAACATGTTCTATTACACTTACAAGAATGGGCACATGTTAGGTACTCCATAAAATATACACTGATTGAATACATGATGGCCAAGGCATGCCATTTCATGTTAAGGGTACCTCCACCTTAGCTTGATAAAGCTCCTAGCCATCTACACATTTTAGAAAGCCCTACCTGGTCTGCACAGGTCTCCATGTTGTTCTTTTTCACTGGCATAGACCTCCATGCACCAAGCGTGGTATGCAAATGAAAAGAGATCTTCTATTTTAGCAGGTGGTCGAATTGCATTGTTCAGCCTCTTGAGCCAATCTTGACACTGCTCAAATGTTGAGAACTGACACCTTTGCAAAGCCAAACAAATATGAATGTAATCAGGTAACAGTTGACTGTGAAATCTAAGAAAAGTCACCATGTGAAGGCTCCCTATTCATAGTGAAGCGGTTAACTACAATGGAGCACACATCACAAGCAGTCACTCAACATATTCTCTACTATGTATAATAAAAATGGGCCCAACAAATATTAGTCAGCAGTGCAAACATCAAAAAGAAGCTGACATATATGAAATCTATTCTTTTAATTTAATGAAACCTCTTTTGAGATTAATGACAATTATTAAAGAAAAATGGCAGCTACCCCCTTTCATGGATGGGATTTCATTCTACTTCTGTTTTATGATTATGCTTCTCAAAAAATGTTTAGAAAGTCTTTTTGTTTTGTTGTGACATAGTAGGCCAACCTAAAAAATAAACCACCACACTACTTTTAGCCAGTTAGGGAGTTGTGTGTGTGTGCGTGTGTGTGTGTGTGTGTGTGTGTGTGTGTGTTGAGAGAGAGTCTCACTAAATTGCTAAGTGCCTCAGGCAGAGCTCAAATCTTGAGATTCGCCTGCCTCAATCTTCCGGAGTGCCAGTTAGGGTGTGTGTGTGTGTGTGTGTACGCGCGCGCACGTGTGTGTGTTGAGAGATAGTCTCACTAAGTTGTTAAGTGGCTCAGGCAGAGCTCAAATCTTGAGATTCGCCTGCCTCAATCTTCCAGAGTGCTGGGATTACAAGTGTGTGCTACCACACCTGCTTCACTAAAGGAGTAACTTTAAAATTTGTCTGTTTAGCAATAAAAACAAATCAGCATCTTTGGATCCAAACTAAGAGGGATTACACTGAAATTTTCAGCTGTGACCACACAGAGAACAAAACAATTCTGATATTAATGGCAATATTCAGTATGTACAATTGAGGGGTTAAGATAATTACTGCAAATTGACTTTTTTGAGGATTTAAGTGCTTAACTTTTTAAATGTAGTATTAAAAACTGCGTAACTAAAAATTAGGCTTTTTAAACTGTGAGTGACATCCACTAGTATCAAATGTAAGTCAAATCTCACTGGCTCAAAAGCAACTTAAACATTTACCTTAAAACTAAGGAGGTCATTTAAACCTCTCCCTTGTCTCAATCAATGTGGCTCATCAATATGCCAGCACACAATATTTATTGGTACGCCAAAACAGGTCAAAGGGATAAAATTTGAAGAATTTAAAAGGCATCATTTTGCAACCATTATAGTTAGATCAGATAAAAATCATTACGGATGCTAAACTTATAGAGAAATTTTGATGCAAAGAAGACATCTGCATTTTCTTAAAGAACTCCCCATACATAGACTGTTTATTAGAAACTACAGAAATTATACAAAAATCAGGTGACACCTTGACTAAAGTAATCAAAATTCATCGAGGGACAAGTGGACTGTCTGCCTCTGGATGTAATACTATATAATACCCTGAAAAGGGCACATCACCATATACACAGTATCCCAGCTAAGAAACCTCAATTTAATCTTGAGAAAATGCTGGACAAATACAAAACAAGAAACAAATTCTATTAAAACAAAAAGTCTTCAAAATATAAATGTCACAAAAGACAAAGAAATGTCATCGTGTTCCACATGAAAGAAGGCTCTCAAGTCATGTAAGCTAATATTATCTGACCTAGACCAGATCCTGCAGTGAATGAGGTGGAGGTGGGGGTGAATACTATAAAGGACATCATTAGGTCAACCATCAAAATTTCAACATGGATAGTAGATTGGATAAAATATATCAATATAAAACTGAAGTTAATAATGATGCCATGGTCATGTACAAAAATAATCTTAATTCTCAGAAGCACACAAAAGTGTTTTGTAGTTAGTCATACTTATGTAACTTACTAACTGTTCAGAAAAAAATCTTTCTCCTCTCTCAACACACACACACACACAAACCTCATATACTGAAGGGCTCTGCAAATGATAAAGCAAATTGAGGCAAAGTGTTAACTATGGGTGACTTGGTAAATGGACAGTAGTGTACCATTTTTATTTTTGCATGTTTTTAAAAATTTGGTATTTTCAAATAAAAAAGAAAAAGCATCTATCAACATACAAAATATCCTGAAGGTAAAATATTTCAGGCACTAACTTAGGAAATATTCTTAACAAGGCTGACCTCTAAAGGTAGTTTGCTGAGTTACTGAATCATGTATCCCTTCTTTAAAAAATATTTTCCACACAAACAGAGGCACAAACATACCACATACCTGATAACTTTGCAGTCTTTGCAAGTCAAATGAAGCTGAAATATATCTCGACATTCAACACTTTCTATAAGCTGTAACGGAACCTACAATTAAAAAAGAAGTCTTAGTCAAAAAGGCACTGACCTTTCAGTTCATCAGTGTGTCCAACAAGACTGATTAGAAAGCTCTACAGGGGAAAGAAGCAGATAGAACCACAAATTTAGCTAGATCAAGTACTCAAGTGATTTACTACAGAACGAATTAGGGCTTCCCTTACTCTATCAATGGCCTCAAGTCATGACATACATGAAGATGACAAAGAAGAAGCATCACCTCTGGAAGAGGAGTGGAATACATTTCTCTAGCATTATATTCATTAGCTGATCTCTCAGAGTACTACTTTTAAATGCTGTAGCTGGCTAGAATTTGTAATGACACAAAAGATGAAGGGCACTAGAATAATAATCCCACCTTGCTTACAGAAAAGAACTACAGATCTGAGTGCAAATGGGACTCCACCTGTTGGTTATGCTAAATGATAGAGTGGACTTATGGCTTAGCATTAGCAAAGGAGGCTCTTAAAAAAGTCTGGAAGCCTAAATTGCCAATGGATTGCAAAGAAAAGATTATGGGACACTAGCTGCTAGTCAGGATCTGTGCTCAGAAAAACAGATCCACAGATTATCAGGAGGAAGGGAAAAGGTCATACAGCAGTCAAAGACCCTAAAACTAGGTAGGTTTAACTAGCTTCAAAGACCAGTTGCCAAATATGGCTTGGAGTCTAAGCAGGCTAGAATGGTTCTCACCCCCCAATCTGCTCAGCAGACTCTACTAAACACAGGATTAGGTACAACAGTGGAAAGGGACCAGATAAGGGAGATGAGGGTGGGGGGTGCGGTAGGGTATCTGAAGGGGGTACAAATTCTTAGGTTGACAGGTCTTCCCTCCCCCATCCCTGAAATCATCTTGATTCAACCTCTGGCTTCAAAAAGCAATTTCCAAACCTTGGAAAGAGCCTGATAAATAATTAAGTGGATACTCATCCCTTTGAAGAAAGGTGGATACAATATATCAAGCCCTGCCAAAATGTGGCTCTGGGACTAGCAAGTAGCATTCCAACAGTTCTGTGTAGCATGAGGAGGAGGAGGCGATTTCCTCCAATGCAAACAGAAACAAGAGGGTTGCCTGCACAGGGTGGCCCTCTGTCAGCTGAGCCAGTTTCAGAAACAGGCTTCCTATAAACTCTGCCCCACCACACAGCTGCCAGAGTCAACAGAGAATTCTCAAAACGAGGATGCAGAGATCAAAAAGAAGCCAGCGCTGGAAGTCTGAAACAAACAGAAACTGGGGCAGAGATTAAAGAAGAGAAGAAAGTAAAATATTACTCAGATAAATGGCTGGGAGTTTTTTTACCTCAGGGTTAAAGGCTTCTTCTTCTGTCTATAACCTATAAAAATTCCCTTGCAATTGTTACAGACTGGCAGTTAGGGAAAAGACTAAGAAATCTTGCTTGTGTTCTGAAAGGAAAAAAATGTTTGGCTGTTTTTAAAAGTCCTTAACCCCAAGATGCTGTGAAAAACTGCAGCTGATGAGGCTAAAAATTCTTTAGAGACTTGTTGCATGGGAGGGGGGATAGAGACGAACTATAAAGGAGGAATAGAGATTAAAAAGAGATTAGATGATGACACTGGTTTGTTCCCAGGCCAGTCCTTTGGGTGCCCTACAGTAGACTCTCACTGCTTTATTTTTAAAATGTACTCTAACTGGCTACCCTCAATCCCACCCCTAGTGGTTGCCAAACTAGCGAATGAAAAGCCTGAGTTCTGGTCTCACTTTTCTAAAATTTTACCAGTTAAAGATCTGCCTGTTTCTTGGCTTTCTTGGGTTAATCACCAGCCTTACTAAATGCCAGCCAGTTTGTGCTTTCTGAATCTCAGATGGTCACAATTTAGTAATTTGTGTACAGGGCCTGAGAAAAGCCTGGGGGTAAAGTGAGAGTGAGTTTTACAAATCTACACTGAGTGGTTGCTCTGCCAGCAGTCACTTGCATCCCAGATCCCCTTCAACTGCCTTTCTTATTGCTAGAAAAGGTGAAAACCATTAATTCTACTAGCAGCTGCTGGGGGAGAGGGGTCACACTGTGCAACTTTGCTACAAAGAATATGTAAGTTTTACATCACTATTACTGGACCAAAGCCCAAGGGCTCTTGCAAGAACTTCAAGAATAATAACAAAACACTCCAGAGCATGCAAATTGCAGTGGTGCATCACTTCACAAACTTAATTCTTTCCATGATTCTGGTAGCAAACCGAACTGGATAAGAATCAAATCAAATTTCCCCTTAAGGTCAACACTGAACCTAACCATTGAATTTGATTTGGTTCTTGTCCAATTCAGTTTGCAACCAGAATCATGGAAAGAATTAAGTTTGTGAACCAATAAACAAACCTAAAGTCCGTTCAATAAACAAATTTAAGAACAAAATGTTGGTTCTATGCATTCAAATCAGATTGAAGATACTAGGAAGTCACCAAAAACAACCATATGTACTCCAGTCACAGATATGGAGAACAGCAGATTTTAATCCTCATGCAGATTGTCACATGCAGGGAAGTTTAATGTGTAGCAAAAATAACACTTCAAAGAGAAACCCAATTTATATCAATTTATATCTTTTTGCTTCTCCATTCTGCTTCCCCTTCAGTACTCCCTCCATAGACTGCCTCCTGTTTTTAAAAAGGCAGAGCAGGCTACCTCCCCTACCTTCATACATCTAACCAAAACATAACTAAATTTCTCTGCTTTCTTAAGGCCTACCCACTGATCTAGCTTCTTCAACTTTCCTCACATATGAAAAGGACCTACCACTATTTCTACGATAAGGCATACCCAATAATCAACCTCATTAGCAAAAGATTTTAAGATTAATGCCAGTCCACTTCCTAGCTCAGGGAGGTTAAACAGGTACTTATAAGCTAACACCAAAGTCTAGGCCAGAATTCATGTCTGCCCTCTAGCCTGAGACCCTTCCACCAGATATATCCTGTCTTTCTTCCTCTAAGATTGTCCTTCTTGTCTGTATACTTTGATTTTCTTACACAAAAGAAGTGGCCTCTCCACCAGACATCATGGGAAAAATAAAATTTAAATGAAGATCGTTGGAGGCAATTCCATCTGTAGAAGAGATCTAAAATTACTTTCAAATCTCCAGCCCATGGATTTAGTGCCTCATCTCCCCCCCACCATACATTCCTGCTAGCCTGAACCACTGCTGGTGCAAGTGTGACTGCCCCGTTGTGTGGCTTGTACCACTGGTGGTACAAACAGATCTAACTCACATTTATTGGTCTCTTTACTAATAAAATAAAAACTATAAATAGAACAAATTAATCAGTTGCTTGAATTTGAAAAATTACTGCCCAAACAGAAAGACTATTCATACCTATTAATCATTACAATAAATAAATTTATTTCATTAAATTTATTTATATTCATGAAGAGTTTACCAATAATTCTCTAATTCTCTAAATTTTAACATGGAAATCTTACAAGTACCCCATTAGTGGTATATATAATATGCATTTACAATTGCTGTACCATAAATTAGCTGTATTACAATTTATACCACTTTAATGCTTTCCTTAAGGAATTGTACTATGATGACATCTGGTCTGCTAAATCAACTGTTCTTCGCATTAATATAATCAAAAATCCCCTAAAAAGCGGTATAAGCCACCTGATAGGACAGTCACGCATGTACTATTGGTGGTTCAAGCCACTGTGAACAATCAAATTCAAATCAAAGCCACCAATTTTTAAGACATAAAAATTATGGCTCCATCATGAACATGTTAATTTCTTTCTCCTTTATCTTCTAGCTGCCAGGTAATTCTATCTCATTACAGTGCTTATCCTATTACAAATTCTATCAAACTCATGTTCAAACAATGCATCAAACACACTAAATGCTGTTAATCAAGCCTTCAAAAGGCCAAAAGTTACATCCCAGGCACCAAAACCCATAAGCATCAAACTAAAAAAGCAAAACAGCAATTTAAAACTTAATAGACATGCAAACATGTTAAAGATCCACAATACTGGGCTGGTGAGATGGCTCAGCAGCGTAAGCACCTGCCTGGCAAGCGCGAGGGCCCAAGTTCAACTCCCGGAACCCACATACAAAAAAAGGGCCGGTGATATCGCTCAGCAGCACGGGCGTCTGCTGGCACACGAGGTCCTGAGGTCGACCCCCGGTACCCACAAAAAAAAAAAAAAAAGGATCCACAATACTGTCACATGACACAGAATCTAGTATCATTCTGCTATATTTACCTTCTCAATTCATTCTGGCTGTGTGTGCATGTGCATTACTTCAAAGCACAAGAAACAACCATTCATTTTAATTCACTGAACAGAAGTACTAACCAGTACTAACCCTAAGTACACATCTGAAGTAAAAATGGCAGTACAAGTAAAAATAAAAGTAATGAATCTAAACCTAAAATCTGTAATAAACTACGGAATTTCATTCAATCATTTCATTTACAAACCAGTCAGAAGAGGAAAAATTTCATAAAATAAAGACCAACACTCTCTACTGTTCACTTTGGACATATACAAGATATTTCCCTTGGTACTTGTTTCAGAAGCTTCCACTGGTACAAGAATGCTAGAAAAATTCCTCCCTCTGGTGCTTAGGAAATAAAAAGTGATTGTTGGATAATGGAGAAAGCAAGGAAATACTAAGAAGGTGTTCCCAGCTGCTATATCTCCATACTTCTTCCCAACAGGCACTGACATGTCATCCTGGAAACAGACGTTCTCAAGTCCTCTTAAACAGTAATGTTGATTTTATAATTGTTATTGTTTAAAATTTGGTCTACAGTTTTTAAAGGTCATTATTCTATTGCTTATGTTTAAACTGAGGCTTCATCTTCATCCCACAAACTGATCTCCTCAGAGCTTATTACTAGAACTTTGGTGACAGGGAAGGGACTCATGCAGAGAGGATACATTTTGTAGACTTTCAAGGTGAACATCTGACACACAAAACCAATTTGTTCCAAGCACAGGCGCAGCAACCACCTAGGACTCTCATGCTACTTACTGGGATTTCAGAAGCAGTAGAGTGAGAAGCAGTCTATTGAATTACACAACAAAAACTGTTTTAAACTTTCATAAATTCCAGTTGAACACTTACTTGTTTATAAATTATCTAAGCTTCAAGAAATACATGGGCCGGTGAGATGGCTCAGCGGCGTAAGCGCCTGCCTGGCAAGCGCAAGGGCCCGAGTTCGACTCCCAGATCCCACATACGAAAAAGGGGCCGGTGATATCGCTCAGCGGCACGGGCGCCTAATGGCGCACGAGGTCCTGAGGTCGACCCCCGGTACCCACAATTAAAAAAAAAAAAAAAAAAATATATATATATATATATATATAGCTGTATATATGTTAAAATATAGTTTGGGAAAAAGAATGGAGCAATTCATACCTTATACGCTACAAATGAACTCCTCCTGTACAGAGGTTCTTTATTCTGGGACTTGAATATTGATATTCAATTAATGTGTATAGATTAATGATGTTTATGGTTATCCAAACCTACAGACACATTTTACTCAATGTGTTATGAAATTAAAACAAAATACATGCTATCAGGTAGCTATTTAAAACTTGAGGGGCCGGTGAGATGGCTCAGCGGCGTACGTGCCTGCCTGGCAAGCACGAGGGCCCTAGTTCAACTCCCGGAACCCACACATGAAAAAAAGGGCCGGTGATATCGCTCAGTGGCACGGGCGCCTGCTGGCGCACAAGGTCCTGAGGTCGACCCCCGTTCCCACACACACACAAAAAAAAAAAAAACCTTGATAGCAGGTCACTTTCTAATGTGCTAAATGACGCAAAGTGGGGCATGCCATAACACAGATGGCACATCTGAATTCTGATAGTTTAAATGTGTTTGATTTAGATAATAATAACCTTTATCTGGGGGTCTTCAGAACCTCATGTAGTTTACTGAATACAATGGGGGGGTTCCTACTGATCTTGCATATGTTACTGAAATCTGGTGTATGTTACTTAATGACAGAGGGAGGAACAGAGGAGGGAGGGAATAAAGGGCAACATCAATACCAACACTCTGGTCTCCATCCAAGACCTGATGCAGGAAGAGCCATTATCTCCTGAAGTAACCCAGATTTTAGGAACCTGTTATAGCCTGTGTTTTAGATGTCCCCTCAAAGCCTCATGTGGTCATAGGTGGGGCTTTTTCAGAGGTGGCTGAATCTAGAGTATGTGACTGGTTCATGGTGCAATGCTAGGATTAAGGGTGGGTGATTACTGAATCAGTCCACTGACTGGTTTGGTACAGCCCTAATCCCAGTAGCCTGGATACAATATAAGAGACAGAAAGAGACTTGTCCCTTGTTGCTTTGCTACCTTCTGCCCACCATGAACTGTTTCTCCTCTGCAATGCCGGTCCGCCAAGCCACCCTGATTGGAGCCAGCCAGTGATGGACTGAAACCTCTACAAACTGCAAGCTAAATAAACATTTCCTCCTTTAACTTTGGGTGTTGGGTATTTTGCCTCAACAACGAGAAAAGTGACTTACACAGAACCTTAGTACTAAATGTATCGAGATTAATGCACTGGTATGGAGAAACATCAGTCTACTAGAATATGAAATGTTTATAATCACCACAATGCCAAAATACTTATGCACAATCTCTCTCCCTCTCCTGCCCCACCCACTCAGTGCAAAGCCATTATCTGGGGTTTTTAAGTGACATGTAGGCTCCAAGCTTTAGAGGGTTACAATGCTAGGAAAAACACTTTTATGTGAGGAAATGGGTCAAAAAAGAAGAACACGGATAAAGCAGTAAATAACCTACTTGTACAGATATTGTTGGAGACAAGTAATGACACAGGTTTATTCACACAGAAATACACTGTTTTAATAAGTGAACTTTAAATCCAAAAGAGAGAAAATGATCTAATATCCACTTCAAATCCATATTAACTTCAATTCACTTAATATTTACTGGACAGCATGACATCAGGAGACATGCTGGACTCTGAAGATACAAAGATGAATAAGCAGAAAATTACAACATGTCTAGTAAATGTTGGAAAAGATACAAAAGAAGCCATATGAATCTAATTAACCATCAGGGAGGGAACTAGGACTGAGCACAAGTTCGCAGATGATATCAACTAAACTGAGTTTTGATAGATGAAGAGAAGGTCCCTGGGCAGGAGACAGGGTAGAGGATGCAAAAGTGAGATGATAGCAGTGCTCTGGAAGAACCAGTTCATCGAGAGGAAGGAATTCAGACTAAAACAGCTCCTAGACATAAATGCTTAACTACAAATAATAATAGTAAATAAATTATAAATGTCAACTACTAAGAAAATAGCAGCCACTGAATTATAAATCAAAGAATGAGACTTCAGGAGGAAGTAACCTTTGGACTAGTTAAATGAATGAAAATGACAGATTTCAAATGAATCCCAAAACACCCAATCAGATGGAAGAACAGTCCTGAGCTCTTATAAGGTATCATAACACATTTCTCTGTGCTAGCACTGAAGTACAGAAAGCCATAACACTGGCAAGCAAGACATGATGAAGGTCTTTGTTTAGTGGAGGTATGTGAACTTCTGAGCCCTTATGGGTTTCATTTAAGACATTAATGATAGCAGTGCTCTGGAAGAACCAGTTCATTCAGAGGACTCATAAACGAAAAGGGGTAAATGTACCCTTGAGAATTGAGTGCCTTCCTTTTCTTCAGTAATGCATAGTCCATTATGCAAATAAGCATTTTACTTAACATCTATACTTATACCACTTAGGAGCCATTAGAGTAACTTCATCCTATAATAAGAGTCTGCCATAAGCTCAAAGAACATCTCATCATTTGACAGTGAGGCACAGAAAATTATCTCAACCAGTTGGTAACCACCACAGATTAAGGAATAAAATCTTATTCAGTCTTTGTACTTTTATAAAACAATAAAGCAAGATCTAGTACAAATTTTTCAGTGTTAAATAAACAATAAACCCCTCAGCTGGACAACTTAGTGTATCACTTTAAATAAAACATAAGATCTACTTACTAACCTAATGTCTTGAGTGCTAAATTAACTGAGAGAAAAGCAGAGCACACAGTGCTTTCACACACCCAGTTCTGTATATGACTCTCCTCTCTCCTTGAGAACATTACCAAGTTTTTCAACTTCTTTCTCCAGCTACCAAAAAGGACAACAGTTAGTAATTACTTACATTAACAAGAGACTCCTTGAATTTGATGTGAAGTCTATAATTAGAAAGGGCAATGATGGCATCCTCAGCACGGCCCACATACTCTGTGCTCTCTCCATGAAGCTCAAGGAAAGGAACCTTCAAAATGGAAGAAGAGGGCCGGTGAGATGGCTCAGCGGCGTAAGCGCCTGCCTGGCAAGCGCGAGGGCCCGAGTTCGACTCCCGAAACCCACATACGAAAAAGGGGCCGGTGATATCGCTCAGTGGCACAGGCGCCTGCTGGCGCGCGAGGTCCTGAGGTCGACCCCCTGGTACCCACAAAAAAAAAAAAAAAAAAAAAATGGAAGAAGAAATCCTTCAGAGTTCTGAAGCAATAAAGTAGGTTTCAAACATGGATCAGGTGAATGGATGGTAAATCCTTTGTCATCCAAGTTTAAAGCAAATGAGTAAGGGACCTGAAGATTTATACCCATCTAGTTCGAATACAACTAGTTATGAAAATTCTGGACCACTAAAGCAATGACAGAGAAAATCAGCTCATAAAGTAATTCTCAGAAAATAAGCTTTGCTAAAATAAAAGATGTCTTCCAGCTCACATTTTTTGTGTATGCTGTAGGAAAAAATACGTATTATATGAGGCACCACTTCAACTCATTAGCTTTGCTAGATCAGTACTATGATGCTAAATACATATGACATAATTGAAAGTGTCCTTAATTACCTGAAGATTCTCATCCTCCCTAATCAGCTGCTTCCTGGGAAAGATTTGATTGGCCTGGATGCACTCAAGACTATGCTGAGTCTCTTCATCCTGTAAAAACCAAAAATCTTTAATTTTAAGTCTTCTGGTCATCCATATTCAGTTTTTCTGCTATGTCTACTTACATAATCCCAACAGAAATCCAATGACAAAGGCAAACAGGCAGAAAAGCTCAAGAAAATTATTTATTTCAAAAGTGTTCCATCCAGTATATTAGATGTTATGTGTCTCCCAAATAGATTAATATACTAGGTGCTGCTAAATGTCCCTCAAAGGCCCCTGTGTTGAAGGGTTGGTTGCCAATCTGTGGCACTATTGGGGAGGTGGTAGGCCTAGCAGGAAGAAGATGCGTCACTGGGAGCTTCCCTTTAGAGGGGATATTAGGATCCAAGCCCCTTTTTCTTTGCTTCCTTTTCTTTGCATCCTGAGGTAAGAAGCTTTCTCTGCCACTTGTTTCCATTATGAAGTACTGTCATCCCAAAAGCCCAAAAGCAACAGCTCAACAATGGACTAAAATCTCTAAAACTGTAAGACAAAATAAACCTTTCCTCCTTTTAAATTGACCTCAGGTATTTGTTATAGGAATGAAAAGCTAACATAGGTTACTCTAATCTGAGAATACATTGATGCAAAAAAATGTCAGACATTACACCTTTCTGTTGAGCACTAATAGGTTGTTAGTACAATCACTCTGAAGAGAAACTTAAATAGTGTTTTCCTCTTTAAATTATAATCACAAATTCTTATTTTGGAGAGGTACATTCTCAATTATTTAAGAATAAAATGAGCTGGGCATGGTGGTGCATGTCTGTAACTCCAGCACTTGGGAGGCTGAGGCAGGAGGATCACTGAGAGTTTAAGGCCAGGCTGAACTACAAATCAAGATTCTGTCTCCAAAAAACAAAAAAAAAGAATTTCCCAAACTAAAATCATGTAAACCATTATCCCTAGTTTACTCTGCCTTACATTACAAAACGGTCTGTTTTGTTAAGCCAATTTCAAAAGAGGAAGCAAAAAATTCTTGTCTCAATTCCACCTGAATTATAATTTGTATAAAAAAGTTATTGTCTTAATTACTTTCTTGTTGCTGGGTGAAAAAAAAATACCTGACAACCACAAGTTAAGGAAGGACAGCTTTATTTTGGCTCACAGTTTGTAGAAGTTTTAGTCCATAGTTGGCTGGCTCCAAGGCAAGGTGGCATGGCAGAGGAGAAACAGTTCATGGCATGTGAGGCAGGAAACAGAGGAGGATCAAGGGAGGAGGAAGGAGACAGACAGACAGACATATACATACATATCCTTCCAGACCATGCCCACAGTGATCCATCTCTTCCCACCAGGCTTCACCTCCCAATGTCACACCCAGCCCTAAGCCCATCAGTGGACTAATCCAGTGATGAGTATCACACACCACTCACCTCCAAAAAGTCCCACCTATGAATGCATGAGGCTTTGGAGGATATTTTAGATATAAACCATAACAGTAATCTTTTATATTATAAGTTTTAATGGTATAGAAAGGCCCAAGAGAAATGCAATCTATTAGGAAATCTGATGTAAATTATGATGGAATCTATTTAAACAGCATTTTTCCCCCAACACTACAGATCAAATGCAGCCTTTGTGCATGCTAGGCAAGTGCTACACCACAATTTCTTAAAAAGCAAAATCCCCAACACGTTCAATTGACAGTACTAAGAATTTTAACTAGTTATTGAACATTTCTGTACATGCTACTTATTACAATTCCAACAATTTTATAAATCTCAAAGAGAGGAAAAAATTCTACCTATGAACAAAATTTCATCCAACCATAACAACCATAATCATAAAATGATACTACTCTATCAGTACGGTTCTCCAACTGTGTAGATTCTGAGGCCTTTATAGGGGCCTTGTGAGGTCACAACTACCTTCATAATATTAAACATTATTTGCCTTTTTCCTAATGTGTTGATATTTGTTCTAATAGTGCAAAAAGAATTGGTGGGTACAACTGCAGGCACAATCAAGGAAGTGACACCAATTTCATTAAGAGAAATGATAAAGTAGGAAAAATTACACTGATGTATTATGGTTATCTCAAGGTAAAGCACTTGTGCAACTATATAAATTATATGCTGAACTAGTCATTTTTAAAATTAAGCACTATTTTTAATTGAAAGAGCAACTGATGAATAACTATGGACATTCAGACTTGGGCATCTGGCAGATCTTTTCTCCAAATGACAGTATCAGCTGCCAATAACAAGATTTTATGCAAAAATTACCACTTTGGAAGACCTGCCATCTGCCACCATGAATTTAACAGCTTCCAAATACTGTTATAAAATTAGTGGTGATATTATGAAATGTGATTTTCTTTTTAAAAAAATATTAATTATATGTCAACATTTGTAAGATGTTTAAAAATCATGCATGAACCAGGTATGGTGGCACAAAGCCTGGAATCCCAGCACTCTGGGAGGCTGAGGCAAGAGGATCACAAATTCAAGGCCAGCCTGGCCAATCTAGCACTCTTTGGTCTGAGATCCTGTCTCAGACCAAATACTGAGATCCTGTCTTGGAATTAAAAAGTCAGGCAAAAGACTCATTCAAAGTAGAAGATAAGGACTGAGAATATCATTCAGTGGTAGAAAGCTTACCTAGCATGTTCTAGGCCGTGGGTTCCATCCCCAGCCGCTCCCTCCCCCACAAAAAAATAAGAAAAAGAGTTCAAGACAGATTAATAGTTTTCATGTAAAGAATACCAAAAGTTCACTGATACAGTTTCAGATTTCAGCCTGCAACTAACCTTTAAAAACCTACCACTAGTCAAGTTTTGGTGTAGTATTGAAAAATATAATTATTTGAAAAAACTATTAAAATACTCTTTCCTTTTCTAATTTCCTGTCTATATGAGGCTGGATTTTCCTCATATATTTGAAACAAAAGAACACACTGTAACAGACTGAATGCAACAGTAGATGAGAATCTAGCTGACATCTAAACCAAGCATTAAAGAGATCTGGAAAGTAGTCAGGTGTGGTGGTGCACCCCAGTAATCCTCACTCTCTGGAGGTTGAGGCAGGAGGCCTGGGCTACATAATGAATTCAAAAACCAGCCTGAACTATGTATATAGCAAGACTCTGTCTCAAAAAAAAAAAAAAAAAAAGCAGAGATTTGAAAAGTGCAAAAACAGTACCATTCTCCACACTAATTATTTTGGATGAGAAGAGTTATTTTTCATCAAATATGCTATTTATGCTACCATATAATTGGTTTGTTACTGTTATTTTCAAATAATTTTATGGACATTTTAAAGCTCTCTCAGCTTTGATTTGCAATACAGTAAATACAGGTAAATATGCAACTCCTCTTGGAGGTCCTCAATAATTTAAGAATGTAAAAAAGATCCGGAGACCAAAAAGTGCCAGAACTGCTGCTCCTCCAGACTATACTCTAATACTAAATACGTATCAATTAAAGCTGTTCTGATTTGTAAAGTCATTTTCCCTAAAACAAATCTCCTCTTATTAATCTATAATAGGAAAAGCCATCTTGATTAACTTGAACAATAACCACCTCACCTACTATTCCAGCATCTTTTCTACCAGTTGCCTGACCTGACCTAGCCCTGCCATAGGGGCACTATCTTTGAGCTATAGGTTTTCATGGGCCTTTTTTTTTTAAGTTTGGTATTTAAAATTTAGAAACAAATGACTTCAAATTATAAAAATAAAGTTTTTAAAACTTTATAAATTCATAAAATGCTATGAAAAATTACAAAAGTTCAATCTAAACATAGATGTTTATTTTCAAAAGTACATTGAAGTTAATGTCACTTCTCCATGACTGCTAGGGATTGACCATGACTGTTACGAACTGCAGCTGATAGTGGATATGGTGATTCATGCCTATAATCTCAGTACTCAGAAAGGTGAGGCAGGAGGACTGCTTTGAGTTCAAGGCCACTCTGACTACATAGCAACATCCTATCTTAAATAATAATAAAAAAAAAAAGTTATAACTGACAATAATTTCAAAAGCAAAATTATAAAAGTCTTTTCAGTTTCTCATACAGCCAGAACAAATACTGTATTTAAGGGAGTTGGTGTATCTTAATAAAGCTCCTATCACAGAGTTTGGGGTTCTTTGAAAGTAATATAATTATCCGGGGTATACCAAGGTCTGGAAATGGCTCCAATCCTATAATCACCAAAATAACTTTCATTTTGTTAAAAGTGTTCTGTTAATCTGTACTATTTCATCCCTTTCCACTCATTTTCTCTGAGGTCAACAAATGAGTGAAGAAATGCGGGGAAGTTATTTGGTGGGGGGCGTCATTTTTTAAAAGGAATCAATTTTTCTCTTACAAGTACTAGCCTTAAAAAAAAACAAACCCAAAAACCTATTTTCATTTTTGAGTATTTACTCTTAAAGAGACCTGAAGAAATGTGGTGATCTTGAATTTAGGACAGTTTTTCTCATATACCATGGAGGACAGGTAGGAAATGCTAGAAAACATGGGGGGGGGGCCTTTAAAGATTCTTACAAACTGTGTAAGTACATTTTAAACACACCTTCTCAGCATCACATTAACTAGCTTTTAAACTCACATAAATGCATAAGGCCTAAAACTTTCATTGTTTTTAAAATCATTTTACAGAGGTGTTCATTATTTCTCTTAAGTGATTCCCTGACCCAGTTTTCTGTTGGGTCAGAATTGAACTGAACAGCTCAGAACTGAAATACTGTAGCAGAGAAGTGGGAAAGGAGCGGGTAAGGGAAGGAGGAAAAATGTGAGAGAAGGAGAGGGAGGAGAAGAAGAACGGGAGAGTGGAGGGAGGGGAGGAGGGAGATAGGAGGAAAAAGGAAAAAGAAAAATGAGAGAAGCCATTTATTTACTTATTCATTCTTGCTAGGATCCTCACTTGGATGCTAATCCTATCCAATATATATGTAACCAAAGAAGCTACCAAAAATTGAAAATGGAATGAATGGTATTCAACGTAAGAGAACTGAGAATTAGGCCAGCAAAAGCATGAAATACTTGTTTTTTACAGTCTATCAAATAAATCTCTTTTAAAAGATATTATCTCAGCTCGTGTTACCTGTAAAGCTTAAAAAGTATTTTCCCCTTGTGCATAAAAAAGGACTTAATTCCCAAAAATTAACATTTGGACTAACTACACACTAACTTCCTAGAAGGGTGATTGAAAAAATACTACTTGATTAAAGAGCTAAATTTGGCAGGTGAATTAACTGGCTAAATTTATTATAGTTTCTGTGAGTTTGTGGGTAACAAGGAAGCCAAACTTGACATAGGTGACAGAGTAGGAAACTGGGAGGAGAAAGATACTGGAAAGTGGTGATCTGATAAGATACTTGGAAACAAACTTTTCCTAGACTATAAGCAATAATTTATTAGTATTAAAGAATGCATTCCACATTGTCAATTTCCTGTTATTACTAGGCATTGTGGAATCTGGCAATTCTTAAGTCTCCACCCAACTCCATAAAGTCAGAGGGTCACCTACAAAATCCTGAAAAGTGTTCAGTCAACTATAGTTTCAGGCTGGTTTCCGCTTTTGGCTAAACTATGCAGGATAAGAGGGAAATCAACATTATAGATAAATTAAGTAGAAAGAAAGAAGAGACTGTTGACCAATTAGCCTGTTAGATAAATTTATTTCTAGTGTTCATGTTCGTAAAATGTAAAAATGAAAGTAATCACCAGTCTTACTATGGTCAATTCCATTCACTCCCTAACCCCCAACCCCAAAGACAGGGTCTCACTACGTGGTCCAGGCTGGCCCAGAACCCTCTATGTAGCCCAGGGTGGCCTTGAACTTGATATCCTCTTGCCTCAGGCTTCAAGTACCTTCAAGTGCCACCACACCTGGCTGCTCCATTCACTATTTTTAAAACAGGTATTAAAGGCTGTCGAAAATATACTTCCCTTGATGTATACAATTCCCTTGGAATTTGTGTCAAAATAATCCAAAGGGGTAGTAGATAGGGAGTAGGGATCAGACAACACAAGAGTAGGCATGATCTTATACTGCACCTGAATGATGTGTACTAGAATTCACTGCACATTTCTTCCCTTGCAAAGGTTTGAGATTTTCCAAATAAAACATGAAAAAATTGTCCTAATGCCTCACCTCTCAAAGATAGACTTCACTCCCATTTAAGATTCTTTAAAATTATATTTTAATATCCTTTATATACAAATTTTAAATATAAAAGAATCTTACACTCAAATTAGTACCGAGGTATATATTAAAAAGAACATTTTTTTAAAACCCAGGAAGTTCAATGCTGCAGAATTTTCTACACAAAAACTATGGATTAAGGACATCAGGAATCCAATGAATCAACATGGGGGAATGGTTACTTCATTTAGTAAAATATGCAAAATAGATAATTATGCATCATTCTAGCTACATAAAACATACACATATGACATGGAGTAGTCAGAAAGCAATATATACAACCGTGAGTTCTGGTGGTGTAATTATAAGTAAGAATTTTTAAAAAACTGTTATAATGCTGCTTTAACAAAAAAAAGACACACAGCAGCTTTTCCAGAGCGTGTCTGTAGCAAAGAGGCAAGGAAGACTTATCTACTGGGCACCAGAGACTTCTGCAGCATCAGGAAAAGGAGGACAATGTGACTGCTGTGTGGTACACACTGAAAGATAAACCCTCAGTACTGCTTCCATAAACCCCAATATTTGCTGATCATAAGCACTGACATGCATGCCATTTAAAGATGAGTGCTTTTTAATTAATTTTCAAAACTCTGGAAAAACTAGTAAAATAAAATATAGTTTAGCAAAATAACTGCAAAAGTTCATCAACGTTTGGGAATTGGAAAAATCTCAAAGTTTTAGTAATGCCCACAAACTAAGAAAAAAATGGCCAACCTTCAAGAAGTGAGCAGTTACCTTTCTCCTCCTTTTCCTCTGACATTTCTGAACTGGGTTGTTTTTTTTTTTGTTTGTTTTTTTTGTTTTTTTTGTTTTTTTTTTGTGGGTACCGGGGGGACGACCTCAGGACCTCGCGCGCCAACAGGCACCCGTGCCACTGAGCGATATCACCGGCCCCTTTTTCGTATGTGGGTTCCGGGAGTCGAACTCGGGCCCTCGCGCTTGCAAGGCAGGCGCTTACGCCGCTGAGCCATCTCACCGGCCCTGTTTTTTTTTAAAACTGTTTTTAAATTTTTGTGTGTGTGTGTGGGTACTGGGAGTCGAACTCAGGACCTCACACTTGCCAGGCAGGCGCTTTTGCAACTGAGCTATCTCACCAGCCCCAAACTGTTTTTAATTTTTTTTTTTTTTTTTTTTTTTTGTGGGTACCAGGGGGTCGACCTCAGGACCTCGCGCGCCAACAGGCGCCCGTGCCGCTGAGCGATATCACCGGCCCCTTTTTCGTATGTGGGATCCGGGAGTCAAACTCGGGCCCTCGCGCTTGCCGGGCAGGCGCTTAAGCCGCTGAGCCATCTCACCGGCCCAGTTTTTAATTTTGAAAAGCATTTTCTACTATGTCCCTAATGAAGCTTGAAATTAACATGGTCTTTTCAATCTTTTCTTTGTGCACCAGCATGAAACAGTTTAGATCTAGGAAACATCACAAGGTAGAAACAATATTACAGAGAATCATTTCTCTTTTAAGCTCTGAAGCACTGTTTACATGTCAAGACTGATAAAAATATGATTGGCTTGTTGCCCTATCTCTGCCTACACTGAACCCTAAAATGGCCCACAAGTCACTGTTACATTCACTATATGGTCTTTTTAGCCAAAGATTCAAGAAGGGGTATTCAGAGCTGTGCTATTATGAGATCAAAATACTGCCTTAAAAAGACACGATAGAAAAAGTAGGAAATTGCTCTGTCCAAAAGGTAAATTCATTAAAAATGTATGCTATGTAAGATAATGCAAGTTAATTAGTTTAATTTAGCCATTCTACAGACACAAATTTCAAAACATGTTGTACAAAGTATAATTTTATCAATTAAAAACATATGTAGTTGATAATCTCACAATTTTACACATACCTAAACTAATAAACACAAAAAAGTATTTTTACTACATCCTGCTTCTTACGTTTTTTTATTTTTTGGGTTCTGGGGATTGAATTGACGACCTTGTGCATAGAACACATGTACTGTACCACTGAGCTGCACCACTAGCTCAGCTTCTTAGGAAAGATGGAATTAAAAAGAATCCAAGAATCATATGTTAATCAGTCTTACTAGCTGACTTAATGAGACATTAACTGAACTCACAGATTTCAAGTTAACAGAAATAAAACTGCTCTATACAGTACTCTACCTTTACTACTCTTTAGTAAATAGGAGAAAGGAGACAAGAAGAGAGTTCTATAAAAGGGAAAAATGAAATGATTCCCTATAAAAATAGAAATGAGTTAACTATGGATTCATTAGTGTTCACTTAAATTATCAGGATTGAGTTCAGCTCCAATTCTCTTATTTCCTTGTACTTACCATGACAGGAGGCCCAGATTAGGAGGAGAGATCCCCGTCCCTTCTTCAGTGATCTGACAAGGCTCTTCTTTCTCTTATGCTCAGATCTTTATTTGAAAGAAAAAAAAGGGAAAATTGGCAATGGTCTTCCCCATAATTAGCTAGACTCTAATTAAAAGGACTGCATATACATGGACCTAAAAACCTGACCAGAATCAGCCAAGAAAAAGTTGAATATCATCCAGCCAAGTCTCACTAGTTAATTCCAAATTTGATAATGCTTTTGTATAAATCCTTCCAAACTTTTTTCTACAAAAAAGATAGCAACTACTAACATTCCTATACAAAAAATATTATAGGCCTTGAATGAAAATAATAAAGCAGTAATTAAAATCAATCTGCAAATCCAAATACAATATTCTTACAATTTTTCAGGATGTTTATGTGATTATCTTATTCTAAATGGATCTTCCTATCTGCAAGAAGAAAACTGACTTAGTAATAACCAAAACATGAACAAACTGCCTGATTACTCCAATATTCTATACTCACCTGAAAACTTATAATGTACTAATAATAGTATCTTTTACATAGATTTTTAAAAATAAGGAAAAACGAAGGGGGAAAATGCCCAACTAGAAATGCAAAGCTAGGCTATTAAGAGTACTATATAATCTTTAAAAGCTGCTCTTTTCTTTGAATAACTTAGTATCATTCAATGTCAACATTTCTGGTTTGCTAGAATTCTATGAACAAAGGATATTTTAGGGAGGTGAGCTTCAATTTCAACATAAGCTCTGTAAGAGCAATGTTAAGTGAGTAAGTGGAATAACGGGGCCCAGATCATTTGGAGTTGTTGGGGGTTATGAGAAGAGAAGTGGCATCATTTTACCGTGGCTATTGGGTGAGGAATAGTCTAGATTGCTGAGATGAGGAGAAAAGAAGAGGGAGACTAGTTTGAAGGCTATTGTAATAATCTAAACAATATAGTGTTTACAAGGCAGTAGTGATAGAAATGGTAGGATGCTGCAGAATGGATATCTTTGAAAGTACTGTCCACAAGATTTGAGCTGATGACTTAAGAGTGAGATAAAGAAGCCAGGTGTGGTACCACACACTTGTAATCCTAGCAATCCAGAGACTAAAGCAAGACGACTGTGAGTTCAAGGCCAGCCTAAACTATACAGCAAGACCCTATCCAAAAAAAAAAAAAAAAAAGTGATAGAGAAGTCCAACTTTCTGCCTACACAATTGGAAGCCAGGATTTCCCATTTACTGATACCCGTAAGAAAAATGGATTCTCTCCCATAGACAGGAGAAAAGGAACAACATGAGTAAGGAGTTCTGTTTTAGACCTACATGTTTGAGATGCCTAGTAGATATCCAGTTGAAGACACCCGAGTAAAGTACTCAATAAACAAGACTGGAGATCAAGAAGAGAGAAGTCAGAGATAAAATGTGGGAGACATTAGTGTATGGATGGCATAAAAACCACAACTCAGGAGCAAGTATATGTGGAAAGGCTAAGAAGGCCAAAGTCAGGGGCTTAGCATACGCCATTCTTGAAAGGCTGGAAGAATGAAGGAGAACCATATGATTCAATAATAAGCCAAGTCAGAATCACTCTTACCATTCCTTCAAATCTAAACCAAATCTTTGTGGTCTGACAGCTTAGGAACCCAAAATACTATAACATGATTTCATTTGTTCATTTACTCCACCTAATATTTATTCAATACTTATTACATTCCAGGCACTGTCTAGACTTTGGGGGAACAACTGTGAATAAAAAGTCACGAAGCTCAATATTATTGCCTATTTTTCTCAAGAAGAACAAATGGGAGGGCTGGTGAGATGGCTCAGCGGCATAAGCACCTGCCTGGCAAGTGCGAGGGCCTGAGTTCGACTCCCGGAATGCACATACGAAAAAGGGGCCGGTGATATCACTCAGCGGCACAGGCGCCTGCTGGCGCGTGAGGTCCTGAGGTCGACCCCCGGTACCCACAAAAAAAAAAAAAAAAAAAGAAAAGAAAAACAAATGGGGACCTAATGTCAGGAAGTTGGTGTTGCAAAGAAAATAATGCAGGGACAGGGGATAGGAAGTAAAAAGTGCCATTTTAGATAGGATGGTAAGGATATGACAAATACTGATATTAATTAAAAAGACAGGCAAAGAAATAATTTAAGAGTATGAACTTATTAGAAGTGGTTATTGTGGGCCGGGGATATAGCTCAGCAGCACAAGCGCCTGCCTGGCAAGCGCAAGGTCCTGAGTTCAATTCCCAGTACCCAAAAAAAAAAAAAAAAGTGGTGATTGTAAAGAAACTTTTAAAATTAGAAACATCCGTTAGATAAACTTGAACTTATTAAAGAAAAAACTGTCCTAATGTTATGCAAAAAAGTTATTTTACAATAAAATTACTAACGACAGCATCATATACACAAACTGTTTTATCTTTCTTGTGGGGAGTACTGGGAATTGAACCCAAGGCCTCATACATGATAAGCACTCTACTACCGAACTACCAAACAAGCCCCGGCCAAACTGCTGTATCTTAAACAATTTAAACCAAACGAAATTTGGTATACTTTGCAAAAATTTTCTTAGATAATTCAAAATGCAATCACAATAACAAACGTCAAAAATGTAGGTGGAATGTGAAGAAAATGAAATCTTCATACAGTGTTTATGGGAATGTAAAACAATGAAACTTCTATGACAGGTTAGCAGTTCCTTAAAATGTTACAGAGTCACCACATGTAGCCAGGTATGGTGTCACACACTTGTAATCTAAGCTACTCATAGGCTAGAGCAGGAGGATTATGAACTCCAGGCCACCCTCAAAATAAAAAACAAAAAGGGCGAGAGATGCTAGGCATGGTGGCACACACCTGTAATCCCAGAACTCGGAGGGTGAAGCAAGAGGATTGTGTGAGTTTGAGGCCAGCTTGGGCCACATAGTGAGTTTAAGGCTGGCCTGAACTACATAGCAAGACCTTGGCTGGGGGGCGGGGCGTGCCTGGAGATTACAGCTCAGTGGTGCAGCACCCCAAGGTTCAATCTCTGGCACCCCCAACTCCCCCAAAAGTCACAACATATCCCATCAATTCCCTTTTTGAATACATAAGCCAACAGAAGCAAAAATATGTCCAAAAATTTATACACAAATGTTCACAGGAACATTATTCTTTAAACCCAAAAAGTGGAAATAACCCCAATGTATATACGTAAGTATTCAGCAATAAAAAGGAAGGAAATATTGATACATGACACAATATGTATAAATGCATTATGCTAAGTGAATGACCCTGCGACCAAAAAAAAAGGCCACAAACTGTAATTCCATTTACATGAAATATCTAGAATAGGTAAATCCAAAGATAGAAAATATATCAGTGGTTGACACGGGATGGGTTGAGAAAATAGGGACTGTTAGTGGTACTGTACAGGGGTCTTTACAGGGTGATGGAAATGTCCTGAAATTAGACAATGGTGATGTTTGGATATCATAACAAATACACTAAGGACTACTGAACTGTATTATTTTAAAATACTGCATTTTATGTTATATGAGTTACAGCTCGATTTTTAAAATGTGTCAAAAGTACAAATAAAATCAAACTCATGAAATACTAAAAATAATCTTATTGCAAAAAAGTAAGGGATACAGACATACTAAGCCACCTTATCTTTGACAAAGGTGCCAAACACATTCGCTGGAAGAAAGATAGCCTCTTTAATAAATGGTGCTGGAAAAACTGGCTCTAGGCCGGTGAGATGGCTCAGCGGCTTAAGAGCCTGCCTGGCAAGCGCGAGGGCCCGAGTTCGACTCCCAGAACCCACATACGGAAAAGGGGCCGGTGATATCGCTCAGTGGCGCGAGGTCCTGAGGTCGACCCCCCGGTACCCACAAAAAAAAAAAAAAAAAAAACTGGCTCTAACATGCCGAAGATTAAAACTAGACCCATATCTTTCACCATGCACTAAACTAAATTCAAAATGGATCAGAGATCTAAATATTAAAACAGGGCCGGTGAGATGGCTCAGCGGCTTAAGCGCCTGCCCGGCAAGCGCGAGGGCCCGAGTTCGACTCCCGGAACCCACATACGAAAAAGGGGCCGGTGATATCGCTCAGCGGCACGGGCGCCTGCTGGCGTGCGAGGTCCTGAGGTCGACCCCCCGGTACCCACAAAAAAATAAATAAATAAATAAATATTAAAACAGAAACATTAAATCTGCTGGAAGGTAGGATAGGTAAAACCCTTGAAGACATTGGTGTAGGCAAAGACTTTATGAATAAAACCTCAACCGCACAGGAACTATCCCAAAGAATCAACAACTGGGATCTCATCTTATTAAAAAGCTTTTGCACAGCAAGAGAAACCACCAACAGAGTGAAGAGACAACCCACAACGTGGGAAAAAATATTTGCCAGCTGTTCCTCAGACAAAGGATTACTATCGAGAACATACAAAGAACTCAAAAAAATCAGACCTCCCAAATTTAAAGACCCACTCCAAAAATGGGCATCTGAGATGAATACACATTTCTCAGATGAAGAAATACTAATGGCAAATAAATATACAAAAAAATGTGCAACATCACTAGTCATTCGAGAGATGTAAATTAAAACAACACTGAGATACCATCTCACCCCAGAAAGAATGGCTACTATCAAGAAATCAACTAATAACAAATGCTGGAGGGGCTGTAGGGAAAAAGGAACCCTTCTTCACTGTTGGTGGGAGTGTCGACTGGTACAGCCACTGTGGAAGTCAGTGTGGAGATTCTTCAAAAAACTAGGGTTGGAGGTCCCTTTTGACTCAGCTATTCCCCTTCTGGGCATCTTTCCAGAAGAATTAAAAACATCGTACCACAGCGATATATGTGCACCCATGTTTATAGCAGCACAATTTGTAATAGCCAGATCTTAGAGACAACCCAAATGCCCATCAACTGAGGAATGGATAAGAAAGATGTGGTATTTTTATACAATGGAGTACTATTCAGCCATAAAGAAGGATAAACTAGAGACTTTTATAGGTAAATGGATGCAACTTGAGAAAATACTCATAAGTGAAATAAACCGGACGCACATGTGTAAGCATCGTATTGTCTCTTTAATATGAGAAACTGAAAAAGAGTAAATAAGATCCAAAATGTACAACAGACATGGTGAAGCAAAAAGAAACTGGTCAAAAGGAAAGAGAGACTGGAATAGGGAAAAGAAAGAAGGGAAAGGGAAAAAAAATTGTATATATATATATATAAGATGGTTAAGATAGCTACACTACCAATTTTACTTAGTTCATTGAAGAGTAAGGTTTGTGCCAATAATGTTTGGACAATTGAATGCTAATGTCTGGTATCCTGAATAACTAACTTAAAGATAATAATACGTAATGCATTAACCATTGTTACCCTCATATTATGTTGTTTTGAAAATTTGTTCTTTTTTTGTTTTGTTTTTTCTTCTCTTTAAAATAAAAAAATAAAATAAAATAATAAAAAAATTTAAAAATTTTGAAAAAATAAAAAAAGGAAGGGATATAGCTCAGTGGCACAAGCACCTGTCTGGCAAGTGCAAGGTCCTGAGTTCGATTCCTAGTACCAAAAAAAAAAAGTAAGGGATCAACCCAGCAACAATGTGCATTCTAAGCACATAAACTATAACCTCTGAAGATTAACTGCCACTTCAAAAGAAGCCAGGGTTCCTGAGGACGAAATAACCAATTTCCAGTCTAGAACAAAAAATGTACAAATTGATTCTGTGATATTTTATTAAATTGGAAATAAAACTATCAAACTACCAAGGGTTTGTAAAAAAACACTTAGGAGCCAACTTAAAAGAGATTCACTAGCCGAAAATGGAGTAATTTGAGCAAAAGCAGTTAAGTACAATGGATTCAGGTTTCACATGTACAGATAGGAGTTCATAATGAAACACATTGTGTGTGTGTGTGTGTGCACGCGCGCGTGTGTGTGCATGATGCACACACCACCACCATGACTGGAAAATGCTAGGGAATCAACCTCTTACTTTTGAAAACTGGCTAAGCGTTTACCCTGCTTTTCATACACAAATTCAACTGTGTAGAATCAAATGGTTATGACAGATGTATTCTACCTAATACAAGAAGAAAGACCACTATTTTACAACTACTAATGAAATATAGGATACAAATGATGATCTACAGGAAAATAACCCCAATTCTTTAAGCAAACTGCAAGACAAAGGAGATAGAAGGGAAACCTATAGATTAAAAGAGACATGTGACCATTTCAACCAACTGCAATATGTGGGTTTCACATATTTAGATCATAAGTCAAACAAAATACAAAAATAAACACTGGACATGGTGATGCATACCTGTAATTCCAGCATTCTGGAAGACTGAGGCAGGAGGATCAAAAGTTCAAACTCAGCCTGGGCAACTTGGTGACTGAGTGAGACTCTGTCTCAAAATACAGTATGAAAATAGTGCATTATAGTTCAGTCAAAAATTATCCGAAGCAGTGGCAGGCATAGATATGAAATGAATGTAGAGTCAGATATGGTGGTGCACACCTGTAATCCCAGCACTCCGGAGGCTGAGGCAGGAGGATCACCACAAGTTTGAGGCCAGCCTGGGGTACATAGTGAGTTCAAGGCCAGCCTGAACTACACAGTGAGACCCTGACTTAAAAAAAAAATAAGTAAATAAATGATACGGTGATAAATGAGATGGTGATATTCAGTTTATTAAAAGGAATGAAATAGATAAATACTTCAATATAGATGAATCTTAAACTGAGTAAAAGAAGCCAGACATAAAAGACCATATATGACTGAATTAATATAAACTGCCCAGGACAAAATCATATAGAGATACAAAGTAGATTAGTGGTTGCTTAAGGCTAGGAAAGATGGAGGACAATAAGAGGTGATAGCTAAGTGGTATGGAGTTTCTCTTCTTTTTTTTTTTTTTTGTGGGTACCGGGGGTCAACCTCAGGACCTCGCACGCCAGGAGGCGCCCGTGCCGCTGAGCGATATCACCGGCCCTTTTTTTGTATGTGGGTTCCGGGAGTCGAACTCAGGACCTCGCGCTTGCCAGGCAGGCACTTATGCCGCTGAGCCATCTCACCGGCCCTGCAGCCCTAATTCTTAAAAATGAACTTACTAAGGCTGGATATGGTGGCGCACACCTGTAATCCCAGCACTCGGAAGGCTGAGGCAGGAGGACTGCTGCAAGTTCAAGGCCAGCTTGGGCTACAAAGTGACTTCAAAGCCAGCCTGAAATGCATAGCAAAACCCTGTCTCAAAAAGACCAAAAAAAAAAAAAAAAATTTACTAGGTAAAAGGACATAAACTTTGGGAGGATGAGAGTGCACAATGGTAATTATTACCCCAACAGCATATACATACTCTTCTATTTTTAAAGACAATTGACAGGAGCCAGGCTTGGTGCTGCATACCTGTAACCCCAGCATTCAGGAGGCTGAGGCAGAAGGATCGCCCTGAGTTTGAGGCCAGCCTGGGCTACATAAGCGAGTTCAAGGCCAGCCTACATTACATAGTGAGAACTTGTCTCAAAAAAAAAAAAAAAAAAAAAAAATTTTTACAGAATACACACCTATAAATCCTACATACTCGAGAGGCTGCAGCAGGAAGATTGAAAGTTCGGGGCCAGCCTTGGCAACTTAGCTGGCCCTGTCTCAAAATGAAATAAAAAAGTTTTAAAGGGCTGGGGAATGTAGCTCAGTGCTAGAGGACTTGCCCAGCAAGCTCAAGGACCTGGGTTCAATCATCGTAAGTGCAAAAAACTTAAATCATCAACAGTTATCAATTTGGTAGAAGTTTAAATGTTCTATAGTTTAAGATAAAAATATGCACAAGCATTATTGCATTAACTAGGAAGCATGCTTATATGTGTACAGAAAAATAAAACAATGACTGTCCACAAAGTCAAAGCAAAGAGAATAAGGACTTCCATTTTCATACCTGTAGAACATTTACATTTGTAATTAGAAAAACAGATTTTTCTGTAAGAAAGTTTTTAAAAAGGAATCTCAAGGCTGGGCGTGATGGCGCACGCCTGTAATCCCAGCACTTGAGAGAGGTTGAGGTAGGAGGATTGCCATGAATTCCAGGCTGGCCTGGACTCCACGGTGAGTCCAAGACCAGCCTGGACTACACAGTGAGATCCTACCTCAAACACCATCCCTCAAAGAATAATAATAATAATAATAATAATAATAATAATAATAATAAATAATAATTAAAAGGAAACTCAATGTAACTTACACAAAAGGTTTTTTATTTAACTGGAAACCCAGTGTGAAGAAAATAACCTCAAGAAAAAACACTCAGGTAACCAAGAGCAATGGCACATGTCTATAACCCAAGCTACTCAGGAGGCGGGGGCAGTAGGGAGCAAATTCCAGGTCAGTCTGGGCAACACAGCGAGACTGTTTCAAAATTTAAAAGATGGGGTGGGGAGTGCTGGGGAAGTAGCTCAGTCAAACAGTATCCCTGGGTCCAATCCCCAGTAATGCAAAAAAATGAAAAGGGGAAGAAGAAATGAAAAGGAAAAAGTAAAAGAAACCAGAGATACAAACCAATGGCTCTGTGGGCAGATCAGATACAAATAACAGCACATGGCTCTATAGGTAGAAATTGTAGTTCATTAAATAAAACAGTCAATTATAAACAAATAATTTGGATAAGACAGTTCCCAACACTGTCTTTCTGTGCAGGTGTGCTTGCTTGTGTGCGCACATGCACACACAAAGATAATCTCTTATCACAGCTCCAGTTTAAAAATTCAAGAAATTTAACATCAATAATACTCTAATTTGCCACTTATAATCTACTTTTGTCAACAGATCTAATCATATCCTTCATAGCGACCCCTCCCTTTTACTGAAGGATCTGTCCCACAATCACATATTTATTGGATTCATTTATCCTATCTTTGGTCTCCTTTAATCTAGGACATTAATTTAAATACTGTTCCCTGGCATCGAAATTAGTACTTTCACATTTTTCCCTCAGAATCTGGATCATGTTTCTTCAAGTAAGAATATAACACTTTTTCATTGTGTTTTGCAAATAAGTCTTTGATGATTATCTACAGATTGAGTCTAAATAATCAATATTTAATTATTATAGCAATGTAAATACCAAAACACGGTAGATCTAGGTAATGTTTGGATTACAGTTCCTTCTGTAACATAAGCCCCACCCCTCTGCCAGCCAAATGAAGCACAAGATTCCCATTCCAAGCATCAAGGTCATATTTCTCTTTTCTTAATACATGTATGAGAATTTGACAGTGAGGACCTGTAAGATTCTCTCAGCTCCACCAAGAGCACCATCTAACGTCACTTCTCAGTGACTTCTTATAAATTTTTCCATCATTTAATCTTTCTAGTAAACATGACGTCTCTTCTTTCAAGCACCTACTATGGGGAAATTACCCAATTCCTTACTTAAAAACAAAACTTATACTTGTAAACAAGAATAACTTAACCGAGTAAGATATCAAGCAACTTAGACTAAAAGAACAAAGATTATATACCATACAATCTTTATCCAGAGGGAAGGGAGAAAAAAAACAGTAACCTAAACCAATAGGATTGTGATGACCACTCTCTATTCAAACCAATCTATTCTCATTCTTACCAAAAGAAAAAGAAGAACTCTAATTAAGAGGAATTTATAGTGAGAAGGCACTGGTATTCCAGAATTCAGGGAGAGTCTGTATGAACTGATAATCAAATATGAAAACAGTCCTTGCCTTCAAGGCATTCATAATCATGAAGAGGTGACAAACAGACATAACTAATAAGGCACTGTGGTAAGAGATATAGAAATAAAATTGTTTCATAGTGCCAAAGAGAAGAGAAATGGATTTTGACCTGAGCACCCAAGGAATGCTCTGTGGAAGACTTAAATTTTTAAATGGTTGAACAACCAAGATGTTAAGCTATTAGACAAAGGGGTCAACCAAAATAGTACATGCAGCAAAATAAGACACCCCCCCAAAAAAAAGCACACTGGAGAGTACTATTTAAAGATAGGAAGAAAGTCAGTGTGCCTACAGTAAGAAGGGCACTAGGTGCACAGGGAAGAGGTGATTGGCTGCAGGAGATGTTTCAAGCTTACTTATACAGAGTACATGCCATGTTATGGAGGCTGATTCTTGATTTAGAGGCGATGGCAAGCCAAAGATTACTATCAAAGGAATGATTTGAATTTACAAATTAAAAGCCAAAGCAACAACTTTTCAACGAACATGGATCATAATTCCCTAAATTAAACAGCCAGTAATAAACATGCAGGAAAGGACAGACACTGGTCTGTAGAAAAAAGTATTATAGACAAGCTTAAATTATGTAAAAAGATCACAGGTGGTCAGACAGAGCTGAGCCCTCACAGTCAGTGCAGAAGATGAAAACACATCAAAACTGTGGCAGGAGGTGCATCTGAAAATTAAAATCACAATGGCCAGATTTACATACTTCCCTAAAGGATAAGTCAAAGCTTGAGATTATTGGTACCACCCTTTTGAGATTTCCCATATAAATAAACCATTATCTCATTAGAGGTGCACCACCTTCTCCCACCTACTAAGACTAAGACTAAAGACAAAACTGAAACTATAGATTATCGGTCAAGGTTAATGAGGTCATCCATATATCCCCTTGCTACTACTGGGTCAATATTAGGTAAGTGGTTATACTTGTAATGTTATTGGTTGATTATAATTTGACCCAAGTTGTACCCATCTTGTGATTTTGTTCTATAAATCTCAGAAAAGTGGGCCCTGTGGCAACCCACTTTTGGGTCCCCTCTTGTCTCTCAGGAGCTCGCTCTCTCAATAAATTTTCCTACTCTTAACCTTCACTGTTCCTTACAATTCATTCTTTGATTTTGGGGAACACGAACTAGCAGGTTAAGAGTTATGTTTTCCCCCCCATACCACAAGAACATATTATAAAACACAGCAGGGATTAATATCCACACTAGGTAAGAGACTACCAAAGTTTTCAAATTTGTTTTTCTAATGAAACATCACGTTTGTACTACTAACTCTAGTAATAAGACGCTTTACTTTTCATATGGACAGATACATACCAATTTAAGGGAACTCAATCAAATTTCAATTTTTAAAAACTCAAGAGTTATGAGGACTATTTAAACAAAAAGATTAGTGCTCCAACTCATAAAAACTCAATTTAAATACAAGTTATCAGGCACAGAACATTTATTATGCCACAATTATATATGAAAAAGGTAACGTGGCCTGAGTCCTATTGAAAACAAAAAAATCATATGTAGAGGCATTAAAATAAACACAGAAAAATTCATCTAAATAATTATGGACAGGCCATGGCTCTCACTCGCCCTCACCGGCCACAGCTCAGGGTCTCTCTGCCGCCCTCAGCCATGGCTGTGCTGCCCATGGTGCCCGCACCCCTGCACCCCTGGGACCCCGAGATGCTCCCCGAGGCCACCTCTGCTCCTGCAGGGTGACAGCCACCCCCAGCACAGCCGGCCGGTGCAGTGTAAAGAACTCGTGGATCCCGCGGTCCGCGCGCCTCAGCGACCGTGGGGGAGACGCCCGCAGCCCGCCTGGCCTGCTCAGCTGCGCTGCACGGAGCCACTCCCAGCCCCTCTGCCCAGCCTCTAAGACACTAAGTACCGTTAGCAGTCAGAAGCAGGAGACCGAGACGGGAAACCTTCCTGGGTTACTATGCGCTTGCGACTGATTCCTTAGTTTTTTATCATTTTGAACTTTATGGAATACACTGGCAGCCAGAATGCCACCCGGGGAAGGCACCAGCACAAAATGCACCCCAACCTTAGCCAAGGCTGTCAAGGAAGGCTGTGCGACTAGTTCTGATTACAATGGATGTTTGTCATGTAAGCCCCGACTATTTTTTGTTCTGGAAAGAATTGGCATGAAGCAGATAGGAGTGTGTCTCTCTTCATGTCCAAGTGGATATTATGGAACTCAATATCCAGATATAAATAAGTGCACAAAATGTAAAGCTGACTGTGATACCTGCTTCAACAAAAATTTCTGCACGAAGTGTAAAAGTGGATTTTACTTGCACCTTGGGAAGTGCCTTGACAATTGTCCAGAAGGGCTGGAATCCAATAACCACACCATGGAGTGCATCAGCACTGTGCACTGCAAGGCCAGTGAATGGAGTCCTTGGAGTCCATGCATGAAGAAGGGAAAAAGGTGTGGCTTCAAAAGAGGAACTAAGGGGCCGGTGAGATGGCTCAGCGGCTTAAGCGCCTGCCTGGCAAGCGCGAGGGCCCGAGTTCGACTCCCAGAACCCACATACGAAAAAGGGGCCGGTGATATCGCTCAGCGGCACGGGCGCCTGCTGGCGCGCGAGGTCCTGAGGTCGACCCCCCGGTACCCACAAAAAAAAAAAAAAAGAGGAACTGAGGGGGCCAGGGATATAGCTCAGCGGCACAAGCACCTGCCTCGCAAACGCAAGGTCCTGAGTTCGATTCCCGGTACCAGAAAAAAAAAAAAAAAGAGGAACTGAAACTCGGGTTCAAGAAATAATTCAGCACCCTTCAGCAAAGATAACCTGTGTCCTCCTAAAAGTGAGACAAGAAAGTGTACAGTGCAGAGAAAGAAGTGTCAGAAGGGAGAACGAGGAAAAAAGGGGAGAGGAAAAGAAAAAAACTGAATAAAGAAGAAAGAAGCAATTCCTGACAACAAAGGTCTGGAATCCAGCAGAGACACCCCAGAACAACGAGAAAATAAAGACAAACAGCAGCAGAAGAAGAGAAAAGCCCAAGATAAACAACAGAAATCGGTATCTGTCAGCACTGTGAACTAAAGGGTCCCATGAGATTAGTGTAGACTCTGATGCTGCTGTCTCAACCAGATGCCCAGGAAAGGTGCCATAGCCACTGGGACCAGAGGTGAACAACATATCAGTTACTCCTCTGTCTAGACAACATTCCAAATAGTTGTATATTCTTCATACAGGCATAGCTAACAACAGAGAGCCAGAAGTTCAAAGAAGGGATACTTTCACATGGTTGTCTTATGTGCTTCTGTGCATTTTTAGAAGAGACTTTGTACATAATTATCAATAAGCTATAAGCTGTTATCAACATAATGATGACATCTGGAGAAGAAACATCTTTTCCCTATTAAAAAAAAAATATTTTTCCAGCTACTGTTTTAAGAAGTGAAAGATAATTCTGCAAATTCAAAGATGTAGTAACCCTTCAAAACAAATAGATCAGGGAGAGAAACATCACTCCAAGGACAGTGCAGTTTTGTTGGGGAGCTCTAGAGAGCTCACAATTAGGGCCTGCCATTTGGAATTATAGAATTTATCACACAGGAGCAACTTTGTCCTAGATGTGTTAAGATTACTTCTATTGCTCTCATCCCATGTGTCTGCAAGAAACACAAGCATGCACACCAGAGTTAAATATTCTGTGTGGGATTGGAGGAAGGCAAAATGTGAAAGAAATCATAGAGTTGGAGATTCCCTTTGTGCTTTACAAAACTGTGAAGGGTCGTGATCACCTGGAACAGGTCTCCAATCTATGGCAGCACTACTGGGTCAGCCTCTGCTGCCCCTCGGGTTGCATAAGTCTGTAAACATGTACCTGTAACTTTCTTCCAAAAACAATCACACTTATTAGGAGGAAATTCTGACTTCACAGAAAACAAAAAAAAACAGAGTAAGGAGAATATACCATGTTTGCAAAGTCATGTGTTTCCTTTCTCTCTCAATGAGGAAAGAAACAGTTTTATTACTTGCTTACTGGTCCACCTGGAACTGAAAGGAATACTGCTTTCTAACACAGTGTGTCTAGTAAGGGAGAAAGCCACCACAAAAAATATATTTGTTAATAGATTAAAAAAAATTATGGACAGAGAAAAACAAGCCCCCACAATCAATCAATTTGCAAATCAATCAATTTGCAAATTTATTTTTTCACTGCCTTAAATTACCACAGAAAGACTATGGAACAGGAGGGTGGTAGCGAATGAACTTACCAAATGAAGTTTGTCCTGAGAATTCTACTACTGTACAAGGTTTCACAAGGAAATCTGCAAAAGAAAAGTTATTTTATAATGGCAAATATCCTAAGAACCAAGTTAACCCACTTAGGTCTCCCTACAAGTCTTTCGTCTACAGTAATATTATAGATAGCTAAATAAGATAGAAATATAGTAGGCAGTCAGACAGGGCTGGGCCCTCGATGGAGTCAGTGCAAAAGATGAGCATCCATCAGGACTGTGGCTGGAAGCGCATCTGAAGATTAAAGTAACAGTGGCTAGTTTTACATACTTCCCTAATGGATGAACGGAGGCTTGGGATTATTGGTATCACGCTTTTGAAATTTCTCATTTTCTCATTAGGACTTGACCATCCTCTCCCACCTACTAAGACTAAGACTAAGACTGTAAGACTAAGACTGCTAAGACTAAAGACAAGGCCAAAACTACAGATTATCAACCAAGGTTGACGATGTCACTCATGTACCCTTGCTACCATTATATCATTATTACCTAAGCAACTATACCTGCAATCTTATTGATCGATCATAATTCTGACCCACATTGTACCCTCCCCATGCTTTTGCTCTATAAAACTTCCTTTGAGAGGTGGGCTCATTGGCAATCCATTCAGGACCCCTCCTATCTCTTGGGAGCTAATTGTATTCCCCATTCCCCACTCCTATTCCCCATTCCTCTTCTCCAACAAATTTTCCTACTCTTAACCTCTATTGTTTCTTAGAATTCATTCTTCAACTTTGGGGAACACAAACTCAGTGTATCTGACATATAGAATTTTCCCTGTATCAGTAAGAATAACATGACAATAGATTTTTAGATTGCTGCAATATGGACTGTTTAGTCAACTACAAATAATACAATGTTTAACTGCAGAATGGATCCAGTCAGGCCTCAGCAAGCCTTCAGAATTGCTGAACTGTAAGAACAGAGCTTTCCAGGAACCTAAAGATACTCCTATTTAGGAGTTTTTCCTCAGGCACGCAAGCATAATTTCTGATAGCTTGACAGAAAAATCTTTCTCAGTGTAGGAACAGATAACTAAAAAAACTAAGATCACAGACACTAGGTTTGGACCTCCTAATTTAAGGTCTTTTGTACAAATAATTGGTTTCAGAGATCTTTTCGTTAACACAAAGAATTCAGGCAACAATCTGAACTTCACAGAAATGAAAGACCTAATTAACCATAATTCCTTTGTGGTAAGTTCTTTCAATATTTGCAGACATAATTCATCCTTTGGAACTGATTGTTTATATGACATGAAGTCACATAAATGAACAAGACTGTGCAGAACATCAAAACTCAAAAGAAGCCGGGCATGGTGGCGCATGCCTGTAATCCCAACACTCTGGAGGCTGAGGCAGGAGGATTGAGGCCATCCTGAGCTACATGAATGAATCCAAGGCCAGTTTGCACTACATAGCAAGACCCTGTCTCAAAAAAACCAAAATAACAAAAAAAAAAAAAAAAAAAAAAAAAAAAACCCAACTCTGAAGAATTAGCCAGGCATAGTAGTGCACTTCTGTAATCCTAGCACTTGTGAGGCTGATGCAAGGAGGAGCACAGCAAGTTCAAGACCAGCTTGGGCTACACTGTGAGTTCAAGGGCAGGCAGCCAGCCAGAACTGCATAAGAGACCTTGTCTCAAAAAAAAGAATTGCAAAAAAGACCATATTACTAAGAAATGAGGGGCAAATTCCAAGGAAGCTGGCTAGCTGTGATATGTAGATGTACATCCAGAAGGTAATCAGGAAGGAAAGGGATTAAGTTCAAGATACATACGAAGTCAATGGATGAGAATGAACTTATGGTGCTGTATTTAATTCAAGGAAATCACTATTGTAAGAATCATCTGACATGTTTTAGAAATTATTCAATTTATTCTGTCAAAAATGAGCAATTCAGGGCCGGTGAGATAGCTCAGCGGCATAAGCACCTGCCTGGCAAACGCAAGGTCCTGAGTTCGACTCCCGGTACCCACATACGAAAGAAGGGTCAGTGATATCGCTCAGCAGCACAGGTGCCTGCTGGCGCGCGAGGTCCTGAGTTTGACCCCCGGTACCCACAGAAAAATAATAAATAAAATTAAAAAAATAAAAATGAGCAATTCATTAATATAGAAGCATTTATGTAAAATTCACACAAGACGCCTATGAAGTTCCAAGACATGCACCAATTAAAGGCGGACTCAACAAAAAGGCTGAGACGAGTCAGCTTCAATGCTAGCAATAACTCCTCTTCCCAACAACCACAATGGATTATCTTGATTGAAAGGAAGCATATCAGTGTGAAACACTGCCAGGAAAATAAAAAATTGTCTTCATGTCTCCAAGGGTCTTGCCAGATAAGGACCATGAAAAGGTGAGTCTGAAAGAAGCTCTCTGGTACCAGATGTATTCCTCAGAGTAAAAGTAGTTGTGTTTAGATGACCTGGAAAATTTACATACTTATAGCAGTAGAATATGATTGTGCTAAAGCTAAACAATTAGCTAAAAGATCTAATTATCAAGGATATTTGAACATTTGAGGAACTAATGAACAAATAGCCAGGGATACGAGGGTGGAGCAGGGGGTTAGTTAACCTTAAGTTAATCTTTAGTGTTAAGGTTACCCTTAAGTTTCATCACCAAAGAAGATATAACAAATCTTTCTGACGTTATTTGAATTAAGACATACATTTTTTTTGCCATAACAGTATACTACATAGACATGATTTTATATACTGTAAGACATAATCCTAAAAAGAATGTAAATATCAATATACTTGAAAATTAAATAGTATGATATTAGTGATTACTATAACTAGCTTTATTGGAGAAGTGAACCCAGGATGACATACTCAAAGTCCCTTTGTAAAAGATAATGAAGTAATGACTAGAGGAAGACATGGAGGCCGTGAGGAGGCCAAGAAGAAATTGACATATTCAACACCTACACAGAGTAGTTTATGTGATCACCTATGTATTATCTATCACACTGGCTTCAAGAGAGCAAAGAAGTGTAACAATACAAACTATTTACACAGCATTAAAAAGAAAAATAAGCAGGGAGTATAGCTCAGTGATAAGAGTACAGTACTGTCCTGGGTTTGGTCCCTAGTACCAAAACAAAACAAAACCACACAATTACAAAAACAAATCAGGCTTTTGTTCTGTTTTGTTTTTTGTCTTGTTTTGAGACAGGGTCTCACTACGTAGTTCAGGCTGGTCTTGAACTTACTACGTATACCAGGCTGGCCTCAAACTAACAGTGGTCCTCCTGCCTCAACCTCTCAAGTGTTGGGATTACAGCTGTGTGTAAATCAGGTTTAAACCAAATAAACAAGGAAAAACCAAGAGACTCAAATCAGGCCTCCTAAAATGTTCAGGAATGGAAGGGGGAAAACAGTTAGCACTTTTTGGCTGAGATATGTTTTTAAGAAAAACATACCCTTATCTCACTTTTTTTTGTGTGTGTGGGTACCGAGGGTCAAACTCAGGACCTCGCGCTTGCGAGCAGGTGCTTGTGCCACTGAGTGATATCACCAGCCTTTTCTTTCCTTTGTATGTGGGTACTGGGAGTCGAACTCAGGACCTCACTGGCAGGACCAGGCAGGCGCTTACGCCACTGAGCTATCTCACCGGCCCTATCTCATTTTTCAAATGCAGGATAATTAAGAGTTCAAAACTTTAAGAAGGCAACATTAAATAAGTTTTAAAGAACCTTATTTTTCACTGATATAAAAACAAATAAAGCCGGGAGTAGTGGTGCACACCTGTGATCCCAGAACTCAGGCGGCTGAGGCAGGAGGATCGCCAGGTGTTCAAGGCCAGCCTGGGCTACATAGTGAGTTCAAGGCCAGCCTGAACTACATAGTGAGACCCTGTCTTAAAAACAAACAAATTCAGAGAGATAAAGAAGGTCACTATATCCTTGTAAAGGGAACAATCCAAGAGGAAGTGATAACAATCATAAATAATATATGCAACAAATACCAGTGCACCCAACAATATAAAACAAATACTAATGGACATGAAAAATCAAATAACCACTAATATAAATGTATTGGGGGATCTCAATACTCCACTGTCACAAAAAGACAGATCAACTAGACAAAAAATCAACAATGAAATATTACAACTGAACCAAACTTTGGAACAAATGGACTTAGTAGATGTCTACAGAGTGTTCCACCCCACAACATCAGAATACACATACTTCTCAGCTGCACATGGGACATTCTCCAAAATAGACCACATACTAGCTCATAGAACCTGCTTAAGTAAATGCAAAGGAATTGAAATTATCCCATGTATATTATCAGACCATAGTGCAATGAAATTGGAAATCAATGGCAAAAGAAACCACAAGAATTCGCTAAACACATGGAAATTAAATAGCACCCTACTGAACAACCAACGGGTCACAGATGAAATTAAAGAAGAAATTAGACAGTTTCTGCAACTGAATGATAATGACAGTACAACATACTGGAACTTACGAGATACAATGAAAGCAGTCCTAAGAGGGAAATTTATAGCATTAAATTCCTATATCAGGAAAACAGAGCAAGCACAAATAAACAACCTAATGGTGAACCTCAAACTTCTAGAAAAAGAAGAGCAGGCTAAGCCAAAAGCTCGTACAAGGGAGGAAATTATAAAGATCAGAGCAGAAATTAACATATTGGAGACTAAAAATACAAAGAATCAACGAATCAAAGAGTTGGTTCTTTGAAAGATTAAATAAAATCGACAAACCCTTATCCAACCTTATTAAAAAAAGGAAAGAAAGTACTCAAACCCACGCAATTAAGAACGAAAAGGGTGATATCACAACGGACCCTGCAGAAATCCAGAAGATCATCTATACCTACTTTGAAAACTTGTATTCTAATAAGATGGAAAATGCAGAAGAAATGGACAGATTCCTAGATACATATGAATTACCAAAGCTCAACCAAGAAGATATAAAAATCCTAAATAAACCAATAACAATCAATGAAATCAAAGATGTAATTAAAAACCTCCCAACAAAGAAAAGCCCAGGCCCTGATGGATTCACTGCTGAATTCTACAAGAAATTTAGAGAAGACCTAACACCACTACTTCTCAAACTCTTTAATGAAATTGAAAGGGAAGCAGTACTCCCAAATTCATTCCTGGAAGCAAGCATTACCCTGATACCAAAACCAGAGAAGGACCCAACTAAGAAAGAGAACTACAGACCAATCTCCCTAATGAACATAGATGCAAAAATCCTCAATAAGATAGTGGCAAACAGAATGCAGCAAATCATTAAGAAGATTATACACCATGACCAAGTTGGATTCATCCCAGGGACGCAGGGATGGTTCAACATACGTAAATCAATAAATGTAATACACCATATTAACAGAACCAAGGACAAAAATCATATGATCATCTCAATAGATGCAGAGAAAGCTTTTGACAAAGTCCAGCACCCATTCATGATAAAAACCCTACAGAAAATTGGAATAGAGGGTCTTTATCTCAATCTGATAAAAGCTATCTATGACAAACCAATAGCCAATATCATACTAAATGGACAAAAACTGAAAGCCTTCTCTCTAAAATCAGGAACAAGACAAGGATGTCCACTGTCCCCACTCTTATTCAACATAGTCCTGGAAACTTTAGCCAGAGCAATTAGACAAGAGAAAGAAATAAAAGGAATTATGATTGGAAAGGAAGAAGTTAAATTATCATTATTTGCAGACGACATGATACTCTACATAGAAGACCCCAAAAACTCCACTAAAAAATTGCTAGATTTAATAAGCAAATTCAGTAGTGTAGCTGGATACAAAGGCAACACTCAAAAATCAATAGCCTTCCTGTACACTAATAACAAACTCACTGAGAGAGAAATTAGGGAAACAACACCTTTCACAATCACATCTAAAACAATGAAATACTTAGGAATCAATCTCACAAAGGAAAAAAAAGACCTATACACTGAAAACTACAGTACTCTGAAAAAGGAGATTGAAGAGGATATCAGAAAATGGAAAGATATCCCTTGCTCCTAGATAGGAAGAACCAATATAGTGAAAATGGCCATACTTCCAAAACTGTTATACAGATTTAATGCAATTCCAATCAAAATTTCAACAACATATCTCACAGAATTAGAGAAAACAATCCTAAAATTCATCTGGAACCAGAAGAGACCTAGAATAGCAAAGGCAATTCTGGGCAACAAAAGCAAGGCAGGGGTCATCACGATCCCTGATTTGAAATAATACTATAAAGCTACTGTGATAAAAACAGCGTGGTATTGGCAAAAAAACAGACCTGAAGATCAATGGAATAGAATAGAAGATGCAGAAACAACTCCAGACATACTAAGTCACCTTATCTTTGACAAAGGTGCCAAACACATTCACTGGAAGAAAGATAGCCTCTTTAATAAATGGTGCTGGAAAAATTGGCTCTACACATGCCGAAGATTAAAATTAGACCCATATCTTTCACCGTGCACTAAACTAAATTCAAAATAGATCAAAGAACTAAATATTAAAACAGAAACATTAAATCTCCTGGAAAATAGAATAGGTAAAACTCTTGAAGACATTGGTATAGGCAAAGACTTTATGAATAAAACCCCCATCGCACAGGAAGTATCACAAAGAATCAACAACTGGGATCTCATGTTATTAAAAAGCTTTTGCACAGCAAGAGAAACCACCAACAGAGTGAAAAGACAACACACAACATGGGAAAAAATGTTTGCCAGCTGTTCCTCAGACAAAGGATTACTATCGAGAACATATAAAGAACTCAAAAAAATCAGACCTCCCAAATTTAAAGACCCAATCCAAAAATGGGCATCTGAGATGAATAAACACTTCTCAGATGAAGAAACACAAATGGCAAATAAATATATGAAAGAATGTTCAACATCACTAGTCATTCGAGAGATGCAAATTAAAACAACACTGAGATTCCATCTCACCCCAGAAAGAATGGCTATTATAAAGAAATCAACTAATAACAAATGCTGGAGGGGCTGTGGGGAAAAAGGAACCCTTCTCCACTGTTGGTGGGAGTGTCGACTGGTGCAGCCACTGTGGAAATCCGTGTGGAGACTCCTCAAAATACTAGGATTGGAGGTCCCATTTGACCCAGCTATTCCCCTTCTGGGTATCTTCCCAGAAGAATTAAAAACATCGTACCACAGCGATATATGTGCACCCATGTTTATAGCAACACAATTTGTAATAGCTAGATCATGGAAACAACCCAAATGCCCATTAACCGAGGAATGGATAAAAAAGATGTGGTATTTCTATACAATGGAGTACTACTCAGCCATAAAGATAAACTGGAAACTTTTATAGGTAAATGGATGCAACTTGAGAAAATACTCACTAGCGAAATAAACCGGATGCACATTTGTAAACATCGTATTGTCTCCCTAGTATAAAAATGCAATTTCACTGTGACTATTCTATTCCTTAGTCTTCTATTTTTACCTAGCTTTTACATGGCTTAATCTTATACTGAGTAATATTTTTCTCCAAAAGGTATTTGTACATTCTCTAATTCTTGAGTTTGTTAATACATGAAAATGTTTACTTGTTGTCTTTAAAAAAAAATAAAAAAAATAAAAAGAATCAAAGAAAGATTAAAAAAATAGATTTTACTGTATACTGAATATAAAAAAACAAACCACAATTCAAGTATAGAGACAGTAATAACTCAAAGGTGTTAAATTTTAAGAAGCAGCTTTGGGCCCGGTGAGATGGCTCAGTGGTGTAAGCGCCTGCCTGGCAAGCGCGAGGGCCCGAGTTCGACTCCCGGATCCCACATACTGAAAAAAGGGGCCGGTGATATCGCTCAGCGGCACGGGTGCCTGCTGGCACACGAGGTCCTGAGGTCGACCCCCAGTACCCACAAAAAAAAAAAAAAAAAAGAAGCAGCTTTACAGCCAGGCATAATGAGTGGCATTTGCCTATAGTCACAGCTACTCCAGAGGCTGAAGGAGAAAGATCACTCCAGTGTACAGCCTGGGAGGAGGGGGTCCCCCACTGCTGCTGTATTATGTTTTTTCCTGCTTTTTAATGTTTCATTTATGTTTATTAACTTTTCAAATATTCGACACTTAGTATGTTGGGTAGAATTAGTCCATGGTGAGGAAACACTTTTTTTTTTTTTTTTTTTTTTTTTTTTTTGAGACAGAGTCTTGTTCTGTAGCACAGGCTGGCCTCAAACTCATGGTTGATCCTCCTGCCTCCACCTCCTGAGTGCTGGGATTACAGGTGTGCACCAGCACACCTGGCAAGGGAGATGTATTTATAAGATGAGTAAAACTATGGTTTAAGCTTACTCCTCGAACCTCAATTCCTGCTGACAAGTATAAATTAAAACAGACACAAGGATGGGGCCGGTGAGATAGCTCAGTGACATAAGTGCCTGCCTGGCAAGCGCGAGGTCCTGAGTTCGACTCCCAGTACCCACATACGAAAAAAGGGCCAGTGATATCGCTCAGCAGCACAGGCGCCTGCTGGCACGCGAGGTCCTGAGTTGGAACCCCGGTACCCACAAAAAAATAAAATAAAATAAAATAAAATAGACACAAGGAAAGAATTCAAAAGAATGGCTGCATTCCCTTATGCTACATGGTGGGGGTATACTCATCCCACAAATATTTTGGAGGGCGGGTGATATAGCTCAACAGCATAAGCACCTGCCTGGCAAGTGCGAGGTCCTGAGTTCGGTTCCCGGTACTCACATAAAGAAAAAAAGGAAAAAAAAAAAAAAATATATATATATATATATATATTGGAGTGGTGGGTACTATTGCAGGCAACACTGGTAATGCAGCAATAAATAAAGTTCCTATCCTTACACAGTGGCCATTCTAGTATCAGCCATGACCCTTTCACAGGCCTGAATGATCACAGTGTGACTTTTCCCCTACTTATGACTATGCTTTGAAATAGATACAATAATACATATAAAACTAAGTCAGTATTCTGGTTCAGTGAGACCTCCAAGCAATATGTTCAAAAGCAACAACAGAAGCTAGGTGTCTTTTCTACCTCTTTGGAAACAATAAGGGCTAGGAGTATTTAGAGTCCCCAGTGCAACTTTATGATCAGTATGCTGCAGTTCTCTGCCAGCTGTGGGTCACAGATAAGAAGCTAAAATCATTTCCTTAACAAAACAAAACACCCAGGGGTGGGGGGAATCCAGTAAATTGTCACTGGACTTCATGTTATGATCACATCTACCCTGGTAATACAAGTCTCTTGAACTTGGTGATAATGTCATTATGATTAGCAAAAGCTCCATTTTGATAATGACCAAAAGGCCAATTTTGTCTAATTCTGTAACCACATTAGTGGTACAGAGTGTGTGTCTCATTAGTTACATAAATTGATTTTTTAACATGTGTCAGGATTCTGAATACATTCCTCAAAGGAGGCGCTGCAAAAGAGAATTTGAAACAGGTCATTTATCTTCATTTAATGGTTCAAATGATGACAGCTGATTTTCTAAATGTAGATGCCCAAAAGTGAGCAAAGCAATTATGCTCTGGTATTTTTAAAAAGTAAGATTTGATGATTGCACTTCATAAGCACCTCATTCCTTTGCACATCTCCAGAAAATAGACGAGAGAAAGCCTATGTTCTCAGAAAAGATCAAATGATCAAACCAATAAATCTGACTGGTACTCCTTAAAGTCACTTATTTTACAATTATTCTTTTAAACTTAGTTTTTGTAAAGAGGTGGGGCTGGGTAAAGATTAAAACCAAAGAACAACATATAAAAATCTGCTTTTAAAAAGGTAAACATTTTAATGTTAATACAGAAAGTAGAGATGCTTTGTTCTGATTGGCTCTTTATAATCACCTATGCAGAACACAATCATTCATACTTTAACTCAGATGTAATAAACCATTAATAGGATTATGAGAAAGTTCTATGAGTAATCTGTAGTGTTATTTTATGACTCCATGTCCCTGGTGAAAGATCACAAGAGAGGCATCATTTTACTACTGAAATTAATTAAAAATCTTATTTTACAAGCCAGCACACTTAGATTCACCATTTGAAATGAAATGTTTCTTACCTCCTAATAAAAAAAAACAATTTAGCAGAACAAAAGAAATATTTAAGTCTCAACTGTTAAGAAGAAAAGAAGGTAGGAAATTTTGCATTCAATCACTAAAAATTAACCGAATTAAAAGCTAAGCAGAATCATTTTACCTAAGTGCCAGGCAGAGGTAGTTCAATACTTATAAGTGTTATGGAAAGATCAGAAAGCCTAGCTACAACCTCATAAAAAAGTTTCCTGACATTTGTTCTTTTGACTAGTTCCAAGGTCTACCTTTGGGAAGGTAAATTCCCACACACTCATTAATATATCTTCCTACTTGCTTTTTTCTAGTAAAAGGAAAGAGGTTAACTGTGGTCCTTTCACCTCTTCTGCTCTTTCTCCTTTTCCCTAACCCCAACTCACAGTCCTTACCCACCAATTCATAGAGCAAATGTTCTATTAAAAAAAGATTCAAATTCCAAAAGCTCATAGAAACTTACAATCTTGTAATGACTTCTATCCTTCTCAACATATATATCTTAGCACTAAACCACCAAATCTATCACTCCTGTCTCCTATCATTCAAAGCATAAAATTTTAATTGAATTTTCTTACACAAAAGACCCAAAATGACCAACCTCTATGAAGATGTGTAATTTTACAAAATAGGTTCCCAAAAGGGGTTTTGGATAAGTCCTCTATTTAAAGCTATTTCTTATGTACTCAAAAGATATCAATGAAGATATGGTAATGAAGACCTAAAATGTGGATTTTTTTTTCCCCCCAGAGACAGGATCTTATTATGTAGCTTAGGCTCACTATGTAGGCCAGGCCAGTCTTGAACCCACAGTAATGCTCCTGCCTAAGTCTCTCAAGTGCTGGGATTATAGGTGTGTGTCACCACACCTGGCTTAAAATGTGTTTTGTTTTTTTTTTTTAAATATGCGGGCACCGGGAGTCAAACTCAGGACCTCACGCTTGCCAGGCGGCTTATGCCGCTGAGCTATATCACTGGCCCAAAATGTGCTATTTTTTAAAGGCAACTAAAATTCTAGGCAAATTTTATAATAAAAGTTTTCTCAATGACATTCTGAAACCTGTCAAATTTATACTACTTATGCTAATATGCTTTCCTTTTGAATTCTGAAATAAAGTAAAAAACAAGTCTTCAAATCCTACTCTAACACCATCCCCTTTTCCTCTCTCAACTGTAAAAGATGTTTCTTTTGCAGGACAAACAATATCAGTCTGAAGGTCAGTTTGCCATAGGAATTCATATGCCACATGTAAATGGGCATGTATTTCTTATTTTGCGTAGGAACTTGAGATGCTGAAGACCAATTCTAGAAACAATTTGGAAGTAACTACACAAAAAATAGCTATCAGTACCCCAACCCAGCTAATCTGCATATTGCCTATTAGTAAATCAATATTTTATTAGGAATACTAACATTCCTCTCCAGTTCTATAAACAAACAGACTCAAAGTTCTGGCTTCTTCTGCTTAGTTTTATGCAGACTAATAGGCATAAACAAAAATAACTGTCCTAAGGCATGGTCAAGGAGCAAAAAGCTGTATAATAATGCAGATTATCCTTTAAGTACACAATTAAACAAAAAGAAGAAATACACTTGAATTTTTTATTGCTATCATTACAATTAAAAACTGTTCACCTCCAGTGAGCTAGAAGCACATTTGGAGGAGACAAAAAAAAATTTTTTTTTTTTTTGTGGGTACCGGGGGGTCGACCTCAGGACCTCGCGTGCCAGCAGGCGCCCGTGCCGCTGAGCGATATCACCGGCCCCTTTTTCGTATGTGGGTTCCGGGAGTCGAACTCGGGCCCTCGCGCTTGCCAGGCAGGCGCTTAAGCTGCTGAGCCATCTCACTGGCCCCCGGAGGAGACAAAATTTTAAAAACAGAGGCAGTGTGAAATAAAAAGAGCTTACTCTTTCACTGGCCTAGTTAAAATTTATATACTGGCAATTAGGTAGGGAGCTATTCATATTTCTGAAAATAAGCCCAAAAAACTCAAGTAACTTCCAATAATCACACGTCGCCATGTGGGCTCTGTTTACATGGTAAGGTGAAATACCTATCTCTTTCTAAGCAGTTTTCCTTAGATTATTAAATGGCCAAGAGATCAGAAATTGTCTTAACCTGAACATTATCTTCAACACATTCCCAGAAAAAGACCCACCCTTTTTAAGCTAGCAATATTTATCTCCTGTAAACAGAAGGATACATGTTGACTGCTATCCAAATATACAGGATATAGGAAGATATGGAACTTCTTCAGCTAAAGCCAAAAAGTAGAATTCACTGACATTCTTCACTTAAAAAAAAGGAAGGCAAAGTACTAAGTTAAATAAGGGCTAAAAAACAGTTGTTACGTAACAGAGATTTATCCCATGTGCCGTTAAGTAACTGAACCAGGCTTGTCTGAATTTTTGAGTTGTTAACAACTCAAAAATTCAGACAAGCCTGGTTCACACTGAAGACAAAAACCAAACCTTGACTTTAAATTCTTTAATCAAACTGGGCACAGTGGCACATGCCTGTAATCCCAGCACTTGAGAGCCTGAGGCAGGAGGATCACTGAGTTCAAGGCCAGCCTGGGCTACATAGTGAGTCCAAGGCCAGCCTGAATTAGAGGGAGACCCTGTCTCAAAAATCCTTTTTAGGGCCGGTGAGATGGCTCAGCGGCTTAAGCGCCTGCCTGGCAAGCGCGAGGGCCCGAGTTCGACTCCCGGAACCCACATACGAAAAAAGGGGCCGGTGATATCGCTCAGCGGCACGGGTGCCTGCTGGCGCGCGAGGTCCTGAGGTCGACCCCCCGGTACCCACAAAAAAAAAAAAAAATCCTTTTTAAAAAATTCTCTAATCAAAACCTGTTAATCAAAAAGCTGGAAGTGGCAGGGTTTTTTTTTGAAAGGTACATTAGCTAAATCAAGTAGGACCTGGGTTCCATGGGGGTGGGCGGGGGATAAGAACTATTTAATTGAGGGGGGATCCAATTAGAATCCAATTAGTAGCAATACCACATTTCCAAAGTCAACTTGATAATGATTCTTGCATTTTCCTATAAGAAAATCGTCAGAAGAAATATCTGAAAAAAGAAAGAATAAAGCATCTATTCAAGCTCTCTATTAAAACATCAGGCCTACAACTGAACACATCCTCATATTCTGTACTACTTTTTAGTCAGGACATACATGTATACTAAAATACAAGGAAATAAAAATACCTCAGAAAGAATTCACAATTTCTCTTTTCTGATGATTTACGTCCTCAACTGTTTCCTTACATACATCTAACCTAAACTTCATATTCTACAGCATATAGTTATTTTTTCAATGCCTGTACTCTAATTATCAGTGCTTCCATGGTGTGGTATACATACCACCGATTATACCTGAAATGATTTAAATGAAAACAGACTCTTAAAAAAAAAAAAAAAAAAAAACTACATTTAGGCTAATGAACACGCGAAAAAATTCTACGTTTTGAATCTAAGATGTCATTGAATTGAAGACACGCCATTAAATTTGCACACCACTAAGAAAAAAATTTTGTCAACTATAACTTGCCGTTGTTTTTAAGATACATTCCCACTGGGCATACTGATCCTCAAAAATTCAGGTAGCTAATTTTAGAGGTTTAGATGACACTGTCCTTTATGCTAATAATTTTTTTTTTGGAGACAGGGTCTCACTATGCATCCCAGGTTGGCCTCGAACTTACAGTGATTGTCAGCCTCCCAAGTGTTAGGATTACAGGCATGCACCATCACACCAATTCAAATTCTTCATATATAGAAACTGCTACCTGTGATTTCCTTAGGATGCTTTGTTTCCTAATCTGTTTTCAAAGATCTAATTTTCCAACCCATTAACAGTTTGAAATGATTCATTCATGAGCAAGCCTGTTGTGGTTTATATCCAGATGCCCTCCCACCCCAGCCTCATGTACTCAGAGGAGGGGGCTATTGGAAGGTGACTGGATTATGGGGGCATTATAACTGGGTTGCTGTTAGCAGGCAGGTCACTATGAGTGTGACCTGAAAGTGTTTATCTCTCCCCCCACCTCCTCCCTTCTCTCGCTCTGCTTCCTGACCACAATGAGGTTAGCAGCTTTCTTCCTCCCAGGCTCCTGCTACCATGCCTACCATGGGAGAACTGAAACTTCCAAAATATAAACCAAAATAAATTTCTCATCCATTTAAGTTTTGAGGATTAGGTATTACGTAACAGTGATGAGAAAGTGACCAAGACAAAGCCTGATCAGAGCCACAGGCAACAGTATCAGACCTTCTGCTACACAAATGATAAGTTTCTCTGAAGGTTTTGACCACCACCAGAGAGCCCCCCACCATTTTCAGCTACTCTGACTGCTACTGCTAGCATAGAACCGAGAACAATCTCCTCTGGGCTGTTAATCCAGCATCTTTAATTCTACATTTTCTAAACAGAATCCATCTCTGCCTCCTTCCCCCCTACCATAGCTTCTTTTCTTAATACTCCCCTGGGAATCAGAGTCATTCTAGCTCTTTCAGGCTAGGAACTATCTGACTTAATATATTTCCAATAAAATCTGACACCAATTTCCATTACTTTCTTTAAAAGGTCCAGTTTCCTATACTCACCCTTCCATTCCATATCACCAATGTCACCACCACTTGGTCCAGAAAAATGATTCTGAAACATTTGTTAAATTTAATTAGAGCTTAATTACCAATAATAATAATAATCACAGAAGTCTTACAACAGAATTTACAAAAAAACTGGTTCTAGTCAATTCTTCTTTTAATATCCCCTGACAAACCTCCTTCGGTAGATTTCCTAAAAAGTCCCTGCTCAAAAAATTATGCCCTTGGGGCCGGTGAGATGGCTCAGTGGCGTAAGCGCCTGCCTTGCAAGCGCGAGGGCCCGAGTTCGACTCCCGGATCCCACATACGAAAAAAGGGGCCGGTGATATCGCTCAGCGGCACGGGTGCCTGTTGGCGCACGAGGTCCTGAGGTCGACCCCCCCGGTACCCACAAAAAAAAAAAAAAAATTATGCCCCTATGGTTGGTGTGGTGGCATACATATGTAATCCCAGCACTGGGGAGGCTGAGGCAGGAGGACTGTTATGAATTTGAGGCCAATCTGTGCTGAGACCCTGTCTCAAAAAAAAAAAAAGGCCCTATAACACATATATCCAGACTGAACAATGTTGAACTCCTTTTTAAGTTTTTCATCTATGTTACTGATATACTTTTGCCTGATTTACTCAGCCCATTTTATATACATGGATAAGTCCTATGTATCTTCAATTCTTGACTTGAAAATATTACTATGAAAGCTCCCCTGCAGAGTTCATTGCACAATTTCAATGTAGCTCTTTCAATTTATAACACTTGCTACATGTAAAATATATAAAGAACTACAATTCGACAACACAAAAACAAAAAATGGGTAAAGGACTCGAGTAGATGTTTCTCCAAAGAAGTTAGTATGGTCATTAAACAACATAAAAAGATCCTTGATATCACTAGTCATTAGGGAGATGTAAATCAAAACAGTATTATACTACTTCACACTTATTAGAATGGTTATTATCAAAATAGTAGAAGACTGTTAACTAGGATGTTGGATATTAGAACCCTAGTGCATTGCTCTGGAGAATGTAAAATGGTGCAGCCACTGTCAAAACCAATGTGGCAGTTCCTTAGAAAATTAAAGAATGACTATATGTAGCCAGGTGTGGTGGCACATTCCTGTAATCCCAGCACACAGGAGGCTGAGGCAGGAAGATCTCATGAGTCTGAGACCAGCCTGGGTTACACAGTGAGTTCAAGCCTGAACTATAAAGCAAGACCCTGTCTTAAAAAAAAGATTTACTGTATGATTCAACTATTCCACTTCTGGGTTTATACCCCAAAGAAGGGAAATCAAGGACTCAGATTTCATATACCATTGTTCACTATTCCAAAGATAGAAATAACCTGAATGTCTATCAGCAGGTGAATTTAACAAAGTGTGGTATACACATTCAGCCTTTAGAAGAAGCATAATTCTTATACATGCTGTGTGTGAATGAACCTTGAAAATAATATGCTAAGCCAAATAAACCAGACACAAAAGAACAAATGTCATATAAGTTTGCTTATTTATGGTACTTAGAATAGGCAAATTCACACAATTAAAAATGCTGATTACCAGAGCCTGAGGGAAAGAAGTACAGGAGAGTTAAAGATTAATGGGTACAGAATTGCAATTTGAGATGATCAAAAATATCTGGAATGGGGGCCGGTGAGATGGCTCAGTGGCTTAAGCGCCTGCCCGGCAAGCGCGAGGGCCCGAGTTCCACTCCCGGAAGCCACATACGAAAAAGGGGCCAGTGATATCGCTCAGCGGCACGGGCGCCTCCTGGCGCGGGAGGTCCTGAGGTCGACCCCCCGGTACCCACAAAAAAAAAAAAAAAAAAAAAAAATCTGGAATGGATAGTGGTGATGGCTGCACAACAGTGTGAATGTACTTAAGGCCATTAAACTGCACACTTAAAATTGATTAAAATTATGAATACTGGCTGTATTTTACCATAATTTAAAAAGAAAAAGTATAGTTTAGACATTTGAAGTTTATCAGTTGTCTCTCAAGTATTTTTAGATAACTAGATCATTCATAAAACTTTCTAAAGATTTTAAAGAAATAATAAACTGCATACTTTGAAATACAATTAGTCTTGTATGTAACATGATTATTCATAATGGGAACAGGTCTGTGGAAAGGAAGCAAGAAATAATATCTTTTAACTTTAGGAAAGATTGTATTTATTCATGGTGGCACACTCATGCATGGGGACAAACATATCTTACTGCTCAATAGTGCACAACAGACTGAAGTGGGTTATATTCATCATTAATGTTTGTCAGGATATGGGGGGGAGGGAGAGAAATGGATTGGTTTTATAAAGAGTTTAGGGTGAGACTGCTATTTAATGTTGTCAGTAGTATAGATGGCAAAATAGGCAGTATGATTATTAAGTTCACACATGGCTTAGCCTCTGGAGAATAGAATTAGAGTTCAGAATTATCTTGACAAGTGACAAGAGGTTGTAAAAGGTAAAGTTTTTTTTGTCAAACAGTATTTTGTAGACAGTGGATAACTAAACTATTAATGAAAATACAGTACAGTGGGAGAGTGAATCTGTATAAGGCCTGTACTGTTCTTTGAAAAATATAACAGGACATGTATATAAGAAATATAAGCTGGGTGTGGGAGCACATGCCTGTAATCCCAGCACTCTGGAAGCTGAGGCAGGAGGATCACTGTGAGCTCAAGGCCAGCCTGTGCTACACAGTTCAAGGCCAGCCTGAAGTACATAGTGAGACTCTGTCTCAAAAAGACAGAAAAGAAAGAAAGAAAGAAAGAAATATATTACTAGTATACAAGGTCTCCTTACTTGCTTTCTTCTTATGAGCAATGTACTTAACATTAAATTTAGCAAAAATAATGAGTTTATTTAATGGAGTGGCAGTATGGTATAGAAGTTTACAATTGCATCTGTCAAGCCCAAAACACCTGCATTTGACTTCTGTTTTTTCTTCACCTAGCTGATAAAACCTTAGGAAAGTTACTTCTCTCTATATAACTTTTTTGGCTACATATATTCATATAAAGGAATATATATTCATGTATATTCATATATAGTACTTAAAGAGTGCATGACATGCAGGGAAGTGCTTAATAAACGGTAACCGTGGGCTGGTGAGATGGCTCAGCGGCATAAGCACCTGGCTGGCGAGCGCAAGGTCCCGAGTTCGACTTCCGATACCCACATACAAAAAAAAGGGCCGGTGATATCGCTCAGCGGCACGGGCACCTGCTGGCACGCGAGGTCCGGAGTTTGACACCCGGTACCCACCAAAAAAAAAAAAAAAAGGTAACCGCTAATAATAATAATACAAACTTAGCTGGTCATTCGGGTTATTAATGTGAGGTTAAATCTGTATGATGCTTGATTAGGAGTGTTTTTCTCTGTGTTCTTGCTGTTACTTTTTTTTTTTAATGTTATTTTTATTTTTAAAAAAAAACTTGGTAGGGGTCGGTGAGATAGCTCAGCGGCATAAGTGCCTGCCTGGCAAGCGCAAGGTCCTGAGTTCGCCTCCTGGTACCCACATAGGAAAAAAGGGCCGGTGATATCGCTCAGCGGTACGGGTGCCTGCTGGCGCTCGAGGTCCTGAGTTTGACTCCCAGTACCCAAAAAAAAAAAAAAAAACTTGGTAGATTAAAAAGCCTTACTCTTTGTGGGTCGCATACCACATATTACCATCATTCATGTTAATGCAGAACCATTCAGGTTCTTTTCCACTTACGGAAAACATGAAATAAACACATGATTGAAAAATTATCTTACCTTCAAGTTGAAACAAACTATAGTCTCACTTGTCTATGAACCTGTCAAATCCACCTTTGTTAACGCAAGAAATCTTGAGAAAGGGATAGAAAGGAAGCCACTTCCTGAGATTGAAGCAAAACTGTTAAATAAAGAATGGACCATAAGCCTGGCATGTTGGCACACGCCTGTAATCCCAGCACTTGGGAGGCTGAGGTAGGAGGATCGCCATGAGTTTGAGGCCAGCCTGGGCTACATAAACAAGTTCAAGGCCAGCCTGCACTACATAGCAAGACCCTGTCTCAAGAAAACCAAACAAACAAAAGGATGAACCATGAAAAGCAATGGCATGATCAGAGCAAGCTTGTAAGGCCTCTCAATTTTATACAGTCAGATGTCAATCCCTTATTATATAATTTGAAAATATTTTCTCTCCTTTCATCGTTGCACTCCTGACAGTATTTAGTGATGCACATAAGTTTTTTTATAATTTTTATGAAGTTTAATTTATCAATGTTTTTTCTTTGTTGATTGTACTTTTGGTATCATATCCAAGAAATCACTGCTAAATGCAATGTCCTGAAGATTTTCCAATATGTCTTCTAAACATTCTACAGTTTTAGCTATTGTGTTTAACTCTGATTCTCAATTACTCAGATACCTTTTAAAGTACGAATACCATGCTTCCAAATTAAGTAAACTTCTTAAAGTGAGACTTAGAATTTATAATATAGAAATAATCACAGATATGTAAGTATATATACAAAATGTTAAACAGTGGGAAATAGGTAAACTTATGTATCTATACAATGGGATAGTATGCCCTTCCAAATATGGGAGTGGGTGAGTAGTGACCCAGGCTGACCAAACTGTAGCCTACTCTCTTGATCACAAAATCCAAGGGGGAACCAATCAGAATCTTTCCCTTCTAGCAGCACTACGGTTCCCTACTAGCTGTGGGCTAAGGCACACTGGGATGCTATAGGAAATATACAAGGGCACTACAGGACTATTTAAATTTTTAGGAAAACAATAATAATGGACATCTAATGGATGACACAAACTACAATCTGAAATAATTCAGTTTCAACATTAGCTTACAAAACATTCCTTTCAATGATACTATTTGAACAAAGAGAAGCCTGAGAAAATCACACGAATGCCCAGAAAGATGCAAAGCTAGAGCATTTGAGATACTGCATGTCTCTTCCAGTCCTCAGCTGGAAATAGGTACCTGCTACAGTTCAATTATGTAAGATGTTTTAGTGTTCTTCCAATAAATGCTTTTTTCTTTGGTTTATTTGTTTAAACTCTGAGTTTCTGTCACCAGCAACATAGAGTTCTAAATATTACATCTAAATTATATACATTTGGTTTTCAAAAACCAACCAAAGAGACAAAATTAGAACATTAACTCAGATACAGATCTTTCTGCTTACTACTTCATGTATCAACTGAACACAGGGTACTTTTCTTATAATTATCAAACAGTATCTAATATATACTGAGTATCTCTCAAATTTTAGTTTTTAAAATCTTAAGTTTTTTCTTCACAAAAAACACTCATCTGAATTTTTCATAACATGGTAATTATAAATTACACCGTTATTTTCTCCTTCACACTAACATCAGAAAATTAGATGAGGACGGGAGTATAGCTCAGTGGTACAGTGCCTGCCTGGTACTGGGTTTGATCCTTAGGGTAGGGTAGGAGAAGACAGGGAAGGGATCTGCTTCTTATAAAAATAAACATTTCTTTAAAATAAAAAAAGCTTATATTAGAAATACAGCAATTTAAAATATAATTACAACTAATCTTATTAGATAGGTGAAAAGAGTTTGTACAGATCTACAGCAAATTCAGAATTAAAAGTAATTTTTCAGCTAGCTGATATGTCACAATTTTACTACTCCTTTGGTATTCTACCCAGTCATACTAGCTACAAAAATCCTAAAAACTTGCACCTTACATGACTTTATTAAAATCCAAAGAAAACAATCTATCATTTTGTTCTCCCAGAGTATCCAATCATTTTCATCCTGTATGTTCATATTCTTTGTCCATATAAAAAAGTTGGGTTGTCTTATTCTGAGATATTTGATATTATGTTTTTTTCAGGTATTCAGCCCTCTTCTGTAAGGTGAAGTGGAAATATATTTCCCACATTACTTGCCTTTAGGTTGTGTTTAATCTCTACCAGAGCAAATGTTTACTTTTATGTTAACATTGTTTCTTACTAGTTTATTATCTTATCATTTTTAAAATATTTAAATAGTGTTTCCCTCTTCCCTGAATGTAACTGTGATCTGATGAGAATGGCTTAAATTTCTAGGGTAAAATTTAAGGGTTGTAAGTGTTTTAGAGTTTCAAAAGACAGCTCCAAAGACTGTCATTAACATGCATTTAAACCTACCCAAGAGAGAATCTAGACTACACAGTCTATAGAATTGTAGAAGTTCTTAAGAGGCCTGAAGATGAAGTGAGAGGAAACAGAACAAAATGACTTAAACGTTTATGGGGGCGGGGGGAGGTAGAGCTATGACTCAGTAATCTGGATATGTTGAAGGTAAAGAAGCTAGGGTTTGCAAACAATTCATTAGTGCCTTCATCAGTCAGGAAAGAAGAAAAGGGAGGAAATTAGAGAAAGTAAAACAAGCAGCAAAGTGGAATCCCAGGAATAAAGGAAGAATCAACTGACCTTGCTTATATACAAATTTAGCTTAATCATTTCTCCTTCCCCAATGGAAGCTATGTTAGTTTCCTAGCTTACTAATACACATCTGGTTTTAGTCTTTCACATGCATTTAATTCAGTTACTACTGACCTACTTCGTTAATCTTTTAACCTCAATGTTTTGACAAACTATTTTCTAAATTATTCCTTTGCTGGCATGCGAGGTCCTGAGGTCGACCCCCGGAACCCACCAAAAAAATAAAATAAAATAAAAAAGAAAACCTTATTACAGTAAAAGACATTACTGAGAGCCATGGGATAAGTGTGTTTGAAGAGAGGGGGAGTATTTTGAGAGATTAATGGCAACATATCTTTTACTGTAATAAATTTTAATTTAAACATTCACCACGTTTGTTGATCACCACTGATCAACCATTTACAATTCTTGCCAAATAAAAATATTACAGTATGCCCTCATCCACCTTATTCATCAGATCTGGTACCATGTGACTTCTGGCTCTTCTCTAAAGTCAAAATAACAATGAAAGGTAAACATTTTGAATCCATTCAGGACATCAAAACAGCTAAGAGAGCGCAACTAAAGACATACATACATGAAAGAGGACTTCCAGAACTGCTTCAGACGGTGGCAAGAACAATGGGATACGTGTGTTGGAAGCAAGGGGAAGTGTTTTGAGGCATATTAACAGCAATGTGCTTTTTACAATAATAAATTCTTTTTTTTTTTTTTTTGTGGGTACCGGGGGTCGAACTCAGGACCTCGCGTGCCTGCAGGCGCCCATGCTGCTGAACAATACCACCAGCCCTTTTTTCGTATGTGGGTACCAGGAGTCGAACTCAGGACTTTGCGCTTGCCAGGCAGGCGCTTATGCTGCTGAGCTATCTCACCGGCCCATAAATTCTTTAAAATTTAAGAACTCACCATATTTTGTGACCACGACTCATGTGTTAAGATATGATCAAAAGCTATGATCAAACACTAGCTCTTCTGGGCTCAAAGACCCATCTAGTACTAGGTGGTCTAAATGCTAGACTAGGTGGTCTAAAAGGGGGAAAATGCAAAAATGTATACAGATAATTCTGTCATGCTCTGAGTAACAGTAACTGAGACATAGCAAAATAATCCTTTAAGCCATGAAATATATATTCAGAGGAGAGCATTTGGAACAAGCTGTAATACACTAATCCCTGCCTTCCCTGACAAACTCACTTTGCCGAACACATGTCCAGATGACCAGTGTTTCAGACAAAGTCTGAGGTTCCTTGAAGGTACCAACTTTTTATGCATTTAGCCTCCAAGGAGTTCAGATATATGACATGACCAAAGAGTATATATTTTATGATCACATTAATCAGTCACCTAACACCTCGTTTCACGCAGCTAGTCATTTACCCATTTGCTAGTCTGTTGTTAACAAGCAATAAATTTTTAAGAAGAGGAAGAAGAGAGGAAGGAGGATGATCAATTTCAGAAGTCTACAAACAAGACTTTCATTGTCAGAAATGTCTGAATACAATGAAACAACTACTGGTTCCAACGAAGTCCCTTTCCCATCTTTCAGACACAGTGTTTTGTTTTCTTTTTATTTAAACCTGTAACAAGAGTACAGTATTTTAAGTTTTAGTATGGACATACTCAAATAAAAATAGCAAAATATACAATTATGCAACAAAATTAGAAAATGTTTCATTTTCTTCATCACCTCTTAACTAAACACTTTAACAAGGACAGGACTAGCTTCATGGACATGTAACTTGTGCAATCCCACAGGGCTCCACAGTTGGTTTAATGCTTTGCTACAATGATTTTGAAATTTTTAATAACTTTTTAATCACTGAAAACTATGTAGCCAGTCCTGAGTAACTATTTTATGGAAAGACATGAAAAAAATTAATTTTTAATGATCCAAAACTCTTCTCTAACCTCACAAATCGGAACAAATATTTTCTCCTTAGTATGACCAGAAGTACATGTATAATTCCGAATCAAAGGCTGATTTCCCCAAGTTCTGTACCTATTGAAGCTACTCAATACAGAATGATGCCAAATTAAGAAGTGTCAACTAGGGCCAGTGAGATGGCTCAGCGGCATAAGCGCCTGCCTTGCAAGCGCGAGGGCCCGAGTTCGACTCCTGGATCCCACATACGAAAAAGGGGCCGGTGATATCGCTCAGCGGCACGGGCGCCTGTTGGTACGCGAGGTCCTGAGGTCGACCCCCGGCACCCACAAAAAAAAAAAAAAAAAAAAGAAGTGTCAACTAAAACACACATTTTTGAACATTTACTCTAACTTTATTATTTTTTTTCCACAGTTATAAAATGCCATCTGATGTCCACTTCAGACCCAAGTTACATATAGTACTATCCTTCAAATTTTCTACTCTAAAAGCTAACATTTTGCAAAACAAATCTTCAAAATTTTATGAAAGAAAAAAATGAACCAGGAACAAAAAAGAAGCGAGAATAAGCTCCTGAGCCTCAAAACAGCTGTGATCGTGGGCAGATTGTGTGTGTGTGTGTGTGTGTGTGTGTGTGTATATATACACATTTCCCCCCCCAATATGGGTACCGGGAGTCGACCTCAGGACCTCGTGCTTGCCAGCAGGCGCTTGTGCCACTGAGCAATATCACCGGCCCTTTTTTTCTTTATGTGGGTTCCAGGAGTCGAACTCAGGATGTCGCGCTTGCCAGGCAGGCGCTTATGCCGCTGAGCCATCTCACCGGCCCATATTTCTAAAAACTCTTAGAAATGGATATCTTGGCATTCAATAGGCACTCAACTGAATTTTCATAGCTATTTAAAATGTTAGCACATTCTCAAGAGAAATAAAATTTGCCCCTGATGGTAAGAATCGTTTTTTTTTTTTTTTTAAAGAGAAGAAAAAACAAAACAAATCAAAAGAAGAACGAATTTTCAAAACAACATAATAGGAGGGTAACAATGGTTAATACATTACGTATTACTATCTTTAAGTTAGTTATTCAGGATACCAGACATTAGCATTCAATTGTCCAAACATTATTGGCACAAACCTTACTCTTCAATGAACTAAGTAAAATTGGTAGTGTATCTATCTTAACCATCTTATATATATATATACAATTTTTTTCCCTTTCCCTTCTTTCTTTTCCCTTTCCCTTCTTTCTTTTCCCTATTCCAGTCTCTCTTTCCTTTTGACCAGTTTCTTTTTGATTCACCATGTCTATTGTACATTTTGGATCTTATTTACTCTTTCAGTTTCTCATACTAGAGAGACAATACGATGCTTACACATGTGCTTCTGGTTTATTTCACTTATGAGTATTTTCTCGAGTTGCATCCATTTACCTATAAAAGTCTCCAGTTTATCCTTCTTTATGGCTGAATAGTACTCCATTGTATAAAAATACCACATCTTTCTTATCCATTCCTCAGTTGATGGGCATTTGGGTTGTTTCCAAGATCTGGCTATTACAAATTGTGCTGCTATAAACATGGGTGCACATATATCGCTGTGGTGCGATGTTTTTAATTCTTCTGGGAAGATGCCCAGAAGGGGAATAGCTGGGTCAAATGGGACCTCCAACCCTAGTTTTTTGAGGAATCTCCACACTGACTTCCACAGTGGCTGTACCAGTCCCACCAACAGTGAAGAAGGGTTCCTTTTTCCCCACATCCCCTCCAGCATTTGTTATTAGTTGATTTCTTTATAGTAGCCATTCTTTCTGGGGTGAGATGGTATCTCAGTGTTGTTTTAATTTGCATCTCTCAAATGACTAGTGATGTTGCACATTTTTTTGTATATTTATTTGCCATTAGTATTTCTTCCCTGATGGTAAGAATCTTAAAATGGCAAATATAAATGAAGTATAAGACAAAGCTAAAACATTAGTAGAAACAACTAGAAAGTCAGATGGCATTGAAAATAAGATATAATAACAGGGCTGGTGAGATGGCTCAGTGGCGTAAGCGCCTGCCTTGCAAGCGCGAGGGCCCGAGTTCGACTCCCGGATCCCACATACGAAAAAGGGGCCGGTGATATTGCTCAGCGGCACGGGTGCCTGTTGGCGCGCGAGGTCCTGAGGTCGACCCCCCCGGTACCCACAAAAAAAAAAAAAAAGATATAATAACAAAAGCTTAATCCAGAATCAAGTAGTATCTTACTTTTCTCAGCTACTAAAAAGGAGTACTGCACCTAGTTGGGCATGGTATCAGATGCCTATATCCCAGCACTCTCTGAGGCTGAGGCAAGAGGATCACAACTTCAAGCCCAGCCTCAGCAACTTAGCAATCAAGCAAGACCCTGTCTCAAAAAAAAAAAAAAAGTGTGTGTGCTCAAACACAAAGGAACAAATGTGCGTGCACATGTGTCCATGCGCATAAAGGTCTGAGGGTTAGCTCAGTGTAAAGGCCCTGGATTCAATCCCCAATACTGCCAAAAACGAAAAAGAAACAGAAAAAGAAGTGGGTACCTGACAGAAGGACCTGAGTATGGGAATATAAGCCATTAAACACAAAGATCAATTTTCCAAAATGTTTTTCTTTTTTGCAGTGCTGAAGATTGAACCCAGGATTTCTGCCCATGTTAGGCAAGTGCTCTACCACTTAGCTACACCCCCAACCTTCAAAATGTCTTTTATTTAGTCAGGGCAATAATAACAAAAAAAAAAAAAAAAAAGAAAAAGTAATTGTAAAGCATGAGAGGGGCGCTTTTTTAATATTACCATTTTGTCTTCTATTAAAGAAATTCACTTAGAAAAATATCAGGAAAAAAGACCTTGGGAATAAGGGAAAATACCAAGGCAAATAAATGGCCACTAAATTTAAAACCTGGTGGGGCTGGGAAGTACCTCACAGATACACCACTACTAACATGGGCAAGGCCTTTGGTATAATCCCCAGCACCACAAAAAATAATAATCTTGATGTCCCTAAATAATGTTCCACTATATTATGTATTGCAAATATGTACTAATAAATTTTTTTAAATGTTCTGCTACAGATAATGATTATTAAATAGTAACATTAACACATTCCCACAGACTTGAACCACTGGTGGTACAGGCACAACTGTCCCATGCCACACACTGGGACAGTCACATATGCATGTACCACCAGTGGTTCAGAGCCCCCTGGCAGTAAGGCATATGAATTATGGCCCCATTATGAACGTGTTAAAGACACTAGCATTTTCAAGAAGTTCACAAAGCAAGAAATTCATTCAATCAAAGCTACACCTTTATTAAAATATCCTCAAGTCAGGCACTGCTTTCTATTCATTCTTAGAACCTCTATATTTCAACATTCAAACAGCCTAATAGGAAATAAAGTTTTCCATTAAACTCCCAGGCTCACCATCCTTAGAGCTGGCATCTAGTACAGGAAAAAGCTCCAGACAAGGAAGAAGTCTACTTGCCCTGCATTACTGGGCTGTAAGTTTATGTTGTTATGAGCACCCACACAATACAGTAAATATAAGAGCAAGGAAGCAAAAAGCTGACGGAAGACAATTTGGTCCATGTGATCAGTATATTAATGAGACTGCAACCACCTAAATGTTCTCAACCATATGCAAATAATCTGACTTTTAAAAAATCATTAGGGTCAGTATTCATGACATCCTTTTTTACTATGCTATCACTTCAGTTTCTGCTATTTTAAACAAAGATTCCCAGGGGCACTTGTGTTTAATGTTAAGACCTGAAAACATACACTAGCATTTTAAAGAACATTAGTGTTCAAGATAGTCTTGCGCAGCTTTAGACTCAAAATCCAATTCAGGGGCCGGTGAGATAGCTCAGCGGCATAAGCGCCTGCCTGGCAAGCGTGAGGTCCTGAGGTCGACCCCCGGTACCCACAAAAAAAAAAAAAAAAATCCAATTCAGGCACTTATTAGTTCTACAATCTTAAGCAAGCCACATTTTCATTTCATGTGTCCACGGCTACCACATCTCATAATGTTATAGTAAGAATAAAGCGAGCTAACACACACACACCTATTAGCTATTTTCACTAATGTCCTGTTGTGGATCAATAACTAGTGGTACTGCACACTAAGTGTCTGTTTTGAGCTCTCAAAAGCAATAGAATTATCTCCCCTAATCTAACCTCATGGGATTACTGAAGAACCACAATAGACATTTTTTTTAAAGGCTCTTAAAAGGTTTTCAGCACAAAAATATCCATTTCTCACTTCATGAAAGAACTACAGTTAAAATACACATATACCTAATGCACCATTTAAATACTATAACAGAACAAAATATGCTTAATAAAATTAGTCTAAGTGGACAAATATTACTTTGTTAAGCAAAACCAAACTCCAAGTAAATACTTTTTCCAACACTGAAAGCTAGCATTTACTGAATGATGCAAATCACTGGGCTAGGTACTTTTCAGGCATTATCTCATTTAATCTTTGCATGTTTGAAGCAAATGCTACTTAGCCCCACTTCATAAGGGGGATTTCAAGTTTACCAAGGATTAGGTAACTTGATAAAAATTAAAGAGCAGGTATGTTTCTAGATTCTAAAATATTAAGAAAAGACACCTCATCATGATGTGACAAGAAACCTACATGTCCCAGTATTCCACTAAAACGATAGGATCTTTTCAAATTCTCCAACTATTACAATCTACAGTAAAGTACTAAAACTTAAGATACTAAGAAAAAAAGATAATTACCAATTTTATATTAAAATACAAATATGGCAAGGAAACATCCATAAGTTGCATGTACAAGACAAAAAATGGGCTCTAGAATAGACAAGACAAAAAAATGGGCTCCAGACAGGATATAACCATCAAGTCTTTAATATAGATAGTTGCTCATTTGGTTAGACAGATGTGTGTTAAGACCTTCACTATTCTCAGTTTAATTTTCACAAGCAAACTTAGTTATTTCTATAAATTATTATATATAAACATGTCTTTATCTATAGATCAACTACCCCAAATATGAGCTACTACAGGAAGAACAGGGACAAGAGCAAATGTTGTTGGGCGTACACAAATGCATCATCACTGTGAGAAGTAGTAAGAAGGGACAACTAAACACCTGCTCTGTTACGTTTATACTTTCATCTTTTGTGTGTTGTGCTGGGGCTCAAACCCAGGGCCTCACACATGTTAAGCAGGCTCTCTACCACTCAACTATACCCCCAACCTAACCTATCATCTTTATATGCAAAGGACAAGACTGCCATTGGTAAATAAAGGCCTTATTAGTACCTCTCAGTTCAAAAATGACTGGGAGATGGCACACCTGGTAACATCTTCCCAATGAAATACAAATACAAGTCAGTTAAGACGTATTTTAATTTTCGTATTTCAAAATGCCTTGACCAATAATAAAACAAGATACACTTGTATTTACTTAAGATTAAAAACATACTAAAAAATTTGATGGTCTACCAACCTGAGATAGTATGTGAAAAAATTTTGCTGTGCGATACACCAAGAACATGAACGCAGTGTAAGATTATCCTCAAAATTAAACTATAAAAACTCACAAAGAATTGCCTGTGGTTATATAAAAGAATATCTTTATTCTTAGGAAATAAACTCTCAAGTATTTAGAGGCAAAGTGACACAGTGCCTCCAACTTACTCTCAAATGATTCAGGGGGAAGAAAATGGAGAAATGCATGTGAAATAAAATATAAACAACTGGTAAAGACAACTGGCAGTTCTTGAATTTCTTCTAGAACTTTCATTAAATTTCAAATTGTATTCTAATAAATTTTAAATTGTATCCTAGTAAAAAGTTTATTTTTTAAAGTCTAAAACATACCATTCCCTGATATATACCAGGAATAATCAAAGTCAGCATACTCTAGGGACATCTTTATACCCATGTTTATTGGGGCGCAATTCATAATAGCCAAAATATGAAACCAGCCTAGGTATCCTTCAAGAGACCAAAGGGAAAAAAAAAAATGGTAGGAATTGAAAAAAAAAAAATCAACGGATAAAGAAAATATGGTATACACACACAATGGAATATTATTCAGCTTTAAAGAATAAAATTTTGTCATTTGCAGGAAAAAATCAATGAAACTAGAGATAATGTTAAACAAAGTAAGCCAGACTAAAAGACAAGTATCACGTTTTCCTTTATATGTGGAATCTAAAAAAGATGACATGAAAGTAGAAGGGAAGCTATTATTAGGCAAGAGGAAAGGAGTGAGGAGGAGGGATTATAGGGAAGCGATACAAGGACAGATATATCAAAATATACAAATTAGCTGGGCACGGTGGGACAAGCCTGTAATCCCAGCACTCTGGAGGCTTAGGCAGGAGGATTGATGTGAGTTTGAGGCCAGCCTGGGCTACATAAGTGAATTCAAGGCCAGCCTGCACTGTATAGCGAGATCCTGTCTCAAAAAAAAAAAAAAAAAAATTTGAAACCCAGTATTTTGTAAAATTAGTAAGCACTAATAAAAGTCTAAAACAGAAAAATGTGTCTTAAATTAGGTTGTAAGTACATGAACATTCATTACATCACTACTATTCTTTATTATTTTGTTATTTTCCTTACTATAAAAAACCCAAATAAAAAAGAACTTTATACTTAGTTCTAGTAAAGTATACTCTGACCATGAGGAATGCCAGGTAAAACTGCCTTAGAATGATGCTATTACTCATCTGAAGCATATAATTTGCCTTGCTCACGTCCATGCCTTCCTTTAATTACCACTTCACTAATAGTTTAGGTATGCCAATTCAGTGCTCAGTTAAATTTACAACCAAAAAAAAATTCTAAAAAGAATGTCTGTGAAACCAAAAACAAAAACAAAGGCACTATGGTGATAAGAAGCCAAAATAGTGATTATCTCTTAAGAGTATGCACTGACAGAGAAGGAAACCCAGGAAAAGAAAGCTGTAAATGCTCTTCATCTTAATATGGGTATAATTACATGGGTCTATATATATATATGTAAAAACTTATCCAGTTTTTTTTTTTTTCCTTTTTTTTTCATGTGGGTACCAGGAGTCGACCTCAGGACCTTGTGCTTGCCAGGCAGGCGCTTATGCTGCTGAGCTATTTCACCAGCCCCCAGCTTTAATTTAAGGATATTATATTATATGTATATTATGTCTCAATTTTTTTTCTAATTCAGAGAACAAGGGGCCGGTGACGCGGCAAGCGCAAAGTCCTGAGGTCGACTCCCAGAACCCACATAAAGGAAAAAGGGGTGGTGATATCGCTCAGTGGCACAAGCGCTTGATGGCAAGCGCAAGGTCCTGAGGTCAACTCCCAGTACCCACATAAAAAAATTTAAAAAAATAAAAAAAAAAAAAAAGAGAGAACAAGAAGTACTTGCACAACAGAATTTCTTGGTTCAAATTCAAAACCTACAAGCCAATAGACAAAAATAACACACCAGCACTCAGATTTACAACTAGTCCTTGTAATCCTGGTTAACCTAAATCTGCCTTGGAGCTGTTTATTTTTGTTGTTTTTTAATAATCATTACGGTCTTTTGAGTAGAAAGTACACCATAAGATCAAGTTACATGCAAAGAAGAATGAAGAGCTGCCCATCAAGAGACCCTGCCAAATGTTACAAATTCTCAATGAATCTCTAACACTGTCTTACAAAAAAGGGATAGATGCATCCATCAGTAGTTCAGTGGAGGGACAGTGAGATGGCTCAGCGGCTTAAGCACCTGCCCGGCAAGCACAAGGGCCCGAGTTCGACTCCCAGAACCCACATATGAAAAAGGGGCCGGTGATATCACTCAGCGGCACGGGCGCCTGCTGGCACGCGAGGTCCTGAGGTCGACCCCCCGGTACCCACAAAAAAAAAAAAAAAAAATAGTGCAGTGAATAAACAAAATATAAAACAGCCAAGCATAGTGGTGCATACGCCTGTAATCCCAGCACTCTGGGAGGCTGAAGCAGGAGGACTGTGAATTCCAGCCCAGCCAGGGCAATTTAGCAACTTAGTGAGACCCCATCTCAAAATTTAAAAAATACATATAAAAAGGCCTGGGAATATAACTCAGTGGGAAGGTGCTGGGTTTAATCACCAATACTGCAGAAGAAAAATGGGGGGGAGGAGGGAAGAGGGAGAAAAGAAAGGAAGGAAAGAAGAGAAGGAAAAGGAAAAAAAAAAAAGAAAATGTGATACATATGTACAAAATGGAATACTATTTCACCATAAAGTCTATTTGGCCATAAAGTAACTAATTCCTTTCATTTTGACAACATGGATAAACTTGGAGGACATTTTGTTCAGTAAAATAAAGAACATGATCTCACAAGTGAGATCTTAAAAAGTTAATCTCACAAAAATATCAAGTAGAACAGTATATACCAGAGGTTTGGATATTTCGGAAGAAGAAAATGGGGAGATGTTGTTTAAAAGCTATCCAGTTAGACAGGAGGAATATTTTTTTAATGTCCTGAACAGAAAAATACATAGAAATAATAAGTGGTGGGCCGGTGAGATAGCTCAGCAGCATAAGCGCCTGTCTGGCAAGCACGAGGTCCTGACTTCGACTCCCGGTACCCACAAACGAAAAAAAGGGCCGGTAATATCACTCAGCAGCACAGGCGCCTGCTGGTGCGTGAGGTCCTGAGTTCGACTCCCGGTACCCACAAAAAAAAAAAAGAGAAATAATAGGTGGTTGCCTGGGGCTGGGAAGGAGAGGAAATGAGGGGAGAAATAGGGAATGACTACTAACGGTTATAGTTTCTTTTTCAGGTAATGAAAACATCCTGTAATTGTGGTGCTTGGGGGCTGGGGATATAGCTTAATAGAGCACTTGCTTAGCATGCTGGCATACTGGGTTCAAAATCCCCAGCACCACCCTCTCCCCAAAAGGTAAAATTGTGGTGATAGCTGCACAATTCTGTGAACAACTAGAAATCACTGGATTTTATACTCCAAATGGGTGATATATTTTGTGAATTACATGCCAATAAAGCTGTTTTTAAAGGGAGGGCCTTCAAACAGGCAGCAACTTCTCATCTCCAACAAAATGAAGAGGTAGGATCTTGCAACAGACTCAAAACCCCAAAACAAGCTCCACCTGGAGGATACCTCAGAGAAGTAGTCATTTCCTAAGGGTTTTAAATACTACCACTAAAGCAACCTACCAGAAGTAATTTACAAGCATCACACCAGGAATGAAACTAAAGAAAGAAAAGAAAATGAGAAGACACTTAAACAAGATGCAACTCCACACATCCAGTTCACCAAAGGCAAACCCAGGGGGCAATGAGGTGGGACAATCCAAAAGCCACCCACCTGGCATCTCTAAAGGGGTAACAACAAAGCAATTAAATGAGGCTCTGGAAAAAATAAAATCAGAAATAATTTCTCAGATAACTGCAGAGATGATGTCCACAATGAAGACCATGCTTAGGGACTCTAGAGCAGATACAGACAAAAAAATAGACAAGCTTAAGAAAATGATGGAAGCCATGAATGCTCAGCATAGGAAAGAAATGGAATCCATAAGGCACATTCAAGCAGATATCCAGGAGAACAAAAATTCCACTGAAAGTATTCACAGCAGATTAAGCCAATGTGAGGACAGAATCTCAGATATAGAAGACAGGCTTGCGGTTAGTGACCATGAAAAGAAAGAATTCTTAAAAATAGCAAAGGACCATGAGAAATCAACCCAGCAGCTGCTAGATGAGGGAAAGAAGAATAACTTAAGAATGATTGGAGTCAATAAAAAAGCAGGAGAGAGCATAAATGATGTAAGAAAACCGTTAACAGACGTCATGGCAGAAAACTTCCCTGGCAGAGAAAAAGAATTTGACATACAGATAAGTGAGGCATACAGAACTCCAATTAGCCACGATCAAAAAACAATCTTCAGCCAGGCATATCATAGTCAAGATTCCAGAAATTCAACACAAGAGTAGAATCTTAAAAGCTGTTAGGGAAAAGAAACAAATTACCTATAAAGGAAAGCTCATGGGAATCGCAGCTGACTTCTCAGCACAAACCCTCAAGTCAAGGAGAGCTTGGAGTGAAGTATTTCAAGTTCTAAAGGAAAATAACCTTCAACCCAGATTGATGTACCCCACAAAACTATCTTTCAAAACTGATGGAAAAATAAAATACTTCCCTGACAAAGAACATCTGAGGAAATTTATGACCACCAAACCAGCACCCCAAAATGTTTTGAAGGACATTCTAGCAAGAGATAACAAGGACTACAACTCCATGAACCCCAACAGAAGGAATCCACCAGGCAAGGCAAACAATTAAACGGGGGGGGGGGGGGAGCCAACAACAGGAAAATAACATGACAAGGGTAAGTCAATACATATCAGTTTTAACTATCAATATTAATGGTCTCAATTCACCAATCAAAACACACACACTGGCAGAATGGATCAAGAAGCAAGATCCAACAATATGCTGCATACAAGAAACACATTTAATTCAAAAATAAATTCATAGACTGCAAGTCAAAGGATGGAAAAACTACTCCATGAGACAGAAACCCAGAAAAAAAGCAGGGGTAGCTATTCTTTCTGCGCACAAAGTGAATTTCAAGCCAACACTGATTCAGAGAGATAAAGGTCACTACATCCTTGTAAAGGGAACAATCCAAGAGGAAGAGATGACGATTATAAATATGTATGCAACAAATACCACTGCATCCAACTATATACACCAAATGTTAACGGGCATAAAAAATCAAATAAGCACTAATACAATTGTATTGGGGGATCTCAATACCCCATTCTCACAAAAAGATCAACTAGACAAAAAAAAAATCAATAATGAAATATTAGAACTAAACTAAACTTTTGAACAAATGGACTTAGCAGATGTCTCCAGAGTGTTCCACCCCACATCAGAATACACATTCTTCTCAGATGCACATGAAACTTTCTCCAAAATAGACCACATACCAGCTCATAGAACCTGCGTAAGTAAATGCAAAGGAATGGAAATTACCCCATGCATATTATCAGACCATAGTGCAATGAAATTGGAACTCAATGGCAAAAGAAACCACAAGAACTTCCTAACCACATGGAAATTAAATAGCACCCTCCTGAACAACCAATGGGTCACACATGAAATTAAAGAAGAAATTAGACAGTTTCTACAACTGAATGATAGTGACAGTACAACATAATGGAACTTAAGGGACACAATGAAAGCAGTCCTAAGAGGGAAATTGATAGCAGTAAATAACCACATCAGGAAAATAGACCAAGCACAAACAAACAACTTAATGGTGAACCTTAAACTTCTAGAAAAAGAAGAGCAGGCTAAGCCAAAAGCTTGTACAAGAGAGGAAATCATAAAGATCAGAGCAGAAATTAACACACTGGAGACTAAAAAAAAATTACAAAGAATCAATGAATCAAAGAGTTCATTCTTTGAAAGATTAAATAAAATCGATGAACCCTTATCCAACCTTATTAAAAAAAGGAAAGAAAAGACTCAAATCCACGCAATTAGGAATAAAAAGGGTGAAATCACAAAGGACCCTGCAGAAATCCAGAAGACCTATACCTACTTTGAAAACTTGAATTCTAATAATGGAAAATGCAGAAGAAATGGACAGATGCCTAGATACATATGAATTACCGAAGCCCAATCAAGAAGATATAAAAATCCTAAATAAACCAATATCAATCAATAAAATAGAAGATGCAATTGAAAACCTCCCAACAAAGAAAAGCCCAGGCCGTGATGGCTTCACTGCTGAATTCTACAAAATATTTAGAGGGGCCGGTGAGATGGCTCAGCGGCGTACGCACCTGCATGGCAAGCGCAAGGGCCCAAGTTCGACTTGGGTAACCCACATACGAAAAATGGGCCGGTGATATGGCTCAGCGGCACAGGCACCTGCTGGTGCACAAGGTCCTGAGGTCAACCCCCGGTACTCACAAAAAAATAAAAAAATAAATTTAGAGAAGACCTAACACCACTACCTCTCAAACTTCTTAATGAAATTGAAAGGGAAGCAATACTCCCAAATTCATTCCTGGATGCAATTATTACCCTGATACCAAAACCGAAGAAGGATCCAACCAAGAAAGAACTACAGACCCATCTCCCTAATGAACAAAGATGCAAAAATCCTCAATAAGATACTGGCAAACAGAATGCAGCAAATCATCAAGAAGATTATACACCATGACCAAGTTGGATTCATCCCAGGGATGCAGGGATGGTTCAACATACGTAAATCAATAAATGTAGTACACCATATTAACAGAGCCAAGGACAAAAATCATATGATCATCTCAATAGATGCATAAAAAGCTTTCGAGAAACTCCAGCACCCATTCATGACAAAAACCCTACAGAAAACTGGAATACGAGCTGGTGAGATAGCTCAGCGGCATAAGCGCCTGCCTGGCAAGTGCGAGGTCCTGAGTTCAACTCCCAGTACCCACATAAAGGAAAAAAAGGAGCCGGTGATATCGCTCAGCAGCACAAGCGCTTGCTGGCAAGTGCGAGGTCCTGAGGTCAACTCCCAATACCCACATTAAAAAAAAAAAAAAAAAAAAAAAACCTGGAATAGATAGTCTTTATCTCAATCTGATAAAAGCCATCTATGACAAACCAACAGCCAATATCATACTAAATGGACAAAAACTGAAACCTTTCTCTCTAAAATCAGGGACAAGACAAGGATGTCCACTGTCTCCACTCTTATTTAACATAGTCCTGAAAACTTTAAACAGAGCAATTAGACAAGAGAAAGAAATAAAAGGAATAACAATAGGAAAGGAAAAGTTAAATTATCATTATTTGCAGATGACATGATACTCTACATAAAGACCCCAAAAACTCCACTAAAAAACTGCTAGATTTAATAAACAAGTTCGGTAGAGTAGCTGGATACAAAGTCAACGTTCAAAATTCAATAGCCTTCCTGTACACGAATAACAAACTCACTGAAAGAGAAATTAGAGTAACAACACCTTTCACAATAGCATCCAAAAAAATGAAATACCTAGGAATCAATCTAACAAAGGAAAAGACCTCCACATTGAAAACTACAGTACTCTGAAAAAGGAGATTGAAGAGGATATCAGAAAATGGAAATATATCCCTTGCTCTTGAGTAGGAAGAGCCAATATAATGACAATGGCCATACTGCCAAAATTGTTATACAGATTTAATGCAATTCCAATCAAAATTCCAACAATATATCTCACAGAATTAGAGAAAACAATCCTAAAATTCATTTGAAACCAGAAGAGACCTAGAATATCAGAGGCAATTCTGGGCAACAAAGACAAGGCAGGGGGCATCACAATCCCTGACTTGAAATTATATTATAAAGCTACTGTGATAAAAACATCATGGTACTGGCAAAAAAACAGACCCGAAGATCAATGGAACAGATCAGAAGATGCAGAAACAACTCCAATCATACTCAGCCACTTTATCTTTGACAAAGGCGCCAAACACATTCACTGGAAGAAAGATAGCCTCTTTAATAAATGGTGCTGGAAAAACTGGCTCTGCACATGCCGAAGATTAAAATTAGACCCATATCTTTTACCATGCACTAAACTAAATTCAAAATGGATCAAAGATATAAATATTAAAACAGAAACATTAAATCTGCTGGAAGAGACAATAAATAAAACTCTTGAAGACATTGGTGTAGGCAAAGACTTTATGAATAAAACCCCAATCGCACAGGAACTATCACAAAGAATCAACAACTGGGATCTCTTATTAAAATGCTTTCATACAGCAAGAGAAACCAACAGCGTGAAGAGCCAACCCACAAGGTGGGAAAAAATGTTTACCAGCTGTTCCTCAGACAAAGGATTACTATCGAGAACATACAAAGAACTCAAAATAAAAAATTAAAAAAAAAAAAAAAAAATCAAACCTCCCAAATTTAAAGACCCAATCCAAAAATGGGCATCTGAGATGAATACATACTTCTCAGATGAGGAAAGACAAACAGCAAATAAATATATGAAAAAACGTTCAACATCACTGGTCATTTGAGAGATGCAAATTAAAACAACACTGAGATTCCATCTCACTCCAAAAACAATGGCTATTATAAAGAAATCAACCAATAACAAATGCTGAAGGGTCTGTGGGGAAAAAGGAACCCTTCTCCACTGTGGGAGGGAGTGTAGACTGGTGCAACCACTGTGGAAATCAGTGTGCAGATTCCTCAAAAAACTAGGATTGGAGGTCCCATTTGACCCAGCTATTTCCCTTCTGGGTATCTTCCCAGAAGAATTAAAAACATCGTACCACAGTGATATATGTGCACCCATGTTTATAGCAGCACAATTTGTAATGGCTAGATCTTGGAAACAACCCAAATGCCCATCAACTGAGGAATGGATAAGAAAGATGTGGTATTTTTATACAATGGAGTACTACTCAGCCATAAAGGATAAACTGGAGACTTTTATAGGTAAATGGATGCAACTCGAGACCATACTGATAAGTGAAATAAACCAGATGCACATGTGTAAACATCGTATTGTCTCCCTAGTGTGAGAAGCTGAAAGCATACATAAGATCCAAAATGTACAACAGATATTGTAAAACAGGAAGAAACTGTTCAAAAGGAAAGAGAAACTGGGATGGGGGAATGGAGAAAAGGGAAAAGCAAAAAAAATATATATATATATTAGATATATATACACACACACACACATACGTATAAAAGATAGTTAAGACAAATACACTACTAATTTCTCTTAGTTCACTGAAAAGAAAGGTTTGTGTTAATATTGTTTGGATAACTGAATGCCGATATCTTGTACTCTGAGTAACTAATTTAAAGATAACAATATGCAATGTACTAACCATCGTTACCCTCCTATTATGTTGTTTTGAAATTTTGTTCTATTTTTTTTTTCTTTAAAATAAAAATTTTTTTTAAAAAGGGAGGACCTAGAAATCAGGTTATACATACTCCCCTCCTCCACTGTCTTAGCTTTGGGAAAAAAGGGGGATCCCCCTCCTCTCCATTTGGGAGGACTACAGGAACAGAATTTTTTTTTAATGGCAAAAACTGAATACTGAGGCCGGGCGTGGTGGAACACGCCTGTAATCCCAGCACTCGGGAGGCTGAGGCAGGAAGACTGCCATGAGTTTGAGGCCAGCCTGGGCTATATAGTGAGTTCATGGCCTGCCTGAACTACATGGTGAGACACTGTCTCAAAAAAAAAAAAAAAAAAAAACTGTATCAATTTGGATCTTGTCCTTTTTTCAAAGCAATGTCTGTATGCAGAGGACAAGATAAGTCAAAATTCTTGTAGGTAATGGTTAAAAGGACCATGAAACTAATATTTAAAAGGCAAGTATGGAAATAGATAGGGGTAGATCAGCTACCACTATCTTCCTTCCACTAGGCTGTATCTAATTTCAGAGATTCAAGTTCTGTTAACTTTGCTGTGTCAATATTTCCACTACAGAATTTAACACAAAATTTTTTACCTACTGAATAGTGAAGTAAAGTTGCCAAATCACCATTCAGAAACAATCCTCAACTCCAGGGAAATTCAAGATTTTAAACCAATAATTTTTACAGTTAATTATTTTTAAGCTCATGTTTTTAACAATAAATTGAATATAATCATAAGCTCAGAAGTCCTCATAAAAGGTCTGGGAATAAGCTTTTATATTAAATTTTACAAGCAGCAGAACTAACCTAAAATGGCAGATCAGATCAGTGACTCACTATGGCAGGAAAAAAATGATGGCTATACGTAACCTGGAACTTCGTTAGCAGTGACAAATATTCTATATCTTGATTGGGTGATTGCATATACATGTTCATGCCAAAATGAAATGAACTTTGTGGTACACAAATTTACCTTAACAAAGTTGAACTTTAAAACTAAAAACACGGGCCGGTGAGATGGCTCAGCAGTGTAAGCGCCTGCCTGGCAAGCGCGAGGGCCCGAGTTCGACTCCCGGAACCCACATACGAAAAAGGGCCGGTGATATCGCTCAGCGGCACGGGCACCTGCTGGTGCGCAAGGTCCTGAGGTCAAGCCCCGGTACCCACAAAAAAAAAAAAAAAAAAGTAAGAACACATAGTTCAGGCTTTGAAAAATTATTGGGATATTAAAACACTAAGAAACAAATTCACTGAGGCTAAATTAACTTTAAGACATTAAAAGTCTGTATATGGAGCTCAATGTGTCTCCCAAAGTCTCTTGGCCCTCACCTGCTGTACTCTGCACATACCACTCCCACTACTCAATTGTTTGACCAATGCTGTAATAAAAGCATTTCAGTCAAAATGTGACCCTTCCCTTTTAAAATAGCAGCTCTGAGTAAACAGATAGCAATAACAAATTCATTTTTCTGAAGCCATCTTACAACAAAAAGAGCTTAGTATATCCATTTAAAAGCCACCTATATTATGTGATGAAGGGGAAAAAAAATGAAAGATGAAAAGTAACAGGAAATGACAGAAGTAATGCAACATTCAACACATGAAATTATTTCAACCTTGTAATCAGAAAAATGCAAATTAGAACAATAAAGGTAAGTATTTTTTATCCAAAAGACTGGTTAATTTCAAGTACTGACACTGGCATGAAAATGAGTACGTGCATACATACTTTTGTAATAGTAAATCTGTTAAAGCTACTTTGAAGAATATTTTAGCAGTACATCATGACAGCTATGCATACCACGTGACCAAGTAACTCTACTTCTCTTGATATACCTCAGCAAAGCAGTCCAACACGTTCTCTGAAGGCACATCCAAAAAGGAAAAAACAAAAGCACTTCAATAGGTTAGGGGAAAAAAACTGGAAACAGACTGTTTATCAATAGTGGAAAAAATACACGGAGGAAATGAAAAAAAGAAACATTATTTAGGGATATATACATTCATAAAAGCATGGGGAGAAAAGTCTGGCAGAAAGAAAACTCAGTGTGTGTACCCATAGAGAGGATGACAAAGGGATTTTGGCCTTGCTTTGATACTTTACAAGGACCATTTATTGGCTCACCTACTTGCACAGTGAAAATTAGTTTTGGAAAGTACTGATGCAAACAAGAAACCTGATGGAATATATTTCCTTCTCTTAAAAGAATATCATCCAAGAAATACTATCATTTTTACAAGTACTGTGGTACACCATGTTGTACACTGCTTGGAAAAGCCCAGCAATATTCAAATTTTTTCTTCTGATAAACTACTAACAGGGCGCCGGTGAGATGGCTCAGCGGCGTAAGCGCCTGCCTGGCAAGCGCGAGGGCCCAAGTTCGACTCCCGGAACCCACATACGAAAAAAGGGCCGGTGATATCGCTCAGCGGCATGGGCGCCTGCTGGCACGCGAGGTCCTGAGGTTGATCCCCGGTACCCACACACACACACACACACAAAAAAAAAAAACCTACTAACAATAAGCAAGAATAAAAATACCCTCTAGTACACCTCAAAGTCTAGAGGAGGAAGCTGGCAGTGTAGTTCTGTGACAGAGCACTTGCCTAGCATGCAAAAAAAAAACAAAACAAAAACCCTAGAGAAAATACATGAAAAAAGAAAAAAAAATACAAAAAACTCAAAACTACAAAACATATTGAAAGAAATTAAAAATTAAGTAGGAATACTTGCTCATGGATCAAAAGATTTAATATTAAGATGGCAGCCCTACTCACAAACATGTATACATTCAATACAATCCCTATAAAAATGATCAGCTGGCTTTTTTACATTTATCAACACACTGGGGCCGAGGATGTGTAGCTCAGCAGCGCAGCAACCTGCCTAGCTAGCACGAGGTCCTGAGTTCAATCCCCAGTACTACAAAAAAAAAAAAAAAAAAAAAAGATGGGAGGTATCAACATACTGATCCTAAAATTTACATGGGAATACAAGGGTCCCAGAATAATTAAAACTATCTTGAAAAAGAATACTGGCATATCCATTATTAAAAACAAAAATGGGGGGGCCAGTGAGATGGCTCAGCGGTGTAAGCGCCTGCCTGGCAAGCGCGAGGGCCCGAGTTTGACTCCTGGATCCCACATACGAAAAAAGGGCCGGTGATATCGCTCAGCGGCACGGGCGCCTGCTGGCGCGCGAGGTCCTGAGGTCGACCCCCCGGTACCCACAAAAAAGAAAAAAAAAAAAAAAAGGGCCGGGGAGATAGCTCAGCGGCATAAGTGCCTGACTGGCAAGTGTGAGATCCTGAGTTTGACTCCCAGTACCCACATAAAGGAAAAAAAGGGGCCGGTGATATAGCTCACTGGCACAAGTGCCTGTTGGCAAGCGCAAGGTCCCGAGTTCTACTCCCGGTACCCACATAAAAAAAATAAAAATAAAAAAAGTATGGAGAGTCCTCAAAAATGTAAAAATACAACTACCACATGATCCAGCAATCCTACTACTTGGATATACATCCGAATTGAAATTAAGTCAATATGTAGAAGATATATAACTGAACCCTGCCAGAAACTGCAATCTTAAACTTTCAGCCTCCAGAACTGTGAGAAAGTAACCTGTTGTTTGAGCCACCAAGTCTGTGGTATTTTGTTACGGTAGCCTAAGAAGACTAATACAGACTTGCATAGACATTGTTCCAAACAGCATATACAAAAGACCAGTAAGTACAAGAAAAGATGCTCCGAATCACTAGCCATTAGGAACATGAAAATCCAAACTACAAATAAGGCACTACTACTTTGTACCCATTAGGACTGCGGGGGGCTGGGAACTGAACACAGGCCTTCACATTGAACTATACCCCATTCTTTTAAAAAAATTTTTCTTTTTTTTTTGAGGCAAGGTCTCACTAAATTGCCCAGGGAACATTAATATAGAAATATCTGTTCAAGTCCTAGCTTTTTTTCTTCTGTGTGTATACCCACAAGTGGAACTGCTGGATCGTTCAGTTATTCTATATATCTAATTTGAGAAATCTACACACCATTTTCCATAATGGCTGTATTTTCCATTCCCAGCAGTAATTCACAAGGGTTCTAATTTCTCTATACCTTAACCAACACCTTAAAAATAAAATACTGGGCTGGTGAGATGGCTCAGTGGCATAAGTGGCATAAGTGGCCTGCCTGGCAATCGCGAGGTCCTGAGTTCGACTCCTGGTACCCACATACAAAGAAAGGGCCGGTGATACCACTCAGCGACACGGGCGCCTGCTGGTGCGCGAGGTCCTGAGGTCGACCCCCGGTACCCACAAAAAAATAAAATATTTAAGCCATGCTTGGTGGTTCACAATTAATTCCAGCACTCAGGAGGCCAAGGCAGGAGGATGGTTTAATTAGCAAAAATGAGTGGCTTTAGCGCAATATGCAATGATCTTAATTTTTTTGGACAGAAAGGAATAATTAGGGAGTTCATGAGTTACTTGATTAAATTTTTTAAGCAAACTGCCTAATTCAATATAAAGATGAGTAAAATAAAATGTATACATTAGTTTATCTTGATAAATTTGAGGTATCTGAAATACACTGTAAATGTAATTCTAATGAATTGAGTTTAACCTAAAAAAAACATTTCCAGGGCCGGTGATATAGCTCAGCGGTATAAGCACCTGCCTGGCAAGCGCAAGGTCCTGATTTCGACTCCCGGTACCCGCATATAAAAAATAAAATAAAATAAACATTTCCTAAAAATTGAAACCAGTGCTGGAAATATGCCGAAAGTGAAAAATAAATAGTCCAGAAGTATTTATTAAACTTTGGTCTTATTGAGCATAAACCACTATTTTAACAGCATAATTTTATTAACCTCTTGAGAAAACTTCCCTTTTCCATGGCTAGCTTTTGCTTTCAATTTATATAAAATTGGTCAATTTATGCCACTTCACCATATACATTAGTGAGAAATCCATGGCAAGGTAAAATGGCATTTACTTTTAAGTATGTATAGTTATGGTATTAAGAATAAAAATATGGGCCGGTGAGATAGCTCAGTGGCATAAGCACCTGCCTGGCAAGCGCGAGGTCCTGAGTTTGACTCCCGGTACCCACATGCGAAAAAAGGGCCAGTGATATCGCTCAGCAGCACGGGTGCCTGCTGGCACGCAAGGTCCTGAGTTCAACCCCTGGTACCCACAAAAAAAAAAAAAAAAAGAATAAAAATATGCTGTGGTGAAAAAATGAGATTTTTTTTTTTTTTTTTTTTTTTTTTTTTTTTTGGAGACAGGGTTTCACTACGTAATTCAGGCTGGCCTTGAATTCACTGTGTAGCCCAGGCTGGCCTCGTACTCACAGCAATTCTCCTGCCTCAGCCTCCTGAGTGCTGGGATTACAAGCATGCACCACACCCAGCTCAAGAAACGGTGAAATCTTAAAAAGAATTTTTTTCTCCAGAAAAAAAAAATTTTAAAGGACATGAAGCATAAAAAGATTCACTTTGAAACCATACTCTTACTGCAGTACCACACTGTTTCCCTGGTGTGAGAAACCGAAAGTGTAAATAAGGAACAAAATGTGTAACATATTGTGAAATAGGAAGAAAATGTTCAAATGGAAAGGAGAACGAGGGAGGGTGGAGGGGAAAGGAAGGAAGAAAAAAGTTAAAAAAAAATGAGAAAAGGAGGAAAAAATGGAAACAAAGCTTTTGTAAATGGGGAGGGGAGAAGGGGTTCAAGAGAAGGTAGGGAAATGGGAAAAAAAAAGAATAAAGTTACATCATGTACAGGTACAAATTCTCTATGATGAATGGGATCATTATGTGTATCTAAAATGTACCAATAAAATCTGATTGAAAATAAGTTTTTTTAAAGGACAGGAAGCTTAAAAAGAGGTAACTTAGCCAGGGGTAGCGGCGCATGCCTCTATCCCAGCACTCGGGAGGCTGAGGCAGGACTGCTGCAAATTTGAGGCCAGGCTGGGCTACACAGGGAGTTCAAGGACAGCCTGAACTGCATAGCAAGACCTTGTCTCAAAAAAACAAACAAAAAAAAGTAACAGGGCCAGTGAGATAGATAGCTCAGCGGCACAAGTGCCTGCCCGGCAAGCACGAGGTCCCGAGTTCGACTCCCGGAACCCACATAAAGGAAAAAAAGGGCCAGTGAGCTAGCTCAGCGGAACAAGTGCCTGCCTGGCAAGCGCAAGGTCCTGAGGTCAACCTCCAGTACCCACATTAAAAAAAAAAAAAAAAAAGTAACTTAATGATCCAGTAACTACTAGCAAAACTATGTAGTCATATGACATCTGTCCCAAAAATATTGAATAGATTTTTACCTTATACTAAAACGTCCCTTATAGACAGAAGAAAACTGTTCAACTAACCATACAGACAATCCTTTCTTTGTATTCTTAAAGGCAAATACTTTGCACCTCTGTCTTAGGATCCACAACCAGCATCTTTTCTTTTTCAGCCAAAATTCCCTTAACATATAACATGATATATTTCCTTTAAGTATGGACTAAGACCTTGGTAAAATCTCCATGTCAAAAGAAAGCAGAAGACTATCAACCATTCAGAATATTTACTCACTTGACTCAAAAAAGTAATTTATACATGAATAATTCTCCAATCTTATTCCTTTTTCCTGTATAGGCTACAAACTGAATGAGGTCAAAAACTATGTTTCTTATTCAGCATCCCCAGGCTCCAGCACAAGAGTGCCAGTAAGTAGCTGGCACTTGGATAACTACTTAATAAGCCTGAACCAAGCACTGTGTGGTGGTCCAAGTCTGTAATCCCAGCATTTAGAAGACTGAGGCAGGATTCTGAGTTTAAGGCCAGCCTAGGCTACATAGTGAAACCTGTCTCGACAAACAAAAATCCTAAACCAAGTCCTGCAAAGGAAAAAGGCAACAATATCAAAGAGAAAGATGTTTCATGCCATGGGAAATGTTTCAGAGAATTCCCACTGGCTAGTCAAATTAAAAAGTTCAAAATTAATTAGAACTCACGGAAGCTATTTAAATCAGATGACCAATTTAGAGCTGTCTTAACACCATGGCCACATTTTTAGTACAACAAGAAAAATGTTAACCTGGCATACATTACAAGACTGATGTAAGAAACAATACATCTTTTATTAAGAAAGTTTCAACAGGGCCGGTGAGATGGCTCAGCGGCTTAAGCGCCTGCCCGGCAAGCGCGAGGGCCCGAGTTCGACTCCTGGAACCCACATACGAAAAAGGGGCCAGTGATATCGCTCAGCGGCACGGGTGCCTGCTGGCGCGCGAGGTCCTGAGGTCGACCCCCCGGTACCCACAAAAAAAAAAAAAAAAAAAAGAAAGTTTCAACAGCACATGTACAAATCATGCTCCCCAACATTTCAGGCTCATCACATGGCAGGTAACACCAGCAGTTACTAATCATTTCTAATTTAACACTGAAACTCACTCCATGTACAAAATAAGACATTTGATAATTTCAAAGGGAAATGTCTTATTTCAAAATAATTTCAAAATACATACAAGTGATCCTCTGGCAGCTATTCAAATATCATTTAACAGCAAGCACTATTTACTCATCTTCAAGCTATACACAGAATTTATTCATATATATCATGGACATAGTATCATTGTAGCCATAAAATGACTCTTTACTAAGACATTAAAGCTATAAAAGATGTGACATGTATATGTACTAATTCCCCACAGTGAATGTATTTTTTAATATATCAAGCATACACTATTAAAAAAGGGGAGCTGTAAAATGAAACAAAAAGTACTAACTACTGTAAATGCCCAATATTTTTCTAAACCTCTATGATTTACCTAGAAATGATAATAAAGTGAAAGGAAATTATTTGTCTTTATCAATATTTAAGGGCTAAATTAGGCACAAAGACTTGTCCCAAGGAAATAAAAGATACTGTCAACAATAGGCAGATGAAAATTACACATTCTAATTATAAAGTCTCACAGGTCTATAATGTAGATTTTAATGCAAGTTCCAGTGTAATTTTAAAAACTCTCTATGAAGGGTCTTTCCTTGGGCCTTACAATCGAGACAAGAGTAACAGTGCTAAGAAAACAGAACTGAAGTCTGCAGTCCTAAACAATGACCTATGAGATACCTTTGGCAACACTTTTTCTATAAATAACTTAATACCTCCTTCATATTAAAGATAGCCATTTACAATCACTTTCCCTCCTCTGAAGTTAAAGCACATTTCTAAAAGCCTTGTCTTCTTGAATTACTTCCACATTCTAATGAATATAGCTGGTGAGGGCTGATATAAAATCCTTTACTGAACGTAGGATATTACAGAACGAGAACAGAATAATACATAATTGATTGGTAACATTATATCTTAAAGCTCAAACTACTGTCCTACAAGGACCAGTAAGACAGTTCTAGCTATCAATTGTAGGCATCAGGGAGCAATTGGTAAAGTAGTAGATCCACTGCAATGTTTACAAATCCTATTATGAAGGCTAAACATTTAATTTACATAAAATCCAGTAATGAACAATTAGAACACATATATTGGCTAAGCCAGGATATCTGCTGCAAAATAAAATATATTAATTTATAAAATACGCTGTAATGGCTTTTATCATACAGAATCTTGTATTTATAAAAGACTAAATTCATCTATGAGAGAGTAACTGCTTGTAAGACTAGCCCTGCCATCATAACTAAAAAACTAGGAAAATACATGAAACAACTATTCTTGGATGACAGGCAACAGATAGCATAAAAGTGTGAATCCTGAGAGAAGAGAAAGAGATTACTGAACCTAAACCCTACCACTGACGAAGCTTTGTACTTTGAAGCACTTTCCAGGCTACAGCGGGAAAAAGGCAATCTGAGAATCCAAGCAACCAGAAACTCACATGAGTCGTAGAAGGCTGCAGCAGCTTTAATTTATAGGACAACCTTTTATCTTTACTAAACTAGCTGCACATGCATCAGGTGAGATTCCAGGAGGGTGGGCAAAGAAACCAATCATTAGGTAATGAGCAACTACCTGAGACTATAAACTTAAGTACCAGTTTACACAGGTGTCCTGGTTCTGACCAACCAGAGTAAAGAGAAGCTTATTTAATTCTGGCATTCAGCCAAGACCTTATAAGTAAGGCTAAACTAGCCCTATGGCAAAGGCCCACTCTAAGAAAACTCTAAATGAAAACAAGCCTTGAAGAACTCAGATAAAAATAAAATAGTTTTCCTCTCTAAGGCTGTTTAAAGCAGATATAATACCAATGAATTGTGGGTTTTTAACATATCTAGAAGTAAACACAGAACAACAGCAAAAAGGATAGATGTGGAAAATTGGAGATAAACTACTACGGGATTCTTATACCAAGCAAGTAGTATGATTTTATTTGCAGGCAGATTGTAATAAGTTAAAGATGTCTACTATTAACTCTACAGTAGTCATAGGGGGAAAAAAATAGCACTGAGGATGTAGTTCAGTCCATGGTCAGCGTGCACAAGCCCCTGGGTTAGATCCCACCATCACCACAAAAATAAAAAAATAAGACAAGTAATGCTAATAATACTCTAGTAAAGAAGATGAAATGAATTTTATGAAATACTTAATCTGAAAAATGACCGGAAAACAAAACATAGAGATAAACAGAAAATAAGACCCATGTCAAAATATAAAACTTCTTAAAAGAACAAAGCATTGTTTAAAATGCAAAGGCCCTGGGTTCAATCGCCAGTACTGGAAAGGTAAGGGAGGGGAAAAGGCGGGAGAAAGAAATAGAAGGGGTGGGGGCAAGATGACAAACCTAAATCTAACCATATGGATACTTAAACATAAATAGACCTTTTAAAGTCAACAACTGAAAGTGGAAGATGAGCATAGTGCCACTGCCTGAGATCTCAGGTTTCTGGGAGGCTGAGGTAGGAAGATCATAAATTTTAGCCCAACCTGGGCAATTTAGCAACTTAGCAAGACTCTGTCTCAAAATAAAAAATAAAAAGAGCTGGAGGTATATGTAACTCATTGTGAAGGTCCTGCGTATAATCCTCAGCATTTAAAAAAAAAAGCACTGTCAGCCTAAATAAAAAAACAAGACCTAACTATATAAATGCTAACTGCAAAACACACATTACAAGGCAGGTGGAAGGCTGAGGGCAGAGTGAAGCAGGAGACTTGGGCGTGGCCAAGCTTGCTGGGGAAGAAAGCAAGACCTGTTAACTACAAAATCCCAGGACACATGCACAAAACAGTTCCCAATGCCCCACTCACTGACTTCTCCCAAGAACTTGATAAGACAGCCTAGCCAGTGATGGCGAGTGAACCTTTCAGAGCTTTCAAAGATAACAAACAGCCTGCTGAGGTACATGTGCCATCGGTTTGCCGCCACTGGCCTAGACCTCACTTCAGCCTGAGCAATGGCTGCTATAAAAAGAACAGTCACCAATAAGCTGTTTGCTACTGTGTTCTCTCACGATAGCCCACTCTCTCTCTGTTCAGGACAGAAAGAACCTAGAAACCACCTCTAGAAGAAGATTCCATCACCCCAAAACCCGGTACAGCCTCAGTCTGGGCAATTTAGTCACTTAGATCTTGTCTTAAAACATGAAACATATTTTTTTTTTAATTTTTTTTTTTTTTTTTGTCTTTTTGAGACAGGGTCTCGCTAAGCAGTCAGGCTGGGTTTGAACTCACTTTGTAGCCCAGGCTGGCCTCAAACTCGCAGCAATCCTCCTGGCTCAGCCTCCTGAGTGCTGGGATTACAGGCATGCACTGCCAATATAAAATTGAAAAAAAATTACAAATGTAGATAAAGACTGAAAGTTAAAAGATGGGGGGAAAAGTAAATATTAGCCATAAGAAAGATATAATACCTGTATTTATATCAGGAAAAGCCTTAGGGACAGTGAATATTACTAACATAAAATGGGACAAACCATTATGATGAATCTGAATGAATTCACTAAGAGAACTATACTAAATATGTATGTACCCAAAAACATAATTCCAAAATATGTGAGGCAAAAACAGAACTACAATTCTGATTTTGGCAGTTCTTACAGGTAAATGATGGAACAAGTAACAAAAACAGGAAAGAGTACAGAAGATTTGAATAACACTATCAACCAATAATTGATATCTACCTGCAGAATACATGTTCTTTCTGAAGACACAGAATATTCACCAGGACAGACCATATGCCTCACCACAAAATCTATCTCAAATTCAAATGACTAAAATCCTATAGTGTAGGTTGTTCTCTGACCACACAGAGTTAATTAGAAATTAGTAACAATAAAACATCTAGAAGCCCGGTGAGGTGGTGCATGCCTATAATCCTAGCACTTGGGAAGCTGAGGCAGGAGGATCGCTGTGAGTTCAAGGCCAGCCTGAACTGAATTACACAGTGAGACCCTGTCTTAAAAAATTAAATTAGGGCCGGTGAGATGGCTCAGCGGCTTAAGCGCCTGCTCGGCAAGTGCGAGGGCCCGAGTTCGACTCCCGGAACCCACATACGAAAAAGGGGCCGGTGATATCGCTCAGCGGCACGGGCGCCTCCTGGCGCGCGACGTCCTGAGGTCGACCCCCCGGTACCCACAAAAAAAAAAAAAAAAAAAAATTAAATTAAATTAAAAATTAAAAATCTAGAACACAGAATACACTTTAAAATAAGCTATAAGACAAAAAGACTTATAAGAGGCATCAGAAAATATTTCAAACTGAATGGTAGTACAGTATACAATAAATTCCTTTGCAGGATGCTACTAAAACATTGCTTAGGGGAAAGTTTAGATACCTCTATACATTGTTATGATTTTAAATCTAAAATGTCCTCCAAAAGTCTCAGATATTCAGACATGGAGCTTTCAGAATGTGGTTGGAACATGGCTCTAAACTTCATCAGTGGATTAATCCATTGATGAGATTCTAACTTGATGGCACTACTGAAAAGTAGCAGAACCTTAGAAGGGAGGGCCTACTTGAAGGGAATGTGTCATGGGTTTGTAACCTTGCCATCTATATCCACCTTGTCCCTGGCTCTTTCTTTCAGGCTCTTTCCCCTGCTCTCTGCTTCCTGGCTGTCATGGAATGAGCAGCTGCACTCTACCACATCTTTCACCATGATCTGCCTCACCTTAGACCCACAGCAATGGAACCAGCCAACTACAGCCTGAAACCTCCGTCACCAATGAGGTGAAATAAACCTTTCCTCCTTGAAGTTGTTTTTCTCAGGTATTTGGTCACCTGACAAAAGCTGATTAACATGAACACAAAGAAAAATGAACCCCAATCCTTACTTCACTCATTGTACTAACTTCTTTTTTTGAGACAGGGTCTCACTGTGTAGTTCAGGCTGGCCCTGAACTTACTATGTAGCCCAGGCCTGCCTTGAACTCACAGCAATTCTGCCTCAGCCTCCTGAGTGATGAGATTACAGGCATGCACTATCACACCCAGCCTGTATAAACTTTGAGTGTTTCACTAAAATCTGCTGCTCTCTGGTTTTGTTTTTTGTTTTATGTGGTACCAGGAGTCGAACCCAGGACCTCACACTTGCCAGCCAGCAGGTGCCTGTGCCGCTGAGTGATATCACCAGCCCTATTTTTTCCTTTATGTGGGTACCGGGGATTGACCTCAGGACCTCATGCGCCAGCGGGCGCCCGTGCCGCTAAGCTATCTCACCGGCCCTGTTGTTGTTTTTTTTTTTTTTTTTTTTTTGAGATAGGGTCTCACTATGTGTAGTTGAGGCTGGCCTTGAATTCACTATGTAACAGCCCAAGCTGGCCTTGATGATCCTCCTGCCTCAGCCTCCCGCATGCACCACCATACCTGGCATAGTTGCTCTCTGAAAAACAATTAAGTAAAAGGCAGCACTGTGAGACTCTGGGTTCAATCCCCAGCACCACAAAAATAAAGGAAAATGGAAGGGAGGGAAGGAGAAAACATTTGCAAAACATGTGATTTGCAAAATCTATGGTAAAGAACTCATTTGGAGAATACATAAAGAACTCTTGTGGCAGGGCATGGCTGCACGCACCTGTAATCCCAACTACTTGGGAGGCTGAGGCAGGAGGATCAAGTTCAAGACCAGCCTGAGCCACTTAATGAGATCCTGTCTCAAAATTTAAATAAATAAATAAGCAAGCAAGCTTGACAGAGCTCAGTGCTCTTGCAATTTAACAATAAATGAAACATTTTTAAATGGGTAAATATTTGAACAAACATTTACCGAAGAAGATACACAAATAAACACATGAAAAGACAATTTTCACTAGTCATCTGAACAGTATAAATGAAAACCACGACACATCATTACAGACCAGTGGTGACAAACCTATGGCACACATGCCGCAGCCGGTTGTTTGTTATCACTGAAAGTTCTACAAGATTCACCATCACTGCTATAGACCCACCAGAATAAAGTTCATAAAGGCTGACAATACTTAGCTGGGCATGGTGGCGCACCACTGTCATCCTAGCACTCAGGAGACTCAGCAGAAAGATTCCCCATGAGTTCAAGGCCAGCCTTAACTACATATAGTAGCGACCTATTTTTTTGAGACAGGGTCTCAAAAAACCAAAAAGTAGATAAATTTTTTAAAAATAAAGGTTGAGGGCCGGTGAGATAGCTCAGCGGCATAAGCACCTGCCTGGCAAGCACGAGGTCCTGAATTCAACTCCCGGTACCCACATACAAAGAAAGGGCCAGTGATATCGCTCAGCGGCACGGGCGCCCACTGGCGCGTGAGGTCCTGAGGTCAATCCCCAGTACCCAGAAAAATAAAATAAAATAAAATAAAATAAAATAAAATAAAATAAAATAAAATAAAATAAAATAAAATAAAGGTTGACACTTCCAACTGTTAACAAAAATGTAGAGCACATGAAATTCTCGTATGTTACTGGTAGGCATGCAAAATAAGTCATTTCTTATAAACATACACTTATACAACCCTAAAATATCCACTCCTAGGTATTTAACCAAAAGTAATGAAAACATATGTCCATACCTATATGCGCTGGAAACTGTCCAAATATCCATCAACTAGTAAACAGATAAACTGTGGACTAAATCAGTCAGTGCACACTAGAGAAACAGATTTAATACAAGATACACAAATACACTAGGATTTACAAGGTAGGCTTACAATAGCCACCTTAGAGTCAGATGTGGAAGAGTACAAAAGGGCTGTCTGCAGGCTGGAGATCCCAAGGATCCAGTCAAAGGTCAAAGGCCTGGAGCTCACTGTAGAGTCCTATGTAAGTCATTACCAAGAAGCTAAAAGGTCTGTGCTGGAAAGCTGAAAGGTCTGAAGGGTCTGTGCTGCATGGCTGAAGAGTCTGTGCTGGAAGCCTAGAGACAGACATCTGAGGCAAAGGCAAAGACTGGAGCTCCTCTGAAGGAACATCAGTGAGACTTCCTTCTTTCCCCTTTTTATTCCATTCAGGCTACAAGTCTATTGGCTTGGTGCCACTCACACCCAGGGTGGGTCATCTGTCTTCAGCAAATCCATTCAGCAACACCCGGAACTATGCTGATCCAATCAGCTGGGTGTTTCTTACTCAAATTGACGCAACAGTTAACTATCACATGGACTATCTATACGGTGAACTACTTACTTAGCAATAAATGCAACAAACTACTAGTACTTTCAACACAGATGAATCTCAAGCCATTCTGTTCAATGAAAGCAGACAAAACAGTGTATCTTCTATGATTCCATTTCTATAACATTACAGAAAAAAGGCAAAATTCGTGCAAATTACACCTCTAGGATTTTTGTTTCATTTACCATTTGGCAGCAAAACCATCAAAGGTATGACGAAGTATTTTCCCCAAATCTTACTAAAACAGACCTTGAAGAAGTTAATGACTTGCACAAAATTATACCATTAGTAACTAGTGGTATCATGTTTTGGGATATAGACCATTTTACTATAAATCTAAACTTGAAACATACACCCTATATTAATAGTAAAAGGGTCTGTCAACTGTCACAGCACCTACACATTTAACCACATTCATCAAAGGCTTCCATAATAATTCTGAAAGTTCTAAGTACAGTAGTCTCCAGTATATCTGTAGTTTTGCCCTCCATGGTTTCTGGTACCCATGATCAACTGTAGTCTGAAAATGTTACTATAGTGCAATGAGGAATTAAGATATTTTGAGATATTAAATTCACATCACTTTTATTACAGTATACTCTTACTGTTCTATTTTATCATTAGTTATTGTTAATCCCTTACTAGGTAATGTATACATTAAGCTTTACCATAGGTAAGTCTGTATAATAAAGAGTACCGTTATGTAATACGTAGAGTTCAGTACTATGAAAGGTTTCACTCATGCTCTGGGAGTTTTGGAATGTGTGTCCCCTGAAGTGATGGGGAAACACTGTACTCACTTTTCCATTTTCATCTACTGAATCCATCTCTTCACCTCATGCTCCTCTTTATTTGTTTGGCCTCATTCTCTCCCAATGCAGATATACCTCCTGCCTCGGGCAGGATGGGGTGCAGGTGCAGGGAGTTGACTGCAGTCCCAGCTTCACAAGCCCAGAAGTCTGACCACTTACTCCTGTCATCAGTGTATCAATACCAACGAAAAGTGAGAAAAAGCACCCATCTACTGGCCCTTTGTGCCAATCCCTTGTATCAATCAGTATTACTAGTAGAAACAGTACAAAATTGGCCAGGCCTGGTATACATGTTAAACCCAACAGAAAATGGAAGTGGGAATCCTTGCTGAATAAACTAAAAGTAGTAATTTGTCACTATATATGCTAACTTATTTTGGTATCATGAATTAAATACAAATATCTCAAAAAAGCAAAAAGTTCAGCAAACATATTAGTACTGTAACTGTTGGGATGGGATGCCTAATGTTCAAAGAAAAAAATCTGGCTTAAGGATACAATCTAGGACATAGGAATAATCCCACTAAATGGGAAAAAAAAAAATGGATATCTAACCCTTTGCACTAAACCACTGGCTTATGTATAATTAAAGAAAAGTCCTATTATAGGAAGAAAAAGGAAAAGAGTAAAAACCATTTTAATGAACTTATACATTCTAGTTTAGCAAGAAACAGGGCAGTCTCATTTTTAAAACTTATTCAGTAGTGACACAAATCTGAAAGTAAAGCATAAGCATAGCATAGCATGAGATTTCTACTATTGGTGATCATCACCACAGCACTGGCTAAAACTCAGGGAGAGAAAAGCTTACTTTTTCAAAAGAGGTTTGGTAAGTGGAAAGGAATCCAAAATTTCCTAGTACATCTAGGTTCTAAATATGTCTCCAGGAAAATGATTTCAAAATAATTGAGTGTTAAATAAAACCCAGCATCCTAAATTCTTTGATCCACTACTCAATTTAACTGATGCAATTTGCTATCAACTAGTTTTTCTTTCCAGTACTTACAGTTCCATGCAAATTGTTTTGTGCACCAGGCGAGGTAGTGCATGCCTGTAATCCCAGCTCTAGGGAGGCTGATGCAGGAGGATCACTGCGAGTTCAAGGCCAGCCTGGGCTACATAGTGAACTCAAGACCAACCTGAACTACACAGTGAGACCCTATCTCAAAACAAAAAACGAACTGTTTTGTGCTACATACCTAAACTAGACTCAGCTGTACGCTCAGAATTCAATTCAAGCAATGACCTATATTCACAAGTATGTAGACACCTGTAAGACATTAAAAAAAAAAAAAAGGATCACTTTTACTACTTGTCCTGCAAGTTCAAGTTATGGCAATAAATGATACTCTATTTTTAACAAGCAGAATTTTATAATTATTTAAGGTAAAGAAATAAAAGGTTGTATTATTACTGCTTAATACAAAGTTCTGTTAAGATTCTGAATCACACTGTTCACCAAAAAGTCACAAAAATCAAGGGCTGCAGAAGTGTAGGCAAGAAGTCAAGGTTCTTGCTTATAATAATTATAATTGTCAAAACACAAAGAACATTATTCCAGGTGCTGCACCATTTAACAGTCATTTAATCTTAGGATAACTCTACAAGGTAGGTAGTATTATCCTCATTTTAGAAAGAAATTAAAATGCAGAGAGGTAACTTGCCCAAGTCATAAAGCTAGCTAACAATAATTTACAGATGCAAGTGTAGGGCATGTAAGAAATTAAGTAGGAATAGCACATATGGGGCCAATTCAAAACGAAAGGACTGGAAGAGGGAGAGGAGGGTAAAACACTCTATCTCCAAAGGCTAAAAAACACAAATTAAGAGAAAATACTTTGTTTTCTCTCTCTCTGTCTCTCTCAGTGCAATGAAACTAGGTCCCTATCAGTGAAGGAAACAACAGTTTGTATTCTCAAAAGTATTCAAATATATCAAAAAGTAACATTCCCCTCCCATACACCCCTCACCCCTGTGTACTGGGGATAGAACCCTGGGGTGGTTTATCACTGAGCTACATGCACAGTCCTTATTTTTTATTTTATGACAGAGTCTCGGTAAGTTGCCCAGGTAGGACTTGAACTCACGATTTTCTTGCCTGAGCCTCCTCCAATGCTGCGTTTACAGGTGTACACCACCACAACCAGCTTCAAAAAATAACATATTCCTTAAATAAAGCACTTTAACTTTTCAAAAGTACATGCTAGAGAAAACAGTTGAAAGCCAACTTTCTATTCCTAAATATTACACTTGAGAGAATACAGCAAATAGCTACATTAAATTCTACAGTAAATACCATCATGTTTAACACTTACTGGGAAATACAAAGTTCTTCAATAATCAAAATGAGCCGGGTATGGTGGCGCATGCCTGTAATCCCAACACTCAGGAGGCTGAGGCAGGAGGATCGCTGCAAGTTCAAGACCAGCCTGAATTACAGCGCAAGACCCTAACTAAAAAAAAAAAAAAAAAAAAATTAAAATGAGTCAATCTATCACTGTGGCATATCTGCTTAGGTTTATCTCTGAAAAATATTTTGAGATAATTTAGGAGTTTTATCTTTGGGACAATTCTTTTTTCCAGTGCTAAGGATCAAACCCAGAGCCTCTCATATGCTAGGCAAGTGTTCTAACACTGAGCTACATCCCCAATACCCTCTCCAGGACAATTCTGAACATGAAAAAGGCATACTCCTGCTATCTCCACTCAGGGACAAGAGTTAAGCGATCTTTGGTAATGACCATAAGATTAGCTGGCCACCTAAAAAAAAACTTATGGGGCTGAAACTAGATTTTTTAATGGAGCTGCAATTACTCTAATCCATAGAAACTATTGGAGTCAGTTTCTATTTCACAGTACTGAAGCAAGTTCACTTTATTTTTAATCCTAAAATGTGCAATGCTAATAGGCAAAGGGCCCGTTCGTGCCTCAAAATTGAACCGATACTGGTCTTGCTTTGGTTTCTTCTGGTCTGCTGAAGTAAGAAACAGAAGCACAGTGTCTGACATGAACATGATACTTGTGGTTACTACTGAGCTAAGTATATTCCCTTAGCTCTAGAAAACTGATCCGCATTGAGTTTCTTGAGTTAACCCTTAGTCACTACAAGGTTGGCTATTCTCATCCAAGCCCAGAAAAGCAAAAAAGCAGTGTAGTTCCACAACTATTACCATCATTCTAGATCTTCAATTTGTTTCCCAACCCAAATTTTACACGATTGTTGGTGAAAAAAATCTTACTTGCATCCTACCATGAAAGTCCTTCCTACCTATATAGCATTACTCTCAAGGGGTACAAGTAAGATCTCATCTTGATTTCTTGGCTGCATTTTCTGATGTAATCACAGCATAAAGCTTTGAAGTATGATCCTGGGATAGGTCATTCCCTTCAAAGTGTCTATCATTACTCCTTGGTGAGTCAGCTTCTGGACTACTGACAGTGTGTTTTCTTGCTCAGCTTAACATGAAACTGTATTTCTGTAGAATTTGAATGGTGGCCAAAACACTGCATTTCAAAAGGCTCTCTCAAAGTACTTATGAAAGAAAGGATACAGATACATATCCAAGCAAGGGTTTTAGTAAAAGAATGATACAAGAGAGAGAATGTTACAAACTATCAGGTTAATATTCTCTTCTCAAAAAAAAAAAAAAAGATTCTCTCTTTGCTAGTATCCAAAAATGTCCTTTAAATTTTCCTGATAATCTTTTAAATTTTATGCTAATAAGGCCAGGTATGGTGGTGCATGCCTGTAATCCCAGCACTCGGGAGGCTGAGGCAGGAGGATCGTAAATTTGAGGCCAGCCTGGGGTACAAAGTGAGTTCAAGGCTAGCCTGAACTGCATATTGAAACCCTGTCTCGAAAAAGACAAAAAAAAAAAAAAAAAAAAAAAAAAAAAGATTTTAAGCAAAAAGGTACATTTGAAATTTTTTTATGTTCTTGAAGAAAAAAAAGTCATCTTAACATTTTTGTATCAGGTAAGACCATCACTGAAGGGGAAAAAATCTACTCTACTGTACCTTTTTAAAGGCATCTATTTAAAAATTGTGATTTTTGGTTTTGAGAAGGTAAAAGATGCCAGGAGCCAGGCATGGTGGTGCATGCCTGTAATCCCAGCACTGGGTAGGCTGAGGCAGGAAAATTACCATAAATTGGCCAGCCTGGGCTACATAGTGAGTTCAAGGTCAGCCTAAAATGAACTATATAGCAAGACCCTGTCTCCAGGAAAAAAAAAAAAACAACGCTGGGAAGAGAGGAAGGGATGGGTATAGCACAACTTAGGTCATTCCACAGAACAAGCCTAGGAAAGGTCCTTGCTCTGAAAATAATAATGGTTAACTAATGTATACAAAGTGAGATTAGGGCTGGGGATATAGCTCTGTGGCATAGTCCTGCCTGGCAAGCGCAAAGTCCCGAGTTCGATTCCTGGTACCCCCCCCAAAAAAAAGTGAGATTAAATATGTGTGTGTGGTACTGATCTCATTAGAAGACATCAAAGTTTTCTATAAACTTTAAAAACTGGCAGTGGAGCAGGGTGAATCTAGACTTTCAGATGCTCAGAGCTTGTTTCAAGTTTATCAGTAAATGGATGTAATAATGATTTTGGGGGAAAAAAGCTAATATATGCAGTGACATTTTTAAGAAACTTAATATGATTTAAAATATGATTATGTAGTGTTTAAGTGCATAAATTTAAAATATGCACCAAACACTTGTAGAAGTTGCTTTAATACCCAAAAGGAAAAAAAGTACACAATGATGCAAATTCAAGAACACTAAGGATATATAAAATATACAAATCAATACAGCAATGTTAAAGACAAGATGCTCCCTACAATTAAATGCAAACAATTTAGAATGCTTGAAAGAATTCTAAAGCAATGAATGATTACACCAAGAAAGTATTTTATTCAAACAAAAAGACCAAAGCACCGAATTTTATATTTCAGAAGTCCCTAGTCCTTAAGAGTTATACACATGAGCTGGGGGTATAGCTCAGTGGTACAGTACATGCTTAGCATGCTCAAGGATCCTGGTTCAATGCCCAGTACCAAAAACAAAAGTTATACACAGAGTATAAGAATTCAAGAAGTATTCACACATCTATGAAATTTTAAGGAGCTGGATCTCCCTTTTATTTATATTAGGATTGGTGCTAACTGTATTATTTTCTTCATAATCATTACAAATGGAAAACGTTAAAAAAAATGGAGAATGTATAAGCTTCTTACTGCATTCCAATGTAACAAATACCTCTAAGACTGTAAGTAACAGAGGGCAGACTTGATGCTGTTTAAATTGTACAATGTCAATTCTCCATGTCATCTGTGATAGTGATTAAAGTTTACGTCTGGCACTGGTCCCCCTCAGCCCTGTTCTAAAGCTCCAAGGACCTAAATGTCTAGTTGCTGGGACAAAATTTAAAGGGGGAGAGGTTTACTTTGGCTCATTTTTTTTTTTAGTTCATAGTTGGCTGGCTCCAAGACAGGAAGGCATGGTGAAAGGGCCTGGGTGGAGCAGGGTCAAGGGAGGAACCAGGAAGGGAGATTATACCCTCCCAAGTCTTGCCCACAGTGACCCACATCTTCCAACTAGACACCAAGTAACAGCAAGTCAGCTTTGGGGGCCATTTTAGATCTAAATCGTAACATTCTACCCCTGGCCCCTGAAAGACTCATTCACATTTCTTATGCAAAATACATTTAGTTCATCTCTAAGAGATGCCAAAGTCTTAACTGTCCCAGCACTGCTGAAAGGTACAGGTCCAAAGTCTCCTCTGAGACTTAAGGCAAACTCTTAGTTGTGAGCCCCAGTAAAAAATCAAAAAGAAGCAAGACCCTGTCTCAAAAAACAAAAACAAAAACCAAAAAAATCAAAAAGAAAGTTAAATACAGTAATGCTTCAGTTAGAGAACACTTTTGTTCACAAACAATTCAGTTTACTTCTCTTTGCAAACTCCACATTGGGTGACAAACACAACTACAGCCATTTTCCCCACACAAACACAAACACAGCCATCTTCCCCAAAATCATAAAACAAATTAAGTTCGTGAACCAAGGTACACTGTCCTGCCAACATACAACAGCACAGGATCAACATTCTCATTCCAAAAGAGACCTCCAAATGGCTGGGGCAGCCCCGCCCCTATGGCACTGCCAATGGTTGTAGCCCTTGTGGTTTCTTTCTGGACTGAATTTGATCACTCCTTGCAGCTTTCCTCAGTTGGTCCTCATTCCCAGCCTCTCCAACTTCCTGAGTCTCCACCACACTTTTCGATTCACTCTCACAGTTTCACACACTGTCCTCTCAGGGGCACGCTCCCTGACCTTCTAGGCCTTCTTCTGAAATCTGGGTAAAAGTCTCCCTAACCCCACAACTCTTGCATTCTGCTTTCCTGTACCAAAATCATACCTTTTGCATCATGGCTGCAAAGGCTTCCTGAGTGCCTAGATGGCTAAGCACTGTGAAGGAATCCCAAAGAATCAATTCCCTAGGTGGCACTCTAGGGCCCTCTCAAGCATGGTGCCCTAGGGCTGTATTCTCAAAGCAAAGCCTTTTATTTTTGGAACTTTTAGCCAGTGAAAGTTGGGTCTTGTGGATTGTTTTTTGTTTGGGTTTTGTTTTGTTTTATTTTGTTTTGTTTTGTTTTGCAGGGGGGGGAATGGCCTTGATCTTACTTCATAGCCCAGGTTTCGAACCAACTTGAGGCAATCCTCCTGTCTCAGCCCGAATACTGAGATTACAGGTGTGTACCACCACACAGCCAGATTGTTTGTTTTGAGATGGGGACTCTATAGTTCAGGCTGGCCTTGAACTCATGGCTACCCTCCTGCTTCAGCCTCTAGAGTACTGGGATTATAGGTGTGCACAGGTATGTGCTACCACACTAGGCTCGCTTCTTTTTAATGCTGATCTTTTCAGCAACCAAGCCCTCAGCTCCAACTTTAAAGGCACTTCCTTTCCAAGTGAAACACTATAAACTTTAAAAATCTCTCAACTGTACTGTTTGCTCTTGATTCTCAATGTAGAGCTGACTAAAAGCTGTAAGCACTCCCCATGCCACAGCCGGATTGTTCAGTTGCCTTGAAATTTCCTCCTCCAGATTAGTCTGCCACCCTTAATCTCAGTCTCCTGCAAAGTCTCAGGACATGAGCAAGATGCAGACAAATTTTCTACCAAGAGCATAACGTAAGTGGCCTAGAGTTTAACTGCCAATGGAGTCCTTGCTCCCAACTGAAATCTTCTGAGCCTGGTTTTTCAGTCTGCTTTTTTTATCAACATTCTAGTTTTCAGAGCTCCAACCAGAATCTCTGGACAAGCTAGGTTTACATTATAGAGCTGTTTCTCCAGCCAGCATCGCCAAACTTTTCCGAACTCCTCCTACCAACCAGTCCCAAAGGCTTCTGAACCACACGGTCAGGTAGCATCACAGCAACAACCCCACTTCTCTGGTACCAAAATCTGTCTTAATCAATTTCCTTGTCCCTGGGACAAAATCTCCAAAACCCACAACTTAAAGGAAGAGAGGTCTATTTTGGCTCACATTTTTTAGTCCATAGTTGGCTAGTTCCAAGGCAGGAAGGCATGGTGGAAGAGTCTGGGTGGAGAAAAGCTGACCACGGCATGGCAGCCAGGGAGCAGAATCAAGAAAGGATCCAGGAAAGGAAATCGTACCTTTCCAGGTCGTGCCCACAGTGACCAGCTTCTTCCAATCAGACCTCACCTCCCAACAGAAAGCCAGCTATAATGGCCCCATAATCTAATCTAATCTAATCTAATCTAATCTTCCGAACACATGAGGCTTGGAGGGCCATTTTAGATCTAAACCATAACACTTAACATGCTTGTATTTAAATGTCCAATTGCTTCCATGTTTAAAACCAAGACATACACTCACACACACACACATATACACATAACCCTCAACACTCTATCCACCTGCCAAAATCAACTCCCCTTGCTACTTCTTGGTGTGCTCAAATCTATCATCGCTGAATATTCCTCCTTCTTGCATTTACCTTTCTTCAATCCTAATACACCTTAGTAGAAAGAGAGTGTATTATTATTGTGTTGTTATTACCACAGCAACAAAAGCAACAATCGTGACTGGCAAATATGAAATGCTTACTATTGGCTAGCTACTGTAATAAGAACCTGTTAAATATCCCAAGAGGTACTACTGTTATCCCCATTTTAAAAATGAGAAAAACAAAGCACAGAGAAGTTAAGGAACTTGTCTAAGATCATAGGAACATTTAATAATAGAAGTTTATAAGCAATTACATAATTATTCTACTTGGAGGAACAAAAGAAAGTGAGAAATTTACAATTTAAGAGCTACTAAAATCATTTAAAAATTCTGATGATTTATAGTTGACACAAGATTATTTATATAAGCAGATTACTCTCATTCCAGAGTGGATTTTTTAGTGGTGATATTTACTAAGCAACTGACAATGTTCTATAAAAATCACCAGCTTTGGGGGGCTCTGTAGTAGTTAGTAAAGTTATAGGCACCATATTTTTTTTTTTTTTTTGTGGGTACCGGGGGGTCGACCTCAGGACCTCGCGCGCCAGCAGGCACCCGTGCCGCTGAGCGATATCACCGGCCCCTTTTTCGTATGTGGGATCCGGGAGTCGAACTCGGGCCCTCGCGCTTGCCGGGCAGGCGCTTAAGCCGCTGAGCCATCTCACCGGCCCTAGGCACCATATTTTTTAAACCATAAAAAGAAAAAAACATATATGGGCATGGACACTTTTCTGTAATTACTAAAATCTAGAAAAAAACAAGTAAACTGAGGAAGAATAAACAAACTACACAGTACATCCATATAATGAAGTGTTATATACCTATAAAAACTATTTACTTTGCCGTGGTGAAAGCCTGTAATCCCAACACTCTGAGAAATTGAGGGAGGGGATCACAAGTTCAATTCCCATCTAGGCAACTCAGACCCTGTCTCAAACTATTTTAAAAAGGGCCAGAGATGCAGCTCAGTGCAAAGGCCCTGGCTTCAATACCCAGTACTCCCAAACAACAACAAAAGGAATTACTGACATCCAAAACATGGATAAATCTCAAACTACATTATGTTAAATAAAAGGCAGCAGTCTCCATATTCATATTTATAGCAGGATAACCCACAATAGTTATATCATGGAAGCAGCCTAAATGCTCATCAACAGATGAATGAATAAAGGAAATGTGGTATATATACACAATGGAGTACTACTCAGCCATTAATAATAAATGAGTCATTTGTAGGAAAATGGGTGGCTCGAGATCATAACGCCAAGTGAAATAAGAGACCCAAAATGTAAATAATTTATAGAGCAAAATAACCATGTTAAGAAACGGGTAAGTAGACTCTGTAGAGATAGGCAAGGGATTGGTAAGGGGCAGGCAAGGAGAGTAGAAATGATCAAGATGATAAATATATATATCAAATCCCCAAGCTGAACATAAACACTGTGTATCATAAACATATACTAATAAAAAAATAAAAAGACACTGGTCTTAAAGCAGAAAAGCCACTTTATTCTATTTTTATTTTTCCAACCTGCCCATATAATATGGGCTCCTCACTTGTTGCTCGTGGATGCCCGCAATTCACTTCCTGGTTCTTCATCCATGCCAACATCTTGGGCACTATGTTTCTGTTTCCCGTTCTACCAACCTGTACCCCAAAGTCAAGGCACCTGCCCTGCCCTACCAAAACCTACATGCTCTGATTCTGTACTTCCTGCCTGTAAAAGCCTATAAAAACCCCAGACCACCAGGGTGGGGCTAGCTTGCTTTGTTGTTGGGAGCAAGCCCGGCCAGGACCACCGGTGTAAAATAAAGCTGTTGACTACCTCCAAATCCTGGGTGTCGTTTCGGTGTTTCTGCTTGCCGTAACAGTCTCAAAAGGCCACATACTACATGACTCCATTTATATGGAATTCTGAAACATAAAATAGTAAGAGACAACAAATTGCCAAAGACTGGGCTAAATAAAAGGGCCATGAGAAAGTTTTGAGATGATGAAACTATTATTAGTCTTGACTGTAGTAGTGTTTACACAACTATGTATTTTCAAAACTAGCTGCACTGTACTCAAAAAGGGTGAGTTTTACTTTTAAGGAGTTTTTAACCAGATGTGACAAACTTAATTATTGCTGATACCATCACCAGATGTTGCTTAAACAATCAAAGCAAGAATACTGGGCCGGTGAGATGGCTCAGCGGCTTAAGCGCCTGCCTTGCAAGCGCGAAGGCCCGAGTTCGACTCCCGGAACCCACATACGAAAAAGGGGCCGGTGATATCGCTCAGCGGCACGGGTGCCTGTTGGCACGTGAGGTCCTGAGGTCGTCCCCCCGGTACCCACAAAAAAAAAAAAAAAAAAAGAATACTGGGCCGGTGAGATGGCTCAGCGGCATAAGCGCCTGCCTTGCAAGCGCGAGGGCCCGAGTTCGACTCCCGGATCCCACATACGAAAAAGGGGCCGGTGATATCGCTCAGCGGCACGGGTGCCTGTTGGCGCGCGAGGTCCTGAGGTCGACCCCCCGGTACCCACAAAAAAAAAAAAAAAAAAAGCAAGAATACTAAACTTGTCTGTTTCCAAGTTTGAAAGCTCCCATTAACATTTTGCCAGCTGGGCATGGTGGCACACGCCTGTCTTCTCAGCACCCTGGAGGCTGAGGCAGGAGGATCACCAGGAGTTAGAGGCCAGCCTGGACTACACAGTGAGTTCAAGGCCAGCCTGCACTACTGAGACCCTGTCTCAAAAAAACAAAAACAAATGAACATTTTGCCTAGAAATGTAAACAATATCCGTAAATAAATCACAAATTCCCTTAGGATTAAATATCTACTTTTTTTTTTTTTTTTTGTGGGTACCGGGGGGTCGACCTCAGGACCTCACACGCCAGCAGGCGCCCATGCCACTGAGCGATATCACCGGCCTCTTTTTCGTACGTGGGTTCCAGGAGTCGAACTCGGGCCCTCGCGCTTGCCAGGCAGGCGCTTAAGCCGCTGAGCCATCTCACCGGCCCCAAATATCTACTTTTTTAACGCAAAAACACTACCTACTGTTTCTATCTTGGTAGTTTTAGAAGAAAAAGACTTTAGTCAGGAGAGAATAAAACCTAAGTAATAAACATTAACATCAATCTTTCCCAGAATCATAATGGCCAAAGCATATGAGGCTCCTCTCCCAATTTTTGTTCAAAAAAACCCAAAATTTTCACTTTGAAAAACCTCCAAGAGACTATGGATTTTAGATCTTAAAACATATGCCTAAAATTCTTTAAATGCTTTCACTTAACAAGGCAGTACAGCAAAATGCACTCAGACTCAGAATCTCAATTTACCTGGACTAGTTACCTCATTTTGCCTCAATTTCCTCATCAGTAAAACTGGAATAATTGTACCTAAATATGAGGATAAGCCTAGACAAGTAAATGAGTTTATACATGTAAATCTCTCGGACTAATACCTGGCACTAGCTAATATAAATGAATAATAATAATCACCAGCTATGGCCTTAAACCATTTTTTACTTTTGTATAGTATGTAATTCTGTTCTCTAAGGTAGGTGGCCTAAACTCAGTGGCATAAAGACAGTATCTAGAAATATACTGTACCATATTCCTCAGATTTTACCTGTACTGCACCTAGTTTCTTTGGCTGGGGGGGGGAGCTTAAACATTATCCTTGTTACACAAAAAACTCTTGAGGCCCAAGTAAGTTATAGGAATAGCCTGAAGAAAACAGTAATGTGAAGACAGACCCAACACAAGGATCTGGTGTTCTGAAAGTCCTTAAAACTTCCTTCTCTCCAAAATTTTTAGCCCTCCATCAACTCTGTCCCTCCTGATAAAGATGCATGCATGATATACCCCCCAAAATAAAACTCCCCAATTTAATCATTCTAAAAATTCATTAAGTTGTGGATTTGTTTTATGTACAGCTGTGTATGTCTATTTTATACCATAATAAAAAAAGGTAAAATAGACGTTATCATTAAGCATACTCCTATATGGATACAAGTAGTGAAAAAGTTAAAACAAAAGCTGAAGGGAGGCTGGGCGTGCTGGCGCATGCCTGTACTTGGGAGGCTGAGGCAGGAGAATCACTGCAAATTCAAGGCCAGCCTGGGCTACAAAGTGAGTTTAAGTCTAGCCTGGACTACATGGCAGGACCCTGTCTCAAAAAGACCAAAAAAAAAAAAAAAAAAAGCTGAAGGGAGACAAATTTAGCTGATTGGGTTCTTGAACATTTGCCAAGGTGGATATGGTATGACACACCTGTAATCTCAACTACTCAGGAAGCTGAGGCTGGAGGATCACTTTAGCCAGGGTGTTTAAAACCAGCCTAGGCAACATAAGCAAGACTCTGTCTCAAAAAGAAAAAAAAAAAAAAAAAACTGTGAGAGGACAAAAGTTTTTAACTGAGGTATAGCATATATACAAAAAAAAAAAAAAAAAAAGTGAGAAGGCACATGTCCCAATGACTCTCATAAACTAAACACAACCACAAAGTAAACAAACCAGATCAAGACACAGAACATTACTAGCACCCCTATAATCTCCCTTGTCATCACCCCCAATGACAATCATTATTCTGACTTCCATTTCCATGTTTTAATTTTGTCTGTTTTTTAAACTATAGAAATGGAATCATTCAATATGTTTTCTTCTGCATTGGTTCTTTCTTTTTTTTTTTTGTGGGTACCGGGGGGTCGACCTCAGGACCTCGCGCGCCAGCAGGCGCCCGTGCCGCTGAGCGATATCACCGGCCCCTTTTTCGTATGTGGGATCCGGGAGTCGAACTCGGGCCCTTGCGCTTGCCGGGCAGGCGCTTAAGCCGCTGAGCCATCTCACCGGCCCGCATTGGTTCTTTCTTATACATTTTCTTCTTGCAAATAAAATAAATTTAAGAAAAGTTCTAACAACACTATCAAAAACTCAAATTCAAACCATAAATCACTCTCGAGGCAAATTATTTCTCAAGCAATGAAAAATCCAAGATAGTAAGTTATTTAAAGGCAAATAGCTGACAACTCCTCTCCCTCCAATAAAATTTCTAAGACAGACATTTTCAAAGTCACTTTTAATAGAAGAAAATAAAGAGACCCATAAATGTCTCAAGAAATATTAGTCTCTGATCAATGAAATTTGAATAGCTTTTTTTAATAAAAGGCAAGACAAGGAGAAAAAAAAAAGGTAAAAGTCACAAAAAGATTTCAGAACACAGTTCTCTTAAAGCCATATTCTTTAACTTTGCCCCTGTATGTAAGAGTCGAAGCAAATCTGACAAGATGTTCAACAGCTATTAAATCAACACTTATTAATTTAGGTCTTAGTTTTGTATTCTCCAGATATTTTGAAATATTTCAATATTGCAAACTAAGAAAATGAACCAGGGATGTGGAATTTGGAGACAAGAAGCTAGGTTTTATAGACTTCTAAAATGGATTTTTACAAGCTGTTATTCTTTACTATAAAATTCCCAACTTAAAAAAAAAACTTTAATACTAATACCTACTTTTATTGTCTCAACTACTGCAACTTTAATTTTATTCTTTAAAAGAAAATAAAGGCAGATGATCACAAATATCTTACCACAGAAATTTAACCTTTTGAATGTATCAGTCATTGACACACATCAGCATTCAAGGCTATTAGAAATACGCAGTAAACTAACAGCAAAAGCTGACAAACTCTAATCACTTGAACTCTTAAAAGATATGCTACACAGATCTGCCTAAATACTACCAGCTAAGTATATAAACTTAGGCTCAGCTCCCACCTGTACAATAAAACCAAAACTCCGATGAGACTGTATTGTCTTAATAAAAATTGCATAAATATCCTCCAACTCATACTAAACGTACAGAATGGTCATCACCTCTAAGTTGCGGGAACACCACTTAGGATTTAGATTTTTTTTTTTTTTTTTTTTTTTTTTTTGTGGGTACTGGGGGGTCGACCTCAGGACCTCGCGCGCCAGCAGGCACCTGTACCGCTGAGCGATATCACCGGCCCCTTTTTCGAACGTGGGTTCCGGGAGTTGAACTCGGGCCCTCGCGCTTGCCGGGCAGGCGCTTAAGCCGCTGAGCCATTTCACGGGCCCAACCACTTAGGATTTAAAATACACACGTTTTGCTCAAATCTATATGGTAAGTCGGCAGAACTAGAAGTTTAGGCTGTACCCTGTGTTGACAGAATTCAGAGAACCTGGTTTTTTAAAGGTTTTGTTTCTAATTCTCAATGAGCTTCTTAGGCAGGGGGAAAAAAAAAACAGCAAAAAATTCTCTTGTATTTGTGATCAAAACCCAGCCTGTCAAGGCTGGGTGTGGTGGCACATGCCTGTAATTCCAGTACTCGGGAGGCTGAGGCCGGAGGATCACTGTAAGTGAGTTCGAGGCCAGCCTGGTCTACATAATGAGTTCAAGTCGTGGCTGAACTACATAGCGAGATCCTGTCTCAAACAAAACAAAACAAAAAAAACCCACACTGTCTTCATTCAGAGTAGAGCTTACAATGAGAAAGTTCAAATCAGCTTTCCTGCCCCATTCCTCCCATACCATTTCCTACAGCTGCCACTCTGTTTAAGAACTGAAGCCAGTTAACCACCTACTTTCTCAGTGGTAACTGTGACATAACCTTTCAGAGACACTCAAAAAAAAATAAAACTTTAGCCAGGCGTGGTGGTGCATGCCTGTAATCCCAGAACTCATGAGACTGAGGCAGGGGGATCGCCATGGGTTAGAGGCCAGCCTGGGCTACACAGTGAGTTCAAGCCCAGCCTGAACTGCACAGCAAGACCCTGTCTCAAAAAGTAAATTAGGGCCAGTGAGATGGCTCAGCGGCATAAGCGCCTGCCCGGCAAGCGCAAAGTCCTGAGTTTGACTCCCAGAACCCACATAAAGGAAAAAAAGGGCCGGTGATATCGCTCAGCGGCACAAGCGCTTGCTGGCAAGCACGAGGTCCTGAGGTCAACTCCTGGTACCCACATAAAAAAATAAATAATTAATTATTTAATTAATTAAAATACAAAAAAAAAAAACCTTCAAAATCACACTTTTTCCTCACTATAAAGTCATACTAAAAAAACCTGGGTAACCATAAACATATGAAGCAGGAAAATCGTATCACCCCAGACAGAAACTAATCACAATATTTCCACTCATGCACCTCCAGGGTCATTCCTCTGTATAAAGTATATCAATTCACTTACCAAACAGGATTTTAAGCATAGAGGACAGGGAGAAATAGTATACTAGTTCTCTGGGAGACTAATTTTCTTTAGTATTTTCTGAGTAAGTCAAAAATATGTGTGCCAGGTATGGTGGGGCACACCTGTAATCCCAGCACTCCAAAGGCTAACCCAGGCTATACAGCAGGTTTGAGGCCAGCCAGAACACACAATGAGACTGTTTCAAAAGAAGAAAAACAAAAAGCAACAAAAGTTCAGCCTGGGCAACTTAGTTACTTAGCAAGACCCTCTCTCAAAATAAAAAACAAGTAGGGTGAGGTGGCACCCACACGTAGTCTCAGCACTCTGAAAGGCTGAGGCAGGAAGAAGACAAATTCAAGCCCAGCCTAGGCAACTTAGCAAGACACCGTCTCAAATAAAAAATGGGGTGGGGAGGTAGCTTAGTGCAAAGGCCCTCGGTTCAATCCCCAGTGTAAGCAAGCAAGCAAGCAAGGAAAGGAGAGAAAAAAGAGAGAGAGAGAGGGAGAGGAAGAAGGAAAGAGAAAGAAAGAGGAAGAGAAAGAGAAAGAGAGAAAGAGAAAAAGAGAAAGAGAAAGGAAGAAAAAGGCACGTAGGCAAGAAAGGATGGATGACTGGGGATATAGCTCAGTACGAAGAGTTTAATTCGCAGTACCACAACATCCCCCCCAAAAAAAGGAACAGGGAATGGGAGAGAATAAGACATGTAAAGGGAAATCATACTTCCTCCTTTTCATTCACCCCATGGCAAAGTATGGAATCCATGTTTCAAGAACCATTATACAGGGATGGGGATATAGCTCAGTGGTAGAGTAAGCACTGGCCTGGCATGAACAAAGCCCTGGGTTCAAACCCTAGCACCATGAAAAAAAAAAAAAAAAAAAAAAAAAAAAAAACACCATTACATATGCAACCACCAGCTAACTAAGTATATTCCTTTTTTAAACAGCAGTCTACTATATAAATACATCCATATATTTACCTCTATAGTCTTGTCAGTAAGAAGGACATACACAATGAAACTAATTAAATAAAGACTTTTTGTACCTTTGAAAATATCTTGAGAAGGTAAAAGGATATCTAAAAGCTTTGCCTAAAATTAATGACCCCCAGCACTCAGGAGGCTGAGGCAGGAGGATCGCCGTGAGTTAGAGGCCAGCCTAGGCTACACAGTGAGTTCAAGCCCAGCCTGAATTGCATAGCAAGACCCTGACTCAAAAAAAAATAAATTAAATTAAATTAATGACCTCTCTCACAAAACAAGAATTTCTCTGCACATAACATGAAAGAACAATTCTCTACATATAACATAAAGGAACAATCTATAGGAAACTTAAGTGTTGGTTTTAAAACACTGTAACTTATTTGCATGACTAAATAACAGTTTAAACAGTCCCTAAATACTGACAGCTTATTTATTCTTTGTCAGTGTATAAAGTGCTAGGTAGTAAGGGAAAAAACAATCAGTCCTTACTTTTACAGAGCTTAAATATGATGTCAAATCCTAGACATGTGGTCTCAAGCAAGTCACAACATCCCTGATAAATGATGGTCTTGAATGCTTGTGGAGGGTCTAAGAAGATCTATGTGAATGTGTCTTATAAATCATGCTACCTAAGGAAAAAGGGGATACCTGAACTTTTGTCCAAAGCACTAAACATACATATATATTATATACTATCTTCAATATAAAGTATTTCATTTAATTGACAAAAAATAACCACTCTAGTTGCCTAAACTTTGTGTTTTGGGGGGGTTTTGTTTTTTGTTTTTTGAGACAAGGTCTCGCTATGTAGTTCAGGCTGGCCTTGAACTCACTACATGGCCTAGGCTGGCCTTGAACTCAAGACAATCCTGCTTCAGCCTCCTAAGTGCTGGGACTACAGGCCTGCACCACGACGCCCAGCTATAATCTCTTTTCACAATCTCAAAAGATTTCAATATTATCTTTCTCTGACAAAGACCCATACAAAATAATTGAAAATAAGTTCCCCATGATGGGGAAAGAGAGAGAGATTCATTTTTCTATTACCAAAAACATTGTTTCCTGATTTCATAACTTATGGGGGAAGGAGTACAAGTCAAAAGTGACTTACACAAACTTAGGAAGTTACCTTTTAAGCTAAGATTCATCATGGAAAGTTTCAGCCCAAAAAAGTATTTTTAAAGTGTTATAAACTCAGGTTCTTCCAAACGGAATTACAGTAACAGGTTAATTCTGGTACTTTGTAAGCAAAGGAAAGCAAGCAGCAATTAATCATCCCTTCACTCAGTCTCTAAAACCTAAGCTCTTAAAAAACGGGTATATTAGCCAAGCATGATGGCACATGCCTGTAATCCTAGCACTCTGGAAGGCTGAGGCAGGAAGACTGCCAAACTCAAGCCCAACCTGGGCAACTTAGCAAGACTGTCTCAAAAGGAGGGGGGCACGCTATTATAACCACGCTGCTTTCCATAAAGCATAATTTTTCAAAACATACTCTATATATCTAAGATGAATAAGCTAATTATTTACATTGTTTTCCACCCTATGATTTCTCCTTTCCAAATTCAGCTACCTCAACGAAGACAAAAAATATTAAATTTATGATTTAAATTTACATTTGCCCTTATTGTCCTTATTGCTCTTATGTAACTCTTAGGAGCATGGGACACTTTAAAAACTATCATCTGCCAGACATGGTGGCACACACCTGTAACCCAGCACTCGGGAGGCTGAGGCAGGAGGATCGCCATGAGTTCCAGGCCAGCCTCACTACATAAGCGAGTTCAAGGCCAGCCTGAACTAGGTAGCAAGACCCTGTCTCAAAAAAAAGCCCAAAACATAAATAAATAAAACCTATCAATATTCAACTAAACAGGACCATCTATAAAACTAGTGAAATGTCTAAAACCAATCATCCATAAAAACCTAATATTAAATCTTAAAAACTCTAAAGCAGTGGTATCCAAAGATGAGTATAATATACCTCAAAGAAAACACAAGGCCAGGCATGGTGGTGCACTCTTGTAATCCCAGCACTTGAGAGGCTGAAGCAGGATAGCGGAGTTCAAGGCCAGCCTGGGCTACATAGTGAGTTCAAGGACAAACTAAACTACATAGCAAAACCCTGTCTCAAAAATCAAAAACAAGCAAATAAAAGAAAAGAGAACCCAAGATGTTCCACTGGGGTAAAGGAAGAAGATATATGAACTTTATTTTTAATTCTCATCCTTGTTAATTTTCTTGGCTTATAGCTTATAAAGTATACAATAATCAGTTTCCATATGTATATTGTTTGTAAGTAACCTTAGAACTGAGGATTAACACAATACTCAAACTTTTTTTACTGACAAGGGTGAGCAATCAAAAAGTTTAGAGAACATTAGTCTCAAGTACTCCCTTGTCACTTAACTAATTTTTACCTGCCCCCTCCACAAAGTTAAACTGTAGAGATAAATCCTGAATAAAGAACTATCCCAAATAATCCAAACTATTTTAGATTCCCCAGAAGAAGCTAAAGTTGGTAAATTACAGCCAGGCATGAAAGCACACACCTGTAATCCTAGAATTTGAGAGGCTGAGGCAGGAGGATCGCAAGTTTGAGGCCAGCCTGTGCTACATAGGGAGTTCCAGGCCAGCAGGGACCAAAGTGAGACCTTAATTTAAAAAAAAAAAAAGGTGGTAAATCACTAGAAAGAACATAAGAAATTTGCTAGACACAGCACACACCTACAATCCCAGCTACTCAGTAGGCTGAGGCAGGAGGATCACAAGTTAGAGGCCAGTGTGGACAATTTAGCAAGATCTTGTAATAAATAAGTAAATAATCAAATAAAAACTTTAAAAAATATTATAATTATGCCAGACATGGTAGCGCATGCCACTATGCCAGGCATGGCAGGGCGTGCCTGTAATCCCAGCACTTGGGAGGCTGAGGCAGGAAGATCGCTGTGAGTTTGAGGCCACCCTGAACTGCAGAGTGAGACCCCGTCTCAAAAAAAATAAAATACTATGATTAAAAAATACAATGAATGTTTACTTTTTTAAGTTACAGTAAGACACGTCACCATTATTCCCTTCAAAATATTCCCCCTAACTTGAAATACACTTATCCCATCATTCTTGCCACTTTCTGAAGCAGTTCTGAAAGTTTTCTTTTTTGAGTGTCTTCAGCTGCACTCTCATGGCTGCCTGTATGTCCTGAATCAATTCAAAGCATTTACCTTTCACAGTCATTTTGACTTTGGGCAAGAGCCACAAGTTGCACCGTGCCAGATCCAATGAATAAGGTGGATGAGGAGGACACATCATAATGTTTTTACAAACCTGTCTTTCCATTTGATGGCACTCAGCAGCAGCAGGTATATTTTTTAATCACACCTCACAGAGACACTTATTTATTTTTGTTCTGTTTTGTTTTGGTTTTGATACCAGGAATTGAACTTAAGACCCTGCGCTTGCCAGGCAGGCGCTTGTGCTGCTGAGCTGTATCTCTGGCCAAGACACTTATTAAAGAAGATTTCCAGAACTGCTTCAAAAAGGGGATAAGAACGATGGGATAAATATGAAGCAAGAGGCAGTATTCTGAAAAGGATTAATGGCAATTTGTCTTTCACTGCAGGAAAACTTTTTAAACACTCACTGTATATTTTAATCATTCCCCATATATATATATATATATATACACACACACATAATGGAATTGGACACTAATACGCTGTTCATAGGAGTTTTTTGGGGTTTTTTTGTTTTTTGTTTTTTTTTTTTTTTTTTGAGACAGGGTCTCGCTATATAGTTCAGGCCGGTCTTGAGCTCACTATGTAGCCCAAGCTGGCCTCAAACTCAAAGTGATCCCTCCTGCCTCAGCCTCCTGCAGGCTGGGATTACAGTTGTGTGCCACCACACCTTTTAAATTGTTCATCAGTTTAAAACAGACATCCTATCTACTATAAGATACCTTTAAATCACATGGACGGGGGGGGGTAAGGGCATAGCTCAGTGATAGTGTGCTTGTTACCATGTGTAGTGCTCTGGATTCGATCACAGGCACAAAAAAACAAACAAAAAACAAAAAACACCACTTTCACCTGATAGGCCCACTTTCAAGAATTTATCCTAAGAAAATAATGGCACGATGACATAAAATGTTCAAACAAGTTCATCAAAGCACTGTTTAAAGAACAAAAATGGCAATGTACACTGACAGGAAATTGCTGTAAACTATGATGCATCCACATTACAGAACGCTGTAATATCACTAAGAGAATACCAATTTCACATTGAAAATTGTTTTTTTTTTAAGTATTTCAATAAACAATATATAAAAGGAATAAACACCAACTATTACTTCTAAATGGGATTATAGGCCATCTCTTACTCTCCTGTAGTTGTCCCAACTGTTTTTTTTTTGTTGTTGTTTCTTATAATTTTTTATGACTAACATGCATGGTAGCTTTCATAATTGAAATAATTTCATTTTGAAATTTAAAATGAGATTAAGTTCAAACACTTTATCAATTCCAAAATCCTAAAAACTATGCTTTCCCATACAGCTTGTAGAATCAGTTTAAATACTTAACTACATATTTGGCTTATATCATAGAAAAATGAAAGGCATGGAACAAAGAATAACCCTATTCCAAATTTTGGGGTTTTTTTTTGTTTTGGTTTGGTTTGGTTTTTTGAGACAGGGTCTTGCTATTAGTTCAGGCTGGCCTTGAACTCACTATGTAGCCCAGGCTGGCCCTGAACTCAGGACAATCCTCCTGCCTCAGCCTCCCAAGTGCTGGTATAGGTGTGCGCCACCACACCCAGCCCCCTATTTCAAGTTCATCATCTTGTCTTTAGTCAATTCTTTCCAATTTTGTGATGATTTATCAATACACTTATTTTAAAATTGCAACAGAAGCTGGGAGTGGTGGCGCATGCCTGTAATCCAGCACTCTAGGAGGCTGGGGTAGGAAGATGATAAATTCAAGCCCAGCCTGGGGTACTTAGTGACCCAGTGAGACCCTGTCTCAAAATAAAAAATAAGAAAAGGGCTGAGGATGCAGGTCAGGGTAAAGGCCCTGGGTTCAATCCCCAGGACTGCCAAAATATAAAATATATATGCTTATAAATTTCCTTACATTTTGCCAGATTATCAATCTTTAAATAATTTAGATAACTGAATGAATTTCCACTTCTCTTCTGCAACTAAATTACAAAATCATTAGGTACTAAAGAAATTAGATTTCAACCCCAGAGAACTGAAATCAGAAAAGCTTGCTACCTTCTCTCACAACGGAATCATCCTAAACATTGTGTGAAGACTCAAATAGGCACAATAATAGATCTAAGCCTGGACATATCTAAAGTGATGCTCCATAGTAGTAAGCACCAAAACACCTTTGTGACTGCCATGTACTCTATCTTTTATTGTTTTGTTTTGTTCTGTTATGGTTTTGGTACTGGGGATTGAATCGAAGCTTCCTGTACTGAACCGGGGCTTTTGTTCGTTGAGGTAAGGTTTCTTAATGCACTAAATTGCCCAACCTGGGCTCAAACTTGCAACCCTCCTTCTCAAGTCTCCCAAACTGCTGGGATTACAGGTGTGTGCACACTATACCCAGCCAAGTACTCCATCTTATGAGAAAAGAGTGTTTAGGAATATTAGCATAAAAAAGAAAAGGAATAATAGCATAAATTTATGTGTTAACTCTGTTCATTAAATCAACAATTTATAACAGAACCACGAGGTATTTCACCATTAACACAATAGTCTTAATGTAACCCAACCTCATAATTTTTTTTTTCTTTTTGGCTTTTCATTTGTTTTATGCCTTACTTTTTTTCTTTTTCTTTTTTCTTGTGGTGTTAGGAACTCAATCAGGGGTCAGGGCCTCCTGCATGCTAGGCAAGCACACTGTTACAGAGCTACATAGCCAGTTTTGTTTTTGTTTTTGTTTTTGTTTTTGTTTTTGAGACAAGGTCTTGTTAAATCACTCAGGCTAGCCTCTCAAACAACTGGGATTACAGGTGAGTAAACCACAGCTCCCAGCTGTGCCTTAATATTTCAGTCATGGGCCGGTGAGATAGCTCAGCGGCATAAAGTGCCTGCCTGGCAAGCGCGAGGTCCTGAGTTCGACTCCTGGTACCCACATACGAAAAAAGGGCCGGTGATATCGCTCAGCAGCACAGGCGCCTGCTGGCACGTGAGGTCCTGAGTTCGACCCCCGGTACCCACAAAAAAAAATATATATATATATTTCAGTCATTCTACCTGAATTGCCAAGGTTCCATATCCCTAAACTGCTTTCCTTAAACTGCTTACTTTGAAAAAATAATTCAAAGAAAAAATAATTTTTACCTTGCATCCCACTAAACAGAAACATATTAAAAAAAAAAAAAATCAGTACATTTCCCAAATCAAGACTTACTTTTATCTTAGCCAATGTACTGACATATTTTTTAATGCTTTTTAAAATAATCACAGCCAGGCCTGGTGGCACACACCTATAATCCCAGCACTCAGGAGGCTGAGGCAGGGGGATTGCCGAGTTCCAGGCCAGCCTGGGCTATACAGTGAATTCAAGGCCGGCCTGGACTACATTGCCAGAGCCGGTCTCAAAAAACTAAACTAAACTAAACTGAACTAACCACATTGCTTTCATTGGCCTATGACACTACCAACTACCATTTAGAAAGTTCTAAAACTTCATGCAGAATGTACTAAAGTTGTTGTTCCTATTACCTTCCACCACAGTTCCAACATAAGAAAATGGGTGAAATACAGCAAGTGCAAGACCTCGGCACAAACATGAGACATCCCAGATCCCTCTGAAGTCCCTGCAACACTATGACTATTCCTATTAGCCGATGAAAGTGCTGAAAGGTTTCTCCAGGCAGAACACAAAACCAAACACCTTTTCTGTTGCTGTACCACTGACGTTAGGAAACTCTGCACTTGACAACATGTACCAGGTTCCTACTGCTCCACAAGCCAATTCACCAAAAAAAAAAAGGGGGGGGGGGGTCTAATACAATAGGATTCTAAGTCAGTACCATCCTCTTACATATTTAGATTGCTTTTCATATATACCATTCCATTTGATCTGCCCTGACAGCCTGTGTAGTAAGTACAGAGGTTGCTCTTCCTCCTTTTACTAATGAAGGAACTGGAGCCCAGAGGGGTTATGTGGCGTGCTACAAACAAAGAGGAGAACAACCTAGGCTTAAACCCAAGACATACTGGTCAATCCACTGTCATTCTAAAACAACTTCTGTTTTCAACATCTGATATAAATTTGAACTTAAAAGGTTTATTAAGTTTCTAGATATAATACAAAATTGAAGAATAATGCATGGTACCACTATCAGTACCACAAAATTAAGATTAAAAATAGCAATGGCACATTAATAACTTTGGTAGCCTCTAAAATTACTAAGAATCCTAGTATAATCCAACATGGATGGGTTTCATACTCTGTCTTAAACTTAGTATTCCACTGATTGTAAAATTACATTTAAATTCACCATAGAAAATTAAAGAACTGGGTGGTCTACAACAAAAAACTAGCCACACAAATTGCACAAACTTCTCTCAAACCATCCTTAGTCTTGTGGCGTCACACCAAATTACGAAGTACCTTATGTGAAACCTGACTTGATTTCAACACTAAGTGAATTACAACAGAATAAGCGTGTTGTTTCTGCATAATACTTGCAACATGCACTCAATTTTCAGAGCACTTTTGGACAACGTGTAAAATCCATAAGCTAAAGCAAAACCCAAGAAAGAACACTTGTTTCTTTTAGATGAAAAATACTCACCTATATGGGATGAGATGTGCAGGATCAGACCAAGCAGTCAATGAGTACAGGCCCTTAATTATATAGATGAGGAAACCAAAGCCCAGAGAAGTTAAATGACATTCCCAACAGCAGTTAATGACACAAATATAATCAGAATCTTTGTCTGTCTGCCAATCCAGAGCTTTCCATTACTCTACACTAACTCTGCTTTTAAAAAATGCATTCTTTTTAAAAGGTCATTGGCTGGGGATGGTGGCACATGCCTGTGCTTCCAGCACTTGGGAGGCTAAGGCAGGAGGATCGCTGTGAGTTCAAGGTCAGCCTGGGCTACACAGTGAGTTCAAAGGCAGCCTAAAGTGCATAGCAAAACCCTGTCTCAAAAAGACAAAAAAAAAACAAGTCATTAACATCTAAAAATCTTAAAACACATTAAGACTCAAACACCAGGAAACAGGATAGTGCTCTGACAGTCTTTGTAGAAAATCCAATCTCAGCCAAGCATGGTGCACACATTGTAGTAGCTACGGCAAGAGGATCGCTGAGTTCAAGGCCAGCCTGGGCTTTAAAACTAGAGTTCAAGGGGCCGGTGAGATGGCTCAGCGGCTTAAGCGCCTGCCCGGCAAGTGCGAGGACCCGAGTTCGACTCCCGGATCCCACATACGAAAAAGGGGCCGGTGATATCGCTCAGCGGCACGGGCGCCTGCTGGCGCGCGAGGTCCTGAGGTCGACCCCCCCGGTACCCACAAAAAAAAAAAACAAAACAAAAAAAAACTAGAGTTGAAGGCCAGCCTGACCTACATAGCAAGATCTTCTCTCAGAAAAAAAAAACAAAAATAAAAAACAAAACAAATCTCTTGAAGGAATATCAAAATTTACAAACAACAAGGACTGAAAACTGGCTCTTCAGTCTAATGCAAGGTATCAAGTAGCTTTTAATAACTAATACTGCTATCAACCACCGTAACTGTTCTTTTCCCCATACCAATGCTATTCATTTACTCAAAATCTGAGGGTATAGAATACCTGTGCTGGGCTGGTGAGATGGCTCAGCGGCATAAGCGCCTGCCTGGCAAGTGCGAGGTCCTGAGTTCGACTCCCAGTACCCACATACGAAAAAAGGGCTGGTGATATCGCTCAGTGGCACGGGCGCCTGCTGGTGCGCGAGGTCCTGAGGTCGATCCCCGGTACCCACAAAAAAAAAAAAAAAAGAATACCTGTGCTAAGTACTGGGGACACCAAGGAAGAAAACAAACATGGGCTCTGGCTTTTGTGAGCAACTGGGTGCACCTCTCTAAAATTACTACTCTATATATGACATATTTACCAAATTCCTTCACTGTCCTACACAACTGTAACACTTTCTTCCACCTCTTCCAAACTTATAACACTGACCACACCCCCTCTGAAATATGAATACTTCCTTTGGTAATGCAAGACTCCAGATTATCATAGAAGGTGTTAACCAGGACTTCCAGCAGATTTTTAAACTTACTTTACCACTCCTCACAAATTGGAGCAAATTTTAACAACTGTTCACAAGTCACAATAAACTTTCCTGGTTCATAACCCTGGTCTCAAATGACTGCTAACACACCCATCGTACCATTTACTAGAAAACTCTTGAGTCAGATGGTTTAGGAGCAACCACAATATTGGGATGCTGAGAAGAATCTTCAGCAGACCCCTTTGGAGTCAGAAGCAGATTTACTGCCTCTCCTTTGCTGCTGCTTCTCTCTGGATTCTTCAATGTACCTCTGGATATACCTCCAGTTAAACAGCCATCTACTTTTATCTAATATATTCCTAATGGCTTGTGGACAAATAACTTTTGGAAGCAAAGTTGTTTCTTCTACACAAATCTGTTACATTTTGATAGATGTTCAATTTGCAGTTTTATATTTTTCATGTTTCCCCTTCTTCCCTACTTCTCAAACTCTTAAAGAGCTATACATAATTAAAAGCAGTCTCAGAAGTCACTTAATTAATGGTAATTCTTTGGAATACCCAGCCCATAGCAGAAGTTCACACCTCTGGCAGACCAGTCTTTCAGGCAGCTTTACAAGCCTAGACTTTCCCAGGATCCTCTCAAGAGATTTTAATTCACGAGGTTCTGCATGAGGCCCAAGTGTCAGCATTTTAGGCAACGCATAATATTTCTGATGACTGACCTTTAGGTAACCAGTGAACTAAAGAACCTGGCATATAAACTGAGACACTAGTTCTAAGGCTTGCCATTAACTACAAGAGGGACCGCACCACTGTGCCAGTGACAGAAACTGCTCTGGGTCACCTGAAGTGAGGGAGGCTGAGTTGAAAGAGGCCTTTACACAGCCGATTTAAAACTCTAGAACCCTCCAAATTTAGTTTAATAACATGCCTACAAACACATCTTACTTGGTTTCCAAGCAAAAACTGATCATGTCTCTTGCCATACTGAAACAGCTTTGAATCTAAAAAGACAAAGTCCTCATAACCTCTCCATGGACAAATCACAAATATTTTACATAAAAAAAAAAAATTCCTGTAATTCAGCAACAACCTGATGGCATTACTATGCACAATGTGAGAAATTAAGTTGAACCTCAATCGGAATACACACTTTTTATACGAAAAACAGATGTCAGAAAACATATCAAGATACTAGAATAAGAATTTCAGATGGGTCTGGAGAAGACACTTGAACATAAATAACAGTAGTGCAAAATTTACAAATAAGATTATCAGACTCCAAAAGGGCCTATTAAAATGGCCATAAAATCTACCCCATAATTTTGGGATAAGTTTTCCAGCACCATGTATAACCAACAATATAATCTTATTGGTCTTGAGATACAGTAACTCCAACACAATTTCTAACCAAAAAATAACACTATCTTTTGCGGAGCTGTTTGACTAGTGTTCTCTGTGGTCCCTCAACCGCCCCCAAACTGTCCTTCCCACCAAAATACTACCAGATCAGGAGGATTCACAATCAGACTGCACAGTCAGGCGGCCACTCCTCCTTCCCACAAGGCCTGGGCCCGCACTGCTCGCCCCGGGGCTCCAATGGTCCCCGACCTCCTGCCTCTAGCCACAGTAGCCTCCCAAAGACCCGGTCACGGCCGAGGGATGCACACCCATCTCCCAGGAATCCACTGGCATTTTCCCGGGCGCTCGAGAGGCAGCACCCCACACCCTGCGCCCCATCTCTCGTCTTCACTAGGTCGAGGAAAGCCGCCCAGGCCCGGGACCCCGCCTCCCCTGCGCCTAGGGTCCCAGCCGAGCCGGGCCGCAGCTCTCCCACTCCCTGCGCCTCCCCCACCGGGGCCGCCCCCTCCTTCCCGCGGGCCCCGAAAACCATCCCCAGCCTCCGGCGGCCCACTGCCTCCTCCGAGTGTGACAGCAGCCGCCCCAGGGCCGCGGGCGGCCCCTCCTCCAGCTCCTCCTCACCACCCGAAGCGACGGGGGGGCTCTTACCGGGCGGCAGGACATGGCGAAGCCCGCCACGGCACGGCCTCCTCCGCCACCCCACCAGGCTTCCAGCCAGGGCCGGCGGGGGGCCAGCGCTCGGCCGCTGGAGCTTCTCGTCCGGCTGCTCCTCCGCCGCTGCCGCCGCCTTCTCACAACCACAACAACATGGCGGCAGCGGCCACACAGAGCGCGCTACCGATGCCGAGCCCGGCCGCGAGCGGGGGCGCGCGCGCACGCCACTGAGCGCAGTCGGCGGTCAGGGAAAAAAGGCGGCCACCGCGGGTTGAACGGAGGCGGGGCCGAGGCCGCAGGTCACGCCCCAGAATGTGGGCGTGGCCGCAGACCTGCAAATTGCGTCTGGCAGGGGAGAGAGTCCCGGAGGAGCCCAGCCTAAAGAGGACTGAGCAAATAGGAAATGGATGGAGAAGAACGGTGACATATCAGAAAAAAAAAAGGTGGTCCTAAAGATTTTCAGGAGGCATCTTTTCCTAGCTCTACAGCCCTGGGCCGGACTAATTATACTTACTAGTAAATCTAGATAGAGTTGGAATAAAACTAATTTAATATACATGTAAATACAGTGTACTAGAAGTTATACTCAGAATACAATTTCAGACTATCTCCAACTCAGCTCCTAATCAAAAGCACAATGGAGAAGTGAGTTTTAGAACAAAAAAGAAAATTAAAACCTATCCACACGAGCCTGCAGAATTCCACAGTGCAAGACTGCATTGCCTTTGTATTTTAACATTATGCCCTTCACTTCTCTGGAAAATGGCTGAGAAAACAAGTCAAATGAAATCTACGCCTGCATTTGTTGTATTTTTTTCCACAACACTTTCTGAAATTATGTTTATTTTCAACGATTATTGTCTTTCTATCCCACTAGAATGTAAGAACTTGAAGATAACGATCTTGTTTTATCACCATACCCCCCCATCTAGAATTGTGCAAGACAAGTGGTAGGTTGTCAGATTTCCTGATTAATTTAGAGTTAACCGAATCTTCACAACCACTTTAATAGGTATTTTGCTGTTGTCTCCATTTTACGGATGAAGAAAATGAAGCCCGGAATAAGCTGCACTTATTAAAACAAAATTCAAATCCAAAGCCAACAGACAAGAAAAACTGCTTTCACTCACTAGGCTGTATTGCCCCACTACTTGACAAGATCTGCTAAAATAAAATCTCAGGTAAGTAGTGGTGCGTGCCTGTAATCCCAGTACTCAGATTAGTAGGCCCCTCTAGAATAGATAGCAAGACAAAAACAAAAAAAGCCTCAAGTAGGAAATTACATTACAGTTCAAAGTCAGGTTAGCGTTTTGTTTTACTCTCAGAGAAACTGGTGGCGTCCTCCTTTCTGAGAGCTAGTGTTATGCAGCTGGTAGTGTCTATCTTTCTATCTTCATGGCTTCCAGAAAAACCAGGGCTAAATTTGAAGCTCAATGGTGGCCTCTTATTGGCCCTTAAGGTAGGCTCGCCTTTCTTTCTTTCTTTCTTTCTTTCTTTCTTTCTTTCTTTCTTTCTTTCTTTCTTTCTTTCTTTCTTTCTTTCTTATGGTACTGAGTATCAAAACCTACACTTTTTTTTTTTTTTGTGGGTACCGGGGGTCAAACTCAGGACCTCACGCACCGGCAGGCGCCTGTGCCGCTGAGCGATATCACCGGCCTTTTCTTCGTATGTGGGTACCGGGAGTCGAACTCAGGCCCTCGCGCTTGCCAGGCAGGTGCTTATGCCACTGAGCCATCTCACTGGCCTTTTTTTTTTTTTTTTTTTTTTGAGACAAGATCTCACTCTATAATTCAGACTGGCCTTGAACTCACTATGTAGCCCAGACAGGCCTGGAACTCACAGCAATCCTCCTGCTTCAGCCTCTACCATTCCCGGCAAAACCTACACTTTAATTTATATGTTCCTGTCCTGATGTCTCCTTTCTGTATATGATTATCACTTCTATAGAATAGGAAAAGAAATAGATTAGATAAGTGACAAATAAAAAATAACAATAAAATATTTTTCCATGTTTCTCCCATTGTCCAAAGTTCCCATCAGTCATCAGTCCTCTGCCAGTAGAAATTGTTCTAGCCAGTTCTCAGAAAGGTGTTAGAATGGATTTCCACAGGTGGGTAGCTATTGATTTGACTGATGCTAGCACCCATCTCCAAACTAATTAGTGCCCAATGAAGTGGGCAAAGGGCTCGCCCAATGAGCATTTGACATCCACTCAGCCAATTCCACAGTTCCCAGATATCCATGAGGAGAGAGCAAGCAGGTTGGCATGTCATGTTCACATTCTATCATGTCATGATAGAATATCATAGAATATCACTGTTTGCCTCTTAATCTGGGTTAAAAGATCTTCAACTGAACCTCAACCAATATTTAAGATATTTCGAAGAAATTTTCTGTACCCATAAATTACAGAATTTGTACCCACATAAAAAAAACAAAAACAAAAAACAAAACTTCAAATTTATTTATTTATGTTGTGGGTACCGGGAGTCAAACTCAGGACCTCGCGCTTGCCGGGCAGGCACTTATGCCGCTGAGCCATCTCACCGGCCCTTGTTTTCATTTTTTTTTTTTTTTGTGGGTACCGGGGGGTCGACCTCAGGACCTCGCACGCCAGCAAGCGCCCATGCCGCCGAGCGATATCACCGGCCCCTTTTTCATATGTGGGTACCGGGAGTCAAAATCGGGCCCTCGCGCTTGCCGGGCAGGCACTTAAGCCACTGAGCCATCTCACCGGCCCTGTTTTCATTTTTTGAGGCAGGGTCTCACTATGTAGTTCAGGCTGGTCTTGAACTCCCAGTGATCCTCCTGCCTCAGCCTACCAAGTGCTGGGATTACAGGCATGTGCCACCTGGTTTTAAATTTGAATCTTAGTACCTCCACATACTCGTTCCTCATTTCCTTTTTCTGTGCCTGAGTTACTTCATTGCTCTGTGCAATCGTTATCACAGCCTTGCTTACTTCACAGAGGTGTGTAAGAGTTCTTTGAGGTAATAGGTTTGAAGATGTTTTATACCCTATAAAAAAGCAAAACCAATGGACAGTATCTTTGTAACTGACTGAAGACAAGGCCCTGATTTTGTATGGTGAGTCAAAGAGAGAGGCAACCAACCCAGGCTCAGTGCAGGCTTCTTTTTTTTGCCCTATTTCTCATGTGAGGGGCTCCCTCTACCCTCCCAACCTTCCTTTCCACCTGCCATCCTTTAAGCCTCATTCCCTTCTGTTATTTAAGCTGACAAATGTTCTTTCAGCTGCTTAGGGACTCTTCGAAGTAGCCTAAGACAGATGGAGAGGCTGACTGATGAAAAGGAGAGGCTCCCTAGAGTGACACAGGGCCCCAGAAGGCAGAGGTCCCTCAGTCCCCGGAAACGCAGGCTTCCCAACACTAAGTCCTGCTGCTTAATGCTAAAAGTCATTTATTTCAGTGAATACATTCATTGTGTGGCTTATCCCCAAACTCTCACAGTGTCAGCATCTCCTCCACTTTCCAGCCCAGCTACAGACAGGGGTAACTATGACTTTCAGTCATTGAAGACTAACTTGTCCAGGAGCTGACGGAAACTAGAATTGAATCATATTTTTTGATTCAAAATCTCCCACAATTTTCCAGACACCACATTGCACATCTACTGCAGTTTGAATTCAATGTAGAGCAATGATTCTCAAAGTGTCAACAGGACCCTGGGGTACTTCAGACATTTCAAAGTTCCATATAGGTCAAAACTATTTTCATAATAATACTCATAAGTTATTTGCCCCCACTTATTTTTTTTTTTACCACGTTGACATTTGCACTAATGGTGAAGGTAGTAAATTATTGTCACTCTGTCACAAATTAAAGCAATGGTACAATATGTACTAGTAGCTATTGTATTCATTATCAACATGCACTGGTAGTAAATAAAATGTCAGTTTTACTTAAGAATGTCCATTATTTCACTTCTCAGCCTTTTGACTAAGATCGTGTATTTTATGCATCAGTAAAAAAATTAATTTTATTAACTCTAGATTTTTTCTTTTTTTTTTTTTTTTTTTGGTACTGTGAATTGAACTCAGGACCTCACGCTTGCCAGGTGGGTGCTGCACCACTGAGCTAAATCCCTGACCCTAAATCTAGATCTTTGAGTAGAAGTCTTTTTTACTATTCTTGGGGATGAAATGAAAATTACATGTAAAGCACTCTTTTCATGTTTTTTTTTTTTTTTTTTTTTTGTGGGTACCGGGTGTCGACCTCAGGACCTCGCGCGCCAGCAGGCGCCCATGCCGCTGAGCGATATCACCGGCCCCTTTTTTCGTATGTGGGTTCCGGGAGTCGAACTCGGGCCCTCGCGCTTGCCAGGCAGGCGCTTACGCCGCTGAGCCATCTCACCGGCCCTCTTTTCATGTTTTTACTGAGCTAACATTCACAGAACAAAAATTAATCATTTTAAAGTGAACAAATCAATGGCATTGAATACAGTAACAGTGTTATGCAACCACCACCTCCATCCCATTCCAAACATTTTTGTCACTCTAAAATAAAACCCTATGCCCACAAAGCAGTTATTTCCCATGCATAAAGCACTTTATGAGTTGTAAGATGAACTAACCCCCTTATTAGGAACACTATTTTTATTTGAAAAGATGGTTTGCAAACAAACTAGTTATTCAGATTTGGGCATGTGGCAGACATTTTCTCAAAAATGAGTCTGTCGCTTCCAATAAAACAGCTAATTGAATTTGTTGCCCAATGATAAAATTCAAGTTTAACTTTTTTTGAGTTTAATTTTAACTTTGGAAAATGTGAATACCCTACCATGAGCCAGTCCGCTTCTCAATACATTTCCTACTAGAATGACTGATGATATCAGTAAAAGTGAATATTTGATATCACATAATTAAATGTGCCAACATTTAGAAGGGCTGCATAATCCAGTGAACTAATATTTTCCACATGACCAGTGCATGACGTTATGAAATCATGCATGAATAAAAGATCCATTCCAAGTGTTAGATAAACCAATGGATTTTAGTATAACTGAGTACTAAAAATTCATTGATATGAATTTATCCAACTAAGTCTTAAAAGCTGTCAAGGTTTGGTAAAATATCAAGAAAGAACATACACAATTATCTGATTTGTATGAGGCTGGGTTTTGTTTATGTACTTCAACCAAAACAAATTGCCACGAAGAAATCCAGAAGCAAATATGACAGTGCAGTTTCCTTATTGTCAGACATTACTGAGACTTATCAAAATGTAAAACAATGTCATTCTTCTCACAAATTTTTTTGTTCTGCTAAATATATAAATAATACATAAAATGCATTATTTATATTATATCATGTGTTTATAATAATTGATTGATAGATTGCATTTTGCAGTGCTGGGGACAAAACCCAGGGTCTCAGACATGGAGGAAAACACTGTACCATTGAGCTAAACCCTCAACCCAGGAATGTTATTTTTAAAATAATGTTATTTTAACAAGATAATAGCAAACTAAATTTGACAGCACATTAATAAAATCATTCACATGACCAAGTAGGATTCTTGCTGAGATGCAAAGATGGTTCAATATACACAAGTCAATAAATGTGATGGATCATATTAACAGAATGAAGGACAAAAACCATATGACTATCTCAATAAATACAGAAAGGGCATTTGATAAAATCCAATACTCCCCTCATTATAAAAATCATGAACAAATTAGATATAGAACGAACATGCCTAAATACATTAAAGGACATATGTGACAAGCCTATAACTAGCATCATACTCAATGGTAAAAAGTTAGCGAGATCCTCTCAAAAAAAAAAAAAAAAAGTTAAAAGCTACCTGGGTATGGTGGTGCACATCTATAATCCCAACAACACTCAGGAGGCCAAGGCAGGAGGATTGCCACAAATTTGAGGCCAACCTGGGCTATATAGTGAGTTCAAGGACAGTCTGAACTACACAGTGAGACCCTGTCTCAAAAAAACAAAATTCAATAGCATGTCTCTATTCTAACAGTGAACTACTCAAAGAAGAAATCAAGAAAACAATCCTAGGCTAGGGTTACAGCTCAGTGGTAGAAAGCTAGGACTTCCCTAGAATGTGAAAGGCCCTAGATTAGTTCCCCAGTACCACACACACAAATCCCACTTACATAATCCCACTTACAATAGCTATCAAAAAAAGTTATGAATAAATTTCACCAAGGAAGTGAAAGACCCTGAAAAACTATAATACAATGATGAAAGACACTGAAGAAAATACAAAAAAAAAAACAAAAGAAAATACAAAGTAAATAAAAGATGTCCCATATTCAAGAAGCTGAAGAATTCATATTATTAAAATACCCATACTAACCAAAGCAGTCTACAGATTCAATACAATCCCTGTTGAAATCCAATGATAATTGTCAGATAAATTCTTAATTTTGTGTGTTTCTTAATTTTGTGTGGAACCACAAAAGACCCCAAATAACCAAATAATGTTGAGCAAAGAAAACAGAGTCAAAGGCATCATACTACTTGATTTAAAATCTGCAGCAAAGCTACAGTAGTCTTGCTCGGTGTGGTGGTGCACACCTTGATTCCCAGTACTCCAGGAAGCTGAAGCAGAAGGATCACAAGTTTGACCCCTGCCTGGTCAAATTAGTGAGACCCTGTCTCAAAAAATAAAAAAGGATTGGAGATGTAGCTCAGTGCAAAGGCCCTGGGTACAATCCTCAATATTAAAGAGGAAAAAAAAAAAAGCTATAGTGATCAAAACAGGATGGTATAGGCATAAAAACACACACACAGACCAAATGAACAAAATAGAGAGTACACAAGTAAATACACATATATATAGTCCACTGATTTGTTTCAAAGATGCTTATAAAAAATGGGGAAAAGGCAATCTCTTTGATAAATGGTCCTGGAAAAACTGGATATCCACATGCAGAAAGAATGAAATTAAACCTTCATCTCACACAATACACAGTACAAAAAAATCAGCTCAAAATGGATTAAAGAGTTAAGATCTGAAAATAAAACTACCGAAAGAATATAGCACAAAACCCTCATGAAATTGGTCTAGGCAATGATTTTTTTATTTGACCACAAAAGCATAAGCAACACAAGACAAATGGGAGTAAATCAAACTGTAAAGAAAATAATTCACAGAGTGAGGAGAGACAACCTATGGAATGAGAGGCTATATTTGCAAACCATGTATCTGTGAGGCTGGAGTGGTGGTACATGCTTATAATCCCAGCATTCGGGAGGCTGAGGCGGAAGGATTGCCACAAGTTCAAGGCCAGCCTGAACTACATAGCGAGACCCTGTCTCAAAAAATAAATAAATCAAATGAAATTAAAAACTGAAAGAAGAGGGCCGGTGAGATGGCTCAGGGGCATAAGCGCCTGCCTTGCAAGCGCGAGGGCCCGAGTTCGACTCCCGGATCCCACATACGGAAAAGGGGCCGGTGATATCGCTCAGCGGCACGGGTGCCTGTTGGCGCGCGAGGTCCTGAGGTCGACCCCCCGGTACCCACAAAAAAAAAAAAAAAAAAAAAAAAACTGAAAGAAGAAAAAGCTTAACATTATGAAATTATCATACGAAAAAGCACTCAAGCTTGGCATAATGACTAAGGAGCCTAAAATACCAGCATCCTGGGAGGCTGAGGCAATTTAGTAACTTAGCAAGATCCTGTCTCAAAATTAAAAAATCAAAAAGGTTGGGGATATAGCTCTGTGCAAAGGTTCTGGGTTCTTTGTAGCACTCGAGGAGAACATTAATAATATTGTAAAGCTGGAGATGTGGCTCAGTGGTAGAAAGAACACTTGCCTAGCAAACCTGAGGCCTTGGATTGGATGAACCCCCAATGCCAAAGATGATGAAGAAGATGATGATGATGATGATACAGTAAGGAGAAAAAGTTACAAAATGTGTCAAGCAACTAGTTAAAAAAACAGTATGCTGTGTGTGCGTGCGTGTGCGTGTGTGTGTGTGTGTTTGTGTGGTACCAGTGATTGAACCCAAGAAACACTGAGCTATATCCCCAGCTGCCTCCCCACGAGATAGGGTCTTACTAAATTGCCCAGGCTGGTCTCAACCTTGCAATCTTACTGCCTCAGCCTCCCAAGTACTTGAGATTACAGGCATGAGCCACTATATTTGACTTTTTTAATATATAAATTAAGAAAGTAGTTAATATTGCCTTTTTAAAAATCCTACAATGACAAATATCCATTGATATGACTGACGTAAAAGCTCATTAGGGCCTTCAGTAATTTTTAAGAAACCAACAAGTTTGAGAACCACTGGTATAAAATATTCATTCAAGTTTTTCCGCAGCAAAGTCATTTTTAGTCAGTACAGGGATTTTTTTCATTTAAATAATTATTTTAAAGTATAAGTGTTTAGAAAAATATAGCAAAGAGATCAAAGTCAATATCAGAGATACCTCTGCTTAGGATGAAGCCAAATTAATTTATATAAGATAATGAATTTATTTAGAGAAAAATATGAAGTAGGCAGGCATGGTGGCACATGCCTATAATCCCAGCTACTTAGGAGGCTGAAGAAAGATGATCACATGCCTATAATCCCAGCTACTTAGGAGGCTGAAGAAAGATGATCACAAGTTTGAGAGAGATCCTATCTCAAAATAAAATAAATAAAAATAAAATAGGCTAGGAATGGAGCTCAGCACTCCCTGGACTCAATTTCCATTACTGCAAAAATAAGAAAGATTTATATATGTATATATTGAGGGAGGGATGGAGGGAAGGAACAGGAAGAAGAGGAGAGGCGGGGAGAGAGAGAGAGAGTTTGTATAAAGCAGATTATGTCAAAACTTCCGAGAATGGTATCTGAAGGACTAGAATTTGGGAAATAGTCAGACAATAATTAAGCTTTTGAATCAGACAGACCTGCCACCATTCCTTATTTCTTTCATCTGGAAAATGGGTAACTGTGGGAGTTAAGTGAGTTAACTCATGCAGAGTAGCGCTTAGTAGATGTGATTCCCATTGTCCTCCGGGGAGAGGTACCTAGCAGTCCAGAGTAAGGGAAGGCCTGCTACCATGGCAGGTAGGAAGTATGGATTCCTGAGCCAGCTGAGCCACTGACTCACTGCTTGATCTGACCTCACCCTTAGAACCTCAGTTTTCCCATCCAGAGCATGACAGGGTAGGATGTCACCCTCTCTCTGGCACCTCCAAGTTCTACCAACCATCATCTGATTAAATAATCAGCTTTGCCAGGCATGGTGGCACACACCTGTAATGCCAGCACTCCAGAGGCTGAGGCAGGAGGATCACTGTGAGTTCAAGGCCAGCCTGGGCTATATAGCAAGATCTTGCCTCAAATAAATAAATAAATAAATAACCTTACCTTGTTTGATGACTGCATCAGAGAAACAGAATTGCAGTTGGAAAGAATTTAAAAGCTCCAAATATATCTCCCTGGCACCCCCATCTCATTTCATAAGTGAGAAAACAAGGGTCAGAGAGGTTGAACAACTTGCTTAGCCATATTACCGGGAATGGGAGAAGTTGGCAGGTTCTGCCCCAGGGTCCAATGGGGAAATGAGAGTTCTTTGAGAAATGACTTAGGTGTTTGGTGGTTTCGCCACTACATGCTGTAACAAATACTCTGCAACTCTGCTGGGGATTCAATTCTCACTTTACTTGAGAAAATCAATGTTGTAGGGGTAGGAACAGTGGGTTAACAGGATTGATGGATTGTCTCATATTACTAACTAAATCCACCTTTAAAAGTTCAGGGGCCCCCTTCTAAATTCCCCAAGGCAACGCAAAGGAAATTAAATTGGCAAGAAGAGATTGGAAAGGGAGGGTGGTTTGTGGAGGGTGGTTTCGCTCCTTTCCACTTATCCTCCCTGTCTCCTCCCTCTTTTCCTTCCCTCCCCAGTGTAAGACAACACACCGCTCTCAGCACCCAGCTTGCTTTGCCCAAAGCTCCCTACAGCCTGGGCCAACTCACTAGCTAGAAATAGAACCAGAACCCAGTGAAAATAGCTCCTCCTCCCTTCTTGCCCTGAACTTCTAATTGCTGGCTAGGAAACCCTGCCCCCACAGAGCAGGCCCCAAGCCGGGAACTCAGGGAGAGGGACACCAAGCCCAGGGTTAGGGACTGTCTTAGGAACAACAACTCCAGTAACAGCTGACTCTTAAAGCTCTGGTGCAGCACCAATACCATTGCAAAGACCTGGCGTTAGTTCCTAGACTCAATTAGGAAAGTCCTGGCTATTAACCCAGTAGTGCAGATAAGCTCAGAGAGGTGAGGAACTTGTCCAGGGCCACAAAGCCACTGGGAGGTAGAGAAACAATTTGAACCCTCACTCCATTGAGTTCATGTGGTAAACTACTGCAATATATTTTATCTTCCTGCACAAGGCCACCCTAGCTCTACATCCATGAGACTGGATTGAACTCCAACCATCCAGATCCTTTTTGGCAGTGAGGGAAACTGATGCCCAGAGAGAGGAGTCTTCCCCAAAGGCATGCAGTTAGTAAACGAGTAAATCAAGTACCCAGGTTCCTTGGCTCAGAGGCCAATTGTTTTTGCAGAGGTTGAGGCAAACAGAGACTCTCTTGTTCCTTTTATATGGAAGCCCCATGAGTCTTTTTTTTAACCTCCTTGGGTTTCCCAACACAGCAGAGAGCTCCTGCCTCACAACAACCCCCTTCCTAGCTCCCAGACACCCGTCTGGCAGCCAGGCATCCTGAGATTACCTCTTCTTCCCCCTCTGCTCAGGGTGTTTAATGTTCTGGGGGAAGAGAGCAAACAGCAGGACATAAATCACGGGTGACACTGCCTGGCTTTCTCCTTTGCTGAATATGAAGCAGACAGGACCCAGCAAAGGGAGAGCGTTAGCAGGGATTTGCTGGCTCATTTAAATTCAAGGTCCAAAGGCACATATGTCTGCTACCCCTGAGAACCAGATAAATTTCCCTCTACTCCGAGATCTTGTTTGTTATAAAATAATTCTTGGAAACAGTCTTAACCTCTGCAGTGATGACAAGAAAGAATACAGTGAGGCCATGGGAGCTCTGCTGGGGGAGTAATTAAGTTATTTAAGAAGTGGTGGAGGGATATAAAAAGAGTCTCACATGGAGGATCTCGATTCTATTCCCAGCCTTGCCACATCTTACAGAGCTACCAAGCTGCCTCAGTTTTTCCAATGTGTCTGGGAATCAAACACGTCGCAAAGAGATACATATATTCACTCAATTTGTGTGTGTGTGTACGTGCTTGTGCACATGCACACATGCTAAGGATCAAACCTGGTGCCTTATGAATGCTAGGCAAGTGCATTGCCACTGAACTACACCATCAGTCCTTAGTCAATCTCTTCCTTGCAAATGTTTGTTGAGCACTCCCTAGTTTGAGCACAAGGACAAGCTCTACACATGCAACAGCGAACAAGACAAAACCAGTTCCTGCACTCCTGAGACTTACAACTAGTTGGCAAGACAAAGTCAACAGAAGCCCAGGTGAGTACTCAGATTGAGAAGATAGGGGATATAGTGATGTACGGGAATCTACTCTAGACTTCACATTGGTTCAGGTAACATTGGTGCAGACACTGGAATGAAGGGTAGGAGCTCACTGGGCAAAGATAAGGGCAAAGGTGACTCAAGGAGAGGACACAGTACATACAAAGACGCAAAGACAAAAGAGAGCTGGCTTATTCCCTGAACCAACCAAATGGAGTAGGTATTGGATTATTCAGGCATTTTACTGTGTGACACAGCCCAACAGGAAAATCTTGCTGAAATCCTGTGATTTAATGTTGTGTTAATCATAGAGTGCAGGATGGATTCCATATGGTCACATTCTTTTAATATTACAAACTCCTTCCTCAGCACCTCTAGGAAATAACCTTGTCCCAACAAGTCTCTGGATGTTGACAGATCCTTTTATTGGACTTCTTCCATCTGTCTCCCTGGGTCCCATTTTCCTGACTTTTTAAGGTTGAGTTTTCTATAAACCAGCCCACTTTACCTTCCTTATCGGGGCATATGTGGCATAAAGGCGCTGCTATTGTGATAAGAAGCACTCCATCTTTCCAAGAGATTAAAGAATTAGGTCCAGCCAGAGAGAAAAAATAAAAGTCATTCTCCGCCTCTAGCTCAATATCGTGGAAGATTGCCAATGAACATCCCTATGGGACATGCGGCTCTAAAGGCAGGAATTAGGGGATCACAGATGTATCTAGAAATTAGTCCACTTTTCACCAAAGAGGCTCAGAGAAGCTAGGTGATTTCCTCTGTCTCCTGTGCAAAGAAGAGACTGGGCCAGCTTTCAAACCCAAGTTACTGGCCTGTGACTTCAGAATTCCCCAAATGTTTCTGATATTACATAGCTATCCTAAAAATAAACGGAATAAGAAGAGTTTCCCAACTGAATAAATTTGAGACATGCTGAGTTCAACAAAGTAACCAGGTTTTTTCAGTTACTGCAGAACTTCTCAGAGCCTTGATCTACTGATATACAGTGACTTTCTAAGAGGAGGTTGTGGAGTTTGCAGAGCTTCCAGAACTCATTTGAATTGAGGACACATTGGTCGTGGGCAACTCCTGGCATCTGGAACCCACTTTGGAAAATACTGCATTAACTATCATATGATTTTATAAGCATTTATATCCTTATACACAGAGGAAGACCAATCTGTATATTTTAGACAGCTGAATGCATTCTCCCCTTTCTGAGCCTCTCTCTTCCTTTCTCTCTCTCTCTCTCTCTCTCTCTCTCTCTCTCTCTTTCTCTCCTTGGTATTGTTATTGGGATTTTTTTGAGACAGAGTCTCACTATATAGCCTGGCCTCAAATTTACAATTTTCCTGCCTTAGTCTCCTGAATGGTAGGATTTTAGGTATGCATCACCACTCCTGGCTTTGAGCCTTATCTTTACCTTCTACCACGGGGGACAGCAAACTTCGTTGTAAAGAACGAGATAATGAGATAATAAATATTGTAGCCTTTGCAAGCCACACACATCTCTACAGCACCACACACACACACACACACACACACTCCATCCCTTCCTTTCCTCTCTTTCAATTTTTTGTTTGTTTGTTTTTGTTCTTGTGAAACACTATGTAGTCCAGGCTGGCCTCAAACTACTGGCAGTCCTCCTGCCTCAGCCTCCCAGGTGCTGGATAACAGGCAAGAACTACTATGCTCAATACCTTCTCTTTCTTTAAAATGTAAAAACCAAGTCAGGTGTAGTGGCACATTCCTGCATTCCCAACACTCTAGGAAGCTGAGGCAGGAGGATCAAAAATTCAAGCCCAGTCTGGGCAACTTAATGATTTAGTGAGATCCTGTCTCAAAATTAAAAAGGGGGCTGGGGATGTAGCTCAGTGCAAAGGTCCTGGGTTCAATCTCCAATACCACCACCACCCCAAAAAAGAAGTAAAAACCATTCTAGGTTCTCTGACAAAGAAAATAGACTAGAGGGAAGGGCAGGGGCAGGATTTTGGAGTGAGCCATAGAGTCATGGTTAAGAGTGTTCACCACATCCATGTAAGGGGTGAGGAATTTGCCAGGTATTCTGAATTTTGTTATTTTTTGGTCCTCCTAAGCCACCTTAGAAGATGGACACCAAGTTTCTTCACCTTTCTAGAGTGAAGCTGATGTCCAGAGAACGAAAATAAAAAACTTTATTTGTGACCCTGTAACCAGAGGAGGTTGAAATGGAGAGGAGGTTGAAATGCCTGTCCTGAAGAAAAGCCCACCTGGTACTAATGCTTAGGATAAAATATGCTAAACCTATAATGTATAGCATCTCTACTGTTTTTATAAGACAGCGGTTTAAAAGCAGTAGTTTGAGGGCTGCGGATATAGCTCAGTGGTAGATCACTTTCTTAGCCTGTGCAAGGCCCTGGTTTCCATCCCTAGTGTGCACACACACACCACCACCAACAACAACAACCAACACCAAACAAACAAAAAATAGTACTTGGATTTGAAGACAAGTCTCAGTTGTTAACAAAAATAAAAAAATAAAAAAGACTCAGATATTTGTCCTGAAGCTAAATTGTAGAGCATATTTGCATCCACTTTTTTTTTTTTTTTTTGGTACAGGGGACTGAACCCAGGGCCTTTACACTGAATTGTACCCTTTTATATTTTTTAGACAGGACCTCACAAGTTGCCCAGGTTGGCCTCAAACTTTCCATCCTTCTTCCTCAACCTCCTTAGAGTGCTGGGGTTTCAGATACATGGCTCCGCACTGTGTTTTTTGCTTAGGTAGATTGTTGATTTGGATGCTTGGGAAGGGGCTGATAGAAAATATGGAATAAAACCTCCACACCAACTGGACATAGTGGCTCACACCTGTAATCCCAGCACTCTGGGAGACTGAGGCAGGAGGATCACAAGTTCAAGCCCAGCCTGGGCAGTTTAGCAACTTAGCGAGACCCTGTCTCAAAATAAAAAAATAAAAAATGGGTCAGAGATGTAACTCAGCATGAAGGTCCTGGGTTGAATCCCCAGCACTGCAAAAACGAAACAAAAACAGAAGCAAAAGACATCCAAACCATTCTATGGATCCGTTCATGTTATAGCTACTATAGACCAAAGTTAGTGTCAACAACTTTTCAGGTCCCCTCTCATTGGTCCCCAAACTAATTCCATGAAGCAAGTAAGGTGATCTTCATTAAACAATCAAGAGGGTGCTCCAAGAGTCTGGTTAACTTGCTTACTTGCCCAGTGTCACTTAGGTGATAGAGGATGGGATCACAGTACAAGTGCCTGAAGGACTCCCTGCCCCAAAGTCATGGCCTGCTTCAATACGCCCTACTGACTCGAACCACTTCCCTGAGCCTGTGTTTGAATGAATGAACAGTGTACTCACGGCCAATTTCTTGCAGTTTCATACTTAATTACATAAAGAATTAGGTTGTTTGATAAATGTTTCATATGTTACTTTTCATTCAGTCTCTGAATGGATTGATTTCTTGTGTTCTGCTTACCAGAGTTCAATATTAGAGTCAAAATTCCTTTTGGTCCTTGGCTCAGAAATAACCTCACATAAATTTGCTCAGTTGATTTTTGACAGGCCCAGAACAATTCAATAGAGATAAAAATAGCTTTCAAAAACGGTGCCCGAGCTGGGCATGGTGGTGCACACCTGTAATCGCAGCACTCGAGAGACATTGCTGCAAATTTGAGGCCAGCCTGGGCTACATAGTGAGTTCAAGGCCAGCCTGAACTGCATAGCAAGACCCTGTTTCAAAAAAAAAAGAAAAAAAAGAAAAAACCAGAAAACCACAATGAGATATAACTACACACCCATCAGAAAGGCAGAGATAAAAAATAATGATAACACAAAATGGTCGTGAGGATGGGGAGAAACTGAGCTGTTCGTATATTCTTATTAGGAATGCAAAATAGGAAGGTTACTCTGGAAAAAAAACATGGCAATTTCTTATGAAGCCTAATTACTTACCAATACCTAGCAATTGCCCACTTGGGCATTTATCCCAGAAAAAAATGAAAAATTTAATATTCACACGAAAACCTCCATAGACATGATTGCTCATAGCAGCTTTATTTGCAAAACTCCCAAACTGGAAACAACACAGATGTCCTTCAGTGGGTGCAAAGCAAACTGGTACATTTACACCAGAGAATATTGCTTACCAGGGCCGGTGAGATGGCTCAGCGGCCCGGCAAGCGTGAGGGCCCGAGTCCAACTCCCGGAACCCACATACGAAAAAAGGGCCGGTGACACCGCTCAGCACACGAGGTCCTGAAGTGGACCCCGGTACCCACAAAAAAAGAAAAAAAAAAAAAGAATATTGCTCACCAAAGAAAGGAAGGGACTATTGATACCTGCAACATCTTTGTTGGATCTCAAGGAAATTATGTTAAATAAAAAAAAGCCAATCTCAAAAAGCTGTATGATTATATTTATATAAAATTCTTGAAATGACAAAATTGTAGAGATAGAGAATATGTTGGTGGTTACCACAAGTTAGTCAGGAAAGACAAGAAGGTGCTGTTACATGAGGCATCTCAGGGATGGAATTGTTCTGTATCTGGACCACATATGAGATAAAACTGTACAAAAATAAACCTATATATACAAACATAAAGATATGCACACACTAATGCTTGTAAAACTGGTGAAATCCAAATAAAGTGGGTGGATTGTATCAAGGTCAATTTCTTGCTTGTGATTCTTTACTAGTTATACAAAATCTTACCACTGGGGAGGAAATGGTTGAAAGGTAGATGGGACCTCTTGGTATGATTTCTTACAACTTCATGAATCTATAGTTATCTCAAAATAAAACAGAGACAGGTGTGGTGGTGCACGCCTATAATCCCAGCACTCAGGAGGCTGAGGCAGGATTGCTGCAAGTCTGAGGACAGCCTGGGCTACATAGTGAGGTCAGGGCCAGACTGAACTACATAGCAAGACCCTGTCTCTCAAAAAAAAAAAAAAAAAAAAAAAAACCAGGCTCAGTGGCACACGACTATAATCCTAGCTACTCCAGATGCCAAGACAGGAGGATGGGAAGTTTGAGGTCAGCCTGAGTAATTTAGTGAGACCCTGCCTCAAAATAAAATTAAAGACCAGACGTGGTGATGCATGCCTGTAATCCCAGCACTCGAGAGGCTGAGGTAGGAGGATTGCCTCAAGTTTGAGGCCAGTTTGAACTACATAGTGAGTTCAAGGCCAGCCTGGGCTACATAGTGAGTTCAAGACCAGTCTGCACTACACAGTGCAACCCTGTCTCAAAATAAATAAATAAATAAATAAATAAAATTTAAAGAGCTGAGTATGTCGCTAGCTCAGTGGTAGAGCACTATTGGGTTTGATTCCCGGTACTGTATAAACAAACAAACAAACCCAGGCATAGTGGTATATATCTATAATCCCTGCAGTTGAGAGGCTGAGGCAGAAGGATCACAAATTCAAGGCCAGCCTGGGCTACATTGTGAGACTGTCAAATAATCAAAACAATAAAAAATAAAAAGGTCTGGGAATGTAGCTCGGTGGTAGATTGCTTGGCTCACAGATCTGAGGCCTTGTGTTCAGTCACACACACACATGTGCACACACACACACACACACACACACATAATCTCAAAGTAAAAGGCTTTTGTTGTTGTTGTTGCTGTTTTTATTTTATTTTTAGTTCTTTTGAGTTCTTGACCCAATATGGCTCATCTTGTGGGTTAAAGTACATTGCCATTCATTCATTTACTAAGATCTCACCTGATAATTTTTAACAAAGCCTATGTCTGCCAGAAACTGGGCTAAGTGTGTTCCATAGATTATCTCTTTTAATAGAACCTAGGGAAGAAGGGAACACTATTATTATATCTCCATTTAACAGATGAGGAAACAAGTTCAGCAAAGTGAAGTCGTGTGCTCCAATCCACATAGCAATTAAGAGTCAAGAACAAAACCAGAGCCTTTGAGTCCAAGGCCCACCACACCCATAACCCCCACACTACACCTCTTCTCTGATTAGATGCCATATGACATTGGTCTTTGCCCTTGACTAGCCTTGAACCTGAGATAAAAGGCCAAGGTTTTCCTTCTGTATCATTCCTCTAGATTTTCAGACTATTTCTATTCCTAAAACTAAGTTTAAGTCCTAATACCATTACTTGCCGGGCAGTGTGGTCTTAGAGAAGTCACTTTTCCTTAAGCTTCAGTTTCCTCTCCCTTAAATCAGAGCTTGAAATTCCAGCATTGTTGGTGGATCAAATGAAGTAATGCATTTCAAAGAGCTTTGGACACACCACAGAGAGCAGTTATTATTAATAACAGGGAACCATGAAGTAAATTCTAAATATAGGCCACTCTGATTTATCTTCTGGTTTGATGGTAAATGCTTTGAGGGCTTGAGCTGAAATTTTTTCCTAACCTCTGCTTTATACAGTGCTTCCCAAAGTGGCAGTTTTTTTTAAAAGTTCTGGGTAGCTATGATGTTGGTAGAAATGGGATCAAAGTAGAAAACAACAACAACAACAATGCAAAGTATTGATGGTTAAAAAACAACTTTGCTTTAACTGTACTTTTCTTGTAAATTGTGAAAAGAACTAAGAATGATCACAGCCAGAAATTGTCCCCTGAATTTCCTGCTCTATAACCCCAGGTAACTCCTGGTTTTTAATTTGGAAGTGTGGGCTCTATCTTTTCAGGGGTATGGGAGAATGTGAAATTTGCAAAGTACCTTGAGATACAAAGTGTTCTTGCTATTTATACCAACCAGGATCTGTAGCTGTTTTTTGGGCAAGGTTTTTCCACATAAAATCAACCTTTTCTTCCCTTTTCCCAGTTAGGAAAACCTTGAAAACACACACATTCCTCAGCTTTATTACTAAGGCCAATAACATGGACTTTTAAAACTGCCTTTCATCTCCACATCTTAAGCAACACTGCAAACAGTAATTAAAGTTCAACACCCTGGTGAGGGAGGAGGCATCTATTATTCAACCCATTTTCCAAACAGGTATACCCAGACTTACAAATTAGAGGTTTGCCCAGAGGTCACCATGGCTTAGAAGAGGGAGGAGAGTAGAATCAAGAATTCTGGACTTCCCAGGCCTTTGATTTGCCTAGGTACAGGGTAGTAAGAGCATGTGGGCAACAAAGTAGAAATGCCCTCAGAGTGGGCATCCACTGAGGTACAGTGATCTAGAGGAGTCAGAAAAGAATAGGCTTTTTTTTTTCAATAATATAATGATAAGAGTTCCATGACACAAGAAAAGGAAGGAAGAGGGGGGGGGAAGAAGGGAGGAAGGGAAGGAGGGAAGAAAGGAAGGATACATGAAAAACACAAAAGAAGATATATGAATGGATGGATAGATGGATGGATGGATGGCAGGAAGGAAAGAAAGAAGGAGGGAAGGAAGGAAAAGAGGGAGGGAGGAAAAGAAAATACTGGAAATGTATTTGATCCATAAGTTTGGTTAAAGAGGGCAGGAGTGTGATTGAAAGAGTAATATGTTTAAACTGTCTGTTTTTAAAATGTAGAGTAGGGAGGATGAGTTTTTTCTTAACTTTATAGCTTGAAATAATTGTGGACTCAAAAGAAGTTCCAAAAATAATACAGAGATGTTCTACGTACCTAAACCCAACTTTCTCCGATGGTAACATCTCACATAACTTTTGTGCATTATCAAAACCAGGAAATTAATTGACACAATATAACTAATAAGACTGTAAACCTTACTCAGATGGCTCCAGGTTCGGGAACATCACATGTTTAAATTTTTATTTCACACGTAATGTGCACAAATTTTAAGTATATATCTTGCCACAATTTGGATGCTGAATGTCCCTCAAAAGCCCGTGAGTTGGGCTGGCGAGATGGCTCAGCGGCATAAGCGCCTGCCTGGCAAGCGTGAGGTCCTGAGTTCGACTCCCGGAACCCACATACGAAAAAAGGGCCGGTGATATCGCTCAGCGGCACCAGCACCTGCTGGCGCGGGAGGTCCTTAGGTCGATCCCCGGTACCGACAAAAAAAAAAAAAAAAGCCCATGAGTTAAAAAGTTTGGTCCCCAGGGTGGCATTATTAGGAGGTGGTGGAACCTTTAAGAGGTGGGGCTTAGTGGAAGGTCCTTCAGTCACTGGGACTGTGCCCTTCCTTTTTCTGTCTGGCAATGAGGTGAGCAGTTTCGCTTTGCCACACATTCCCTCCATGATTTGCTGCCTCATCAGAGCCCAAAGCAGTGGGGCCAACTGATCCTAGATTGAAACTCCAAAGCTTTGAGCCAAAATAATCCTTATCTTTCTATATTATCTCAGCTACCTCATTATAGTAACAGAAAATAGACTAACACATAAAAGCCTGAGGCAGTTTTATTTACATAAACACTCATGTAACCAACATCTATATCAAGCTATAGATTTTGAATTCTTCCTTCTCCTCTTGGTTTTTCTTCTTTTCTACTCCTTTCTCTTCCTCTTCTTCTTCCTTTTCCTCTTCTTCTCCTCCTCCTTTTCCTCCCTCTGCAGTACTGGGGATTCATCCCAGGGCCTTGCACACGCTAGGCAAATACTCCACTACTGAGCTACATCCCCAGCCCTAATAATCTCTCTCTCTCTTTTTTTTTTTTTTTTTTTTTTTGAGACAGATCTTGCTATGTAGTTCAGGCTGGCCTTGAACTCACTATGCAGTCCAGGCTGGCCTTAAACTTGTGGCGATCCTCGTGTTTCAACCTCTTGAGTGCTGGGATTATAGACATGCACCATCATACTTGGCCTCCTAATAAGCTTTTTTTTTTTTTTTAATGCAGGTACCGGGGGTCAAGCTCAGGACCTCATGCTTGCCAGCCAGGCGCTTATGTCGCTGAGCTATATCACCAGCCCCCTAGTAAGCTTTTTAAAACAAGAAAAATTATATGCAATGTTTTCAGCTCCCTTATGCCTCTGTAAGGCAACATTTGCCCTCCTATATAACTATCGCTCTATTTTTTAAAAAAAAATAATGTTGGAAGTTGAACCCAGAGCCATGATCATGCCAGGCAAGTGCTCTACCACTGAGCCGCACACCCCCAGCTAATTACCACTCACTTATTGCTGTAGATTAGTTTGTCTTATCTTGAGCTTTATATAGATGGAACCACACAATGTATTCCTTTTTCCCCCAGTACTGGGGATTGAACCTAGGGCCTTGGGCATGCCAGGCAAGGGCTCTTCCACCGAGCTATATGCCTAATCCTTTTTATTTTATTTGGAGATAGAATCTTACTAAATTGCACAGGTGGCCTCAAACAATCCTTCTATCTCAGCCTTCCAAGTAGTTGGGAGTTATAAGTGTGTGCCACCATGCTCAACTCTATGTATTCCTTTTTATACCTGGCTTTCACTCAATATTATGTTCATGAGACTAATTCATGATTTAATATGTAGCAGAGGGCAGGGGTGGTGGCACACACCTGTAATCCCAACACTTGGGAGGCTGAGGCAAGAGGATCACCGCAAGTTTGAGGCCAGCCTGGTCTACATAGAGAGACCTTGTCTCAAAAAACCAAAAAAAAAAAAAAAAAAAAGGAGCAGAAATTCACTATTTTTCATTGTTGCATATTTTGTTATATGAATAGACAATTATTTATCCATTCTACTGGGGATAGATGGAAGGTTTTGTACAATTTTTGGCACTATGAATAAAGAAGTTATGAACATCTTTGTATATGATATTTGTTGGACCTAAGAACTCATTTCTGATGGAAGAATACACAGAAGAATTGTTGGTCATAGGGTAAGCAAAATTTTTGTTGTTTTGTTTTTTTGTTTTTGAGACAGGATCTCTCTATGTAGTTCAGGCTGGCCTTAAACTCACTACATAGCTCAGGCTGGCATCGAACTCATGGCGATCCTCCTGCCTCAGCCTCCCAAGTGCTGGGATTACAGGTGCATACCACACCTGGCATGATGCTCAGTTTTAGAAAATACTCCCTAAAGATTTTCCAGAGTGGTTGTACCAGTTTAATTTACCCTACCACTAGCAGTGTGTGAGTCCTATGGGACTACAAAATGTTACTTGTCATTAAACTCTAACAAGCCTGCTGTGGTGGTACATGCCTGTAATCCCAAGGCTGAGGCAGGAGGATCATGAGTTCAAGCCCAGGATAGACAATTTAGTGATTTAGTGAGATTATGTCTCAAAATAAAATTAAATAAATAAATGAGGGCTGAAGATGTAGCTAAGTGTGAAGGTCCTGGGTTCAACCCGCAGTACTACGAAACAAACACACAAACAAAAGGCCTCTAATCAATGATTGCATGTAAATCCAACCATGATGAATCTGTGCTTCAGAATCCTTATTTCAAAGTGTTTTCCTGTCAAGACCAAAAGAGGAGAAATTATCAGAAAAATCCCAAAGGCTGTGGGGCAGGAAAATGACATCATAGGTCAGAAAGTTAAGAAATTAGAGTTGTTATTTTATTGGGAGACTAGGAGACAGTTATCACCTTGAGCCTCAGTTTCCTTATCTCTAAAAATAAAGCAGATGATGTGACCATTTCTAACATTCCTTTCAGCTCCAAAGGTCATGATTCCAACATGAAAAATGAGGACGTTCTTATGTTAAGTGAAAGGGTAGAAAAGTCACATACTGCTACTTCAGAAAATATCATTGGCCAAAGGCAAGAGCTGAAGGAAAAAACTCAATGCTTGTGTTGTTAGATTGCATATTTATTTTCTTTCTGTTTTTAATAATGTTTTTAAATATGTGGCCCATGTGAATTTTAATAAATTTTAAATATAAATATATGTTTTATGTATCAACATAACTTCATATTAATATACCATATTAACATGATTATTTTCTATTTTTATTTATTGAGCTGATAAGAATATACACCACATTTGACTTTAGCCAAAAGGCTGAGGAACAATCCCTACTTTTAGTTATTATATGAAACCTGAGATTATACATTCTCTGAATACATCTTGTTGTAGTCAGGGTTTGCAAGAGAAAGAATACCATACAGGACACATAATTTATAGGATTATTTTATAATAGTCACCCAAAGAGTCACATACAAAAGAGTGCAGGAAATCTGTCCACACACTAAAGACCCAAAGAATCCAGCTGAGAGCCTGGGTCCAATGGCAATGTTCTGCACGAGTCCAGCTGAAGACCTAGAGCCCATGGCAATGTCCTCCACAAGTCCAACTGGAGGCCTAGAGCCCACGACAATGTCTCACGCAAGTCCGTTCCATGGATCTGTGCTGGGAAGGCCCAAAGGTCAGTGGTGGAAGCTAGAAAGTCTGTGCCAACAGGATGAGGGATCTGTGCCATCAGGCTGAGGGATCTGCACTGGAGCCAGGAAGCAACATTCAAAGTAAGGACCAGAGCTCCCCCAAAGAGAACTGCAGCCATCCTCAGTGACAATGAGGTCCCGAGCTCCTCCAATGATGAGAACAGCCAAGTTCCTATCAGGAAAACCAGTGCAACAAGTTCCTCCAGGAGAACCAACTGCACTACCTCTTCCTCTCCAGTTCTTTTTAGATTGTTGGCAACAATCCTCAGGTGGGCCCTCCACACCCAGCACTATGCTGATTCAGTTTAGCTGGGTGTTACAAGTTGACCACCAGTTGTCAATCCAACTCACACCCTCCCCTTGAATTTTTGTTTTCTTTTTCTTTTTTTTGTGGTGATGGTGGTACTAGGGACTGAACTCAGGGCTTTCACACTGAACTAAATCCACAGCCCTTTTTAAAATTTTTAAATTTTGATTCCCCCCAATTTAATTACTCACCTTGCCTGGTGGATTCATTCTGTTGGGGTTCATGGAGTTGTAGTCCTAATTATCTCTTTCTAAAATGTCCTTCAGAACATCTTGGTGCTCACGAATTTCTTCAGGTATTCTTTGTCATAGAAGTATCTTATTTATCCATCAATTTTTTTTGTCTTTTTGAGACAGGATTTCACTATGCAATTCAGGCTGGACTTGAACTCACTTTGTAGCCCAGGCTGGCCTCAAACTCACAGCAATCCTCCTGCCTCAGTAACCCAAGTGCTGGGATTACACGTGTGTACCACCATACCCGGCTCTCCATCACTTTTGAAAGATAGTTTTGCAGGTACATCAATCTGGGTTGGAGGTTGTTTTGTTTTAGGACTTGAAATACTTCACTCCAAACTCTTCTTGACTTGAGGTCTGCTATAATTCTGTGAGAAGTGAGAAGTCTGCTATAATTCTGATGGGCTTTCCTTTATAGGTGATTTGTTTCTTTTCTCTAACATCTTTTAATATTCTGTTCTTGTGTTGAATCTTGACTATTATATGCCTTGGTATAGATTTTTTTTTGATCATGGCTAATTGGAGTTCTATATGCCTCACTTACCTGTATGTCAAATTCTTTTTCCCTGCTTGGGAAGTTTTCTACCATTACTTCTGTGTGAATAGGAAGTTTGTGGTATTTGCTTTTTCACTGACTCTGATCAATCTTATGTTATTCTTCTTTGCACCATCTAGCAGCTGTTTGATTGATTTTTCGTGGTCCCTCGCTATTTTTGTTACTTGCTATTTTTAAGAAATCTTGGCTGGGCATGGTGGCACATGCCACTAATCCCAGCACTCAGGAGGCTGAGGCAGGAGGATCACTGTGAGTTAGAGCCCAGCCAGGCCAGCCTGAACTGTATAGTGAAACCCTGTCTAAAAAAAAAACAAAACAAAAAATCTTTTTTTCATTATCACTAATTGCAATCCTGTCTTCTAGATCTGATATTCTGTCCTCACATTGGGTAATTCTGCTGTGTATAATTTCAATGGAATTTTTAATCTCCTGGACATCTGTTGGAATCAGTTTTAAAGGATTCCATTTCTTTCCTATGTTGGATGTTCGTGGTTTCCATCATTTTCCTAAGCTCTTCTATTTTTTTATAGGTATCTGCTCTAGAGTCACTAACCATGTCTTTAATTATGGTCACCATCTCTATAGCTATCTGAGAAATTATTTCTGATTTGATTTTTTCTAGAGCCTCATTCATCTGCTTTGTTACTTTCACTGTTACCACTTCAGAGAGTCCAGGTGGGTGGCTTTCAAATTGTTCCACCTCATTGCTCCCTGGGTTTGCCTTTGGTGAGCTGGAAGTCTGGGGTTGCATTTTGCTTCCTTGTCTTCCCATTTTCTATTTTCTATTTTTTTTTTTTAGTTTAATTCCTAGGTTGATGCTTATAAATTACTTATGGCATGTAGCTTTATTGCTAGTATTTAGAACACTTAGGAAATGAGTACTCATTACAGATGTCTTCCAGGCATAGCTGGCTCTTGGGTTTTGAGTCTCTTGCAAGGTCCTATCTTTTCAATTTATTGTGGATGAGAAGTTGCTGCCTATTTGGCCTGGCACCTGACTCTTTGGCACTGGCCTATAATACTGTTTATGAACCTTAGGCAATCTCAGTCTTGGCATACCAGTAAGAACAACTGTTTAGAACAATTATGTCACCTTGGCTGTCGTAGTACAATGAGCAATAACAATAGCATCAAACACAGCCTAGAATATGACAAACTGTGGCAACCATTAATTTGCCACCTTTAACTGTATGAACTATATTTGTGGTTATATAATAAAATCTAAAACAAACCAGAAAATTGTATACAGTAAATATGCCCTCAGTATGGCAATTTTGCCCTCAGGGGGGAAAATTTTAAAGGGCTTAGGGGGAAAAAATAGAGAAATAAAAGATGAGGAAGAGATTAGAAGCAAGGCTGGAGGGCAAAGGAAGATTACACAAACTTTGGGAAACCGATGAAGAAGACAGGAGGGAAAGAGAGAAGGGGGAAATAAAAACAAGAACAGGACAGAACAACAACAACAAAAAGCTAGAAACAATGTTCACACTCATAAAAGCAAGAACAAATAAGAAAAAAAGAAAAACAACAAAAAAGAAGAAGAAGAAAAATAAATATACGCTTCAGGGCATGTCCCTGCTTTTACTGGTAGACAGAGTGGGCAGACAGAGCCCAGATCTGTTCTGATTAATCTCAGTCAAGATTTACAGCAGGGTAGTGGATAATCCCAGCAAGCCTGCACCTTTAGTTCCACTGAAGTTCAGGCTGGTTTCTAGCTTTGAGACTGGAACCCACTGTGTTCAGCCTGCAACACTCTGTGCCTCCTGCCAACTTAAACTCGGTCCTTGACATGAGGAGGTCCTTGACCTCCTGCCAACTTGAACTCAGTTCTGCCTCACCCTGACACAGGGAGCTGCTAGATGGAGCCAGCTCAGAGTTGCTGAGTTCCAAGCTCAGTTGGCCCTTCTCCAAGATGGCCAAGTGCCCTCTCCTGGGGGGCATCTGAACCTGAATAACTCACGAGCCACTGCAGTCTGCTGCATCCACTGCTCCATTCCACTGGTGTGTCTCTCCATGGAGGCCTCTGGGATCACCCGTAGTCACTGTGTGCCTGCAGGTTTGAGCTTTCCCTCCCAAGCAGTGAGTCAGGGTTCAGGGAGAAAGAGCCACTTGCCACCTCCTTCTTCTGTGTTCAGGTTTCTCTCTTTGTTCTCTCTGTGGGCTTCAATTCTCAATTCATATCCTTGTTGGGCCCCAGGGATTCACTTCCCTCCTTCTTCTCTTTCTCACTTTGCTATATTCCAGTGTCTGGTCACCAAGTCTCAGAGAGACTGTTTCTCTGCTGTTCACCACTCAACCATCTTCCCAGAACCCCAATTTTTTATTTTGAGACAAGGTTTTTCTAAGCTCCTAAATTGCCCAGGTTGGACTCAAACTTGGGAAGATCCTGCCTTCCCAGAGTACTAATATTATAGGCATGTCCATAACACTTGGCCTTAGCTTGAATTCTTAAATACTTTGAAGACTTCCAATTTTTTTCTTTTAAAACAAAATTTTTGCAGGGCCAAGAATCAAACCCATAGCCTCACACATGTTAGGCAAGCACTCTACCACTGAGTAACACCCCAGCCCCTAAGCTTCTTAATATTTATTCAATAAATATTTACTGAACTCCTTCTATTTGGCTTGGCACTGAGGGCTGGATGGCTGAACTAGAAATGGTACTTTAATATCTAGGAATTTATCACCTGCTGTATGGGGACAAACACATAAACAGATGAGTATAAGGCAATTTGCTAAGATTTATTTTTGGCAACTTGGGAAATTATAGGAGGAACCTTATTCAATTTGTGAAGGTAAGGAAGGCTTCCTGGAGGAAGTGGCACTTAGCTGGGACCTGAAAGGTGATTCAAAGCATGCCAGGTAAAGGAATAGGAATGGGAAAGCATCCTGTGCAGAGGGACCAACTGGATATAGCATGGGGAGCTGGAGGTAGTGGGGGCTGGTTGTGAAGCTACAACTAGCTCAGTGATGGGTGGTTTTCAGACAAGACAAGATAAGGTTGGAGAGGCTTGACTGTCCCACACAGCCTCTTAATTGCCAGGGGAAGTCATCACTGAAAAGTATCATTCTGAGGCTAACCATTCAGCCCTGCCCCTGATTCCCCCTGGTAAGCCCGACCATAAACTGAGACACCGCCAGATATGTATAAACCAAGGTGCCCTCAAGCCTTGAATGCACTGCTGTGTTTTTCTGTTAGGGAATAAAGGACTGTCTAAAGGCAAGAAGCAGCCAGATGTGGTGGCACATGCCTCTAATCCTAGCACTCTGGGTGACTGAAGCAGTAGGATGACAAGTTTGAGCCCAACCTGGGCAATTTAGCAACTTAGTGAGACCCTATCTCAAAATTAAAAATACAAAAGGGCTCAGAATATAGCTCACAGCAAAGGCAAAAAAAAAAAAAAAAAAAAAAAAAAAAAAAGGCACAAAATATTTGGCCATCAGCAAGGAACAAGCAAATTTTGAGTACAGGGCAGGTGGTGAAGGTTCCTACCAAGAGAGGGGCATAGTAGGTGGCTGGGCAAGGGCCAGAGGATTAAGGAGGCTTTCATCCAAACATTGTCAGGAGTCATCAGTGGGTATCAGGAGAGCAAATAACTCAGGGGAGCAGGAAAACAGTGATGTATTATAACATGTTTGCTCAGAGAAAGAGAGGCACAGCCACTAGAGACAGGATGACCACTCATTCTCCAGCCTCTCACTATCTGTGCAAAGGCTGCTTTCTGCCTTATCATTGGCAAGCCACTCTAAGCAAGCACTTGATGTTCAAGTGGCACCAGGAACGTGTTGGTGTCCTCATACATTGATCAAAAATCACAGGAGCTCAGCTGCAGGGAGGTAAGCCTTCCCTGTTTGGCTGGTGACATCTTGATGAAGTCCTTAAGGCCTGCAGTCAGCTGCTGACAGCTTCTCTGGGTATTGGTTCATCTTGGGACACTTCTGCCACACGCCTACCCACCTCAGACACAGCAGCTGGGAAGCTGCTGCCTCCTACCAGGAAAGGCCTGGGCCTTACTACGATTCCAGGATCTTGACTTTCAGGCCCTAGGTGCAGTGTTCTCTGAGTGCAACCTGCCAGTAGGCAGGAGGCCAATGTAAGGACACAAAACTTACTTATTTTTTTCTTCTTTTTTGCAGTGTTGGGAATCAAACTCAGGGCCTTGCACATGTGAGGCAAGCATTCTATCACTAGCCTCCAAAAAACTTATTTTTTACATGTTGCCTAAAAAGCATAAAGATAAATCTAAATCTCAGACTAGCTAAGTCATTGACTTATACTGGCTTCCCCCAAAAGTATAGTCTCAGACAAAGGATTCTGTGTGAATAGCTTATTTAGGAAGCAGCTCCAGGGAACAGAAGTAGAAGAGAAGCAAGGAATATGAGCTGGGATAAAGATAGGGCCATGAGTGTCCCTGATATAGGTAACTAGTGGCTCAATATCTAGAAACCTTTCGAGACGCCTTAGGAAATGCATCTTGGAAACAGTCACTCCAAGGACTAAAGAACAAAGCATTTATCCATCAGTTCCCATTCCCATTGGCCCAGGGTTGCCTCATAAGACATTAATTAATATCCTATACTTCCCAGTTACACATGGACAGGTGTTGAGCCTGGCAGGTTCCACACATCCCCGTGGCATAAAGTGAGAGACAAGGTGCTGTTGAGTTGAAACTGAGCATCTATCACTGGATGGAATAAAGATGAGCCTAAGAGAATCAGAGTAGCGCATAAGAAATATCTAACCCACTCTTTAGATGTACTAACATTCCTCCATGGCCCTCTTGTGACCCCATGCAGCAGACACCTTTTATTCTTGCCTACCTAGTACCCATGTCACTTTTTCTGGTAGCAACATTCCTATTTTGGAATTAGAAAACTAACATTTCCTCACTGCTAGTCCTCATGGTTGGATGAACCTTATCTCCCCATCTCCTCATGTTTCCAACTCAAAGCGTTGGTCAAGTCCCAGGTCTAGTCAATCTACAGCTACAAAGATTGGTTCAGAAATGGTCACTGGATCCTATCCATGCTTAAATATTCATTTGGGTATCTACAGGGCCATATATTTAGGGGAACGCAACTCCACACCAAGTTCCAAGGGTGGGACCTGATGGGCTAACCAACCAGCACATCCAATGCACTGAATGTAAATACTATTTTTGGAGTAGGCACTTGACCTAAGTGGCCTGACCAGTATGACTCTTAGAGTCTCACTTGGAGTGCTGGAACAGATGTGTTCCTTCTACCGCTGGAGAGAAGGAAACCCACAATACAATTTGCTGCTGGAAGTCAAAACAAACCAGTTGTATCCCTCACTATCTGTGGCAGAGCAAAGAGACAGAACTGGTCCCTGTGGACATGAGTGAGTTTCTGGATCTCCCAAACCTGAAGCTCAACCTGCTACTTCTGGACCTCCAGTTATGTGAACCAAGCACTCCCCTTCACTGTTCAAACCAGTTTAAAGTGGATGGTCTGGGCTGGTGAGATGGCTCAGCGGCTTAAGCGCCTGCCCGGCAAGCGTGAGGGCCCGAGTTCGACTCCCGGAACCCACATACGAAAAAGGGGCCGGTGATATCGCTCAGCGGCACAGGTGCCTGTTGGCGTGCAAGGTCCTGAGGTCGACCCCCCGGTACCCACCAAAAAATAAAAATAAAAAATAAAGTGGATGGTCTGTTATCTGCAACTGAATCCAATCCTAACCAAGACCTGAACTTAAACATAAAAGAGAACTCTTCATGTAATATAAAATTCCCAGAGTAATACTGGGTACCATGGCACATATCTGTAATCCCAACTCAGAAGGCTAAGGCAGGAAGATTGCAAGTTTAAGGCCAGCCTGGGCTATGCAGTGCATTCAAGGCCAGTGTAAACTAAATAGCAAGACTTGGTCTCAAAAAGCTAAGAGAAAGAAAGAAAGAAAGAAAGAAAGAAAGAAAGAAAGAAAGAAAGAAAGAAAGAAAGAAAGAAAGGAAGGAAGGAAGGAAGGAAGGAAGGAAGGAAGGAAGGAAGAAAGAAAAGTCAAAACTAAACAAAAACTCCAGGGCACATAGAATGACTCCTAATAAGCTGAGGCTTATTTGTGATTTGATTTGATGGTCATCTCACCCTGTTCACCGTGGTAACAATTACTCCAATTTAATAGACTAGAGGGAAAAAAAAGAGTCAAGGAAGAAAAAGCACTTACCTACTGGTCCTCAAGTAGGAACAATCAGTGTCTAGAGGTATTTTTGGTTGTCATAACTAGGGCAGGGAGTTGAGAGAGGGGTTGTTCTACCGACATGTAGTGAGTAGAAGCCAGAAATGTGACTCAGTATCCTATAAGATGTACACAACAGTGCCTCACAACAAAAGATGATCCAGGCCAAAATGTTAATAGAGCTGAGGTTGAGAAACCCGGCTCCACTAATACAGGATTGCATGGAGTCAAGGCTCGGATTCAAACACAAATCAATGCACTGAATGGCACGTAAACCCCCTCGGAATGTGTAATGCAGTCCTGTGTCAGAGCCAACCGAAGGTGCTCCAGCTAAGGTCCAGGGAAGCAAGAGGCCAGAGAGCTGGAGAACAATGGAGTCTAGCCACTTGACAGGCACCCTAATCTTGTGCTAGCTTCATCCTTAGTCAAATGCAATCCAGGGTGAGTCCCTTGTGGATTCCTGCATAATTTCTTGGCTAGCCCCAGTGGCCTGTGCTCCAAGGGACCTGGGGAGGTCTATGGCTCCTTGCCCAGCATTTCAACTCCATTTTGACCTGTTTGCCTGGCATTTGCTGTATGAAATTGGAGATTAATAATTCATCTTGCAGGATGAATAATTCAATGGAAGGGACAAAGGGCTTCTGGCAATAGTTGGCAACACAAAACCAACCAATTTTTTTTCTTCTAAAGGGAGAAGAAAAAAGAAACTGTAAGCCAAGCTGGTCTGTCTGGACGAACATGACTCCAAATACTAGACAGTTTGAACAGCCCCTCCTTTTGGACATGGAGTTGATGAAGTCTTTAGGATTGCCAGAAGGAAATTTGGTCCTTTCTCTTCTGTCCCACATCATTTCCAACCTCTCAAACCTTCACACTCCATTACAACCTAGGTAACTGGCACCACTTCCAGGAAGCTTCCCCGATACCCTCAACTGACTGCAGCTGAAATGCATTTCTCTCTGACACCATGTGTCAGCCACTTTGCTCTTGCCACCTGTCTTACACATCATATTAAGCTGTTGTTGTTGTTATTGTTGCTTGCAGCATCTCACTATGTAATTCACTCTGGCCTTAACTCACTATGGAGCCCAGGCTGGTCTCCAACTCCTGGCAATTCTCCTGCCTCAGCCTCCTTAGTGCTGGGATTATAGGTATGCATCACTATGCCTGGCTAAGCCGTGTGTCTTAGTTACTTTTCTCATTACTGAGACAAAATACTTGATGCCCAAAGTTAAGGGAGGATAGGTTTATTTGGCTTACAGTTTGTAGAGGTTTCAGTCCATTGTCACCTGTCTCCAAGGCAGGGTGGCATGGCAGACAAGCATCATAGAGGAGAAACAGTTCATGGTGGGCAGAAGGTAGCAACACAAGAAACCTTAGCAGGTTTTTTCTGCCTCTTTTATACTCTATCTAGGCCACCAGGATTAAGGCAGTGCTAAACCAATCAGTGGACTGATAGAGTAATCACACATCCTTAATCCCAGCATCACACACTCTAGATCCAGCCACCTTTGAAAAAGCCCCACCTATGATTGCATGAAGCTTTGGGGGGACATCTAGACACAAACCATAACATTCCACCTCTGGCCCCCCAAAGACTCATGTACATTCCTTTATGCAAAAGGCATTTAGTCTATCTCTAAGAGTTGCTAAAGTCCTAACAGTTTCAGCATTGCTGAAAAGTCCAAGTCCCAAGTCTCATTGAGATTTAAGGCAAACTCTTAGCTTCAAGCTCCTGTACAAATTAAAAGAAAGTTAAACACTTCAAACATACAATGGCACAAGATAAACATTACCATTCCAAAAGGTATAAATAGGGGGATACAAAGAAATGGGAAGAAGCAAGTCCAAAATCCAGCAGGGCAAATATTAAGTCCTGTAGTTCCATGTGCAGCATCTGAGGCAATCTATGGCAAGATGTGAACTCCAAAGGGCTTGGGTGGCTCTGCCTCTACAGCACTGCTAATGGTGGTAGCTCCCATAGGTTCTCTCTTGAGCCAGCTCTGCTCCCTCCTTGCAGTTTTTCTCAGACAATCCACATCCCTGGCTTCTCCAAACTTCTGGGTTCTCCAATGTACCTTTGGCTTCACACTCACAGCTTCACACACTGCCCTCTCAGGGGCACACTGCCTGGCCTCCCAGGTGTTCTTCTGAAATCTGGGTGGAACCCTTCCTGATCCCACAACTCTTGCATTTTGCATGCACCTAAAACTAGCACCATGTAGATGGTGCCAAGGTCTGCCACCAGCTAGAACAGTATCCAGGCTTCCTTCTCTTTGGGCTATAGGAGTCCAGTGTCTGGATTGCTGAGCACTCTGAACCCAGTACAGAGAAACAAATTCTCTAGGCCACTGATATTCTGAAACATGGTGTTCTGGGGCACTCTTCTCAGAGCAAAGTCTTTCACTTTTGCAACTCTGAGGCTGCAAAGACTGGAGTCCTGTTTGTTCTGACGTCCTTGGGCCATCTTTTCTGTTTTCTTCATCTGAAATACTTGCTAGTCTTTTCAGTGGCCAATTCCTCCTCTGTTCCATCTTTGCAGGCCACAACTTTACTGGAGATTCCTTTCTAGCCAAACTCACAATGTTTTAAATCATTCTTCTGGGCTTTTTGCTCTTGATTCTCAACATAAATCCGGCTAAAAGCCCCAACAGTAGCCATGCCACAGCCTCAACATTAGATTGCCTTGAAATTTCTTCTGCAAGATTAATTAGTCTACCACCATTAATCTCAGTCTCAGGCAAAGTCTCTGGACACAAGCAAAATGCAGACAAACTTTCTGTGAAGGCATAGCATACATCATCTGGAGTCCAACAGACAATGCAGTCCTTTCCAGCAGAAACCTCCTGAGCCTGGTCTTTACGGGAAACATTTGTATCCCCTTTCTGGTCTTCTGAGCTCTGACCAGACTCTCCCATCAGGTATGGCCTAAGGCTTTCCAAGGCTTCTCTTTCAGTTAACATCTCTGAACCTTTCCAAACTCTCCCCACAAGCTATTTCCAAAGTCTCCTGAACCACATGGTCAGGTACAGTCACTCAGTGACCCCACTCTCAGTACTAAAATCTGTATCAGTCAGTGCTTACTAGAGAAACAGATATAATACATAATATACAAATGTATAAGAATTTACAAGATTGGCTTACAATGTCCACCCACAGAATCGGATGAGGTAGAGTGCAGAGGGTCTGTCTGCACACTGGAGACCTAAGGATTCATTTGAAGGTCTGGAGCTCACTGCAGTGTCCTGTGCAAGTCTGTATCAGAAGGCTGATGGGTCTGTGATGGAAGGCTGAAGAGTCTACACTGGAAGCTGAAGAGTCTGTGGTGGAAGCTAGGAGATGACATCCAAGGTGAAGGCAAAGACTGGAGCTCCTCGGAAGAAACAGAAACAGATCTGTCCTTCATTTCCCCTTTATACAATCTGGGCAATAAGCCCTAGCATGTGGAATTGCTGAGCCAATTTAGTTGAGCTCTCTTACTCAAGTTGACACAATCAATCAACCATCATACAATGTTTCTGTCACCAGAGATTCTTGGGCCTTAGAATGTCTTTTCTAGCTGGACAGGAAGAAGAGTCTTGGCCGAGTACTGGTGTGAGTAGTGCTGGCATCTAGGGGGTGCTACTTTGAAAATTGGATGAAAGTCTTGTGGCCTCTCTACTGAAATGTGCTCCCCAACACATCTGCAAACAATTCCAGGGATGCATAGATCCTGGGATCCCCTTCATGAAGCCAGGTTTAGAATTCCTGCCTCATAGGGAGTTTCCTATCAAAGAGAAGGGCTGAACATAGGGCATGTGATCATTCGATGTGTGTTCTGCAAAATTTAGATACTGCCAATGTGATCATATTAAGAGGTGAGGGGTTTAACAGGTGATCGAGTCATGAGGACTGTACACTCATGAGTGGGATTAGGTGCCCTTAAAAGGGGGCTTGATGGAGAGATTTTGACCCTCTGCCCTTCTTTCTGTCTTCTGCTAGGTGAGGACACAGCATTTCATCTTCCAGAATATATAGCACCATCTTGGAAGCAGAGAGTAGCCCTCAACAGACAACCAAGCCTGCTGGTTTCCAGACTCTAGAACAAGGACAGCAGGGGGATATTTCAGGCATAGGAAACAGCATCTGCTAGTCCCCTGAATTAAGGAATTAGAGGATCATATTTCTGCATCCTGGAATTCTCTGGGGATTGTGCGGGTCAGAGAGTAAACACCAGGAAGAAGATAAAGTAACACTTCCTCCCCCACTTTTCTTTTGAGGTACTGGGAATTGAACCTGGGCCTTGTGCATACTAAGCAAGTGCTGTACCACTAAGCTACATCCCCAGCTCTCTCTTCTTTTCATGATGGTCAAGACACACCTTCCAGAAACTTCTTTTCATACTCTCCCAAGGAAAGCTAAAGAACTGGCTGGCAGTACTCCACTGGATTGAAACCCCATGGTTTAATGGTTATAAATATCAAGTATCCACGTTTCCTATCACCAGGGGAGCTGAAGGTATCCTAAAAGTTCTTGCTGTCAGATCCTATGTGAAAAACATAAGAGGTTAGCAAATAAAAATGCTAATTTTGATGTAAAGCAACAATCTCCCTGCTCCAGTCCTCTCTGCAGTTTAAGCCACATCCCAGCCCTTGATGAATTGTTTCCACCTGGTTCTGTGGCTGTCCTCCCACACTGATGATTATGGAGACACTAAATGTACCAATTGCCAATTTGATGGGTGGTCTTCGTATGGAGTCTCCAGGCTGCACAGGGCAGACAGGGCTAGGCTACCCTTACATCTCCCTAGGTGGGGCCTTAGGCTAGAGCCAGCATGGAGACTTTGGTTCCAGTACCTATTCTGCCATCCTTCACCTGTCCCCCACCCCCAGCTGCTGGGTGACTCTGGGCAAGTCCTTTCTCTCTAGGCCTCAGTTTCCTCATCTATAAAACGAGAGGTTTGGCTGAGATTGGTGGCACATGACTATAATATCAGAACTCAGGAGGCTGAGGTTGCTGTAAATTTGAGACCAGCCCAAGCTACATAGTGAGTTTGAGGCCAGCCTGGACTTCATAGTGAGACCCTGTCTCAAAAAACAAAAAATAAATAAAATAAAATGAGAGGTTTGGATTACACATTTGATATGATTCTTCTTCTTGGGGATCCTCTGACCTCTGATTTTTAAAATGTGTTAACTTGGACTTTTTTTCATCTTTCTGTTCACAGACCAGTGATGGGAGACAAGAAAACCACTCTTTGTAAATTATAATGAGTGGATAATCAGCTGCCTTCAAATTAAACCTTCCTTCTTAGAAGCCAGAAGGCCTGGTTTTTAAGTTGTTTATCATTATCATTTAATGCAGTTTCCTTACTAAAGCTCAGAGGGGTAAGGGAGAATGACAAGCAGACGTTTTGTTACTAGGGGCCTGGGGGATGATTTGAGACTTTCACTGCAGTGATCATTCCCTAGATTCTTCTGGAGTCAGCAGAAGCTTTGATGAATTCACAGAGGACAGGGGATCGGGCAGACTGAGTAGAGGCCTATTGAAAGAAAGCCTGGCTTAATGGAAAACTGCTGGGAACAGCAGTTGCTGGCTGGGGACAGTGCAGATTATGAAACTAGTATATTTATGTAACACTTTGCAAAGAGATTTCAACTGCCATTATTTTATTTTCTTATGAGGTCATTTCTTTCTCCAAACACTATCACCTCTCACATGAATCTCTCTTATTCAGTCTCCCTGGCTTTGGTAGGTTTTCTGTAAACATGGTCAAAAATCTATAGAGATAGAAAGTATATTGGTGGTTGTACAAGATGGGTGAGGAGGGTTAATTCCTCTCTCCTTGAATCAGAGCTGGCCTTGATACTTGCTTTGACCAATAGAATGTGGAAAAAGTAATGCTGTGTGAGTTCCAGAGCCTATGCCTTAAGAAATTTGGCGACTTCCACTATTACTCTCTTGGGGTCCAAAACACCATGTAAAAGCTCTTGCTTGACCAAAAGTTTTCAGTCTTGGCACCATTGAGATTTGGGGCCAGATTATTGGCTAAATGATTCTCTGCAGTGGGGGCTATCCTGTGCATTATAGTATGTTTAACAGCATCCTTAGCCTCTACCTACCAGAAGCTTCAGTTATGACAATCAAAATGTCTTCAGACATTGCTGTGTGTCCTCTGTGGGAGGACATCACCCCTGTTTCAGGGTCACTGGACTGGACTACTGAATAACAAGAAACCCCTATGATGAAAGAGACGCACTGAGCTGCCAGATTTTCTAGCCACTGGTGCTGAGATGTCAGGTACATACATGAAGAGGTCTTAAATGTTCCAGCCTCCCTCAGCACCCAGTTGAATGTAACTAAATAATAACCATATCTAACATCACTGGAGCAGTCCAGGCAACTCACAGAATTGTGAAAAATAATAAATCTTAGCCAGGTATGGTAATGCACTCCTATAATCCCAGCCACTAAGGAGCTGAGGCAGATGGATTGCAAACTTCAGGGCAGCCTGGACAAGACCAGCAAAATCGTGTCTCAAACTGGGCATGGTGGCACATGCCTGTAAATCCCTGCACTCAGGAGGCTGAGACAGGAGGATTGTCGTGTTCGAGCGTAGTTTGGGCTACATAGTGAGTTCAAGGCCAGCCTGGACTACATAGCGAAACCCTGACTTAAAAAAAAAAAAGGGGGGCCAGTGAGATGGCTCAGCGGCTTAAGCGCCTGCCCGGCAAGTGCGAGGGCTCGAGTTCAACTCCTGGAACCCACATACGAAAAAAGGGCCGGTGATATCGCTCAGTGGCACGGGTGCCTGCTGGCGCACGAGGTCCTGAGGTCGACACCGATACCCACAAAAAAAAAAAAAGATCCTGTCTCAAAAAAAAATTTTAGAAAGGGCAGAGGATGCAGCTCAGTGGTAGACTGCTCGCCCGGCATGTGTAAAACCTTGGCTTAGATCCCCAGCACCACAAAATAATAATAATGATAATATTAATAATAATGGTAATGATAGTAATATAAATTTTTGTATGCTACTGAATTTTAGGGTAGTTATGCAACAATAAATAACTGCAGTATAGGCCTACCTCCATTTTTACTACCATCCATGGCAATTGGCATGATCTTTCTAAAATATCTTTCTGAAAAAAAGTTTTGTGATGTTTTTGTTTTTGTTTTTGTTTTTGTTTTGAGATAGAGTCTCTCTCTATGTAGTCCAAGGTGGCCTTGAACTCACTATGTAGCACAGGCTGGCCTTGACCTCATGGTGATCTTCCTGCTTCAGCCTCCCCTGTGCTGGGATTACAGGCGTGTGCCACCACACCTAGCTTGAATTTCTTTATTCAACCCCTCCAGGGCCTTCCCCACCATCAGTTCCTTTACACAGTCCACAAAGCTATCCAATAATTTGACCTCTGTTTAAGATACCCTTCTTCCCTGGGATTCAACTATGTTCATCTATGCAATTTCCTGAATGGTCCACCTTATTTTACACCTTTGGATTTTTGCCCTATTTGTGTTCCTCGTCTGTTATGCTTTTCTAATTTGTCAGTTCCTAGATTCCCTGAAAACTTGGACTAAACAGCATTCCTTCCAGAAAGTCCATGCATATTCTGCCCTGTGAGATGCTTTCTCCCTTAAGATACCAAAGCACCATGTGTATGGCTATCATACCACTTCCCGAATGAAGTAATTCATGTTTTATTCATATTTTTGAAGAGACTGTGAAAACCTTAAAGACTAGAATTGAACCCTTTTATTGTCTTTTTTATAGTGCCTGCAATATAGTAGGCACTCAGTAATGTTGGCTGAGTGAACATAGTAGGCTGAAACAAATATTACTATCCCCACTATGCAGATAAGGAAATGAAGACTTGGAAAAGCAAGCAACTTATCCAATTTTGTCCGCTGAGTAGGGTGTGTATTTGGGACTAACACTCAAGTCTTTAGATTCCATGACTAACAAATTCATTTTTGCCTCATTACACTTACCTTGCTGAACACCTATGGTCTAGTTAAAGAATGCCAATTGGTGAGTACCAATCACAAATTAAAGTTCAATCCACAAACTAACATCTTTCCATCCTTATGTGCGACTTGTAATGTCAGTAAGTCCTGCAATCATAGGTTTGAACAATTAGCAGCCTCATTCTGCTTTTCCCCCCAGGTGCCAGTAGTCATCTTTAGAAAATGCTGGCCAGTGAGGTGAGAAGGACTGCGCATCTAGAAGTTGTATTAGGACAGGACCCCAGCTCAGATTGGCTGAAGCAAAACAGGAATGAGAAAAGTCTAGGGAGAATCTGAACTTGGGTGCATATGGATCTGGAGCTCAAATATGTCATCTCACTCTTTCATTCCCCACCGCTTCTCATTCCTTCTCCCAGATCTGCTTTCCTTTGTGTTGCCCTCATTTTTGGGTTCCACGTAGTGGCTATTAGCAACTATAGCCTTAATTCATTTTTGCTGCTAGTAAGCTCAGAAAGAGAGTTTCTGTTTAACATTGACTCCAAATAAAGATCTCGAAGTTGGATATCACGGGAGAGAGCTCTATCATGTATTTATTCTTGAGCCAATTACTATGGACGGTTGGGGGCCGGGCATGGTAGCACAGGTCCATGCCAGCATTTGCAAGGCTGAGGCAGGAGGATCACTGTGAGTTTGAGGCCAGCCTGGGCTACATAGTGAGTTCAAGTCCAGCCTGAAATTCATGGTGAGCCCCTGTCTCAAATAAATCAAAACAAAACAAAATAAAACACAATATTATGAGTAGTTGGATGGACAAATGTTAGATTGATGTTGTAGCCAGCTCCTAAGATGGTCTCCAATGATCTTGCCTTTGATATTCATGTCCTTGTATAGTCCCCAACACAATGAACCATGGCTGGCCTATGTGACCAATAAAAATATGGCTGAAGTGATGGTGTGTGACTTGCTTTCAGAGCAAGGTCATAAAAGAATTGCTGCTTCTGTTTCTATCTCTTGGATTGACCCCTTTGAGGAAAGCCAGGGGCCATGTTGTGGGGACACTCAAGCAGCCCTGTAGAGAGGAACTGAGGGCCTTTGTCAACAGCCAGTACCAATTTGCCAGCCATGCAAGTAACTGACCCCCCTTGGAAATGGCTCCTTCCTCTCCAGCCAAGCCTTCTGATGACTTTAGTCCCAGATGACATCTGATTATACCTCCCTGAAAGACTCTGAGCTAGAACCATCCACCTGAGTCACTCTAGAATTCCTAATCTACAGACACCATGTAAGATAATAGTAGTAATTATTATTACTATGTTAAGCCACTGCATTTGGGGGTGATTTGTTGCACAGCACTAGATAACTAACACAATTTAAATCCCTAAACTCTGGGTATGTTATTCAGCTTTCAACCACTATAAAGACAAAAAAGAATATCTGAGATAGCATATAAAGATACTGCCTTTATAAAGATAAAGGCATTGTTTTGGCTCACACTTTTAGAGATTTCAGTCCATGACTGATTGGCCCCATTGCTTTGAGCCTGTAGTAGCACATCATGGCAGAAGTGTGTGGCAAAGCAAACTGTTAATTTCATGGCCAGCAATCAAAAGAGGAAGAAGATATTGGGGTCCCACAATCTCCTTTGAGGGCATACCCCCAATGACCTAAAACCTCCTACTAGTCTCTACCTCTTAAAGTTTACACCATCTAATAGTGCCACAGGCTTATTTAACACATGAGCCTTCTGGGGACATTCCAAATCTAAACTGTAAGTAAGAGGGATGGTCCCCTGAAGAGTAATCAAGTTGCTATTGGAGGGGAGAGAACATGAACAGTGGATGGGCCATACAACAGCTGACCTCAATAAAATTCATCCTTTTAAAGCAAAAAAAAAAAAAAAAAAAAAAAAAAAAAAGGCGGGGGGGAGAGCTAACCTCAGTGAACATTAACTTGCTGAAGGACTGAAGAAGAAAGCAACACTGATGCATCTGAAGTAACTCAGAGCATCTGAGCCAGGCAGGACTCAGGCCAACATATTCATTCCTATGCTGATTTTCTAGCTCTAACTACTGACAGTTCTCTCCCAAGTTACCCTAGGCCTGGCTGATCATAAGCACCATGAACACTCCCCTCCTATGCCAACCCAAATATTTGTTCTTTTTCTGTTGTTGTTGTTGTTGTTCTTAAAGTAAGTTAGTTGCTGTTGTTTTCATGTGGGGGAAAATACAGGCCAAGAAATTCCTATTTGCGTGTAACTTAACATGGTTTGAGGCTTCTCCTGTTGACTGTTTAATTTAATTTCAGTAGGACACATGTTAGCTCACATAAGAATGTCTCCTTTAGACGTTTACATTCCTTATTAAGCTCTTTGGCCGAAGGAGAAAGATGAAAGAAATGTAAAGGTTAACACTCCAACTAATAGGGAGTCTCCTCTCTTCCTTCGCTTTCCCTCTTTCCTTCCCTCCTTCTTCTCTCCTTATTCCCTCTCTCCTTCATTTCTTCCTCTCCTCCTTCCTCCACCCCCTCCTTCCTTTCCACTAATTTTTTTTTTGAGACAGGGTCTCTCTATGTAGTTCAGGATTATGTAGCCTATGCTGGCCTCAAACTCACGGTGATCCTCCTGCCTCAGCCTCCCAAGTGCTGGGATTACAGGCATGTGCCACCAAGCCTGGCTCCACTAAAATTTCTTGAGCATCAGTATGTGCTTGGCATTATCTGTATTATCTAATTCAAGCCTTCTAATGATGATGTGGTGAATATTAATGATTCTTCATAAAGAATCTCCTGTTTGGAGAAATCAAGTGTTACACTGGATAATTTTTGTCTTTTCATGGTCATGTTATGTAACTCCAAAATCTCTGTGATATATCTTTGTATCCATAGGAAAAAAATGGAAATGATACATACATTTTCCCCAGAAGTTCTATTCTAAGTTTTCCATGTACCAAAGGCAGCTATGTATGATTCCTTTCCAACTAATCACCAAGATACAAATTGTATTTCCTGTGTGCCCAGTGTGTATTGGAGAGAAAAACAAAACAGTTTCTGGCACTTTTTTCTGCCCCTTAAGATGGGTACTTTTTTCTGTCCATGTCAATAGAAGATCAGATTGTCTAAAAAAATGACAGAAATAGCCAGGCTGGGTGGCACAGGCCTATAATTCAGCTGCATGTGAGGCTGAGCCAGAAGATCACAAGTTCAAGCCCAGCCTAGGTAATTTTTAAGACCCCATCTCAAAATTGAAAAACATAAAAAGGGCTGGAGATGTAGCTCAGCTCTTACTAGGTTCAATCCCCAGTATTACAAAAAACAGTAACGACAACAGCAATAACAAAGGGAAGCATACGTACTGTCCTGACATAGCTTGTGGTACTTGGCCAGAGTCCCCAGACTTACCTTACGGAGCTTGGGAAGGCTCTGGTAGGGAGGTTATGAGGACTGGCTCAGAGTCACACAGACCTGGGTCATATCCCTGTTCTACTCACTTATTAGCTTCGTGACTCTGCTGATAAGTTTCTACCTCTTAAAATTCTTTTAAAAGAGTCAAAGAAATAATACATGTGAAATGCTTCATCCATTGCCTGGGATGAAGCAAAGGTATGACAATCGTGGTCATTACTATCACAATTTCTCTTATCTCTCTGCACTTCTTCCTCTGCTGCAGACCTGGGTAGATGGGTGTCCCCTAAGTGGCAAGTAGATTCTAAAATGGCCTCTACTGATCCCCACTTCCTGGTATTCATGCCTTTGTGTAATCCCCTGGGGATAACCTATAACTTGCTGCTTTCCCCACTGGGAATTTAACCAGGGTCTTCACACTGAACTTTATCCACAGCCCTTTTTAAATTTTTTAAAATTCTGAAACAGGATCTCACTAAGTTGCTAAATTGCTCAGGTTGGGCTTCAAGTTGTGATCCTCCTGCCTCAATCTTCTGGAGTACAGGTGTATGCCACCATGCCAGGTGACCTGTGGCTTGCTTCTAAGCAAAAGAACATGGCAAAGATGATGATACTTTCATGATTATGTAAGATTGTGACTTCTGTCTTCCTAGCAGACACTCCCTATCATTTTCTCAGCTTGCATGATAAAGCAAGCTACCATGATGGAAAAGTCCATGTGATGAGGAACTGAGAGCAGCTTCTGACAAAGATCAAGGAACAGAGGCTCTCAGTTCAACAACCATAAAGACACTGAACTTGGTCTACAGAGTTGTGAACTAGGTGTTTGTTTGGTGACATGGGGGAAAGAACTCAGGGCCTCATGTCCACTAAGTAGACACTTTACCACTAAGATATATCCCTAGTCTGAGCCATGTGAATTTGGAAGCAGGTTTTTTTTTTTTTTTTTTTTTTTTTTTTTTTTTTTAACGATGAGCCTTCAGATGAGACTCCAGCCCTGGCTGATACCTTGCTTGCAGCCTTGGGGGAGACCTAGATGCAGAGGAACCATGCCAGTGATGGCAAACCTTTTAAAGATGAGTACCCAAACTGCCACCCAAAACCCACTTATTTATCAGAAGGGGCCAGCACTGCAATTAAACCTGAATACTGAAGCTTTAGTTTAGACAAAACAACTCATATATTAACATCTTTTGTCTTAAAAGAAAAACAAAATGTGTGCCATAGGTTCACCACCACTGTGCTAAGCTGCAAAGTCTGTAGAAACATTACACAGCAATATATATAATTAACTAGCAAACCCCTCTCCTCCCCAGTTCTGGTTTAGAACCCATCTCCCCTACTTTCTTAGCACCTTGCATTTATCACATTGCCTCATAGCTGTCGGTTTTCTTGTGCCCCTACATTGTAAGCTCTTGAGGACAGACACCAGACTAAGCACTTCTTGTTGCTTGAGGGCAGATAGCAGGGCCTGGCAGTAGGAGGGTGCTGGGTAATACAGTACTTCACACTCCCCAAGACCGGGCTGGGTGCTCTGTTATGAGCACCCAGAACACGTCAATGATAATGACAGTGGTTGTTTTTGAATGTCTATTGTGTGTTGGACCCTGAGGTAAAGCCAGGCATTAGTATTTTCTTTTTATCCTTCCTCCCTTCCTGCCTTTCTTTCTTTTTTCAGTGTACATGTTAGAAAAGCGCTCTACCACTGAGTGACACCCAGCCCCAGGGATGAGTATTCTTAACTAGCTTTGTGTGATGATTCTGATCCATAGACAGGCTTGGGACCCACTAGCCCTGCACTACCTGAGATGATCTGTGGAAATATTGCATCCGCCAGATGGTTACACTAACTAAAAACTGCAAGGCTGCAAATTTTGTATTACAGTCATACAGAAAAGTGTGCAAATCTTCAGTGTACAATTTGATGCATTTTCCTAAGCGAACCTATCTCTACTGCCACCACCAAGATGAAGAGAAGAGACATCCCCAGCCTCACTTGTGTGTCCTCCCAGGTCACCAGCCAGAGCGGTAACCACCATCATAACCCCCGTCACCACCAGTTCTTATAAATGAAATCACAGTCTGTACTCATTTGTCTGCCTTCATTTGTCTGTACTCATTTGTTTGCTAAGATCATGTTATACTTTCCACTTGTTAAAACTTCTGCATTAAATTTGTAGAATAATGACTGATGCCTAGGATTCTGAAAAGCCATCCTGGGAATTATTTTTGGATTTTCCCAGAGATGGAATCACTTAACCAGACCTGGGAGGGGGCCAGGGGCGTGGTCACAGACCAAAGACTGCATCGTGGGGGCGGGGTCTTAGGCATGGGGGCGTGGCCAGGCCCCGCTTTTGGGTGGCAGTTGGCGCTGAGGGCAGGGCTGGGCCGGGGTTTCCGGTCTGCGCCTGCGGAATCGCTGTTTGACCCCGGAAGTGCGGGAGCTCCGGGAGCTGTCACCGAGAACGGTGGTGGCTGCGGCGGCTGCGGTACGGCGCCAGCGGTGAAGCCGCCGAGGTGAGTGCGTGGCTGATCCTTGCCAGACGCGGGGCCTGGGGCTCGGGAAGAGCCGCGGCCGTGCCTCGGCGGCCTTAGCACGCCCACCGCCCCGGTGTCCACGGCGGGGCCGAGGCTTACGTTGCCTCGTAGGGCAGGGGCCGTGAGCCACTCCACTCTAAGCTAGGCCACCCTAGGCGGGAGCCAAGGGTTGGAGCCCCGGAGCTCCACCTCGCACTCCCGGGGCTTCGGTTTCCTCGGGGTTCATTCATTCGTTTAGCAAATAGTTGTTGAGCGCCTCCTACGTGCTGGGCACAGACCTGGGCACTGGAGATAGAAACTGAGCGAGACAAGGCTTCCGTCTTCATGGAGCTGACAGTCTATTGGGAGGAATCAGTCAACGACAAGTAAATGTACACGGTAATTAAAGATATGACAGCCATTGGGAGAGTGAATACTTAAGATAGAGCGATTTGGGAAGGTTTCACAGGAGAGTAATGTTGAATTTAGACCAGAAGAGTGATGGCAGTCAGAGAAACTGAGGCAACAGTAGCCCTGGGAAGGCTCGTAGACCTTATTATAATTGCACTTTCCTAAGAAAAAGCCCTTTTCTAAGTCTTTGCTTCTGCTTCCCTACACCACCCAGGGGTATACTGGTGAGCACAGATATAACCATGATTATTGGCCTTGTCTTTTTAAATTCCTACTCATACCTTAGATGAAAACTCAAATCCTGTTTGACATCCTCCTTCCTTCAAGTCATTTCTCTCTGTAAATGCTACCCAATCTTTGTCTATACAACAAACATCATCATGTTGATTTTATGACTATTCGATTTGTATCTGTCATTTCTATAAAAATGATAAGCACCGTGAATAGTTATTTGCCCACCTTACTCTTCTCCAGGTGTCAATGCCAGCCACATAGTAAGTACTGAAAAGTCGCTGAATTTATGAGATGATTAATACAGTACTGTTTGCTCTCCAGTGGTTCATAAGAGGCCTCTCCTGCACCAGGTTATCATCATCTTCATTTATTTATTTCGTTAGAGACATGGACTCCCCAAGTCTCTAAGTTGCCCAGGCAGGACTCAAACTAGCTCCTTCTGCCTCAGCCTCTCAGAGTGCTGGCATTACAGGCATGCACCATATTTGCCCTGCTCATCATCTCTTTTTGATCATGTCTCTATTTCTTAAGTAACTCCTCATTGTCTTCAAATGAAAGCCCAAAATTTTTAGAATAGCACTGAAGCCTGTTTTTGTTTTTGTTTTTTAATGTGGGTACCAGGAGTCGAACTGGGGACCTCAGGCTTGCCAGGCAGGTGCTTATGCCGCTGAGCTATCTCACCAGCCCTGAAGCCTGTTTTTAAACTGGCTCTATCTTCCCTATCCAACCTCTTCCCTCCTCACTTCCGTCATCTTTTTTACTCCGTGTTTTCAGCAATATTAAATGTATTCCTCCTTTTTCAAAGCCACACTTTTTATGGCTCTGAGCCTTTGCTTATGTTTGTTCTTTGCTTGGGATGTCCAGTTTTTCCTTCTATCCCTCAACATCCAAGTTATGTTACCTATGTCACCTTTGTGCCTTCCTCCCTTTCTCTTCTGTGCTCTAGTTTTGGCCATTTCCTGTTATAGCTCTAACATTGGATGATAGTCATTTACATGCCCAGAACCCAGAATGCTGAATAAATGAGGAAGCTCTCTGCATGTGTTTGGAACTTGAATGATAACTACTAAACTTTATGGAGTGCTTAATATGTGCCAGATATTGTGTTGAACGTTTAGCATTGATTATTTCTCAGAGCAACCCTCAGAGATAATGTATTATTGTGATTCCATATGTATATATAGTTTTTGGTATCAGGAATCGAACTCACGACCTCACGCTTGCCAGGCAGGTGCTGTGCCGCTGATGATTCCGTATTATAAATAAGAAAATCAAGGAAGCTGAGTGTGGTGGCACCCGCCTATAATCCTAGCACTCAGGGGGCTGAGACAGGAGGGTTGCCATGAGTTTGAGGCCAGCCTGGGCTCCATAGTGAGTTTAAGGCCAGCCTGAACTACATAGCAAGACCCTGTCTCAAAAGAAAAAAGCAAATCAAGAGTAGAGAGGTTAGGGAACTGCCTCAAGGTCTTAACATGTGCAGGAAAACATGGAGCCAGGATTTAAAGCCAGGCCGTAGGACCATAGAGCTCTCTTTAACCACTGCATCAGCCTTGCTCTAAACTGCCTTTTTTTTTTTTTTTTTGTCTTTTTGAGACAGGGTTTTGCTGTGCAGTTCAGGCTGGCCTTGAACTCACTTTGTAGCCCAGGCTGACCTCGAACTCACAGCAATGCTACTGCCTCCCTCAGCCTCCTGAGTGCTGGGATTATAGGCATGCACCACCACACTCGGCTGAACTGCCTTTGTAGGCACTGGCTTGTAGGAGTGAATTTTTTCTCCTCCTCCTCCCCCTCCTTCTCTTCCTCCTTTTTTTTTTTTTTTTTTTTTTGAGACAGGGTCTTGCTAAGTAGTCCAGGCTGGCCTCAAACTCATGGCAATCCTCCTGCCTCAGCCTTCCAACTGCTAGGATTGCAGGCAGGAGTGAATTTCTTCTGAAATCAGGTGTTGTCTCTACCTGTCTAGATCTGGACTCAGGCCTTGAATTTAAAGGATGAAGAGCTGCCTTCTCCTTATGACTCTCTCCCTACCTTCAGGTTCCACCCCTGACACTCCCACTACCCTCTCTGGTGGATGAACCTGGAAAGAATTAGACCTGTGAGTCATTTAGGCTTCCATACTGGTGTGTAGCCCACTGGTGTTCCAGCTGCCCTCCCAGCAGCACTGGGATTAGGGAGGAAAAAAGCATATTTTAATGTTTTCAGCATGAGAACCCCACATGCCAAGGCAGAAGGACTGGACATTGATTTTAACTTGGCCACTAATGTATTCGCCTTGAGCAGATCAGGACCCACACCCTCTTTGGACATGTGAGCATAATAATCCTTGTCATTTTGGATTGGCGTTTGTAAGAGGCCAGTAAGATAGTAACTTGATTAAAAATAACATAGCTGGGCACAGTGGCATGTGCCTGTAGTCCTAGCTATTCAGGGGACTAAGGCAGAAGGATCAGTTAAGCCTAGAAGTTCAGTGCCAACCTGGACAACATAGTGAGATAGTGAGACTCTGTCTCTGTCTGTCTCTGTCTCGCTGTTTCCTTCTCTCTCTGTCTTTCTCGCTCTCTCTTGTTCTTTCTCACTCTCTTTCTGTCTCTCTCTCCTATAGAATGAATATTATCTATGCTTGGCAAAGCTAGAAGATAAAAACTTACCCCAAACCCTTCGTTACTTTGCCTTATTATTTTTTCAATCCTTCCTTCCTTGCTGAGGATTGAACCCAGAGGTGCTCTACCACTGAGCTACATCTCCAGCTCTTTTTTTTTTTTTTCTTTCAGTTTTTAGTTTCGTGGTAGGGTCTCACTAAGTTGCTTGGGCTGGCCTTGAAGTTGCAATCCTCCTTCCATAGCCTCCCCAGTAGCTGAAATTGCAGGCATGTGCCGCAGTGCCTGACTTTTTCAGAATATCTTGTGCACAAGGATTCTAGAGCTAGAACAGGGCTTGAAGACTAGACAAACTCGTTCTCTCTCATTACATTCCTCTAGAGAAGGGTTTGTCACAGTCTTTAAAACAGACCAGGGCCGGTGAGATGGCTCAGCGGCATAAGCGCCTGCCTGGCAATCGCGAGGTCCTGAGTTCGACTCCCGGTACCCACATACGAAAAAGGGCCGGTGATACCGTTCAGTGGCACGGGTGCCTGCTGGCGTGCAAGGTCCTGAGCTCAACCCCCGGTACCCACAAAAAAAAAAAAATAAAATAAAATAAACCAGACCAGAAGCTAGACAGTGGTGTACACCTGTAGTCCCAGCTACTGGAGAGGCTGAATCAGGAGGATCATTTGAGCCCAGGAGTTCAAGGCCAGCTGGGAGACCTGCTGCAGGTTTTTAGGGTGGGCTCACAGTGTTACAGGGTTTTGGGGTCTGGAGTCTCCTCCTAGAGGTGGTTTCTAGGTTCTTTCTGTCCTGCACTCAGAATTGGTCAAGACAAGCACAAACAGTGGCAAGGTTTTACATTTATTAAAGGTAGGAAAAGAAACAGGCTCTGCAGAGCAAGTTTGGGCCAAGAGGAACTTGACTAGGGGTTAATGCTTCTCTTCTGGCTCTGGGATCAGCCAAGGAGCCCTGCCTCTAGGAGCCTGTGTGTCTGCTCTCTTCTTCCCATACATATTCCTTTCAGGAGGGTCACGCAGCACAATGCCGGCTCTGCCCCTGGATCAACTCCAGATCACCCACAAGGACCCGAAGACAGGAAAGCAGAGGACTTCACCAGCGCTGGTGAGCAGGGGCGTTGAGGCCATTCAGCCTGGTTATTATCAGTATTGCAATTTTAGAAGCAAAAAGTAAATTCCTTCCTTATCTGTTCTAAGAATGACCCGAGGGCCATAGTTAGTAATTCAGAAGCTGAGACACTACTAGGTCCTTCCAAGCCCAGTGTGGACATTTCCTCCTGAGCAGCAGCCCAGATTTGAGTAGCATTTTCCATGTCACCATCCCATCCCTCCACTCCCACTCAAAGCATTTAATTTCCACGCACTTTGATGATAATTCTGATGTAGCCCAAGCTGGGCTAGAAAGAGATCCAACCTAAAGCCACGTTTGGGGATTAGACCCTGCAGAGGTGTTCAGGTTTCAGGTAGGACTTTTTCAGAACTATCTAAAAAGAGGAAAACAGGTACACTCTACAGTGGGAACACTCTATCTTAAAAAAGGAAAAAGGGTACACTCTACAGTGGCTATCCACACTTCGGTGGGAGCGCTGATTTCAGAGGTTGGGCTGTCTTTTATCTTACCTGGGATAAGAAGTGCCACATACAGAGACTCCATCAGGGCTTATGAGACTGAAAACTAAGAAGGCTGTGAACCTGCCAGTTCCCAGCTGGAGAGAGAGATTAGAGCCATGGAGAGGTGCCAGTCTACTAAAGAAGGAGACAGACACAGGGACGGAGTCCTGTACCCCCATGTTGGTTTCCCAAGAATATGAGTTTACTTGAATGAGGGGGAGGAAGTATTTTCTAGAGGCTTGAGTAAAATCGTGGGAAACAGAAGTCTGGTTTTTTATTTCCTGCCTGCTGGATGGCTTCTTATTACTTGCTAGACAGTCTGTAATAATAGTACCAAACATTATTTATAGAGTACTTACTCTGGACCAAACCATTCTAAACACTTCACCTGGATAATGTCATTTAAGCCACATCACAGCCTAAATGGGGGTATTTTGCTTATCCCCATTTTACAGATGAGGAAACTGACTTCAGGATCACAGAACTGGGAAATTTGGAGAACCAAGATGGGAAGCTAGCCAGCCTAATCCCAGAACCTTAAATCCTTAATGTTTGTGCTTAAAGCCTCTTGTCTTGCTTTCATAACCTTTTTATATATGGAGGGTATTTATCAGAAAATGTAGGACTGTACTGTTCAGAAAGGTAGCCACCCAATAGGTAGCTATTTGCCACATGTAACTACTGAGTACTTGCAATGTGGCTAGTGTTTGAAATGTGGGCTGAAGAACTGGATTATAAATTAATTTAAGTGAAAATAGCTCTTTGCGATGAGTGCCTACTGCATTGACCAGCCAGATACAGAGAGATGCGATTCTGTTATCACAGGAAGTTCTGCTAGACAGTGCCAGTGGAGACTGGTTCCTTTGTTGATTGAGTCTGATTTTCTACCTCAGTTCTTCCCTGTGTAGTGAATGAACACCTGGGCTGTAAGCTGTGGGCTCCAAGAAAGTGAAGGTTTGGGCCTTCTCTTCATTCCTAGCTTCTCAGTGCCAGGCACTTAGGAGACTCTCAGGAAACATTTGGTAAATAAATTAGGGACCACAGCCAGCCCTAGTGCCAGGTGCTGGAGCTACAAAGAGAAAAGATGTGGTCCCTGCCTGTGTGGGACCCACAGTCTAAGGGGAATATACACCAGTAGCTTTTTGACAGTATGATCAAGATTGTGATAGAGGGAAAGCGAGGCTGTAACATGAGCAGAGCTGGGCCACTGATCCAGACTAGTGAGGTGGTAATGGGTGACAAGAAGGTCTTGGGACTAGTGAGAGGGCACTTGCACTCAGAGAAGGCTTCCTGGAGGAGGGGGATTCTGAGCTGGGTGTTGAAGGGTGAATAAACAGGAGCCAGGCAGAGCAGTGGGAGAAGGGAGGACATGGCTGAAGGACCTGAGTAGTGATACAAGCCTGACTCTTACAACAACCACCAGTTACTGGAGGTGGCAGCAGTGTCACAGAGCTAAGGAGCACAGGCTTTGCATTCATCTCAGACGTATTTGGCAAGGTACTCACCCCTCTAAGTTTCAGGGTCCGAAAGGGGTAATAATAGGCCAAACTTGGTAGGATGGCTGTGAAGATTAAATGAAACATCTGTGAATTAGCACAGTGCCTGGGATATAGTAAGCACTTAATAAATTGTCGTTATGATGGTGATGACAGTGGCCATAGTGATGGCAGCATTGAATGGGGTTAGGGTAGCAAGAAGAGTGAACTGAGGGAAACAGCTGTCTGATGGAGGAAGGGTCTTGTTGGCCGTGCTAAAGAACATTACCCTGCAGGCGAAGGATGCTCCTGGAAGGGTGTTCTGACACCCCACATTTGTCTCTTGAGTTTCAACTTGGGGCACAAAGATCTCTAGCCAAGGAGCAGTTACCACACTGCCTTTGCAGGGGGAGAGGTGCAAGTAGTGCTTAAAGAACAGTGCCAACAATTTCTTAGCAAGATCCTCAGAAGTTTGATGGGCGGTGGATGTTCTCAGAGCTTCTCAGAGCAGATAGGACCTGTCTTAGTTACTTTCCTTGTCAATGGGACACAATACCTGACACCCACAATTTAAAGGAAGAGAAGCTTATTTTGGCTCACGATTTAGGTTTTTTGGTTTTTTGTTTCTTTGTTTTTGTCTTTTTGAGACAGAGTTTCACTATGCAGTTCAGGCTGGCCTTGAACTTACTTTGTACCCCAGGCTGGCCTCAAACTTGTAGCAGTCCTCCTGCCTCAGCCTACCGAGTGCTGGGATTACAGGCGTGCACCACCACACCCGGCTAGCTCACGTTTTAGAAGTTTCAGTCCTTGCATGGTTGGCTGGCTCCAAGGTGGGACAGTGTGGCAGAGGAGAGCTGCTCACACCATGGTGGACAGGAAGCAGACAGCAAAGTGGGAAGCCAGGGAGGGAGATAAACCCTTCTAGATCACACCCTCAGTGACCTGCCTTTTCTAACCAGACTCCACCTTCTAACAACATGGCAGCTATAATCCCCATTATCCAGTTACCTTGCCAAACCCCGCCTATGAGTGTATCTAGTCACTTGTTACTTCCATCCATTCCTTCGCCCAGCCAGCAAATGTGTATAGAAAGTCCACATAATGACAGGCACTGTCGTAGAAACTCATAAGCTTTGACTGCCTCTGGAGACACATAGCTAGTGGAAGAGACAGTTGAGAAGACAGACTCTCACTTTTTATGTAACTTTATTGTATCATTGAAGGGCAGTAAAATTTTACACAAAATTTTTTTTTTTTTTTTTGAGATAAGGTCTAGGTATGTAGTTCAGACTGGCCTTGGACTCACTATGTAGTCAAGGCTGGCCTTGAACTCCTGGTGATCCTCCTGCCTCAGTCTCCCGAGTGCTAGGATTACAGGTGTGTGCCACCACACCCAGCTACATAATTAAAGCATACAGTTTAATTGGGTATAGTATCTGTATAGACCCATGAAATGATCACCACAATGAAAACATTTCCACCTTCCCCAGAAGTCTCCTTGTGTCCATCTATAATCCATCCCCTTCTCTCTTTCTATTCACAGCAACCACTAATCTAAAAGTACTTTTTTTGGTAGGAGGCTACTGGGGATTGAACCCCGGGCCTTTGAACTAAGCTGTAGTCCCAGTCCTTTGTAAAGTTTTTATTTTTTTTTTTTTTTTTTTTTTTTTTTTTTTTTTTTTTTTTTTTTGTGGGTACCGGGGGGTCGACCTCAGGACCTCGCGCGCCAGTAGGCACCCGTGCCTCTGAGCGATATCACCAGCCCCTTTTTCGTATGTGGGATCCGGGAGTCGAACTCGGGCCCTCGCGCTTGCCGGGCAGGCGCTTAAGCCGCTGAGCCATCTCACCGGCCCGTAAAGTTTTTATTTTGAGACAGAGTTTCAATAAGTCACTAAGTTGCCCACTGGGTTCGAACCTATGATCCTCCTGCCTCAGTCTTCCAGAGTGGTGAGATTACAGGCATATGCCACCATTCCCAACCTAAAAGCACTTTCGATACAGTTTAACAAGTGCCACATTCAGGTGAGCAGAGTGCAGGTGTTGGGGGAGAGCCCGGGTGAACTTTTAAACCAGAGAGGTGGGAATCAGAGGTTTACTGAAGGGAATGAGGTGAGAGCTCGACTCAGGGACAGACCAGGATAGACACGGATGTTACAGGTGTGCAGCATGAGCTTTGCATCAAATCCTACCTTAGTTGCCTCCTTAACCTCATGACCTTGGAAAGTTCATGAACCTTACTTTGTTTCCTCCTCTGTAAATGGGGAGAATTCTGTCTCCCTTTTAACTGGTTATAGATAAAAAAGAAATAGGCTGTGGAGCACGCCTACTCCACAGTGGCACAGGCAGGTCCTCAGGAAGTGGTGGTTTTCATTTTTGTTGTTCCACCACTCTCCAAATCGTCTCTCAGTACCTGATGCAGTCTGCACTTTTCATGGCCCATTTTTATGCCTCCATAAAATGCTATTTCTTCCACCTAAAAAACCTCTTCCTTCTCTGAGGCTCAACTCAGATGCTGACTGCCCTAAGAAGCCATCCTTTGTCTTCCAGCCGCTGTTAATTCTCCTTTGTGCTCCTGTGGCCCCTGCGGCAGATTTGAGCTGCCGTGTCTTTTCATTTGGAGTTCCCTTGGGTTAGATATGCACCAAGTGTGGACCCTGTGTGGATCTGGGTGTTTTTATTCATATGTCCTCCACCTGGCACAGTGGGAGTCAAGTAAATATTAGTAGGTTTACAGGGAAGGTAGAATCTCAGGGTGTGTTTGTGTGTGAGAGTGTGTGTGTTAGAGAAATGAATAGCCCAGCCTGAGAGGTGTGATCTAAGAGGTGAGGTTAAATATCAACAGGGAGAGGAGGAGGGAAGTTTGGAAGCCAAGATAAACTCAGACTCTATTGTTTTGAATGCATTTCAGTCCATACACTTCCTTTTTCAACAGATTTGTACCTAGGACCCCACTATGTAAATCACATTTAAATAGGAAGGGATCCCTCAGACCCAGATGTTAGGTGGCCCCAAGGAATCCTTGTGGAACACAAGGACTCTACAGTTTGTGAAGTTGCACTGGGCAGTAGGAGGCTAAAGACCTATCAATCTTGATTGTTCTGTATCCCCTGGGCAGACAGCCCTGAGGGTTGGGGGCTGGTTGATAACAGCTGAGCTGTTGCCTGGCTTTTTTCCTGTTACCACATCCACAAGAGAAAGCCACCCTTATGTAGTCTGGGAGAAAACTGACTCCATCTTCTCCTCCTTATGGTGAACAAAGTAAGGTCTGTTCATGGCGTGGTAAGTGCTGGAAGAGGGAACTTGTGACTCTAAGCTGAGAATGGCGGCTACTTGATTGGAATCTTCTTTAAAAAAAATTACTGAGGTTTGTTTTTCTGGGCGTTGACAAAAAAGTGATATGTACAGTATAATGCTATTTGTATCAGAAAAAAGAAACAGACCCAAATACTTCGTATGGCTATATTTGAATATAAATGCTTACAAATAGGCTGCCAGATCACCAAACAGATGAAAAGTGGTCTCTGGGAGATAATGGAGATTGGAGTGTGGTGATTCACCGCCTCTTTAGCATTGTTTTATTTCCTGTTTGTGTTTTTTGTTTTTTGGTGCTGGGGATCAAACCGAGGACTTTACACATAATATACCACTGAGCCACACCCAGCCCACATTGTAAGTTTTTGAAAGAAAAGATTCTTGTGACTCACTTTTTGTGTTTGGTACTGGGGGTTGAACCCAGGACCTTTGCATGAAGCCACACATCCACTTTTTTTTTCAGACAGGGTCTCACTAAGTCATTAAATCTCTCAGGCTGAGACTGAGTTTGTGATCCTCCTGCCTGAGTCTTCCAGAGGGCTTGGAATTACAGGCCCGCACCACCACTCCCAGGTTCTTACTTGTATAGTTGAAAATCAATTTTAAAATATTACATGTTCATTGTTTAAAACTTGGAAACTATATTCAAGCACAGTCTCCTTTGGTGCCCCTGCCCTCAGAGATAACCAGTAGTAACTTTGGGATTTCATCCCCCTACTTTGTTTTTAAAAATCCGTACCAGTGTATGAATATATGTGCTTTTTTAAAACCTCAAAACTGATTATATTAAATAGAGAGTTTTGTATCCTGCTTTCTCTTCCCTTAACCTTTCCCCGTGCCATCAAATACTTTCCAAAAACATGGTTTTTAAAACTGCCCTGTGTTCCCCAGGTGCAACCATGCCCCCTTTGTTAGATACACTTGGTTCTTTATGCTTAAAAGCTCCTTGGAGGGTCACCGGTTAGAACAGCCAAGTGTTGTCTTTGCTGTGGGTTGGCAAATGGGCCCTCGCTGACTAACTTCTGCCACGTTAACACGTGGTTTTTGGATCCGTAGCACCCCGAGCAGAAGGCAGACCGGTATTTTGTGTTATACAAACCGCCCCCTAAAGACAACATTCCTGCCCTAGTGGAGGAGTACCTGGAACGCGCCACCTTCGTAGCCAATGACCTCGACTGGCTCCTGGCCTTGCCTCACGATAAATTCTGGTGCCAGGTAACATTCTATCAAAATTAACACTAAGACAAAGCACATGACATGCCCTTGGTTGGTTGCTGTTGTTGTTTTTCTTCCCCTAGGAGGTGCTTTTTTCTCTACTTCTTACACTGGATCCTTAACAGCAAATTGTGGTTTGGATTGTTGTCTTATATCACAGTCTTAATGATGTTAACATGCCTTCCAGAGTGTCATTTTTTAGAAACTTGTGTTTAGCCCTTGGCTCATTCGTACCTCCTTGGTTCCTTGGGGTTGGAGTATTGGCGATAGGCCAGGGTCCACCAGCAGGCCCTTGGACCTAAAGGATAAATCCTTGCTGTCCTCTGTCGCCTGGCTTAGGTGATCTTTGATGAGACCCTGCAAAAGTGCCTGGACTCCTATCTGCGCTATGTCCCCCGTAAGTTCGACGAGTGGGTGGCCCCGACCCCTGAGGTTGCTGAAGTGCAGAAGCACCTACATCGGAGTGTTTTCCTCACCTTCCTCCGCATGTCCACACACAAGGAATCCAAAGTAAGCCTCTGATCCCGTGACCGGTCACCACCTGACACCAGACACCTCGGTGCTGATTCTCTAGCCCTGGGAAGGAAGGCTCTGGAAGCATCAAGTTTCCTCTTTGTCTTTCCTCCACCTTTATTCCCACCATTGGGGAAGAAATCTGTGCCACATCTTTATCCTCTACTTCACTAGGCCTTTGACACCCAGTGTTTTCATCAATGGAAGCCGAGGGCCCTTTGCCAGGTGACGCGTGACTGTGCCTTTACTTGTGCGTCAGAGGGTAAAGACATTGATTCTGACTTCTTAAACCCTGGCTGGGATGTAGCTCAGTGGTAGAGTGCTTGCCTGGCATGTGAAAGGCCCTAGGTTTTATCCCTAGCCCTGCATAAAAATGATGATAATGAAGATGAGGATGAGGATGATAGAATCTTACTTTAAAAAAAAACTTTTTTGGGATGAACATTTTCTTTTTTTCTCTTTTTCTTTTCTTTTTTTTGTCTTTTTGAGACAGGGCTTCACTATGAGGTTCAAGCAGGACTTGAACTCACTTTATAGCCCAGGCTGGCCTCGGACTTGCAGCAATCCTCCTGTCTCAGCCTCCTGAGTGCTGGGATTACAGGCATGTGCCACCGTGCCTGACATTTTCAAATATGTGCATATACTTATACAAAACTTTTCCATGCAGAGTACAATGAATCCCATGTGGCTATCACCCAGCTTAACAGCTAGCATTTTGCCACTCTTATTTTATATCTCTCAGAGTTTTCTTTTTTTCATGGAGTATTTTTATATAATTCCAGACTTCTTGGTAATTTACCTGTAAATATTTCAGAATGAACACCCAGCTGGTCGTTTCCTGGCATGTTTTTGCTTCTTCTTATGTTAAAGTTGAGAGTGGCTGTTGCTCCAGGTCTGTACAGGAAGCTCAGACATGTCCATAGGGTGGGCAGATTGTCATTCATTAGCTGGTCCCCAGCTGGGCCTGCAGGTTGTTTGTTATGAGTTCGCTCACTATACAAAGTATGAGCATTCAGAGAGTCTCCAGCCTTTCTCTCTATCCTTTTTCTTAGGATCACTTCATTTCCCCTTCTGCATTTGGAGAAATCCTCTACAATAACTTCCTCTTTGACATCCCAAAGATCCTGGACCTCTGTGTGCTCTTTGGAAAAGGCAACTCGCCACTACTCCAGAAGATGATAGGTATGTAGGACGTGGGGCCCGGAGAATGCACAGAAACTGCCCCCATGTGACTAACCAGGGGTCACAAAGGCTGACACTTAGATAGTGCAGGGGATTCAGAGCAGTAGGGGTGAACAGTACTGGGAACTAGTTAAAGATATATGAGTGTCAACTCTAAAAGAAGTGACTAGGTGGCAACTGGGGAGAGAAGGCAAAAAAAAATAAGGGGGTACCAGATACATAGTTCCTCAAGGATCTGAAAGTCTTAGTGTTAGGTCAAGTATCAAAAAATGACAGGAATGAGGAAGTTTACTTTGGTGGTGAGAGTTAGAAAAACAGTGGCAGCTTATCTTTATTTGAGTGTGGCCTGGGCCCCTGACATGTCAAGCATATCACATTGGTATCCCCACTGGATCCTCACAGCAGCCCTCAGAGGTAAGTGTTGTTATCCTCCCTATATACAGATGAGGAGAACAAGCTTAAACTGAGGGACATGTCTGACAGCATGTGACTAATAAGTAGCTAAGCTGGGACCTGTGGCTCTGGAGATCTGGTCCTCAAGCTCTTGTTCTTTTTGCTCCCTACTTCAGGGATGATAGGGCTGCCTCAAATATGGCACAGTTGGGCCGGTGAGATGGCTCAGTGGCTTAAGCGCCTGCCCGGCAAGCGCGAGGGCCCGAGTTCAACTCCCGGAACCCACATACGAAAAAGGGGCTGGTGATATCGCTCAGTGGCACGGGCGCCTGCTGGCGTGCGAGGTCCTGAGGTCGACCCCCCGGTACCCACAAATAAATAAATAAATAAATAAATAAAAAATGGCACAGTTTACAGCATTGCTGAGGACAGATGGGACAGGTTCAGAGAAGACTTTTGGGTTGTAAAAAGAATGGACATTAGCAGTTGGATCCTGTGAGGCAGTGGTGGGCCAGAAGTTTCAATCAGAAACAGAAGCCCTGACGGGATGTCACAGAGGGAATGCCTCAGGAAATTCCTCTTTGGATTGCAGCTCTTGGCATTGGGCCTAGCACAGGGAGGTAGTTACCTGAACACCCCTGCCATTCTTCCTCATCCCAAGATCATAGGATAGACACAGTCTTCTAAATTTTGCTTACAAAACTGAGTTATCCTTTGTGATAGTGTCCTTCCTTCCTCCTTTCTTCTCTTACAAAGTTTCAAAAGGAGGTAAAGTATAAAGAAGCAGGAAAACAATTACCAGATTCCTACAAGAGACAACTATTTGGTTTTTGGTTCCTTCCAGTCGTTTTTGGTTCTTTTGGGTTTTTTTTGGTTTTTTTTTTTTTGAGACAGCGTCTCACTATGTAGCCCAGACTAGCCTTGAACTTGCCTTATAGCCCCAGCTGGTTTTGAACTCATGCTCCTCCTGCCCCAGCCCCCTGCGTGCTGAGATTACAGGCATGCATGACCATGTTGAGCATCTTTGTATATTTTTTGTAAAACCATATTAGACCATAATGTATATGAAATTTTGCATCTAGCCTTTTTAACTGGAACAATCTGTTTTCTCATTCAAATCTAATTATAGCCTGATCACCATTTAATCCTTTTTTTTTCCCCAGGGGAAGACCCTTAATAGTTTTACTATAGACTGAGAGGATGGGGTGAGTGAGCAACAGAAGGTATAATTAGGAAAACAATTACTAGGCCAGTTTAGTTAGAGCGGAACATTCCAGGAAGGCAGCAACAGGAGGCGGAAGGGAGGAAGCCGAAGCCACATCAGAAGGGCTCCTTGCCAGGCCTCAGCACTTGGGGAGTGGCATTGCTTGGTGGCTAAGACAGCAGGCTCTAGAGGAGAACAGCCCAATCCACAACCCAGCTCTATTCCTGGCCGTGTCAACTTAAGTCAGTGAACCATTCTAAACCTCAGTTTCCTCATCTGAAGAACGGGAAAACTGATGACATAACTTCCATATAGGGTGGCTACAGAAATTAAATAGGAGGCCGTGTGAATAGCGTGCCCAGCACAAAGCCTGGCATGACACTAGTACTCAGAAAGTGTGTGCTCTTACTGTAATGAGGCCATGGAGCCTAGAGCAGGGGAGGGAGCCATCTGGTGACAGGTTAGTCTGGCAGCATGCAGGGGGAAGGTGGAGACAGGAGGCCACAGTGGAGGTGGGAGCATCCGTGTGGGTGTGCAGGTGAGAGCCTGGTTGGCTACTGTAGCAGAAAAGAACATCTGGGAGACAATTTAAAGTAGGGCTCCATTAGGTCAGCTGGAAAGAGAAGTCTTAATAGTTCTGGAGAAAACTGGTGTGGATTGCAGAAAAAGGGCCTTTGGGAGGTGGGAGGTGTGATTGTGAGTAGGCATGAGGTCACTGTTTGATGTGTCAGGTGTAAGGTGGCTCTGAGGATCCCATGGGAGATGGCATGGTGACGATGGATTGAGCAGCTTTGCCTGCTACCTTGTTCCCTAATCTTTTGGGTCACTGGCTCCTTTGAGAATCTGATGAAAGATGGTTCCATAGATTTAAAGGTGTTTTAAAAGTGTTCTCAGGTTCCCAGGTTGAGAATCTTAAACTGACTTATTAAGGGGTGTGTGTGTGTGTGTGTGTGTGTGTGTGTGTGTGTACATGTGTGTGTGTGCACGTGTTTAGAGTGGCAGGTGCAGAGAAGGGGGCTGCAGTCAGTCTCTGTTTCTGTCCCTCTCACTCCCTCCCTTCCTCCGTACCTCCCTCTTACACACAACAGCTTTCTTTTCAGTTCTTAAGCCCAAGGCACGAGGGGCTGCCTCCACTTCCAATACAACAGAAATTCTTGGGCAAAGCAATCACTTGTAAGAGGATTGACAGGAGAGAAAAAGGGAACTGGTTAATTGTCCTGTGAGCACAAGCCCAGTCCTTACACTTTCCTTTTTGCAAAGCCTTCAAGGCTGATATTGTGAATCAGTGAGTGTAAACAGAGCCTTTCAGTCTCTCTTGGAGCTGCTTTGCAAAACCAGAGTAAATTGGGTCATGGCCCTTTCCTGGACTGCACTGATCTGTTTGGCAGTATCTCTTATTCACCGTGGGTTTCTGAACTGCTTTCATCTGAGAAGGGGCAGTTCAAAGGATGCCATTGCTGTCCCTTACCTTTTTATTATTTCTTTTAAGAGATTAGAAGCTAGAGAGATCTTCACTGTCATTGGAATCAGATAAAGGAGAGGAAAGGGACTCAGAAGACTCCATGGATAGATTGTGAAGACTGAGCTATCTTGATGCTTGAAAAACAGCATTGTAATAGGCTTTAGCACTGGAGGCTTATGAGGCAGGGGAACACACTGTGATCCCAGGGGTTGTGGGAGGAGACTTCTTTTTATTGCCTGTATCAGGAGGCACTGCCTGAAAGATGTGATATCTGCCTTATGGTAGAACTAGCTCTGGGAAGGAGGTCATTTCAGGCAGCAGGAGGGGACAGAGCTTGCTGTCTGAGGTTGAGGGTGGTACAAGGAATGGGGAAAAGGTGACCCAGGATGCCAACAGGGGCCAGATCTCACAAGGCCTTTTGTGCCATGATCAGAAGTTCAGACCTGACTTTGAAGATTAGGATAGGGCTTCATGAGGAAGAGCAGAGGTTGGTGGGAGGAGAGCTCAGACATTCCTGGCCTGTCCAGAAGAGGAGATGGGTGCATATCGTCCAGATGCATCTTTACAGGTTGCAGGACCACCACCCATCTGGAGTGGGAGGTCCTGAGCAAGCCTAGGCTAATCAAACTGAGCTCTCTGAAATCAAGGGATGAAGTGGTATTCAGGAAAGAGTTGACAGAAAGTACAGTCATTAATGAGTTTCTTACTTTAGATGCTGTGGGGTACGACCAGGGCTGCGGAGTTGTCAGTAAAGAAACCGTGTCCAGAGACCTGCCCGAGACCTAGGACGCCTAGAATTCAGAGCATCATATTACCACCCTTAGATGCGAGGATTACGATGAGATGAAGGATCCTCTTCTCTTAAGAGTGTTGGCATTTGTTGTCATCTTGTCCCCAGTTAGTTGTGACTTTCCTGCCTTCTTCCCTCCCTCACTATTTGGGGAGCAGAACACTCAGTTTCTGTTCCAGTTACCTTGTGCTCCAACCTACACACGCACAGCAGCATCAGCTGGAGAAGAGTAAACACTCAGAGACGACTCCGTCTTATGGGAATGACCACGCGTGTGCTGACTCCATCTCCATGTCCCTCTCAGGCCTTTCACTTGGAGTAGAATGAAGTGCTAGCCTATTCAAAAGCAAGAGACTTTTTAGAGAAATTTCTCCCTGGTGGCTCCTCACATCTTTGGAGGTATGACCTGGCATTGTTGCATTCAGGTTTCTTGAGCAAAGAGATCATATTTCTTAATTTTCCTGGATGATTAACTCCCACTTCCAGAGCCAGTGCTGTCACACTTGAGGTGTAGTGCCTAAGTTTGGTCACTCCCTGGGGACATCAGGGGACATCGGTTTGACCAGGGCAAGTCTTTTATATAATTCAGTAGACAGAAGTATTTAAAAGGTTAAATTGTACTGAGGAAAGCCCCTCCCCAATCTAGGGGAAGTTTTCAGGCTGGGTCAGACCTCAGTGCCAGCAGGGCCCGAGGCCAGGACTTGCTAAAGGTCCTAACTACAGAGACACTTAAGAAAAGAGAGAAAGTTCACAGAACATGCTGGAAACCATTTGTAATGTAAACTTTCTACCTCTCCCTACTTCCTACTTCTCTCTCTCTCTCTCTTTTTGTAGGAAATATCTTTATCCAACAACCAAGTTACTATAATGACCTCGATGAAACCGTGCCCACCATCCTTCAGGTACCAGCTCTTGGCCCTGCCCAGGGGAGGGTGAGCTGGGGAGGCAGACCTCGTCCCCACTTTATGATGTTCTTTGGCTTTTCTGGAAGAGCTGGGGAGAAATGTTTATTGCCTACCTCTTTCTGTAGACCGTTTCCCAGACAGTGTCTTTGTCTTGTCTCTGACCACACCTCTTTGAATTTGCCCTTTTGTCCTCTTGAACAGGACTGAAATCTAAGGGCTGCCTGACACTCACGTAGTTTGGCTTGCATGTTTGCCAACAGTCATATGCCTCTAAGGACATCCCTCCAAGCAACCTGTGTTTATCAAGAGCTTTAACTTTTACAAAATCATTTCATGAAAGAATAACGTTCACTGTAGGAAGTGTGGGAAATGTTAAAAAACAAAGAAGGATATTGCTATTGCCTCATAATCCCGTCACGAAGAGATACCCACTGTTCTTAGTAACTTTTGGAATAGTTATATGCCAGCCCAAAGACGGCACTGTCAGTTCAATACTTACATGATTTTACCATGGGTTTTTTTTCCCCCCACTGTTGTCTTTTATTAAAATATCGCTCCCATAAGTAGCTATCTACAGAGGATCTAAAAATCTGTTATATGTTGGTAAAGATGTATCTCAAATGTTCATTCCCATACACTTGCCCAGCCTAGCTAGTCTGATCATATTTGCAGGATTCTTGGGGCTTTACATGCATGTTGTGTAGGTTTTTTGTTTTGTTGTGTTGTGTTGTGTTGTGTTTTGTTTTGCAATGCTGGGGATGGAAGCCAGGGTTTCACTCATGCTAGGCAAGTGCAATACCACTGAGCTATATCCCCAGCCCCACATGTTGTGTTTTTAATCCTCTACACAATTCTATAGGAAGGATGCTTCTGCCTTCCCCATCTTACAGAGTTCCTACTCTGACCCTGCTCTCTGAGAAGGTCATTAATTATCTCAGCTGGTATCCTGGGGTAATATATGTTCAAGCAGTTTTAGGATCACCTGTCCCTAGCCATGGGGCGGGAGTCCTAGCCACTGGCTCGTCAGGATGTGGCTCATCACGGTGTGGGAGAGTTCCTTCTTGCCTTTCACAGGTCTTCAGCAATATCCTCCAGCACTGTGGTTTGCAAGGGGATGAAGCCAGCAGCACACCCCAGAAGCTCGAGGAGAGGGGCCGGTTGACCCCCAGCGACATGCCTCTCCTGGTGAGGTCACCCTCCAGCCCAGCCTCTTTCCAGCTAGATCCTTCCAGAAAGAGCACTTTCTGCTCCAAGGCTTGAGATATTGCCATGACCCAATGGTAGCTTCTTGCCCTGTTCACAGCCCCTTTCTCTGACTCAGTAAGCAGCTATTTCTTCCCATCATGTGGGTTAAGAGTATTTTCAAAAGGCTTATATTTCCATCTGGGAGCTTCATTTGTGGAGTACTAAAAAGAATATGGCTCTAGAAATGAGAGACGGGGGCCTAACCCTTACTTAGTTCAGCTCCGCAAGTTCATTCGTGCGTTACTCCTTGAGCCATTTGTTCTCAGTGAGTTTATGTACAGGGGCCTCCAGCATGTGCTAGTGGGCCTTGGGGGTGAAGCAGTAGCAAAACAGACATGGCACCTGCTCTCGCAGCACTTAGTCCCTGAGGATGACAGACAGAAGGCAGGTACTTGAGCCTGGATGTGTGTCAGGCGCTATGCTGAGCACTAGAGAGAACAGGAACAAGGTAGCTGAGAGCTGCGCTCTGGAGCTTGTGATCTGCTGGGGAAAGAGCTATCAGACAAGTGTTTCAAGTGCTGTGGGGGCAAATCATTTCACTCCTTTGAGGCTCAGTTTCTCTATCTGTAAAGTGGAGATACTAAGAGCTGCTTAGCCCGTACCTCAGAGTTATTGTGAGACTCAGCAACCAGATGAGCAAGCACCCCAGGTCCTAAATACACTCTTCAAAATGAGAGGAAAAAGCCAGGCGTGGTGGTGCACACCTGTAATTCCAGCACTCAGGAAGTTGAGACAGGAGGGTTGCTGTGAGTTTGAGGCCAGCCTGGGCTACAGAGTGAGTTCAAGACCCGCCTGAAGTACATAGTGAGAGCCTGCCTCAAAACACACACACACACACACACACACACACACACACACACACACACAGAGGAAAGTACAGGCTTGATATTCTTGTCCTCACTGGTTCTCACTGGGATGTACCCCCTCTCTGTGGGACCAGAGGGTTTGAGTTCCAATTCAGTGCTTGGTTTTTCTTCAGTGTAGAAGAGAGACTATATTATCTTTGAACTAGAAATGACCTTGGCAGTCACTGACTGTGAGCCCATCGAATTCACATTAGTAGGGCCATTGGGTGGCTTACCTAGATTGAACTCCTGGAGATGGACCAGGTAGGCTATGTCACAGGACCTCCCCTGTTCTTTTCTCCCCAAGCAACATCCTGCCTATTGGGGACCCTGATTTTTTTTTTTTTCTTTGTTTTTTGAGACAGGATCACACTGTGCATTTCAGGGTGGCCTTGAACTTGTGGTGATCCTCCTGCTTCAGCATCTCAAGGTGCTGAGATTACAGGCATGTGGCACCATACCTAACCGGGAACCTTGATTTTGTCAACTGTGTCTCAGACTCTACAGAGCTGTCTATGGGGCAGAGGAAAATAATGCAGTGTTTTTTTCTCTTGGCAACAGGAACTAAAAGACGTTATTCTCTACCTTTGTGATACCTGCACTACACTCTGGGCCTTTCTGGATATCTTCCCTTTGGCTTGCCCAACCTTCCATAAACACGACTTCTGTTACAGGTACAGCGGGAGTTCTGGCTATTGAAGTAGAGACTCTCGTCCATGTACTCATTCAACACATATTTACTAGGCCCTATGAATGTTCCAGTCCTTCCAGCTTGGGATTGCTGCAGTGAGGCAGACAGATAAGGTGCCTGCTTGTAAGAAGCCTGCATTTTAGAATCATTGCCAGTTTCAGCTAAGAACGGGATGGGGTGGAGTGTGACAAGAAGAGAACAATTTCAGTTCTGCTTTGTTTGTTTCAAAGCCCCTGTCATGGGCAGGCATAGGGAATGACAGTCAATATGAAGTGATCTAGCACAGGGGAGAACACACACAAAGAAATAAGAGGTGCCCCTGCTTGGGGTGGGTCACCTTTAAAGAAATCTTTAAGATTAAACAGGTAGCCAGGAATGGTGGCACACACCTGCAGTGCTAGCTACTTAAGAGGCTGAGGCAGGAGGATCACTTGAGCCCAGAAATTTGAGACCAGCCTGGGCAACATAGCAAGACCTTGTGTCAAAAAAAAAAAAAAAAAAAAAAGATATTCACAGGATCATTTTCTAATATACTAGTAATAAAAGAAAGAAAGAGGGCTGGTGAGATGCCTCAGCAGCGTAAACACCTGCCTGGCAAGCACGAGGGCCTGAGTTCAACTCCTGGAACCCACATACGAGAAAAGGGCCAGTGATATCGCTCAGTGGCATGGGTGCCTGCTGGCACGCGAGGTCCTGAGGTCGACCCCCAGTACCCACAAAAAAATAAAATAAAAGAAAGAAAGAAAACAGCTACCAAAAGCTCCCTCCCTACCATAGTTCTCTCAGGCAAATCCATACCCGGCACAGCATAGCCAACCTTGCCTCTCACCTCTGCTTCCTCATACCCATGCCTTCCTGGCTCAAATTCAAACTCCCCAACCCTGTCACACAGCCCTTCACTGTCCTCCTAGAGCTCAGTGTGCCCACTGTTCTCTGACTTTTCCTCAGGCTAACACTGGCCACAGCTCTCCTTTTCCTCATTCTCTTCCTCCTCCTCCTCCTCACCTCCCTCTCCTTCTGCAGCATTCCAGGCCTCCCCCACCATGTGCTTCCCGGTCATGTTCACCCACAGGATTCTTCCTTCTCAGAACCAGATACACTGCACATAGAACAGGCAGCCCGAACAATTGGAAATGTTGCTGCCTCTTTTCTGTGGTATAATTCCTCCTCCAAACACCTTAAGCTTCCCAAAGCCAGAACTACAGCTTTAGTGCAGAATTTGTAGCAAATGCTTTGCAAACACTTGTCTTCCCTTTCGCTACTTTCTGACAGCATCTGTCTTGTTGCAGTACCATAGTAACAGAGAATAACTAAGCCAAAAGAGGCAGGCCCTCCTAGGTATGGTACCAGAAGAGGACAGAAAGGGTACTTTGGCCCAAGCAGGTTCAGTTGTTGCCAGGATATGTTGCTGGTAGGAGGGTGAATTGGAACAACCTCTATGTAGGGTGATTTGGCAAGATCTGTGAGAATTAAAGATGCACATAACCATCTGTCCCTCCAATTCTAGGAATTATTCCTCACATATACTTGCAAAGGTACAAAGTGATATGTGTGCAAAGTTATTCTGTGCAACATGGTTTTTGTTTTGTTTTGTTTTTTGTTTTTTCCATACTGAGAATTGAATCCACGGCCTTTGCACTGAGCTACATCCTTAACCGTTTTTTATTTTGAGACAGTGTCTTACTAAGTTGCTAAATTGCCTGGGCTGGGCTCAAACTTGTGATCCTCCTGCCGCAGTCTCCCAGAGTGCTGGAATTACAGATGTGTGCCACCACTCCTGGCTTCACAGCATGTTTTTATAATGGCAAACAACTAAAAACAAAACAAAATGAACAAACAAACAAAAAACCATGAATGCCCATCTATGGTGTCTGGTACCCCGTATGCACAATGAAATTCTACCTAGCCATGCCCAAAACCAAGGGCACTTTACACATTGCCATTGTACCCCCATTAAATGGCAAAGCGAAATGCAAACAACATACATGGTACTCGTAATGTGGTGGCCTTCAATTTTTAAAAAGCAAGGAAAGGGCTAGAGGTGTAGTGCAGTGGCAGAGGCCTTTCCTAGCATGCTTCAGGCTCTGTGTTCAATCCTCAGCATAGAGGGGAAAAAAAAGGAAGAGTGGGAGTAGGAGAGCATATAAATGTATATATTCTCAAATATGCACATGTAATGCATATCTCTGGAAAATTAAAAAAGCACTAATGTCAATGGAACAGACCTGAGAGGGAGGGAAACTTCGCTGTGTATTTTACACTTTTTGAGTTTTGAACCAAATGTAGCATTCATTCATAAAATATAGCACTCAGGTAGCATTCATTTATAAAATTAGGGGAAGAAAAAGACATTTGGATATATTACATAGATGTGAGAGAAAGGAAGAAGGCGGTTGTAAGAGGAATGAATGAAAAAGCTGTCTGGGTGACTACAACTCCTTCCAGAGAACTGTCAGGAACTGAGGTCACTGCATTTGCCTTTCGTTCCTGGCCTCCAGTACAGCGGAACAGGCTGGGCCAGTCAGGGCTGTGTTTGGTTCAAGGGCAGAGTCACTTCCAAAGTGTTTCCCTTTCTTCGTTCTCACCCTGAGATGGGTGGGACCTCATCCCCACCTCCACTGTCCCATGCAGGAAAGTCCACTCTTCTAAAACTTGTACCCCCAGCTCCAAAGACCCGCCCTGTTCAGGGAGATGTTTAAAATGAGGAATTGCAATGATAAATGAGAACACCAAGGTATAAAATTCTAAGAACAGTCTGATCCCTTGTGATTTTAATTTCCTACTTTTCTGTATTTTCCAAATTTCCTACCAACTTCATGCCCCTTTCATGAGACAAGACACCTTTTTTCCAAAATGGACAGCTACAGCCCCACCCCAACTCCTTTCTTCTGGGGACAATGCTGATCAGCACTTGATTCTAACAGTCCCTGTCTTGGAAGCTGATCAGTCCTAATATCTGATTTTTACGATCTGAGAAGACCAAGGAGGGGGTCAGAGGACCAGCTGCCATCTCTGGCGCGTGTCAGCACTCGGTAAATGTTTTGTCAAAAGAGTAAATGACAGAATGGTTGGATGGGTAGACGGAGTTGGGTAGGCTCCCAGGAGCTGTGGCGAATGGTGGGGAGAAATGGCTGGTGAGGGACAACCAGAGGCCACTGAGAATGGGCCAGCATCTGTCGTTGGCAGGCAGTGTGGTGGCAGCCCCTTCACACTGGCCTGGGAATGCCTGTGCCTGTACTCTCCTTTCTTAGTGCATAAGGAAGATGCTGGTAGGGCTGAGTGGAAGAAGCAGTCTTCCTTCCTTCCCGTATTCTCCTCCGTCTTTCTTCATCCTAGCAGGATCTCTCTGTGGCTCCTTTGGATAAAAGTCTGCAGCAGCTTCTGCTGCCCACAAAATAAAGGCCCCACCCCCAGCCAGAACTTCATAGTTCCTCCCAATCTGGCTTTAATGAGAGACTAGAATTGTCTCTTACGGTTACTGGCTCCTTTTCCTGCAGGTCCTGGTGTCTCCACCCTGTGCCTCAGGTCACGCTGCACTCCCCGGCTTGCCCCAGACACACCCTCAGCCTTTGCACACTATACTCCACCTGCCTTGAATGCCCTTCCTGCCATTGTAACCTTTCTTTGTCTGGAAGATTCCTGTCCATTCTCCCGACAGCACCCTACAGGGCCTTGCTGGGTTGCCGTGGCTGGTGGACCTCAAACTTTGGATGCTCCTTCCTTAGCCTCCCAAGTAGCTGGGATTGCTAGCATGTGCCACCACACCCAGCTCATTATATATATAATTTTTAGTTTTATAAGAGTTATAGAAACCATACTAACTGGTTTAACTCACAGAACCAGTGTAGATAATAGGATATAGTTAAATCATGAGCACATTTAGCCTGTTCTGAGCATTTGACATTTTCATGTTAAAACAATTTTTAAAGATTCCAATTCACACCAAAACTAAAGCTTTCTCTTTATATCTCATAACTGAAGTAAGAAAGAAAGATTATTTATAAGTGAACTTTTTTTTTTTTTTTTTTTTTAATGTGGGTACTGGGAGTCGACCTCAGGACCTCGTGCTTGCCAGCAAGCACTTGTGCCACTGAGCGATATCACCGGCCCTTTTTTTCCTTTATGCGGGTTCCAGGAGTCCAACTCAGGACCTCGTGCTTGCCGGGCAGCTGCTTATGCCGCTGAGCCATCTCACCAGCTCATAAATGAACATTTCTGTACATATAGAAGTAGCATTTTTTTTGGGCCAGTGAGATAGCTCAGCGGCATAAGCGCCTGCCTGGCAAGCACGAGGTCCTGAGTTCGACTCCCGGTACCCACATACAAAAAAAAGGGCCGGTAATATTGCTCAGCAGCATGGGCACCTACTGGCGCACGAGGTCCTGAGTTTGAGCCCCAGTACCCACAAAAAAAAAAAAAAAAAAGAAATAGCAGTTTTTGAGCAAGTAAAAAAGATAATCTTGAGCCGATCGTGGTGGTGCATGCCTGTAATCCCAGCACTTAGGAGGCTGAGGCAGGAGGATCACTGTGAGTTCAAGGCCAGCCTGGGCTGCAAAGTGAGTTCAAGGCCAGCCTGAACTGCATAGTAAAACCCTGTCTCAAAAAGACAAAAAAAAAACAAAAAAAGGATAATCTTGTATCTGTTTCTCAAGCCTCAAGAAGCCCTCTGGTTGCTCTATTAGAATGTCCTGCTGGGCGTGGTGACACATGCCTATAATCCCAGCACTCAGGAGGCTGAGGCAAGAGGATCGCCAAGAGTTCGAGGCCAGCCTGAGCTACATAGTGAGTTGAAGGCCAGCCTGAACTGCACAGCAAGACCCTGTCTCAAAAAAATAAAAAACCACACACACACACACACACACACACACAAATAGAATGTCCCATCTGAATGGGGGACATAGCTACAGTCACTTCCCAAGAGGCTACTGGTGGAACCACAGTGGGTCAGTGTGGGGTGGGCTCAGGGAAGCTCCAGGATAGTACCAGGGAAAAATAATTGTGGAAGCAAGAAATGAGTCTCCCCAGTCCCTTGGGGATAACTGGTTTTCTAAGGAAATGTGGTATTTATGAACTAATCTAGCTCTTTACCCATGTGTGCCTCCACAGACTAGCTTCCTTTTATGAAGTGGCAATTCCGGAAATGGAGTCTGCAATTAAGAAGAGGAGGCTTGAAGACAGCAAGTGAGGCGGGGACAGAATTAAGAATGTTGTATGGAAAGGGAGACCTGATAATAGGCCCTGCCTTCCCCAGCTGCAGCATTCCCAGTGTCTAAGACAAGGGAATAGGACCAAGGACTGTGGAGCTTTTGACTCATTCATCCCTACCTTGAAGGCTCCTGACTCCAGCATTTTTGTCTTCTTTTTTTTTTTTTTAAATTCCAAAGAGAGTTGTTTTTTGGGGGTGATCAATCAAGGGTCTTAGGCATCCTAGGCAAGTGCTCTACCAAATGTTATGCCTTCAGCACTTAAGGTTTGTTTTTTGTTTTGTTTTTCTTTGGCAGTGCTGGGGATTGAACTTCAGGCCTTCACACTGAGCTACATCCCCGGCTACTCCCCCCTTTTTTGCAATAGGGTCCACTAAGTCTCTTAAATTGCCCAGGCTGGGGTTGAATTTACAGTCCTCCTCCCTTTGCCTCCCAGAGTGCTGGGATCACAGGCGTGTGCTATCACACCCAACAAGATTTTTTTAAAGTACTCTGTAAGGAATTGTGTGAGGACTGCAGGATAAAGATTTCAACAAGTAGAGAATGAACACAGAGATTGATCCCAGAGCCCTGCTTAGCAATTAAGTCTATTAACCCAGTGCCCCTAAAGGCCAACAGTTAATAGGATGGCTGCCCCTGTATTTAAGCATCCTCTCAGCTGTTGCTCCAGGCTGTTGGTAACCCTGTTACCAACCGTTCCTGACCAATAGTTGACCTGAGAAGTGGAGCCTGCTGGCTACCCAGCCACCTTTTGTCAGTTATTCCCAACAGTGACCTGTGAGACTTTCACAGCCCTGGAGAGGAGGGTCCAACTGCTGAGAAGAGCTTCCCGAGTGCCTTTTTGTCTCCTACATCTATCTGTCTTTCCACTCTGGTTGCAAAGGCTGTTGGCTGACCTGTGGCAGAGGCTCTCCCATTCCAAGAAGAAGCTAATGGAGGTTTTTCACATCATCCTGAACCAGATCTGCCTCCTTCCCATCTTAGAGAGCAGGTGAGTCCCCAGGAGCACTCTACCAGCTCAACAAGAACGCTCCCATCACTCCTTCGTGGCCTCCTCCCCTGTTCTGGGGTTTGCCAAGCAGAGACGGGAAACGCAGAAAAATGCCCGTTTCCTCCAACTGGCCAGAGCCTTGCAAGGCGCCTGTGCGTCATCTTGCATTATGCAGACTCATCTTCCCTGGTGTCATTTTCCAGCTGTGACAGTGTTCAGGGCTTCATCGAAGAGTTCCTTCAGATCTTCAGCTCCTTACTGCAAGAGAAGAGGTGAGTGTGGCTGAGCTGGGACCAGCAGTGTGATAGGCCTGTGGCCTTTCACCAGTCCCCATGGGACCTTACATGCTGGAGCCCCTGCCATGTGCTCTCCACTGCTCAAAGTTCCTGTATTTATGGTTGGGGAGCAGACACAGGGAGTGGCCTGCAGCACAACAGTGTCCCTGTGGCTCCAGCCTCACCCCTTCTGTCTACCGTCTGTCCCGAAGGTTCCTCCGTGACTATGATGCACTCTTCCCTGTGGCCGAAGACATCAGCTTGCTGCAACAGGCCTCATCAGTCTTGTATCCTTCTACCACAGCCGCCTGGCACAGAGCCCGGCCTGACTAGGGAAGGTGTGACCTGCAAGGACAAAGAGGAGCAGAGAGAGCGTTAGCCAGTAGTCCTTAGAGCCAGCCAACATCCCAGCCCCCCTTTTTCTAGAGCAGGTGACTGCTTTGATGTCCAGGGTAGGGGTAGTATAGTCTTGCTTTCTCTAGGTGTTGCCTGAATGTCTGGGCCTGTGTGATCAAGTTGGTCATGGGCCACACTCACAGATCCACTGCAGGAAGAAAGAGGGACAAGTAAACAGGCAGTTAGAGAGTCATGCAAGAGGAATTCAGACAGCACCTCACCTAGCAGAGCTCAAGAAGACAAGTGCTGTCCCAACTGGGAACAGAAAGAACAGATGGCCAAGCTAAGAGCTAGGATGAGGACAGGAGTGTTCCCAGAGGTCAGAAGATAGAAAGAGCTGGCTCCTTGGAGGAGTCCACCAACTGTCATGTACAGAGTACAGGGTGTGGCCAGGGGTAGTCTTTACTTGGAGGAGGTCTGACAGGTGAGCTGCCTGCTGTATGCACAGCTTTGAAGTGGTGACCCTACTGAGAAGTTTGGACTGTGTTCTGCAAGTGCTGAGACCTGTGGAAAGCTGTGAAGCAGGTGACATGGGCAGGTGTCTACTATAGAAAAGCTGTGTTCACCACAGGGAGCAGAATACACAGGCCTGGGACCACAGGAGGTTCAGGGGTCAGAGAGGAGGCTGTTGCTAGCATCCAGGCACAGATCATGGTGATTTGGACTAGAAGTGGAATGAGGACATTGGAGGCAAATCTCAGATTTCTGGCTTGGCAGTGCCCAGGGTGCTAGAGAAGGAGAGAATGGCCTGTCAGCCCTTTCAGTTGCTGGGGTAGGTTACTCAGTCCCGCCTTGGGACACCCTGTAGATTCCCACTCTACAGAATGTAGAGTGTCAGGCCCTGCTCTTTGCAGTCAGTGCAAAAGAGGAACTGCTGGCTCATCCTAACACCATGTCCCAAGACACTTGATGGTGGACCCCCAGCCCTGTCTTTGTCCAGAGCTGCCTCATGTTGAATGACAGTGTGTTGCAAGGACCATGTGGCCATGGTCCAGCCTGCTGCCCTACCAGCCCAGGTGCCCATGACTCCCACTGGTCAGATGTTGGGGAGGGACTGAGAAATCAAGTTGCCTCAGAGCTGGGAAGGCAGAGAAGGCTGTGGCACCTGAGAAAGAGCCCTTAACACAGCCTCACAGGGATGAGACACGCACTGCCTACATCCTCCAGGCAGTGGAAAGTGCATGGGAAGGAGTGGACAGACAGAAAGCCATGGATACTAAAGATCCATCAGTGGCCAAGGATTCTAACAGAGATTCTGACGGGGTCACGGTGATAGCAGAGCCAGCCAGTAAAACAGTATCACAACTGGAGAACTCAGAGCAAGAGGAGGTGTGTGTCCAGGGGGTTTCTTCCCCTGCTTCCCCAGCCACTCCTGTCCCATCAGGGAAGTGGCAGACCTCTTTTCCTTGTTTCTGCAGTCAGGGAAAAGGTTTCTTTTGAAGTAGACAATCTGAAACCACTGGTCAGTTTGTGCTGCCTTTAGGGGTTCCTAAGTTGAGGCCATGCTAAACGAGGTATTAGGACAGATCACGTTGCTTAAGCTGTCTAAGCCTGTTTTTCCTCTATGAAATGAAGAGGTGAAGCTTTTAGCATATGAAATTCTTCCTGAGCTCTCCCCTGTGCAGGTAAAAGTGGGGCTCCTTTGGTTGCAGCCTTGGAAGCCCCACTACTTTGCCTCCCCGGAAGTCCCTCCATAGGACCAACAGGGCTCCAATGAACAAGTTTGGAAGACTCAGATCTAGTGCTTTCCCTCCAGACTTTTCCAGAACTGGCCAAGTGCACGGCTACTGAGCCTTGGACTCTTCCCTGAGTGTTGGGAAGTGGCATGATGTAGGGCTGGAGACCCCACAAACTCAGGGCAGGCTGCTCAGGGGTATAGACTGTTCTGTCGCTCGCCACGTGTTCAGGCTTGGGCACGTCACTCCCAGCCTTAGTCCCTCATCTGTAAGGTGGGGACAGATACTGTGCCCACTTCTGTGATATTGTTGGGATTCCCAGAGCCTCTGCCTGGAGTGCTGATCCCTCATTAACAGGTACTCTATTCTTCCCGTGAGACCTCAGGCCCCGTGATTCTCCTGGGGCCTTGGAAGAAGACAGCCCCTCCATCTTTCCCCATTCCCTTCCCCATTTGGCTTATCTGAATCATTTATTGTCGTTGTTATGATTATTCTGTGGTTCTGGGGATGGAACCTAAGGCCTTGTACAGGCTAAGGCAAGCACTGTCCCACTGAGCTATAGACCCAGCCCTTTATTATTGTTTTGATTTGTCAATTTCCTTAAAAAGTCTAAGAAAATTAAGCCCCATTGGACAGTATATAAAATGAATCCCCCTTGCTGTAAAGAATGTGGTTAAAGGGGGGCTGGGGATACAGCTCAGCAGCACAGTGCCTGCCTGGCAAGCACAAGATCCTGAGTTTGATTTCTGGTACCAAAAAAAAAAAAAAAAGAATGTGGTTAAAGGGGAACATGTCCACACCTCCAGCCTAGTGGTTGCTGTTCCCTGGCAATGTCTCTACTTGTTAGAGTTGGTAAAGGACCTTGATTAGTAGACCATGACAAACTACAGAGTGCCTAGTCTGTACCAGGTACTGTGCTCAGTGGTTTGTGTGAATCCTCCCTTGGACCATTTGAAACAACCCCTTGAGGTGGATGGTAGTAGGCCTATTTTATGAGGAAACAGACTCAGAGAGGAGAAGCACCCTGCCCAAAGTCACACAGCCAGAAATAGCAAAGCATAGAGCCCCCTTTTTCCACAGAGAAGGAAATGGAGGCCCAGAGAGACTTGAGTTACTTGGCTAAGGTCCTTTAGTCAGGAGAGGTGGGGCAGGAATCAAAGTAGATCCCTTGAGGGCAAGTCCAGTGCTGTCTGAGGCTATAACCCCATCACCCCTGGGCTCAGCCTTCCCCTTCTTCACTCTGGTCTCACCGCAGTGCATGGGAGCAGCTGCCACCCTTGGCCCCACCATGTGTGGTGTTGAGCTGGACTCGCTCGTCTCCCAAGTGAAGGACCTGCTGCCGGACCTCGGGGAGGGCTTCATCCTGTCCTGCCTGGAGCACTACCACTACGACCCGGAGCAGGTGATCAACAACATCCTGGAGGAGCGGCTGGCACCTGCCCTCAGCCAGCTGGACCGCAGCCTAGACAGGTGGGAGAGACTGGTGGGCGGAGGCTGGGACCCACTCTGCCTTGGGGGCAGGAGGCCCTCTCTCTGCCTCCCTCATAGCCCAGGCCTCAGCTTGCTTTCTCTTCACCACAGCAGTGTACTGCTAAACTAATGCCTTCTTCAGGGAAACAAAACCTGGGGCCCCCGGGAGGTTCTCAGTGCACAGCTCATAGTCTCTGCGGTACCTGTGGGAAGACTGATTAGAGACAGATGTGACAAAGGCTGCTGAGCCCTTCAGGGTTGCTAAGTTTTTGACCTGTTCCATCCTTACCACCTTCCCAGTAGATGTCTGAAAGGGGACATCCAAAGCCTCTTCTGTCCTTTGTACATACCCTTTCTGAGTTTGGCCCACTGCTGCCCTCAAGGCCTCAAGAGACACCATGAGAGATGGCACAAATGGATGTTTCTTCCATGAACAAATGATCTTTACCAAATGAATGAATGAAGTGATCGCTGTGCCTTTGCACAAGTTCCTCAGCACGGAGGCACAAGGAGGTTGTGTGAGGCTAGGGATGTGGTAGAGCATTTGCATAGCATGTTCAAGGCCCTCGTTCTAACCCCAGCACCAAAAAAATCCCAAGAGACTGAGCGACCTATGACTCCCTGTCTCACAGGACCATTGTGAACATTAAATGAGGGATGGAGCTTTTGAAAAATGGAAAAAGAGCCTATAGGCATGCAGGAGCTTCATTTGTGGTGTGACTGCATACTCAGGCAGGGCCTTGTCTTCCAACTGAAGGTTTTTAAACTGTGTCCTAGTTGTGGTAATTGAAGCAGAGTGAGGATTCTGATGGATAGAACACAGCATGGGGACCCAGGTGTGGTGCATGCTTATAATCCCAGCACTTGGAAGTCTGAGGCAGGAGGATCATGAGTGCAAGACCAGCCTGGATAATTTAGCAAGATCATGTGTCCAAAAACAAAAGTACATGGCAGGAGAGAGTGGGGCATAGGAGGTAGGCATCAGCTAGCAGGGCCCCTAAACTGATTTCTGTACCCCCAGACAGGCAAAGCCAGACCCCACCCCCCTGCTGACATCTCGTCACAACATCTTCCAGAATGATGAATTTGATGTGTTCAGCAGGGATTCAGTGGACCTAAGCCGGATACACAAGGGCAGGAGGTAAGTGCAGTGGGCTGTGGGATTCCACTCACCCCAGCTCTGGAAGTGTAGAGGGACAATGAGAGAAACCAAGGGCCCCATCTTTACTGGCTCACTGTGCACTTCTTGGGTGAGGGGCAGATTCCTTAATGATTGTGCTTCATGCTGAGACTCTGTGCAAGGAAGTTGTTAGTGAATCCTCCTTGTCAATAGCAAAAGGCCAAATCTGTCCCCCTGTACCCTTATTATATATTTGATGTGTTGACCGTCAACTCTGTGGGCAGTAGAGCTGGACAGTGCTTCCCAGAAGCCACCCTTTGACTGATTTTCCCTAAGCTGTGACAAAATGAGAAAATAAGATTTCCACTAAGTGAACTTTTCCAAAGGTGAACATATCCCATTTTAAGGCCTTTCTTTCTTAGTTTTTGTCCTTTTTACGTTTTGGGCATCAAAAAGTCCATTCATGACTTATTCGTTCAACAAATATTTGCCTGGTACTTAAGCACTCTAGGCCCTGGATTAATTAGGTTCTGCAATTGGAGTGGGGAGTGAAATAGACACGGCCTGTGCCCCCGTGGAGTTTGCATTAATCAGCTCATCAAACAGGCAGTGTCACATTGCGGATAGGACAAGTACTAGGATGGAGGTATGCAGACTCCTGCACCTTTGTTGGGGGCTCCACCCGGGCAGGAAGGTTCCTTTGAGAAGATGATGTGGAACCAAGAGGTGAAGGGTGCAAAGGGGTCAGTTCTGCAAAGGAGGAAAGGAAAAGCTTTGAGCAGAGAGAACAACAAGGATAGTGACCCTAAGGCCATCATAAGTGTGGTGAGGGTCCCAGGAGCTGACACATTGTTTTGAAAAGCTTTGGAATAATGACCCGCTGGAGGGACTGAGAATCAGCAGTAATGGTAGAGTTTGACAGCCAAATCAGGAATGGCAAAATAAGACATTTTCAACACTGCTAGTCCCCCAAAGTTCTGAAATGGTGTTGATTCATGGAACCCAGAAATCTGAGAGCCTGTGGACGAGCACAGCCTGCCCTATCTCCAGTCACAGTGATGCGAATGCGGAGGTTCGGAGGAAAGAGATCGGCCCTGTTCTTCTGGTAGGAGCCCTAGTGTGGAAGTGCAAGCTGTTCCTCCTACCTTGCCTTGTTAGAAGCTTGGCTGGCCAAGAGTTTGAGGAGTGGGTGCCGGACAGCTCTAAAGCCATCTGGCTGGCTGGGCAGGAAGCACTTGCAAACTGCTTAGTCATGTATGTTGCGACATCCCCAAGATCCCAGGCCAGAGCTGTTATCCTGTATCAGTGGCTGCTGCACTAGGCTACCATAGCCCTCTGTAGCTCCTTCTGTGGGGGAGGGCCACCCGGGGTCCCCCAGGCGAGTAGAAGGCCAGCTCATGCTCCAACCCAGGGAGCCTAATTTGGTAGGTCCCCCATGGAGCTTAGGTATCTCTGGGCTTGGCTTTTCACCTGACCTTCATCTGTGGCTTTGCTCAGGGCCATGGTAATGTAAGGACCCATCTCCCCCTACCCTAAGTTATAGGTCACCCACAAGCATTTGCCAAGAGGCTGGTCCCAGCTATCAGGGTCATCAGAAGGGCTAGGACATTCCAGGCTGCGTGGTGGAACCTGGATGGCCAGTATTTACTGAACCCACTGTGCTGGCTAACAGAGGGGTGGGGATTATAAAGAGGCAAAGCCTCCATTCATGTGTTCATTATTTATTTATTCACTCAGCAAATATTTATTAAGTGATTTACAAGCACCAGATCCTATGCTAGACACCAGGTAAACAAGGTGAGCCAGGCGGCCCAGCCTTGCCCTCAACGGGCAGAGACCGTGGGAAAGACAGACCATTAAACAAGAAGTGGCAGAGCAAAGGTGCCGGGGTAGGGTGCATCAGGAGTTCAGCAGGGACGGGTGTCCTAATCAGGGCAGTGTGGAGAGTCTCAGGGCCTTTCCTGCTCTCAAGGAGCACGCTAGAAATTCAATCGTATAAAGCAGATCACACTGCGTATGTCATTGAGTCCAGTAGGACGCACTCCATGGCTTAAGTGGTAAGGAGATCTGGTCCCTTGTGTTCAAGGAGCTGTAAGCAGAGGGGTGTGACTAGCCTGAGGTGCAATGCCATGGTCCAGGCTGCCTCTTTTCTGTCTTTAGGGGCCTTGGCTTCGTGATCAGGCTGGTTCCCTTGAGGGTGCAGGGGGTTGCAGCTATTTCTTCTATGGCTTCCGGAAATGACAGTGCCAAGAGGAAGTCCAGTTTAGGTGTTCCTGTCTCTCTTAGAGACTAGGAAACCAGGCCAGAAGTTTCCAGATTCCCCTCTTATCCAGGATAATTGAGTCACAGAGTAGGACTTGAGGCTCTAATACGAAGAGCAGAGGTGCACAGACTTGAACAAAATGAGGGTCTGTTAGTAGTATGGCTGAGGTGGAGGGGGCTGCTGGGTAGATGCCAACCGTCTGTGCCACAGATATATTGTACCCAGTAGAGGAAGCCTTGTCCATAGGGTGGGGTCCGCTGACTCCTTTGGACTGTTCCACAGTGCCCTGGAAGATAACAAATGCTCCCTGTCAAAAAGGGCTCTGCAGCCAGGTGTGGTACGTGCCTATAATCCCAGCACTTGGAAGGCTGAGTCATGAGGATCGCCATGAGTTTGAGTCCAGCCTGGACCCTGTCTCCAGAAATAAAGAAAAGATTCTGTGGCCAAAAATATATGTCTGCTTCTTGGAGAATCACAGAACATGTTAGCACATTAAAGCCTCTGATAAGTCCTGCAATAAAACAAACAGGATTCATTGCGTTGAACCTAGCAGGTGCCAGGTCTTCTTCTACATATTATATTCATTCTCACATCAAGTGGGTGCTGGAGAAGAAACCGGGACTTAGTGAGGATAGGGGACTTGCCTGTGGTCACATAGCTCAGACAGTGATAAAGCAAACCTGAGTCAAGAGGCCTGCTGTTAGAAGCTGTATGAGCTTGACAAGTTGCTCTGCCTCTCTGGATCTCTTGACTCACCTGGAAAAGGAGGGGTTTATTGTCTTGTGGGCCTGTACAGACCAGTTTGAGATGGGCCCTGAAGAACGGGGCTAAGGAGATGAGGAGGGGAAAGGCGACCAGGTTTCAGGGGAGCATGCATGTTTCTGGGCTTGCCATCATGTAGGAGGCTGAGGAAGCGACTTGTTTCAACAGCAGTTCCTGAAGCCACTGTTGCCTACATTTTTAGCTTAGAGTGAAGTTCTCGCCCTTAAACAGACCTTTTATCAGCTGGTTTTGCTGGGATTGTTCTTCTTCCTGGCTTTAAATAAGGTCAGGGGGCCAAAGCCACTCCTCCCCAGATGGGCTGCCCAGGCACCAGGCTCTACTGTCTCTGTGTTTTCTCCTGGGGACCAGCTGGACTGGGCGGAGGTTGTCAAGCCTCTCTGGTTGGCCTGCCAGGGAACCACATAACCAGAGGCCTCCCAACACACAAGAACTACCCCATTGCCCGAATCAGGGACAGGGTGGACCAGGAGCTGCAGGGTGGCAGAAAGGATGGTGACCCCCACCTTCATTCTTGGTCCCAGGCCCAGCCAGATCCTGGCACCTGGCCAGCACTCCACAAACACGGCTGAATGCATGGTGTGTTCCCACAGTGGCACCAACCACCTGGACAAGCTTAGACCCCTTTTACTGCCTCTCCATCTCTTTTCCAACATGGCAAAGAAAGCCAGGTACAGAGTCAAGGCCACCATCACAAGCCCCTCTACCTCGGGGCCATGAAAGATTCCTGTGGGCCAAGATTTCTTCCTGCTCCAAACATACCATCCTTTCCTCCTGGTCCAATCAAATACCCATCCTATCACAGAGCTTCATTACCCTTTCTCCAGATCCCTGCTAGACTCTGGAGCCAGAGTTCATTTCTCCTGTCTGTTTCCAGGCCAGGCATGTTGCCATTCAGCATGATCCACATTGCTTGTCATGTGCCCATCTGTCACAGCACTGCACTGTGAGCTCATGAAGGCAGATCCATATCTAACTCTTTTCTGACTCTCTCCCCACCTCAGCCTTAGAACCCTGCATGACATGTAACAGGGCCTTAATAAAGATTGTTGGCTGGGCATGGTGGCATGTGCCCATAATCACAGTACTCTGGGAGGCTGAGGCAGGAGGATCTCAAGTTTGAGTCCAGCCTGGGCATCTTAGTGACTTATCAAGACTAAATCTCAGGAGTAAAAAAGAAGTAGGGAGGTTGGGGGGAGGCTGGGGATGTAACTCAGTGCAAAGGCCCTGGGTTCAATCCACAGCACCCCCCCAAAAAATGGCCCTGCAGGGAGGCAATGCCTTGCCTGACATGCTGGACCCTGTAGTCCTGACCAGCTGCAGGCTCGCAAACAGACAGTCTGACAGACTCAGACAGCTGCCCTCCCCGTGACAAAAGCCAGTTAATAGAAGATTTTTATGGAAGCTGTGTATAGCCTGTGTCTCTTCTTTTTTTCCCACCTCCCCTTGATACATTCCAGAGCCCCAATTTCACGGCTAAGCTGGATTTTTTTTTTTTGTGGGTACCGGGGGGTCGACCTCAGGACCTCGCGCGCCCGCAGGCGCCCGTGCCGCTGAGCGATATCACCGGCCCCTTTTTCGTATGTGGGATCCGGGAGTCGAACTCGGGCCCTCGCGCTTGCCAGGCAGGCGCTTATGCCGCTGAGCCGTCTCACCGGCCCTAAGCTGGATTTTCTTGCCTGGCATCTCATACTGATTTTCCCCTACAGGGTTAGAAACTACATTCCACAAGCTTGTGCCAGCGGCTGACAAGCCAAGTTTTTCTACAGGTTGGCAAAGGCACGGTCAAGATACTTGCCTGAGTCTCCATCAAGCCTATGCTACAGGTCACAGTGACCCCAGTGGTGTCCCTTTCCCCTCCACTGCACCAGTTACCTTACCTGTGTTGTGACAGGAATTGCGCTTCCAGAATTTTTCTTCCAGTGAATTCTCATGTGGAAGTGGGACTGTGGAACAGGTAGATAGGAAGTTACGGAGGTAAAGGGGTGAAAGGAAGAGGCCAGGGCTCCTCCTTGCTCCACACCCTAGAGGTTGGGAGGACTCCACATGTGGCCTTGCTTACTTTTTGTTTTGTTTTAAAGACTGGTGCTTGAAGCCCTGAGTTCAGCACCGCTGCAAAAACAAAAAACAAAAATGAAACAAAACAAAAGCAAAAGATTGAAACAACCCCAAGCTCCTCATAGTTAAAGTCATCATTGTCATTTACTGACATGCTGGGCCTTGTCTGCATTTACATACAACACTAAGAGCCTACAGAAACAGAAGTGGGTGGCTTTGCTTTCAGGATCATTCTGTTTTTCTGTAGCTTTCTTTTCTCCTGCAGAATAGAATTCTTTCCGTCAGCACAAATAGATCAGCATTGTTCTTGAGAACTACGCACAGCAGTCTGCAGCCCAGACAAGGCACAGTTCATGCGGCCATTTCACTCATGAAGGACATCAGTTGCTTTCCATTTTTCACTGTTAGCAACAATACTGAAAAGAAAACCCCTGACCGGACTTCTTTGTGTGCATGGGGAGTGAGAGTCTCTAGGGTCAGTGCCCTGGAGGGTCAAAAAAGAGGTGTGTGTGTTACTTTAACAGTGGCTCCTGTGGTGCCCTACAGAAGCGACTTAGCGGTGAGAGCCCCACCACCCAGCCCTCACCAGTGCCTGATATCCCTTGTCTCAGCACAGGCCAATTCCAGCTGTGGCAAAATAAGCCTGGTGTGTCTCTGGATCCTCTGCACCCCCACAGCAGGCCATCCAAGCCTGATGGTCTCCTCCCTCTCTCTCCACTGTCCCCAGGAAGGAGGGGAGCACTCGGAGCCTGCTGAATGACAAGCGTGCTGTGGCAGCGCAGCGACAGCGCTATGAACAGTACAGTGTGGTGGTGGAGGAGGTAGGCGACCAAGCTGGGCCTCTGCTGGGCGTGGGAGACCCGACTGGTGCCTGAGCTCCTCTGACCCAGGCTTCCACAATTGCAGGTACCACTGCAGCCAGGTGACTACCATGGTGAAAACTATGAGGATGAGTATGATGACACATACGATGGCAACCAGGTGGGCGCCAATGACGCAGACTCGGATGATGAGCTCATCAGCCGCAGGTGAGGCGGTGGGCGGTGGCATTCCCAGAGCAGAGCAGCTCTCAGGCCTGGGGGGCTCTCATCACCCTCTGTGTGTACAGATGAGAAGCCTGGCCTGATCACATGGGCAAGACAGGGCAGAACCAGGGCCCATATCCAGGCCTTCTGACTCCTGGTCCAGTGCTCCTCCATCTCAGTCCATTCTGAGTGTGGCAGCATTCATTTGGTCTCACGAAGTAGTTTTGCATTCTTCTTCTCCCTGTCCCTCTCCCTGTCCCTCTCCCTGTCCCTTTCCCTCTCCTCCTCCTTCTGCTTTTTTTTCTTTTTTTTTTTTGAGACAGGGTCTCCCTACGCGCTGTATAGTTAAAGCTGGCTTTCAGCTTACCGTGGAGCCCAGGCTGGCCTCGAACTTGCAGCGATCCTCCTCAGCCTCCCAAAGTGCTGGAATTGTAAGCGCGTGCCACCACACCAGGCCCGCATTTTTCTCATATGCAGAACATTTTTCCCAATGGAATCTTATGGGGATTCCCCAAAACAAATCAAAGTAGAGCTGCCCTGACTAAGAAGAAGACTGAAGGGAGCCAGCTCAACCTCTTCCTAATCCTCCTCACCCCTAATCTGGCGCTGGTTCCTGAAAAGAATCCAGAGCTGGAGCAAAGCTGGCTTTGAAAAGCCTTGTGGTGTTCCCAGCCTCCTGAGCCTGCTCCTCTCCTGGCGGCACCCTCTCTACACCAGATCCCTGTTCCTGAGGCTCTCTCTCCAGCTTTAACCTAGTCTTTGATCTCACTTTCTCTCCAAACCTGCAGGCCCTTCACCATCCCTCAGGTGCTGAGAACCAAAGTGCCTGGAGAAGGGCAGGAGGAGGAAGAGGATGAAGAGGAGGAGGAGGCTGAAGACGAGGGCCCCAAGGTACCTCCTTGGCAGGTGGCAGGGGTGGGGGTGGCAGATGAAGGGCTTGCAGTTCTAAAGCTTTGAGCCCCTGCCCCCCTGCATCCGACCCTGAGGCAGCCCCAGTATCACTGCTCAGGAAGGGAGGTCTCTTGGAGCCCAGGCTGTCTGCCTGGATTGCTACTGGCTTAACCTTAGTTGCCTGGTGAGGGCCCAGGGGACAGATTAGAGGCTGGGCCTTTGAGTTGCCAGCTTCATTAGGTTCAGAAGCCTGGGGCTGAGAGGGCAGCTGTCAGCTGGCATGCCCAGGCTGACAATTCTTAAAATCAAAGAGAAATTAAGAGCCCAGGAGCCTTGGAGGTCATCTGTACCTGTGGGTTTGAAAATTCTGTTTTTTAGCAGCTAAACTTTTTATTCAACTGAAATATTAACTAGAATCTCAATATAAAACAGATCAAAGCAGTATTGCTCAGGTCAACAGGGTGGCAGCCCCATGTTTCCAGGGCCAGGTCATCAGAGTGACTGAGGAGGCTCCTGGTGGGAACTGCACTGAGTGGTGGGGAGTGTTCCCTGGATGAGGGGGGTCCCAGAGTTTCACAGATTTCCCTTCCATCCAGCCCAGGGAGCAGCCCAAATTTTTGTATAAAATCTGCCTATTTTCAGCTGGGCGTGGTGGTGCACGCCTGTAATCCCAGTACTTGGGAGGCTGAGGCAGGAGGATCACTGTGAGTTTGAGGCCAGCCTGGGCTACATAAGTGAGTTCAAGGCCAGCCTGAACTTCATAGTGAAACCATGACTCAAAACAACAAACAAAAAAAATCTGCCTATTTTCACATGCAATCTAACAACTAATCCTACTTGTTTTGCTTTATTTTTTTTAAGCAAAGCACTGGCCACCAAAGCCTGCCTATGACCCTTAGGTCATTGTTTCCCCTGCACTGGTCCAGGCTTCTTGCAGTCTTGGCATAGAAAGCTGTCCTCAAGGGCAGGCACTCCCACCTCTCAGGATAAGCCAATGGGCAGAAGGAGGGCTCACTTGGCTTTCTTGGCCTTGTGTGGCCTCTTCTAGTGGCCATCCTGCCCTCCTCTTCCTTTTTCCATTTGTCTTTGTCATACTCCAACTATGGTCCGTTCACCCCAACAGCCTGTCCAGAAGGCCTTGGCTGTTCAGCTGCCTCCCCCTCCTGATGAGAGTCTCAGACTGCAGCAAGTCAGCACATTCCCGGGCTCCCCCTGCCTGCCACAGCTCCCCCCTCCCTAGCGCGGGGGCCTGAACGAGATTGGTTCAAGCATGGTCCCACCATAGCTGCAGGAAGTGGGGCAGCTCATGTAATTTTGTCTTCTCTTCCCTCCACAGCCTGACCATTTTGTGCAGGACCCTGCAGTCCTGAGGGAGAGGGCAGAAGCCAGGCGCATGGCCTTCCTTGCCAGGAAGGGGTGAGCATTCAAGGGACTCACTCTGGTGGGAGGAAACCTGACCACCCAAGGAACCCACACATAAACCCTAATTGCTGCTTGTGTACTAATGTAGCTCTCATGACGACTCTAGGAAGTAGCTGCTATTATTATCGTCATTTCACAGGTGAGGACACTCAAGCCCAGTGACATTATGTAAACTGCCAAAGGTCACGCAATAGGTGGTAGACCTGGATTTAAAGACCCAGCTACTCAGGAATCTAAGGCAGGAGAACTGCTTGATGCTAGGAGTTTGGGGCCACCCTGGACAACATAGTGAGGACTCATCTCTTAAAAAAAAAAAAAAAAAAGGATTGAGCTTGGATCACTCAGCTCAGCTTCGGAGCTCTGATGTTCAGGGCTAGCTAGTGTCGGCAGCATATAAAATGTGAGAGAGCCCGGTCAGCCACACACTCTTTATGGCTGAGAAAGGTATGGTAGGGACACTGGGGCACTTAAGCTGGGCCTTTAAGGGTGGAAAAGGTGCAGAGAAATTTGTCATGAGTGCAGAAAGGCAAGAAAGCACTTGGTCAGGGAGGGCTTTAACAGGTAGCCTGAGACTCCTCTATCTACCCCCATCTCCTTCACCCTGAGAAAACAGTCCAGAGGGCCTGAGGCTCTGCCTCCACTTAAGGCCAAGCCAGGGGTATAAGCCCAGGCGCTCATCCTGGGATGCATACAACACTGCCATCTGGCTACAGGAGACCTCACCAAGAGGCAAAGCATTTGATCTCACTCTGAAGACAGTGGAAGAGCCACAGAAGGGTTTTTGTTTCTGTTTTTGTTTTTGCAGAACTAGGGATGGAATCCAGGGCTTTTGTGCTGAGCTACATCCCCAGCCCTTTCTTTCTTTTTTTTTTGAAGTGGGGCCTCACTGAGTGGCTCAATTACCCAAACTTGTGATCATCCTGCCTCAGCCTCCCAGAGTACTGGGATTACAGGTGCCACCATGCTGGACAAGAAGGTTCTTGAGCAGGGAGCAAAGCCACCCTGACTTCTTATTCATCCCAAATCCCTGAGCGTGGAGCTCTGTAAAAATCCTAGCAGTTGAGATGGGCTAAAAAGAGCCTAGGTAGTGACTATGAGTGCATTTGGTCTTTGGAGTCCATCAAGCAAGGGTCTTGGGTGCAAAACAAGAGAAATGTCTCACCTGCAGCAGGGGCTTAGCACACCTAAGCCCTTCTCTCTGCATGGGCTGTGATCAGCCCTCTAGTTTTGCTCCCACACAGCTTCCAGATGGGTCCATCTGGAGGCGAGGCTTAGAGAAGAGAAACACCAGGCAGAGGGGCTGGCCAGAGTCCCCAGCACCTACTCTTCATTTCCCCTCCCACCCAAAGTTGGGCTATAAGTGACCTGGCCCAGGATGACCTGGCCCTTAGCTAGTGGCAGGCTGTGGGTTCTTCCCAGAATACCTCTTCCAGCTTATGACTTCTCTGGGGATGGGTTGTTGCTCCCTCAGGTACCGGCACGACAGCTCAACAGCAGTGGCTGGTGGCCCCCGGGGCCATGGACAGAGCCGGGAGACAACACAGGAACGCCGGAAGAAAGAAGCCAGCAAAGCAACAAGAGCCAACCACAACCGGAGAACCATGGCTGACCGCAAGAGAAGCAAAGGCATGATCCCTTCCTGAGGCCACCTCTCCAGCTTTGGGGCCCCCAACTTCAACCTGACCCCTCAACAACCTCAGCTTTGCAGCCCCTGAGAAGGTCACCTTGTTGCCTACCAGCCATCCAGAAGCACCTTCTTGTAGAACACACAGTGCCTTATCCCTCGGCAGAGGAGCCCACGAGCCAGCAAGGAGCCTCCTTCTCCAGATGCACTGGTGGGAAAGAGCAGGGGACTGAGCCCCAAGACAAGTCTCCCAGACCTCGGGCACCAGACAACACTTCCCTTTACCCCTGGATGGCAGGAAACCTGTATGTTTGGAAACAACACAAGGCCTGCAAATAAAGTTTCAGACCCTTTCCAGCGATGATCTGTGACGTGCCGTGACCCAATCCTCTGTCTCGTTCTTCAGTGTCAGCTACCAGCTGGAGGACAAGAGGGCAAGGTGGTTCCTGTGCTCTCTGTATTGAACTTTCTTCCTTGCCTCTCCATTTAACCCCTCCTCGTGGTGTTCTGCATTGCTGTGTGACCCTGGGCACACCGGACCCTTCTCTGAGCCCCCAGTTGCTGACTATGGAAGGAAGAGCTGGAGGGTGGGAGGTTCTATGGCCCTTTCTGTTGTCTCATTCAGTCCTGATGACCTCTGCCCTAGGAGGTAGGTACTGTTTTCAGCCCCATAGTACAGATGAGCAAAGTGAGGCACTGAGGGCTGGGGTATCTGCCCAGGCCATAGCCAGGAGCTGGCAGAATTGGGATTGGACAAAGTTTGACCTGGGACCTTTATGGGTCCTAGATCCCTGTATATGATGATACCTCCATCTCACAGCTGGCCCAAGGACACGTGGCCAGTGGTAGAGCCAATACCAGAATTCAGTGCCTCATGGTTGTACAAACACTTTATTAAACCTTTCAAAATCCAGTGACTAAGAAACAAGCAAGGATGCCCAGTTGAAGCTCATTGGAGTTGGGTGGTTTCTCAAAGCTCTCTCCTAGGTGTGGCCAACCAGTTCCCAGCGTGGCAGTGGCTGCCAGGCCTCCCAGAGTGTCACTAGTCAACACAGGTCAAAGGGGGCATTTGCTGGGCTGATTTTAGCCCAGCCTGCCCTGGAGCCCATCAGTAGAAGCCAGGGCCCATGTCCAGCTGGACCTTGACAAATCACCCTGGGTGCTAGTGCCATTTATTTGCACATAGTTAGGATAAGCGTGTGAGGCAGAGGCAGACAGGCGCTTGATGGATTGGTTTTGTTAGGTCAGCCCGCACAAGTGAAAATCAATAGCAATCCCTCAGTGTCTCGCTCCTCTTGGTGTGTTTCAGATGCAGAATAGGTATGGGGGTGGTGTCCTCCCTGCGAGCTGCAAAATCAGCTGAGGTCAGCCCCAGAGTCGGCCATCCTGACAGGCAAGGAGAAGACTGTTTCCTCCCAGAGGCGTTTGCCAGTGACCAGGCTCCTCAGTCCCAGCTCTCATTCCTGGTGTGAGGCGAGGGCCCTGAGAGCTGTGGGCTTTACCTGCCTTACCTGCTCACACAGCTCTTTGCACCTTCACTTTGTCACCTGTGCCTCCTGCCACTTGGAAGAGTGTTCAGGTTTCCCAGGAGCCTCCTGGCTTAAAGGATCTGAAAAGATCATTTTTCACATTTTTCAGAAAGTAGTGCCAAGTCAAACTTAGTCTCTCTTGAGGAGCTGCTGCTTTCTACTTCCAGATCTCAAGGGCACCCATTCAGGATGCTTTGAAAACAGCTCAGGGGCCATCCAGAATGGTGCTCACGGGCACCCCTTCCCCTCAGGCCCTCAGTATTCCCATCTGTGAAGTGAGGGTGATGGACCAGACGGGTGGTTTCCTCTTGGTGCCAGTGAAGTCATGGGAGGAGATTCCCAGGTTTAAGATTGGCAGCTGCAGTGTGTTAGGAGTAGGGTCAGTGGGGGCCCTGCCCCTGCCTGTTCTGTCACTGAACACCACCATCCTCACTGCTGCTCCTGTGCAGGTGTCCTCTAAGTGCCTTCTCTGTGCCCTGGCAGAGAACATAATTATCATGGATGTTTCCTGGGAAGATTTTAAGATCTTGTGCCTCGGAGAGGACTTGGGACCCAGGTGTCTCTGTTTCTAGTCCTAGAGTAGCAGTGGTGGGGGACATGCACATAGAAACAGAGCTTCTGTGCCCCTGTAAAGCAGTGGGGTAGAACTGATCATTGTTTATTAAAAGGTAGCCCATCTCAATGGCCTGGGCAGGTAATCTGTCCAGAGCTGGTGGCACATGAGCGGCAGAGCCCGCATGCACGTCCTTTCTGAGTTGCCTCTTAAAAATAACCAGGTGCAGCCTGGAGGAGGAAATAGTTGGCCAGAGCCTACATGCGGCTGTCACACCAGGAGCTCGGGGAAAATAGTACTGGGAGGGAAACAAAAAACAAAGGTCAGTCCACAGAAAAGGCAGGGGCTGTTATGTAGCCCTTCAAAATGACATCAATAAAGACTTGGTAGCCACATGGGAAGCTAACTTTTCTTTTTTTAAAGAATAAATTTAAAAGCAGAATACATAATGGTATGATGCACCATGACTATAAAAATGTAAAAAAAAATTTTTGTTTTTTGGCATACACACCAAATCTGGAAAGAAATGTACATAAATGAAAATAATAGCAAGAGCGTGGGTAATGGTGGTGGTGAGACCACACAGATCTGTAATAATAAAAGCATTGCTGAGTACCTGCCATGGACCGAGTTTGTGCTGGGCTTTTTCCTTTCATTCTTTTGTTTAATCCTGCAAGGTAGGAACAGGTGAGAAAACCAAGGTGCAGGGAAAGTTAGGTAACCAGCCCAAGATCACACAGCAAATGACCCAGGGGAGATTTAATGCCAGGATTGTCTCCTAAAGCCCCACTTTATTTTTTTAATGGTACTTAGATCTGAACTGAGGGCTTTTGCGTGGAACTACATCCCCAGCCCTATTTTTATTTATTTTTATTTTGAGACAAGGTCTTTTTTTTTTTTTTTTTTTTTTTTTTTTTTTGTGGGTACCGGGGGGACAACCTCAGGACCTCACGCGCCAACAGGCACCCGTGCCGCTGAGCGATATCACCGGCCCCTTTTTCGTATGTGGGTTCCGGGAGTCGAACTCGGGCCTTCGCGCTTGCAAGGCAGGCGCTTAAGCCGCTGAGCCGTCTCACCGGCCCGAGACAAGGTCTTATTAAGTTACTAAGTTGCCAAGGCTGGGCTTGAATTCCTGCCTCGGATTCCCAGAGTACTGGGATCGCAGGTATGCCCTACCACACCCTGCTAAAACCCCACTCTTAATTCCCATATCCAGTCCCTACCATTCTTCTTTGTCCTTGACTCCATACATAAAATGAAAGAGGAAAATACAAGTGAAATAGCTGAACGAAAAAATCCAGGCCAGGCTGACAGGACTCCAGCTACATGCATCTCAGACTATTTTATATTGCCCCACAGATGTCCAGTACTCTGTTCTATTTTCTTCACTTTTTTTCTGTTTTCATATTCATTTCTCCTTTCCTCCATTTATTTAGTCTGCTTTTAAGCCCGCCGAATGATTCTTCGTTTTTATGTCCAATCCCTCTTCAGGAAAAAAGGGAGATGGTTAGGGCATCCTCAGCTGAGTTGGTGACAGCAGAGCCTGAGGGGCACTGGGGTCTGGGAAGGGGCCTCAGTGTTGGTGCACAAACAGACCAGGCCAGGTGCAGGTGTTGGTCCAGAACACCTGAACCATCCAAGTTTGCCACCCATCCCCTGGCTCAGGCCACAGGTCAGCTGGTGGGGAGGGCTAAGGAAAGGTAGACAAGGGCTCCTGTTTGGCGCATTCACCAAAGACCTGCTAGGTGCCAGGCACATATAAGAAAGACCAGCCTCTGCCCTCCTAGAGTTCACAGTGTGAGGGGTACATGGACATTAACTCAAACATTTTGGAAAAATAACTGGTAATAATTGTTCTCAGCCCTAATAAGTAAATGAATGAAACTTTTAATTAGTAGGAAGGAAAACAGGCAAGGACAAACAAAGAGGCCAAGAGCAAAGAGATTTTGCAGAAGCAGAGAGCGGTCACAGTGTCAGGCAGCAGCCAAGGGGTCATAAGGCAAAGGCAGTGGGGCCCATAGGGGTTGTGCCTGTGCTCTGCTGGAAGTTGTGGAGAGGCAGCCAGTGGGGAGAATGGGAGAGGAAGAAGGGGAGGAGGTGGGAGAATTGACCCTTCTCGAGCTTGGCATTGAAGAGGAAGAAGAGAGAGCTCAGAGGTAGGGAGGGAGTGTGGACCCCAAACATATTTATGAGATGTCTGGAAGGAGCTGGAGCTCCAGGAAACCAAGCTGGGGATAGGGGGGTGGGCCATGCACAGACTCCCAGGCCAGCCTTGGCCTCTCTGGTCTTCTGTAGATCCCTGTGTGCTGGAGCAACGAGGGAGGGGCCTTGACTCTGGCCTGAGGCTGCTGTCACAATTCTGCAGCTTGAACCAAAACAAGATTAAAAAATTCAAACTGTCTGAAAGTTGCCATCTGCAGCCCTATGTGTTTATGAGATGAGGTTGGAGGCAGTCCTTAAAACTGGTGTGGTGGCGCATGCCTGTAATCCCATCACATGGAAGGCTGAGGCAGGAGGATTGCTGGGAGTTCGAGGCCAGCCCAGGCTACATAATGAGTTCAAGGCCAACCTGAACTACATAGCAAGACCCTGTGTCAAAAAAAAAAAAAAAAAGCATGAAATTCTGACTTCACATCATACAGAAAATTCTTTTTCAACAATCAATAACGCATCAAAAGAATTTTACACAGACCGACAGAACTTGGAGAAACTAAAAGGGCATTTAGTCCAGGTTTTCTTGATCTATTCAAACCCCCAATCAGCCCCCTTCTCAGGCCCTGGCATTTCAGACACCCTGTCTGGCCTGGGGGATGAGATGCTCTGTCCTGCTTAAGAATTCACTGAGCTTCTGTGGGTCTCTCCCAGCCTCAGGGGCTTCATCCAGCTTTATATGCTATACGCTGAATGACAAAAACAACAGGTACTAAATTCTGGTTTTCCAAATATGACATTATGCTACAGAGTCTGCTTTCTCTGGCTGCAGGAGTCACGCCCTCGCCCCACCCAGTGCTCTCACATGTCCCTAAGTGTTCTGCTGTCCCAAGGAGGTAATTATGGTTTTCTTCTCCTAGAAGTGGCTTTCACTGAAGAGCCAGGCAGAAATGCAGCCCCCGGTGGGCCGAGCACCAGTTATTCCTGTAAATTTAGGAATGTTCTTTGCAGCATTTGTACACAGGCTCCCAGCCTATCTCCCATCTCACACTGCTCTACTTGCTCAGCGCTCTTTCACACACAGATTCCCAGGTCTCAGCATGCCCATTCTTTTTATTGTTAATTTGTTCATAAAAGTGGCCTGAGATACTGAAAAGTGCACTAGATTAAGAAGGAGGCTGGAGTCCAGGTCCCGGATTTCAATTAGCTTTGTGACCTTGGATCAGTCACTTGACCTCTCTGGGCAGCTGTTTCTTTTTGTGAGAAATGGGAATGATCATTGCCTCTTGCCTCACGGGCACAGGTAATTATGAGGGTCAGATGAGGCCATAATGGTGACAGTGATGCTGGGTAGCGGCAAACCGAAAGCAGCAAACCATGTTCAAATGGTAGAGATGAAAACTCCTGTGACAGGCAACCCTGTCTACACTGCATTTTTGGCAGTTCCCACTTTTTTTTCCTTCAGTGCCAGAGATTTGACCCAGGGTCTTGTGGGTGCTAGACAACAGCTCTACCATTGAGCGCATCCCCAGCCCTTTTTAAATTTAGTTTTCCATTTTGAAACAGAGTCTGCTAAGTTGCCTAGACTGGGCTTGAACTTGTGATCCTCCTATTTTAACTGCCTACCAAGAAACTCTGCACAAATCACCTGCCATTCTAGGGAACGTGTTCCTAAACAGAATTCTAGACTCCATGGGCTATGAATGGACTGTTTTGAGTTGCCTCTACCTGGATTTTGGCTGATGGTTTTTTGTTTTGTTTTGCTTTTTTGAGACAGAGTCTTGCTGTGGAGATCAGGCTGGCCTTGAACTCACTATGTAGCCCAGGCTGGCCTCAAACTTGTGGCAATCTTCCTGTCTCAGTCTCCCAAGTGCTGGGATTACAAGCGTGTGCCACCATGCTGGCCGATGGTTCTTGCTGAAGGACAGAATCAGAGGATAGCTTGGACTCCGAGGCTTTCGCTTCCATGGTCAAGTTCTGCCATGAAATAGCCTCTCTAGGATGCTGCCTGGGAGCAGCCTGGGGACTGTCTCAGAGAGATGCCCTCGGATGGGAGCTTGTTGAGAAGCAAGCAAGCTGCTGTCCCCAGCCCTCTGCTAGGCTCCCCAGGTGCCACTGACAAACCCAGAGGGCAGAGCCCAGCCTCGGGGCCAGATAGCCTCTGTCAGCAGTGACAGATAAGAATCAGTTCCATGAGCTGTGGAAGGGGAGGTGGCTTGTCACACCTAGAAAGCCACATTCTCCTACCCAGAAGGGGTCTGCACAGAAAGACATTTGTCTCTCCTCCACAGAGTACTAACTCAGAGTTGGAGGTAAAGGTCTCAGGCATTTTGCTGGTTCTGTGGTCAGAACCCAACTGCGCTTGGCTGTTTCCTGGCTCTGGGACTTTGAGTAAAGTTGCCTCCCCTTTCAGAACCCTAGCCGTCTTAGCTGTAAGCAGAGATGTCGGCAAGATGGCCGGGATGAGGCATGCATAGACTTAGCTCCCCATGAGGCAGGCTACTGAGTGGGCAGGGAACTACTCACAGGGACCTGGATGAGGGGTGACAGGTGCCTCTTGCCAATGCTCTCACTGGTGGGTGCTCTTTCTGTGCACCTGCCCTTCACCCTCTTGGCATAGCTGCCCTTACTCCTCCGAGACTGTCCTCCCAGAAGCCTCTGGGCTCCAGATGGCCTGGACCCATAGGAGCTAGGCAGAGAAGAGGTAGGGTCTGTCTGGGAGGTGTGTAGTGGGTGTCCTGGGAACCTAGGTAAGGAGCCCTATGCAGCCTTTTTTTGTGTGTGTGGGTACCGGAGTTCGAACTCAGGACCTCGCGCGCCAGCAGGCACCCGTGCCACTGAGCGATATCACCGGCCTTCTTTTCGTATGTGGGTACCGGGAGTCAAACTCAGGACCTTGCGCTTGCCAGGCAGGCGCTTATACCGCTGAGCCATCTCACCGGCCCCCCCATGCAGCCTTGTAGGACTGGAAATTACCTCAGTGAATCCTCAAAATAAATCCAGGAAATAGGTGTGATGACAAGCTCCATAGAATTCAATCACCTGTGGCCATATTTAAACCCAGCTTTGCCAGCCTCTAAAGCCCATGCTCTCTGTGCCTTACCTTTCCTGCCTCCCTATAGCTGGGCACTTTAACTAGAAACCACAATACTCCACATGTGGTTGGGTTACTATGGAAAAGAGGGCTTATCACCTCTTCTACTGATACAATCCATTATTCAGGTCATTCCATTGACAGAGGGGCAGAGGAAAGAAAGGAAAGCAGGAAGCTGGGCAGCATATATTTCCCTAATTTCCACTTTGCCACAGCCTTCCCATCAGTGGAGGGGAGGGATGCCCCCTGAGGGGCCCAATTTGAAGGAAGTGTTTCGTGAGGAAAGCTTAGCAAGATGAGGAAATGAGCCCTCACTCAGACTTGCAGCCCAAGGGCAGGTCACTATTGGAGGCCTGTACAAGACAGACAGAAATCTGCCCAGACATCAGGGACAGAGGGAAGCACAGAGGACTCGGTTATGCAATGAAAGGTGTGGAGAAGAGATAAGAGCTGCCCGAAGAGGCCACCAGGCCGCGGGGGTTTAAAACTGTGAGAGACACTGAACGCACGATTGCCAAGGGACACAGTGGAGAACATGAGAGCGTGATCCGGCCTCAGAGGGCCGGAAAGGAAGCAGGGACAAGGTTTTAAAGCAGCTGGGACAATAAGGAGGAAGTTCTGGGATGATTCAGCTGCACAGTCATCCCCAGAACTCTCTGTCTACATTTCGTGGGCCAAATATACTAATTGGGCTCTGGTCCCTGAGGGCTGTGCAGGGAGCCCCCATTCATCTCTTCACTGCAATAACATAAGAGTCCCCCCAGTACACCTGTGCTAAGCACATCACACGCACTATTGCATATCTTCCCAACTGCCCCATGAACCATTGCTAATCATCATGGTTCCATTTTCCAGATGAGGAAACTGAGGCTTCTAGAGGAGAAGCAAGAGAGCCCAGGTCTCCCAACTGAAGACCAGCAGGGCTAGGATTCTAACTTACGTATTCACTGCTTCTACGATCCCTGTAGAGTTATAAGATGCAAGCAAAGAGAAGCACACAAGGACCCTGTTCAGCAGTTTTGTTTTGTTTTTTTGTTTTTGTTTTTTATGTGGGTACCGGGAGTCAACCTCAGGACCTCACGCTTGCCAGCAAGCGCCGCTGAGCAATATCACCGACCCTTTTTTTCCTTTATGTGGGTTCCAGGAGTCAAACTCAGGACCTCGCACTTGCCAGGCAGGCGCTTATACCGCTGAGCTATCTCACTGACCCATCAGCAGGTTTTTGAAGTGAGAGTTTTTTGGGTTTTTTGAGACAGGGTCTTGCTATGTAGTTCAGGCTGGTCCTGAACTCACTATGTAGCCCAGACTGGCCTCGAACTTTTGACAATCCTCCTGCCTCAGCCTCCCAAGTGCTGCCATTACAGATGTGTGCCACCATGCCCAGCCTCGAAGTGAGGTTTGAGGAGGCCTGGGTCTATCGAAGCTAAGGAATTTGAACTTGACTTTGTGAGTAGGGGAGAGCCATAAAAAGTATTTGAGCAGGAAAGTTCATCTGGCTGCCTTTCAAGTGTACAAAGGAAGCTGGGCTTAGTGGTGCACACCTATAATCCTAGCACTTTAGGAGGCTGAGGCAGGAGGACCTCCAAGTTCAAGCCCAGCCTCATCAATTCAGCAACTTGGCAAGATCCTGTCTCAAAATAAAACAGGGTTAGTGACGTAGCTCACTGGGCTTGGGTTCAGAGCAGTCAGAAGTTCTGTGCAGGAGTTTGGAAATGACAGCAGGACAGGGAATGGCAGGAAGGCAGTCTGCGTACAGACTGTCCACTGAGGGGCTCCCAGGCAACATTTTCTCTACAGTCTATCATTACCCTGTCCTTGGTGCTGGCTGGAGTCTGCCCTTGGCATTCAGTCTGTATATACATTCAAGCATATCAGGCCAAGGCCACAGCGAAAAGAGAAAAATGGTTTTACATGGTATGGCACAATTGATACGAGCATAGCCTCTACGGCCATCTGTCTTGCATGTGGTTCTCTACTCTCACTGTGTTACCCTGGCCAAGACACTTAACCTCTCTGAGCCTCATTTTCCACCTGTAAAATGAAGTGGAGTGCAGCGCCCACCTGGAAATGAGGACCCCGTGTCACTGAGTACATTTACAGCACCTGGCCCAGGCTGGGTCCTGGCCGAGTGCCCGGAGGAGGCAGCTATTTTTGGGTGTGTGATCTTCCGAGTGTGCCAGTTGCCTGCCCCAGGACAGAGTGTTCGTCCTTCCCTCTCGCTCAAGCAGCTTCCATAACCCCTTCCTGCCCAAGGAATTTGTATGCTCTCCAACTCTGCACATTGCTCAGACACTTAAAATTCATTGATTTCTGTCCTTTGCTCAGAAGACTTCACACTCATTTGTAGGACAGGCCTTGTTTCTTGTTTTTGGAAGGGCTCACTGGATTACAGGGATGGAATCTATTTCTTTTTAATAACTTACATTGCTTCTCTCCTTAATACAAAAGGAGGAACACGCTCAGTATGGTTCCCACAAATAAGCAAAGAAAAAAATACCGATAATCCTATCATGCGGAAATAATCACTGTTAGGATTTGGGTTCTTTCCCTTTCAGTATATTTTTTTTAACAAAAAGAGAAATATAAACATTGGTTTTCTACAACAATGGGATCATAATACACACATTATTATAACCATTTATTCAAGTAATCAGGCTGTGAGCGATTTTCCATTTCCCACGAACATCATTTTTAATGGCTTGCTAGTATTCTATTGTACCATGCTTTACCTGGGCAATTCTTTGTTGTACATTTAGGTTGTTTCTAGTTATTTGCTATTAAATGACAAGGACATGCCTCCTGGCTAAATATTTGCCCACATCCATGATTATTTTCTTAAAATAAATGCTTAGAAATAGAACAGTAGGGTCAAATATTTTATTTTTTCTTTCTCTGTCTCTGTCTCTGTCTCTCCTTCTCCCCTCTCCTTCCCCTCCTTCTCCTTTTTCTTCTTTTTTTAGGGGGAGTTCTGGCAACAGAGTCCAGGACCTCTCATGTCAGGACTCTACTACTGAGCTATAAATCCAGCCAAATTGTATTATATTTTGTTTTTTTGAGACAGGGTCTTGATGGGTGATCAAGACCAGGCTGATCTCAAACTCACTAAATTGTCCAGGCTGGCCTCATACTCATGATCCTTCTGCTTCCATCTCCAAAGTAGCTGGGATTACATGTGTATACTATCACACCTGGCTCATAACCAGGATCAAATTTTAACTGCCATTTTTAATTTGATCTTCCTGCCAGTAGGATTGAAACAATTATTTCCCATATATTTGCTCATGTGGGCATCATTAAAAAAAGAAAAATTCTTGCTGGGCATGGTGGCTTATACACTCAAGAGGCTGAGGCAGGAGGATTGTCATGTGTTCAAGGCCAGCCTACACTACATAGCAAGTTCAAGGCCAGCCTGAACTACATAGCAAGATCTGTCTCACTCAGCAAGCTGTAGCTCAATGCAGAGGCCCTGGGTTGAATCCCCAGTATTGAAGAAAGAAAGAAGAAAGAAAGGAAGAGAGAGAGAGAGAGAGAGAGAGAGAGAGAGAGAGAGAGAGAGAGAGAACACAGAGCAGGCTTGTCTTTAGGAATATTTTAGGTTTGTACACCCAGCACGCCTTGCCTCAGGGAGACAGGATGATGCATGTTTGCACACGTCTGTAATCCTAGCACTCAGGAGGCTGAAGCAGGAGGATTGCACTGACTTCAAGGCCAGCCTGGGCCAGCTCAATACACAGTGAGTTCAAGGCCAGCCTGCACTACAAAGTGAGATCCTGTCTCAAAAACAAACCAACAGGGCTGGTGAGATGGCTCAGCGGCTTAAGCGCCAGCCCAGCAAGCACGAGGGCCCAAGTTCGACTCCCGGAACCCACATACGAAAAAGGGGCCGGTGATATCGCTCAGCGGCACGGGCGCCTGCTGGTGCGCGAGGTCCTGAGGTCGACCCCCTGGTACTCACAAAAAAAAAAAAAAAAAAACCAACAAACAAAACTCTTGGCCAGGTGCAGTAGCATTAACCTATAGTCCAAGCTACTTGGGAGAGACAGAGGCAGGAGTATCACAAGTTCAAGGCTAGCCTGGGCAATTTAGCAAGAGCCCATCTCAAAAGTAAAAGGACTGGATATATTAGCTCAGTGCTTGTCTAGCATGTATGAGGCACTGGGTTCAGTCCCCAGCACTGAAAAAAAAAAACAACTCCACAAACTTTGTGAATTTAAAGCATATCTTATTTTGCAAATCCTTCCTTGGAGAGCCTCAAAGAGCAGATGCAGATATAACATGTGCCTTAGAAAACTGGGGAGGGTGTGGGGGTGTGGTGGGTGGCCAGATCCTCTGCTCAGGCTCCCATCAGGATGAAGGTGCTATCACTCCACTTCCTGGATGTCCTGCTGGCTGGCCAGCCTCAGCTGTCAGACCCTTCTGGGACTGGTCAGGTGGCCCTGGGCTAGCAGCAGCCTCCAGTGAGAGATCTACCAGGGTTCCAAAGGGCCCCGCCGTCACCCACTCAGCACAGCCTCAAAGGACCATGGATCGCATCACCAGAGGCTGCTGTTGAGTCTACTCTGCATTCTACCTGCCTTCTCCCTCCCTCAACTTCCCTCACTTTCTTTGCGTGGGCACTGCTGTCAACAGCACTGTTTAACTAGCCTCCTGCACACTGACCCTGGCTCCGCATCCTCTTCCTGGGAACCCAGGCTATGAATAGATAAGCATCCTCCTGTCTTCCTGGGGCAAGTGTGCTGGGTATAAAATATTCCTAAAGACAGGCCTGCTCTCTTTTCTCTTCTCTTTCCCTTCTTCTCTTCTCTTCTCTTCCTTTCCCTTCCCTTCTCTTCCCCTTTCTTTCTTTCTCTTTGTTTCTTTCTTTTTCTTTCCTTTCTTCAGTACTGGGGATTCAAGCCTTTGCACTGAGCTACAGCTCCAGCCCTTATTTTATTTTGAGACAAACTCTCACTAAGTCACTAAGTTGCCCAGCCTGAGTTCAAATTTGCGATCCTCTTGCCTCAGCCTTCCAAAGCACTGAGATGATAGGCACATGCTGCCACACCCAGCTCTTGCCTCTTTCTTCAAGCTGCCAAAACAACCCAGAGCTGAAAAGTTTCAAGCCTTGCCAGGCAGCCCTAGGGTACCACAAGCTTCCAGGGCAACCTCCGGCTGGATTATGGGAGCAGGTTGCTGGGTGGAGATTTACTGTACAGAGATTACTTTCGCCCCGTGACACCCCTCCCAGATGGCACTATCTCCAGCAATAAGGAAGATCACAGCTGCCATTGTGCAATATCATGGGATTATTTTGCAAATCAAGAAACTGGCTCAGAGAAGGTAAGCATTTGTCTGTGCTCACACAGCCGGTGAGTCATGGGGCTTAAAGTATAACCACTCTAAAACTGGTGCTCTTTATCCTTCATTACAGTTATTCAATGGGACTAATAATATGACCTCATAAATTATTGTTCACATTAAATGGCAAATAAAGTGCAAAGCACTTAGTACTGTACTATATCTGGTTCATAACAAATGGTTGATAAATGTCAATTGTGAAATACACACCTTTCAAGGGCTTCCCTTTCTTCCTCTTCATCTTCTTTTGTTCATTTTTGTTTTTGAGACAGGGTCTCACTGTGTAGTTCAGGCTGCCTTTGAACTCACTATGTATCCCAGGCTGACTTCAAACACACAGTGATCCTCCTGCCTCAGCCTCCCAAGTGCTGGAATTACAGGTGTGCACCACCACACCCAACTCAAATGTCATTCCTGGAACAACTTTCTTGTCCACCAACCTGAGAATCTAATGTTGCTTTACAAACCTGGGTCACTGCTTATATTCCCATTTTATTTTCTTCATTGCCCTCACATGTGCTAAAATTTTTACTTATTTTCTAATTTACTGTCTGTCTCTCCTACTAGAATATAAGCTCTAAAAGGGCAGCGACTTTTTTTGTTCTCCATTATGTGCCTTGGATCTAAAACAGGCAGAATAGGCATTTAATAAAGATGTAATGGCTGACACCGTGGAAGTCAGTGTGGAGATTCCTCAAAAAACTAGGGTTGGAGGCCCCATTTGACCCAGCTATTCCCCTTCTGGGCATCTTCCCAGAAGAATTAAAAACATCGTACCACAGCAATTTTTGTGCACCCACGTTTATAGCAGCACAATTTGTAATAGCCAGATCTTGGAAACAACCCAAATGCCCATCAACTGAGGAATGGATAAGAAAGATGTGGTATTTTTATACAATGGAGTACTATTCAGCCATAAAGAAGGATAAACTGGAGACTTTTATAGGTAAATGGATGCAACTCGAGAAAATACTCATAAGTGAAATAAACCGGACACACATGTGTAAGCATCGTATTGTCTCTCTAGTATGAGAAACTGAAAGAGTAAATAAGATCCAAAATGTACAATAGACATGGTGAATCAAAAAGAAACTGGTCAAAAGGAAAGAGAGACTGGAATAGGGAAAAGAAAGAAGGGAAAGGGAAAAAAAATTGTATATATATATAAGATGGTTAAGATAGATACACGACCAATTTTACTTAGTTCATTGAAGAGTAAGGTTTGTGCCAATAATGTTTGGACAACTGAATGCTAATGTCTGGTATCCCGAATAACTAACTTAAAGATAATAATATGTAATGCATTAACCATTGTTACCCTCATATTATGGTGTTTTGAAAATTTGTTCTTTTTTTGATTTGTTTTGTTTTTTCTTCTCTTTAAAATAAAAAAAAATGTAATGGCTGAAGGGATGGATGGATAGATGAACAGTTTTTACAAGTTGTTGTTATTTTTTCTTTGCAGCACTGGGGATTGAAACCAGGGCCTTCACACTAAGGAACATCCTAGTCCTTTTTTTTTTCCTTTATGTGGGTACCGGGAACCGAACTCAGGACCTCGCACTTGCCAGGCAGGCGCTTATGCTGCTGAGCTATATCACCGGCCCCCCTAGTCCTTTTTAAAATATTTTATTTTGTAGCTGGGCTTAGTGGTGCATGCCTGTAACCCCAGCACTGGGGAGGCTGAGGGAATAGGACTGCTTCAAGTTCAAGGCCAGCCTGGGCCAGTGTGGTGGTGTACGCCTGTCATCCCAGCACTCAGGAGGCTGAGGCAGGAGAACAGCTGTGAGTCCAAGGCCACTTGGCTACATGGTGAGTTCAAGGTCAGTTTGAACTACATAACACTCTCTGTCTAGGGCCGGGTATACAGCTCAGCGGCGCAGCACCTGCCTGGTAAGCACAAGGTCCTGAGTTTAATTCCTGGTACAAAACAAAAACACTCACTCTGTCTAAAAAAGGTTTTGTTTTTTAATTTTGAGACAGGTTCTCCTTAAGTCGCTAATTTGGTTAGGCTAGTATTAATCTTTTTTTTTTTTGTGGGTACTGGGGGGGTCGACCTCAGGACCTCGTGCGCCAGCAGGCGCCCGTGCCGCTGAGCGATATCACCGGCCCCTTTTTCGTATGTGGGTTCCGGGAATCGAACTCGGGCCCTCGCGCTTGCTGGGCAGGCGCTTAAGCTGCTGAGCCATCTCACCGGCCCCTAGGATTAAACTTTTGATTCTCCTTTCCTTATTCTCCCAGAGTTCTGGAATTACAGGCACGTCATCACACCTGGCTCAGTTTTGACAAGTTTGAAGGGGTTTCTGCAATGCTGGGATGGAACCCAGGGCCTTGTGCCTGTTAGGCAAGCATCCTACCACTGAGCTATGTCCCCAACCCTAGAGAGGCATTTCTGAACACGAGAGAGAAGCTAGTGGAATAGGACATAGGGGGAGATCCTGCTTGCTCAGCGCTCTTCAGGATGCCAATTTCTCAGAGGAGGATTTCAGAGACCTTCTGGAACTTGCTTTGTTTGGTACCTACACACTTACCCTTCCTGACCCCTGTGCAGGCAGGTGGGGGTCCTTGGGGCTTGCTAACTCAAAAGACTCTCAGCTATTGACTCCAGGAAATGCCTCAGGCTGAGCTTGGGAGAAAGAACTTTTTTCTAGTAATAAACAGTTCCACTGTACCAGTCTGAGGAGGGTGCTAAATCCTTGCTTGCCCCCCTGCATGGCAAACCACCTAGGAAGTCTAGGGCACTCACCCAAGGACAAGTCCTCACCAGATCGCAGAGAAGGGAGCCTCAGACCACCAGGCAGCTGGGGTGCCAGGCCTAGAGCCAGGGCTGGAGGCTCACATTGTGCAGCCCTCTGTGTTCATTCTTTATCTGGGCAACTCCTATTTCCTACCCCCCAATCTTATGAAAATAACACATTTGATACAGAAAACCTAGAAATCAAGAGAGAAACACAATGGAAAGGAAAACGGACGCACTCAAAATGAAACACTGTTAACATTCTAGTAAGGTTAGGGTATTGGGGGACCAGAGTAGGGCAGGGTCTCATTATGTTGCCTAGGCTGGCCTTGAACTTCTGGGCTCAAGCAATCTTCCTGCATCAGCCTCCTGAGTAACCAAATTTTTTCTCATATGTGTTTAGCAAAAACAATTTCTTTATATCATTTTGTGATGAGGTTTTTTTGTTTTGTTTTGTTTTTTTCACTTAGCTTTATCTTTTGACTCTTCTCTTTGTGAATTTTATTTTATTTTATTTTTTTGGAGACAGGATTTCTCTATGTAGTCCAGGCTGGCCTTGAACTTCAGGTCCTTCTGGCTTAGCCTCCTAAGTGCTGTGATTACAGGTATGCACCACCATGCCTGGCTCTCCTATGAACATTCGATTTAACCATTATTTTTTACTTAATTGCTTTCTTTTCTGTAAAATATTTTTAGATTAGAAGATCAAAGTCTCATGTGGAGGCTCACACCTGTAATCCTAGCTACTCAGCAGGCTGAGGTAGGAGGAAGGTAAGTTTGAGCCCAGCTTGGGCAATTTAGTGAGACTCTGATGCAAAATAAGATTATTTTTTAAAAAAGGACTGGGGATGTAGCTCAGTGGTAGAGCGTCCCTGAGTTCAATTCCTAGTACTGCACACACAAGAAAAATCAATATCTGCTTGTAAGAAAAAAAAATCCGTTGCACAAAATTTAAAAAGTCCTTTGAAATTCCACTCCTCAGAGCTAACCACTGTGAACGGCTTAGCGCATATCCCATAATATTCTGTGTACACATATCACTGTATACAGACTTACATAAATAGGATCAAACTAAACAACTGAACGTACCATTTTGTGGCTTGATTCTACCCCATACTTAATCTTTTTTGTTTTTACCATTACACCCTGATTGTAAGGCATCTCAATATTTTTAATCTCTACATAAATTTCTACGTGTGAATCTACCTTCTTAGCCACTTCCTCACTGAAAGATTTGAATTTTTAATCTAAACAGTGTTCCAATGACAGTGTGTACCTGTGATTGTGGGGAAAATTTTCTAGAAGCGGAATTCGAGTCAAAAAGGTTGAACATTTAAAATACATTTGCTACTGGCTATGTAGCTCACTGGTAGAACATTTGCCTAGCAGGTGTGAGGCCCTGAGATCAATGCTCTGCATCACAAACATAATATAAAATAAACTATCATGACAGTGCTAAACCATTGTTCTAATGCTCATCGGCAGTGACTGATCCTTCACCAATCAACTTTGTTGATCTGATGGCCAAAAAAATGGTATTTCATCTTTTTTTAATAAATGAAATTGGAAGTCTTCTCATGTTTGTGATCATTTGTGTTTCCGGTCTTAATTGCCTGGTCATCCATTCCCTCTGGCTTCTATTGAGTTAGTCATGTGTTTTTTTCTTTATGGTAGCACAGTACTTGGGATCCAATCCCAGCCCTCATGCATGCTAAGTAAGTGTTCTAATACTGAGCTACTCCCTCTGTCCTCGGTGTTTTTCTTACTGATTGGAAGATGGCTTCCTGTTAGTGATGTTAATGTATCCCCCCAAAATTCCTACATTGAAACCTAATTTCCAGTGTGGTGCCATTAGGAGGTGAGGCCTTTGGGCCACGATTAGGTCATAAGGTGAAGCCCTCCTGAATAGGATTAGTGCTCTTACGAAAGAGACCCTGGAGCACTGCTTTGTCCCTTCCACATGTGAGGATGCAATGAAAAGTTGGCTCTTTTCATTTATTATTATTTTAGTTTTTTGAGACAGGCTCTCACTATGTAGTCCAGGCTGGCCTCCAACTCATGGCAATCCTCCTCCCTCAGCCTCCCAGTGGTGGGATTATAGGCGTGTGCCACCACGCCTGGCTGACCAAGATAACAATTATCTAACTTCGTCAAAAACATAAACAAATAGCACTTGTGTACTGCTGGCAGGAGTGGGTAAAGTGGCATCACCTCCCTGGAGGGTGTTTCATGAGTAAGCATTAAGAATCTTAAACCAGGCGTGGTAGCGCACACCTGTAATCCCAGCACTCAGGGAGGCTAAGGCAGGAGGATTGAAAAGTTTGAGCTCGGCCTGGGCAATTTAGCAACCACCTGTTTCAAAAAAACAGGCAGAGAGAGTGGGGCTGAAAGTGCAGCTCATTGTGAAAGCCCTTGGTTCAATCCCTGTTACCACACACACACACACACACACACACACACACACACACACACAAACACACACAAATGACTTTATGTGCACATATTTAACCCAAAACAAAATTTTCTATTTCTGGCAGATCATGACCCCCACAAAAGTGCATGTCTGCAACAAGAGGCGTTTATCACAGTGTTAACGTGAAAGTATTGCCTTATTGTGTCAAATATGTAACCACTTAAAACTATGTTCTCAAAAAAAAAAAAAAAAAAAAGAATAGAAGTAGGGTCTTTACAGATGCAATTAGTTAAGGTGAAGTCATTCTATTGGTATAGGCCCTGAATCCAACGACTTGTGTCCTTATAAGACACACAAGGATGAAGGCCATATAAAGACAGACTGGAGATAGGCCATCACAGGCTACCACATGCCAAAGATTCCTAGTAACCACCAGAGCAAGGAGTCTTCCCCTAAGATTTGAGAGGAAGGATGGTTCTGTTGAAGCATTGATTTCAGACCTCTGGTCTTTATATGAGAAAATAAATTTGTTTTCAGTTACCCAGTTTATGGTAATCCATTACACTAATGCATCTATCAAGTTAACCAAGCTAACTTTTTTTTTTTTTTTGTCACCAGAAAAGCTGGTGAAAAGTAATGGGGCATCTTAACTGTAGGCTAGCTGATGGATATACTTGCTGCTTGGGCTGAGTCTTAGTCTGGGAATGTGCCCCACCTGAAGCTTGTCATCATGTACTGTTGGCTAACATAGAGTAACTCAAGAATGTTCATTGCTTTTGCCAGGCACGGTGGTGCATGCTTGTAATCCCAGCACTTGGGAGGCTGAGGCAGGAGGATTGCTGCAAGTTTGAGGCCAGCTTGAGCTACACAGTGAGTTCAACACCAGCTTGAACTGCATGGCAAGACCCTGTCTCAAAAAAAACAAAAATAGCTGGGCATGGTGGCACACACCTGTAATCCCAGCACTTGAGAGGCTGAAGCAGGAGGATTGCCACAAATTTGAGGCCACACCAGGCTACATAGTGAGTTCAAGGACAGCCTGAACTACATAGTGAGACCCTGTCTCAATACAAATAAACAACAAAAAACCCATTGTAGTAGCAGTGAGGCTATTAGATTAGAAGTGAGTGGGAGTAAAAGAGAGACTACCTAGGTAGATGTGCTCCTGGTTCGAGCCCTTGCTTAAGAAATCTTCAGTATCTACTCACTTTAATTTTCAAAATCCAGATTATTCACTGTGACTAAATCTTGAATGAGAGGCTGGGCGTGGTGCGCATGCCTGTAATCCCAGCACTTGGGAGGCTAGACAAGAGGATCACTGAGAGTTCAAGGCCAGCGTGGGCTACAAAGTGAGTTCAAGGGCTGGGGACACAGCTCAACAGCACAAGTGCCCGCCTGGCAAGCGCAAGGTCCTGAGTTCAATTCCCAGTACCAAAAAAAAAAAAAAGAAACCAACAAAGTGAGTTCAAGGTCAGTTTGAACTGCACAGTGAAACCATCCCAAAAATGACAAAAAAAAAAAAAAGTCTTCAATGATATGGTCCCATTCTCTCTTCACCTTCGACTCTCTTCAGCCATCCAGGCCTTTTTTGATCCTCACAGCAAATGCCTTCCCCTGCCATAGGGCCTTCAAACCTGCTGCTTCCTCTGCTTTTCCTCCAACACCCAATTTAAGTGGCTCAGATTTATCACCTCCAGATCTTGGCTTTTTGAAGGGAAGCCTGTGATTATTCCCTCCATGTACTGTTCCCAAGCCCTGAGCCCAGTCTGTAATGGTGACATTTATGGCCATCTACCCCAGAGAAGCAAACTCCACATGCTGTTTTCTACCACAGGCCAGACTAGCACAATGGTCCCCCCATAGATTTGTTGAATGAATGACCAGACAATGGTCCTCGAACCCCTCTTCCATACATTCCTATTGCTCCAGCCTTCTAGCAGAATGCTCGGGCTGTTTGAGTCCTTAAAATCCTTAACAAAGGGCAAGGTGATGCACACCTGTAATCTCAGCATTCTGGGAGGCTGAGGCAGAAGGATCACAAATTCAAGCCTAGACTAGGTAATTCAGCGACTTAGCAAGACCTCCCTATCCAGGTAAAACATAATAAAACAGGGGTGAGGGTCTAGCTCAGTGCAAAGGCCCTAGGTCAGTGACGGCAAACATTTTAAGAGCTTTCAATGATACAAACAGCCTGCTGCAGCATGCATGCCATAGGTTCACCACCACTGCCCTAGGTTTGTTCCCCAGTACCAAAAGTGGGGTGGGGTGTCCATGTCCATTTTTACTGGCATTCCTCCATGTGCCAGGTATATAACCACCCTAACTGCATTACAACTCCTTTAAAATTCACAAAACCCCCATGCAGTAGGTATTTCTATTCTCTATTTTACAGATAAGGAAATAAGTTCAGCAAGGTCGAGTGCCTCCCCTCGATTCAAACCCAACTAAGCATCCTGGTAAACCAAACTCATCAGGAGGGAACTCTGGCAGGAGGCTGTGGCCCAGAGAAGATATTCAGCAAGTTAAAAATGCAGAACAGACATAAAAGCCTGAGGCAGAGATTGGCTCAAGACCCCCAGGCCAAGCCTTTTTTACCCAGCTGACACCACAGTGCTTCAGCAACGTGGAAAGGTTAAACTTACCTCTTTGTGATTTAAGAATGATATTCACAGATTACAGGCCAAAGTTGAAGGTAATATCTCCAACTAGGCTCATGTTTTGAAAACCAGAATTCTTTGGAAGTTAATGGAAGGCTCCAAATGGTGGAGCCTGTCTTTTTACATGTTTGCAGAGGGCTCTGATGTGGGATCAATGTGAATTCACTGAAATGTGAAGATCAGGTAAAGTTAACAAAGCACCCAATGCAAACAGCAGGTCTCAAGGCCAATTTACATTTATTTGCTGATAACTCTGAATAAACATACTTCAAACACAGTAGAAGTTAAAACAGTCTGTTTGTTAGGTGGAGTCATTCCTTGCCAACAGCTACAGGTGGTCTGTGAAGAGCTGAGCCCCCAGCTCTGCGCAAACAGCCAGTAGGCAGACTTGGTCCTTCTGGCCCCTGGGAGTCGAGGAACTACTCCTTGGTCTCATACTTGTGCTTGATATGTTTCCACAGCTTCTGCGTATAAAAGACAAGAACCACAAACCGTAACCTTTGCTCTCACATTTACAACTATTTCCACTGCACAACTAAAACAAGCTTGAAAGAAACCAATACTATGTTCTGGTTAAAAATGCACAGTTGTGGTGGGCAGGATGGAAGCAACACCAGGCTTGACGCGCAATTCTAAACATTTATAAAATACTGTGATGCTCTCAATTATTATGTGAAGTAGGATGGGACAATCCTACTTTTACAGGAAATTAAACCAGAGATTGAGAACGGCCTCAAACACTGTAATTGAGAGCTTGAAGATGTCTTGATTTTTTTTTAACTCCTGGGTATTACTCCAGGGGTACTAAGTTGAGCCATTTTCTTTCAACCTAAATTGGGTGGAATTCTCTTTCCTAAAAGCACAGGGAAATGGGTGGGAAACAACAAGGTACTTAGATGCCTTTCCACGTTAGTGGGAATGGCCAAAGGAAACCAGTGCCAAAGACATGACAATGGTAATATTTCTATACGGGCAGGAAGTTGCCCTGGCCATGGGCAGCATGGCATGAATGCAGAGAGCTTTCCTGGGATGCACAGTCAGACAGCCTTTAATTAAAAACACAAGTACACACAAGGCCCTGGGTTCAATCCCCAGCACCACGAAAACAAAACAAAACAAAAAAAAACCACAAGTTCAAGGCCAGCATGGGCTACATAGTGAGTTGACAGCCAGCCTGAATTACAGAGCAAGACACTGTGTCAAAAAACAAGCTGCCTGTGTGGGAAAGGCTTGGGAACTGAAAGAGCAATTTTTTGTTATTGTTGTTTGAGACAGGGTCTCTCTATGTAGCTCAGGCTGGCCTTGAACTCACTATGTAGCCCACACTGGCTGGCTCGAACTCGCAGCAATCCTCCTGCCTCAGCCTCCTGAGTTCTGAGATTACAGGCATGCATCACCACCCCTAGCTTGAAAGAGCAATTTTAAAAGGTCTGCCACGGTGCCCAAAGAAATGTCCTTTTCAAGGGCTCAAATCTGACCCTGCACTCTCAAAGGAGACAGGGGTCAAAGTTCCAGCCCTCACTTGCCACTGACTTACTGGTGGTGAGGACCTAGTAAGTCCTTTGCTCTCATAGACTTTAGTTTCGCTTCTACAAATGAACAAAATGGGGTTGTGGGGTCAGACATATCAATATGACCCCTGCAAAGTACGGCCTTTTTTTTCTTTCTTTCTTTTTTTAACATTTTAAGATTCACACTAGGTCGAGAAGACGGATGGCATTCTCCAGATAGAAGACGCCCACAATTTCTATCCTCTTTCTGGTAAAGGTAGACTAAGTCCCGTCCCATTTCCACTCCCACTGTTATCTCTCAGCCAGGCCCAAGGTCAGGATGGCCCAGGCCCTCACCCCGTCGTTGATGTGCTCGTAGATCGCGTCTGCGCCTTGGTCGAAGGCGCGCTCGAAGAACAAGGCGCCCACGGCAATGGTGAGGGCGAAGGTAGAAGTCCTGCGAAACAGCAGCGAGTACAACCTCGAAGTGACGGTCGGACCAGCCATGTTTTCTCACGGCCGAACTCCCGCCACCGCGCCTGCGCCAAGGCCGACCTCACGCTCCAAATGCATTTACGTGCAACGCCTTATGGGATTAGTAGTTTCTTCGGATCACAGAGGTCATCGTTTTTAACCACAGAGTTAACAGCTGGCCTGAGCAGGAGAAAAACTTATCTCATAAGATCAAAACATCACATCCCAAGTGTTTTAAGTTTTATTATCCAGTTTTTCTTCTCAATGATTTCTTGCTCTTTGACTATTTGAACTACAACTCCCAGAAGGTCTCGCGCTTCCCCAGCCTCTCCCCACACTGTTTCAGTTTAGCCTCCCAAAGCTTTCTGGGAAAGGTGGGCTGATACCCAACTACGAATCCCAGCAAGCAGTGCGCGACGCAAGGGGGCAAGAGGAGGAGCCTGCAGTCGTCCAGCCCCTCGGAGCCAGGTAGCTTCCTTGGCTGTAAGTTGAGGCGCGAGTTCTACTCCTTCCCGGCGCTGGAAGTCTTGTGCTATGCCTTCTAATTCTGTGCGTCCCGTCATTTCCGGGTTGGGGAATGGGTAGAGGGGAAGGGTACCTGGCCTTCCGACGGATCCCCAGTTAATGTCTTGTCTTCTTTCCCTGCCCCGAGTGCAGGCCTAGAGGTGACAAATTGGGTCCTGGGGCATGTTCTGTCCGTGCTTCCTGTTTCCCACACCTCCGGGTTTCGAAGTCTATAACCCTGGCCTGGCAGACAGGCGACCTGGGACCACTCATTTCTTTTTGAGAATAGGAAGAGCTAGGGCTTTCTTTTTTTTTTTTTTTTTTTTTTGTGGGTACCGGGGGGTCGACCTCAGGACCTCGCGCGCCAACAGGCACCCGTGCCGCTGAGCGATATCACCGGCCCCTTTTCCGTATGTGGGATCCGGGAGTCGAACTCGGGCCCTTGCGCTTGCAAGGCAGGCGCTTACGCCGCTGAGCCATCTCACCGGCCCAGAGCTAGGGCTTTCGAATAAGGGACATTCTATAAATGTTTACCAAGTCCCTAATAGGGGCCCTGTCCGGTCCCCTGCAGTGAACGAGCCAATCATGGAGCTATCCATCTACTGTGAATGAAAAGGGGGCGGGGCAGCGACGGGGGACTCCTGTGTTTCTACACACAACTAGTGCTTTAAAGAACAGAAGGGGCCGGTGAGATGGTGAGATGGCTCAGCGGCGTAAGCGCCTGCCTTGCAAGCGCGAGGGCCCGAGTTCGACTCCCGGATCCCACATACGAAAAAGGGGCTGGTGATATCGCTCAGCGGCACGGGTGCCTGTTGGCGCGCGAGGTCCTGAGGTCGACCCCCCCCCCCCGGTACCCACAAAAAAAAAAAAAAAACAGAAGTCTAGCCGGGTGTGATGATCCACACCTGTAATCCCAGCACTCAGGAGGCTGAGGCAGGAAACCGTGAGTTCGAGGCCAGCCTAGGTAGGCTGCATAGTGAGTTCAAGGCCAGTCTGCTTGGAAAAGATGGGGCTATTTTTTTGTTTTTTGAGACAGGGTCTCACTATGTAGTTCAGACTGACCTTGAACTCACTATGTAGCCCAAGCTGGCCTGGAACTCACGGCGATTGTCCTGCCTCAGCCTCCCAAGAGCTGGGATTACAGCCACCACACCTGGCTGGTGGTGCTGTTTTAGCCTGGGTGGCTGCTCTGAGGGTAACACTTGGCTAAACACCTGAGTGATCATAGTCGCTGGTCAAACAGGAAATTATTGGTGCAAAGGTCCTGAGGTGGCTGCATTCCTGGGATGTTTCAGGGAAAGTAGAATGGTCTGTGAAGAGGTGGGCTTGGATCAGCTCCAGTCTGGCCTTATAACCCATGGTAAGGAGTCTTTTCTTTTCTTTTCTTTTCCTTTTCTTTTCTTTTCTTTTCTTTTCTTTTCTTTTCTTTTCTTTTCTTTTCTTTTTCTTCATAATTATCCTAGGAAGCTACTGAAGGGTTTTGAGCAGGGATGTGACAAGATGTAATGTACATTTTAATGTCATCGTTTTGGCTGATCTCTGGAGAATGGACTGAAGAGAGGGAAGTTATTGAGGTGGATCAGTTTAAAGAAGACGGTGATTTAGATTAGGGTGTGGATTAGAGTAATGATCAGGTTTGAGATGTATTTTGGGAGGTAGGGCAGGCAGAATAAGTTGGCAGATGTGTGCAGGGTGTATAACAAAGAGGAATCAAGAACATTTTAAAACTTGACCTCAACAGCAAAATCAACAGGAATGATCTTAGTTCTGTTTTGGCCACGTTCGGTTTGAGCTGAAGTGGAGAAGTCCAAGGCAAATGGGAACATGGCTTTGGAGTTTAGAAAGAGAGGTCTGAAAGTAAGAGAGTCATCAGGGCAGGGATGACATTCAAGACCAGGTACTGGACTCCAGGCCCAGCTCTACCTCTGACTCTGTGGCCTTGCTTAGGTCCAGACCCTCTGGGTCCTATTTTTATTCAACTGTAAAGAGCAACAGTAATACCTAGTTAAGGGACTAGAAAGAAAAGTGAAATGTTCTAATTCCAGGATGTGTTATGCTTTCTGTGGTTATTTACTACTTGCAAAGCATGCTGGCAACTCTTTGGGGCAGGAAGTTGTGAGCCTGCATGGAACTTGCAACCATCTAATCTGGCTGGTGGGAAGTTCAGGAGAGAGAATCATTTTAGGTAAGATGAATAGGAAAGACCACAAAGAGTTAAAGGTGTGGCTTATTTTATTTGTATTTATATTTTGTTTTGTTTTTGGGACGGGGCCTTGCTATATAGTCCAGGCTGGCTTTGATGAACTCGCTATGTAGCCCATGTTGGCCTCATACTCTCAGCAATCCTCTTGCCTCAGCCTCCCAAGTGCTGAGATTACAGGCATGTGCCACCACAGCTAGCCCTATTTTTTTTTTTTTTTTTTTTTTTTTTTTTTTTACAATTCAACCTTTAACAACAGGGGTGTAACCAGTCCATGTAAAAGGAGTTCAAAGGAAGCTCTTTGATCTTTTTTTTGTGTGTGTGTGTAGGTACCGGGGGTCGACCTCAGGACCTCGCATGCCAGCAGGCGCCCATGCCGCTGATTGATATTGATATATTTTTCGTATATGGGTTCCGGGAGTCGAACTTGGGCCCTCGCACTTGCCAGGCAGGTGCTTACCCCGCTGAGCCATCTCACCGGCCCAGCTCTTTGATCTTTTTTTTTTTTTTTTTTTTTTTTTTGTGGGTACCAGGGGGTCGACCTCAGGACCTCGTGTGCCAGCAGGCGCCCGTGCCACTGAGCGATATCACCGGCCCCTTTTTCGTATGTGGGATCCGGGAGTTGAACTCGGGCCCTCGCGCTTACCAGGCAGGCGCTTAAGCCGCTGAGCCATCTCACCGGCCCCCAGCTCTTTGATCTTTGCAGTTGCCTGAAATTTTGTTTCAGTGAACCCGGCATAGGTGTAAAATCAAAGATGTGCACTTGGATTCTGTAGTATTCTGGCCTCAGGCAAGTTTCCCAACATACTTTGTAAGGTTTTTTCCTTGTACCCTTTCCATCAAAAGACTCTTGATGCCAGGTGTGGTGGCACATGTCTGCAAACAAAATAGCTACCCCTGCTTTTTTCTGGGTTCCTGTTGCATGGAGTATTGTTTTCCATCCTTTGACTTTCAGTCCATGAATTTCTTTTTGAGTTAAATGTGTTTCTTTTGTACAGCATATTGTTGGATCTTGTTTCTTGATCCATTCTGCTAGTCTGTTTCTTTTGATTGTTGAATTGAGGGCATTTACATTGATGTTTATAACTGATATGTATTGGCTTATCTTTGTCATGATATTTTCCTGCTGTTGGTTCCAGGCTTTTCCTCTCTGTTTAATTGCCTGCCCTGCCTGGTGGTTTCTTTCCATTGTTGTTCTTGGAACTGTGGTCATTCTTATTTCTGTCTAGAATATCTTTCAGTTCTCTTTGTAAGGTTGGTTTGGTGGTCATGTATTTCTTCATTTGTTCTTTGTCATAGAAGTAGCTTATTTCTCCATTAATTTTGAAAGATAGTTTTGCAGGGTTCCTCAATCTGGGTTGGAAGTAGTTTCATTTTGGTCATGGCTGTTTGGAGTTCTGTATGCTTCATTTATTTGTATGTCAAATTCTTTATCCACGCTTGGGAAGTTTTCTGCTATTATTTCTGTGAAGAGTTTTTTTATGCCATTTGTGCTGTCTCCAGCTTTCTCATTGACCCCAATCAATCTTATGTTATTCTTCTTTGTGTCATGTTGTAGCTGTTGAATTGATTTTTCATGGTCTCTGGCTATTTTTAAGATATCTTTCTTTTCATGATCACTATGTGCAATTCTGTCTTCAAGATCTAAATTCTATCCTCTCCTTCGTTCGATCTGTTGCATATACTTTATTTTATTTTATTTTATTTATTTATTTTTTTAAAAGACAACAAGTAAACATTCTCATGTATTAACAAAATCAAGAATTAGAGAATGTACAAATACCTTTTGGAGAAAAACATTACTCAGTATAGGATTAAGCCATGTAAAAGCTAGGTAAAAACAGAAGACTAAGGAATGGAATAGTCACAGTGAAATTGCATTTTCATACTAGGGAGACAATACGATGTTTACAAATGTGCGTCCAGTTTATTTCACTTGTGAGTATTTTCTCGAGTTGCATCCATTTACCTATAAAAGTTTCTAGTTTATCTTTCTTTATGTCTGTGTAGTATTCCATTGTATAAAAATACCACATCTTTTTTATCCATTCCTCGGTTGATGGGCATTTGGATTGTTTCCACGATCTAGCTATTATAAATTGTGTTGCTATAAATATGGGTGCACATATATCGCTGTGGTACAATGTTTTTAATTCTTCTGAGAAGATACCCAGAAGGGGAATAGCTGGGTCAAATGGGACCTCCAATCCTAGTGTTTTGTTTTGTTTTTTGGTGGGTACCGGGGGTCGAACTCAGGAGCTCGCGTGCCAGCAGGCACCTGTGCCGCTGAGTGATATCACCGGCCCTTTTCTCATATGTGGGTACCGGGAGTCGAACTCAGGACCTCGCACTTGCCAGGCAGGCGCTTATGCTGCTGAGCTATCTCACCAGCCCTCCAATCCTAGTTTTTTGAAAAATCTCCACACTGATTTCCACAGTGGCTATCTATACCAGTCGACACTCCCACCAACAGTGGAGAAGGGTTCCTTTTTCCCCACAGCCCCTCCAGCATTTATTAGTTGACTTCTTGATAATAGCCATTCTTTCTAGGGTGAGATGGAATCTCAGTGTTGTTTTAATTTGCATCTCTCGAATGACTAGTGATGTTGAACATTTTTTCATATATTTATTTGCCATTTGTATTTCTTCATCTGAGAAGTGTGTATTCATCTCAGATGCCCATTTTTGGAGTGGGTCTTTAAATTTGGGAGGTCTGATTTTTTTGAGTTCTTTGTATGTTCTCAATAGTAATCCTTTGTCTGAGGAATAGCTGGCAAACATTTTTTCCCACGTTGTGGGTTGTCTCTTCACTCTGTTGGTGGTTTCTCTTGCTGTGCAAAAGCTTTTTAATAAGATGAGATCCCAGTTGTTGATTCTTTGTGAGGCTTCCTGTGCCCTTGGGGTTTTATTCATAAAGTCTTTGCCTACACCAATGTCTTCAAGAGTTTTACCTATTCTATTTTCCAGAAGATTTAATGTTTCTGTTTTATTTTTTTTATTTTTATTTTTTTTTGTGGGTACCGGGGGGTCAACCTCAGGACCTCTGCTGCTGACCGTGCTGCTGAGCGATATCACCAGCCCCTTTTTCGTATGTGGGATCCGGGAGTCGAACTCGGGCCCTCGCGCTTGCAAGGCAGGCGCTAACACCGCTGAGCCATCTCACCGGCCCAATGTTTCTGTTTTAATATTTAGATCTTTGATCCATTTTGAATTTAGTTTAGTGCACGGTGAAAGATATGGGTCTAATTTTAATCTTTGGCATGTGTAGAGCCAATTTTTCCAGCACCATTTATTAAAGAGGCTATCTTTCTTCCAGTGAATGTGTCTGGAGTTGTTTCTGCATCTTCTAATCTGTTCCATTGATCTTCGGGTCTGTTTTTTTGCCAATACCACACTGTTTATATCACAGTAGCTTTATAGTATAATTTCAAATCAGGGATTGTGATGCCCCCTGCCTTGTGTTTGTTGCCCAGAATTGCCTTTGCTATTCTAGGTCTCTTCTGGTTCCAGATGAATTTTAGGATTGTTTTCTCTAATTCTGTGAGATATGTTGTTGGAATTTTGATCGGAATTGCATTAAATCTGTATAACAATTTTGGAAGTATGGCCATTTTCACTATGTTGGTTCCTCCGACCCAAGAGCAAGGGATATCTTTCCATTTTCTGATATCCTCTTCAATCTCTTTTTTCAGAGTACTGTAGTTTTCAGTGTAGAGGTCTTTTACCTCCTTTGTGAGATTGATTCCTAGGTATTTCATTTTTTTGGATGTTATTGTGAAAGGTGTTGTTTCCCTAATTTCTCTCTCAGTGAGTTTGTTATTCATGTACAGGAAGGCTATTGATTTTTGAGTATTGACTTTGTATCCAGCTACACTATTTTTTATCTTTTAAATTAAAATTCTCATTTTGGAGTAACAATTTTTAAAACCTCTTTTTCTGCAGGCTATCAATTTCAACTGGAAATAATTATTCTATACATGAATCTATGAAAGTAAGAAAAATGACCTTAACTTTCCTTTGATTAATGTTTGAACTCAAATTGAACAAACTGAATTCCTTTAAACACTTAGCCCTTTTTACAGCTTCATTACATTCTCTTAAATATTTTAACTCTATTTATAAATTTAATATATTTGATTGTCTTTGTACATACTCTAGATGCATAACCTAACAAACACAATTTCCCCAAGGATACTTAGTTACTTGGAAAATCTAATTAATTAAACTTCTACTGAATTTCAAGGTTTTATAAACAGTTCAGTACTTTTTATAGACTTAGTCAAATTCTCTTATGTCAGTGGCTCTTGACTAAGGAGTTTTAAAAAATGCAGGCTATGGGCCGGTGAGATAGCTCAGCGGCATAAGCACCTGCCTGGCAAGCACGAGGTCCTGAGTTCGACTACCGGTACCCACATACGAAAAAAGGGCCGGTGATATCGCTCAGCGGCACGGGCGCCTGCTGGTGTGCAAGGTCCTGAGTTCAACACCCAGTACCGGGGCTCCTGCTGGGGGTGTAGCTCAGTGGTAGAGCACTTGCTTAGATGCATAAAATCACAAACACACACACACACACACACAAACACACACACCCCCAGGCCCCAAGCCCCAGGCCCCAGGCTCCATCCTCCATCTTCCATCTCTGACTTGAAATCAGAATATTATGGAGGGTGGATTTTAAGGGTGGGACATCCTTTAGAAACAGTTATAGTTCCACAGGTGATTCTAATTCTAGTATATAGCAGTGTCATTATTAACCTCAATCTAAACTCATAAGTCTACTGTCAATTACGGAGATATTTTATCAATTACCTATTTTAATATCTTAAATCAGAGTCACAATACTTATGTGTCAGATATTCAGCATATCAAATTTTTTTAAAGGTTACACATACTTCAGATTCCAAGAACACACTGATTATGACTAAGGGTTTACTCTTCCCTCTCTGTTTCCAGTTCTTAACTTTCCTGGACTATAAGAAGACCCTTATACAGTAAGAAGACAATTTTATTGACTCTATAAATTGTGCGTTGCCTCAAGTTGGGGCTACATTTCAGTGAACTAAGGTTATTCATAATCGGGTCAGACTGATTTCTAACTGAGGCACTGTCGGGGCCTCCGATAAGGCGTGAATCCAGGCCTTTGTCTACTTGGAATTACTTTCTTCCAGCCAGCTGTCCCCAGCCAGGGCTGCCTTTGGGTCAGGGGGAAGCTCATTCCTGCAGGCTTTTGTTTTTTAGGGGGTACCTGTACTTCTAGAGGATGCTATAGATTTCTGGGACCCCTCCAGATCTGCTAAATCATAATTTCCAGGATTTGACCCAGGAGTTCCTACCTCCCCCCGGTACTGGGGATCCAGCCCAGGGCTCCAGGGCCTCACGCATGTGGAGCAAGTGCTTCACTGAGTTTCACCCCTAGCCCCAGGAGACTTCGTTTTCAGTAAGGTTCCCACTTGGGAGCCATGGAAAATTTTGAGCATGGGTGTTTTTCAGGAGGGTTGAACTGATGCAGCCCAGGGTGGGGTGAACTGAGGAGGCTGTGTCCAGATGTAGACGGCAGTGACAGTGGGGACAGAGGCTTAAATGATATTTGGAGCTCAGACTAGGGACAGAGGAGTAAGTTTGGAATCTGGATATCTGGTTCAGGAGCCTCCTTCTGACTATTTTTATCTTTCCTATTTGGAAACTGGCCTCCTGGGACCCATAAGCATCTGATGAGAAACCATGTCTCTAGCCCGAGGTCCCTGGAGCCCAGATTCAGGCTCAGCCAACCTTCACTGGATCTCGGGGGTAGGCCAGACCTGCTTAAGATCAGGTTCTTCCCTATCAGTCTTCAGCCAGGAACCAAAGGAAATGTCTACCCAAAGCCAGTTCACCCAGATGAACTGAGTCCCTGGAACCATCCAGGGCGGGCAGCCTTCTGAAGGAGAAACAGTAGGGTTTATCCTTGCCTGACAAATCTCCCACTTTTTTTCCCGAAGATTTAAAAACCATCCATATTAAATGTAGAACTTCTTAGAAAAATGGAGAAACACAAAATGCACACATGATCTTATTACCCAGATATAACCACAGTAAATATTTTGTGTCCCACTCTATGTGTGTGTATGTGTATAGGGGGAGAGTTCTTTCTCCTTTAAAAAAAGTGGTATCGTATTGTACATACTGATGTGATAATGAACCATTTTTCATTTAGCAATATCGAGTAAACATTTGTCCAAGTGAGAGAATAGTTTCCTTCATTAGATTTTTTTAAAAATTCTGGAGACAACACGGGGTGTGGTGGCTCATGCCTGTAATCCCAGCCCTTGAGACAGGAGGATTGCCTCAAGGCCAGCGTGGGCTACATAGTGAGTTCAAGACCAGTCTGCACTACCTAGTGAGACCCTGTCTCAAAAAACCAAAATAAGGAGAACCTGACTAAAAAAACAAAACAAAACAAATAAATAAATAAATAAAAATATAAAATTCCTGAGACAGTCTCACTGTATTGCCCAGGCTGTCCTCAAACTCCTGGATTGAAGTGATCCTCCTGCCTCATCCTCCCAAGTGCCTGGGACTACAAGTAACCCCTTCACCTTGATTTTGAACAGGTATGTGATTGAACCAGTGTGGCTCACACTCTGCTCTTGCTCCTTGCCAAGTGTGGACCGTCTGTGGCAGTAGTGTTTCTGAGGGCAAGATGAGGACAACAGAGCTGACCTCACAGGCTTTGTGCATCATGGCATTGAACCCCCATCCCCAGGGGGGACTCTCCGCAGTGTGTGTGGTGTGTAGCAAGCAGTGGGTACATATCAACTCTTCCTACTGTTAGATTTTGGTCTTACATTTAGATTTTGGTCTTAGGGCAAGCTACCCTGCAGTAACCATTGGGGTACAGGTTGAAAATTCTTTTTTTTTTTTTTGGTTTTTTGAGACAGGGTCTCACTATGAGGCTGGGCTCAAACTTGCCGCAATCCTGCTGCCTCAGCCTCCTGAGTGCTGGATTACAGGCGTGCACCACCATGTCTGGCTCCAGGTGCTTATCCAAATGCTTGAGACCAGAAGTGTTTCAAGTTTCAGAGGGTTTTAGATTTTAGATTATTTGCATAGACTTTACCAGTTGACCATCCTACTCAGAAAAATTGAAATCTGAAGTGCTCAGAAATATGAAACTTTTTGAATGTTTTGTCAGTGCTTAAAGTTTCAGGTTTCAGCACATTTTTCTTTCAAAACATTTTATGTATATATATATATACATATATATTTTTTCAATATTAATATTTTAAATGTTATATATTTAATTTTTTTTTTTTTGGTGGTACTTGGGATTGAACCCAGGGCCTTCACATGGAGCAACATCCCAGCCATTTTTTATTTTGAGACAGAGTTTCACTAAGTTGCTAAATTCTGCAGGCTGCATTTGAACTTATGACCTTCCTGCCTCAGCCTCCCAGAATGCTGGGATTATAGGCATGTGCCACTATGCCTGACTAGATTTCAGATTTTTGCATTAGAAATGTTCCATTTTTAACTAAATCTCTGTGGTCATCTCAGATCATTTCTTTGGGGGAATTCCTGTTGGGTGCAGTTGCCCCTCCTTGGTGTCACTGGGCAGAAGGCTTTTTATCTAATGCTGTTACTAGGGCTGTGTCTGTCAGCTGTGCCCCAGCATGTACTCAGTGTTCCTTCTTGTGAGAGGAGGGACTCTGCAGTGAGACTGAAGCCCTGTGTGGCAGAGAGGAAGTGGTGTTTGGCTGTAACATAATATGGCAGTAAATGTTTGGCTGATGAATGAGTGAAAAGGGACCAGTGGAGCCTTAGGGTTGTGCATATGTGAGTGGGAGGAGGGGCCTTAACTCCAGAGTGTTTAAGGACATGGGTTTCTTTGTACCTGTGGCCATCACAGATTGTCAGGTTTTAATTCACTCATTCCACTGTACTAGTTATCTATTGTTGCATAACAGATTATCCCAAAACTTAGTGACATCAGACAACAAACACTGATTATCTCCTGCCGTTTCTGAGGGTCAGGTATTTGGCAGTGGCATAGCTGCGTGATTCTGGCTCAGAGTCCCTTAGGAGGTTGCAGTTAAACTGTCAGTCAGAGGACAGTCATCTGAAGGCTGCACTGGGGCTGGAAGGGTTGCTTCCGGGAATGCTTGTTCACATGGCTGTTGGCAGGAGGTTTCTTTCTGGCCACATGAACTTCACTGAGTGGCAGCTGGCTTCCTCCAGTCCAAGGGATCAGAGAAAGAGACACTATGATGGAAGCTGCAGCATCTTTTATAACCTGCCCTTGGAAGTGACATGTCCTCACCTCTGCTCTGCTCTCTTGGTCACACAGACCAACCCCGACATAGCTTTCCAGGGTACTACACAAGGTGGGAAATCCTGGCTGCCACCTCCACCAATGTGCATTGAGGATTAATGGAGTGCCAGGCACTGTGCTAAGCACTCAGCTTGTAGACTGAGTCCTCATAGTCAACTTGTGAAGTAGCATTATTACTTCCGTCTTCCAGATGAAGTGCGGTGTCAGTAGTTTACTCAGAGTTACGTGGCCTGAGAGTGGCATGGATGGGACTCTGACCTAACTTGAATGATAGAATATAGATGCTCCTCGATTTAATGGTGGGGTTACATCTGATAAACCCATTGTAAGTTGTAAATAAAAAATGGATTTAAGATGCTGGGCATGGTGGCAAAAGCTGTAATCCAGCACTCTGGGAGGCTAAGGCAGGAGGATCTCAAGTTTGAGCCCAACCCAGGCAACTTAGTGATTTAACAAGTGATTTAACAAAATAAAAAATAAAAAAAGGGCTGAGGGCCAGGCGTGGTGGCGTACACCTATAATCCCAGGACTCGGGAGGCTGAGGCAGGAGGATTGATGAGAGTTTGAGGTCAGCCTGGACTACATAGTGAGCTGAAGGCCAGCCTGAACCACATAGCAAGACCTTGTCTCAAAAAAACAAAACAGGGCCAGTGAGGTAGCTCAGCAGCATAAGCGCCTGCCTGGCAAGTACGAGGTCCTGAGTTCAACTCCCGGTACCCACATACAAAGGAAAAAAGGGCCGGTGATATCACTCAGCGGCACAAGAGCCTGCTGGCAAGCGCGAGGTCCTGAGTTCAACCCCCAGTACCCACATTAAAAAAAAAAGGCTGGGGATGTAGCTCATCACAGAGGCCCTAGGTTCAATCCCCAGCACTGGAAAAAAAAAAAAAAAAAAAAAAAGGATGGGGTGCTTTTAATACACCTAATCTACTAAACATCTCAGTTTAGCAACATAGTACACTGTGGAGTATTGGTTGTTTCCCCTTGTGATCTTAGGCAGGATTTCCTTGTGATCTCAGCAGGAACTGTGATTCACTGCTGCTGCCCAACATCATAATAAATATCACTAGGTGGAGAAAAGATCAAAACTGAAGGTAGAGTTTCTACTGAAAGTACAGTAAGTATACTGCTTTTGAACTTTGTAAAGTTGAAAAGTCACAAGTCGAACCATCACAAGTTGAAGACTATCTGTGTGCAAGGGAAAATAATTTGCAAGGATTGGCTGTAGTCTGTGACTTTGGGCAGTCTCTTGCCCTCTCTGTTCTTCAATCCTTAATCTGCCACCCTAGAGTAGCATACTCTGAGGACTTAGGGCCTGCTTGGATTTTGGCCCTGTCCAGACCTGCCAAGTTAGAAATTGCCTTGGTTAGGATCCCTGCCACCTTAGACTTTTGGGAATGGGGTGCTACACCTGGCCCCAAGGAATACAAGAAACAAACATGAACAAAGCAAGAGTGAGATGTGATTACAGCTAAAAACACTGGGGCATCTGAAGGGTGCCCCTAACATGTGGGGGTCCTGTCAGGGGAGACACCTACATTTCCTGGCATTTCTGTTGGAGCAGGATCCTAGGAGGGCAAGCCATGGGCCACTGCCATAGGGCAGTTCTGATGCCATCGACTCCAGATGGCAGACATATGTGGCCCTGGGACATTGCCGTGTTCCTAGTGGGTGTGTAGTAATGCTGTCCTCTGGCTGTGGTTTACTGTTTACTTAGACTGGTGGTTCCATAATTAGAAGAAATGACAGGTGAGCTTGAGGGCAGCATGTGGTGAGCACAAGTCCTGGATAATTACAGTGTGCATCCCAGACCCTGGCCAAGGCTGGGCTGTTGGCTTATTTTAGCCCTGCACCAAAGCCAGCTCAGTTCTCCAAGATACACACAATGAAAGGAATTAAGAGACTGATGAAGTACAAATGTCCGCCTGCGGCAGCCTCAGAGCAGGACGGCGGCCCGGGGAGTGAATGGGCTCTGGGGGTCAGCCAGACCCGAGTGTGAACATGGGCTCTGGGGGGCCTCGGCTGGGGGGCCTCAGCCATGTGGCTGCATTGCTGTCCCACTGGCGGCATTCAGGAAGGTTGTTATTATTGTAAGTGTCATTGTTATTGACACTAACAATAATCGCTGCTGTTATTGTTGGTGTCTCCCTAGCCAATGGGCTATAAGCAAATTAGGAGTATTTCTATTTGCTCATCTGCAGAATAGACCCCTTGATATCTTCTCAGTAGATCTCCCTGACTATTAAATAGAAGAGTGAAAGCTAAGTACTCAGCACTGAGGAATCAAATGTAAAGCTATTTCCCCCTCATACCACCCTTTCTTTCTTTCTTTTTTTAAACAGTGCTAGGGATTGAACCCAGGCCTTCACTGAGCTACATCCCCATCCCTTTTTAAAATTTTTTTAGTTTGAGGAAGGGTCTTGCTCAGCCCAGGCTGGGTTCAAACTTGCTATCCTCCTGCCTCAGCTTCCCAGAGTGCTGGGATTACAGGCATTTTCCATCATGCTCAGCACCCAGTCTCTTTTCTGTTTTTTCTTTGGGTACTGGGAATCGAACTCACAACCTCACACTTGCCAGGCAGGTGCTGTGCTGCTGAGCCATATCCTCGGCCCCATCTTTTCTTTCTTTTTCTTTCTTTTTTTTTTTTTTTTTGTGGGTACCGGGGGTCGAACTCAGGACCTCGCGCGCCAGCAGGCGCCTGTGCAGCTGAGCGATATCACCGGCCCTTTTCTCGTATGTGGGATCCGGGAGTCGAACTCGGGCCCTCGCCCTTGCCAGGCAGGCACTTATGCCGCTGAGCCATCTCACTGGCCCTTTTCTTCCTTTTTCTACCCCTCAGTGTCTCAACTAGTTGATCATTATTTCTTTGACCCCAGAGAACTGAAGTCAGGTGCCAAAAGACAGCCAACTGAGGATTAAGTCAGTAGAATCCATCTCCATGGTTAGCTGCACAGCTGGGGAGGCTGAGGTTCTGCTGGAGATGGATGTCCTGTGGGGAGGGGATGGCAGTGAGAGACCTATAGTTAGGGCTTTTCTTGTCTCTCTCCTGTGTGCTCCTCAGTTTTGTACCTGGACTGTGGGCAAGAGAGCCTGGGAGGTGCTGGCATTATACAGAGAGTAGATGGCCTTGGCTTTAGTAGGCAGCTCGCTCGCTCATCCACAAGCCATAGTGGCCACTAGAGCAGCCAGCCCCTGTTCCGGGTGCTGGGGAGCAGCAGCTGGACAGACTTTAGAAGTGTCTGCCATGGAGGAGCCTGTGTTGTAGTGGGGGGCAGCAGGTCCTCCAAACAGGAAGTCTGCATGTGAGGAGGTGAGACATGCTATGGAAAATAGCTGGGTGTAAGAGAGGCAGAGGTGCCTGTGGCATTGACTTTGACCACAATTTTAAACCAAGTGGTCAGGGTGTGCTCACCAAGGATGAAGGAGTAAGTGCCTGGTGGTAACAGTAACAACTGTAATGCCCCATTCTTTGAGCACTAACTATATACTAGGCACCCTAGTATACTATAGTCAGCCCTCTGTAAGTTCCATATCTGTGGATTCAGCCAAACTCAGATAAAAAAAATGTCCAGGAAAAAAAAAGTACTGAACATGTACATATTTTTTGTTGTCATTATTCCCTAAACAATACAGTATAACAACTTCCCATAGCATTTACAATGTATTAGGTATTATAAACAAAATTAGGTATTATAAACAATCTAGACATGATTTAAACTATATGAGAGGATGTGTGCAGGTTATATGCAAATACTCTGCCATTGTATATAAAGGACTTGAGCTTTGGGGAATTTTAGTATCTATAGGGGTCCTGGAGCCAATTGCTCATGGACACCAAGGGATGGCTCTACTCCCTCAGTAAATCATCAGCAGCTGTAGGATTCTTGTTTTGTGTTTTTTTTTTAATGTGGGTACCAGGAGTTGAACTCAGGACCTCGCGATTGCCAGCAGGCACTTGTGCTGCTGAGCGATATCACCGGCCCCTTTTTTCCTTTATGTGGGTACTGGGAGTCGAACTCAGGACCTCGCGCTTGCCAGGCAGGCGCTTATGCCGCTGAGCCATATCACCGGCCCAGGATTCTTGTTTTATAGCTAAGGACAGACTTGGGGACTTAAAATAACTTTCTGAGGTCACCCAGGTATAAGTGACAAGGCCTGAATTTGAATCCAGACCTGTGTGACCCCAGAGGCTTGTCCCACTAGCTTGCTGTGTGCCCCTTAGCCATGAGGATTTGGCCCTGGCACCTGGCAGAGCTCCAGGGAGCCAGCAGATGCTGTTGAAGCCATGGACCCTGTTCCTCGGAGTGGGTTCATGGCACTGTGTTCCTAGCAGAGGAGTGGGGCTGGATCATTCTGTGTTCAGGACAGGGCCTCACTCATACACTGCCAAATGTGCCAGAGAACGAGCATGAATCACAGCAGAGAAGGCCAGCTTAGTCAGCACCCCTTGCTGGTGTCTGGGCCCTATCTAGACACGCTTCATACTTCACACTCCACTCTACCTACCTGGGTGGGTAGAAGGCACCATCCTGGGCATCTTGTCGTACGACCACTGGATATTAGAACTGCAGAGGCCCTTAGAGATCACCAGGTCCTGAACCTCCCCCTGACCCCCACATAAGTCAGGGTGGTTGAGTGTGGGTTTAGGTTGTGCCTCGTTCAAAGACACCTGGCTGAGGAGCTGAAATCTAGCCAACTTTCCGCCTGCCAAGATGTGTGTCTGCAAAACGCTGTATCTGTCCAGAGAGTTCTGCAGGCTGCACTGTCTCCTAATGTGTGCTCAGGCCCTGGTGTGGCAGGCAGTTGGGTCAGGAGCCCTAGAAGTTCACATCTGGGAAGGTCACCTTCCCAAAGGCCAGCTCCTGCCCCGCATGGGGCTTTGGGCACCTGCCTGTGGAGGCAGGCCTGTGAAGTAGCCCCTGACACCATCCCCTGGGCTCTGCAGAGCTATTGTGCAGGGCGGAGCTCTAGGCCCACCATGGGGGCTGAGGCTTCAGTCTCACCTCTGCCTTTTGTGCTGTGGACTTGGGGCAGCTCACTTCCCCTCTCCTGGCCTCACTTTCTTTTTTTTTTTTTTTGTGGGTACCGGGGGTTCGACCTCAGGACCTCGAGCGCCAGCAGGAGCCCGTGCCGCTGAGCGATATCACCGGCCCCATTTCCGTATGTGGGTTTCGGGAGTCGAACTTGGGCCCTCGCGCTTGCCGGGCAGGCGCTTAAGCCGCTGAGCCATCTCACCGGCCCTGGCCTCACTTTCTTGATCTTTAATGTGGACCAGCTGATCCTAGCAGTCACTTGAGCACTGACAGCCTGTTTCTTGCCTGAGTCTTTGTTTTCCAGAGGCTGATAATAATGATGGTGAAGAGGCCCAGTGTTTCTTGAGGGCCTCCTAGGGGCCTGGCTGTGTGCAAAGTGTGTACATCGATGATCTGACTCCCACAGCAACTCCCTGAGGGGTACACTGATACTATCCCAGATTTTATAGCAGGAAACAGGCCAGAAGTTATTAATGGCCAAGATCATTGACTTAAAAGCAGTAGCACTTGGATTTAAACCCTGACATTGACTCCTGAGTTCAACTCTTTTGTTTTGTTTTGGTTTTTTTTTTTTTTTTTTTTTTTTTTTTTTGAGACAGGGTCTCACTTTGTAGTACAGGCTGGCCTTGAACTCACAGCAATCTTCCTGCTTCAGCCTCCCGAGGGCTGGGATTACAGGAGTGTGCCACCACACCTGGCTCCTGAGTTCAACTTTTGACCCCTTTTTCCCCAGACATGCAGACTAGGTAGTTGCAGTGCATGGTGCTCAGTTCTATCCCCAGAAGTAGTGGGTGGGTAGAAGGCACCATCTTTGCATCTTCTCATATGACCACTGGATATTAGAACTGCAGAGGCCCTTAGAGATCACCTGATCCAGCCACCCTCCTGCTGCTTCACACATAGGGAAACAAGCTCAGAAAGGGTGACAGCCGCAGCCTTACCTGGCAGAGGTAAAGTTATGCCACTAGAAAGCAGCCAAGATGGGCTTAAAATGCAAGCAGCAAGACCCACACTTCTGATCATGCAACCAAAATCTCTAGAACATGGGGTCCTATAGACCTCTCCAGGATGACCAAACATTTCCCAGGGGCTAGATGAGGGATGGGCAGAAGAGGTGTGCGTGGGCAGCTGTGGCCCTTGGCAGAGGCTGACAAGGTGAAGACATAAATGGAAACATTGACTGGTTTGCCCCCACATGGATGTGTATGTGCAAGAGGAGAACACACATACACACGTGGCCCAGCACTAAGGGGCTCATCGTTTAGTTGATAGTGTGGCTGAGCAGGCAGGCAGAGGGACGTGTGACCTCAATTTTCTGGTGGGTTGGTGTTTCGGACAGTTTGTATAGAGGTATGAACAGGTTTTCCTACCCTGAGACCTGTTCCGCCCTCCCCTCACATGTGACCTGGGGGACCTCACAGCACTGCTGTGAGCCTCAGTTTCCTCATTCATAAGTGGGATTGTAATACATACCTCTTGGGGTTCAAAGGGACCAGCATGGTTCCAGGATGTGATAAGTAATAAAGGATAGCTGCCATGTGTGATTTGTTGGAGGATTCTTCGGTGGGAGATTAGCAGTGTGGGCCTTGCTGCCTGGATTCTAAGCCTAGCTTGGTGGTCTTCTAGTGGCATAACCTTGACCAAGTCACTTCTTGGAGCCTCAGTGCCCTCATCTGAAAAGGCATCATAGGCCCTACCCCACAGGTTGTCCTGAGGATTACATGAAACGATGCATATAAAGCTCAATCTAGTGCTGCTGCATAGTAGGTGCTCAATAAACCATTATCTCTAATAATGGCTAATTGAGCATTTGTATGATGCCAGGCATAATTTATTAGTGGCCAAAACACTGTTTTGTGATACCAGGGCTTGAACCCAGGGAGTGTTGAGCTACATCCTCAGCCCATTTTTCTCTTATTTTTTATGTTGAGATAGGTTCTCACTAAGTTGCCCAGGCTAGCCTTGAACTTTTGACCCTTCTGCCTCAGCCCCCAAATTGCAGATTCCAGGCATGTGCTACCACCCCCAACAATTTTCATTATTATCAGCTGCTGGGGATCAAACCGAGGGTTTTATGCGTGCTAGACAAGTTCTATACCACTGAGCTACACTCCCAACCTTAATAATCTGTCTGTATTAGCAAACTTCTTTGTACCACACCCCCCCAAAATTAGCTAATCATTCACAACCACTGTCTCATATTCCCACAGTGAAATAGAGGCCTAGGGAGCTGGGCATGGTAGCACACGCCTGTGATCCTAGCACTCAAGAGGCTGAGGCAGGAGGATTGCTGTGAGTTTAAGGCCAGCCTGGGCTACACAGAGACCCTGTCTCAAAAAACTAAAAAAATAAAATAAAATAAAAATTTTAAATAGGCCTAGAACAAGGCAGTGACTTGTCCAAGGTCACACAGCAAGCTTCTCAGTTCCCTGTATGGTTCAGTACAGCTTAGCCTGCTGCAGAGCCACTGTTCTGTGACAGCCTCCACAGGGACACCCTCCTCCACCCCTCCTTTCCCCATTACTCTCCAGAGCCAGCAGCTCCTTGGAGCTTCAAGCTTTGTGAATGGCTTGGTTAAGCACTCAGCCGTTAAACGTTCATCTCTTACAATTTCAATCCAATTCCTATAAGTTTATTGGCAAGATGGGGTATATTAGAGCTGCCAAATTTAATATATCAAGTCCACATGTCTGAGATGCCGTTTCTCAGCAGTAATGGGGGAAGAGAGGTTTTATACGTTTTCATTTGGAATGACTGGCTGTTCCTGATCCCATTACAGCCCCTGACTTAATGACTGCCGTCTCTGTCTGCCGCAGGAGTGACTTTCTCCATCAACCTGCTTGGCTGCCTAGACTATCCAGGATGCTTGTTTGTGTCTGCATTTCCTCCCAGTCTCTCCCTCCCAAGATGCATTCTCCCATCCGTCTGCTTGGTGAATCAGGTCCCAGCTTCATCCTTATTTGCCAGGTCCTGGGAGTCTGTGCCTGTAAGGGAAGTCATTCCCTGTCCTCCTCTGGGCCTTAAGAGCCTTCTCTGTGAAGTAGAGACAAGACCACAAGGTAAAGGGCTGGGCTAGTCTCAGCCTTCACATGTCCCTGAGTGGACCCATTCCCCCTCTGATCATGTGGTACCAAACTGGAGGACCCAGGGGCCAGCTGTAAGAGATATAGAATAACTGCCCACCTTGGGCAGCAGACCTGAGACAGGAGTGGTGGCTGTGATCACCGTGGCTGAGGGGTCTAAAACGGTAATATTCTCATTTCCTTCCAAAACTGGCTGGGGACTTGTCACCCAAGAATTCAGTAATCTGTTTGGAAGCTGTTAGCACCTGCTGCCCAAGCTCTCAGCTTCCCTAAGCATTGAGCTGGCTGTGGAAGAGAAGACACCTGGCAGTGTGATTTTAGGGAAGCTGTGTTTACGTTCTGCTTGCCAGCTGTGTGACCTTAGACAAATCGCTTCCTTTCTCTGAACCCAGTGTCCCAAGGGAAAATGGGATTAATTCGTTTATTCCACAATGCTTGATTGCCTACTCTGTATCAAGTGCCATTTTAGGTGCTGGGCCTCTAGCCATAATCAAAGCAAAAGTATACCTGCCTTCATGGATTTATATTTTTGCTAGGGGAGATATGATAATACACATAACAAGTAATTTATTACTTCAGAGGAAAAATAAATCAAGGAGTAGGGAAAGCTAAGGGGAGGGTTCTGTGATTTTAAACACAGTAAAGTGGTCATGGTAGATTACTGAGAAAGTAGCATTTGAGCAAAGATTGAAGGACCGAGTGCAGGTGTGGCAGGTGCCTGGGAGAGAGCATCCAGGTCTAGGGGACAGCAGGTGCAAGCATCAGGAGGTGGCCATGTGCCTGGCATATGTGAGGAGCAGAGTGGCGGCAATGCGGCCTGCATGGAGAGAACCAGGAGTAAGGTCACAGGTCAGGATTGTGGAAGGGGAAGAGAGGCTGGCCAGAGGGTATAAAATGGTGGCCCTCCAGCCACTAACATGGACACATGTTAGAGTTACCTGGAAGCTTTAAAAAAATATCAAATCCTGGGCTTCACCCACTCAGGTTCTATTTTGTTTTGTTTTATTTGTTTGTTTTTGCAGTCCTGGGGATTGAACCTGGGTCCTTCACACTGAGCTACATCCCCAGCCCTTTAGTTTTTATTTTGAGACTAAATTTACTAAGTTCCCCATGCTAGGCTTGAACTTGTGATCCTCTTGCCTCAACTTCCTAGAGTGCTGGGATTACTGGTATGTGCCACCATGCCCAGCTGGAGGTTCTGTTTTTTGTTTTTTTGAGACAGGGTCTCGCCATGTAGTTCAGGCTGGCCTCGAACTCACTGTGCAGCCCAGTCTGGCCTTGAACTTGTGGCAATCCTCCTGCCTTAGCCTCCCAAGTGCTAGAATTACAGCCATGCTTACAGCTTTTTCTCTGATGGTCTGACCAAGTGCTCATGGTTCCCCAGGCAGCTGCAGCACCTGGTACAGGTGGGCATGGGGAAGCGATACTTCTGTGACTACTGCGACCGCTCCTTCCAGGATAACCTCCACAACCGAAAGAAGCACCTGAATGGGCTACAGCACCTCAAGGCCAAGAAGATGTGGTACGACATGTTCAGAGGTGAGTGCTCAGTAGTGGGATTCCTGGAGCCTGTGCTCTGATCTTTCTAATCATTAAACAAGGACCAACATGGTCGGCAACAGTCTGGGTCAGGGCTGTTTGAAGATCAAGAGAGGAAGGACCTAGGCACAATGGCGCATGCCTATGATCCCAGCACTTGGGAGACTGAGGCAGGAGGATTGCAAGTGCGAGGCAAGCCTGGGCTACAGAGTGAGCTTGAGGCCAGCCTGAGCTCCATAGTAAGACACTGTCTCAAGGAGAAGAAGGATGGAGGGGCAGGGCAGGAAGAGAGAAAAAATAGCGGCAGAGGTTGGGTCTCTAATTCCAGGGCTTGTGGAGCCCTCAGAGGGAACAGGTCAGAATGGGAGGTCCTCTCTCCAGTGTTCTTGACCAAGGGCTCAGTGCCGCATACGCTGTGGGCCACCCTCTGGATACTTTGGGCAGGAAGAGGCCTCTGAAGAGTGATCCTTCAGTCACCAGCTGATACAGGTCACTGGTCTATAACCACTGTTCTGGGTGAGGGTATGCAAAAAAGCAGGCATCCATAAGCAAAACACCGGGTCTGGGAGCAGAGGGGAGAGGGTGGATCTGGTGAGGGAGAGGGACAGGACCCAAAGCACTGAATAGATCCTTCAGGCCTATGAGGCCACAGCAAGGGGCTGCACTGTCCCCAGGGCAAAGGACAGCTAGCAGCCTTGGAAGGGTGTTGGGCAGAGGCCAATATGGCCTGTTGCATACTCACTAGCAAGGCCTCCCCTGCTGGATGAACAATGGAAGTAGCTACTGAATGACTGGCTGGAGGGAGGGCTGAATAGCCCAGCTGTGAAGGGAAGAAGGGGGAGAGGGAGGGCTCTTAGGGAAAGGCTTCTCAGAGCAGGTGCAGCTTGGGCAGTGAGCTGAGGTCTGAAGCATTCAGCACAGGGCCTGGCCCCCTGAGGGCGGGGTTGCGTATAGATGGGAGCTGTGCTGCTGCACAGCTGTCCTTAGACGTGCACACTGAGGCGTGGCCAGGGAGGGGCCAGAGCACCGCCAGGCAGGAGCCAGGCAGAAAGGGGAGAGAGCTTGGCAGTGTGGCAGGGGTAGCCTAGGAGCTCCTAGAATGAGCTGGGGCGGAGCAGTGCTGCACAGGTTGGGAGCAGGATTCTAGGACATGGCCCAGAGTCCCAAAGGAAAGAACTGAGTCCTAGCAGCCAATAAGAGAGGAGAAGGAAGGGAGAGGGTGTTCTCTGGTCTGAGACTCAGTGCTTACAAGGGAGTTGGCATTTAATGAGTATCTGTCACTTGCCGAGTGCTTGCCATTGTTTGTCATTTGTTTCTCTTAATGACTCTTTTTTTTGTACCGGGAATCGAACTCAGTACCTTGCACTTGCCAGGCAGGCGCTGTGCCGCTGAGCTATATCCCCGGCCCTCTGAATGCCTCTTGAACGTAGTGGTTCTCAACCCTGGCTGCAGGTTAGGCTCACCTGGAGACCTTTAAATAAAAACCATTAACCAGGTGCTGTGGTACACACTTGTAGTCCCGGCTACTTGGGAGGCTGAGGCACAGGATTACTCGAGCCCAGGAGTTCAAGACTAGCCTGGGGAACACAGCAAGACATTGTCCCAGAAAGGAAATAAAAATACTGACTCCTGTGACCCCCTCCTCAGAGATGGGTTGGGGTGGGTGGGGACTAGGTATGGTATTTTTAAAGCTCTCCCAGATATTCCTCATTTCAGATGAGGAAACTGAGGCTCAGGCTTGAAGTTGCTTAGCAGGCCAGGCATGCCTGTGGTTGGAAGGGACCAGGAATTGGGCAAACAGGGAAATCAGGAGCAGTGGGGCCTTCTAGGTGCCTGAGAGGCCTCTAACCCTGGCATCATGCAAAGGCTCCCTGTCCCCCAGATCCAATGGGGTCTGTGATCTGGCATCAGCCAGGCAAAGTACACCTTGGCCTTTGCTCCTAGTCCCAGAGTCTCAGGCAAAAACAGCTCGGTCCTGGCGTCCAGAGCTCATGGACAGGGGTCCTTCGGATCCTTACAGAAAAGATGAAAGGGCAGGTTCCATAAGCCCTTCCTCGGGCCTCCTGTATTGTTAGTGTCCTCTCACATCCCACCCACATTTAGTCCTTAGAACAGTTCTGCAGAGAATGCTGGTGGTCCAGGGGTCCCCACTGATAGGCAATGATTTTAAAATCCAGACCAGTGGACCCAGAGTTTCTAGCTACTGGTGGCCAAGCTGGCATATGTGCTCTTTCTACTTCAAGAGGCTTCCCCCAGGACCCCAGTTACCCTGTGGAACTGCACAGGCTCTGGGAAGCACTGTGCACCCCCGCCTGGGTGAGTACTCCTCTCCACACCAGCTCTGCTCCCAGCTTCATACCTTGGACAGGTCCCTGAGCCCTCAGCAGCTGATTATCCAAGGGCTTGGTCAGGACAGGCATGGACCGGGAACTTGGACGCCTGGGTGTCATTCCCAAGGTGTCACTCACTAGTGGTGTGATGCTAGTTTTGTCACATGTAAAACAGCCATAAGAAGTACCCACCTCCCAGGGTTGTGATAACAGTTTGGTCCTCCCATGATGACTGGCACTTGAGGGGTCACTAAATAGGAACAAAGCCTATGTGTCTTCAAAAGGATCGCCCTCAGGCCCTTTAGCTCATGGGCTCATTTATTCAGCCAGTGCCCACTGAATACTTAGCTTGGCCTTATCTCGCAGGTGGGCTGTGAAGATTCAAGCATGGATAGGACAGGGCCTTTCTCCTAAGTGACCTTATATCCCGTTAGGACACTGTGCTCTGGGCAGAGCCCCTGTCCTACCTATGATTCTGTGTTCTGGCCTCTCCCTCCTGGCCCTGGTCACACTGGTCACTGCATATTCTGTCATCTCTCCAGTCTTGCTCTTCCTGTTCTCTTCCCTACCCCAAGTCAGTAGCCCCCATCTCAGAACTCAGCTCAAGCAGCAAATTCTTGGGGCGCCCTCCCTATCTCCTGGCCAGGTCACACATTGGGCTACATGTTCAATGTTTATCCCATTCATATCCACGTGGATGAGTGTGGCTGTTGGACTGGAAGGAAGGACCAGCTCTGACTTGTTCTCCACTTAAATCCTCATCCTGGCACAGTGCCTGGCACATAGGACATGCTCAGTGAACATTTGGAGGATGAATGTCTAAATGACTGAGCAAACATGGGGTGCCAGGGCTGCTGTTAATTTTGGAAGATGAAGAACTGACAGGTCAGATCACAAGGAGCCTTGAACACCAAGCAAAGGAGCAGGGGCCTCTTAGGGCAGGGCCTGGGGCTTCTCAATCCGGAGTACGTGTCAGAGGCCCTGATGAACTTTTAACAATTCTGATGCTCTCCTGCTCCAAGTTAAAGCAGAATCTGAGAGGGATGAGTCCAGGGGGGTCCATGTACTTTATTGTTTATTTTTCATTAGTACAAGTTTGAACTACATAATAATTACATTTATCATGAGGCACTGGTACATATACATAACACCTATTAATTCTTTTTTGTTCCCTACCTCTCCCATCCCTCTCTGCTCCTTCCATCTCTTGGTCCTCTTCCCATTTACAAAAGCTCTGTTTCCATTTTTTTCTTTCAGTTCTCCATGTTTTTCCTTCCTTCCTTCCTTTATTTATTTTTTTGAGACAGGGTCTCGCTTTTTAGTTCAGTCTGGCCTTGAACTCACTATGTAGCCCAGGCTGGCCTTGAACTTGCAGTGATCCACCAGCCTCAGCCTCCTGAGTGCTGGGATTATAGGTGTGTGCCACCACACCTGGTTCCATGTCCTTTAATATGCAGTGATTCTGAAGTGTAGGAGTGTTGAGAACCACTGGCCAATGGCTGTGTGGCATGGACTTCTACACAGAGCCATCCAGCTAGGCTCCTCTGTCTCACCCCCTGCGCCAACCTCAGCGGTCCTAGCTTCAGGGGGTACTTGGAAAACATTCATATACCTTCCATGAGGCTGTTCTCCCAGGAATGGCAGCCAGGGCAGGTTGTGGTGTCTGTATTCCCAGTTAGGAAAGCCGAGTCTGTCAAGCCCTTTGCCGACAGATAGCCCTGCTCTACTCTGCTGACCCTACCTGTGACTCTGTCAGGCGCCCCTGGAGTGCATCCTTTGATAACCAACTTCCAACCCCAGCAAATTCCCAACTCCTCCAGCCACTGGTGCCCCGCAGGGAAGCATCCCCATGGGATGAGCCATTTATTCAACCACTGGGAAATCAGCCGCCACATGGAAAGCATAGGGGTTCTTAAGGTTCACACATCAGGTTTCAAGCCAGGGACCACCAGCTTCTTAAATGTGTTTCCTTGGGCAGGTCATTTCTCTGTGTGAACCTCAATTTCCCTTCTGCAGAATGGGGCACCAGCACTGTACAGTGGGCTTGGCAGCAGGAAATAAGAACTACTGCTATTTGTGGGCACCCACTTAGTCCTGAAGTCCTGACTGCTCCTTGTTGCCTGGGCAATAGGATGCCAAGGCTGCACCTGATCCCACAGGCTGATTCTATTGTCACTTTTGGGTGATTCTAAGGTTCCACCAGTGTTGGAAACCACAAGCCTCTTCTACCAAGTGCTCCCCATTCATAATTTTATTAAATTTTCACAGCAGCCCTGCTAGGTGGGAACTTTTTTCCCATTTACTTGGGGGATGGGGTGGGCTAACCACTGGAGAAATTAAGCACCCTGCCTATGGTCCTGTGTACCTGGGATTTTTTTTTTTTTTTTTTTTTTTTTTTTTTTTTTGTGGGTACCGGGGGGACGACCTCAGGACCTCGCGCACCAACAGGCACCCGTGCCGCTGAGCGATATCACCGGCCCCTTTTTCGTATGTGGGTTCCGGGAGTCGAACTCGGGCCTTCGCGCTTGCAAGGCAGGCGCTTAAGCCGCTGAGCCGTCTCACCGGCCCTGTACCTGGGATTTGAGCTCAGGTTTCTTGGACTTAGAAGCTTATGGTCTTTCCTGTAGCCCAGCCTCCTCTAAGAAAGGCAGTGGGCAAATGTGCAGCCCAGCCTAGCCCCTCCCCTCATCCAGTGTGGCCAGAAGGGCCTCTGAGTTCAGGCACCATCCTCAGGTGTCTTATTCACAGATTGTTTTTTCTTGAGGTAGGGGTCGTCTATGTTGCCCAGACTGGTATCTAACTCCTGGGCTCGAGCAATTGAGCCTTAGCCTCCTGAGTGGCTGGAACTATAGGTATACAGCACCACACCCAGCCTACTCATAGATTTTGACTGATCGATACCTTACCTACCAAGATGAACACATTTTAAAGCCGTAGCTATATGACAAAAATAAAGGCAGGGAAAACTGGAGGAAACCAGAATTAAGGTTAGTATCCAGAATGATTGCTGGGAAGTCTTGTCCAGGGCAGTGGCTAGTCTGGCTCTGAGCACCACAGCTGGTGACAGGAGAAAAAACAGAGAGCAGGGATTTCAGTATTGCCTATGGCACAATTCCTCAGCTCTGGGATTGGCTGCTGGGCTTCCTGGGCACCATCATTATTATTATTATTATTATTATTTTATATGCGGGTACCGGGAGTCAAACTCAGGACCTCGCACTTGCCGGGCAGGCGCTTATGCCACTGAGCTATATCACCGGCCCCCAGTATTTTTTTTTTAAAGCTTTTTATTTTGCCATATAGTCATGCTTGTTTAATGACCAGAATACAATCTGAGAAATGCATCTATTAGGTGATTTCATTATTGTGCAAACATCATAGAGTATATTTACGTAAACTAAGATGGTTCTGACATCACTAGGTGATAGAATCTTCTGGGACCATCATTGTATATGCAGCTCATCATTGATCAAAACGTCATTATGTAGGTGCATGACTGTAACTGTAGATTCACAGGAACTTAGAGTCACACCAGAGGTCCTGTGGAACCTGGATCGAAACAAAACAAAACAAAACAAAACAAAAACAAAAAACTCCCCTGGTAATCCCGTGCGGTCAAGGTCAAGTATCTCCGACCTCAAACTTGATTCTTACCTTTGGTTGGTCCTGGGTGAGTAGGAAGGTGGGGTCACCTGTAGCTTAGATCCCTCCACCCAGCATCCCCACCTTTTACTACAGGATTGGGGAGCTCTTTCTTTCCTTGTGACTGTGTCCCTCTGAAGTCCATGCCCCTTTGCCTCTGCCACCCTTGGAGCTGTCTGAACTGAGCCCCTCTTTCCTCTTGCAGATGCGGCTGCCATCTTGCTGGATGAGGAAAACAAGCGACCCTGCAGGAAGTTCCTGCTGACAGGTAAAGTCTCTGCTCAGCTCAGGTTCTTCAGGAACCAGCAGTGCCCATCTGGCCTCTGTGGAATTCTCTAGTGTTTCTTCTCAAACCCTGGCCATTATCCTGAGCCCACTTTGTGGTGGGCTGACTGGTCAGTTAGGGCCTCCCCAGGGTTGAGCCTTGGGCCTTCCCAAGGCCTGGTACTCAACTCCCTAGACCTAGAATGTGATTTTCTTGGCTCACTCAGAACAAGCAAACAGTGGAGATTTTAGGTAAACTCTGTGACTAGTAGACTAACTGATTATATTATCCTGGGAATCCAAAATGGGCATCTGAAATGAATAGACACTTCTCAGATGAAGAAGTAGAAACGGCAAATAAATATATGAAAAAATGTTCAACATCACTGGTCATTCAAGAGATGCAAATTAAAACAACACTGAGATTCCATCTCACTCCAGAAAGAATGTCTGTTATCAAGAAATCAACCATTAGGGCTGGTGAGATGGCTCAGTGGTATAAACGCCTGCCTGGCAAGTGCGAGGCCTTGAGTTCGACTCCTGGTACCCACATAAAGGAAAAAAAAGGGCCGGTGATATCGCTCAGTGGCACAAGCACCTGCTGGCAAGTGGGAGGTCCTGAGTTTGACTCCCAGTACCCACATAAAAAAAAAAAAAAAAAAAAGAAATCAACCAATAACAAATGCTGGAGGGGCTGTAGGGAAAAAGGAACCCTTCTCCACTTGGTGGGAGTGTAAACTGGTGTGACCACTGTGGAAATCAGTGTGCAGATTCCTCAAAAAACTAAAATTAGAGGTTCCATTCTACCCAGGTATTCCCCTTCTTGGTATCTTCCCAAAAGAATTAAAAGCATCATACCACAGTGATATATGCACACCCAAGTTTATAGCAGCACAGGTTGTAACAGCTAAATCTTGGAAACAACCCAAATGCCTGTCAACTGATGAATGGATAAAGAAGAGGTGGTTTTTTTATACAATAGAGTACTACTCTGCCATAAAGAAGGATAATCTTGAGACATTTCTAGGTAAATGGATACACCTCGAGACCATACTTTTAAGTGAAATAAATTGGACTCATGTTCAAATATTGCATAGTTTCTCTGGTGTGAGAATCTGAAAGTGTAAATAAGGACCAAAATGTATAATAGATATTGGGGATTGGGAAGAAAATGTTCAAATGAGAAGGGGAACAGGGGTGGGGGGAGAAGGAAAGAAGGGACAAGAAGAAAAGAAGGAAAAAATGGAAACAAAGCTTTTGTAAATAAGGAGGGGAAGAGAGGTTGAAGGGAGGGGAGGGGAATGGGAAAGAAAGAAGCAGCAAGATATATCATGTACAGGTACAAATTCTCTGTGATGAATGTTACAATATATATCTAAAATAAAAATTACAAAAAAAAATAAATTATTCTGGGAGCCCTTCTTCCTGTCACCTTCTTCCCAGCCAGCAGAGCTTGGACAGTAACAGGCCTTGTGTGCTGAGGAAGTTCAGAACCAGAGCCAGGGATGCTAGGTGTCCATTGACTGTTCAGTACTCAGCTCATAAAAATGAATATAATTCAAAGAGACAAAGACCTGAGTAAGTGAAGGAAGCAAAGACAGATGAAATTAAAGGTAGGAGAAATAAGACAAGCCAGGAGAAAATGGTTCTGTTTATTCTTGTGGTCCTGTATGCTACTCTGCAAGGGTTTGGCCCTGAGCTTCCTAGCAGCTAAGACACAGAGGAAAGCCATGATGACTCACATGGTTTGCAAGGGAAGTTGGCGCTGGGGAGAGGCACTGCTGCTGAGCTGGGGAGCTCAGTGAACAGCCATGCTCTCCTCAGGAGGTGTGCTGCTCCCAGAAAGGCCACCAGGCCTGCAGATGAGGGACTTCCCCACAGATTTGGCCTTGATGTGCATATGTCACTGGGATGTTATATGGCCTAGGACACCACCAGTGTCCTATAATTTCAAGACACATTTTGGTTTTCTTGATTGCGATTGGAAAAACCACTGAGATTTTGGTTCCTCTTTGGCAAAGCTGCCACTAAGGCCTTTCCGAGCACTAGTCCAGCTGCTCTTGTAAGCCACATGAGCAGACAAGTTGCCAAGTGAGCAGGCAAGGCACCAGGTGGGGACACAGCATAAGCAGTGGCCTGGAGTAGAGAAAGGAAGCATGATTCTTACAGGAACCCATACACAGTTCATGAAGGCAGGCAGAGAGGAGGGGGCTGGAGTGAGAGACGGCCTGCAGAGGCCTGTGTTGCCTGCCCCGGGCAGCCTTTGGTTAGATTGGGTCCTCAGCATCGGGGGCTGCTGCAGAGGATCATGAGCAGGACATGATGGTTGCTGAGGGTAGGCAGGGCTGAGAGAGTCTAGTGTTTCGACTAGGTTTACTACTCTAGGCCCTGAGATCATACCCCTAAAACTCTAGGAGCCATCATTACAGCCCATGTTGGCAAGTAACTGTGTTCCTGAGTGGCAAATAACTCTGTCTTCCCATTGCAGGCCAATGTGACTTTGGCTACAATTGCAGATTTTCCCATATGTCAGAACAAGACCTGCAGGAGCTGAGCATCCAGGTGGAGGGTATGTCACAGCTGGGTGAGGTGGGAATGGGGTGCAGGGAGGGGGTGTGGGATCTGAGACTAGGGAAGCTGGCTTGTGCCTCTCCAGCTTTCCTTCACTGGCAGCCATCATGGAGAGTAGGGCAAGGGCTACCCAGGGTGATGGGGCCCTGAGTCCCAGTTTGAGGTGAGTGTCAGGAACTAGGCTGCATCCCCAGGAGGTGAAGCATATGTAGTTTCCTGCCCAGGAATGCTGAGGGTGTGCGTCAGCTGCAACCAGCCGTGCTGCTAACCAACCAGCAGTTGTTCCTGGATGTCTTCCCTCCCTCCTTCACTCACTCAAACAGGCCCTTAGGACTCTCTACTTGGCACCAGGCAGATCCCCCACAGTGCTCTGGGGACGGGGGATGAAAGAAGCACTCTTCTTGCCTTCTGGATCCTCACAGCCTGGTGATTTCAAGGGGAGAAAGTTCAACTTCTACAGAAACTGGCATGTCTGCCTTTGAAAAATTCCCTGCTCACTTCCCAATAACAAAACAAGGAAGTTCCTACTTAGATGATCTTTACTGATCTTCTGTAGCTCCTCATTGGACATGTGGAGGGAGCGCAGCTACATTCAGGCAAAGGCCTTCAGATGAGCCCCAATGCACGTGGGAAGTGGACTCCAGGTTCCTAGGGAGCCACCACCACTCTCCTCTCTCCAGTGGCTTCAGGACAGCCAGCACATGTCTGGACAGCTTGGCCTTGGCCCTTGTCCCCCAGTAGGCCTTGATCCCCTCTGCCATGATCCCCCGAGGGTGCCACACCCTCCCCTGGAGAGCTGATGGCAATGCCTCTGCAGCCCTGGCACCCACTCAGGGTTTCCAGGGGCTTTCCCAGAGCAGAGGCAGGGCCTCATCAGACCAGCCAGAGAGTCCTGGCAGTGGCAGCATTGCCAGCTCTTTGCTGGCTGTGGACTCTCGGGGAATGGTTGGCTCATGGTGGAGAGAGCACAGGCCAGTGGGCCTGAGCTGGAGACCATGTCTAGTGGAGACAAATAGGTGAGGCCCAAGGGAACTGGCAGTTTGGACAGTTCCAACTCTGCCAGATCCCCTGCAACCTTGGCACGTGGCTGGCCCTCTTGGAGGAAGTGTCCTGACCTGTCAAACGTGATTGTTGAGAAGATGAAGTGTGCCAGGCATGGTAGTGCATACCTGTAATCTCAGGACTCTGGAGGTTGAGGCAGGAGGATCACAAGTTCAAGCCCAGCCTGGGCAACTTAGCAGCAAGACCTTGTCTCAAAATAAAAATAATTGAAAAGGAGTTTGGCCTTAAGTGCAAAGGCCCTGGACTCAGTCCCCAGTACCACATACCACACACACACACACACACACAAGATGAAGTGAGATGATGCCTGTGCTATGCTAGCTCAGAGCCTGCCCCCAAGGGAATGTTGATCCATGAGTTTTTTTTGTTTTTTGTTTTTTTTTTGTGGGTACCGGGGGGTCGACCTCAGGACCTCGTGCGCCAACAGGCACCCGTGCCGCTGAGCGATATCACCGGCCCCATTTTCGTATGTGGGATCCGGGAGTCGAACTCGGGCCCTCGCGCTTGCAAGGCAGGCGCTTATGCCGCTGAGCCATCTCACCGGCCCGATCCATGAGTTTGAATGGCCCAGGGCCCTATCACAGACCAACTTCTGACAAAATCACCTGCTCACATCTGTCCATTCATTGCTTGGTTTTAGTTCACAGAGCAACATTTTTTGTAGGGCAGTGTATGAGATGAAACTGAGGCTCATTGCCTTGCCTGCTGTCAAAGACCTTGCAGGTGGCAGAACTGAAGATTCATTCCTGTTCTGTAGCCCATGTTGCCTCCTGCACCCCAGATTTGGACCCCTCTCAGAGCTAGGTTCTTTATATATACAGTCCTGTTTCCAGCTCCTCCAAGCTTGAGGGGGCAGGCAGTGTTGTGACCCTTTGAAGAGAAGCAAAATGAGGCCCAGAGTTCCGGGGCATGGTATGAAGATGGGCTGAGGAAGTAGTGGCACGGAGGGGACATTCCAGCAGTTCTGCTCCTGTGTCTCCCTTAGAAGGTTGCTGCAGCATCCCAGGCCTTGCCCAGGGCCTGCCAGTTCCTACTGCTTTGTGGGAGGCTGGACTTCTGGCTGGCAGGATTGCGCCCCTCACCTTTGTTTCCCTATCCCCACAGAGGAGAGGCGGGCCAGGGAATGGCCACTGGAAACCCCTGAGCTTCCTGAGGGCCATCTGGAAGACTGGCTGGAGAAGAGAGCCAAGAGGCTGAGCTCGGCCCCAAGCAGCAGGTACAGGGCTCAGGGCCCCCTCCTCCCTCACCCACTGAGAGCAGACTGCAGCCAGCCTGTTCTCTGCAGTAGCTGAGGAATCTTTGTGATCTTCCCAAACATCGGTGCTCCCCCCACGCACACTCAGAGCTCCCTGAGAGTGGGGCATATTGGAAGCTCTTAGGTTCCCAGTCCCTGGCCAAAGGGGGCATACTTTGAAGGTGCCTGTTCTCTGGGCCCCTCATTTAGTTGCTCATCCCCTTATTGAAGTGTGGTGGCTAAAGGAGAGGCAGATAGCCAAACGGATTGGACTCCACCCCTCTAAGGCCATTGCTAGAGGGAGGGACCTGAGCTATAGTGGCTGAACTCCCAGTGTTCTAAGCAACCTGTGTACCTGCTACCCACTCTCCCCTCTAGGGTAACCTCAGAAAGGGAAACTGAGGCTCCCAGGAGTGTAACTGCCTAAGTGCACATACTGTTAGGAAGAGGCAGAGCACGGATGATACCGGGGTGTGACAACAAGGTCACTGTCTCCCTGCCTCCCTAAGGGAAGGGTCTAAGCACTCAAAGAGTGCTCAAAGGTGGGCAGGAGCTCTTCAGCTCTTATATGAGGAACATACTGGGTCAGGGTCCCTTGGGGTGTGGGCTGCATGCCACCCAGGTCCTCTCTTTTGGAGCAGAGGGACACAGCCCACATTTCACACCAGCAGACAGAGGCAGGCAAGGGCTTCTGTAACCACATAGCATCATAGCCAAAAGCGAGGCCGGGGCTCCTGGGGTCCCCCACCCATTATTGAAGGAGAGAAAGGAGGAAAGGGGGTGAGGGATGGACTCCTGAGCTGCACGTGACTTCGTACAAGTTGCCCTATCCTGGGCCTCCTCGCTTCCCATCTTGTGGTGGAACTTGAGATCCAGTTTATCTCTACAGTGTGGCCTTATAGGATGGCAGCCTGGGTCCAGCCAAGGGGACCTGGTCATAGTCTGTAAGATGAGGGCTTCCCAGGTTTTAGCTCTGCCAAGTGAAAGTTGAGTTTCTTGCCCCAGTGAAGAGATTACTAACTTTGTAGTTAATTAACTTTGTCTTTCACCTTTTTTATTTTATTTTTATTTATTTATTTATTTTTTTTTTGTGGGTACCAGGGGTCGACCTCAGGACCTCGCGCGCCAGCAGGCACCCGTGCCGCTGAGCGATATCACTGGCCCCTTTTTTGTATGTGGGTTCCGGGAGTCGAACTCGGGCCCTCGCGCTTGCCAGGCAGGCACTTAAGCCGCTGAGCCATCTCATCGGCCCTCACCTTTATTTTAAACCCTTGCCCAGTGTTTGTGCCCTTACCTTAAAAGTATATGGTATAGGGCCGGTGAGATGGCTCAGCGGCGTAAGCGCCTGCCTTGCAAGCGCAAGGGCCCGAGTTCGACTCCCGGATCCCACATACGAAAAAGGGGCCGGTGATATCGCTCAGTGGCACGGGTGCCTGTTGGCGTACGAGGTCCTGAGGTCGACCCCCCGGTACCCACAAAAAAAAAAAAAAAAAAAAAAAAAAGTATATGGTATAGACATGACTTAAATGTGGGAGTGTGGGCTGGGGCACGGCTCAGTGGTAGAGTGATTCCTTAGCCTGTGGGAGGCCCCAGCTTCAATCTCCAGCACTTAAAAAAAAAAAAAATTGGAGCGTGACATCCCTTCCCCTGGAGCTGTCTGAAGGAATGTGACTTTGGTCATGTGGGCTGGTCCTTTTGGGACCAGCCAGCCTGCAGACATTCAGGGCCTGAAGCCCAGGATCCTTTAGTCTGAGGGATCCTTTAGCCAGAGGGTTAGGGCTGGTCAAAGGCTACTTGGAGAGCTCCCAGGGTCCCTCTGCTCCCCTACTTCCCCCTTCACATCAAGCACCAACCAGCGTCTGAAGCCCGCTCTGGCCAGGACCTCCCCTGCTAACACCCCCCAAGTTACCTTCCACCTCAGCAGGGCCCCAACTCCACAGCCCAGCTGTCAGGGCCTGAGGGTACCTCCCTGCTCGCCCACATGGCCCATCGCTTGTATCTGGCCTCTGTGAATCACAGTAGACACTTAGCAGGTTCTTGGATGGGGTGGTCATTTATAATTTGGGGACACCCTGTGTACAGTTTCTTCTATTTGCTTACGTGGTCTCGTCTTGGCACCTGTGCTTGGCAAAGCCCCACTCCACCTCTGAGCTTTAGCTAGGATATTTTCCATCCACTCTCAGCTCCTCCTCCCAGCCTCAAGCAGGCGTGGGTGGGCCCAGGACGTGGTGACTGCATGAGGATACATTTTGGGGAGCAGGGTCCCCCGCCTGGAGGACTGTTATCTAGGTGTTCATGCTGTGGGCCCCTTATGGGGACTGGTCTGGGGATCTCGGGAAGCCCCCGTTTCCTCCCTCTGGAGCACAGATGGCTGCCTAGCCCACCCGGGGCTTCAGCCTCCACAGGCAGAGCAGATCCCCACCCCAGGAGCCGGGCCAACCTTCCTTGTAAACAGGGACACAGAGACTCCCTGAAGGCGCAGCGTGGCAGCCCGCACTCATCCCCTTAACAGACTGACCCTGAGGGATCAGCCAAGAGCAGACAGTGGTGCACAGCAGCGGGAGGGAGCAGCCAGCCTCAGACGTGCAGACTAATCCCTGGCCAGGCTGTGCTTGTCCCTGCTTCCATTGTTGGCTCTTCCGATTGGGCCTTTATCCCTCTTAATCTCCGCCGTGTACCCCTCTCTGGGCCAGCGCTACTGTTTATACCCCTCCACCTCCATGAGACTGTTTCCTCTTGGTAAGGAACGTGCTGGGGAAGAGCCAGGGAGCTGTTTCTGTCCTCGTGGACAGGAAAGTCAGGCCCTGCGAGCAGCCTGGGGCAGGGTCCTGCCACATGCACACCTGTGACCTCTGAGGCTCAGAGGCTGGCTGGCTGGCTCGGCAAGTCCATGAGCAGACTCAAGGAATCCTCTTCTCCTGTCACAGCCCTCAGGGCAGACAGGGGCCCTGGGCTGAGCCTTGGACCCAGAAGATGGGTCCCATCTGCCCAGGAATCTACCCAGTTTGCTAGAGGAAGGGCCTAAAGCTCAGGGGCAGGGACTTCCCAGGATCACAGCCTTTCTGGGAGAGCCTGCAGTCACTGCAACTCCATTGAGAGCCCTGGCTTGGCTGGCCACTGGGGTACCCCCTTCCAGCAACCGTGGAGCCTCTCCTACCCCCTACTTTATCTGCGGCTGGTGGGGTTTATGAAATCTCCCCAGCCTATAAATCATGTTGAGAGCTGCTTTCTGTGCTCTCCAGCAGGCAGCAAGCCATTGAGCAGGGGATGTCCCTTTCCTCTCCCTGGAGGCTTCTGCAAGTCCTCAACTGTGTCCTATCATCAGACCTAGAGAGGGGTAGCTGGGTGGATGCAGCAAGGCAAACTCCAGGCTGTTGACTCCAGCCCCTAACCCCTACCCTGCCTCCACTTAGGAGGCCTGAGGCCTGTCCAGACCTCTCCTCTTTCTGCAGAGGGCTGACCACTGGGCCCCCAAATCAAGTCAGGAGCTGCCAGGTCCTCACTTTTCCTTTAGGCTGGGGGAGAATTGGGGTGCACCTGGAGCAGAAGGAACTGAAGGGGCAGGTGGCAATGTCTGGACTGTATTGACTGTGTCACCTGACATATGACTGACTCCTTGCACATCAGTTGCTTCATTTGCAAAATCGGGTTTGCATGGGGATTCTTGAGGTTTCTCTAGGCCATAGTGTCTGTCCCGGACTAGTACCTTGCCAGGAAGAGCTCACAGTGTGGCTTTTTGCTACTCAGCAGTGCGTGGGTAACCTCTTGGTGCCAGGCCCAGCTCTGGACACTGGCGTACAGACAAGCTGTTTCCTTACCCATGCCCTCCACCTTCTGAGAGCTCCAGGCCCAGTGGGGGAGATATGAGCCCCTAGGTGAGCTCAAAGTGCTTTGTAGCCGAGAAGGACACCATGTCTCTAAAGTGGCCTGAGGGGGCCTGAGTCGAAGGGTGCAAATGTGGAACATGTGGGAGGAAGGGGAAAGGCTACCTGTGTGCCTCCCTGGGCCTCAGTCCACCTCCCTAGGACAGGGAGCCCCAGGCTGGGCACAGATGATGCCTATCCAAGGACAGCACTTCAAATGGGCCCTGAGTTCCGGGGAAGGCAGCTCGCAGGGAGGTGAATGGTAAGAAGAGTGAGTAGCATGAGAAATGAGGCTTTTAAAAAAATTTTAGACCATATTTTTTTTCTCATTTCAAAGGCTTGCGTGCTTGTAAAACTTTCTGAAAAGTATAAAGAAGTAAAAAAAAAAAAACACCCATAGTTTTACCACTCAGAACCACTGTTAACATTTTGCTGTGTCTTCCAGGTTTTTATGCATTTATATATGTTATATATCTTTAAACAAAAATAGTATCATGCTATATACATTATTTTATAAGCTGCTTTTTCTCCCTACTCACATAGTATGTCCTTCCTTATCAGTGCATATAAATTTGCCTTAATTTTTACACAGGCTGCATAGCATTCTCCGCTGTGGACGTGCATATGTATTTAATCAGTCCCCCACAGGTGGACACTAAGGTTATTTCCATTCTTCTCAAGGCCATTCTTGTACCTCAGTCTTTGCCTGTAACCCAGCTATTTCCTTGGGCTCCCTTTCTAAGGGGAGGTTGCTGCCTCTAAGGATCTCCATGTTTTCAAGGCCCTGCTTCCAGAAGAGTGGTTCAGGCAGCCAGTTCTCCCCATAGCCAGGGTGGTGGGAAGGTGAGTTGGTTCTGGGCTGCACCCCAACCTGAGTGTGGGATGTGCCCCATCTTAATGTTCTTTCTCTTTCTCTCTAGGGTTGAACCCCTCAGAGCCACCGTCTTCCAGTACCCTGTGGGCTGGCCACCAGTCCAGGAGCTGCCCCCGTCCCTGCGGGCACCCCCACCGGGGGGGTGGCCCCTGCAGCCCAGAGTGCAGTGGGGCTGAGGCCCTTACCCGTGCTTAACTCCCACTGGTCACTGTCTCATCCTTTAAAATAAAAACACTTATTTACACTGGGGAGGCCGAGCCCCTTCCTGCTGCGTCCCATGGAGCCCTGCGACTGTGACATTGACCTCCCCAGGGCTCAGCAGCCCCCATTGCAGCTGCAGCCCCATTCACCATCCTACCCTCCCTCATGGGATTTCTTGAGAAGATGAGCAAGAAAACTTCCAGATGTCTATAAAGAAAGTTTGTCTCCACAATGGTTTGAAAGTGTTTGCCCCCGCCGGCATTCTCAGCTCCATTCTGCAGCCATTGCTCAGGGGACGCACAGGGCACTGGTGAGACAGGTCCTCTCCAGATTGATGGGGCTTGCAGCCCTTCTTCCTCGGGGACCAGTGTAGGCTCAGCCCAGCTGGGCAGAGGGTGCGCCAGTGTGGCTATGGCTGTCACCTGGGTATAAGCAGCCCCAGGCCTGATGACAGGTGCCCAATGACTCCACCTGCCATCCCAGCTCTGGCAGAATTCACAGCCCCCACACCTGCCCATGCTGAGCTGGTGCCAGGCATTGAGGATGGCACACCTGGGACAGGAACAGGAGCTGAGTCTCTGGCCTAGAGGTGCAGATAAGTAGGAGGGGGACAGGAGGGTAGGCTCTGAGCTTAGGAGAGTGGCTTGGCCACACTTCTTGGCACTGATGGCACTGGGTTGTGCCAGCTTCCTGACCCAGGGAGTGGCCCAGAGGCCCTCCCAAGGTCCTGCTGGAGGAGCACCCTGCCTGGTGGGAGGTCACACAGGCTGCTCGGGCTGCTGCTTACTCAGGTGGACTACAGTTCTGGGTTCTGTGCTGGGGGGTTATATGGTCCTTGATCACTGGGCCTATGGTGGGGGGGCCCAGAAGGCTGGAGGTCTTAGGACCACCTCAGATGCTCCATCCTCCACGAGCTTCTGCCTTTCCTAAAACTCCCTGTTAGGGAAGAACCTAAGGCCAGGTCTCATACCCTTGGACCCTCAGGCTTTTCACCTGCGAAATGGGCAGGCAGTACCCCAACAGGTGCATAGTGGGTTGGGGAGAGCTGGGTTTGGGTCTCTGGAGGGTCAGAGGAAGGAGCCTAGGAGACCACAGCCTTGTGCCCTTTTCCAAGAGGTTTTCTGTCCCCTGCCACCATTACCTTGCCCACAGCTCTGGGCAAACCTCGCAGACCAGAACTGGGGTTGGCTTTGTGGCCCTAGGCAGATGGCTGCCCTCTCTGGACATAGGGACCACAGCAGGGACTGGATCTTGGGGGGGTCCCTGTACAAATCCCTCCTTAATTTCCCAGGGGTCCCTGGATAGTGGGAAGAGTAGCGTTACATACAGGCCGGGGTGGGGGCACAGGCAAGATGTAGGGAGCCGGGAGCTGTCCTTGGAGCCAACACCAGGTCCTCCACAGCCAGGCCACAGCTCCATGCAAGGCCCGTGGGGCAAGACAGGTGGGGTCACCAGACATCCAGGCCCTGAAGTTCATGTGGATGGTGTAGTCTGGGGAGCCAGCAGAGGGGGAGGGCTGCAGGCGGTAGTAGATGTGGAGCGGCCTGGGCACTACATACACCAGACGGGGGGCCCAGCGGTGCCTATTTCATGCCGCTGCGCAGCACCTGGTTGGCCGCGATGAGCATGACGCTGATGATGAAGGCGATGGCGAAGGCGCAGATCAGACTCTTGCGCACGCACGTCTGGCGGATCTGCTGGTTGGAGCAGGCTGTGGCCCCCCACAGGGAGCACCAGAGAGTGGAGAGAGACAGAGGAGGACAGTGAAGCAGTGGAATCAGGAGCTGCCAGCACTTTGGCACATGGGCTCAACCCACAGGGACACAGGGACATGGGACTTGGGCCAGGCAGGGATGCCCTGCAGTCTCCCTGTGCAAACCCCTGGTGTGTCCCCCTGCTCAAGAAGCTGTGTCTACCCATGGAGTCCCAGGGGCCAGTCACTCACTCTCCACATCCACAGGGCACTCCTCAGCCGTGCCCAGGTGGCTCTCTTCCTCTGTCATGATGATGTTCTCTATGTCCTTCATGGACAAGTGCTCACAGAAGGTGTCATAGAGTAGCCGCTTCAACTCGTCCACTGTCAGCTTCTGCATGTCGCACTTGGGTGGGGTCGGGAGTGGATAGTGTTCTGGCCACCACTCCACCATAGTCCCCACCCAGCACCCTCTAGCCATGCATGCGATCATAGTGACAGACCACCCAATTCTAAAGATCTGGACACCACTCTCTCCATCCCCTGTAGAGTCCCTGACACATACCTGCCTCTCCCAGGGAGCCCACGGCCTTCCAGAAGGTATTCATCCAGGGCACAAAAGCCTGGCGTGATCGCCCCCTTTACAGGGGTGGGCCTAGCTATTTGCAGCCATGATCTCTCTCCACAGTGTGCACAGCCCTGAGTCCCACCCAACCAAGGCATACCTTCCAGAAGACGGTGTCGAAGTCAGTACCATGGAACTTCTCCGGGATCCCCGAGGTGGAAAGCTTGGGTCCTAGGAGGGTCACAAACTCCTCAAAGTCTACCTGGCCATCACCTAAGGTAGACACAGGTCCAATCAGTAGGTCAGGATGAAATCTAGTTGGGAAGGCAGCCCAAGGCCTAGAGGATCTGAGATGGAGTCCTGGCCCATCTTGGCCCATGTGACCTCAGGCAGGCGCTTCACCCTCCCAGCCTAAGTCAATTTCACAGCCACCTAACATGCCCCTAGATGAAGTCCCACTGGGGAAAGTGTAGGTGGGGAGCAGCAGGTGGGCCCCCAGTGGGGCCAGCACGTGGGAGGCCCTCCCAGTTCACTCTACCCTCCACAGCTCCCCAGCACTCTGATGCCGATGAGGGTGAGTATATGGCCTGGACATCCTCTCTGCCATACAGATGGGAAACAAAGCTGTCACTGGCTGTCTTGATGGGGAGGAGACCACAAGTGGGATAAAGCAGAGGAGACTTGGCATCACTGATCCTTATCAGTTTTTCCTTAATAAAATGCTAGGCGGCAAGCATAACTAATTGATTTTGTTTTGGGTCAGGGGGACTGGAATGTTTATGATACCATTTATTACATCTTTCCTACTTTTCTGTACTTATTATTTTGTGGTACTAGGGATTGAACACAGAGCCTTTGCACTGAGGTACATCTCTAGCCATTATTATTATTATTATTATATTATTATTATTATTATTATTATTATTATTACTTTGGTGTTTTTGAGACAGGGTCTCACTATGTACCCCAGGCTGGCCTTGAACTCACAGTGGTCCTCTCCCCTCAGTCTCCTGAGTGCTGGGATTACAGGTGTGCACCACCATGCCCAGTGTCACTTTTTATTTTAAATTTTGAGACAGGGTCTAACTAAGGGGCTAAATTGCCCAGGCCAGGCTTGAACTTGTGATCCTCCTGCCTCAGCTTCCCAGAGTGTGAGGATTACATGTGTGCACCACCACAACCAGCTTTCTGTTTTGTTTTGAGATAGGGTCTTGCTATGTAGCTCAAGTTGGCCTCACACTCATGATCTTCCTGTCCTAGTCTCCCAAGTACTGGGATTACAGGCAGGTGCCTCCATCCTCAGAAATTTTTTCCTTACTTTTATATGTTTCAGACTACAGAGTGAAAGGAGCAGTCCTTTCACTGGCTGGGGCTGTCATACCCCCACATGTGGCTGGAGCTGTCATACCCTCTTTGGCCTCAATTCTCCAGGCTAAGAAATGGGGCCACACTTACCATGGGCTTTGAAGCAGCTTGAAGTGGGGTAAGCAAGAAGCCCAGGGTGGGCTCCACCCCAGTGGCTCAGACCCCAAACTCTGCCCCACCCAGGGGGTCCAAGTGACAGATGAGGAAACTGAGGCAAGGGGCTCACCATCCATGTCCAGCCGCTGGATGATAACCTCCAGCTCCACCTCGTTGGGCATGTAGCCCAGGGAGCGCATGGCCGTGCCCAGCTCCTGCTTGGAGATGAAGCCATTGCCATCGCGGTCAAACACCTTGAAGGCCTCGCGGATTTCTGTGGGGGGAGCAGAGCAGGCTGGGACCTCAGCCCTGTCCCCAACAGCCCCCTTCACAGACCCCCAGGATTTGAGAGTCCAACCCTGAGGCTGCACATCCAGTGAAGCAGTCATAGGGTGGTCCTAGGGTGCACTCTTGCTGCTGTTTTCTGAGGACCCCGGCCTGGCTAGGCCACATGCAAAGGTGTACTTGGCCCGAGGCAGTGACGGCGTGCAGGCTCCCACAGCCTCTCCTGGCATGCTCGCTACAACCCTGTGTGGTGGGTGCAAGGAGGGTGCTGGGCTCACCAGGCCAAGACAGCTGCTGGACGGAGGCTCCCCCCACACTCTTCCTAGCCCCCCCATCCCCCAGTCCCTCATCTCCATCCCACTGGACTTCCCATGCCCCAGGTCCTTAACACTGGCCAGCATTCACTAATGGCCACGTGAAGCAACAGCAGCTCCAGCTAATGGGCTGACAGCTGGGCACAGGCTGCCTCCCTATTTGGGGGAAGATAGAGTGGGGCAGGAGGGCCCCCAGCAGGCCCAGGCCAGATCAGATGCAGGGGTCACCTCTCTATTGTACAGAGGGGAAGACTGAGGCCTGAGGACCTGGGTGACTCAGGTGGGGAGCAACACACTTGGCTAGGACCCTAGGACCAAGCAACTCAATGTATACCCTTGGGTAGCCTCAGTCTTATCTACAGCAAAATGGTCAGAATGGGTGAAGACAACAAAGATAGCTGAGAACTGTTGAGGGGGTCCTAGTCTCTCACCTTTGCTCCACCTTCGTTTCTCTGTTGCTGTCCCTTAATTAACACAATCCCATCCTGACCCCCAACAGCATTTCCTTCTTGGGCGACAGAGCTCAGCCCTCTAGCTTAAGCTCCCTGCAGGTCTCCTTGTTGCTCTCTGAGTGGGAATTTCTGCAGGCAAGAGTCAGAGATCGAGTGCATGTGTGTAGACACCCCAAACTGAGGTGCAGATAAGCCAGCCAGCCAGCCTGGCTCAGAGGAGGTCAGGGCTATTGCTACTGGTCAAGCTGGCCCAGGCCTTGACCTAGGGGCCTGTGGGTGTTGAAACTGCTTACAGGATCCTACATATTTATCTTAGGAGGAAACAGGAGCCAATCACAGACCAGGGACCAGGGCCCACAGCAAGGTGACTTGAGCCGAGGCCCCGACCCCCATCAGGCTCTCCCCACCTGCCGTCTGCATCCAAGGTCTGAGGGCACAGTCTCATATGTAGGCTGAGACAGACACTGGGCTGTCCCCAAGCTGTCTGTGCCCCCAGACCCATCCCAGGAAAGGCCTGAGACTCTGGTTCCCTAACCAGTGGCCCTTTGGCCAGGGAGCAACTAGACTGGGAGGTCTGGATCAAGCCGAGGGGTTTCTGCAAACCCCAGACTCTGAGAAATCCAGGCCAACTCCCACCTAGCATTTTCCTGGGCCACCGAGGAAACAGTGAGCTCCCCATGACCAGAGGTGTGTGTAAGAGGCCTGGCAGCTCCAGAGAACTTCGGCCCCAGGGGCCCTCTCAGCCTTGGTGAGCCCCAGCACTGCTCCACTTCTAGCCTTTGAATATGCAGCTGCTTTTGCCTGGAATGCTGTTCTGGGTCCCCAGGGCCAACTCAGATGCAGCCACAGTTCTCAGGGTGCACAGCTCCATCTTCCTGTGCCCTCTGCCCCCTGCTGCCCTTGGCCTTCTCTGGGTCCCCACAGGCCCATTTTCCCCCCACACTACAGCATGAACTCTGAGAGCAGAGACTCGGTGAGTCTTGTTCATAGTTTTCCCATTACCTGGAGCAGGGCCTGTCACTCAAGCACAAACATTTGCTGAATGAATGATGAAAGAAATGAATGACACGAGGAACCCACCCACTGGAGCACTCAGAGAAAGGAGCTGAGCAGAGCTCATGTACCACTCGCCGTGTAGCCATCACTCAGAGCGCCAAACAATCCCAGCCAAAGGACGCACTTGCTTTCCACCCTGCAGCAGCCAGAAGCAGAGGAGGGGAGGCTGAGGAGACTGCCTGTCCCCTTGCTCAGCACCCAGTACCCTGGTCCACATTCACACTATGGGTCACCCACAGAAGAGAGAAATGGAGCTGAAAGGCTGGTTTGGGGAGCACCCAGGGTTAGGACCCACACCAAGTCCTTGGTTTCCCCCTCTGTAGAGGCCCATTTGAGAGCTCTCAGGGTCAGGTGGCAAAGCCCTCGTGCACAGTGGGGACAGGAGTGAGAGCCACCCACTCCCCTTGCTGTGAGCTGAAGTATGTCACTTTATACTGGCAGGGGCTGGGGATGGCCACCAAAGCCCAGGGCTCCCTCAACTACAGCCAACTCTCTTCCTTGGAAGTCCTGAGGAATGGCACTGGGCAGAAGGGGAGACCACAGAGGACAGGCAGGCAAATCTTGGGGTATACGGTCGGGCAACAGGCTCTAAGGCAGCTGTGCAGGCCCCATGGCCATCTCTCAGGCAGGGCTAATCTCTTGAGGCCACTAGATAAATCCACAGCCTGTCACCTCCCCATCTATTGGTCCCTTCACCCACCTTTTCTGGCACACCCAACTCACACCATCTGGGAGCCCTGCCCTACCTGATCCCCTCTGCCTACAGAGGCCCAGTTCAGTTCTTCTCTGCTTGTTGGTCACACACACCCAGTTTCAAATCCTAGTCTCCTCCATCCTGGCTGGGTGACCTTAGGCAGAGTTTGCTCACCTGTACAATGGGACTTGCTGGGATGATTAAGCAAGAAAATCGAGCATGTAAGTGTTCAGCCAGGCCTGGCTCCGAGATGGGTGCTGTGAATCAGATTGTCCCAGATGGCAGAGATGGAAGGAGAGCGAGGACTGGTGAGGTCAGGACACCAGGCTGGTCGCCCACTGGCAGGACTGGGACCTGAGGCCTGGGCTTGAATCCTGGCTTTGCTGCTTAGCAACAAAATGACCCAGACAAGGCACAACCCTCTCTGAGCCTCAGGTACCTGGCTGTGAAATGGAATGAGACTCTGTCCCATGGCCTCCTACCCCCTCCCGGAGGGTCCTCAAGGGTGGTGGGTGTCACACCTGTCACTCTGTGCCATCAGCACAGCATGGCTGGATGCATTTCCCCGAAAGCCTTGCTCCTTTCCCACCCTGTGAGGCCAGAGGAACCCCGCTGTGCTCCATCTTGGCATGGGGATGCCTGGCCCGGGAATGGGCTGGCAGGGCCACCAGGTTTCCAGGCTGATACTGTCCCCCACTTTCCACCTCCAGCCTGACATCCCTCAATCCCCTGCCCAACTTGTGAAGTTGTGTCAGGACCTGAGCCCCACCAGGCCCCGAAGGACACACGAGCATTCTGTCAGAGAGCCGGGGTTGGGGGGGCACGGGATGGAGGTCACTGGAAGGGGCAGTGTCCATCCTCTGCAGTGTCAGCCACTCTCTGCGGCATTGGCCCTGCGCCCCACCTCTCCAGCCTCCCTGAGCTTTTGGTATCTGCAGAGGTGTCTGCTGGTCTCAGGTTGCAGGTATCAGGGTCAGGAAGAGAACTCCCCAGCCTCCCCCTGGCCAGAAGGCCCCCATTTGGCCACTCTCAATGCAAGGTCCACTGCTGGCCTGGCCAGGCCAAGTGTCAGCGCCAGAACCTTGTCCTGGTGGCTGTCTGACTGCCTGTCTCCTTTATCCTCTCTCTGGCCCGAAAGGGTGATGGTGTGCAGCCACCCCCATCCCCACCCTCAGGCACTCAAGCCCACTGATGCCTCAGGACCAGCCCCAGTGCTCCTGGAGGCCTCTGCTATGGGTGCACATTGGACAGGGGGTACACAGAGGGAATGTGAGGGAGCCCCTGCCTCTTTCTCATAGAAGTTGGTGGACCCCAGGTCAGCTTCACCCAGCTGCCTCCTTACTCTGCCAGTTGTCATCCATGGTTCCCCAGGACCACAGGTCCTCAGATATCTGCCAGACCTAGCCCTGGCCCCCAGCTTTCCCTCCTAGCCCACCCATGCACTGGCTGCAACCCTGCCAGATGGGATTTACATACACTAGGCTCTTAACCCCCTGTGGAGTCTTCTACCTTCACCTTCCCTGCCGCCAACATTTGAGCCCCCAAACCCCACTTCCAAGTCCTCTGCTGAGTACTCCCATTACATCCTCTACCCCCAGCAGCCCTGGGTAGGGCAATGCCAACCCCCTCTTTTACAGATGGGGAAACTGAGGTTCAGAGAGGCAAGTGATTGCCCAAGGTCACTCCATGAGCCAAGGGTGCAGAAGCTTAAACCCAGCACTATCTGGCTGGGAAGCCCTCATTTTAACCCTGGGCTCCCCACCTCCCTTCTTTGTCCTCCTCACCACGCAGACTGACCGGCCCTGGATTTCTGCGGCAAGGAGGCACGCACCGTCTGCAGCATTTCATCCTAGGCCACCCGCTCCCTCTTCCCAACACATGTGGCTCCCCCGCAGATAGCCTTCTTCCAGCAAAGGGCCTGGGTCTTACCCAGACTGCCCTGGGGCAGAAGCACTAATGGGCCCTGGAGAAGCAGAGGGGAATCTGTGTCAGGGACAGCCACTCTCCACCCAGCCCCGGCATTCAAGGACCACTGAACTGCAAGGAGCCCAGGACCTGCAAGGGCTTTTGGGGTTCCTACATCCAAGAAGGGGGACAGTAATGGAGGACTTCCTGCCTTCATCTGTAGATGTCCACAGACTGGCAGATTGGCTGGGGCCACTCAGGCATCTGTTGGCTCCATGCCACCCACCTAATGTCCCCAGAGAGGACCCTGTCCTTCAGGTGCCCCCTGCACCAGGGCCCCTCTGCTGGCCCAGGAGAAGAGGACAGGAGAGAAGCAGGGAGTGTGTTCAGTGTGATGGTGACTAACATCACTGGGCTCCTGCCAGCATGTCTGCTGGGCCGCCCAAGAGGAGCCTGCGGGCTCCTTGTCCCTGCACTGCCCACCCTGTGCCCTGCTCACCCCTGCAGCCCAGCCTCCTCTCAGCATCTCCCTTCTCTCCGTGTGTAACCCAGAAGTGGGGAATCCGGAGAGGAGGGACCAAGCAAGGCTTGGAGCTAGGGTGCCAGGGTCATGGTGGGGGTGCTGGGAGCGAGGCAAGGGAATGAGGCGGAAGCTGTCTGGGGTCTGGGGAGACATGTTGGCCTCTGTCCAAGTGACTAAGAACAGGCTTCTGCAACAGTAAATTGGCAGGAGGTTTGGAGTGGTCCAGAGCAGGAAGGAATGAAAGCGGGGGGGGGGGGGGGAGGCCTGTGCCCCACTCCCTCCCCTCTTGCACCTCATACTGCCCCCTCCTTTTCCCAGGCCCTACAGGAGAGTCCTTACCCTGGGTTTTGGCCCAGGCAGAGCGGGACCTGGGCTTTGGGAGTGAATGGTAAGGTCAGGACAGGGGCGCCAGCGTTCCTCCATTTGTCCTGCGGGCATCGGAGCCCAGACCCTGTCTCCGTGCTCTCCTGGCACCTGAGGGTTTGCAAGGAAGCTGGTGAGAAGCAGGTGCCTCCTGGCCCGTGGTGCAGTGAGTGAGGTGGCAGCTGCCTTCTCTCTCTGGATCTTCCCCTAATCCAGGCTGACTCCCCCAAGATCTGCCCCCACCCAGGCTTGGGGATGAGGAAGAACCTCCCTTCACAGCTTTCCCTGGGCTCCTACCATTATCTCTAACTGCACTTCAGCTGCACCCCCTTAGGCCCTGAGCTCCCACATCTGAGACCCTTGCCCAAGATACTCAGAGACAGGCCCATCCTCTGGGTGATCTCAGTCCCTCCCCCAACAACACACAAGCAGATCCTAAGAGGCCAAGACTCCCATCAGCCTGGAGCCCCCAACTCCACTCCATATGGGGCCCCAGGAGGTCTGGGGGAGGGGAATCCAGAGCACCTCCCCCTAGCTCAGCAGGGAAATAGCTGAGCAGGCCCTAGGGGGCTCACTGTTCTCCAGGATACTCTGGGGACCCCCGACCCTGCACCCTGTTCTGTTCTCTCCCAGCCAACTGCCTGCTGCCCCCATTCCTGTCTGAGAGGGAAAGAGAACAGGGTGGGGGGCAGGTTTGGATCCTAGCTTCTGTGCTTTTCCCTTCCAGGTTTGGCTATCGCGACTGAGCCGCCCAATCCGGCCACTTGTTGTCGCCACCGCCTCCCAAGCTGCCTTCCCGGCGCTCTGGGCTGGGGGTCTCCGCAGGGGTGCGGGGTACAGGCCATGGCCACCAGAGGGGATGGGGGCGGCCCTCAGCGGGCAAGAGTAGGGCAGACACCCTCTCCCCTTCTCCGGCTGCCCGAGCAAATTGGATTTTTAAAGCGACACGAGCAGAATGTCAATGCGAGCGCAGAGCCACGGGCGGGCGCCGCGGAGGGGACCAGGATGCGGTGCTCCTGCCGGGCCGGCGCTAGGGGCACAGCTCGGACCCCCACCCCAGCCGGCCGCGTTGCCGCACCGTCACCGCGGGCTGCGCGGCCCCGTGACCCCGCTGCGGGGCCCGGCAAGTTTCCGCAGCGCAGGGTCCACGCGGGCAGGGGCTGGGCCGCCCGTCCGTCTCGGCGACCCCCACCACGGGTCTGGCCTCCCGCGCGGCTGCTCGCTGGAGCCACCCACCTGGCTGCCGGCACCTGCGGAAAGCCCCCCGCCCCCTGCGCCCCCGGCCCGCTCTTCACCTGGGCGCACAGGTAGGAGGGCCGGCGGGCAAGGGTCCCGGCGGGCACTCACCCTCCAGCTCGTCCTCGGGAATGTCCACCGGGCGCTGCTCCGACAGCAGGTTGGGCACGGTGTAGATGCCCCGGTACATCAACGCCGCCGTCACCGGGTGGAACGGCATCTTGGAGGCTCCGCGCCCGCCCGCCGCAAACTTTGAGGCCGGGGCTCATCGGCCGCCGGCGGCCCTGGGGGCGGCGGGAGCGGGCGGGGCGCGCGGCTGCGGAGGGTGGCGGCGGCGAAGCAGGGGGCGCCCCTCGGGGGGGGCCTAGCGCCCCCGCGCCCCGGGCCGCCCGGCCATGCCGCCCCCTCCCTCGTTGGGCTCCCGGCCGGGGCCCCGCAGGGGCGGCGGGGGCGGCGCCGCTCGGGCCTCTCCTCTCCGCTCGCTGCGCGCTGCGCCCGCCGCGCCCGCTCCTCGGTGCCCCGCGCGCTCCGCGCTGCTCGCCGCCCGCTCGTCCGCTCGCCCGCTCGCCGGCGCGGCCGCCCGGCCAGCGGCTCCGGCTCTACCGCCTCTCCTGCTCGCTCGCTCGCTCGCTCGCTCTGTGCCGCGCTCGCTGCGCTCCCCGCCTCCCCCGCCCGCCGGCCGCCCGCCGGCCGCCCGCCCCCTCTGCGCCCCCCCCTTCCTGCCGCCGGCCCCTGAGCTGCTGCCCCAACCCCGCTGGAGGTCCTTCTCCCCTTCAGCCCCGGATTCCCCTTTCCCCAGGGTCTCCCTCAGATAACGCTTCTCCCCCAACCCTTCGTTCGAAGCCACCAGGACCAAAGTGAGCGTGGATTGGGGGTGAGGCCCTTCCTCGCCGCGCCCCGTGGCCCAGTTTTCCCCACGTCCCCCCTCCAACCTGGAGCTGAGAGCTAGGAACTGAGGACCAGAGACCCAGAAAGGTGAGGCTGGTCCCAGGCGCGTGGGGCCTCAAGAAGTACCACGGTGCTGATGCTGGAAGAGGCTTCAAGGTGGGGAAACTGAGGTTTAGAGGACTTTGCCCAAGGTCGTGGGAAAGGGGCAACAGGCAAGAGCTGGGTACAGGTTTGTGGCTGACACCAGCAGCTAGCTGACTTTCACCCCCACAGTGGGGCCCCACTTCTTTCCCAGTGGCCACTCAGCTTGCAGAGGGGGAGCCAGGGTCTGTCTTGTGGCTCCAGGGGCAGCGAGGAAGAGACTGTGGGCTCTGGTGTTCCGGGCTGTCAATTCACATGGCTGCAGGTCAGACCTAATGTGTGTGCCAGGCTCAGAACAAGTGTACTTATGGGGCGAGGGAGTTGAGGGAGCCGCATGTGGGTGAGTGTACCTTTTATCTATGAGGGCGTGTGTGTACGTGCGCTTTCCAGTCCATGTGCACATGGATGAGTGTCGTGAGTGTGTATGACCACCTGTGTGCGCCAAGGTTGTGAGCTGGCAGAAGAGGGGATGAGCCTGTGGGCAGGTGGGAGCAGGTGTGCAGCTCCTTGGATTGGAAGTGGCATGGCCGCATGCACAGATGTTCTTGTACATTTATGGGGGATAGTGACCTTCTGGCCTGGGCTGGCCATGGCTCAGGGTCCCATCCCTAGAGCCCCCTTGGAACCACCTCCCTGCCCCCTGGGTCCAATCAGCCAAAGGCCCCAGCAGGAAAGCTGATTGCCACAGCCCTGCCCAGCCCTGCTCTTCCCAAGCTGATTACATTTTTCTGCTTGTTTCTGCTTTTGTTGCTGATTAATCATAGCCCTGTCTGAGGGTTTGGAGAGAGGGGCTCTGTGAGAGATGTCAGCCGCAGCCAAGCTGGGCTGAGCCAGGCCTGGGCCCCAGCACATCTTGGGAGCTGCTCTGAAGGTAGGTCCTGGTGGCATCCACAACTTACAGAGGAGCATGGAGGAAAGACCCCAGCTGTGTGTCTCCCCAGGCCTGTGGGCTGCCTATTAGAACCTGAGGCTGGAGGTGTGAGAGGCCTGGGAAAAGCTCCTACCCCTAAGCTCCTCTTGTCCACCTGCTCTGTTGTCTGTGTATCCACCAATACAACAGAATGCTCTGAGCTGCCTCCGGGTTTCTGATGGAGCAGAGGTGAGGAAGAAAGAACACAGCACCTGGAGCAAGACAGGAAGACTCCAAGCTCCTGCATTTGCCAACTCCTTACCAAGGGACTTTAGTGGCATCCTTTAATCTTCCAGGGCCTCAGTTTCCCACCTGTGAATTGAGGGTATTAATGCTGCCTCCCAGGCCACAGTGAGGAAGAATTGATGTAACCTATGAGAGGTGCCTGGCAGCACCTCCCTGCATCTCTTGGGAGTTTCCTATTAGCATGAAAATCCCTTTGGGAATATGAATTAATAATCATAGCATGGAGTATTGATTGAGAGCATGAGCCACAGTAGCAGCTCACTCCTTGGTATTTGCTGGGTACCCCAGCCTGGCCAGCCAGTTTGAAGTCAAGTTGAGGGACAGCACACTGGAGCAAGCTGAGCTTGCAGAAAACCCAGCTCCCAGTGACACCCTGGGAGGTCTTGGCAGTTGCCTGATGAGGGTGGGGGGAAGCTACACTTATGTCCCCTGCAGCTCCTGACCTTACCGCCCAGGTGGGAAATTTTCAAAAGAATGGGCAGAAACAGGCCCTGAATGAATCAAGCCCAAATCAAGCGGGCCTCCCTCGCAGGGCCAGGCCCTGGGAATCTGTGCTGAGGGCATAGCTGCCTGCAGAGACAGACCTCCTCCGCGCCTTGGCCTTGGTCTGTGACCAGGGTGTGAGGCTGTCTTCCTTGTGACCAGGACGCTCCCTGGGGGAGGCTCCTTCCAGGCTAGAGGGCCCACTGGAGGCTGTAGCTCTTAAGTGTACCACACTGCCTGGGCCATCTTTATCACCCCAGTTCCCTGCTGACTCAGGTCAGTCCCTGTTCTCTCCCCTACTGCAAAGCCATAGGGCATGACGCTGGCTGCTGACCCAGTGAGTTGCCAGTCAGCACCAGGCTTCCACATGCCATGAGCTGCACCTGCTCCCCCTTCTGGCTGCTGGGTGGGTACATGAGACTCACCTGATCTATGCATGCCACCTACTGAGTCTTCACATGCCCCACCCTCTGAGCAGTCAGAATTCTGCATGGAGAAGCCTTCATAGGCAAAGATATGTCCACTCAGGGAGCTGAAAGTACCACACTGGATCATTCAGCTCTACAAGACAGAGCTGGGATTGGAGCCCAAGGCAAGGTGGGGGCTCCAGGGGCCAAGCTCTAGGCTATGCCAATCTCTTCCTGCTCTTGCAGCTCAGCTGGAACCCTGCTGCCTCGGGAGACCACTGCTGGCTTCCTCTGCCCTCCTTTCCTGTGCACTGAGGTTCACTGGGCAGCCCTAGGTACCCAAGTTGGGATGCATGCCAGGCCAGGACTCAGAGGATGAGGAATTGTTCATGCCTGGTGCTCACAGAGCAAGGGCACAGGGCTGGGCAGTGTGGCTGAGGCTATAGCTCACACTGTCTGCTAAAAGGTTTGTGGGGGCAGCTTTTACAGGAGGACAGGGTGGGAGAGGCAGTGACCTGAGCAACCAGAGCTCTGCATGCAGAAGCCAGGGCTCTCTGTGTGAACTCTGAGCCTCAGCTTGATCACTTGTTAAATGGAAGCATAGCTAACCCACTGAGTGAACAATAAGATCCTACTCAGTTCATGGAATGGGTGCTCTTATCCAGTCAGGGACATTCCAGAGGGGAGAAGCTAAGCTAGGGAAAAGCTCAGAAATACGAAGCCACTCTTAGTCCTGGAGGCCAGCATCTGAGTCTGCACTCCTTAGGTCTCCCATATGTGGCACAGGGCTGGGCAGGGCTGGGCTCAGGAAGGTGAACATCTGTCTAATGAATGAGAGAATGAATGAATGAATGAATGATTGCTTTCTGAACAGCCCTTTAGCCTGGCAGCCCTGTCCTCTCCTCTGTGCATCGTGGGAGTAGATGGTGTGATCACAGGATGTGAATTATTTTGTCACTTCCCCATCTGGGGAAGGTGCTGGCTGCCACCATCACATTGAACTTCCTGGATGCCTACCAGGAGATGTATGGGCCTCAGGACTTCCCCAAAGGGCTCTCCATAGACCTTGCCCACTGATTCTTGGCTCAGGAAGTTGGAGACACTAGGAGAGCTGGAAGTTTCCCCCAGTATCAGGGAGGGGAGGGAAGAGAAGTTGGGGGTCACCATGTCCAGAGGCCAGACCCCTTCCTCCCAAGACTAACATAATTCCTCCCCTCCCTGACAGCAGGGTCCTTGCCTCTGAACACTGCCTCTTCTCAAGATCAGCACAATCCTCTCCTAGACCTCGCCTCTGTCACCAGCATCCTCTTGCCACCCACATTCAGCACCAGGGAGAGCTCCCGGCAGAGCCCAGGGCCCAGCAGGATAGGGTGAAGTGGTGGAGGGCTGGGGAGAGCCTGCCAAGGCAGTTGATGAACCCATTGTCTGGAGGAGGAAATCAGAGTAGAGGGAGGGTAAGTACCGAGTTCAAGGTCATGACTGGACCGCTGACCTGAGCTGATGGGGGAGGTAAGGAGGTACAGGTGGTGGGGAGGGAGTATCCAGGGACAGCAGAGACTCTGGCCTCTGCTCCTTGGCTGGAGAATAATATTGTTCCAAGAACCCGCTGGGGAGAGTGTCTGGAGGTGAATAAAATATTCATTGTTCAGGCAAACTTACACAGTCACTTGATGAATAATGGAATTTATAGACTTGCAGATACAGGTGGGGCCAGGAGAGGGTGCAGTCTGGAACCTGGGGGCGTCTGTCTGCTCTGCTCCCTGCTCTCCTCTGGCCACCCTCTCTGACTCCTCTGAAGCCCAGCTCCTGATGGTGATGGGGGTGGACAGGACAGCTGGGACCAGAGTCCATATGAGGGCAAAGGGGACAGGTCCTTAAGTTTGTTCCTCCTTAAGGAGCAACTTGGGGGTAGAAAAGGGCACTGGAGGCAGAGTCCAGTGTGACTGGAATGAAGCCTGGCTGCTGTCACCAGCTCTGTGCCTTGAATGTGGCACCTGTTCTGGACTTAGTTTCCGGTCCTATAAAATGGGGTTGATGCTGTCACCACATAGCCTGCTTGAAGGATCTACTGAGTTGACAAATGTGATGGTGCCTGATGTTCTTGTCCCTGAGGCTGAAACTTTTGAGCTTCTTTCTGGCCCCTGGAATTTCCTGAGCCCAGGAGTCACTGAGCTGGAAGACAGGGGAGAAGACTACAGGAAGGGAGGCGTTTCTGGCCCTCATGACCAGGTTTGATGTCCATAACCACAAAAACCCAGCTAACCGCACACACATTCAGGGACACAGCTCCCATCCTTCTGAGAGACGCTGCTCCCCCTAGGGTCTCCCGCAGGGACATTCTTAAAAGTCATGGGACAGCCAGGCTGAAAACCAATGCTCCAGAGGGAGAGGGCCTGGTGGGGGAAACAGGCTGGGCAGAGGTGAGAGGAGCTTGGGATGTCCCGCCTGGGAAACAACACAGATCCCTGATCCTGGTGCCCTCTGGGCCTTAGTATTCCCCTCTGGGAAGTGGGAGCCTTACACCCCAAGCCTGGCAGAACTGCAGGCTGGGAAGCTGCCCCAGGGATCAGGACCCTGCAAGGAGTGGAGGGGGCCATGAGTACTTCAAGCCTGGCCATCACTCCAGGCGCTTCCTGAGTGACAGCTGTGGCAGCTGGCATGAGGCGAGGCGAGAGACAGCTCCTAATTGCTCTGGGCTCACTAGGTCCCTGCCTCAGTCTATTGCCTCTGATGAAAAGCTGGACCGACAGCCTGGAATGGCTGCTCCCCTAGAACACCCCCATCTCCAGACACCCCAAGCATCATAGCCTATGGTAATGGGTCAAGGGAAGTTACCTCTCCTGGCCAGAATCTCAACACCCCTGAAGCAGAGTGAAACTGAGGCCCCACAGTCTCCCTCCTCTCCAAATGTCTCTGTGTGACATGAAGGGCTCGTGTGTAAGCTTGGGTGCCAAAACATGCAGACCTTCAAGGTGGGCTCCATGCCCTCACACAACACACCCTGCACCCACCTGTGAACACAAGCAAATCCTTCGGGGTCATCTCCTGGGCAAGTTGTTGGGCCTCTGAGAGTTGGTGATCCTCCCTAGGAACAAGACACCTATTTCTCAGGGTGAGCACAGAAAGGCTAAGATGTGAAACTACTGAGCCCAGAATCCAGAACAGCACAAACATTTCGGCAGTGTCTTAAGGTGCCTTGAGCCCCACGTTCAGCACATCACCTAGTGCTGGGTTTTCAGATGGGCAGCTGCCCCCGCAGCTGCAGCCAAATGGACACCCACTCCCTCGTTTCTTGTTTTCTGGATGCGCCTACAGGACAAGGGGTGAAGAGCATGAGACAGAGCAGCCCAGATTCTGTCTCAGGAAAACCTACAGCCATGTGCTCGGGTGCAGCCTGTTTGCAAACCTCCAGGCAAGGGGAGCTCAGCCTCCAGAGGCAGTGGCCAGCATTCTTGAGTTGCTGGGTTCTGTCTTTACACTCAAAGATATCCTCTGCTTTAAGACAAAGCACTGAGGGTCACTACAGGGGCTCCCTGCACATGACCTGAGAGAGGGACAACGCTAACTTGGGACTGCTGGTGAGAGAGGCACTCTCCCTTCACTCTGGGGAACATTGCGTGAAGTTGGCACCTTGAGACTGTGGAGAGTGCTGTGATGGCAGAAAGAAGGGCAGGAAGAGTTAGGGGCAAAGGGAAGTGGGAGCTGGGCCAGGCTTTCAGATGAGCTACTCCACCTTTTGTCCCAGGATTCAGCTGCCAAGATTAGGCTGGTGCTGAGACTGGGACATGGGATGGATGAGTTTTGTCCTTGGGGAATGACATGGAGATGTCTAGACTAGAGGCATCACCTAGGAAAGGGCTGGGCTCAGAGATCCCCTTGCCACCCACTGCCACCAAATTTATGGGGAACTGGGCCATAATCCTTTGAGGTTCCCAGTGTTGGGGGACTGGGCTAGACTGGGGCACCAGGGGTGGTGGAGGGAGGAACTTCCTCCAGGGCCAAGCCAGGCCTACATCCCTGGCCAGCCCCTGGCCCAGGAGTCCAGTAATGGCCCTCAAGGCCTGCAATGTCCTGGTCTTGTCGAGCCTAAGTGATGATCAAATCGACAGCAGTTTAATTGGTAATTTTAATCCTGGACAGAGCAGTAATGGTGTTGCTAATTGGATCATTAGAGATTGTGCTTTATGGCTGTGTAATTAGAGAAACTGTGGAGGGTTGGGGTGAACTGGGGGGCCATGTGGGGCCAGGGGCAGGGAGCACCAGGCAGGGCCCTTTCCTAGGCTAGGGCTGGGTCACCACTAAAGCCTCCTGTTCTCCAGCTACGCCTTCCAAGCTGAGGTCCTGGGGTGACCAAGCGCAGGAGGCCTGCCCAGGGTCTCTACATTGCCCCTCCTAGGTTCAGGTCCCATTGTGTCAGGAGGAAGACCACTTTGGAGAATGCTATAAAAAGGGACCCCAAAGCTTACCACCCCATTCTGTAATAAGCAGAGGCAGAGGGACTACCCAAGTTCAGGTCCTCCCTCTGTCCCCTGGGTCTATGGCTCTGTGCAGCCCCACCCTGGGCTCACCTCATGCAACACCCAACATTCCTGCCTGCACAAGTGCAATCACAGCCCTGGGCCCTCATCCCCCGGAACCCCAGGACTTAGGGTAACCAGTGTCCTCATTTTTGGGGGGGCACTGCCGGGGATAGAACCCAGGGCCTCACCCATGCTGTACCACTGGGTTGTACCCCCAGTACCAAAGTGTCTTCATTTTTTTTTTTTTTTTTTTTTTTGTGGGTACCGGGGGGTCGACCTCAGGACCTCGTGCGCCAACAGGCACCCGTGCCACTGAGCGATATCACCGGCCCCTTTTTCGTATGTGGGATCCGGGAGTCGAACTCGGGCCCTTGCGCTTGCAAGGCAGGCGCTTACGCCGCTGAGCCATCTCACCGGCCCTGTCTTCATTTTAGAATAGGAAGGACTCCTATGTCCTCTCACCCAATAATGGGTGAAACTGAGGCCCGGAAGGGGAGGGGACATCCTTGCATATGTTCCATGGCTGATCTCATATATGTGTAAGGCACATGCTTACCAGACCTGATCACCCACATGTGGTGTGTTCTCATACACACACACACACACACACACGCCATCCTGTACACACGTGGGACATACGTGATCAACTTCCCAGGACATGGGGAGGGGCTGAAGGGGGTGGAGTCCCTACCCCATACCCTTGGGGCAGACATTGCGAGAGACTTGTGGGGGGATGAACGACTTAGAGCATCCTTTGGATTGATGTCACAGAGGCTGGAACTGTACTTGGCATTCAGTAGATATTGGCTGGATTAATTAATGAAAGAAAGAGAAGAGAAAGGAAGAAGAGAGAGACGGAGGACAGATAGACCAGGAACAGAAGGCCTCTGTCACATGCCCAGCCCGGGCCCTCCAGGGACCTCCCATTGACCCTCTAGCATCTCCTGTTGGTCCCCTACCATACCACATTGTCTCCCCTCAACTGTGTTGTGGTCCTCTTCTTCCCATTCTGTGGCACCAACCATCTTCAAAGAAAGAATGGAAGGCCCCCCAGGAGCCTGCACTACCTCCTCCCTCACCGCTCTATGCTCACCTCCTTGCCTTGCTCCTCTCCTGCTCCAGCTGCCTCGCCTGGGCCCGGCCTGTTCACGGCAGAGCGCCAGGCACTGTCCTGCCTCAGGGCCTTTGCCCTTGCTGTGTCTTCTCCATGGAATGCTCTCCCTGCAGGAACATTCATGGCTCACTCTTTCATGTCTTTATTCAAAAAACATCTTCCTAATGGGCCTTCTCTGGCCCTTCTATCTTTAAAATAAACAAAAAAACACAAACTGTTCCTCTTTCCCACCCTGCTTTATTGTCCTGGTTTGCATTTACCACATTGTACTATGTGGCCGATTTTTTCTTGCCTGATGCTGGATTTTTCCTTACCAGGATCCTGGTGTATGGGGAAAAAATTGGGGGATGTGCATGATTGTTGAATGAAGGCAGGCTCCTTATAGAAACATCCCTAATATTTTTCTCCAAAAGGTATTTGTATATTCTCTAATGCTTGAGTTTGTTAATACATGAGAATATTTACTTGTTGTCTTTAAAAAAAATAAATAAAATTTGGAAAAAAAGAAACATCCCTGGGTAGGGGGTCATGTGCAAGTCGAGGAAGGCAAGAGGCTGACATGGGACTGGGGTGGTGGCTGGAACACCTGGGCTATGAGCTGACCTGGCTCCCACCTGAACCCCCACACCCTCAGCAGCAGATCAGTCAGGAGCCAGTGCCCCAGCGACCTACATCAGCAAATTACTTGGGGAGCTGGGGGAGGGGAGATAAAAATCTCTGTCTTCCTGCCAAGTGCTGCAGAGTTGTACCACCTTGGTCCCCTCTGCCTGTGAGCCATCAGCCTGACCTATACTCCCTTCAGTCACCCTGTGGCCTCCAACTGCCTCCTTCAAGCTCTCACATACAAAGCAGCTACCCACAGGGTGGGCTTTGGGGCCCCATGAAAGCCCTTCCTCTGCTGGCCCCAGATCTCTTTCACAGGCAGGTGACAGTGCCTGAAATCCCACCATCAGCACTGAGGTGGGTGGCACCCGAGCCCAGCAGCATCCTGCCCACCTACCTGGTCTTCCTGCCTCATGTGGCCAGGTAATGCATGGCCCACCAGCCCTGCCAGGAAGTGACAGAGATGGATGGGCAGTGCTGAGGGTGGGCTCAGAGCCAGGTACTGTGAGAAGGGGTGGGCAGAGCCGGCTCTGGAGAAAGCCTTTCCTGGAATGTCATCTTCCTGGCCAGAGCAGGATAGGGAGACAGGAGCTGCCTGGGCATGGTCCCCAACTCTGGTCCTTGGTGTGGAGTAGTGCAGGGAGCTGGGGGGCTCATGGCTCTTCATAGTAACCCTCCAGGTCTCAGTTTCCTCATCTGTACAATGGTCAAGAAGCATCTCCTGGGCAATAGCAGGGAGGATCCGCTGATGAGCACAGACTCAGGCATGCTCCAACCCCCAACCAGCCAACCCTGGTAGCCCTGTCCCTAAAACCTTCTTCCTCTTCCCTGGATCTCCTCAGTGGATCCCCTCCCTCCTTCCCTTTTGACCTATAGGAGAAAATACGGCAGACACACCTTGACCTTGGAAAGTTTCTAGTTTGCCTTCCTTCCCATTTCCCTGATGGGAAAACTAAGGTCATGTGAGAAAGACCTGCCTGAAGTCAGGGGGAGCCTCGGGAGACCCCTAACAGGGAGTCCTGAAAGAAGCCCTCTCCCTACCATGGACACAGGAGGGTGGTGAGTCACAGCTGCCGCAGCTGCCCAGCAGGTGGGGAAGGACAGGCAGGACAGCACTGGCCACAGGGGTGGGGGCTGGGGGGCCAGTGCAGCTGCTGCTGCGGCCGAGTCAAGATGCGCCAGACGCCTCCGTGGGCTCTGTCTGCATCCAAGGAGACCAGGACACCAGGCGGGCAGACAGTGTGTCCTTGCAGGCTGGGCCTGGAGAAGGGATAGGAAGTGGGGGGGTCATTCTGGGAACTGGGGCTGCCTGTGGGGCTGGGCAGCATCTCCTGCCTTTTGCTCACCTGTCCCGATCTCCAGAGGAAACTGGACCCCACATGGGGCCTCCAGTGGCTGTGGCATATGACACAGAAGTGCTCAGACAGGTCTGAGTGGCTTGTCAGTACAGATGTGTGCACTGGTGGCGGGGTGTGTGCGCACATGTGTGCTTGTGTGCCAGGTATGTGTGTACATGCAGGGGTCTGACATCTGGACCCTGAGAACCTGGGCCTGGAGCAGAGCAGGTGCCTAGCCAGGCAGACGCGAGGGCACACGCACTAGTGAGTGTGCGTGCACCACGTGCACCTATGTTGCTGTGTCCCACACGTGTATGGCCTACATGTTCACTTGACACCTATCAGACTCTCCTCAAATTCAGTCAAGAGGAATAGGGAACGCCCCCATTGTCAGGTGGGGAAATTGAGGGCAAAGCCTACCTAAGGTTGCTGGGTTCCTGCCTGGAAATTCAGGACAGTCACCCCTGCTGTGTCTTCCTCAGAGGATTAGAAGATGTCCCACCAAGGTAGGAGGCAGGTTTGACCCTAAAGACAGGCTCTGTAGCAGATCTTGGCTGGGGATAGTATTCTGAGATATGAGTCTTCCTTTGGATTTGTTCCTCTGAGCAGGGACAGAGCACGGAGTTGTAGAATTGGACAAGGGCCCTGGGACTTGGGGTAGCCCCCTGCTTGGGACAAAGGGGCAGAGAGGGTGGCCCATCTGAAGGTCTTCTCTCCAAGCCTCAGTTTCCTCACCTATAGAATGGACCCCCACCCCGCTCCTCCTGGGTCCTTGCTGGAGAGGGCTGATGAGGCCCTAGATGCCACTGCACTTCTATGAAACAGAGGGCTGGAGACCCAAGGTCACCTCCTGGACGAGGTGATAGTCCCAGCCACACCAGGCAATACCCTGCACAGGCTCTCCTGCTGTTCTTCTGGTCCAGAGAGGAGATGAGCCCAGGGCGGGGAGAGAAAGGGGGTGGAGGGGATCTGAGGCAGGGTGGCAGGCCTTCCAGTTCAGTTAGTAAAGGGATTTGTCATCTTAATGATGTGATATTTCTTGCCTGGCTCCTGTCCGTGGCGGCACGGAGGGGACAGCTGCCTCTGTGAATAAGGAGGTGCTGGGCTGGTGGAGGCTGTCCTCAGGCCTCTGAGCCTGTCCGGGCTGAAGGGGAGGAGGAGGCCTAGGCTTGGGGTCCAAGGGGCCAGCGGCTCTCACGGAAGCTTGCCTGCAGCCTGGCTCTGCCTCTCCCTCTCTGTGTGACCTTGGGTAAGTCCTTCTCTGTGTCTGAGCCTCGGTTTTCTCATCTTTAAAACAGGGCTGATAGGGTTGGGGTTGTAGCTCAGTGGTAGAGGAAGCCCTGTGCCTAGCATGTGTGAAGCCCTGGGTTCGACCCCCACCCCTACAAATAGACAAAGAAAGAAATAAAACAAAAAAACATAAAAATGGGGCTAATCTACCACGCCCCCCAGCATCTGGCACTGACCACTGTCAGTTCCAATCTTTCAAATCCCTCTTGCCCTGGCCCCCGCCCCATTACCACCATTTAGGACTTCGTAAGAACTTCTCCATCCACCTGACTCAGACCCAGCACCCTGGTCCCTGGAGTCTGGTTAGAGGTGGCCTCCTCTGGCTCTCACAGTTACCCTCTACTTGCCTCCTGATCACATTTGTCACACTGGGGAGGGTAATGGCTATTATCCTAGTCTGTTTTGCTCCTGCCACATTCCAGCACACAGTAGGCCCTGGATACATATGCATTTGTTGAATGACTGAATGAGCAGCCACCAACCTGCCCTCCTGACCCTGGAGCACAGCATCGAGGGTGCAGGTGGTAGCAGCAGCAGTGAGGGTGGCCCAGCGGACGGCCCATCCATCAGCCTGGCACTGTGCCTGACCAGATGGAGCTGTGCCCCTGGGGAGCGGGAGAGGAGGAGGAGATCCATCACCCTTCGGTGGGCGGGCGGGTGCATGGGCGAGCCAAACCTACCCCTCCACGGGATCCTCATCCATCACCCCGTCTCTGGGACACTGTGAGGCAAGCAGGTAGTGGCCTCTCTGCCATGCTTTTCAGGGTGGAACCTTCAGAAGACTGCAGCTCTCTAGTGAAAAGGGGAAACTGAGGCCTGGGGGTGGTAGAGGTCAAAGGTGGGTGCTCCAGGACCAGACCAACTGGTTATTTGAGTGACAGCTCTGGGACTCACTTGTGTGACTCCAGGTGAGTCTCTGGGCACTGAGAGCCCATTTCTTCTATAAAATGGGGACATGGCAGTGTCCTCTCACTGGGGAGAGGAGAATTCACAGACACAGGGCCTGGCAGGTAGACAGCATTCAGGATGGGCTAGGTTGGGGTCATCCCCCTCCCCATTCCTCAGGCTGGTTGGAGGAGGAAGTGGTGGCTTTGAGTGGCAGGCCAGCAGATTGAGACAGGACTAATTGTCTGGGCCATCATGGAGAAGGAGACTTTGATGGATGCTCCTCTTGCCAGGGACACTGGGGGAGGGGTGGCTGAGTAATGACCAAGCCCTCAGTGATCACAGCTCAGCTGGACTGACCAGCTGGCCTTGGGGACATCGTGCACCTGGATCTCTCCCAGCCCCCATGACCATTTGCTGGGAAGTTGCCAACTCCTTCCTCCTCTTCCTCACCATTTTCATTATAAAAACAAGACATTTTGTGTCTGTTATATACCTGAATCGCATGACAGCGTATGGAGTGGGCCAAGACCCTCTGGCATTGAGATGGTCATTCCACAAACTGAGATTCATTCATTCACTCAGAAATGTATATCGGGGACCTACTATGTGCCAAGCTCTGTGCTGGGCACAGGCAGAACCAGACAAGCAGGCTCAGGCCACCTGCTGGCCCCGGGCATGCAGGCAGTTACTGGGGGATCAGGTCTGAGTTCTGCCTCTGGCATGGGCCTGCCAGATAAATGCTAGTGTTACGGGATCTTATCCTTTCTGGTGGCGAGAGCTGCCTGGCAGTTATGGGCACTTGCTTGCTGCCAGGCACTGTGCAAGCATTTACGGGCATTAGTTCATTTACTCATCCAAGGCAGATATCAGTGACCCCATTTTCCAGCTGAGCAAACTAGAGCTCAGAGAGGTGAAGTGACTTGCTCGGGTCCCCCAGCTGAGCAGCATCAGCCCCTGGACTTACGCTTTTTCCTCCTCACCAGGAAGCACCAAGCCCCCACCTCATCCCCAATTCCTCCCCAGCTATGGGGGGGCTCTGACTTGGGACCACCCCTCCCAGAATCTGACCTCTCCCCTGGGCAACCCAGGCTGGGGTGCTGGGATTGTCCCCACTGCTGAGCCTCTCAGAGGGTCATTGGCCACACCTCGATGGTGGGAGGAAAGGGACTTTAGTCTCACCACTCTGAGCCAGGCTAGAGGGATTCTTCTCCAAGTCTGAGCTGCAGAATGAGCCTGGGTACAGCAGAGGATAGGGTTCAGATCCCAGCTGTGGGAGTTCGTTAGCCTCTCTGAGCCTCACTTTCCTCTTTTGTCTCACATGAGAGTAACTGCACAGAGCTCTCCTGGGGTTCCCCTATGATTCCACCAGTTAGGATCTAAGCAGGAGCCATTGCCATTTCCTGGGCTCTACTGTGTGTGATGATTGAGGCCTCCTCCTGGGACTGCTGTGAGAACTAAGAAGAGATCAAGTGTAGCGAGGCCAACACAGGTCACTGTTATTATTGTCATCTTTCTCAGAGCCTGACCAGAGCAGGTTGCAGGAGGCATTGTGGACTTTTCCCCATGCACAAAATGTTGGTACTCAGGTGGGAGACCGGGACCACAGGACCTGCTCCCTTGAGCCAGGCAGGTGGGGCTGGATCCACGGGGAGTTGCTGGGGATGTGGGGAGGGGGCTGGCCTGTGCTGATCTATTCAGCGGAGCAGAGCCAGCTCTAATGAAGTGCACTAGCCCCAGGCCACACTGATTTCACGTCTGGGTGGCCACTTCCCAGCTGGTAAATGTCACTGGAGAGAGCAGCAGAGGCACCTGGCACTGGCCCAGTAGGAAGTCGGGGTGGAAGGGTTCCAGAGGGGCTGGAGATGCCCAGGGAATGCTGATGCTGGGTCAGGGCCCCCAGACCCTCCAGATACCCCTGTCAATTCCCCAAGGGGGGCTGAGTCTGGCTGGCTGAAGCTATGTCTCCCACTTGGGGACATCTGCAACTACCAGCCCAAATCCTTCTGTGAACCCACAATGACCAGAGCCCAGAGCCGGAAGGCTTGCCCTCAGCTGGCCACATCTGCCCCCTTTCTTCACCTGGGGGCAGGGCACTAAAGAATGTCCAGAGGGCACAGGGGCCCAGGTCCACAAACAGGAAGTAGAGCGGTGTGGGAACCTTCCTGGCCCACAGCCCTTTCCACCCTGAGCTGTCTCCTTTGATAACTGATCCAGGACAAGCTAATAGTAACAAGCTATAACCACACAGCGGCAGGCCTCGTTTAATAAACTCTCGCTGTGGCAGGCACTGGCTCAGAACCCGGCTCTGTGATCTCATTCAACCCCAGGATGACCCAGTGGGAGCCCTGAACTGACTCCACTGTTCAAGAGAGGAATATGAGGCTGACACTGACAGTCCTAGGAGCTGTACCCCCTGTCCCTTCCAAATGGGATCCCTCCTCTGCCTACTCCACTTCCTCACCTCACGGATCCCCAGGAGGTAGGAGATGGGCAGGGTGGGGGTAGTCTGGGGGTGTTGGCGCATTGGCTCATCTTGGACAGGGGAGCTGGAAGGACGGGAGAGGGGCTTCCCATAAGACTTGGGCAGAGGCTGGGGATATAGCTCAACGGCACAAGCTCCTGTCTGGCAAGTGCAAGGTCCTGAGTTTGATTCCCAGTACAAAAAAAAAAAAAGACTTGGAGGCAGAAGCAGGCCATCTCAGAGGAGTTCCCAGGGGACGGGGAGGTATTCACCTTCACTGTACCTCCAAACCTCTCTTCTCTCTCCTTCTGGAACCCTGATCTCTAGGTCTGAGACCTGCAAACCAAGATCAGCTTGACCCACCCCCATCCCAGACCAGACATCTCCTGGGCACATATGTGCAGCTGCAGTCACACGGATGGGCTACTGCCTGGACAGCGCATGTGAGTGGCTGATGTTGCTCCTGTTGGATTGGGAGGAGAGCCCTTGGGGCAGACACGCAGCAGCAGCCAGGTTCAGGCAGCCCTGGAATGCTGGGACTTCCACGTGGAGACCTCACGGGGGCCCTCAGCCCAGTGGGCACCATCCCTGAGTCATCTGCTGTCCTGGCCACCTGGCATCTCCTTCCTTTCCCTCCCCTGTCCAAGGTTTTCCTCCCCACCATACACCCAGCCCAGACTGGCCACAGCAGTGCTTGGCAAATCTACTGGGTATGAGGGGGACCTGGGCCTTGGTTGGGGGCTGCCCCAAGACCTGGTGACCTCCCAGAGGGGAAAGCAGCTCACAAGGCCACCCTGCCCAGGAAGATACCTGCTCCACCTGGTTGTTGCTCCCTGCTTTCCTTTCTTGGCATTTCCAGAGGACATTCCTTAGTGGAGTAGGGAGCCCTGGCATCCCCGACCGCTTTCCCCTTTCCATGGGAAAAGAGGAGGGAGGAGAGAAAAGCCGTATTAATAAAAGAATAGGATACTGCGACTAACTCCGCAGTGTGTGCAGCTCAGAATAGCAATGTGCTTTCTCAAGGCAAACAGAACTCCCCAGGTGTTAATGCAAATTCACTTCGGTTAAGATGAAAGAGGGTTGTTTCCCCCTTTGCTGGTTAATATGAAGGACTTAATAGATTCAGCCTCAGGAACTCAGGATCTCAGGCTGGGAGCAGAACACTGGAGGGAGGGGTGGGGGAGGGATCGGGTGTGGGCAAAGCAGGGAAGTCCCTGTGGGTTTCAGGGCACAGCAACTGTCACGGCAGGCCCAACCAACACTGCAGCTCTTGCCACCCCCATCCTCCACCTAGGCCGACAGGACCTGGGACTCCCTCCTTGGGAGGAGGTAGCAGGAAAGCTCAGAGTGGCTATGCCCACCCCCTTGCCTTAGTGCTCTTCCCATTAAGCCACCAGGGCCCCTGCCCAATAAATATATACCAGACGAGCATGGGACAAGGAAAAACAATGGTACTAGAAGGAATCCCCTAGCTCCGGCCCAGGGGACCCAGGTGTAGTTCAGTTCATAGTCAATGCTGTGGGCCACCCCTGTGGGGTCCTGGGCCAGCGACCCTCTTTTGGTTCCCCAGAGTGTGACCGGAGTAGTTTCATAGCACCAGAGGAGACCAGCCTGTGGAGTGGGAATTTAGGAGGCCTCAATGTTCTTTTGGTCCAAACGTGACCTTCCACAGCTCAGGCATATAAGCCCAGAGAGTGGCAAGGACTTACTCAAGGCCACACAACAGAAGCAGAGAGCTGGAGGGACCAGAACCTCCTGTGGCCAGCTTTCCTGAAGCCTGGGCTGGCTAGATAGTTGGGCTCCTCTGCCAGCCACAGGGGCCCTCCTCGCAGCCTGGGGCTCAGGGGCTAAGCTGACCCAGGCCAGGAAAGGCTGCTCCTGGGGAGGGTGGAGACTCCACATGTGGTTGCAGGTGTGTGCTAGGGGGCTGGGAAGGTATCACTTGGGCTCAGCTGGGGATAAAGAGCGACTTGGGGAGATCTAGGCTGGGCTGTCCCCATCAGTTGGAAATTTAACTCCTCTCTCAGGGTAAATGGCGCAGCAGGTGCCTGCCACAAGACACCTCCACAGCCTTCTTTGTTTTTGTTTACTGACTTAATTCCTTCAGATCAAAGGCTGCCCCTTCCTCCCCAACCAGGCAGGCAGGGGAATTACATTATTTATATTGGAAATGGGCAAGGCTCCATGGGGACTTTTTCCTTATGCCTGATAAGGGAAAATTAGGTCACTGCTGTGTCTCCCTGGTGTCTGCAGTTGGGTTTTTAAAGCCCAGGTACCCACGGGTATGTGGAAGAGCTCTGTGTGCTGAGTCAAGTGTGGCCTGCCCAATGCCTCTCCTGTCCTGAGCCTCCAGTAAATTATTGACCTGAGCAAGGGGTATTAATGTGACAAAACAAGAACACCCTCCCTGGCAGCCCCAGTCCAGAGTTATCTATCATTTCCCAGGCTTTGCATCTGGCACTGGGCAAATAGCGAGGACAAACAGGCCAGAGGCAGGTTCATTAAGCTCTGGGTGCAGGTGGTGGGAATGAGGGCCACACTGGGGGAGTAGGTGGGCCTGGTGCCTCTGAGCTGTGTCATCCTCTCAGTCGCCTTGGCTCTTTTTTGTGTCTTCCTGCCCCCCAAAAGAATTCAAAGAAAGAACCATATCCCTGGGCAGTGACAAGAATTTAGGCACTGTACTTAGGGCTTTCTAAGCATCATTAGTCCCCACAAAACCCTCTAAAATTCCCATTTTACAGATAAGGAAACTTGCAATGGCTGGCAAGTGGCTGAGCAGGGATTTGAACCCAGGCTTGTCTGAGGACTCAATCAGGGAGGGCTCTGAGCCCATCAGCTAGGCCAGGCTGTTTCCCCAGCTCATCCAATGGCTGGTGGTGAAGATTTCTTTTTCATCAGCAGCCTTTATTTCTTGTAAATGATGGCAATATCCACACCCCCTTTTTCTTAGAAATCAGAGTACTTTTTGCTTCTGTTCTTTATATTATCCTGGCAACACCCTTGAGGCACCCAGAGGTGCCACTGTCAACTATCTTTACAGAGAGGGTGAAGCGCCTGGCCCCAGGGAAAGGCAGAGGCAGCCTCCACCTCAGCCCCGAGCAGAGCAGCATAGCTCAGCGGCTTAGCCGAGCAGAAGGCCAGGCAGGCTCTTGCGGCTCCCACTGTGTAATGCTCAGGAGGTATCTTGATTTCAACTCAGAGACACCATGCCAGGTGCTATTCTGAGGCCACCACCCCAGTGAGAAATGGGCATCAAGTGGAAACTGGGAGAGGACACGGTGGGGGTTCCTCTCTGAGTCAGACAGAATCCTTGCCGTGCTGATAAACGGCCCTGTAATTTGCCCGAGCTGCCCTGTCACCGCTCTGAGCCCTGGGCTGTCTCCCTGCAAGCAAGCTGCGGTCTCCCTACTAGGGCTGGGACTTCTGCCGGCCACAGGATCCTGCCGTAATGCAGTAATGACAGGCTGCCAGGGAGCCCTGCACGGCTGGGAGGGGCGAGAGGGGAGGGGAGCTCTTGGCCTCTCACTGGAGGACAGGAGGCTGCCTGGACTGTCTTGAGAGAGAGGAAGTATACGCAACTGGCTCGACTTTCCCCTCCCCAGACGGCTGAAGACTGGATTTGACACAGTTGCAGCAATCTCCCCAGTACCTTCACCCTGAGCTGGGCTGCCGTTTCTTCACTATAAGTGGGTGGCTTCTCACCCGCTCCTCCATACGAGGGCTTCTGGGGCAGGCAGCCCTGGGGAGCAGCTGCCAGGCACTCTCCACTCTGAGGCCCACAGCAAAGGAAGAACACTGGCGGGGCGGCCGGGATGATTGACTTGGGGATCCCACGGGGTTGCAAATGCTACTCTGAAGCTGAGGTCCAGCCAGTAGCCTGTGTTTATAACATGGTCACAACCAACGAAACAGCAGAGAATTCAGCTGAACTCAATACCAAAATATGAGACAGTATTGTTAATTCTAACCCTGCTTACTGGGGACCTCAGGATCTCAGTGTGAGCATCTTTTGGGGGTCGGGTTGTCTTTTTAAAAAAGGTTAGGTAAAAATATTGCCTGGACAGCTTCACAGGACCAGTATATAGAAAGCGATTTCTCTGGTTTGACTATAAAGGAAATCAGACTACTTCCAGTCACTAAAATTAATACTCTACCTTTGAGAAATGAAGAATTTTTATGTTATTATTTATCTAATAACAAGTCTAATTAGTTACTATATATAAAGCTAATAAAATATTGCTAAAATTTATAATTCTCTAATTTTACATCTTTCTGAAATATATAAACAAACTAGTAATCAACTCAAAAGATTTTGGGAAAATTTTGTATATATCATGCATAGCTTAAGGACAGGGCCTCACTTAATGACATTCTGGAAGTAGTGTTAGGTGATCCTGTGTGATCACAGTATTATCGTGTACTCACACAAAGATGGCTGACATCAGGGGGCCATATGATCCCAGTGGATCACTATCGTGTGTGTGATCCATCGTTGACCACACCATTAGAGACACATGACTATTGTGATGGGCTATTTTCTTCATTGGTTTGTGTGATAGAGACCGAAGGTGTATTCTCATGTGTGTGGCAGCAGATCCCTTAGAAGTCCTGATAACCACTTTGTGTCACCTGTCAGGTTTTAAGCTGTGGTTTGAAGAGTTATCCAGAGAAGTTTTGGTTTTAATAACAGACTTTTGTTGATTAAAAAAAAAAAAAAAAAAAAACGAGCTGGGAGTGGTGGCACATGCCTGTTATCCCAGCACTTGGGAGGCTGAGGCAGAAGGATCACTGTGAGTTCGAGACCAGCCTGGGGTACATAAGCGAGTTCAAGGCCAGCCTGAACTACATAGCAAGACCCTGTCTCAAAAAAACAAAAAAGATGGGCCAGTGATATTGCTCAGCGGCACAGGCGCCTGCTGGCATGCGAGGTCCTGAGGTCGACCCCCCGGTACCCACAAAAAAAAAAAAAAAGAAAAGAAAAGAAAAGAAAAAACAAGCCAGGAGTGGTGGTGAATGTCTGTAATCCCAGCACTTGGGAGGCTGAGGCAGGAAGATCACTGGGAGTTTTGAGACCAGCCTGGCCTATATAGTGAGTTCAAGTTCAGCCTGAATTACATGATAAGAGACCCTGCCTCAACCAAAAACAAAAACACACACACAAAACACAAACTCACATAAGCTCTGCAGTGATGGTTTCTCAACATCAAATGCAAATGTTATCACACCCTATGACAGGAGCCGAGTCTCAACTGCTCTACAGATGGCACCTGGGCCCCGGTGGCTCTGCATGTCCCTCCCTCTCCAGAGCCTGGAGCAGGGAACACTACAAGCAGAAGGGCCTGGAGGGATGTCCCGGTCTAGCACCCGGTTCTCAGATCCGAAGTCTGGGAGGGGCTGTAGAGAAAAAAACCCAGGCAATTGGCCCATGCAGGGCATTTCCCATGACCCCGGTATGACCCAAGGGAAGAGGGATGGTCCTCAGGCAAGGGTGCTTTTCAGGAGCTATTACGAAAATGGATGGAGGTGATCCTCTTGCCACCAAAGACAAGGGGCTAGTGGCGAAGTCTTGGGCAGTCAGGGGGAGTCAGAGGGCCCTTTCTTTGCAGACCCTCAAAAGGTGGCCCACCACCCGGGCTTGATCTTGCCACCTCCATGGTTTGAGTGACAAACTGAGAAAGCCCATGACAAACTAATACAGCTTAGGATTTTATTAAACCAATCACTTAAATTACAACAATCTCCCAGAATAGAAAATAACCTTCCATGGTCTGGCCTTGACAGGAGGTATGACTCAGGCCCTGCAGGAAGAAGTGTTGCTTGACATCTTTGAAAACGGATGGCACATCCCTAGGAGCCCCCAAAGGCCATCGTGACCTCAGGGCAACTGGCAGAGGCTGAATTTTTGCTAAGGCTGCCACTGCCAGGGGCTGCGAGGCCCCAGCCCTGTTAGTGAGGAATACTTAGTCACTGTCACTGGTTGTCAGCATCTGAAAAAGGAAAGAGAGAGAGAGAGAAACCTGCCTCTAAGATGACAAAACACAGTCACTCAAGAAGTGTTATATAATGCCATGGGGTGTTGTCTAGCAGGGCCGGGCAGGTACATGAATAACTGAGTGGTGACCACAGGTCAGAGTACTGCTGTGGCTGAGGTAGGGCCTTGATCAGGATGCATGAATGGCTATGGGCCCAGAACATGGCCTCACAGGGAATCCTGACCTGCGCAATGACCTCGTGACCGGGTTCAGCACCACGGTGCTTCAGCCCAAGAGCTGCCAGAAGCGCTCCAATGACATAATCATGGCCAGGGCTCCAATCTCCATGGACTTCAGAGACTTTACGTGACAAGCTTCCAAGCTCTAAAAATGTTCCCTGGGAAGAACAGTTATCTCCACTACAGCACAAGTCTCTGAAAGCCAGGCACTGCTGTCATTCTTTCTCTTTCTACTGGGGCTCGAGACACCCTGAGGACTCCCATCTTCTCCCTTAGGGGAAAGCTGGCTGAGTGGTTCCTGCCCTCCCTCTCTGTCTGCCCTGGGGCTCCAGGTGCACCTGTCGCAGCTCAGATGCCAGCCAGCTCCCACGTGGCCACATGGCTTGGCATTCCCCAGACTTCAGATGTACACAGCAGTTAAATTAAAAAACAAGGCCCAACATCACTTTTATGAACCACCATCATGCTCTTGTGCCCCACAGTCACTGTTAAAGATTAAATTTACAGATTGGGAGGAAATTAAGTCCTGGCAGAAATTCAAGGATGGGTTTTAGGCCTGAAAAGAAAGTCAAACACAAGAGCCAGATGTGACTTTGTAAACACTGAGGATTCAGGTCCTGAGGACTCTCCCTTTCAGTGGCAGCCATCCACTCTTAGGTTCCAGACTAGAGTTCCACCCTACATGCCCTAAAGGGCTGGGGTCACACACATGGCTTACTTCTGAGCGACGAGGTGGCCTAAGAATGCGGTGGCCAGCCGAGGATGCCATTAGGTCAGCCTGACAGTGGAAACAAGGCAGGATCTCATGAGTACCTTTTTTTTTTTTTTTTTAACATGGGTACCAGCAGTCGAACTCAGGACCTCGTGCTTGCAAGCAGGCGCTTGTGCCGCTGAGCAATATCACCAGCCCTTTTTTTCCTTTATGTGGGTACCGGGAGTCAAACTCAGGACCTCAGGCCGGTGAGATGGCTCAGCGGCGTAAGCGCCTGCCTGGCAAGTGTGAGGTCCTGAGTTCGACTCCTGGAACCCACATACGAAAAAGGGGCCGGTGATATCGCTCAGCGGCACGGGCGCCTGCTGGCACGTGAGGTCCTGAGATCGACCCCCGGTACCCACACACACACACAAAAAAAAACTCAGGACCTCACGTTTGCCAGGCAGGCGCTTACGCAGCTGAGCCATCTCACCGGCCCTCATGAGTACCTTTGATCCTCAAAACCAAACAAAATCTCTGGAGATGGTCTCTGCTCTCGAGGGGTCTCCAGGCCCTCCTCAGTTAATAAGAATCGTTTTGCTGATTAAGTTGTATCACCTGCTCTGCATTACGGCCCTCTGTTAGGACCCCAGTTGGCCATAGGAGCAATACCAGCCATGGAGTAAAGAAAGGGCCAGAAGGTGGCCCCAATCACAGGTGGTGCTGAATCCCACAAGGAGCTGAGCTGTGTGCCAGCTGTGTGAACACCAGCTCTGAGACAACGGTGTCAGGCTCCTACTGGGAAAGACAAAAGGGACTCTGATGGGCCCTCAAAGGATAGAAAATAAAGGGCCTTCAGGAGAACAAGGGCTACGGCAAATGAGGCACAGGTACATCAGAGGATTCTGGAAGCCTTGCTGGTACACGGCCAGAGGAGGGGGTGACTTAGATCAGTAGGAGTCTGGGGTTCTGGAATCGAGTGGTGTTGGGGCCAGATAGGAAGTGTCTGTGGGGCCTTGGGGCCTATGGAGCTTCCTGGTCACAGCCAGGTTTCTAGACATTGATGAGAACATGACCAGCCCAAGCAGGAATCTAAGGCTGATGGGGATGGGAGATACAGGTAACCGGCTGCTCCCTGCCTCTCAGACCCTGGGCTGGGGTGGCTGGTGGAGGGTGTGAGCACTCTGTACTGTTAGATCCCTCCAAGACCCTATCCGACTCCCAGCCCTCGGCTGGCTGCTGGGCTTTTATCACAGCTTCTGCCCTGAGCTGTCCCCAAACCCAGCAGCCCTACCCCAGGGTGCCCTGGTGAGGACCCATCACGGCTGGTTCTGAGCTTCAGGCAAGCTCCCCGATGATAAGCAGCAGGCAGGTCACTCTGGGCGTAACTCAACCAAGGCTGTGCTTGTCCGCTGTGTGCCAGGTCCTCACCTGTGGGGGGATGGACATTCTGGAATGCTGGGTGGAGTGCAGGTGGTGGAACCGGCCTCCTGGGCTTCAGCCTTGATACCTCATTCCCTACACCTGTTTCCCAGACTGGGCTGTGGAGGTTGGCACTGGGCAGTAAGACACATACACCAGGCTGCCAGGGACTAAGGAACTACAGGATCCCACATAAGACAAAGAAAGACAAACACTTCTCCAAAAAAAAGAAAGATGCAAGTCAGGGGAACTAAAACACCACGAGAGAGGTCTCTACAGGGTCATAGTTCAAAGGCAATTGCACATGAAGGGGTTGGACTCTCCACTTAGCTGAAGAAAATTCCAGAGCTCCCATGGGAGCCCCCAGCCAGCCCCCTATGAATGATTCCCACGGAGTTGGACCATCCCGCTGGTGCTGGAAGCAACAGAAGTGGCAGATCCTGGAGTGGCCGGGTCACCTGCTAGAGCTCTTCAAAGAAAGCCACTCGGGACTTGGCACTCTGCAAAGTGAGCTGTAAGAGAGCAGAGAAAAAATTGAAGGGGGGCACTGGCTTTCTGTTCCTTCACACGGGAGCCTGTCCTGTAGCAGGGACTAATCTCAAAGGTGGTTTGGAGTGACAGAGATGCCTGTTCAAATAGATGTTCAAGAAGTTGGTGGTCAAGCCCAAATAGTATTCTAGATTTGCCCCAGAATTTAAATTAGGAGGTGACAAATAAGGACATGCCAGGAGTGATAGCTGGTGGGCAGAAGCATGTCAGCAGGAAAATGTCATCAATGTTGCCTTTTCACAGAGGACAGAAGGTCCCTGGATATTTTGCTAGATTCTCACATTGCTGTCTACAAGTCTTTGAGATGCCACCTTTGTGCTGTGTTGTCGCAGGGACACCAGCCGGGGATGCTCAATTTCTCTGGGCTCAGAGGAGCCGTGGGCAAGTGTCTCAGTCCTCAAGCCCTGGAGCAGAACGGCAGGCATGTGTCAGATGAGGACAGGCTTGTCCCTTCTGCGCCTGGTTCCTCGTGTGTCCCCAAAGCAGACCTGCCTGTGATCCAGTAGCTGAGAGGATTTCTCTCTATGAGGTGGGAGGCAGCTGGCTGTATGCGGGATCAGTTCAGGAGGGAGGATGAGTCTCCATGGGCAGTACTCTGGTCAGCAACTGCAGGAAGGATACTGCCTGAGATGGTCAGGGTCAGGAAGACACGAAAGCAGAGGGGTGGACTGAATGCCAACCCTGGGTGTGGCAGTTTGTGCTTCCTAAGTCCCTCACTCTGGGGCACTTCCTAGCTTTTCCCTGAATAGAAGCATCTGGAACAGGCCCCTCCTGCTGCCTTGTGCCCTGCTTCCTGCTCTGCCCCTGAAATCAACTCCTTGAGGTAAGACCGTGGATTCTAGATCCAGCTCCAGAACTCCCTAGAGGAGCCCACACTCTTCACCTTCATATTCTATCTTAGTGCCTGGTACCAAGTAGGAACATAGAATGTTGCATGAATGGGCTGTGGACTATAATGTAACTAAGCAGTGAGATGCGGGGGAACGACAAGAGCTCCACACAGGGATGACCACTGCGCTCCGTCCACAGCTCGCTGTGTGGCCTCACCAAACACCCATGACCTCTCTGAGCCTCTCTCCTCTAGAGATAAACCATAGGGCAGGCTAGCTGATCTGGTCCTTTCCCTGACCTCAGACACCCTCTGAATCTGAAGAGTCCTCAGCACTACCACAGCTCTGCAAAGGCCAGGGGAGGGAGACTCCAAAGCGACCACTTCACCATCAAAAGACAGGCAAGCATTAGTGTGCTCAAAATGAGACAGCTTGAGAGCCGACTCTTCAAATCCTGCCAAATCTTTTGGCCTTGAAGTTCCCGACTAACAAGCTGAATGCAAGGAGGCATGTGAGCTGTTTCCTTCAGTGGAACCAATTCCAGGAGCCCTCTGGAAGCCCAGTTCTGACGGGAATGGAGAGCTTTTCTTTGCTAAATCCAAACTCCCTCCAGAATGGAATCGTGTTTGGATGGGCTTCTTCTTCAATGCCACCAGAGAAGGGCCAGCAGGTGTATGCCCTATGATGATGGGGATTAGGATGATAACCTGGGAAGACAGACATTCAGCTGCCTGAGAGCTTCTGAAACAAAAATCCTCTGTGAGAAGGGTTTTAAATCCAAGGGTATGCAGCCCATGTTTCTGCTCAGGTTTCCCCCAGACCTCTGAGAAGACTTCAAGAGGCTCCCCAGGGGACAGGCAGCCTGGAGGGGTCAGGGCCATGCCCACAGCCACTTGGAGTCAAACACAGAGACACCTGATCCAAAGCCCATCTGGTCCAATGACCAGCTGGGTGGCCCTGGGCAGGTCATTCACTCCCTCTGGTCTCAGTACTCCACCGTGAAGTGGGGGTGATGGTGCCATCTTCCCAGGGTACATGCAGAGGAATTGGGAAATGTGTGCGAAGTGCTCAGCACTGTGCCTAGCACATGTAGAGAACTCAGCAGCTGTTATTACTAATAGCGGCATCACATTTCTTCCCCCACCCAACTCTGGCTGTTCTCCTTCCAGGGGGAGCAGAGCAGAGTGACTGTCTGGAAGGGGTGTGGGCAAAAGCAGGGTCATGCGCTGTGCTGGCCTTTGAGCAGGGCAGGCACTGCCCCAAGAGGCCTGGCCACTTCCCTAGGCAGGGAGCCCAGGCTGTGGGGGCCTGTGAGAGCATCCTGCCCATTTGCACAATGTTGGCTCCAAGAATTCCTGGATCCTCCATCTGAGGAGCATGCTGGCTATCCCCTCGAGGTGCAGAGGGCTTTGGCAGCGCCAGGTTCCAGTTACTCAAGCATGTGCTTGTTAGGATGCAAAGCTCTCTTCAGCAGGTAGGATGCTTCCCAATCCCCACTGCACTGCAGGGCTCAGCCCAACATCTTCTCTTGCCAGAACAGGAGTTTGACCTTAGCTCCAAGGAAAGGAAAGGCTTAGATGAAAGCTGATACTCCCACAGTCTTCCAGTAGAGGCAGCTGAGAGCTGGCTGCACTGGTCAGTGATGGCTGCCTAAC